>CM062292.1:332131814-333499136 GCA_031216915.1 Pictodentalium vernedei
TTCAAAACGTGTTTTATTACAAATTATTGGAGAGTGCCCATAGGCACTCTCCAATAATTTGTTATAAAACAAATTAATCTAAACCAAATACCATTTGTGTTTGACTGAATATAAAATATAAGCAAGGAAAGTGTTGGCTTTTTGCTCTGGTATCCTCACTTTTTGAAAGCCCTGATAGTGGCTTCTAGCACTCAACCAGTTAAGAAGTCCTGACAGCAGGCTTGTATTAGTATTTTAAGCTGCGATAACATTTGGCTCAACGGTTGTCACTGGGCTCTATTCGGGAAGAAATAGGAATTGGGGTTAAAACTTAAAATAATAACAAAACAAACGACCACAAAGTATCAACGCGCTATTTGATTTCGTGCGTCATAAGACGTACAAAAGTACGAAAGGGTTAATAATTAAACTATATATCTTATTACATTTTAGAGAAATAAAAATGTTCGCATATTTTTCAATTAAAATATGAGAATTTTGCCAACTTAGATAATTTATTCACAAACTTCTTCCATCCCTTCTGTGTATCCTTATTCGAGTAACACTCCCGCACAGCCGGCAGACGACGCATGCGAATAAGTCTCTGACAGTTTGCAGTAGATACCAACCCACTCTCAAATCTATAATAATATTTGTTTTACTTATCCAGTGGCGGCGCCAGAGTTACAGAAGTGAGGGGATACAGTTGGGTATTGCCCGCCGCGCGTAAGTTTTAAAAATTTTCTCAACTTCGGGAGGGGGCACCCCTCCCGAAGTTGAGAAAATTGTTAAAACTTACGTTGTAAGTGGTGTTCTCTGGAGCATTCTCAGACAATTAAATTATGGAGCATTCTCAGACAATTAAATTAAAACAGTTTTATCCTTTTGAAACTTACTGGTTAGGTCTTTCAGTTATAGAAAAAGTCGTACATGGTGACATTTTTAACGGAAGAACGCTGTTGTAAAGTGCGAGCACAAAGCACTAAACGACACTCAAATCGAAAATGAAAGTAGGCTGCATTCCAAACGGATGCGTTGCACGCTCTCGATTCTAGCATTCCTCGAATACTCTTAAGCGGTATGTTTCAGACCGTTAGAAGGCCGCACGCCTTGTTGCAATTTGGCCCCTCGACTCTTGTTTGTTGTTTGCAGCTAATGTGTGTGTGTGGGGGTGGGGGTGGGGTGGTGGGTGGGGGGGGGGGGGCACACACAAACATATTTAAAAACTTCTCTGATTTAGTGCACTGGGGAATATGGAATTAAGCATACCCACCATTACACCGCAACGTTCAATACAAAAATTAAAATGATAGTATTTTTACTACGCTTGGCGAAAAAAGTGGAGGGGTAAATACCCCCCCCCCCCTGGCGCCGCCACTGTACTTATCCAAGATGCGACTGCGGAAGGGGGTGACAATTCATGAACAACACGTGGAACGGTAAACAGACTATAGAAGCACATGTAACCACTCTAAATCAGGACCGCCAACCATGGATTGAAAACATATGCAAACAGTTTTCATGATAACACCATCAACTATCATCATTATCTATCTGTATGAAGTCAAAACTGCTGTGTCCGGCTGGAACACTGATTTCTGTACAACTGAATTGTTCCAGCGAAAAACGTCGCCACTCAATCTGCCACCCCTAAGATGACGCGAGTCAACGCGCTCACTCCCCCTATCGATGACGCTTGATGACGAGAAAACTGTTCAGCTGTGATTGCAGTCACAGCGCATCTGCTTTCATTCAATCAAACATCACGGTGTTTACCTAGCACGAAGACTAGTCACACTGTATCAACTTCCAATCTCGACACGTTTTATATCAATAATAATAAAAATATATAGAGGATATGGATTGAGTGTTTTGGTCATAAGATATTTATGAACCGAGTCTAAAAATTTTCGTTTTGCCGAGCTCTGGCTCGGCAAAACGGAAAAATCGTAGACGAGTTTCATGAATATCCTGTGACCAAACCACGAATTTCATATTCTGTTTATCATATGACACCACAGTTACCAAAAACTCAGCTTTTTGATGGAAAGAAAAGTAGGACTAAAGAATGAGACTTCACCTCGAACGTCATGCTTTTGACTGTGACGCGTCACAGCTGCACGCAGCCATACGTCATAACCGCATTAATTTTGACACCGATCTTTTCCATGATAAACAATCGGGAAGCGTTCTTCTGAAATTAACCAATCAATTCAATTGAAGGTGTTGTGAAGCACTAATTAATATTTATTGAAAATAAGAAACGGTAATAAGCCGAGAAAACGAAGAAGTTTTATGATAAGTTGTAAATACTCAATTAGTATTACCACGAAAATTGTACACATCATCAACTGTTTTATTTTCCCATACCTCAATGTATAGCTTTAAAAAGCGAGCGACGATGGCAAGGCGTCGGTAAAATGAAAACCTTCGAAAATATGTTTGTTGTTGAACATTGTTAGGACACTTTTCTACATGTGACCAATAAGCGATCCAGCAAACCAGTTGTATAGAGATAAGTGAGCTGGAGCCCGGTCGAAATTCTCCTAACGCTTTCGTAATCACGGTACTGTAGATGGGGGATACACAAGTACCAATGTTAGCAATTCAATGATTTAAGCCCTGCAAGCAGCTAGCAGTGTCAAGAAAATGCAAAAGTAGAAGCCAGAACTGGAAGACGCTAAAAGCGGTTGTGTTAAATAGAGAATCTCTTAATGAGTCACGATTTCGTGTGAAATTTCTGAACGGGGTTCACTAAAATCGAACTGAGCTGAGGTTTATCGAGGCTCAGATCGATTTTAACCATTTACCCAACGTAGACGATATCAGAATTTATTATTTTAAATATCATTTTTTTAAATTTTTCAAAAGATTTCAACAAAACCATATCATGTGACCCCCTCACTGGAACGAGCTCAATGAGCTCGTTCCAGTGAGGGGTCACATGATACGGTTTTGTTGAAATATTTTTAAAAATTAAATTTTTTCAACTGCTCAATTTGCATATTACGTGGGTGGATGCGGGCGATTCGTTAGGTAAAGGGTTAATTAAAGAACCAGGTTAAATTTTTTTATATCAAATCATTACGAATTTGTGATTATATTGATATATATTTATTCACCAGTATACTATAGATTACAATAAGATTGATAATTCCACATATATTTACAGTATTCATATATACATAACAACTATTATACATATAGGATACACAAGTATACTGTTAGGGGGAAGCAATGCCAGATTGGCTGTCTTCCTGCATTCCCCTATAAAGAGAGAGAAAGAAAAAGAAGGATTTTAAAGGAAAGGTCGGAGAAAAAGAAAGCACACACGTGCAACATTGAGGAGGCGTCTTGTAACTGGCTCTACTGAGATTCCACTCTAGTGAGTGTATACTTGATACATCCACTAAGGCATATACACATCGGTGGTATGGCGCCTGGTATCCCAAGCTTGCTGGCACTCTTGTATCTATCACATAAAATGTAATTTAACCCTTTATCTAATGCAACAACTGGAATCGACCATGGCTGTTCATAAATATCATCAACCAAATTCTAATATTTTTTGTCAATTTTTGCCTCGAAGACATTTTTAATGACCTCTCTTTGGAATGAGGTGGTCGAGCTACTTACAATGATGGGTCAAAAGCTGTGTTTTCGAGGCAAAATACATGTTTTTTTTTAAAATTGTCTACAAATTACGTTAGGTGATCGGTTAATGACACAAAGTAGATGTGCAATTTTTGTTTGCTATTTTTTTTATTCAGATAAAATAATATACAAGTGTAAATGTGCAATTACATACAGACACAGAAGTAATATATACATGTACTATTTACAGAATTACATACGGATACAAAGGTTTGCATTCGTTTATCTGTGTTTCTATAACATTTCTGGGATCTAGACATGATGTCATTATGCGGTGTTTGTGAAACAGAAATAAAAACCAAGTAACAGTTACTGGTGGTAGCACATTGAGAGAACATTGTCGCAAGAAGGACAGAAGCCTTCTTTTAGGGAGACGACAAAAATGAAAAGAAAAGATAAACAAGAAGTCGAAGTCTATTGTCCGGTAGCTTACAGATTATCTGATGTAGGAGGATAAAGCAGTGCTTTGTCAGTGGAACACATTCTTTTACATTGTACTGATTTTAATCTTAGTAGACGACAGTATTTTATTGTAGCGTCTCTTCGAGACCTATTTTACAGTACATATCCTCATAAAGTTCTGTCGTTCTTGAAGGAAATCAACCTTTTTCATAAATTTTAAAATTGCTTTTAATCTTTTAATCAAGACTCTTCAAGTCTCAATTCATCAGGTTGATTTAGAAGTTATTAACTTCTCTCCTTTCATTACCCTCTGTTGTTTTAATCACTTTGGTCTTTGACAGATCTCTTGTAGTTATTTTCTATTGTTATTTAATCTTTTTACTTCATAATTGAAAATGAGTTTTACTTTCCACTGTTTTCTCGCCACGATATGGCCTTAGCTGCTGATGTGGCGTTAAGCACCAATAAATAAATAAATAAATAAATAAATAAATAAATAAATAAATAAATAAATAAATAAAGCAACGCTTTAATCCTTTCTACACAAGCGGCCACTTTTCCGACCAGGAAAATGATGCGTCATAACGTCATTAAACAGGATGGCTGTTCAGTAAATGTGTGGGGTAGACCAAGCAATATTTTCAACGTGCAGCCCTGAGGCTGCACGTTGAAAATATTGATCCGTCTACCCAAATAATGAATATGGACTCTTCTAATTGCTGCCATTGAACTTTGAGCTTTTTCGACCAGGAACATGATGCGTCATAACGTCATTAAACAGGATGGCTGTTCAGTAAATGTGTGGGGTAGACCAATCAATATTTTCAACGTGCAGCCCTGAGGCTGCACGTTGAAAATATTGATGCGTCTACCCAAATAATGAATATGGACTCTTCTAATTGCTGCCATTGAACTGGCATGGGAGATACCACTAGAGTTCAAAGGGTTAATAAGTTCCAACCTTGTGTGAATTAATCGGGATTTTTTTGGAATGCATTAATTCACAGTATAGGCGCAAAACTTCAATTTTACCATGAAAGCTCGGTTGACACCTTCTTTCCTTGCAGGAATAAATGAAACGTTTTGTGTAGAGTAACTAAGATTATTTTCTTGCGACAAAAAGTGTGGTGTCAGTGGCAGTAGAACACCGCATTGTTCCTTCAGTCTTTCAGCGAACTGTAACTAGAATGACTCTTGCCTTGGGGCATTCAGACAATAAATGTGACATCGTTTCCTTGGTGTTAAAACAAAACGTACGCAATTCAGTCTCAGACAATTTAGTTTTAAAAATGCGAAAATTTGTAAATAGAACGCCATTTAAAATTTTGTATTACAGGGTTTGGAGGTGAGTATCGTCTGTTGTTAGATAGGGCTTTTGTATATCAATCTCCAATCCTCCTCTGTGAGATCAATATGCAAATGCTCCTCCTAGATGAGCATTTTACTTCCGATACCAAATCATTTACAATGTTTCAACGTCGACGTAGACTTCTGACGTTAAACTCGTTTAATGGAAAAGTCTGCGTGGGCCAGGGAAAGGCTTTCTCTGAGATAACGATCTGCCAAAATGGGTACACGGTATATACGCGATATGCTTCTGAGCACGTCATCCGCGTAGGTGATTGACTGGATAACTGAACTGTAAATTAGAAAACTTTAGGGCGAATCGAAATTGAAAAAATAGACATGATAAAAATTTATTTGAAAATATTGAACTTTTTACACAAATGATTTTGATGTGCAGTTGTTGGAAAAAATGAGGACTGACCTTCATAAACGTGACTTCTAAAACTCAATCAGTTCACAATACATATTGTCGAAATCGGTGTATTTTAGATGATTGCATGCAGATTGTGCCACTCGCATGTTTTATTCAACTTCACAGCGTGCGTTATATACACAGAACGACACGCGTGTGTGAATGGGTTAATCGGTATGGCACGAGTGCCAGCGCGGAAGGATAGAACGTCAGTTTTATCCTTCCGCGATGGCACAAGTGCCATATTGATTAACCCATTCACACGCGTGTGTCGTTCTGTGTTTATTACACGCCTTGACGTCTATACAACAATTATTAGAAGGACACTCGGCAATTCATTTGACAACTATTAACACTGACAACACATTTTATCGCCAACCAAATTTGCGAGGGGAACACGTGTTAATATTTAGTTCCCTGAGTTGCAATGTGTTCTATGTGCCTACTGGCACATAGAACACATTGGAACTCAGGGGACGATTTACAGCTATCGCTAGCGATTCAAATTATAATAGCGTTGCACGATTTGTAGAAAATTTCGCTTCTATTTGAAAATAGTCCGTCAACGATATCCGTTCCGCACATATGTGCGGAACAGATTTTTATTTTCCGCGCGGTTTCGTGTTGCTGTAGATGGGGATTTCAAAGAACAGGAGTGTAATAAAACTTTATCAAACATAATTCCGTGCCAATGCGGTGAGGAGGAGGGACGGTGTTTATTTACAGTGGTAGATTAAATGGTTTTATGGCACTGGCATAAGGGGAACCAGTTGTAATAGGACCCGGTAGTTAACTCCTCTGGTGTGAGTCTAATGTCTGCAGTATAATCATAAACTACCGGCTAAATATGACTTTATACTTCTGTTGTGTTCGGGCCATTGCCATGTGTACTCATCGTGACCTTAAAACTCAATGTACAGAAGGATCTAGACAGTCTGCCTGGTTTATTTGTTTGTTTTATGGGGATGCAATGACACTTTTAACCCTTTACCCAACGTAACGGCCAAAACCGGCCAGCGCTATTCTCAAAAATGGCCAATTAATTTTCATTATTTTTTCTTATTTTGTCTCAAAAACATAGGTTATGACCACTCATTGGAACGAGCTCATCGAGCTCGTTCCAACGAAGGGTCATAACCTATATTTTTGAGACAAAAAATGAAAAAGATTAGTTATTCAAGAATTTTTTTTGCAAGTGACGTCTGATTTTCATGTTAGGTAAAGGGTTAAAAACCAGGGTGACATAGTGTCGGACAGTAATAGGATTGGAAGAAGTCGGAGTACCCAGACAAAACCATCGTGCAGCGGCGACCAGCTGTCAGATTCCCCAACATACTAACTCTTCACAGGTAATGTTACAGCGGTTGATGGCAAGTGCACCATCGACGTACAGTACGCCACGAACACGGTGCCCCCAGGTGGGCAATCTGGATTAAGTGTCTTGCCGAAGGACATAACCTAGTTACAGCTGGTCATGATTGAATTTATCGATCTTTCGGTTCCAGCGCTCTAATCTCTGAGCCACCGCAATCCGTAGTCTGCCTGGTACTCTAAACTCTGCCATTTTTATGTTTCGTTCCAAAACATGGCTTATGAGCATTCATCGGCCCGATCTCCTCGATGCATTGTTTCGGAATTTCAAACAAACAAACAAACTCATTAACCATCAGGAATCGTAAGCTGTACGAAAAGACGAATTTAACCATTTTACTGCCACGCCCACTTTATCCATATATGGAGCCGTCTATGTACGCCTGCATGTGAGGAAGTTTAATCAAATTTATGACATACTTGGAACTCTCTTAGCCCTTTTCAACAATTAATCAGATGATAGGTTTGATCTGCGCCTACCAGGACGTTATTTATTTATTTATTTATTTATTTATTTATTTATTTATTTATTTATTTATTTATTTATTTATTATTTATTAAGGTTTAACGACACTTTAACAGCCGAGGTCATATCGTGTCGGTGACAGTTTTACGGTGGAGGAAGCCGGAGTACCCGAAAGAACCACCGAGCAACGACGAGCAGCTGCCAGCTACCAGCTCCCCAACATCGTAACTCCGCACTGCAGGACAGGCAGGGTTAGATTGGTTGAAGACATGCGCACCATCGACGTGCAGTACGCCTTTGTGCACGACATCATCGTGCCCCCATGTGGGGTTAAGTGCCTTGCCCAAGGACACAACGCACCCAAGGACTATCGGGCTCGACGTTGCTTAACTTCAGTGATCTGACGGCTACCGCGCCCCATACCAGAACGTACAGATAATCATCATAAAATAGTTGACAATTATAGTCGCTTACGGCAGCGTAAGTCTTAATCTGCCAGTCATTTATGAACAGGAAGAAGGTTAATTGAATCTTCAAGATATTTACGAGCATGAAGTGATGTTGTCATTTGCAGTCGGTGTACGGACAGTAGTATCATTCACCTGAAATGTTGGCATATTTTTCAATTAGAAATATGAGAATTATGTCAACTTTGATAATTAATTCGCACCCCTCCCCCATCCCTTTTGTGTTTCCCCATTTCGAGTAACGCACACACAACCGACAAACAACACATCTCAATGAGTCTACGATTTTGCAGAAGATACCAACCCACGATGCTATAAGAATAATTATTTTACTGAATCGAGATGCGAATGCGCGAATGATGCAGTGAAAATACGTGGAACAGTAAATATACAAAGAAGCACACAATGAGGACCATCCAAATGAGGACCGTCAACTATGGACTGAAAACCAGTTATCATGGTAACATTAGCAAGATTATATGGACTGTTGTTGAATGTGACGTCACTGCAATCGCTAAAGAGTCAGTTTATTTATTTTTTGGTGTTTACGGTCACATATTTCATATCACAATGGCTAATCATGACCACGACAGTTTTACGGATGGAGGAAGCCAGAGTACCCGGAGAGAACCACCGAGCAATGGCGAGCAACTGTCAGCTCCCCAACATATTAACTCCACATGAGCAGGGTTAGCATTGGTTGAAGACGGGTGCACAATCGACGTGCAATACACCTTAGTACACAACGCCACCGTGCCCCCACGTTGGCAATGAGGGTGAAGTGACTTGCCGAAGAACACAACGCGGTTGCCGCAGGTGAGATTCGAACCGAGGACCTCTCTGCTGGCAGCCTGCACCTCTACCTACTGAGCCACCGCGACCTCGCTAAACAGTCAAGAAGATACTTTGCCTTCTAGAACATCCATACATTATACTTTGTTTGAATTGAGGAACGTTCTACGATACTAACTACGTTTTTCTTGCTACTAACCGCAAGGTGAAAACGTTTAATATTTACCAAATAACCATGTTGCTATAGAATACATGCGTATTCTTGAATCAAAGACGCCATGAAAAGACTATGGACTTTTTCTGTGAAGGTGAATAAGAAAATTGGTAAAATTTGTAAGTTGTCCATTGAAGGGGTACGCCCCAAGTAAGGGAGATGGCCACGAGCATAAAGCTGGGTACCAAAAAGCAGACCCATGACTTGACACACAGCCGTTGTCATTTCTATCTTTTGTGCGGAAAGGTGTGTTGTCAAAAATCATGTTGCCTAATGTTGTTGAAACATTGTAGTCGGTGAAATGAATTCTGTAGTCCATAGCTTCCGAGTCTATGACGAAATTATTGTAAAATGCTGCGTAAACAGTACTCCCAAACCACACCCTCACTTGCAGCAGGTATTTTCCAGACACTGTTATCGCATGAGCATTATCCAGACCGAGCCAGTAATCGTTGTTCACTGCGCCGAATCTCTGTTTGTAATCGTTCCAATTGGAGTTGATATGTGTGGTGAATCCTGAGTTGGGTGCTGTATCAATTAAGATGATACTCTGATCATAACAATAAACGGGTATGCTTTCACACATCACGCTGGGGTAGATGTTAAGGCTTCCATCTGTTGTCTTGTCATTACAGTCTGTAAAAAAGTGACAAGAAAATTATATGGAGAGTTTTATCCTGGAGATGATGGATTTTAAGCTTTTCCCAACGAAGACGGCGTCCAAAGTAATTATTGATTTAATTAATTAATTAATTAATTAATTAATTAATTAATTAATTATTTTTTGCAAATATTTCACAAAATTTTACCAAAATCATTCCATATGACTCTTCATTGAAACGAGCTCAACGAGCTCGTTCCAATGATGATTCACGTGATATGATTTTGTTGACATTCTCTGAAAAATATGTTTTTTATGGTTTCTAAATTACGCAGGTAAATGCGACGGATTTGACAAGTAAAGTGTTAAAATTAGCACTTTCAACACAGCATGCATATTTTGGGCGTGAAATAGAAATGTGTCGTTCAATAATAGAACGGCGAAATAAGCACGAAATGGTTAAGGGATTCGGTTATTATTTAACCCTTTACCCAACGCAGACGATATCAAAATTTACTATTTTAAATAGTATTTTTTCAAATTTTCAACAAATTTCATCAAAACCATATCATGTGACCCCTCGTTGGAACGAGCTCGACGAGCTCGTTCCAATGAGGGGTCACATGATATGGTTTTGTTAAAAGTTTTTGAAAGATAATATTTTTTCAACTGCTGAATTTGCAAATTACGCGGGCGGATGCGGGCGATTCGTTGGGTAAACGGTTAATTCCACAACCCTCTCGTGCTGTGAGATCAAAATATATTACTGAATCTCACCTGGAATACATCATGGACTCTCTCATTTTGTTTTAAATAATATTAAGTTTGGTAATTCCATTCAGGAACACAGCGATGAGTTTTGACATTGTGACATTTGGAATAAATCAGCAAACTCTCTCTCTCTCTCTCTCTCTCTCTCTCTCTCTCTCTCTCTCTCTCTCGCGTCTATACATTAGAATATAACTCCGTCACCTCGGATCACTACTGGGGCACAATATGTAAAGACGACAAATACTCCACAAAACGAGAGAGGTAACTAGAATGAAATCCATCTGGTAACTTAGTGTTTTTATTTGAAAAGAAAACGTTATTGTTATGAAAAAATAGCTATGTGGGTGGTGGGGCTATTTATGGTAGTGGATTGGTAAGCACCATACACACGAGGTAATCTTTAGATATCCTCTAATCGAAGCTCATTACATTTCTTAATCATATATTGTTAGTTTTACTTACCATTACAATATCCATATGCATTCTGTAATGGCGTCCTCCCGTATGAAATTTTGTAATCGCCAGAACACTTCACATGTTAATGACGTTTAACCCTTTACCCAACGCAGACGATATCAAAATTTATTATTTTAAATATCATTTTTTTTAAAGTTTTCAAAAACTTTCAACAAGACCGTATCATATGACCCCTCGTTGGAACGAGCTCGACGAGCTCGTTCCAACGAGAGGTCACATGATATGGTTTTGTTGAAATTTTTTGAAAACTATTTTTTCAACTGCTGAATTTGCATATTACGCGGGCGGATGCAGGCGATTCGTTGTGTAAATGGTTAATTTTATTTTCATTCGTTTTTCTTCCTCTCAAACAAATCCTATTCCCCATCCCACTCGCCAAAAATAGTATTCCACTCCCAGCATCGTATTCTACTCTCAGCGATAACGGACTATTTTTATTGTCTACAAATCGGTTAAGTTCAATCAATTATAAAGGGTTGTTTAGGGGAAACAAATAAGGAAATAATAAAATAAATACGAAAGTTCGCTGCTCAGATTCGAGAACCATTTTATCCTCTCGTGGGCCGCGCGGATGATTTTACACTGCTAACGCATCGTAAAATAATCCTCCGCGCATCCCACTCGCGGATAAAAATTGTACTTGAACCCGAGAGGTGAACTATTGACATGTGTACCATTGACGTGCAGTACGCCTTAGTACACGGCGTCATCGTGCCCCCATGTAGGCAATCGGGATAAAGTGCCTTACCCAAGGACACAACGCGGGTCGTCCCGGGCGGGGATCGAACTCGGGACCTCTAGCATAGAAGTCCAACAGTCTACCACTGAGCCACCCTGCTCCCGATCTAAATTAAGTTCCAAACAACACACAAAACACTCCCACCAAGCTTTCGGTCTACCGAAGACCTTCTTCAGGGTACACTTAAACTGAAAAAAGAAGACAAAATATGGAAAATTCGTTCCGACTTCAACAAAGTGGAGTCCGAGAAAAATTAAAATCGTTGAAAAATGTAAAGTTGTAGAAGGAAACTACTTCCGGTTGATAAAGTCTAAGTTACCCCCACTGCCAATGTTTCTCGAGTTTACATGTCCTTCAGAAACTCTAAGAAATCAAGAATTACTCGAAGGTCAGTTGAGAATGAGGGGGTCATATGTTCCTCCATTTATGTTCCTGTCGGAGGCATGTGTGACCTGATGGGGGATTAAATCCTGCTGTAATTCTTGTAGTTTCCGAAGGACATGTAAATTTGTGCAAAAATTGGAGTTACGGAAACTTGGACTTTATTGATGGTTCTTCGGAAGCAATTTCTTTTTTACAACTTTACATTTTTCAACAGTTTTCAGTCGGAACGAACTTTCCAGAGGTTTACTTCCATATTCTTGCCAATTGTAGTTTGTGCGAGTGTTTTTTAATGAAAAATAAATAATGTAAGTTATAAGTTATGTTAGATGTAAGAATATTACCTCTTGGTGGATTTTCGCAGAATGTGCCGCTAAAACCAGGACCACAAACACATGAAGTACCATTGTGTGGCTGCCCGTAATAACACCCGGTGGTTGTGTTTTTTGGACATTCCTTTTTCTGGAACACAAAATACAGAGAACTTACATAACATCACTTATACAGTACTGTACATTGTATATTTGTAATCACGCATGATTTATTTCGTTATGGGTGAAAATGTATCCACATCGAGTTAGCGATATAATGATAATATACATATATTATCATGACCATGTACATGTTCTGTTAGTTGTAGCAGATTCGGGGCCGTGTTTACAATCGGATCGCAACTCGCCCTGATGGACTCGTTGCGATCCGATTGTAAACACGACCTCGAAGCTGATACAAATTACAGGACATGCACATGTCATGATAATACATTTATCTAACAATCTCGTTACATATAGCCCATTTCGCGCATTTTTATGCCCCCGAAATATTTTTCGGGGGCATATAGTGTTTGTCATTTCGTTCGTCCATCCGTCCGTCGGGGCGTCCGTCCGTCCGTGCGTCCGTCCGTCAGATTTTCGTGTCCGCTCCATACCTCTGAGATGCTTTGTTAGATTTTGTTGAAACTTGGCATACATGTTGCTTATGGGGAGATGATGTGTCGCGCACAATATGTTTTTTGTATCATGGTCAACTGTCCGTCAGGAGGACTTTCGTGTCCGATCCATAACTCTGAGATGCTTCGTTGGATTTTGTTGGAACTTGGCATACATGTTGCTTATGGGGAGACGATGTGTCGCGAACAAAAGGTTTTTTGTTCAATGGAGGTCAAGGTCACAGATCAAGGTCAACTGTCCCTCAGGAAGATTTTCGTGTTCATTTCATAATTGAGATGCTTTGTTTGATTTTGTTGAAACTTGTCATACATGTTGCTTATGGGGAGACGATGTATCGTGCACAATTTTTTTGTTGTTGGTTGGACGTCAAGGTCACAGATCAAGGTCATTGCCACGTCAGGGGCATAGTCACTTCAGAGTGACAATCTATTGTTCAGTTTAAATTCGGTTCAAATTGGTCAAAATTTTGAATTTCTGGCACTATATTTTAATGCGTTATAACAATGCATATATGTGATACTGCGGTGTTTGCCGGAAATTGAATCTGTCTGATAGGAATCGGAACGGGGAGGGTCGGCTGATACAAACGTTCTTTCCGAGTTTTTAGGTGCAAATAAGTAGAGTGTTAGATAAAATAGAGGATGTAGACCACTGAGTAACGGATCGGGTTTCTTGTAGGCGATGCCTTATTATTGTGTTTGTCAGGAGCAGTTGTGACCAGCCAAAGCTGTGAGAATTTGGACAGACGTCTACGTAAAATTATGTTCGGCATAATTGTTAATCATTATAACGAGAATCTCTATTAATGGAAGGTCTATGAATATCCAACTGCTTGAATTTAATGTTATACCACCAATGTCAAGTAGGAGTTCCACCAGGCATTGTCCTGGGCCCGAGCCACTGAACAGAAGATTCTACAGTTTTTCGGAAGTTGGCCACGATCCCGGGTCTGTATATTAAAAACTGGGACCATAAACCGAAATGGCAGTAATCTGTTCCAGTTGCATGGACTGTTGAGTAAACGATCCACGGGTAAATCTCAACAAATACAGGCAACATGTTAATAATTAATTACGAATAACCACTGAAAATAGTTCCCAAAATTCAGTAATTGCCAATTCTCGAAAACTGGTCTAGAAAAGGTTGCGATTAACTCAGCCATTACGTTAGTACACATTTACAATGTGTACTAACGTAATGGCTGAGTTAATCGCAACCTTATCTGGGATTTGCATTAGAACAGTTGGTATGGCGGCAGAATATTTATGGCAAGGCGCTTGGGTGCCGTAGACCCGGGATCGAGACCTGTCAGCCTTGCACGGAAAGCTCAACCGAGTCAAAGGCACCAATCAGGGCTTGAACGCATTCTATATACGGAGTTATCTCTTACAGGACCTACTCTCATCAAGTCTCAAATTATCAGGTTGATTTGATAAGAATTCACTTTGTTTGTATCATCACTCATTGCTGTTCACACCACTCTTGTCATTGACATTTCGTCCCCTGAGTTCCAATGTGTTCTATGGGTCTACTGGCACCTAGAACACACTGGAACTCAGGGGACTATTTCTAGTGTACTCATTTCCTATTTTTATTCAATCCTTCTATTTAACATTTTATCGTTCTCTTGCCACGATATAGCCTTGGCTGCTGATGTAGGTAAAGCACCAATAAATAAGTACATAAATAAATAAATAAATAAATAAATAAATAAATAAATAAATAAATAAATAAATAAATAAATACATTCTGATGCAGGTGATTAGTTGGACTGTTTCCATCATATGTTGACCAGTATATAATGTGCTGCCGTTGTCATCTTATATGGTAAGGATGTTAACCCCCCCCCCCCCCCCTTCACACTGATGTCGAAAAATCAAATTTTCAATCTGAAAATTTTTCCCATAATGCAGCTAAGAATTTAACCAATTCAATCTTGTTTGACAGAGCTCATTGAGCTCTGTCAAACAAGACTGAATTGGTTAAATTTCTGGTTACATTATAGGCAGAAATTGGAATTTGAAATTTCCGAATTTTGGCTTCAGTGTGCAGAGAGTTAACCACCGAATAACAGGTCAGGCTTCTTGTGAATGTTCCTTCATTTTTGTTCCTGTCGGAGGTATGCATGACTTGGGGCAGGGGGTGGGGGGATAAAATCCTCCTTTAACCATTTACTCAACGCTGACGATATGAAAATATATTATGTTAAATAATATTACTTTTTTAAAAATATTTCAAACAATTCCAACAACACCATATTATCTTACCCCTCTTTGAGAGTCACATGGTGTTATGTCTTTGTTGAAATTTTTTGGAAAAATGATTTTTTCTTCTGCTTAATTTGTAAGTTACGCCGGCGGTGCGGCCAATTCATAAGGTAAAGGGTTAAGTTGTGTACTTTGAAGTATTCGCCCAGTTGTGTGAGTACGACGTATTGGTATATATGAACTACGGAGACTTATGTCACGAAAACCTGTAGGCTTTCCTTGTAAAACACAAGAAGGTGATGTATCGTTTGGAGAATCATGTATCGTTGTTGTGTGCGAAGCACAAGACGGGCAGGTTGAATGCATGGTAAAGAAATCTCCATGATATCAACCTATTTTGGACACGGGCCCACAGGGCTGAAATAAGCTTGGACCTCTGCCAGTGTTCAGTGTACAGACTGTCAAATAAAGAGGTCTGTGAAAATTGTGACTCTGTATATTATCTTTTATTACACCCCGATCCTTTTTAATCCCCATCTACAGCAACACTAAACCATGCGGAAAATGAAAATCTGTTCCGCACATATGAACAGAACAAAAATCGTTGACTGACTATTTTTAAATAGAAGCGGAATTTCACTGGAAGTTTGTACAAATCGTGCAACGCAGTTACAATTTGAATCGCTGGCGATAGTTAGAAATCGTCCTCTGAGTTCCAATGAGTTCTATGTCCCATTAGGCACATAGGACACTTTGGAACTCAAGTGACAAAATAGTAACACGGGTTCCCCTTGCAAATTTGATTGGGGATAAAATGTGTTGTTTGTGTTGATAGTTGTCAGATGAATTGCTGAGTGTCCTTTTAATATTTGCTTTTATAGACCCAAAGGAGTGTAATAAACACAGAACGACACACGCGTGTGAATGGGTTAATCGATATGGCACTTGTGCCATCGCGGAAGGATAAAACTCGAGGCCTCTGGCCTCTCGTTCTATCCTTCCGCGCTGACACTCGTGCCATATCGATTAACCCATTCACACGCGTGTGTCGTCCTATGTATATATGGAATGAGGTGTAATTCTTCTGTTGGGGTGTAACCACATGCACATTTGGGACTTACTCGCATTATGTCAGGCGAGTCAATTATGGTTGGGGATTTTGTATCACCGTGTGCACCATCGAGGAACTGTGAGCGTCTCATAGAAAGCTCTAGATACATAGGTAGGTAGGACGCTTGGTGTAAAATATTGGGCCTAGTTTCTTTGTGAAATGTATTATCGTTGAGTTTGTATTTTTGAGTTTCACCAAATGTATTTTCCAGAACTTGGTGATGCGGCATGAAATTCTCTAGGAGTGTTGTTGCGTTGGCTTCAGCACGAAATGAGTCGATAAGTCTGTTGCCTTCGTCAACACGTATGGTCCATAAGTCGCATTCTGTTGAAAAGAAGTTGTATTTCCTTATTGAGAAATGTGTAGGTAAAGTGTGTAAAGAGGCGCTTGCCTCACAACTATTCCTGCAGCCCGATTGGAGAGCACCACGACATTCTCCAATAAATTATAACCGCACAAATCAACATCAACTAATTCTATCTTCCAGATTAACCGACCACTTTACTAATTATGAATGAATGAATGAATCTTTATTTAGCAGTATACAAACAATATACAATATACATAAATATCAAAAGGAGACAGTTAAGCTGTATACCACAGGGAGATGACATAGCCAGATTTCTGGGAGATGACAGGCTGTCTACCTGTCATCTCCCAGAAAATATAGCGGACTTTGGAATCGAGCTGTTTAATATTGACACTTGAAGCTGGTGGCTGGTGGAGTAAGCAGAACTATGGTAATAGACGAGAATTGAAATATCCAGACCCATTTGCCTACAGTATAGGATTATAGGTGTAAGCGTCTCGCTAGATGACCAAAAACTTCACTTCCGTTGACAACTCCAAATCCTGGCGTAGTCTGCTGAGAGCTCCAGAAGGCAGCTTTCAGCTGACTGGTGCCAGGTGTTGGGCTCTCACTTCTCTCACTTTGAGAATCTTGTTTTCTCGAAAGAGGGGATCGGTGTGAGCATTGTATTTTTTATTGTTTATTACTTATTATGAAATGATACTTGAAGGATGTAATTATGTTGGACTTCCCAACATTTAAATAGATTCCTACATCAAATGGGAAGCATTAGAGCTGTTTGCTGGACTGATGCTAGGTAGAGGGTTAAAACTGAAATACAGGACCATTACGGAGTCATGTGCTGAGGAATAATATCTTCATAAGACATTCTGAATGAGAATTGTGATCTCAGCAAGTCTCTGTCGAGAAACATAATGGACTTTTAACCCGTCACCTTCTGCGCAACGGCAATACCTGGCCAACGTTTTTTACGAGAACTGCCAGTTAAATTTTATTATTTCTTAAAACCTTTTGGCTCTAAAACGTAGATCATGACCCCTCAATGGAACGAGCTCGATGAGCTCGTTCCAGTGATCGGTCATAAGCTGTGTCCGCGAGGCAAAAATGAAATCTTTTATTTATTCCTTGAATTATTTTCCAATTGTCTGTTATCTGTTATTAAGTCGAAGGATTAACAATAGGTAAACAGTCTTAGAATATATATATTGACAAATAAAAGCACCAGAGGAAGTGATATTGAATTCACTTTCCGCGGTATGTTTTGAATGACAATCATGATGCGAAAGTCTTTATCAAATATTTAAAGACATACATTTTTTGAAAAACATTTTATCGTCTATTCTCAAAAGTAGTTGAATTCATGAAAGACCTTTGTCTCCTGTCCAGGTATTTTTGTTAAAAGCTATTCTTTTGTTATAGACCTCGTGTTATTCAATTACTTATTGTTTTCGTATTTTTCTGGAATGTTCTGGAATGTTGGAATAACAATCAAATAATACAAAATCTCCGGAACTGCAGTTATAATTTCTTTTCAGGTTTGAAATATCGACCTACAATATTCAACTGAAACCAGCCTGTTTAATTTTTTATTTTCTCTCGCGAATGAAAACTATCGTTTACACACAAAAACACAATACAGGCTTTAACCCTTTACCTAACGAACCTCCCGCATCCGTCCGCTTAATATGCAAATTCAGCAGTTGAAAAAATATTATTTTTCAAAACATTTCAACAAAACCATATCATGTGACCCCTCATTATAGAACGAGCTCGTCGAGCTCGTTCCAGCGAGAGGTCACATGATATGGTTTTGTTGAAATAGTTTGAAAAATTTGAAAAAATGATATTTAAAATAATAAATTTTGATATTGTCTGCGTTGGGTAAAGGGTTAAGCACTCTTTAGCTCTTTGCACACCGATGTCAGAATATCAAAATTTCAAGCAACCTGTTTTTCCCATAATGCAACTTGAAACTTGATCAATTAAAATATTGTTTGACAGAGCCCAAGGAACTCTATCAAACAAGGCTGAGTTGGTTAGATTAGATTATACATATTTTTTTTTGCATTTCAACAATGCAAATCAGGATTAGAGGACAACTGCTTACCACTTAGAAAACACCCCGCTACTGAATTGGTTAAATTGACTCAGACTGAATCGGTTAAATTCCAAGTGGCATTATCGGAAAACATTGGCTTCTTCAAATATATATATTTGAACGTCAGTGTACAGAGGGTTAATAGTATTTCAATTTCACAAATTAGCCCTTCACGTCGTATCTGTTAATGAAGAACCTGCCCATATTGATCAAACGGGGCGAGTTTTTGTTAATTTCCGTCTGCATACTACCCCCTCCCCTCCCCCCACTCACCAGAATCACCAATTTGTGATGATTGCTGGAAATTTATGTTTGGGGTGTTTATTATTTATCCCTTTACCTAACGAATCGGCCACATCCACCCTCATAATTAATAAATTAGCAGTTGAAACAAGTTTATTTTTCCAAAATATTCAAGAAAACCATATCATGTGACATCCCCTCACACCTCATTGGAACGAGCTCGAGGTCCTTTGTCAATGTCCTCTAAGGAGAAGGCTCTTACACCAATCTAGTTCCATGGCGGTCTATCCCAGTCTCCCTCCTAATCTCCTAGCATTCACTCAAAAACTATTTCCTAATCCCCCATTGGCGCTTTCTCGATTCCACAACTATAAAATGCTCCTTTGCCTCTTGTTATTCCTCATCCACTTATCTTTCACGTTTTCATTCCATTTTTCTATTAGTTTCCCAGGGAGTCTTGTTCTACTTGGCAAATATTTGGGGCATTCTAAAATGAAATGTTCCAGGGTCTTCGTTACTCATAAATTACACATTTGGTACGCCCCCCACCCTTCTAGATTCGCCCCCCTAAACTCCAGTGACATTGATCTCACTTTGAACAATAATGACCCCCAAACGACCCTTCCCGGTACTCCTCAAAAGCTAGAGCATCTTTTTTATATTATCCATCTAAAGAGCTCTTGGTCCTAATTCGATAGCCCATATTAACCCTTTAACTCGTAAGATCGATTTTTCGGTCCAAGGCATAATTTCGTCCCATTTTTGTCTTATAAGAGGTCTATATGCGGGACATTGGTGCTAAAATGATGACTGCAGTCTGCAGCCAGATGGCTGCAGACTGAAGTTATTATTTTATCCTCTCTGTATATTGATATTGCATTGACCCATCTCACTATAAGTATGCAGAATGGCGATGCCATTCCAGGAAACCTTTGTTCAAAAGGTTAATTGACTGTTGTAATAATTTGTTTATCATATGAAGATATTTAAAAACTGAATGCGATACCTGAAAATTAAACAGGAAAGACTTTATGGAATGTTTGTTCAGAGTATTCAGCGCAAAAACACTCCAGTTTTTCGTCCGTGTTTACAAAATGAGCCTCAATTGAGAGGGCGTGATATGAAATTCGAAGAGTTTCCCTGTGAGTTTGAATTGATGAGAAAACTATTGCGGTATCGAGTTGCTCTACTTTGTGAGAGTAGTATAATGACAATTTTTTTCAAATTTATGGAGTACGGTGGCTCAGTAGTTACGGCATTGGACTTCAAACCGAAAGGGTTCGATCCCCGCTAGGAGTAACTGCGTTGTATCCTCGGACAAGGCATTCAATCCAGATTGACCACGTAGGGGAACAGTGGCGCCGTGTACTAAAGCACCATCAAGTAACCTTTGCATAAAAGATCTTGTTTTTCTGATACAATGTCATATTGGTTATACAATACTTTCACATTGCTTTTTATCAGAGGGTAATATGCGACCCAAATGTGTTCCCTGTCAGCACATATTGACAGTGGAGAACATGCTTTTATACCATGATTACCTATTCTACTATATATGAAAAGCCTATGACATAAATTTTAGCTTTATACCCCAACTGTGGTGAACACGCCAACAATGGGATATCAGTAGTTAAAATTTACACCAACAGTGGAACTACACCCATGTTGAACTTTGGTGACGTCGACATGAACGCGAACTTATCTAAATTTATCGCACGTCGCCTCGTGAAGAGTGAAATGAAAGTGTCAATTTTTATTACGTCTTTAAATGAGTTTACCCCATAAGACGCCCAAAATTAACAAACATGCATTGTCTCATGTTACTAAAGCATCCATAACTCGAAATGGTATGTTATTATGTTAATAAAATGAAAAAGACCCTGTTTCTTTTTCTATTTCGTTTCGGTGAAATAATTGACGGCGAAAGTATATTCTATATTTAGATTGTACAGTTCCTTATGACACACCTGTTACTGTAAAGCACGGGATTTCCACTGTTCTGCCTGTACGATAACAATAAAGTTGTATCGCACATACGGTGATACAAAACATGTTTGATATCGTTTCCAACGTAAATGGAGAAGGAACCCGTCTAGATAAATCACGTAAATCATTGGTCACATTCACCGGAGTCGAGAGTCAAAATTTACAAAATCAAAATAATGTTCTGACTGCCTGTTTCTTGACAAATACTTTCCACAACTGGTCAAATAATAATGGAGTGTGCTAAACTTATTAGCTATTTAAAAACTTTTGTTGTGTTATTCCCCGTAGTTTAGTCAATATTTGAAGTTCGATCATCGTGACCGTGACACTGATCGGTGTCAATTGGTTTCGACCAACTGAATGCAGTAAAAATTAAAAAGCAAATTAGTTTTGGTTTAAACAATATTTTATTCTTTAAAAATGTCATATGTAACAAAATGTTTACAAACAGTAACGAAGTTGGATGAGATATCTTATATAACATTTGTTCAACAATGTAGAGTAACAGAATAATAGAGGGATTTGACAAAAAGTTGAAAGCTTATGTGCGTCATCTCCCTAAAGGTTTGGTACCCGGTCAACTAACAGTGATATATCATAGGCAACAAAGAAAACGCAGCAATTATCCAGTTGAAGAATTCTTTTAGGTCAGTTTTCGTGTAGACTGGTTATTACATGGGAGGTATGTGGTAAATACAGAACCGAACATACGTTTGAATGGGTTAAGTTAACGGCTCTCCTGATATCCTGAGCAAAAGCAATCTCGTGTGATAATTCTAAACCCATTTAAACGTATGTGCGGTTCTGTATATATATCATGCCTGTCTCTGACGTGCGAACTTTTTGTTAACGCAGAAGAAAAACTGGAGTGTTTTTGCGCTGAATACTCTAAATGATACAAAAACGATCCCCGCCTGGGGTAACCGCGTTGTGTCCTTGGGCAAGGCACTTAATCCCTATTGTCCACATGGGGGCACGGTGGCGCTGTATACTAAGGCGTACTGCACGTCGATGGAGCACTTGTCTTCAACCACTACTGACCCTACTTGTGCGAAGTACGTTGGGGTTCTGACAGTTGCTCGCCGATGCTCGTAGGTTCTCTCCGGGTACTCCGGCTTTCTCCACCCGTAAAAATGTCCGACACGAGGTGAACCTGTCGAAAGTGTCATTAAACCTCAGTAAATAAATAAATAAATAGCAAATATGTTTTTTTGGAAATTTCGCCAATGCCCAGCATCTGGATTTACAGAAATGAGTACAGAATGTTGTTCCTTTTTAAACAACAAAGTGTACACGCGTGTGATGAACTTTCAAGGTATTGATATTAAAACTTATCCCCGCCCCGCACCCCACTTCTCTGTCAAAGTTATTTATCAGTACAATTGTGCAAAAGGAAAAAATAGCCCCCCCCCCCCCCCCCACCAACACACTCATAATTGGTAGAGTGCTGGAAGCCCAAATTTGGGCTTCATTCTGAGAGCTGGATCTACAACCGAAAAGCTTCATATTCTCTGTGCTTCTTAATACTTTTGAAGTAAAATTATTTAGTCATTCTGGATTAGCATTGTTACAATTTATAGGCGATTTTAAATTTTAAATTGGAACAAGTCGAAGACGGCCGATCCAAAATAATTTAGGACTAGACCAGTTAACACTTTTACACGGCTTATTCAGACCGTCTGAAATAGAGTATCGTAGTAGAATAAATCTACATTTAGCAGGTAAAGAGTTAATGGAAGCTGAGATGCGAAAACTGATATTGACTACACATCAGATAGTGGATATAACTACATGAAGTTCTGTTAAACACGAGGTCTCTTTTAGGGGGTGGGAGAGGGGGTGTTGTATGGAACAACTATCAAGCCAATATTTCAGACAAAACGTGTAAAAAAGTGTACATACCACCGACAGGAAGTCCATTATCATTCTTTAAAAGAAATGGTATGGAATTGGAAAAGTATAGACTCTCGTTTCCCAGTGATTTTGAATTGATGAGAAAACTATATCTGCATCGAGTTGCACTTTGTAATAGATATATAATGACAAATGTGATGAATTATAGGGAGCGCGGTGGCTCAGTGGTTACGGCATTGGGTTTTAACCCTTTACCCAACGCAGACGATATCGAAATTTATTATTTTAAATAACATTTTTTTCAAATTTTTCAAAAACTTTTAGCAAAACCATATCATGTGACCCCTCGTCGGAACGAGCTCGACGAGCTCGTCCCAACGAGGGTTCACATGATATGGTTTTGTTGAAATTTTTTGAAAAGTAATATTTTTTCAACTGCTGAATTTTCATATTACGCGGGCGAATGCGGCCGATTCGTTGGGTAAAGGGTTAAACCGAAAGGGTTCCTTCTCCGCCTGAGGTAACTGCGTCATGTCCTTAGGTAAGGCACTGAATCCCGATTGCTCACGTGGGGGCACGGCGGCGCTGTGTACTAAGGCGTACTACACGTCGATGGTGCACGTTTCAAGATTTTTATTTTAAAACTGAAAGCGTATTTTTTCCCCGCGCCAAGCTCCCTACTCCTCTGCCAAAGTTATTTATCAGGACAACTGTGCCAAAATACCTCTCAACAAACTCTTAATTGGTTAAGTGCAGAAAACCCTAATTTGGCCTTCATTCTGAAGAGCTGGTTCTGCAACCGAAAAGCTTCATATTCTCTGTGCTTCATAATACTTTTGAAGCGAAATTATTCAATTATTATGGATTTGCCTTGTTACAATTTATAGGAGAGTGACTATAGGCACTCTCCCATAAACTGCAACAAGCCCAAGACGGCGGACCCAAAATAATTTAGGACTCGACCACTTAACACTCTTACGCGACTTATTCAGACCCTATGAAATAGATTATTGTAGTTCTATAAATCTACATTCAGCAGGTAAGCAGTTCATGAAAGCTGAGTCGCCAAAACTGATATTGACAACACAGCAGATAGTGGATATAACTACATGAAGTTCTGTTAAACATGAGGTCTCTTTGAGGTGGGTGATAATAGACGACTCCGTTCATCAAGTGTTTATTATGTGGAACAACTATGAAGCCAATATTTCAGACAAAACGCCGCAAGTGTTCGTACCACTGATAGGAAGTCCATTATCATCCCTTAAAAGAAATATTTGAAATCTAAGTTGCTTTTATATAAATGAATGTTTTCAACAATGAAACAGTTGAAGGAATCGAGGGAACAGTGTATAAATATTTCAAACAAAATAACACAAGTATGACATGTTGTGTAAAATATTGGACAGTCATCAATGTTAACTCTCTTCACTCTGATGTCAAAACATACAAATTTCAAGTAGCCATTTTTCCCATAATGCAACTGAGAATTTAACCAATTCAATCTTGTTTGACAGAGCTCAATGAGCTCTGTCAAACAAAATTGAATTGGTTAAATTTCTAGTTGCATTATGGGAAAAATTTGCACCCTGAACTTTAGATATTTTGACATCAGTGTGCAGGGGGTTAACTAATTCAAAATCGAGTTCCTGAAAGATATTGCCACATACATTACTAGCTGTAGCGAATGGTGAATCAATTTTGTATTCATGGGGAGGCCCAGTCAGTAGTGTAGTAATTCAATACAACAGAAGAGTGGGGCAGTTGAATTAAATTAGTTTTGACCTTAATTTTTATTTCATTGAAGATAATATCCTATTTTATAATACATACTGTTTTGTCGCCATTATATAGCCCAAGATCGGTATCGTGTATGGTCCAATAAATAAATACATTTTTCTAGCAGACGGATTGGGGTAGTCACAAATAACAAGTGCCATCGCTATACTCAAACGGAAAATAACTGATGAGTCTAAAGCTTGCTAGAACAGAGTGATTTGGAATCTGTACTTGAGTTATAGGGGGCGCGGTGGCGTTGCGATAACCGGCTCTCGTCCAGTCACCGAAGTTTAGCAACGTCGAGCCCGGTTAGTCGCGTTGTGTCATTGGGCAAGGCACTTAACCCCGATTGTCCACATGGGGGCACGATGACGCAGTGTACTAAGGCGTGCTGCACGTCGATGGCGCGCATGTCTTCAACCAATCTAACCCCGCCTATGCTACAGTGCGGAGTTACGATGCTGGGGAGCTGGCAGCTGCTCGTCGTTTCTCGGTGGTTCTGTCCGGGTACTCAGGCTTCCTCCACCCGTAAAACTGTCCCGGTCATGATTATCCATTGTGCATAAGTATGTGACCTTAAACACCAATAAATAATAAATAAATAAATATTTGAGTTAGCATTTCCTCTGACTGAAGTGCATCTAAACAAAAAAATTATCAAGCGTCAACCATAGATGATTAAAGGCCTCATAACTTCTCAAATAACAAAAC
The DNA here is from genome assembly GCA_031216915.1 of Pictodentalium vernedei. Classification (NCBI taxonomy): domain Eukaryota; kingdom Metazoa; phylum Mollusca; class Scaphopoda; order Dentaliida; family Dentaliidae; genus Pictodentalium; species Pictodentalium vernedei. The sequence continues at coordinate 332,157,137 of CM062292.1, forward strand.
CAAATTTTACAATAAAAAAATAAAAACCCAAATCAAAAGAACATAGGCAATTACAAAAAAAATTTGCAAAATCTTTAATATGATTAACCATTAAGACCGAGCAGCCGCTTTTCCGGCCAGGAACATAATGCGTTATAAAGTCATTAAATAGATGGCTGTTCAGTAAATGTGGGGGGGGGGGGGGGGAGGGGGGGTAGAGCAATCAATATTTTCAACGTGCAGCCTCGGGGCTGCACGTTGAAAATATTGATTGGTCTACCCCAAATAATGAATATAGACTCTTCTAATTACTGACATTGAACTTGCATGAAGATACCATTATAGTTCAAAGGATTGAAAAACAAAGTAAAGCTATGTACTTTAAAAACATCTGAACAGAAATTCAAAAAGATCTCCGAAAAACTTGGAAAATACTAAATGAAGCCAAAAAGAAACATGCAACGGAGGCTTAATTGCCGTTTTCCCTTATCCGCGATAATATCGAAATTATAGATCCACGAGAAATTGGACAAAAATTCAACAACCTCTTTGTGAATATAGGAAACATCACACGCTCCAAAATACCTTAAATATTAAAGGCATACAATGAATTTATAAATAACTATTTCCCCAATAAAGTTTATATCAACCCCACTACCCATCTTGAAGTCACTGGTATCATTACCGCAATGAAATAAAAAACTAGCAAAGACTACAACTTCACATCATATGTACCAAAGCACAGCATTGGTCTATTTGCGCGACCACTGGCGCATATTATCAGCATTTCATTCCAGCAAGGTGTTGTACCTGCGAGTATGAAAATAGCAAGTGTAATACCGATATTCAAAACAGGCGACGATAGAAATTTTAACACTTATAGACCTATAAGCATACTGCTCGTCTTTTCTCAAGTCATGGAAAAGTAATGTATAATAGATTGACAAATTTCTTAATATCTTAAATCCGCTTCGATGCTGTTTCCGAAAAAAATCACTCCACAGTACATCATATAATGCATCTTTTAAAACACGTAGCAGTTGAACATAACAAATTGAGTAAAGATATCACTATGGCAATCTTTCTTGATCTTTCAAAAGCATTCGACTCGATGAATCACGATATTCTGGTAAGAAAATTTGAATATTATGGTATTAGAGGTACTGGAAATAAATGGTTCCAAAGTTATCTCTCTAATAGAACACAGTATGTTACATATAATACAGAGCAATCAGCCTCCTGGGGGCGCGGTGGCTCAGTAGGTAGAGGTGCAAGCTGCAAGCCGAGAGGTCCTCGGTTCGAATCCCACCTGCGGCAACCGCGTTGTGTCCTTGGGCAAGACACTTCACCCCCATTGCCCATATGGGGGCACGGTGACGCCGTGTACTAAGGCGTACTGCACGTCGATGGTACGCATGTCTTCAACCAATCTAACCCTGCCTGTGCTGCAGTGCGGAGTTACGATGTTGGGGAGCTGGCAGCTGCTCGTCGTTGCTTGGTGGTTCTCTCCGGGTACTCCGGCTTCCTCCACCCGTAAAACTGTCACGGTCATGATTAGCCATTGTGCATAAACATGTGACCTTAAACATCAATAAATAAATAAATAAATAATCAGCCTCCTCTTATATAACATGTGGCGTGCCTCAAGGCTCCATTTTCGGTCCCATATTGTTCTTAATATACATTAATGATATCCAGTCTGCTACTTCAAACAACATTCTGTCCTTTGCAGATGATAAACTGCATACGCCTCGAACGCTGACATAAACAGTCTATCATCATATATAAACAAAGAAGTTGAAAAGATTTCGATTGGTGTTCAGAGAATCAGCTGCTCTTAAACTCTCCAAAAAAACCCCAAATATATTTTAATCAACCCTAGTTTTGGAAAAAAACTTATTTTTAATCGACCTACTCTCTTAAACAACGTAAAATTAAACACAGTTGGAAGACATGAGTGCGACAGATCTACTAAATTCCTAGGTCTTAACATAGACGACCGTCTCTCGTTCAAGTTCCATATTTCCTACCTATGCCCAAAGATAGCTTATGCTAATTACGTCTTAAACAAGGTAATGACAGAATTACCCCACAGTTCAGTGAAAATGCCCTTTTTACTCTCTAATGCACAACCATCTTCTTTATGGTATATAAGCCACGTGTGTGTGTAAGTGTGTATGTATGCGTGTATCATCTTCCTATATCATGCGGTAAATGTTTTTGTTTCGATCAGCTCGTAGCGAAATAACTCTTCTCTCTCCCTGTCTTAGACCCCTAAACCCTTCCTAATTTTACCTTTTAGTAGCTTTAACTACAGATGGAATCAACACCAGGGTTTATTATACTTCTGTTGGTTACATGGCCTCGTTGGAAAACAAACAGTTGGAGAGGGGAGATGTTTTTCTTTTCCACCTGATCAACGTTTGATTCCTGCTATGCAAAATACTTTTGCATTTGCTTATGTCAGACATTTTATGACCAATTTCAGATATCTTATTCTAGCGTCAATTTTGGGCAATCATGAGAAACAGTCTAAAATTGTGTTGTTACTTGGAGGATGTCAGGTAGACAGCCAGTCTGGCCATGACATCCCCTGACAGTATGCATATGAGTTGTCTTCTTCCGTACAGAAATTACTCAATTATTGATTATTGCTTATAACACATCTGATGTATTTTCTGCTGATGTATCTGTATATGTACAGTACGTGGAGAGTGGATTGTAACTAAATCACCCACGGAGTGGAGTTATCACCCAAGCTGTAACTTTCAAATTTTATACATATCGACAAAAAACACAAGCAAAGTTTCAGCCAATGGACCACCGGGTTTAACCCGGAGGTCCATAGGCTGAAACTTTGCTAGTGCTGGTTATGTTTTGCAATAAATTTGAAATTATTCCTCGGGTGGAATCTCCACTTCGTGGGTGCTTTAGTGATAATACACTCTCCACGTACTGTATAGTGTCTCCCCGCGGGAACTCTGGGAAGAGAAGCAGTGACTGTTCATTGCGGTAAATAAAACCCAGTCAACAATGCTTGGGAGGTGCAAACCCTCTCTAAAATGGGCAACATGGTTTATTAACGCTCACCCCTGGTCTTGAGTTGATACTCATGTTGTGGCCATGATTAGCCATTGTGCAAAAATATGTGACCTCAAACATCAGTAAATAAATAAATAAATCGTTTTCTGTCAAATAAATTATCTACCAATCGCTTCCGACTAAATGTCGATGATAAATAGCCATTAAGTAACATTTGTATAGAAAATAGATCCTCTATATCATACAAATCCACACGAAATTCTCTCATTTCTTATAAAAATCAACCTTTTTAATAAATTTTAAAATATAGAATAAATAGGTACCATTGCCGGTAATCGGGTTTAAACCACGAGCAGGATAAAAGTTGTAACCACGAGACTCTGTCAAATAGTTAAAACCCTTATTCTATGAGTGGTTTAAATCTGATTATCCTGCCATTGTACCTACTTGTTTTATTTATACCATGCTCTTAATAAATAATCGACTTTGTCACTTAAAATGGAGAAAAACCGATATTTTCTATCGCAGACGCATAAGTTTGTTTTGTTTACATCTGTTCGGGTGGGCAGTACTTCCGACTGCACGTGAATCCTATCAGTTTCCGGTAGAAGGCTCCTAGGGGTTTTATTTCGGAACGTTGAAGGTGTGTTCGTATATTCCAGTAGGGTCTGAAGATGTGCATAAACGTTTCAGATTTTTTATTCGCGCCCGTGTGGCACCCATAGGACCACTTTTATTGTTAGAGAATCGGTTTCCGGCAAAAGGCGCCTAGGAGTTTTAATTCGAAACGGTGAAAGTGTGTTCATACGTTCCAGTAGGATGTGTAGATGTGCATAAATATTTTGGATTTTTAATTCGCCCCCATGCGGTGCCTGTAGTGCCACTTTTGTCGATAGAAAATAGGTTACTGGTGAAAACTCCTAGAGGTTTTAATCGAAACGTTGAAAGTGTGTTCATATGTTCCTATATGGTCTCTAGATGTGCATAGAGGTTTCGGATTTTTTTTTATTGGGCCCGTATCACACCCGTAGCGCCACTTTTGTCGTAAGAGAAACGGTTACCCGCGAAATGCTCCATTGGATTTTAATTCGAAACGTTGAAAGTGTGTTAATATGTTCCTATAGGGTCGCTAGATGTGCTTAAAGGTTTCGGATATTTTATTCGGCCCCGTAGCGTCACTTTTGTCGTTAGAGAATCGGTTTCCGGCGAAAGGATCATTGGGATTTTAATTCGAAACGTTGATAATGTGTTCATATATTCCTATAGGGTCGCTAGATGTGCATAAAGGTTTCGGATTTTTTATTTGGCCCCGTGTGGTTTTCGTTGCACCACTTTTGTTGGTTTCCAGCGAAAGGTAATAGAGGGTTTAATTCGGAATGTTGAAATGTTGTTCATATGTTCTGGTAGGGTGTCTAGATGTGCATAAAGGTTTCATATTATTGTGGCACCCATAGCACCAATTGTGTCATTAGAGACTCAGTTTCTTGAGAAAGGCTGCTATGGGGTTTAATTCAACACATTGAAAGTAAGTTTATATTTTCAGGTAGGGTCTCTAATTGTGCATAAATGTTTCAGATTTTATATAATACCTTTTCATTTATGTTTATGTCGAGCATTAACCAATAATCAAGAATGGTAATGCGGGGATATACTATAGTGTACTTTGCACACAAATGACACCATCTAGTTTTGGTTTGCCATTGGACATTTTCAGTGCATAAACATTGGTGTTCTGCGCCAGGTTATAATTTCAGACTGGAACTCCGTAATAGTTCAAGAAACATCGTAGTTTGATACAGCTTCAACCAATTTGATGGATTTCAATTAAGACGTTGAATGTAACCATAGTATTGTGTGGTCAAATCAGTTTAAACAACAAAGCCATATTTCAGGCACAGTCATTTAAATCGCTCACTGGGAGCCATATTGACTGATTTTAATAAACAGTTTGATATTTAACTGAAATTATGGAGAATGTAAACAGAAACAATTTGGCGAAGATTGTCGTGTGGAATTTCCTTTTAATCCTAGTTTAGGATGCACTCTTAGTTCACTTGCATTCTGTATCATATTTTAGGTCTGCTGACACCTCCAAAAAATTAATCTATAATTTTATTATTTGATAATTTCTCTTTTCAAGAGCATTTTTTTCGAGTTTGTTATTCTCATTCTCGTGAATTCCGTCCTTTACAAAAACTATACTGACAGTTCTGTCTTTTTTTCTAGTGAAATGAGCAGAGACCTGGAAATTTGATATATTGTGTCATGAAATAAATAGGAAATAAATATGAATAAGATTTCTGTAAATATGCAAACGAAGCTGGTGTAAACAAACATCAACCACCTGGATTATGGCATTAACAAGGAGTTTTTTTTTAAAAAGTATGCTAGGCTCTACCTCTCAGTGATGTTCTAGGGAGTGTTTAACCCTTTACTCAACGAATCGCCCGCATCCGCCCGCGTAATATGCAAATTCAGCGGTTGAAAAAATATTATTTTTCATAAAATTTCAACAAAACCATATCATGTGACCTCTCGTTGGAACGAGCTCGCCGAGATCGTTCCAACGAGGGGTCACATGAAATGGTTTTGTTGAAAGTTTGTGAAAAATTTGAAAAAATGATATTTAAAATAATAAATTTTGATATCGTCTGCGGTGGGTAAAGGGTTAATACCCGATACCCGGGAGAATGGATGTAGTTTCATAGCAAGCCAGGTCAGTGCCATGGATAATCGACTCTCTATTGTAAAAAACCTCGGTAATTATACCCCAACTTTTTAAACAAGTGCGTGCGTGCGTGCGTGCGTGCGTGCGTGCGTGTGTGCGTGCGTGCCTGCGTGCGTGCATCGGTCCGATGTCTGTTCAGGTTATAACTTGAAGATTAATGCTCAGATTCTGATGCAATTTTATACAGGTATTCAGTATCACGAGATCGTTCGGAAACATAAGCCGTTTTGCTGTCCACGTATTTTTTCCGTGAGTTATGGCCTTTAAAGTGTATAAAATAGCCAATTTTTGTGTGTTCGCCTTGTATCTCAGGTTTGGGTTGCCGGATCTCAATGAAATTTGGCAGAAAGATTGCTTATGGAATGCCTTTCAAACAAGTCTGTAATGATGCTTCTTTAAAAACTCGGCCCATGGGTGTATGTGGATATTGCAATTGTGGCTGAGGGATTGGTTGTTATGTCTTTGCAGTAAAACAAAGAAAACAATACAGGCAAATCACTTCCTAACATGTGGCATTGTGTCTTTGTTCTATATCTCGTACGTGGGTGGTCCGATCGTCACTAGACTTCATTAACCCTTTACCCAACATGAAAAGCAGACGACACTTGCAAAAAAAAATCTTGAATAACTAATTTTTTTCATTTTTTGTCTCAAAAGCATAGGTTATGACCCCTCGTTGGAACGAGCTCGACGAGCTCGTTCCAACGAGGGGTCATAACCTATGTTTTTGAGACAAAAAATGAAAATATTTTGAAAATTAATTGGCGATTTTTGAGAATAGCGCTGGCCGGTTTTGGCCGTTACGTTGGGTAAAGGGTTAAGAGGTGTTTGTGGCCTTCACAATTACCTCTGGGAGGGGGATGATTTAATTTCTTACTGTCAAACAAAAACAATAGTTTCACATCTCCCATGTCGATGGTCCGATTGACACAAACTATTGGTAACAAGTGTACATGGATCTCACAATTTCTACTGGGTTGATTTTTCCCTGCTGTATAACAAAGACAATAAACCCACCTTTTATGCAAAAAAACTTCCCCCTTGAGATTGGTCGCTGTGTCTACTGGGTGAGTGATATTGTCCATCTGGCACAGCCTTATCTTTCACTTGACACCGGTGGAGGAATGTCGGCATCTCTGGTGCATTGTCTTGTTGTTTTCAGCCAACATTCAACTTGACTGGGTATGATACAAATCGTACTGTTATGATCATATTAGAAACAAAAGTGACAGGTACAGTTCATTGGACCTTTCTCTGGCTTGTCGAAATATTGCAATAGTTGCAACATTTCTCTTTGTATGCACCTGGGGCAATCAAAATGCAATTGACGGACATATCCGAGTAACACTGCTTGCCAAATCAAGTTTTTTCAGATCACATCAAGTGGGATTATATTTGAGTGTCTATGAGAATCTGTAGTTCCTGTACCATATCGCTCACGCCTCTAAGGGTACATGGACACTTCCAAGTGATATAGTGCGGAAGAAAGGATTCATCTAGTCTATGTACTGTAGAAACCGGGGGGATAACTTCTTAATGTAGCTATCTTAGTCAAAGCTAGTTCGCTGATCTCTCTTGGACTGATGCAAACTGGAGCTACCGTCGTTGCTCTCTGCCTGAATCTGACCAAACCCTCTCCTTATACACTGTTTTAGACCTAATTTTAGCCATTCATATAATTGTAGTAAATTTACTGCCTCGGTTGCATCATCTATTATGTTTTCTCTTTCATAGAAATTGGTTTCAAAACAATAAAATAAACAATTTGCTAGATTAACACTGGTGTTTATGACCTAACTGGTGCTGCTCTTCATACGCAGAAAACTTAATTACAATGTACTCTTATATTACACAGAAAATTGTGCTATTGAAATCTGCTGTTTTAATTTTCATTGACATTTTATTCAAAACACAGACTTATTAACTTGAATGCATTTTATCATCTTCACTCCAAGCCTGGGCTGGCTTTCAACTCTTCTATTAACTCTCAACAAACAGCCACACAATTAAAGGGATCAGGTAATATACCTGGCTCTCCCAGATAGCCCCCTGTGCTCTCCTTCCCAGGAAACCCCCAAGGCACCTTCCTATGGAGGGTATTAAGGGAAAAGTTTGTGAAAGACACTTGGTTACAGTTTCCAGCACAGAGGTATTTGGACTGAGCAACAAGCTCTCTCAGCAAACATTACTGAAATGACCCACCATACTTTAGAGACAAAACCTGTTCGCCACATAAACATGGAAGTTTTTATTAACATCAGCTTCATTTGTCTATTTTCAAAATCACATTTCCTGGTCTCAGCTCATATATACCAAACAAATCTGTTGACATGGATATTGTGGAGGTTGGACCTCACAGCAATGAGAATAAGAGCCTAGACAAAATTATCGTTGAAAATGAGTTTGTTAAATATTTAAATTTAAAACAAACTTTGCAGCCCTGGGCTTATATTATTTAGGGAACAGAATGCAAAGGAATTGAAAATGCATCATAAAGTTGATTTAACAGACGTTTTTCCTAGTTCTTCATTTTGCTTCTGTTCACATTCCCCCTAACCCTTTGAACCATGATGGTATCTTCCACGCCAGTACAGTGGCATCAATTGGAAGAGTCAAAATTCGTTAAATGGGCGAAGACCAATAAATATTTTCAACGTACAGTTTTAGGGCTGCACGTTAAAAATCGTGATCGGGCTACAACACAAATTCACTGGGCAACTATCTAATTTATCAACCGATACTATAAACCTTTTAAAATTGTAATTTCTAGAATTGTATTTTCTATCAATTAATATAACTGATTAACGTGAATCATTAGCATTTTAAAAGATATGGCAATTTGCCAACTGGCAAATCGCCACATCCTTGAAAATGGTAATGCTTCATTTCAACCCATTTAAAGTTATAATTAGAAAATACATAGAGATTATTACCATTATGTGGATGTACAAAATATGTATCTGAGTCGAGCTCCGGCTTCTAATGGCAGATCACGACGAGTCGAAGACGAGTCGTAATCTATCCTTAGAAACCTGGGCGAGTCTCTGATACATATTTTGTACATCCACATAATGGTAATAATCTATTTATCTTACAATATCTTGGGGATAAATCAAGAATGCAGACGATTATATAACGAACTTTTTATTCGTACGGATGAACAAAAAGTAAAAAAAATGGAACACACGCGAAAGGAACGTGCTTGTATCCGACCCCCTGATACAAACATCTGTATCAGGGGGTCGGATACACGACAGTTGCGGAGTTAATACAGACAAAATACATGTTGATTGTAAGATAAAATTGTACACGTTTTATAATATTGGCCCTTGGTCATGTTACGATCCTGTACCGAAAAAACGGTCTTTAGGGTCCAAAGGGTTAAGGAGAGCTATTTGTTTTCGTACACTTTTAGGAGACGGCAAGGGACATCCACTCTTTACATTGTGCGACAATTGTAAAATGATGATACATATTTTTCAAACGCACTTTGGGCAATGCGTATATTTAACATAACATTTCCAAAATTGTTCATATAGTTTCGGCTGGGTCGCGATCTGGTCGAAATTGTTCCATCTTCACAACATTGTAGACTCTCACCTGTGGAAAAAGGATTTCGGAAACATTGAAAGCTACTTGTGTTTAATGTTCGTTTAAAACCCTTTACCCAACGCAGACGATATCAAAATTTATTATTTTAAATATAATTTGTTTTAAATTTTTTAAAACATTTCATCAAAACCATATCATGTGACCCCTCATTGGAACGAGCTCAATGAGCTCGTTCCAATGAGGGGTCACATGATATGGTTTTGATGAAATATTTTGAAAAATTTAATTTTTTCAACTGCTCAATTTGCATATTACGCGGGCGGATGCGTGCGATTCGTTAGGTAAAGGGTTAAGAAAGAGACCTGCCTTGTCCTGGGGTCTATATGTCGGAGCATGAATGCAATATTTCAGTAACATTCTTGGTAATTGCACAAACACTGAAATAATGCATTGAGTTTTGGATTTTCACAAATAGGGGGCGCGGTGGCTCAGTTGGTAGAGGTGCAGGCTGCAAGCCGAGAGGTCCTCGGTTCGAATCCCACCTGCGGCAACCGCGTTGTGTCCTTGGGCAAGACACTTCACCCCCATTGCCCACGTGGGGGCACGGTGACGCTGTGTACTAAGGCGTACTGCACGTCGATGGTGCACCTGTCTTCAACCAATGCTAACCCTGCTTGTGTGGAGTTGGTATGTTGGGGAGCTGACAGTTGCTCGCCGTTGCTCGGTGGGTCTCTGCGGGCACTCCGGCTTCCTCCACCCAGAAAACTGAAACGGTCATGGTTAGCCATTGTGCAGAAATATTTGACCTTAAACACCAATAAATAAATAAATAAATAATATTTCACAAATAACATCTTTGCAATGCTTTTCTTTTTTCAGAAGCGCAATGGAACCTCGGAAGAGTAAAAGTCTTGTCACAAAATCCCCCTCCCCCATAATACTTAATATTTAGCATAATCTTATTAGTGGACAGTTGCGAGTAATTATGAAGTAGTTGGAATAATAATTTGTCTTTTCAGAAGGTACCACATCGTTACACTGATGATATTCAGAGAAACATTTACCACCTCCAAGGGCAAGAGAAGAAACTGGAAGTGGCTCTAAAAATGTATCAAATACGCCCACATTTAACGGACAAGATATTTGTATGATGAGCTTCAAGATCGTTAAAAGATAACCCGAGAGAGGTTCATTCGGGGCTACCTTAGAGTCCCAGGTTTTGTTCTTTGTATAATGGGGGAAATACACACAAAATATTCCAAAACTGTTGTTGGCGCAAATACTTCTCTACTTGACATGCAGCATCACAGACGATGATGAGTTCCAGGTTTCTCAGAAACAATCTGGTATGTTAATATATAAAGGTGCGTGGTGGTTCCACAATTCAACACCTTTGAAACTGGAATACATTTTAAAAACAAATTCACAACGAGGAAGTTCAAATATGTGACGTCCACCCCTGCAATCAATCCCCATCCTGGTGTCTCAGTGGACAGAACACTTACTCCACTCTCATTTTGTTGTTAATCCTTTACCTTACGAATCGCCCGCATCCGCCCGCGTAATATGCAAATTCAGCCGTTGAAAAAATATTATTTTTCAAAAAATTTCAACAAAACCATATCATGTGACCCCTCGTTGGAACGTGCTCGACGAGCTCGTTCCAACGAGGGGTCACATGATATGGTTTTGTTGAACTTTTTTGAAAAATTGAAAAAAAAAGATATTTCAAATAATAAATTTTGATATCGTCTGCGTTGGGTAAAGGGTTAACGATTCACACCGAATTGTGATAATTGTGAGCTTTGGAGTACAATTCCCCATGTTTCATGGAGTTTGGGGAGGTCTGAAACCCCGGTGGATCTGATCTGTCTAGAATAACCTACTTCATTTCCGAGAATTTCTTCATTTTTTCATGCGAAGTAAAATACTTGAAAATTAACGTGAAAACGCTTTCGCTAAACAAAGAGCCAAAGTGGATGATTAGTGTAGGGAGGCGATACTGGCAGATATTCTTAATGACGGATTATTTCTGAACTGGTTGCTTCGAATCAGCGTGTCATATAGAGCCAAGTTTCCTTTTGTTATTTTTAATAAACGAAAACAACAGACCGCTCTAATAGCTGTCTGTTGTTTTCGTTTATTAAAAGTAACAAAGGCATTTTCTACTCATGACATTGGTGTTTTCTCAACAATTACTTGTTTCTTAATTGGACCTTTCTCGAGGTGACCTGCAGAAATTCACTTCTCCTTTTATAATGGATCGTGGTGTGGGACACTTGACCAATGACATACATACACAGAACGACACACGCGTGTGAATGGGTTAATCGATATGGCACGAGTACCGGCGCGGACGGATAAAACGAGATACCGCAGGCCGCACGAGTGCCGGCGCGGAAGGATAATACGAGGAGCCGCAGGCCTAGAGCTTTATCCTTTCGCGATGGCACAAGTGCCATATCGAGTAACCCATTCACACGCATGTGTCGTTCTGTATTTATTACACGCCTTCACGTCTATGAAAGTAATTATTAGGAGGGCACTCAGCAATTCATTTGACAATTCGTCCCTTGAGTTGCAATGTGTTCTATGTGCCAGTAGGCACATAGAACACATTGGAACTCAGGGGACGTACTATCAACAAAACGAACGCATTTTATCGCTAACCAAATTTGTTACTTTGTTAAGCTATCGCTAGACATTCAAATTGTAATTGCCGAGAATTCCAGTGAAATTTCGCTTCTATTTAAAAATAGTGTCAACGATTTCCGTTCTACACATATGTGCGGAACGGATTTTCATTTTTCACATGGTCTAGTGTTGCTGTAGATGGAGATGTCACAGAACAGACGTGTAATAAAAACTGGTATGCTATGGTAGGAAAGCATTTAGTGATATATAAATACCATTTTTATTATCTCCGCTGCAGAATCCGGAGCCGACAAGGAGCAATCAACTTCATTCAAGTCTTCTTTTATAAGCTGACATGTCATTGCGTCGCCGTTTGAGATGAAATTAGCTGATTTGCAGTCCTCCTCTGACATACACTCTGCTGCACAGTCGAATGTGCTCCTCGTTGTCTTTTCTTCAATTACACTCATATATTCTGATCGCCTATTTGGGCACAGAGAAAAATATGCCGACCTCTTCTCGTAAGCGTAAGCCATACCCACAAGGTAAACTAAAAGGACCTTCCACGTGTACATGATATAAGAATGGACGGAGAGTCATTAGCTTTAGCCTGTCTGATTGTATGTTAGATTAACTGCACCTCCCGAATGCTCATGTTCACTCTCACATCGGTGGCTGAGTTATGCTGTGTGTGAATAAAGGACGCTGACGGAATTCCATTGTTTGCATTTGCAACTTTTATTGATGGTGTTTTAGTATCGATCACCAATTTTACTCTGACATTCTAAAGACCAGGTTCTACTAACACGCCACCTATTCGATTAATTTATCTTATTATGAGAAACTTTAACCATTTACCTAACATGAAAAGCAGACGACGCTTGCAAATAAAATTCTTGAATAACTAATTTTTTATATTTTTTGTCTCAAAAACATAGGTTATGACCACTCATTGGAACGAGCTCGACGAGCTCGTTCCAATGAGGGGTCATAACCTATGTTTTTGAGACAAAAAATGAAAAAAAAATTAAAATTAATTGGCGATTTTTGAGAATAGAGCTGGCTGGTTTTGGCCGTTACGTTGGATAAAGGGTTAATTTTTTAACCCCTTTCAAAGCCGAGATGCATCTTTTTGACGCGAAAAAAATATAAAAGTGAAGAAGTTTTCGACTCATTAACAAATAACGAACTCGAAGGAATGGGTAATAATTATTTCTGAGCCTCCCAAAAAAGGCAATATAGATTCTCCCATTTTCAATATATATACCACCCCGAAAGACAGCGTTCAAGGGATCAAAAATAGTTTTCGTGAAGACTTCTTCCAAACACAGGTTTTCTGCTGATACAAAGTGGGTTTTTTTTATCAAAATAAACGTTTTCAGATAGCCGCATTATACGCACATGGCGAATGGCATTTGGCCACTCAGCGGGAGGAAATCCATTCATACCCTTACTAGCATGTCTCATCTTGTTTTAACTTGAGAAGCAACAAGCTTTATTTTATTCAAGAACTTCGAGGGGGAAATTGAGATATTAATTGCGTATCGTTACCAAAAGGATGCGATCTTGTTTTTTGGTTCCATATGAAGGACATGTTGTATTTTTGGTTTTGGTTTGTTTTTATTTTGCTCTGGACTAACAATAATATTCCAGGGCGGGAAAATACCTTAGATGGGACGTTGTATTTGATAATTAGAGTAATTGCAGGGTTATTACTTGGATAATTGGAGGTTACTACTCGATAACTTCATATCAGCCTTCGAACTTCGGTCTCAGTCTGATGTGCAGTTACCTCTGGCTGGTATCTCGGATGATGTGAAACTATCCAAGTAATAACCTTGTTATTTATTAATTCAAAACAAACAATTACAAACAGTCTCAGATCTGTTACAGTTTTTGTCAGTGTTATCTCAATCTCTTAACCCTTTACCCAATGAATAGCCCGCATCCACCCGCGTAATATGCAAATTCAGCAGCTGAAAAAATATTTTTTCAAAAAATTTCAACAAAACCATATCATGTGACCCCTCGTTGGAACGGGCTCGACGAGCTCGTTCCAACGAGGGGTCACGCGATATGGTTTTGTTGAAAGGTTTTGAAAAATTTCAAAAAAATTATATTTAAAATAATAAACTTTGATAATTTTTTTTTTTTAAACAATAATTTTATTTCTATAAAATAGAAACTTGGTTTGGCGAACAGGCATAGCCTATTTAAACGCCTCACCATACACATATATTCAGTCACATTCACAACATTCATAATAATTTTGTATTGTTTCAGGATTCAAATCATCCAATGGTATTACCTTTTCACGATATTAGAGGTCAAGTTTCCAAAGGAAACCGGCCTTACAGTTACTAAGAATAGCAAACTACAATTTCAGCTTGTTGATATGTGAAATACGGACACGGGGGTAGTTGTTTGACATCAAAATTACGTATGGGTCACAACATTTAGCCATATCGGGCATTTTGATGTTGGTGCACTATGCATATTCCAGAGTGATCAAACAGGGGTATTCTAGCGGGAAGAATTCTAACGGGAAGAACCGCCCCAATTATCACGTTTGCTTTGTCGCAAGAAAAATACCAATTGCGACCCATTATGGTGTACCAAGGCTCACACATGTAAAGCGTCGCGTTGTGATTATGTACTGTTGAAAAGCAGGAAACGTTTCTTCATTCTGCAAGTCAGAGGATAGGGGATCTCCGTATAACAATGTATTGATAGATACGTCTGGAGTCCCCAAGTTGTGGAAGAGGACACTCCTTTGTGATGTATATTACAGACAGTCGCGAACATAGTGTATCGTACTTTCATACCTATAACCACAATGGCAATGAGGATTTTCTGAAATGAATCTGTAATATTTATGAGCATTTAAATCGCTACATCCTAATCGTAATTTTGCATGAATAATTTGCCCTTCCCTGGTTCCTACAAGATATAATTTTAGAACGACTATATCTTCTTGTTTTAAATTTTTTTTGAACATTTGAACAGTCCCACATTCCCTTACTTCAGGATCAAATTCGTTCCATAGTCTAATGGTGGCAGGTACGAAGGACTCAAACAGAGTATTGGTTCTGCAGAAGTTATCAAGCTGTTCATTGTTTCTGAGGGAATACGACGATCGTTCTGCAACTGTACGGGGAATCAATCTGTTTAAATAACTTGGGGCAAGTTCATTTTTCATTTTGTAAAAAAGTGTAAGTTTATGTCGCCTACGACGTTCTTTTAAAGAGATGAAACCCGTTTCACGATAGAGTAGTTCGTGGAGAGTTCCGCGAGGAGCACCACAGATCGTTCTAAGAGCGTCAAGTTGCAGATTCTCGAGGTTATTAGTTTTTTCAAGCGTACAGTTATTCCATATGACATCTGCATAATCAAACAGGGTAAGAATGAAATGGGTGTACAATGTTATCAATGATGACCGTCAGAATCTATACTTCAAGCTACGAAAACAATTAATCATCGGGCTAATCTTGTTAATGACTAATTTTATATGTAAATCTCGTGTACCATTACTCTGGAAAGTAATACCGAGATGTTTATGCTGCAAAGCCTCCTTAATTGGGTTATCAAGTAGATATAAGATTGGTTTGGGATTTGGAGCAGTTTTACGAGTAATGCTGAGAGCTACCGTTTTTTCTGGACTAAAATTTACTTGCCATATTTTTGCCCAGTTACCAACCTTTATAAGATCATTATTCAGAACTTGTGACGCTAGAAAGGGGTCTTCTATAATCAAGGAAAGGGAAGTGTCATCTGCATACAGTTGAATATTTGACTGGTTATTATTAACAATATTATTTATGAATATATTGAAGAGCAAAGGACCTAGGGCTGATCCTTGTGGAACACCTGCAGGAACTTCTAATTTCTTTGATGTCCGTCCATTTATAACAACCGCCTGACTTCTTTCTCTGAGATAGTCCTCAAACCATGATAACAATTTTACATTAATTCCTATAGCTCACAATTTATATAGTAAGCCTGCATGTCATATTCTATCAAAAGCTTTACTGATATCACAGAAAACAAAACGTATTTCTTTATTCTGATCTAGTGCTAATCTAATAATGTGATCTAGGTCGATTAACTGATATGTTGTACTGTCCCCTGGTACAAAACCTGACTGCAAGTCTGTCAATAATCGGTTTCCATAAGATATGAGAAAACATGGTTAAAAACGATTTTTTCAAAGATCTTACTAACATTACTTGTCAGGGTGACAGGGCAATAGTTTTCTTTATGGTTTACAGAAGACCTTTTTGTGGATAGGAATCACATTTGCTTGCTTCCATATAGAAGGGAACTTTTCTTGGGATACAGAAATATTAAAAATAAGACAAAACGGCACAGACAACTGCGAAGCAAATGTCTTCAGTATTCTATTATTAATGTTATCTGGTCCACTTGCCTTACTGACATCATGTTTCGAAAAGTGAGATTCTACCTCAGTTGGGTTAATTTCGAGATCATCTATTTCATGGTTATTAAACGGGATTTCGGGCAGGTCTTCATCGATAATGATATTACTCTGACTTATAAAATATGCATTTAAGGTATCGGCAATTTCATCTGGATCGCTTATTACGTTATCCCCTTCTCCAAATGGCGGAAATATTTGACTGTCACTGCATTGTTGATTTGTAATGCTTTGATTGTCTTCCACCAAAGTTTTGACGGGAGATCATTATCATTGATTGTGGAAGCCAAATTAGTGTCGTATTCTTTTTTTGCCGCACATACGCATGCTATGGTCTCATTACGTACTTGTCTAAAATTTCTCCAGTCATCAGGATTATTACCAGTTTTAGCTTTTTTGTGAGCTTTATCTCTTACTTTCATTTGTTGACGGACAGCCGAGGTCATCCAACGTTTATCTTTTGGTCGTATGAGAACTGTTTTATGTGGAATAAATTGTTTGGCAACATTAAGAATATGCGATGTGACGCTTTCGGCACTGCTATTATCAACCATGAAATGTGAGTCCCAATCAGTTTGTAGCAGTGCTGACAGCATCCCATCTATATCCATTCTATCATAGTTCCATATCTCTCTTTTGTAAGATTTGGTAAATTTCCGGCATGTCTTCAAACTCACAGCTGCTGCGCAATGGTCACTACAGAAAGGCGGGGTAACATCACAGTTGGAAACAAGTTCAGGACATGATATCAAGATCAAATCAATAAGACTACTGTGGTGCTCCGTTATTCGAGTTGGGGATTTTACAATTTGGATATCGTCTGCGTTGGGTAAAGGATTAAAAAAGGCGGAAGTTTGTAACCTCCTTCTAGTTCAGCTATCCGAACATCTCGACTTCCCAATTGGGAAGCCGCGACGTTCGGATAACTCAACTACCTTTTCTCTCAAATCGACGAATCTCCGTCCTGCTTACGACTCTAACCCTTTACCCAACGTAACGGCCAAAACCGGCCAGCGCTATTCTCAAAAATCGCCAATTAATTTTCAAAATATTTTCATTTTTTGTCTCAAAAACATAGGTTATGACCCCTCGTTGGAACGAGCTCGTCGAGCTCGTTCCAACGAGGGGTCATAACCTATGTTTTTGAGACGAAAAATGAAAAAAATTAGTTATTCAAGAATTTTTTTGCAAGTGTCGTCTGCTTTTCATGTTAGGTAAAGAGTTTTAATTTGTGATGAATTTTCTGTACAACTCTCTTCTTTCTTCTCTTTATCCTCATAAGCCTTACTTATTGCCATCATTAATTCCTAAATACTCCCCTTTGTCTGGTAACGTCAATTTTACTAACTGATTGCTTTCGACGAATAACGGTGAACGATTTCGCTGTAAACAAAATTGCTGCGCCTAGTAACGCATCAAGGGGGACAACTCTAGCTTAGTTCATATCGGTTGAGATCGGCGCCATATCAGCCAAGTTTGAAGTCATATCAGCCGAGATCGATAATGTGCAATTCTAGGAAATAAAATTATGTATAATAAATAAAGATATTTAATTCTTTGTCCACGGCAGGCAGTTTTTCCTCCCCAGAAGAAAAACACTCTGGTTACCTAGAAGAGTATGTGCAAACATATTCTATAAAGTTACCGAGATATTGTTCACAAAATATATTTATAACTATTGATTCCATATTCAATTGCAGTTTTCATTTAACTCCCTTCACTCTGATGTTAAAATATCCAAATTTCAAGTAGCCATTTTTCCCATAATGCAACTGGAAAATTAACCAATTCAATCTTGTTTGACAGAGCTCAATGAGCTCTGTCAAACAAGACTGAATTGGTTAAATTTCTAGTTGCATTATGGGAACAACTTGCACCTTGAACTTTAGATATTTTGATATCAGTGTGCTGTCACTGCTTATTTGTGTTGATTCTATGGGCAATTCAAGAAAACACTTCCTAAACATCGTACGAGACCCAGTGACCTTGTTCCACCTGTAATTTCTCGTTCAACCTGAGCTTTTTAATCTTTCTGTTAATGTATCCTAAAATATTACCGTTTCTACCTGGCAAATCCTTGTAAAGATGACAATTATAAAATCAATGCTGACAGGAGGGGACTACTTTTATGGGTATTTATTTATTTATTTGTGTTTAAGGTCACATACTTATGCACAATGGCTAATCGTGACCGTGACAGTTTTACGGGTGGAGGAAGCCGGAGTACCCGGAGAGAACCACCAAGCAACGTCGAGCAGTTGTCAGCTCTCCAACATCGTAACTCTGAACTCTGCACCGCAGAACAGGCAGGGTTAGATTGGTTGAAGACATGCGCACCAACGACGTGCAGTACGCCTCAGTACACAGCGTCATCGTGTCCCCATGTAGGCAATCGGGGTGAAGTGTCTTGCCCAAGGACACAACGCGGGTGCCGCAGGTGGGATTCGAACCGAGGACCTCTCGGCTTGCAGCCTGCACCTCTACCAACTGAGCCACGGCGCCCCCACTTTTATGGGTGATTGCTGCTCAGGTATATCAGTGCATAGGTTGTTGTTACTTTTTTTGGGGGGGGGAAGGGGGTAATACCGCAGATCCAGGGTTAGCATTGATCTAGGGCAAGTGGACCATCGACGTGCAGTACGCCTTAGTACACAGCGCTACCATGCTCCGCGTTAGAAACCGGGATTTAGTGCCTAGTCCAATGACACAACGCAGTTACAGCTGGTCGGGATCGAGCCGTGGGCCTTTCGGTCTGAAGTTCAATGTTTTAACCACTGAGCCACCACGACCCCCATTTGTTGGATCTGTTTGGTCATATTAACAGTTTGCACATTGATGTCGAAAAATCAGAATTTCAGACAGCATATTCTTACCATAATGCAACTAGGAATTTAATCAACGCAATCTTGTTTGACAGAGTTAATTTAGTTCTGCCAAACAAAATTGCATTGGGTTATTCCTAATTGCATTGTGGGAAATATTTATTGCGTGAACTTTGGGTTTTTTTTACATCGACGTGTAGGGGTTTAACAGTGTTTTTTTAGACTATAGCAGAAGTGTTGCTCATACAGTCCAAAATAGTGTTTTCAGATTTTAAATTTTGGTTGTGACAAGTAGTTAGGGAGGGCCATATGTCGTAACAATTTTTAACACTGAACTTTCTATGGGAATTTCAGTGTTAAAATGTTTACGCCATATGCCCCCCCCCCCCCCCCCCCCCACGGCTGTAGTGAAGTGTTGCTCATACGGTCCAAAATAGTGTTTTCAGATTTTAAATTTTGGTTGTGACAAGTAGTTAGAGAGGGCCATATGGTGTAAAAATTTTTAACACTGAAATTCCTACGGGAATTTCAGTGTTAAAATGTTTACGCCATATGCCCCCCCCCCTCCCCGGCTACTGTGAAATGAATGAACCTGACTGCCTTTTTGATTAAATGGGACTTTGCATTTAAATATGCGAAACTTCATCAAAACCCATGTGCATAATGGTCAAATACCAACATGTGTTTTTCACAAAGTGTCATCGACGAGCAGTTCACCTTGTTGAACAGTTTGGTTACAAGTTTAATGAAGAAGATGCCAAACATAAAATGACTTTAAAACGTCGAAAATGACCTTAAATAAAGAAAAGCCAAAAAATAGCAAGTTTCTAAAAGGGACATATAAAAAAATACCCAACTTTTATGAAAATCGATAGAATTTTAATTTTGTTATATACTGACGTCCATTGATATTACTACTAATTGTAATTCATTTGGGATCCGTGTTCTAATCTCAAGTAAATTCACTCTTACCGTGCTCTAATTGCCAGGAGCGGGTCAATTAGAACATGTCTGTACCCACGCTACATGCGAACAACGGTGCTAAACCGCTCCTATGACAAAAAGAACACACCTCGGAGTTGTTTTCTAAGGCAACGGTTGTTAGCGTCCATGCTTTGAAGTTCACTTTGTAAATTCGATCATGACAAATAGACCGAGATCGAAAAGTGACATTTTTTAATTGTTTTTCTTCAAATAAAACTGGTTTGGAAAATTTTTCTCTTCTAACGATGACGGTAATTACAATGGAGATAAACGTCTCCTGTTTCGTTAGACATTCGGGAATTTGACTATGGAAAACCATTTATTAACTCGCCCCTTCGGGGATCGTTAACAAATGATTTTCCATAGTCAAATTCCCGAATTTCTAACTCAACAAAAAACGTTTATCTCCTAATTCGAACCTATCCATTCGGAACTTTGGTTGACGGCAATATAGTTTAGATATGTTTTTAAAGGAGGAGACATTTCAAAATAATACGCCTCATCCGTGATTAGAATTAAAAATTAACGACGTTGCCACATGGGAAGGGTTAAGACTCCATCAATAACATAGGTGCACCTTTTCACGTGACCCTAAAACGATGTGCGAAGTTTCATAGCTGATACGGATCTATAAAGCGTCTTTAAGCAAAAAAATCCTTAAAATGAAGTGACCAAAAAAAAAAACCGCCAAATTAAAAAAACATATTTTTAATCTTTTAGCCGATACAAAATTCTAAAATTTCAAACCAATCCAACAAAGTTTAGTTTTTTAGACGATGATGTCGGATGACGTCACACACAGTCCGTCATGACATTTGAGAATTTTCCCGGACAACAATACATTTTAGATATGGCTTTTACTGGAATTGTATTTCCCAAATTTACAAATGCTGCGCTTAAAAATGTGGGTGAAATTGAAAGATGAAGAAAAAGCGTAAATTAAGTGCTGTTTTGGCGGAGTGCAGAATTTTGATAAAGTGGCTAGTGTGTTTCTAAGAATGGTGAATGTATGATATTTATTGGCGGTATGAAAAAGGATGTACGATGAAGGAAACGAAAAAGGGCTAACAGTCGCTACAAATCATTTTAACCTCGTTGAATGTCTTAATTAACCCTTTGAATTCTAGTGGTATATTCCTTGCCAGTTCAATGGCAGCAATTAAAAGAGTCCATATTCATTATTTGGGGTAGACAAATCAATATTTTCAACGTGCAGCCTCGGGGCTGCACGTTGAAAATATTGATTGGTCTATCCCACACATTTACTGAGATTCCGCTCCACAGTTTTCCAGGCATTTCCAAATATGACATGCCATACACTCTCTTCAAATGCAAATATTCTGTAGCTTAGTTATCTAACCCATAACATGTATTACATTTCCCAAATCCACAAAAAACATATAACACTATCTGACTAAGTAGAAATAAACAATCTGAATGTGAGTGGAATAATTTATTGTCAAAGGCCAGACTTCAACCTGAAAAATTGCTTGAAAAAATGCCGAAACCAGTCATTTTCAGCCACCTAGCAGCCTCAAAAGCAGAATGTTCCCACCAACCTCACCTACCCACCCCTGGAACAGAGCATCCCCTGTTTCTAAAAGGCAAAACATTTTTTATATGTTTCCGTCTCCTTTTTCAGTTACCTGTCTGGTAACAAACCCGTGTAAAAATTACATTTTAAAAAATAGCCAATTTTTCGAAGCAACTGTTTCCCATAATTCATCTGGTAATTTACCCCTATGTATCAGACTCCAACTTTGGGACCAAAACTTCAAATTCTCTTGTCCAACAAAAAACCTAATGTAATCATATATCTGATACTAAAAATCTCTATTTTACATGGCCTTAGTTTCAACATATGCCCTATGTTTAGAATTTCACCCCTGTGCAATAGTGCGAAACTGTGGAGCGGAACCTGAACAGCCATCCTATTTAATGACGTTGTGACGTATCATGTTGCTGGCCGGAAAAACGGCCGCTAGGGTTCAAAGGGTTAAAATATCTAATTAGTCTGGGTTATCACAGTCCGTCGAGACAAGATCAGACTGATCAAACAAGACGACGTGCTCTGGTGGAGTAGGACAACTCACATAAGTTGACAGTTGTAATAATTTATTCGTTATATGCTAGCTGATATTTGCTAGCTGATATTTAACCCTTTACCTAACATGAAAAGCAGACTACACTTGCAAAAAAAATTATTGAATAACTATTTTTTTTTCATTTTTTGTCTCAAAAACATAGGTTATGACCCCTCGTTGGAACGAGCTCGACGAGCTCGTTCCAACGAGGGGTCATAACCTATGTTTTTGAGACAAAAAATGAAAAAATAATGAAAATTAATTGGCGATTTTTGAGAATAGCGCTGGCCGGTTTTGAACGTTACGTTGGGTAAAGGGTTAAAAATTTCATGCGACTCCTGAAATATTAGCATAAAAGAAACTGGATGGTTTTGAAAGCGCAAAGTGAATTTCCAGAAGTCATCCAACGAAACTCGGCCAACGCTCTAGCGCCAAACGATGAAGAGAATGTGTCTATAGCTGTTTTACGTACCAAGCCGCCCAATAAAGCGTACCCAGTAGCTTGTTTGTATTGAAATATTTGAAAATCAGGCTAAACTTTAAAGTGACTTAAAAACGTCAAAATGTCGTTAAATAAAAATAAACAACCCAAACCATCTCCTCATTTTTTGAGCTCTTCAGCAAATTATTTATTTATTTATTATTTATTGATGTTTAAGGTCACATACTAATGCACAATGGTTAATCGTGACCGTGACTGTTTACGGGTGGAGGAAGCCGGAGTACCCGGACTGAACCACCGAGCATCGACGAGCAACGGCCAGCTCCTCAACATTCTAACTCTGTTTAAGCTCCGCTCAAGCAGGGTTACAGAGGTTGAAGACATGTGCACCATCGACGTGCAGTACATCTTAGTACACGGCGTCCACGTGCCCCCATGTAGGCAACCGGGATAAAGTGCCTTGCCCAAGGACACAACGTGGGTCGTCCCGGACGGGGATCGAACTCGGGACCTCTAGCATAGAAGTCCAAATCCAAAAGTCTACCACTGAGCCACCGTGCTCCCTCTTCAACAAATTAAAAACATCCTAAGCATTTTAATTTTTGACCAAATGACCCTCTGTGACGTCAATTCTGCGTTCGGGTATCACGGTTGAGAATTTCATGGGACGGCGCCAAAATTATTTTTAGAAATGTTTTTTTGCGAAGATTACATTCCCAAAAATTCGAAAGGCTGAGGCTCAAAATGAGGTTGAACATAAAAGGTATAGAAAAAAACGTAAAACTGGCAGCGCTGGCATCGCATGTGTCAAATTGATCTGAAAAACGTCAAAAATGGCGTTAAATCGAAAAACTAAAAAAAAAAATAAAACAGCTATATCTTAATTTTTTTTAGCTCTACAACATACTAAAATTTCAGAAAAATCCGACGCATTTTAATTTTTGATCATATTACCCTCTATGACGTCACCTCAGCGGTCGGGTATAACGTTTGAGAATTTTCCATGACAACATCAAATTTTTAGATATATTTTTTCGCAGATTATATTCTCGAAAATTCGAAAGGCTTAGGCTCAAAAGAAGTTGAAATTAGAAGGTATAGAGAAAAACGTAAAATTGACGTCAATAGTGTCGGTGTGTCACATTGAAATGAATAAAATGAGGGTTAACACGGGGGGGGGGGGGGGGGCACCAAAAATTTGCAAGATGTGACGTGGGGTGGGTGGGTCTCTTGAGTGCGCCAAAAATGTGCATTTCCAACTTGTGCAATTTTTTGAATTTTTTAAAAATATATCAATGTATCAGCTAATATACATCATCATTTGTGTTTCAAACCTTAAAGATGATGTTGTACATCACACTCTTAACATAAATACAACATCAGGAGGCTTTATATGTGAGAATATTGGGCTTAATCTGGGAAAATGTCACACGTTAGTAGGGGGTGGGTGTCTTGTTCGAAATGTAGAAAATGTGCAGACAATATTTTTGGAAAATTCTCTCTGATGCACTAAATTCAACCCAAGTTATTTATTTATTTATTTATTTATTTATTTATTTATTTATTGGTGTTTAACGACGCTTTAACAACCAGGGTCATATCGTGTCGGTGACAGGTTTACGGGTGGAGGAAGCCCGAGAACCCGGAGAGAACCACCGAGCAACGACGAGCAGCTGTCAGCTCTTCAACATCATAAAACCACGACTGTACTACACCCTGCACAGCGGTACTGCGTACTACACAGCACAGACAGGGTTAGATTGGCTGAAGACATGTGCACCTCGGCGTGCAGTACGTCTCAGCACACAGCGTCATCGTGCCCCCTCGTGGGCAATTGGGGTAAGTTTATTTTGGATTTTAATGGGAGAGTGGGGGTGGGTGTCTGAGAACGGTAGTAGAAAATTTGCACGTAGTGGGTGGGTGGGTGTAAAAAGGAGCCGAATAAAAAATTTTTAGTGCTCCCCCCCTCCCCTGGTTAACAACTTAATATAATAACAAATAGGTGGGGTAAGTTTCATAAATGTAATGTATCCTGTATTAATAGGGCGCAATTGGACTCACGAACATGGGGCTTTTAATTAAGAATAGAGGAAATAGGCTAAATTTCAAAGTGACGTAAAAACGTCAAAATGGCGTTAAATCAAAAATAAAAAGTGAAAAACCCAGCTATCTCCTAGTTTTTTTTAACTCTACAACAAACTGACATTTCAGAAAAAAACGATGCATTTTAATTTTTGACTATATGACCCTCTATGACTTCACCCCACCGTTCGGGTTTAACCCTTTACACAACGTAACGGCCAAAACCGACCAGCGCTATTCACAAAAATCGTCAATTAATTTTCGAGCTCGTTACAATGAGGGGTCATAACCTATGTTTTTGAGACAAAAAATGAAAAAAATTAGTTATTCAAGAATTTTGTTTGCAAGTGTCGGTTGCTTTTCATGTTAGGCAAAGGGATAACGGCTGAGAATTTCCCAGGACGGTAACATATTTTTAGATATGTTTTTTGTAGAGATTATATTTCCAAAATGTCAGAAAGATATAGTTAAAATTGAGTTGTAAATTGAAATCTTTGAAAGAGGTTTATAATCCGACTCCTTCCAACGAAGTTTCGGAATTCTGAAAAAAAAAATGGATTGATCAACTTCAGATAACCGGAAATAGATGTGCGAAATTTGAAAGCTGTATAGTTTAGAATTATGGAGCTATGCATGTCACAAAATCAGCGTTTTCGATAAGAAAATGATAAAACTTGAAGTGACGTAAACACGTCAGATATGGCGGAATCAAAAACAACAACAACAAAAATACCAGATGTCTCTTAATTTGAGTTCTACAACATATTAAAGTTCATGAAAATCGAACAAAGTTGAATTTTTCAGACTTATAACCCCCTATGTCGTCACCTGAGAAAGTAAGAATTTCCCACGAGTAAACACATTTTTAGATATGTTTCTTTTTATTGGAGGTAGGATATCCGAAGTTTGAAAAGAGGGGTTTGATACAGGCATTTATTATATACTAGCTTGTGAATTATCGCATATTATTTAAAAGATATTTCTCGATAGCCATCGACTCGATGGATATCGAGGAATATTCCTCAGTAGCTTCCTAAATGTCTTCACGCTACGCCACATCACGTCGCCTTGAAGGAACGATCAGCTGATCTTTGTTATTGTTTTGAAACGTACGCATTTGGGTCGAATTGGGCTGAATATTGTGCAATAAAATGTCTCGTAGCATATAATAAAAAGAAAATTTACTCTATTTTAGTCAGTATCTGGAATTATCTCATGAGTGTGGACCTCAATCTTTTATTTTTCAGGAGCGCTTGGGCAGTGAAAAATAATATTTTCAGGTCCACACGATGAATATTTTCAGTAGCTTCCTCAATGACGTTACGAATCGGTGCATGATGTCGCCTTGAAGGAACGATCAGCAGCTTTTTGTTATTGTCTTGAAATTGTTTGCAGTCGAATTGGGTTGAATATTGAGTAGTAAAATGTCACGTAGCATATAATAAAAAAAAAGAAAATCTACTCTGTTTTAGTGAATATCGGAAATTATTTCATTCGTGTGGACCTGAAAGAATTATTTTTTGCTCGCGCAAGCGCTCGTGAAAAATAAAACTTTCAGATCCACACTGGTGAAATAATTCCCGATATTAACTAAAACAGCGTAGGTATCCTCTATTCATATTAAAAAGATGAAAAATATAAAAAAAAATGAAATCTGCATCGCTCTCGTCGCTTAATGACATATTTTTGGGAAACGGGTGGTTGCCTGTGTGAGATATTCATAATTACGATGAGTGTACCAAGAAAGAAAGAGAAAAGTGCTAATGATCGCAATAGGTCATTCAAACTTCGTTGGATGACTTGATTATAAAATGTTTAACTAGGGGCCAATAATATAAAACTTTTACAATTGTATTTTCTAGAATTGTATTTTCTAGTTAGGAATTAAAATGGTTTGAAATGAACCATTAGCATTTTCAAAGTCGTGGCAATTTGTCATTGGAAATTGTCATATCTTTTAAAATGCAAGTGATTCATTTTAGTCAGTTATATTAATAGGTAGAAAATACAATTCTAGAAATACAATTGTAAAAGTTTTGTAGCATTGGCTTCAGGGTGTTTAGCGTTAACGCACTGCAGTATTGTCATTCAACGATCGTTAGTCTTTTGTTTTCGTCCGCCAGACATTTAGAGCACTTACCCTTCAGTCACTCTTACGAAATTTGGCAGACTTGTTTTCGCATATCCAATCTCAAAATTGCTACTCTTACTTTTAATTTCCACATTTTACCAAAACCAATCCAAGAGCTATGGGATTCTAAAAGATCCTATTTGCATGTTTTGCTTAAACGGTTAATATCAACACCTGCATCCAGTCTCCCTATTTCAAACTTTGCATATATCTCGTCTCCACCCTAAAACATCTCTTTACCCTTTACCTAACATGAAAAGCAGACGACACTTGCAAACAAAATCCTTGAATAACTCATTTTTTTCATTTTTTTTATCTCAAAAACATAGGTTATGACACCTCATTGGAACGAGCTCGACGAGCTTGTTCCAAAGAAGGGCCATAACCTATGTTTGTGAGACAAAAAAAAAATGAAAAAAATAATGAAAAAAATTAATTGGCGTTTTTGTGAATAGCGCTGGCCAGTTTTTCTCATTACGTTGGGTAAAGGGTTATAATCACCTGTGATCTGTGCTCTTGCCCTAAGGCTGTACATTGGAAATATTGATTGGTCTGCTCCACACTTTAACTTAGCAACCATCTAGCTTTATATTGACTGGTCTACCCCACACTTTAACTTAGCATTCATCCTTCTTAATATTGACTGGTCCACCCCACACTTTAACTTAGCAAGCATCCTTAACGCAAGTTTTGCGTATCCTCTTCCTGGACTGGAAAAGCGTCTCTTGGGTTCACAGGGTTAAAATGTACACCAGTTCGATCTTTATTCCCGTCCACATCACATATTGAATGTTATGACGTCAAATGTGACAGAACTCCAAAAAAAGACTCGACAGTGACGTCACCTCTGCATCGTTTGATACAGTCATGGTATGGATTTGGAGCAGTTTCTAGACTCGTTTTTTTAGCAAGGCAGAAGAGATGAGAAAACTACAGCGGTATTGGGGAGCTATTTTGTTTTAGTTACATAATAAAAATTAATATTTAACTTTTTGAGCCTTAAATTTTTTATTCTAAATATTGATCCACATGGAATAAATGAACCGCTATGTGATAAATAAAATAAATCGTATATTGAGTGCCTTACCATTGCAGATGGCGTCTTGTTGCACTCAAGGGACGAAATACAAAATATTTTCCCACTTGCAGCATTAACCCATTGAAAACGAAAGGCCGCTTTTTCGTCCAGGAACATGATGCACGTTGAAAATATTAATTGGTCTATCCTTACATAATGAATATGGACTCTTCTAGTTGCTGTCATTGAACTGATATGGAAGATACCACCAGAGTTCAAGGGGTTAATTATGAAATTCGCTAGTCAAGACTCATAGGTTGAATAATGAATTCTACTCGTCATATAAAAAAAATATTTTTTCACACTTGATAATTTTTCTGTATTTGTTATGATTCCACTGTCAGCTCTCATGCAAGACACACATGTTCTACCTCTTTTTTGTATTAATGCACAGTAATTGAAATGCATATAGACAAAAAAAAATCGAAACCAAATTTTTAATAACTCATCACAAGATATGATAAGCTTTCTGTTTATCCCGAAGTTTGTTGAGTGATTTTCTGTCATCATTTTGTTTGATGCATGTTGTTTTACGTCCGGGAAAATGCTACTTCAGAAGACCTTAAAACGAAAATCGTTTATTGGGGTCTTGCAGTATGGTTCCAACCACCAACACTACCAGAGCTTAGGGCCTTGACACGACAGACTCTTGAAATTCTTGTGGGAGAAGAACTGAGGGATTTTGAAAGATTACTCGGTTGCCACCCTTGGATTTGGATTATTCTATACTCGGCACTGATGGTGACACAAAATATGTATTTACAGGTATATTTATTTATTGGTGTCTATGGTCACATATTTCTGCACAATGGCTAATCATGACCTCGACAGTTTTACGGGTGGAGGAAGCCGGAGTACCCGGAGAGAACCATCGAGCAACGGCGAGCAACTGTCAGCTCCCCAACATAGTAACTCCACACAAGCAGGGTTAGCATTGGTTGAAGACAGTGCACCATCGACGTGCACTACGCCTTAGTACACAACGTCACCATGCCCCCACGTGGGTAATGGGGGTGAAGTGACTTGCCCAAGGACACAACGCGGTTGCCACAGGTGGGATTTGTATTTACAGGAATTTCAGAGGTCGCTCCAAGAGGGGTCAATGGGGTGGGGTGGGGAACAGAGCTCACATTCGGCGTCGGGGAAGGTTCGTTCCATTCCAACACCATAAAGATTGAGATAATACTCCCAAAGATCCGAAACACGTGCACAATAGGAATAACCTGATGGGCATATAATTACTGTGGCATAGACAGAGTTAATTACATTGCGAGAGTTCTATTTTATTTCGATACCAGACGCTTTCAACACAATCACTGGTTATATCGTACTTATTGTGGCTTGTGGAACAAGGGTATGAAAAACAGGTTAATATCCTAGTTCCACTAGCCACAATTTATTTTTTCTTTTTGACTCTCCTAAAGCGTTTAACTCTTTACCCAACGCAGACGATTTCAAAATTTATTATTTTAAATATCATTTTTTAAATTTTTTCAGAAAATTTCAACAAAACCATATCATGTGACCCCTCTTTGGAACGAGCTCGACGAGCTCGTTCCAAAGAGAGGTCACATGATATGGTTTTGTTGAAATCTTTCGAACAATAATATTTTTTCAGCTGCTAAATTTGCATATTAAGCGGGCGGATGCGGGCGATTCGCTGGGTAAAGGGCTAAAGTCGCGCATATGGCGACTTTTTCCCAATTAAAACAAACATTTCACCCCCGGGCCGGCCTGTGGTCGCCCCGGTGGTTCCGTGGACTACTTAAACCCTCTATCGGGAATCATAGCCCCGTGAAGGTGGAATCCTTCTTCCAACGCTGAATACTTTTCTGAAAATATGTCAACTGGCACTGTCAAAAACATTCTGTATGTGCGATAACGTGTGTACAGGTGTGCAAAACGCTCAACTGATTGATGAATCTGTTGCTGCAGAATTCCATATCTGTACAAGATTTATACCCCCTGATGTGTTGCCCTTGTGAAAACGAAAGTTCAAATATGATATACTACTCACAGTTTGCTGAGCACCAGGTATATCCAACTACCTGTTTTATGTTTTAGTTGAAATATTGTTATGAAAAGTGTATATATATATTATTTAATTATATCTTTAATGATTTAAGTACAGAAATTAAGATTTTATTTGTGTTTGACATTATTTTTTAGCTACTGAATACGATAACCATGGAAAATGGACATTATTGGTAAAAGAGGAAATTTTTCAATTTACAAAAATGTTGACGGAGCGAACTGGTATGGGTTCAATATCGAGTATGAGACCCATTACTGTTAATTGCAACTTGACAACGCCTTCTCATGCTCCCAATTAGGTTCCTGATGGTCCTTTGTGGGATGTTGTTCCATTCGTGGACATCATGGCACCAAGCTCCTGGACACTTTTTGGCTTGACTGGACGGGCTGAAATTGCAAGATGCAACTCATTCCAGGCATGTTCGATTGGAGTGAGGTCAGGGATCTTGCTGGCCAGTCCATTCGCTCAATCCCCCCCCCCCCCCTATTGTTACTCCCGGACAGCGTAGGCAACAAGAGGACGGGCATTATTGTCCATCGGAATGAATCTATCACCCACTGCACCTGCATACATTCTGACGTGGGCATCCAGGATCTCATCAATATATCGCTGTGCAGTCGATGTACCACTGTGTGGTCTAGGCAGTACCTTGACTCATCTGTAAAAAGGACAGGTCGCCAATCTTCTCTGGTCCATCCAACGCGGTCCATGGCCCATTCATATCGTGCCTGGCGGTAGTTCTGGGACAGCGGAATGCGAATACATGGTCTTCTCGATCGGAGACCACCTTCGTGCAACCTTGCCCGGATAGTCTGGGTCGAAACATTTACCCCGGATGCTTTCTGAAGGTCACTGCGAAACTGGGTTGCTGTGGCAAAGCGGTTCCTACGGGCCTCAATGATCAAAAACCGATCTTCAGCTGCAGATGTTACCCTGTCTCTGCCACAACCATGCCGTCTTACTGGTGTGCCATACTGCTGAAATCTTGCCCAGGCGCTGGTGATCACCGTATGGCGCACACCAAGGGCTTCACCAACCTGACGATGGGTAGCCCCTTGCTCCACCATCCTTACAGCCCGCCACATTTCTGCTTCAGACAAATGTCTTCTTGCGTTTGCCATATTCAATAATTAAATCACAAGGGTTTGTGTTGAAATGAAGATTGAATACCCTACACATGTCATGTACATGTAGACAGTACACGAAAACATCATGAAAATAAAGGGGTACACGCTTTCCATGACTGTCACGAAAAATCTGCCTGTCAAGAGAGCTAATGTAAACACTGGGGACCATCTCAATAAGTTCCTCAATCATATCCACCAAAAATATCGCACATATGTCACAAGCAAATTTCATAATGATGTGTCAAATATTTGGTGCTAAGCAAACTTTGAGTAGTATATTTTCCATTTGGCCCCATGAAAACAACAGTTCACAGCGAATGGAGCAGAGGTTTATTTATATTTTCAGGGAAACAGATTTCATTTTTAGCCAAGAATGCTGTATATTCACAATTCAAAAAATCTAAACAAAGAAGTTGTTGTTTTTTTTTTCAGAAATTGTACCCCGTCCCTACCCTCTTCCTGAAAGAAACATATCGATGTACCAATATCATATATATTACAGTAACCTGGTTACATGGTGATAATAGAGACCAACGGATTTTTTTCTGAGCTGGTGCCGACAGGGTACAACACCATACATTAAAGCACGTGGCAGCAGGGATGGGGTATAGCACTTGCAACCCAAAGAGTTGGGCTAAAAGTGAAGCATTCAAAATTCACCCAGATGAAACCTAACTCTTTTGAATATCTGGATTGTTTGGTGTCGAGTTTTCGGATTTCCTTTCGGAATATACAGCATATGGTAGCGATTTGCTCATGCATGGTTGGTGATTTCAATTTTCACGTGGATCAGAGTGATAATAGAGACTCACCACAATTCCTAGATTTAATAAGCTCATTCGAATACACACAACATGTGGATGTACCCACACATCAAGGGGCATACCTTGGATCTGATCTTGACCAGATCATGCGATGAAGCACGATTTAGAGCATCAACACATGGGGCTCGACTATTTCTGATCATCTTGCCTTGCTTTTCTGGCTTCACTCAGACTGACCAAACAACATCTCAAACCATCCTCATGTCAGATGAGGAATTTTAAGAAAATCAACATTGACAAGTTGAAGAGTGATATTGTGTCTTCTCCATTAATGTCCGTTGATTCATCTCAAGGCTCGACCAATATCGTTCGTCAATACAACATTGTGTTGTCTCATCCTTTAGACCACGATGCTCCTTTGAAGGCGAAAACTTTCAAAGTTTATGAAAATGCCAAATGGTTTACAAGTGAAATAAAAGAAAAGAAGCAAAAACGTCGAAGATTGGAGAGATTGTTCAACAAAACCAGATTAACAATTCACCGTGAAATGTCCATACTACAATGAACGTATTGATGTTTGTACCGACAGTAAGGCACTCGTTTGTGTTACAAATGACCTCTAAGGAAATCGTAAGATTGATATTTTTCCAGGAACATACATCAGTACGAGAATTGGCCAGCGGGGAAGCTGAGACGTCCGGATAGATGAGCTAGGAGAAGAGGATGCTTCGGACATTGTAAAAAGAATGAGAAAGTTGTTCGATTTCAGATAATGTTGGTACACTGTTTTATGTTAAGAATGTCTTGGACAAGTTTAATATCGAGCATTATTTGATGACAAGTTAAGGGAATTATAGTTCTTTGTTTGTCGCATTTTGCCCTAAATTCCATTGTTTATGAAATAACTTGAACAGAAGGCTTCAGATTTCAATAATATTTGATGAACTGCTTTACATTAACATTTTCATGGACAAGTGTGAAAACCACAGAGATTTCTAAAAACCAGAGAAAGGTATTGTCCATTGTGTTGTAATTTTGCTCAGAATTTCAAAGTTTATAATGTGACGTGAACAGTAAACATTAGTTTTCATAGAACATATTGGAACTCAGGGGACGAAATGTCGACATCATGTATCGTAACAATATCGCAGGCAAGTGAAAAATACAAGTTATTACTATTTTTGGTTCTGTTTTACATGAATTTCTAATATTCGTGTGTTCACTTCAAAAGGAAACACCAGGCTCCAGTAAATTTTGATATGCTATTCACACTATCTGGAATCAGATAGAAATCACGGTGATTGTTAAAAATTGAAAGTTATCACCCTCTGTGTATTCAGTTGTACCTTTTTAGCTCACCTGAGCGAAACTCTAGGGGAGCTTTACTAATCACTTTCCGTCCGTCGTCCGTCCGGCGTCCGTCCAGCGTCCGGCGTAACTTTACATGATCGACTTTTTCTCCTAAACTATTCAACCAAATTGAACCAAATCTGGTGTGCATGTTCCCTATCATATGTCAATTCAAATTTGTTCAAATCAAATTGACCCGCCCCTTGGTAGGGCCACGCCCAAAAAGTGAGCCTAAATCTTAAAAAATATTCTTCTGATGAACCAGCAGTAACAGAGACTTGATATTAAGCAGCTTCCTTTTGAGGTCTACACAGATTTGTTCAAGAGAAGTTCTAGGGACTATATTTGCCATCGTTATGGGAGGGGAAAGAATTCTTGCCCCGCCTAGAATTTCTATTTTCCAAACCGAGAGGCTGATTTGAACCAAATTTGATATGAGGTTTTACTGGGACGTAAATAGTTAATTTATGCCCAAAAACTTTTCCCGTCGCCCAATGGGAACCGCAGGAGCTGAAAATAGAAAAAAACTTAAAACACCCATATCTCCAAAACTGCACGACACTGAAAATTTGTATTTGGTGTGAAGCTTCCTTAGGACCAACAGAATGGAATGGTAAAAAAATTGCTATCGGTTTTATCATAGGGTACTTTTTCGGGACTTTGAAAAAGTGCTGAGTCAGCATTTTGTTAACACTGTGGGTAATGGGGAAAACATTAAAGAATCTTCTTCTCCCAAATCACTGGTCCAAAGGCTTTCATATTTCATATATAATCTCATTGGAAGATTGATTCACATATTTGTTGAAATCAATTTCCTGTGTCCATATTTGGGCTCTCTATGGGAGCCCTAAATTTCAAATTAGTGCAATATGAGGAATATTCTTTAAAAATCTTCTTCTTCAGATCCACTGTGGGAGCCCGAATTATACTTAGTTCAATATGAGGAATTTTCTTAAAAAGTCTTCTTCTTCAGATTCAGCAGTCAGAATTGTTTTATATTTAGTATGCAGCATCTTTAGGGTGGTGAGATTCACGATTGTTCAATCCAAGTCCCTGGGTTCATATCTAGGCTCCCTGTGGGAGCCCGAATTATAACTTAGTTCAATATGAGGAATATTCTTCAAAAATCTTCTTCTTCACATCCACCAGTCAGAATCTTTTGATATATGGTATACAGTATCCTGAGGGAGGTGAGATATACGTGTGGTAAAGACAAGTCCCTGGGTTCATATTTGGGCTTCATGTGGGAGCCCGAATTGTACCAAAATTTCTATTTTCCAAACTGAGAGGCCAATTGGAACCAAATTTGATATGAGGGCTTATTGGGTCATAAGTACCTAATTTATGCCAAAAACATTTTTCCCGTCACCCCATTAGAACTGCAGGAGCTAAAAATAGAAAAAAATTAAAACACGCATATCTCCAAAACTACACGGCACTGAGAATTTTGTTTGTGTCAAGCTTCCTTAGGAACAGCAGAAAGGAATGGTCAAAAAAAATTGCCATCGTTTTTTTTCATAGGGTATTTTTCCAGGACTTTGAAAAAATGCTGAGTCATCATTTTTTAACACTGAGATCAATGGGAAGAACATTAAAGAATCTTCTTCTCCCATACCACTTCTCCAAAGGCTTTTATATTTCACATATAACATCTTTGGAAGATACATTCACATGTTTGTTGAAATCAAATCCCTGGGTCCATATTTGGGCTCTCTATGGGAGGTCAAATGTTCAGATAAGTACAATATGAGGAATATTCTTTAAAAATCTTCTTCTTTCAATCCACCAATCAGAAGCTTTTGATATTTGATATGCAGCATCCATAAGGGATGAGATTCAAGTTTGTCCAATATGAGTCCCAGGCTTAATATTGGGACTTTCTAAGGGTGGGGTGGGGGGCGGTAGGGGGTGCATGTTACGTTTAGGGTTATTCAAATCCATTCCTTAGTGTTTTTCCATAACATTTGCCTTTCATGACTTCATTCCTTTGTAGAGTTGATGAACCATGTCTAACTGAATGTGACCCCAAATACTTCTTTGAACCACTTTGGCAGGTGAGCGATTAAAGCCACTTGGGGCCTCTTGTTATGTTTACGTGCTACCTAGAAAATTAATGAATTGATTTCAATAACGTTTGCCATGCTGCCTTATACTGACATTGTTTCGGACAAGTTTGAGAACCATTGTAACTTATTCAAAATTGCTAGCGGTGTTGTCTTTATATATATATATATATATGGTGTGGTTCAGTGTTTATCAATATATATATACTTACATGTCTATGCTGGAAACTCCTGGTCTCTCATCCCAATTATTAGCCGCGGGAAAAGTTATAACTCACATTTTCCTTAAAACCGAAAATAATATAATACCGAGGCTGCTATTCTAAAAATACAAGTTGATTCTACCCGAAGACATGACTAAAATACACGTCGGCCTACGTCAACTTGTCTAACCCTACTCAAAATATATTTTGTAATATTTCAGGTGATGGCAGGATGATAGTCATTCCGGCTATGCCATCGTCTTACAATACACTTAGCATATTTGTATTATGTAAAAATTCATCTTTGTATTACTGTTTTATTTTGTGTATTGTTAAATAAAATATCTGTCGACCTATCATTTTTGTGTTATTAGAAATCTTAATGAAATGAAATGAAGTTTATTCAACAAAATACCAAATTTACAAGTAAGATTTGTACAAAGAGTTTTACATATCGTCCCTCGAGTTCCAATGTGTTCAATGTGCCAGTAGGCTGCCAGTAGGCACATAGAACACATTGGAACTCAAGGGACGATATATAGAATACACTGGTAACTTATTGGGAGACAACATAGCCACATCGGCTGTCTTCCTGCTACCTCCGAGGAAGTGGAAAAGATAACACAGAAATGACTACACAGAAATGGAGTAGACTGGATATTTATGTTCATAAGTACCACTGCTTATGACTCAGCTATTGAGTGAATGATCAGAGAAAGGAAGACCTCGAATCTACATGCTGGCCCCTTCCCAGTCTGCGCGAAAGACTGCACCCGATATGCGCGAGTGCAATTTGACGGTAGACTACAGATTTGGATAAATAAGATTAAACGTGAGATGATGGGTCAAGACATGACTGGGAGATTAATTCGAGGTCGTGTGGGATGAGATAACTGGAGAAGTCACCGGCATGGGCTGGCAATGGCGTCCTACGATTAATAATGTTTTTTTCTTGGCAGGTAAGACTCGAACAGTCTTCGCCTTGAGTAGAAGTGTTTAAAATATGGCTCGTTTGTAACTAGGAGGTTGGAATGTTATTGGCAAATAGCACGATTTCCTGTCTTCATTGACATCATACATAAGGTTGCCATAGTGCTAGAATGCCCTATGTCCCACTGGCACGTAGAACACTCTAGCACCCAGGCGACGACATCTTTCTCTCTCTCACTCACTCACTCTCTCTCTCTCTCTCTCTCTCTCTCTCTCTCTCTCTCTCTCTCTCTCTCTCTCTCATATGAAGGGTCCCACAGGGGAGTGTAGCGATGTGCGTGTATTATTGAGCGTTAGGCCTACAGTCTGGACACATTTGATACGAACAGGTAACATGTGAGGAGTAGCTTGCTAAGCATTCATTAGTAAGTTGTTTCTTGAAAACATGCCTGGATCATGTGATAACTTGAACAATAAGTATAAGATTTCAGTAATGCTTAGTTCATTGTGCTTATATTTATGTCATAGCTCATCAGAGGCGGGGGTGGAGGCTGCTTCGAAATGAGAATTTGCCAACCCAGTCGTCCCCTGAATTCCAATGTGTTCTATGTGCCTACTGGCACATAGAACACATTGGAACTCTGGGGGCGAAGTGACGACAGTTGAACGAGCAGCACGTTTGTGATGTAGACAACAATCGACCCATCACCTCCTAACACGACCAGTGGACGAAACTTGCATCGAAGGTTTCTAGAATAATTAATCCATTGCAGACAATATTAAAAAAAATATTTTTTATTTTAATTTTTCAAAAGATGTCAAGAAAACTATATCATGGACTCCTCATTGGAACGAGCTGGACGAGCTCGTTCCTATGAGGGGTCACATGATATGGTTTTCTTTACATTTTTCGAAGCATAATTATACCCCGACTCTCGCGGAGAATACTGGATTACATGCGTCCGCCCGTACGCAGTGATATCACAGCAGTATGTGAGTAGATATCAATGCAATTTGGTATGAGAGATCATCGTGACTAGCCGCTCCAACACATGCTACAAAAAGGTTTCCCGCATAACCTTCGCCAGAGTTATGGTCCTTACTGTTAATTTCTAATGATTTTTTGGTCCTTACTTTATATTTAATTTATTTATGCAGCATCGGTCCAGAACTGTAGTGGGGTCATAACTGCCTTCAGCAATAGCTAGTTCTGTTTTAACTTTTCAATTTTCTGTTCGAGGGCGAATGTGGCCAGTTCGTTGGGAGGAGGGTTGAAGACTTTCATTCTTCGCCTTATGAGCTTATTTTGGAACGAGAAATACAGTTCTGTAAAGTCAAGGGTTATTTCCACAATGCAGCATGTGTATTATTTGTTTCCACATCCTGTTAATAATAATAATAATTCAGTTTTTGTTATGTCCGTATCTGCTTTAAGATTGAAGATATAAACACCTGACAGGCCTGGAATTCTTTAGGAGTGCAGGAGTGCTGCACGCCTACTGCACGCCTACTGCACGCCTAGAAAAAAGGAGGGCAATGTTTTGCACCCCTTGATTTTCTGGAATGCCAGACCTGTTTGGGACTGCTTTAAAATCTATTATCATTTCGTCCCCTGAGAACACATTGGACCTCAGGGGACGATTTGTCAATGTTGTAATGATTCGCAATAGTGCATGACCCATTCTGTGTCGCATTCAATAGATTTTGAGTGGAGAAGACAGTCACATAAGAATTGAATGCAGCATTTTTAATAATGAGATGTGTTTTCAATTTTTCCACCACGTAGCTGAATATAGTACAATATTTTAGTCACAATATTAATACCTTGAAATGAATATAACCAAAATAGCATACAAGTTTTTGCATTGAAAATTTCAGGTGCAATTGCACTCCCAAGCAATCTAAAGAGGGCAATTGTTTTGCACTCCTTGATTTTCTAGATTGCCAGGCCTGACCTGAAGAACCTTACTTGCGTTATTTCACTGTTTTATTCAACTGGAAATCAATTTGGGAAGGGGACGCTGGAAATACGAAAAAGAGGATCCTGAAACATTGTATTCTACAAATATAAGTCACCGAGATTATTAATGCGTAAATTGTGTCCGAATAAGTAGAAAAAGGCGCCTCACTTCATCACTGCTCCCCTGCATCGTCTGAAATTCTACAAGAATTTATGAAACACACGGGCCCAAATAGGTCAACACCGAAAAATAGGATGTAGTGTTTGTTTTTAAGAAAATGTTTGTCGATTCAGAAAGTAAAAATGTCAATGCTTGCTGAGATGTTATTATCTCAACAGCGGGTTTGATAATTGAAATTTTTCATCCGACTATTTATAAACGGTTCTTAAATTAAACTCAAAGATATACCCAGCGTTGTATAATATATGTTACGTTCAAC
This sequence comes from Pictodentalium vernedei, assembly GCA_031216915.1. Lineage (NCBI taxonomy): Eukaryota > Metazoa > Mollusca > Scaphopoda > Dentaliida > Dentaliidae > Pictodentalium > Pictodentalium vernedei. The sequence goes on from CM062292.1 coordinate 332,196,002, forward strand.
CTGCTGATAAGCAATTAATGCTCCCACTGTGTTCACACTTTTCGGTAAATAGAACATTTAATTTCGCCAAGATGTTATTCCTCAGATCAAAAGGAACATTATTAATTCTTAACCCTGATTTTATAGAATTACTTTGGCATCAGATAGTGCCCTGCGAATCACACATTTCGAATCGAATCAAACCTCGAATAGTATCGGCGGCGTCTTGTAGGTGACCGATGGGGGTTGGGGATGTTGTAAACCTGATTTGTTCCGACCGTGATGGCTCAAGTCTGATAAAATTACCCAACTACACCATCAAGGCATGCCTTCGTCGAAGGCATGCCTTGATGATGTAATTGGAGTATTACCCTCTAAGGATTATAGTTCATCGTCGACATTGCTTGGAAACCTTAAATTTGTATTTAACGGTGGTGGGGACTACTGATATTGGAATTAGGAGTGCTGGTGGCATGAGGTTACAATACAGTGTTTTTTTCCATTGACGACAGTACTAATCTTTCCTCCTCTCTCCATCTCATCAAGCTGATTTGGGCAAAAACAACCACCTATCCATTTAGTTTATCATCCCATGAAAACAATATACTGAAAAAAATATAGGTCGTCATATGAATTTTGCCTTTAAATTTGGAGCTTCCTGTACTCCCGTCCAGTTTCGCACTGAATGAAATAGACATATTTTTACCTACCCCCACCTAATTTTAATCTTCTCTCACACATTTCAGAAGACAATAGTCACCAATATTTTTTATCTTTTCCAAAACATGCTCTTTAAAAATTTTATTCACACTTACAAGCTCGGTTCATTTTCCACCAATCGGATAATTCCAGGAACTGTTATCCTCCATTAAAGGTTGGGTGTAAACCACTAGAGGCGCTGTTTGCACGAAAACACTGTATTGTAACCATGAGTGAAGATGGTATTTATGTTAAAGTAGCGGAAGTTAGACGCAGTCTTTTATTTCAACATCATGGATGTACGATTTCCATCTGAACTTTACGTTTTGCGAGATGATGAAGGTGACTGATACCAAGTTTCATCTAACAATCATATAGATTTTGGCCTGGAAACCACGAGAAACGGTACGTATCACATAATGTGTTCCGATTCGGTATCATATAGACGACTCATTCTGATTCCGTATCATATAGATTCAACTTCCGGTAAACACCGCGCTATGACAAATAATATTATATGCATTGTTATTACGCACTAAAATATGAAATTCAAAATTTTGACCAATTCCAACCCAATTTAAACTGAAAAACGGGGGAAACGGGCTTCATGTAACCGGATTGTTAGATAAATGTATTATCATGACCTAATGCATGTCCTGTAATTTGTATCAGATTCTCGGTCGTGTTTACAATCGGATCACAACTCGCCCTGACGGGCTCGTTGCGATCTGATTGTAAACACGACCTCGAATCTGATACAAATTACAGGACATGCACATGGTCATGATAATGTATATATATTCCTATGAAAATGATTCGAGAGGAAACGATTCGGACAGCCGATTTCGAATCGAACAGAATATCTACTTAAGATTCGCAATCGAATTGAATCTCGAAGCTTCGCCGGGTCCTGTCATCAGAAGCAATATTCGATTCGCCTGGATCATCAGACGAGAATTAGTTGGTATGGTGTCGAGGGCAGACCCCCGTGGGAAGATGGGGAGAAGGTTTTGAAATAGAATCTGCTGATGACACCAAGGAAGCTCCTGTACAACCAGTCTAATTCTGTAAAACAAATCGACGCCAGGATGATCTGAAATCAATCTAGTCCTTAAATAACCCATGGTCTTTGTTTGTATTCACTCTTCTATAATATTTCGCTTTTCCGACCAACAGGTTTTTTTTCCAGTCGATCGAATCTAAACATATTCCATATAAACATTCGTGTTCTTTGAAAACAGTTAGAAATGTTGCTCAATCGCCCAATACGCCCCATAGTTCCACTAACTGTGTTAATATCTTGATGGTCTAAAAGTGAATCAGATACTTTGTGATTGGAATATCTATAATCGAGTGAAAGAATATCTGTATATGAATGTGAATCACACTGTATAAACGGCAGCCTGCAAGCAAACTCCCCGAAAAGTGGGTAGACAAACAGCTATTAACGGCGTTGAATTCTTTCGAGAATTAGATTTGTGGCCAGAGAACTTGGACTCTAGAATGTTATTATTACTCTTAGCTTTCGATGCCAATACACGGAACAACACGTGCGTATGAATGAGTTAATCGGTATGACACGAGTGCCAGCGCGGTAGGATAAAACGAGAGGCCACGTACCTCCATAAAAACAATTATTGGAAGGACACTCAGGAATTCATTTGACAACTATCAACAAAAAGAACACATTTTATCGCCAACCAAATTTGCGTACTCATACTCTTCTTCTCTGTCTGGATATTCATTATCCCCTTCATATACTACTCAAAGTTTGCTAAGCACCAAATATTTGACACATCATTGTGAAATTTGCTTGTGACATATTTGTGATATTTTTGGTGGATATGATTGAGGAATGTTTTCAGATGATCCCCAGTGTTTACATTAGCTCTCTTGACAGGCAGACTTTTCGTGACAGTCATGGAAAGCATGTACCCCCTCATTTCAACGCAAACCCTTGTGATATAATGATTGAATATGGCAAATGCAAATGTAAGAAGACATTTGTCTGAAGCAGAAATGTGACGGGCTGTAGGGATGGTGGAACAAGGGGCTACCCATCGTCAGGTTGGTGAAGCCTTTGGTGTGCACCATACGGTGATCACCAGAGCCTGGGCAAGATTTCAGCAGTATGCCACACCGGTAAGACGACATGGTGGCAGCTGAAGACCGGTTTTTGATCATTCAGGCCCGTGAGAACAGCTTTGCCACAGCAACCCAGCTTCGCAGAGACCTTCACAATGCATCCGGGGTAAATGTTTCGACTCAGAATATCCGGGCAAGGTTTCACGAAGGTGGTCTCCGATCGAGAAGACCATGTATTCGCATTCCGCTGTCCCAGAACCACCGCCAGGCACGATATGAAGGTACTGTCTAGACCACACAGATAGGCGTTCTATGGTATGGAGAAGACCAGGAGAGCGATTCCATGCAGCCAACATTGCTGAGCATGACCCCTATGGTGGAGGGGCAATCATGGTCTGGGGTGGCATCAGCTGGGGTGGACATACAGAGCGCTGTGTCCTTGAACGTAGTACATTGACTTCACAACGGTATATTGATGAGATCCTGGATGTCCACGTCAGATTGTATACAGGTGCAGTGGGTGATAGATTCATTCTGATGGACGATTATGCCCGTCCTCATGTTGCCCATGCTGTCGGGGAGTACAGGCAGAGGAGGGAGAATGAGCGCATGGACTGGCCAGCAAGATTCCCCGACCTCAGTCCAATCGAACATGTCTGGAATGAGTTGCTGCTTGCAATTTCAGCCCGTCCAGTTCAGCCAAGAAGTGTCCAGGAGCTTGGTAACATGCTGGTCCCAGAATGGAACAACATCCCACAAAGGACCACCAGGAACCTGATTGGGAGTATGAGAAGGCGTTGTCAAGCTGTAATTAACAGTAATGGGTCTCATACTCGATATTGAACCCATACCAGTTCGCTCCGTCAACTTTTTGGCATATTGAAAAATTTCCTCTTTTACCAATAATATCTATTTTCCATAGTTATCGTATTCAAAAGTTAAAAAATAATGTCAAACACAAATAAAATCTTAATTTTTGTACTTAAATCATTAAAGATATAATTAAACCAAACATGCGTTATGACCTAGTGGTTTTTTTCTAGTCAAACGTTGGTGTCTATTCAAACGACTCACCCTGTTCACTTTCATCTGGACCGTCAGAGCCAGAACATCAGTTGTATTTCATCAAGGGTGAGTCCAGTCGACGACTTCAAGTCCCGGGTGCTAAAAATTACGGAATATGTTTTTGTTAGAAATGAAATATGGGTGAGAAAATCCCAATCTCAATTTTTGACAGGAACCTTTCCTTGATTTGAAGTGAGAAATAGGGTGAAGTAAGATGAACCAAGTAATCATGAGGACTTCATCTAAAAAGCTAGATTCCAGCCATCGTTTTCGACGGTGTGCAATGGTCTAGTGGTTTAGGCGTTGGACTCCTGATTGCCAGGCGGTATTGCCGAGGGTTCGAATCCCGGCGGGGAATCAGAAACCAACATTCAAAATTCCTCTAAAAACATGATTGTGTCATTTGAAAAAAAACACACACAGACACAAACACGCACACAGAGTTTTGTGTAACCGCTTTTATGGAGACTCGTTGTTTTTTCTCCGAGACAGACAAGCCACCACAAAATCGGGAATACACCAACTCGTTTTCTCTGCGATGCTTCAGAAATCTTTGTGGGAACCCAAAGACCTTTGGTTAGATTATCTCAAAATCGGGAAGACAGACCCCGCCCCTCCCTCTCTCTTCCACACACACATGTATTTTGTTTAGCCGCTCCTATTGCAATCCACACCTGCCCATTTGTACAACATTTGACGTCACTGCAACACATAATATCACCATATGGACGTATCTTGTCGAGTGCTATAAGACTAAGATAAAAGTAATTACCATTGGCATCAGGTGGTTTTTTGAGAAGTGTAATATGTTATCAGTACGCAGTTAAGAGCTTGAAAAAAATTACTTTCTTCACAGCTGCAGTCATCAGTCAAATTGTTAAGAAGAAACTGGAAAATAAACTCTTTTATCGATTATGTCACCGATTTAATATAATGTCATTTCGTCAGAAATTGAATTATCTGAATATCGCAAGCTGACGTTGTCACAAAGGGGTATGAAATAACGCCTCGACCAGCCGCGGATTTACCACTTTTCCTAAAAGATAAGGTCTCCGGTACATCCATGTCCCACCAGTAATTTCTTCTTTCGGTTAACTCTCCTTCCAGCATTCAGAAGCAATAATACAGAACACAACGAGGAAGGAGTACGAATCGACGACTCATATTGGAGTTTATCTTGTGTTGCAAATATTAAGAAGGGTACTATACTGCCAAAAATATAGGTTCTCTTTAGAACCAAAACTAGTTCTAATCTTGTCCCTGAGATGGAACCAGTTCTGTTTAAACAGTACTTATTTCGAATCAAATAAATTCACGAAGATTAGCATTCAATTTTAACAGAAATCTTGGTGAATTTATTTGATTTGAAATAAATACTGTTTAAACAGAGCTGGTTCCATCTCAGGGACAAGATTAGAACCAATTTTGGTTCTAAAGAAAACCTATATTTTTTGCAGTGTAGAACTGAATCACAAATGTCGTTATTGTAACAATAACATGAGTTTGGAGAGCGTTACGGTTTATTAACGGCCCGAGAGGAATGAATAACAGCCCGAGGGTTTATTACCGGCACGAGACGAAGTCGAGGGCCGTTAATAAGTCAGAGGGCTGTTATTCATTCCTCTAGAGCCGTTAATAAACCGGGACGCTCGACAAAATCATGTTATTACTATTATTACCATGACCGGAAGCGGGCGGCGGGCTGTTAATGAATTTTGTTTTCATTAACGCCTGCGGCTCGCTTCCGGTTGCATGGCGTCATGAATTACTGGGTCTTACCGTCCCGCTAAACTCCGTTAATATACTAGAGAACGTCCGCCAAAGTGGTAATAATGTATAGTAAAAATAAGGTTAGACCCAACACCGGGCCTTGGGGGACATCACTAGATATTTGTATTTGGTCAGATTTACTCTCACCATAGTTGTCGGTTGTCAATACACAAAACGACGACACGCGTATGGATGGATTAATCGTTATAACACGAATGCCACCGAGGAAGGATAGAACAAGAGGCCACAGGCCTCGAGTTTTATCCTTCCGCGATGGCAACCCATTCCCACGATGGCAACCCATTCCGCAATGGCAACCCATTCCCACGCGTGTTTCGTTCCATGTTTATTACACGCATTCACGGTTTGTAGCATATTCCTGTGAATTTTCGCTTGTATTGACAAATGTGTGCGGAACAGATTTTCATTTTCCGCATTGTTTAGTTTTACCGTGGATGGAGATTCCATAGAACATGCGTGTAATAAAATAACCTTTAAACCAGTCATTGTTATGCCCAAAATTCCATATCTTTCCAATTTTATAACAAAGTATGTCGCGACTTATCGAATCAAAAGCTTTTGGTAGATCGAGAAATGCCACGGTGGCACTACAGTACTAGTACCAGTTTGTATGTTGTTTTTTCCTTCAACGCTAAGAACTGAAGAACGGGATGAATTGTCCAATGTTTTTTTCCAGACCCATATTGGTGATGTTACAGTACGGTCGCCGTGGACTGGTCATTACACTCTAGACACTAATTATAGGAATAACCATCAAAAATTTAATTAATGAAGCACCGGGTTCACTGCCCACGCGGGGATTACGACCAGTCCACGGCGACTGTACTGTCGGAGATGTCAAATCTGCTGCCTAATCTGGCTGATATAAGTTTTTCTTTGATCTTCGAGATCGCGTGTGAATGTCTTAACTCTTTACACAACGTAACGGCCAAAACCGGCCAGCGCTATTCTCCAAAATCTCCAATTAATTTTCATTATTTTTTTTCTTTTTTGTCTTAAAAACAAAGGTTATGACTCCCCGTTGGAACGGGCTCGTCGACGAGCTCGTTCCAACGAGGGGTCATAACCTATGTTTTTGAGACAAAAAATGAATTATTCAAGATTTTTTTTGCAAATGCCGTCTGCTTTTCATGTTAGGTAAAGGGTTAAGCAAGTATCGTCTGCTTTTCGAGCTGAAACTATAAACTAAACTTGCGTTCCCGCTGTATATTTATTACTTATCGTTATGGCGAGTTTGTAAACCATTACTACATGAATTAACACTTTCGTTGCGGAAACCGACTATTATCACCTATTTTATGGTGATTATCTTACGTTCTTGATGCCTTGCAAGAGTGCCATTTTCTCCCAATCGCAGTTAGATGTCAACTTAAAGTCCTTGTACTCCCGCTTCCTCCATCGATTGAACTGTCTGACACGAGGTGATTCCGGCTGTCGAAGGTGTCCTTAAAACACCAATAAATAAACAAGTAAATAAATAGAGAAATAAATAAATAAATACCTGTAAAAGATTCGATATCCTATGCCTGGAAGGGAGATCTTATAAAGTGGATATAAACGATTGGCTAAACTCAACTTCTCACTCGCGTTGCGTTCATGTAGTCATAGATGTTGAAAGTGACCTTTTACTCCTTTCCTGCTGCTGGCGGATATTCCTCCCCAGGACAGAATTTCTATTGTCACTAACATAAGGGGCTCATTTAACCCTTTACCTAACATGAAAAGCAGACGACACTTGAAAAAAAATTGTTGAATAACTCATTTTTTTCATTTTTTGTCTCAAAAACATAGTTTATGACCCCTCGCTGGAACGAACTCGTCGACGAGCCCGTTCCAACGGGGGGTCATAACCTATGTTTTTAAGACAAAAAAAGAAAAAAAATAATGAAAATTAATTGGCGATGTCTGAGAATAGCGCTGGCCGGTTTTTGGAAGTTAGTTTGGGTAAAGGGTTATTCAACTTATCCTCTAGCACATTGAATGAATTTTTTCACCATTGATTTCTTGAGTTAAATTTAGATAAATGTTTCTTCAAATTAAGTCGTCATGTCTGATTCAGGCTAGTGGACAAAACTGACACATACTCTTCTTTGGTAGCCTAACTACATATTTTATATTTTCGCCTGACGCACCCTCGCTATAACGAACTCCACGAAAAAAAAAAACATTGTACAAAGTCAAGGGATATTTCTACATTGCAGCTTATGCAGAATTTATTTACACACCCTGATGTGGCGGTTCTGATTTTAAATTTAAAAAATAACAACCCAAAGAACCTAAGTTCTGTCCCATAACTTTATATTTAACTGAAATTGTACAGGGACGGGTAATGTTGAAGATGTAAAGAAAAGAGACTCCTTGCGTGCTGCTGGCCGACATTCACACCTAGGACAGAATTTCTTTTTGTCACTGAAATGAGGATAACTTGGGCTCATTTAATCAAACTTTCCCCTGGCTTATTTAATGAATTTTGATGAATTTTTTATCAAATCTGGTCATGACTGCTTTACAGCAGCCTGACTAAATTAGATGAAAAATATCTTGAAAATACTCAGCGAGTTCCTCTTCCCATCATAAACTTGCTGGATCATGAAAAAATGAATTCTAAAAATATATTTCACCGAGATTATTAACGAGTAATTTGTGTCAAAATAACTAGAAAAATGCCACCCCACGGCACATCTTCAGAGGATTCTGCATGAATTAATGCAGCAAACATACAGATTTTGTGTAAAATGAGTTTTTAACCCTTTACCCAACGCAGACGATATTCAAATTTATTATTTAAATATCATTTTATTAAATTTTTCAAACAATTTCAACAAAACCATATCATGTGACCCCTCGTTGGAACGAGCTCGACGAGCTCGTTCCAACGAGCGGTCACATGATATAGTTTTGTTGAAATTTTTTGAAAAATATTATTTTTTCAACTGCTGAATTTGCATATTACGCGGGCGGATGCGGGCGATTCGTTGGGAGCACGGTGGCTCAGTGGTTTCGGTATTGAACGTCAAATCGAAAGGTACACGGTCCGACCCCCGACGAAGGTAACTGCGATGTGTCCCTGAGCAAGGCACTTAACCCCGATTGCCAATGTGGGGTACGGTGGCACAGTGTTCTTGGGCGTACTGCGCGTCGATGGTGCACTTGTCCTCAACCAATGCCAACTCTGCTTGAGTGGAGTTCGTACGTTGGGGAGTCTGACAGTTGCTCGGTGATTCTCTCCGGGGACTTCGGCCTCCTCCAACCGTAAACCTGTCCGACACGAGGTGACCCTGGCTGTCGAAAGTGTCTTTAAACCCCAATTAATAAATTAACCCTTTACCTAACACGAAAAGCAGATGACACTTGCAAATAAAATTCTTGAAGCACTATTTTTTTTTGCGTCAAAAACATAGCTTATGACCCCTCATTGGAACGAGCTCGTTGAGCTCGTTCCAATGAGGGGTCAGAAGCTGTTTTTGATGCAAAAAATTAAAAAGTAATAAAAACTGAATGGTGAATTTTGTGAATAGTGCTGGTCGGTTTTGTCTGTTACGTTGGGTAAAGGGCTAATAAAAATAAATAAATAAGACTATAAAAATAAAATAGTTGCAACGAAAATATTTTGTTGACGCAAAGAGTAAAGGTAACAATGCTTGCTGAAATGTTATTATCGTAGCAGTGAGTAAGATAATTGAACTTTTTAGCAAGTTTTTGATCAGACTGTTCAGAAACGGATCTCAAATGAAACGAAACGATATACCCGGAGTTATCTTATATATGTTGCGTTCAACCGCTGTTATGCAATCAATGTTCTCACTGTGAAAACGCGTTCGATACACAGGACATTTAATTTCGCCAAGTTGTTATTCATCAGATCAAAAGCAACACTTTCAATCCTTAACCCTGATCACAGAATTGCATCTGCCCCAGAAGCAATATGCGGTTTTCCCACAGTATTAGCCGGGAATGTGTGTAGTGGTCAGGTCCCGATGAGGAGGTCGAGAGAAGGCTTTGAAATCGAAACTATTGTTGACACTCGGTAGTATTATTAACCCTTTACCCAACGCAGACGATTTCAAAATTTATTATTTTAAATATCATTTTTTTAATTTTTTCAAAATATTTCAACAAAACCATATCATGTGACCCCTCTTTGGAACGAGCTCGACGAGCTCGTTCCAAAGAGGGGTCACATGATATGGTTTTGTTGAAATTTTTCGAAAAATAATATATTTTCAGCTACTGAATTTGTAAATTACGTGGGCGGATGCGGGCGATTCGTTGGGTAAAGGGTTAATTACCATCCACAGAGACGCTGCCGCGTGGGGAGCATGGACCCCCCTCTATCCCATCATTCGTCAAATTTACAATGATTGGAAATTTGATGCCCTAAATTAGAAAAAAAGTTGAAAATTTCAGACAGGGCTCTGGTGCACTTTTTCCAATTATGCCCAGCATTTGGCCAAAATACGGAGATATAAAGCTGAAAGGTAGTGAAAGTTCTCCAAGTATTGAAAAGTGGTATAAATCCTCCAAATATTGTTTTGTAGTTGGAATTTGTGACTATCGAGAGCCTCCATTGGATAATCTACAGTCAAGGGGGAGAGAGTGGGCTTCAAATGGAATTCTGCATCTTAAAACCTGTAGATGGAATATTTTTAATCGAGGGGCAAGGGAGGAGGTGCTAATGGAATTTCCAGCTAGTTTGAAATTATATCTTGTTAGTCTGAATTTCGCCAATGGGGATTCTGTTGTAAACCTAGAGGTGAACACGCCTATTCGGGACCCATTAAAAACGTCCCTAGTCCACTTCTGATGATAATACAGTTGCTGTCCAATAACCTAATAACACACAGTGCCCGACAAAACGTTACCTCTGTGCCATTATATTAAAACGGGCAAACAAGATTTCTGCTCATGGACATTCGGGTTACACCTGGGGGTCCATCAGCTGAAAGGTTGCTTGTCATTCTTAATGTTTTTGCTTCTTAAAATTTGATTGTGTGTGGGTGAAACTCCACTGTGTGGGTGTTTTATCGGCAAATTACTATCGTCAACACCGTTTGTTAAATTTATTTGTATTTAGCTCTCGACCTGCCAAGAAACAGACCTGGAACACAAGTAAAAGTCTTCTGCAAGATAGACATTTTAATATTGGTCCTTGTCTGTCGTCTTGGTCTGGGTTTTCCGGACAGTTTTCGATGACCCTAATTAACCCTTCACCTAACACGAAAAGCAGGCGACACTTGCAAATAAAATTCTTGAACAATTATTTTTTTTTTGCTTCAAAACCATAGCTTATGACTCCTCATTTGGAACGAGCTCAACGAGCTCGTTCCAATAAGGGGTCATAAGCTATGTTTTGATACAAAAAAATGAAAACATAATGAAAATTGATTGGTGATTTTTGTGAATAGCGCTGGTCGGTTTGGGCCGTTACGTTGGGTAAAGGTTAATACATACAGCACTCCAAATTGGTTACGCTCGTCCATCAACTTTCCAAACCGGGTACCACAGCCGTCCGTTTGAGGGCCTAGCATAAACGAAACGATATACTCGGAAACATCACCCCTCTCTCATACCCTAGTTCGCGACGCCTTTGCTTATATGGGCGTAGCCAATTGTCAAAAAAAAACTCTTTTTGATGGGTCGAATTTAGTCCAAACATAGATGGAGAACCTGTAAGTTAATTTCGGGGTGTCGCGTCCTTATTGATATACCACGCTAAAAATTAATACCCTCACGACCGTACTGCCCAAGAGACTCGGGCTATTTGAAGCTTAACGGGGACACGGGGAGCAATCTTCCATTCCCTCCTACCCAGCCCAATGCCTCCCACGTCTATGATACATATGTCACAACCGTTGCACGGTAATGTCTTTAGCGGTAATATCTATCTAAACAGTGGAAATGTAAACAGAATATCCCTCGATCGTGTTCCGTAGCTTATTTTATTGCACATTCATTAAATTTTAAACCCTTGTATTCAACATTGAATCGCCGCTATGATATAAATGGTTCTGTATTCAACGGGTGATATACAAGCCGGAACTTTTTTACCGCACCGTTTTGTTACGCTTCGAAAAGTTTCCAAATTTCGTTGTACAATCATCGACCGTCTGTCGCATAGTGTGAAAATGAAAACGTCCAAAGCAAAATAAAGTCGGTTCACAAAACATTAGTTAGCCAAAAATGAGATAATATTTAAAAAAAAACAACAATCATTTCCATCCAGAACATTAACCCAGTCCCGTGGCCGTCTCGTTTTGTGGATCCCATTATATCTAAACTGGTCAACTTTATTTCGGTAAATCTTCGTACATCTTGAGAGGCTTCGAACTTCTTTTAAAAATGTTTCTCCCAGCAGTTTTGCAAATCTGCACAAATTTGTACTTATATTTTTACTAACAGTAATAGCCACCAAATGGTTTGGCGTGAATGGGCACCAGCCGAAGAGAAACAGCAATACGAATTTCAACAAACACTGGGTCCGAAAAAGTTGTTTCGATTTTTTATCGCCGGGTCCATTCGATCAGGACAGCTTCATTCAAAACAAGCTCTTCACCTTTGGGTTTAAACATCGGAATTAAGATTTGTTTATTTAAATGAATTTTAATGCATGGGTTGTATAATAAACACAGAACGCGATGTGTGTTTGAATCGGTGGGTGTTTTACATAACTCATTGGAATGGCGTAATTATATTTCGCTCGAGCCTACGGCTCTCGCGAAATATGACTACGCCATTCCAACTCGTTATGTAAAACTTCCACCGATTCAAACACACATCGCGGTCTGTCTATGTACGCTTGGAAATGGCTCAGTTTTGTATCAGGACTTTGCTAATCGTTTAATAGCCCTTTACCTAACGAATCGGAAACATATGTCTGCGTAATTTCCAATTTAAGCAGATGGAGAAAAAAAAACTCAACAAAACGAAATCATGCGACCCCCTCATTGGAACGAGCTCGTTCCAATGAGAGGTCACATGATATGATTTTTTTTTATTTTAAATAAAATGATTAAAATAATAAATTTTGATATCACGTGCGTTGGGCAAAGAGTTAAACTACATAATAGTAAAACCGGGCTGCGGCTATTCACAAAATTCACCATTTAGCCCTTTACGTAACGAATCGGCTACATCCCCCGCGTAATTTACAAATTCAGCAGTTGAAAAAATATTAATTTTCAAACGATTTCAACAAAACCATATCATGTAACCCACACTGGAACGAACTCGTTCCAATTAGGGGTCACATGATATGGTTTTGATGAAATGTTTTAAAATAAAATGATAAAAATACATTTAAAATAATAAATTTTAATATCGTTAGTGTTCGTTAAAAAGGGTTAATTTATATTATATTGTTATGTTTTTGTTCCAGGAGTAGGTGCGGGGGGGGGGGGGGGGGGAGGTTGGATGGGGGGGGGGGGGGTGCTGACTTCCTTCCTCATGAAAATCTACTTTCGCTGAAGTTAGCTCCCCTGATATTATTAGCCTGACACAGAAAGTCCGATTAAAAAGCATGAATTTGTTGAGAAAACATCTGTGACATCAGTAAAAAAATAAACTGAATTTTCCGCGAGCTGTCTAATGTTTCCGTTTATTAACCCTTTACCCAACGCAGACGATTTCAAAATTTATTATTTTAAATATCATTTTTTTCAAAAAATTTCAACAAAACCATATCATGCGACCCCTCCTCTTTGGAACGAGCTCGACGAGCTCGTTCCAAAGAGGGGTCACATGATATGGTTTTGTTGAAATTTTTCGAAAAATAATATTTTTTCAGCTGCTGAATTTGTATATTACGCGGGCGGATGCGGGCGATTTGTTGGGTAAAGGATTAAATGTCACAAAAGGAAACTTGGCAAGCAAATTAGAATAAACTAAGTAACGTCCACTTTGGCTCTTTGTTAAGTAAGTGCGTTTTTATAGTATTTTGCAAGATTTTATTTTTCCCTGGAAACAAATTAGCAAATCCTACCCCAGACTTTTATATTAATGGAAAGGATATTAGTGTCTGTATTATATATGTCATGATGCGCTCATTGTTGACACGATAAAGTTAGAGAATATCAAAAAGCGCTGTTTTCTTTATTTTTACATGGGTTCAAAAAGAGAATAATATTCAAACGTTCAAGCTGATTGGGGAAACAATTGTAAAAAGCCGGATTCTGTATCTGTACCAGTAGGTGTCCTCAAATAATACAATACCAGTCCATAGGTATCCTCAAATACCCGTATGTGCCTATGTGCTAGAGCACATTGTGTCACATTGTGCCTTTTCACATAAGCACATATCGGCACATAAAGCATGTGCCTTTGTGCTAGGGCACATTGTGTCATATTGTGCTTTTTCACATAAGCACATATGACAAAAAAGGGTGCCGAAGGTCATATGTTTTTCAAAAAAGGGTGCCGAAATTGGGGTGCCCGGGGATATTACCAGTGGATATAGAGGCGATGAGAATCGATAGAACTTCGTTGTAATAAGGGGAGATAACTCTGTACGATTAAGTACAGGTTATGGGAAATCAAGCAATCTGATTGGTTGGTTATATAAATGATCTAGATAAATGAAACAACAAGAGTACACGGAATAGGGTCAGAACTAACAAGAATAGACTAGAATAGCTAAATATATTAATAATAAGCAAAGTTGTTCCAGTTAATAGTCTCTTCTACCCTACTGGAGTATACTCCAGAACAAAGGAACCAGATAGACGAAAACTATTGCATATATAGATAGAAGCGGAGAATTCTAGGTAACTACCAAAGGAACGTGTCTTTTAATGGGAAAACGTCATGGGATCGGGATCCAAAAAGGGATTCTGGGAGAATTCTAAGCCAGAACATTACTCCTGTTCAATCGAACGCACCCCTTGTACCCCCTTAGTACTATAGCACTACGTGCTAAGTCAATAAAACCAATAACATGGGAAATCCGTATCAAATAAAGTCAATTTCGGTGATTTGGGTGGATTTTGGTGATTTCGAGGGATTGTTGGATTGTTTGTTGTAATTAGATTTACTCCGATTCAATCGAACATACCCTCAAAACACACCCCTGCCCTATAAGAAGGGTTTAGGTAACATAACAATCACGTGCTACCATAGAAACCAAGATGGCGGCTTCCAATATACAAAATGGACGACGGAAACACGTATCACCCTAACAACACACGCTGCGCATGCGTACTAACACCACGTATCACTATGGGGATGACGTTACAACATGGCCGCTCACGCGGGTTACCATGAGAACACAACATGGCGGCACTGGGTCACGTGACTATGACGTCACATGAGATCCCCCGATGAGATCCCCCAAACCGGGGGTGAAAAGCCCGAGACATACTACTTACTCTATTTGTGAAACGAGTCCGAGAATTTTCCGTTTTGCCGAGCCTCTGGCTCGGCAAAACAGGAAATTCGTAAACGAGTTTCATAATCAGAGTATGACCAAATCACGAATTTAATATTCTGTTCATCACATGGCACCGCAGTTACCACAAACACATCTTTTAGAAAGAAAAGAAGGGTTACAGAATGAATTTTTCACTTCGAACGTCATGCATTTGACTATGACGAGACACACTGCGTGTAGCCATACGTCATAACCGCGACAAATTATAGTTCAACAATTCGGCGTTATAAATACTAACCTTCAAGTATTTGTACATATCTTATCATTGGGATTTTAGTGAATGCTTATAACAAATAAAATCAGGCATTGTGGCTTTGTTGATGTTTTGATATAATTCTATTTAGCCACACATTAATTTGACAAAGATCTTTTCGGCGATAACCAATTGAAATTGACCAATCAAATCGACTGAAGGTGTTATGAAGCAAAATTATTATTTATTTAAAATATGAAACGATATTAAGCCGAGAAAACGGAGAAGTCATATGGCAACCAAGACATTTTCATCGCATTCCGATGGTGTGGTGTGGGGTGTCGTGGGAGAAATATCGTCACCGAGTGGTGAAGGATTTGGGTAGGTAAATCTCACCCTCGGGGTAAGATCTCTTAAAACTGAGATAAGAGATCTGAGATTTTTGGAAAAGCCTGATTTACTATCTTCCAACTTAATACTACTTATGTGACATCTAATAACATTAACCCTTTTACTGCCACACCCACTTTAGATATATATGGAAGACCTCTATTTACGCCAGAATGCGAGGAAGTTTAACCCTTTACCAAACGCAGACGATTTCAAAATTTATTATTTTAAATGTCATTTTTTAAATTTTTTCAAAACATTTCAACAATACCATATTATGTGACCCCTCTTTGGAACGAGCTCGTTCCAAAGAGGGGTCACATGATATGGTTTTGTTGAAATTTTTCGAAATATAATATTTTTCAGCTGTTGAATTTGCTTATTACGCGGGCGGCTGCGGGCGATTCGTTGGGTAAAGGGTAACATTTTTGACATACTTCAGTAATAATTTAATCCATCAGCTCTGTCGAGCTGTTCGATTTAATTATTACCGAGCCTCGCTTCAGATGTTTTGCTCTATATATCGTCTGCTCGTCCACTCCCAATTTTTTCTTTACGCAAAGATTTATGCGCACCTTGTTGAAAGGGTTAAGTTTACTGCTGAAAGTCGTTATTAGCTCACCTGACCGAATCTCAAGGGGAGCTTTACTAATCACTTTCTGTCCGTCGTCCGTCCGTCCGTCCGTCCGTCCGTCCGTCCGTCCGTCCGCCCGGCGTTAACTTTACATTTTCGACTTCTCACAAATTACTCGACCAAACTGAACCAAATCTGGTGTGCATGTCCCCTATCATATGTCAATTCAAGTTTGTTCAAATAAAATTGTCACGCCCACGGGTGGCACCACAAGAGGCATAACTCTGATTGCACCCATAAATTTGTTTCCAAAATTTAAAAAAATCGTCTTCTCCAGAACCATCAATTAGAATATTTTGATATTTTGTATATAACATCTCTAGGGGGATCGGAGTCAAGTTTGTTCAAATCGAGTCCTTGGGTTAATAATTGCCCCCCCCCCCCCCACCCCCCGTAGGAGCCCACATTTTAACTTAGTGAAATATGAGGAATTTTCTTTAAAAATCTTCTTCTCCCTATCCACCAGTCAGAATACTTTCATATTTTGTATACAACATATCTAGGAGGGGCAGATTCACCTTTGTTCAAATCGGGTCCCCGAGTTAGTATTTAGGCTCTCTGTTGGAGCCCAAAGTTTAACTAAATTTGAGGAATTGTCTTTAAAAAATTTTTTCTTCAGATCCACCAGTCAGAATCCTTTCATGTTTGGTATACAGCATCTATGGGGGAGGGGGGGGGGGGAGTTTATTCAAGTTTGTTCAAATCGGGTCCCTGGGTTAGTATTTGGGCTCTCTTCTGGAGACCAAGGTTTAACTTGGTGAAATTTGAGAAAATTTATTTAAAAATCTCTTCTTCAGATCCACTAGTAAGAATCCTTTCATGATTGGTATACAACATCTATAGAGGGGGGGGGGGGGGGGGGGGGGAGGGGGCAGATTCAGGCTTGTTCAAATCGAGTCCCTGTGTTAATAATTGGCTCCCTGGAGGATAACTTAGTGAATTATGAGGAATTTTTTTAAAAAATCTTCTTCTTCAGATCCACCAGTCAGAATGCTTTCATATTTGGTATACATCATCTCTAGGAGTGTGGGGGGGGGGGGGGGGGTGGTGGGGGGGGGGGAGGGTCTCAGATTCAAGTTTGTTCATATCAGGTCCCTGAGTTAGTATTTGGGCTCTGTATCGGAGCCCCAAAGTCTAATTTGGTGCAATTTGAAGAAAAGTCTTTAAAAATCTTCTTCTTCAGATCCAGAAGTCAGAATCCTTTCATATTTGGTTTACAGCATCTATAGGGGGTCAGATTCAAGTTTGTTCAAATCGGGCCCCGAGTGAGTATTTAGGCTCTCTATTGGAGCCCAAAATTTAACTTGGTGCAATTTGAGGAAATTTCTTTAAAAATCTTCTTCTTCAGATCCACCAGTCAGAATCCTTTCATGTTTGGTATATAACATCTGTAGGGGGTGTCAGACTCAAGTTTGTCCAAATCAAGTCCCTGGGTTAATAATTGGGCTGCGTGTAGGAGCCCAAATTTTAACATAGTAAAATATGAGAAAATTTCTTCAAAAATCTTCTTCTTCAGATTTACCAGTCAGAATCCTTTCATGTTTGGTATACAACATCTATATGGGGGGGGGGGGGGGGGGGGGGGGGGGTAAGATTCAAATTTGTTCAAATCGAGTTCTCTGGGTCTATATTTGGGCTCCATATGGGAGCCTGAGTTTTAACTTAGTGCAATATGAGGGGATTTCTTAAAAAATCTTCTTCAGATTCACCTGTCAGAATTCTTTCATATTTGGTATGCAGCACCCGAATATCAATTTAGGGCAGTATGAGGAAATGTTTTTAAAATCTTCTTCTTTAGACCCTGTAGTCAGAATGCTTTCATATTTGGTAAACAACATCTCTAGGAGTGTAGGAGGATTCAAGTTTATTCAATCCTAGTCCCTGGGTTGATATTTGGGCTCCCTGTAGGAGCCCAAATTTTAACTTAGTAAAATATGAGGAAATTTCTTTAAAAATCTTCTTCTTCGGATCCACCAGTCAGAATCCTTTCATGTTTAGTATATAACATCTGTAAGGGGATAAGATTCAGGTTTGTCCAAATCGAGTTCCTGGGTTAATAATTGGGATCCCTGTAGGAGCCCAAATTTTAACTTAGTTAAATATGAGGACATTTCTTTAAAAATCTTCTGCTTCAGATCCACCAGTCAGAATCCTTTCATGTTTGGTATACAACATCTATAGGGAGAGGGGGCAGATTCAAGTTTGTTCAAATCGAGTCCCTGTGTCTATATTTGGGCTCCCTATGGGAGCCTGAGTTTTAACTTAGTGCAATATGAGGGAATTTCTTTAAAAAATTTCTTCAGATTCACAAGTTTGATTTCTTTCATATTTGGTATACAACACCTCGAGGTGGGTCAGTTTCAGGTTTGTTCAAATCAGTTACCTCGGTAAATATTTGGGCTCCCCATGGGAGCCCGAAAATCAACTTTGTGCAATGTGAGGAATTTAAAAAAAATCTTCTTCTTTAGGCCCTGTAGTCAGAATGCTTTCATATTTGGTATACAACATCTCGAGGTGGGTCAGTTTCAGGTTTGTTCAAATCAGTTATCTCGGTAAATATTTGGGCTCCCCATGGGAGCCCGAATATCAACTTAGTGTAATGTGAGGAATTTAAAAAAAATCTTCTTCTTTAAGCCCTGTAGCCAGAATGCTTTCATATTTGGTATACAACTTTTCTAGGAGGGTAAGATTCAAGTTTGTTCAATCCTAGTCCCTGGGTTGATATTTGGGCTTCCCATGGTAACCGAAATGTTAACTTAGTGCAATATAAGGAAATTTCTTTAAAAATCTTTTTCTTCAGATCCACCAATCAGAATCCTTTCAAATTTGGTATACAACATCTCTTGGAGGGTAAGATTGAAGGTTGTGCAATTCTGGTCCCTGGTTTATTAATTTGGGCTACCTATGGGAGCCTGATTTTTAACTAAGTGCAATATGAGGGAATTTCTTTTAGAATCTTCTTCTTCAGATCCACCAATCAGAATCCTTTCATATTTGGTATGCAACATCTCCAGGTGGGTCAGATTCAAGTTTGTTCAAATCAGGTCCCTTGGTTAATATTCTGGCTCCCTATTTGAGCCCAAAATTTAACTTAGTGCAGTGTGAGGTGATTTCTTTAAAAAAATTCTTCTTTAGATCCACCAGTCAGAATTCTTTCATACTTTGTATATGACATCTCAAGGGGGATTAGATTCAAGTTTGTTCAGCTTGAGTCCCTGGCTTAATATTTGGGCTCTATGGGTGGAGTGGGGTGGGAGTGGCAGGGGAGCATGTTAGGTTCAGGTTTGTTCAAATCCATTCCTTAGTGTTTTTCCATAAAATTTGCCTCTCATGACTTCATTCAATTGTAGTATTGATGAACCATGTCTAACTGAATATGACCCCAAATACTTCTTTGAACCACTTTGGCAGGTGAACGATTAAGGCCCCATTGGGACCTCTTGTTTTTCTCTTTTATACTCAATACGACGATACTTAAGAACACATTTTTTTGAATAACTGAAAAATTTCATCATCTGCCTCAAAACACACCGCTTATAATCCCTCTATGCAGCAGGTTCTTTCCAGTATGAAGGGGTCACTGTTATGAGATATGTTTTGGATGTAAAAATGACAGAAATAATTAAATGTGAATGGCGATTTTTGGAAACAGCAACAAGTGACCTGTTATGGCGGTTAACCCTTTACCCTACGCACATAATATCCAAATTTGTTACCTTAATTATTTTTTCATTTTTTCAAAACAGTTCCGGAAAACAGTATCATTTAACCTTCATTGGAACGAGCTCGTTCCAACGAGAGTCAGATGACTTGGTTTTGTCGATTTAAAAAAAAAAAAAAAATTTGTATCTGTTAAATTAGTAGATTACGTAGGTGATTGCACCCATTTTTTAGGTAAAGGGTTGACGTTATATAAAAAAGTGTACTAAAGATAACATGCAGACGATATTTGTAAAACATTTTTTGAATAACTGAGAGATATAATTCTTTTTTGCACCAAAGCACATACAGTACGTGGAGAGTGTACTATCACTAAATCACCCGCAGAGTGGAGATTCCACCCGAGGAATAATTGCAAATTTGTTGCAAAGCATAACCAGCACCAGCAAAGTTTCAGCCAATGGACCTCCGGGTTATACCCGGAGGTCCATTGGCTGAAACATTGCTTGTGTTTTTGTAAATATGAACTAAAATTTGAAAGTTATAGCTTGGGTGATAACTCCACTCCACGGGTGATTTAGTAACAATCCACTCCCCACGTACTGTAGCTTATGCCTATTCTATGCAACGAGCTCGTTCCAATGTGAGGGCTAATAAGCTATGATTTGGATGCAAAAATTCACAGAAATAATAAAATTTGAATGGCGATTTTTGGATATGGCAGTTACGTAATTGAATGGTTAAATTCTTATTTTGGTGAGGGTAATGTAATTTATAATGTAAGGAAATTATAGATGAAATTACTCAAATTAGTGATATCTATTTCTTTGATCTTTGATCCGTGGAACGCTATTAAAATCCTGTCATGTAAATTGTTTCTTCTCCGCATTTTGTCGTCATCTGACGATCACTTAAAGAGATCCGGCTCTATAAAACCAGCGAACAGTTTCTGCGGCTCCATAACGCTGACAGAGAAAATCAAAAATGGCGAGACTCCAAGCTATAATACTGGTGTGCCTACTTTTGGTTGCGGTTTGTGTGGACGTTCAAGGTATGAAATGTTAAAGACTTAACTTGTTTATTTTTCTTTCAGGTTCCTATCTCCCAATGTAAATATTCCAAATGTTTTTTCATTTTTAGCAGCGGGATGTAAGATGTAATTGGATAGTGGAGAGCTAGATCCACACAAAGGATTTCGATGGATAATTACAGCTCTGTCAAACTTTTTCCCCAAATCGAAGATAGTACATTCATGCTAAACATGACTGCTAAATGTCAAGGATTCAACATTGTTACATTTTTCTAACATTCATGTCATGTACCTAAATAGTGGGTTGATACCTTCATTATTTGATAAGATTTTAGGATTTTTCCAGCATCGTTTCAGACATTTTTTTAGGGATGTAGCTTAGATTTTTCAGGGTGGGTAATAGTTTGTGTTTTTTTTTTGGACCTCAAGTGCAATGACCTAAGGTCACCTGCATTGCCATGGGTAAAAAGCAGGGAGAGCATTGGAGGGATGCCCCCTCTCGTTGGTGGAGAGTCGAAGAGTCCTCATCAGAAAATGTTTTGAAATTTCGATACCACGAGAGAAAATCTGTGCCCTAATGCTCTGTTTAACCCTTTAACTAACATGAAAAGTAGACGACACTTGCAAAAAAATTCTTGAATAACTAATTTTTTTTCATTTTTGTCTCAAAAACATAGGTACGTGAAGAATGTATTATCACTAAATCACCCGCAGCGTGGAGATTCCACGCAAGCAATAATTGCAAATTTGTTGAAAAACATAACAATCACAAGCAAAGTTCCAGCCAATGGTCCTCAGGGTTAAATCGGAAGTCCATTGGATGAAACATTGCTTGTGTTTTTTTGTCTATATGTACTTAACCATTTACCTAACATGAAAAGCAGACGACAATTGCCAAAAAAAATTCTAGAATAATTAATTTTTTTCATTTTTTGTCTCAAAAACATAGGTTATGACCCCTCGTTGGAACGAGCTCAACAAGCTCGTTCCAATGAGGGGGGAGGGGGGTCATAACCTAGGTTTTTGAGGCAAATAATGAAAATTAATTGGCGATTTTTATGAATAGCTCTGGGGGTTTTGGCCATTACTTTCGGTAAAGGGTTAAGAAATTTTAATGGGTGAATTTTGTTGTTCAGCTGGTTTTCTACAACATTATTAGGGGAACTTAGCCCATGTACACCTGTCCTCTGGACGTACCGCACTAAAAGAATTACATTAAGGCCTTTGGATCCAAGTTAGGACTAATGTGGATCTTGAGTGAGCCTTTTTGAAATGGGGTGTGTGTGTGTCTAATTACGCTGCTACAGTACGATGATCAGAATGCGGACAGTGTCGCGACCTCTTGAAAAGTTCTCACAAAAAATCTCAACTTCCGAAACAAAAACGCATCAACATCCCGTCTCAGATGCTGTATTCCATAGATGCTCTTGGCTCGACTCGTCTTGATTTGGTAATAGTTCATTTATGAAATCTAGATCCGCTGGGGTAAACACTTCGCGATCTATCCTCAAAACCGCTTGGCGAGTTCAGTATTCCATATACACTCTAAAATCAGACGAGTTAAAAATCAACTCAAATCAACTGAGTTGAGTGAATATGAACCCAGTTGGGTTCATATTCACTCAAACCAGTTGACTTGTGTTGATTTTTAACTCAACTGATTTTAGAGTGCATATAGCGGCGTTGTCATGGAGTGGGATGGGGTGGGTGGGGGTGTGTCTTTTAAAAAATGTCAACATTACATATATTCATGCCTGAAAATCCCTAAAACTAGTTCATGTATTCTCACCTTGATATTCGTTGGGTCATTTTCCTATAGTTATTCCTCGTATTTTTGGGGTGCTTAAGCCTTTCAAGAATACTCAGGGTGCTTCTCTTGGCATGAACAGTTTAAGTGTTTTCTCAAGGGAAGCCCAGGGACCTTTCGACTATGGGACATACACAATTTTAATCCAGCGCGAGGTGAAATTAGGTGAGGTGAAGGGATAAGATAATTTTGTACTGCCATTGCAATAGAAACATATTTAGTCTCCACCACCCACTTACTTTCGCCTGGCCACGCCCCCGTATGTTTATACTGGTCTTTACAGAAGGGGATTGAAATTCTTTCCATTCTTTCCACTGGACGTTCAACTAAATTAAATGTTAACAGTACCACTTTGTGAATAGGTAAGTCAATGTATTTTCGCTTTATTCATGCAGAAGACACAATTTGGATAATCAGCAAAACATTCCGTTTGAAGGGCTATAGGAATAGACCATTTCCACTCTTCCCACTGGACGCTCAGCTAATGTTTACAGTGGAACATTGTGGATAGATAAGTCAATGTATTGGGAATGCGGGGGGGTGGGGGGGGGGCTCATTGGCTAGGACAGTGGACTTCAAACCGAAAGGTAGACAACTCGACTCTGACCTGCACCATCTGTGTTGTCTCCTCGGGGAGGGGCACTTATTCTTGATTGCCCACGCGGGGACACGGTGGCGCTCTCCGTTAAGGCGTACTGCACTACGATGGCGCACTACGTCTTGCCTTTAACCACTGTTAAATCTGCTTTTAATAATTTAGTAACTTGGAGAGTCTGTTAGTTGCTCGGTTGTCGTGTGTTATGCTCTCTGCATTCAGAGCACACAATTTTGGTACTCAGCCATCCAGACTCGGTGAATAGATATCTACAGTAGCTTCATCTGCTAGTTTGTGGACATCGTAAGACCTTGCAAGAAAATTCAATTTAAGGAACTACTGGATATATCGGGTGAATAACACATCACCCTTTGAAAGTATAAAATGTGCCAACTGCAATGCTTTAGCATTGCAGTTGTCACCTATATGCGCTCAAGAGCAGATAGTTGCTTGTTGTGTGTTCAAAGTTCCAAGGACTAGTAAGCACAGTGCTATGGAACCCGACTGCGATAAATATTCAATACAGGAGTATTACAATTACTTGGTCTTTTTCCTATATTCTTGTGCTAAAATGAGCAATTATTCTATTAAAAATATTATTTCACAGAGATAGAAGAGACTAAAGACCTGCTGTGGTGTGGGGAGTAAGCATGTAGTGGTGGCATGAAGTCTATTATTCCCATAATCCGGCCAGTCGTGACTAAGGACTACTAAGGACTGTTTTAACCCTTTACCCAACGTAACGGCCAAAACCGACCTGCGCTTTTCTCAAAAATCGCCAATTAATTTTCATTATTTTTTCATTTTTTGTCTCAAAAACATAGATTATGACCCCTCGTTGGAACGAGCTCGTCGAGCTCGTTCCAATGAGTGGTCAATCCTATGTTTTTGAGACAAAAAATGAAAAAAAATAAGTTATGTATTTAAATTTATTACGGCTTATTACTTTTTCTCCGGTTCCATATTTACAAAACTGTATGGAATATGTGTCCATACGACTTTCCGTTGACTGACTATTTTTCCACCTGACGTCATGGATCCATCAAAACGACTAAACTCCACCCATTTCCGTAATCGGCCAACCGAAACGTCGCATTCTGACCCAGATCAATTCGGAAGCTGCGGTGACGGCAGACAAATCGTCATATATTGAGGCGTGTAATAAACACAGAACGTCTCGATGTGTGAATGCACTCCTCAATACGGCACTCATGCATCGCCTTTCGTTCTACCCTTCCGTGTTGGGACTTGTGCTGTATTGACGAACGCATTCACACATCCTGACGTTTTGTGTATTTAATGCTTACAACTAACAAGTGATAACATTAATGCTAACGCTGTTCAGACACCGCCTTTACCCCCGAATACGAGTGGTGATTTCCAAATGAAACAAAATGCTGCGTTTTAATTGGCTGAGAGGTACGGTGTAACTTGCAAAACAAGAATATACAATAGCAGGCTATATGGCTAAAAAAGTACCATTTTTTAATTATTAATTCATACCGTTTGCTCAGTTATGTTAGAACAAAAATAAAAATACAGGAAATTTAATATTTATGTGCAATAAAATATTACAGATATGGATGTCATTGGAACTGGCTCATTGAGCCAGTTCCAATGACATCCATATTTGTCTGGTTTTATCTATTAAGAAACTTACAAAGTACAAATTTTGTGTCAGTTTTTGCCTACAATGTGGGTTAAAGTATTAAGTACACCACAATTCTTGGAAATAAATCCGTTGTCCTTGTCCGTTTGCCTCAGGGTGTATGTGTTCCCAAACCGGTGCAAATTCCCATACACCCTGGAAAACACAAGGATAACTAATAATCTCACCAATGCCCAGAACATTTCCAAACACTAACAAGGAGCAGGACATTATAAAAACTATTCAAAAGATGATGCCAAATAAAAACTTACCAAGAAAAACAATGAAAATACAATGCAACCTGGTGAGTATCATGACCCTTTGCCCCTAACACGAAAGGCAGACTACGCTTGAAAACGAAATTCTTGAATAACATTTTTTTCCTTTTTTTTGCATCAAAACATAGTTTATGATCCTTCATCGGAACGGGCTCGTTCCAATGAAGTGTCAAAAGCTATTTTTTCAGACAAAATATGAAAAAATAATAAAAATTGATTGGTGTTTTTTGTGACTAGCACTGGGCGGTTTATAGCCGTTACGTTGGCAAAGTGTTAACCAATTCAGGCTTGTTTGACAGATTTCATAGAGTTGTCAAACAAGACTGAATTGGTTTAATTTGTAGGTGCACTATTCCTGAAATTCGGCATCAGTGTGAGGTGTGCTAAGGGTTAACACTTTAACTAAGAAATCGAAAGCATTCTCCCGCGTAATTTATAAATTGAGCAGTTTAAATATTTTGTCTCAACAAGTTTCAACAAGGCTATATCATTTTGTCCCTCTCTGGGACGTTCTTGTCCCATTGAGGGGTCACATGATATTGTTTGATTGACATTTGTTGAAAAACTCGAATTTTGTTTTTAAAATAACAAACTTTTTGATATCCGTGTGCGTTGAGTAAAGCGTTAAACTCATCAGCTTGAGTCTGCAACCGATTTTGTGCCAGTATATTATACGACGATCAACGTTATGTGTGACAATACAGACAGCGTGCTTAAAGTACCACGCGTAAAATCTGGATTACATGTAAGAACGTGGAGAGTGGATTGTAACTAAATCACCCGTATATTGGAGTTTTCTATCCAAAGTATGTCTTTCCAATTAACCCTTTAAACAACGTAACGGTCAAAACCGGCCAGCGCTATTCTCAAAAATCGCCAATTAGTTTTCATTATTTTTCCAGTTTTTGTCTCAAAAACATAGGTTATGACCCGTCGTTGGAACGAGCTCAGTCTCCACAATTAATTCCTACAAACGACAGCCCCAATGGCTAGAGCTCCGAGCCCTCTTTCCGTCGGATTACTGACTCAATCCGAGGTCGACTGACTACCTATGATCAGTCTCTCATTATATAGCATTTTCGTGTCTAATTAATCATTAAGTCGGTTCATCTGTGATATAGGACATCGTTATTAAGATAGATGAGATATCTCTTTGTAAGCTTGTGAGCCTGACATTTAGAACTACGGGAATGACACTTATTTGAGGGCCACATAGCGTGGAACACCATCTGCGGCTAACAGTAACGAACTACTATTAGGAATAAGTTACATAGTTGTTTTAAACGTCGCAGCGGGGAACCATTAATCCTCTCAACGAGAGATAAACACCCACCTGGTCAAGCAGTTAATTAATAAGCCTGCAATAATTTGTACCCGTTGTCTATTTGCTGCTTTTACAAGCAAACGCGTCAAATTAATTATTACAATCCCTGTCCATTAACCCTTAACTCGAACAAACTCGAATCGATCTTGACAACATTTTTTGGGGTAAAATATGTCCCTTCCCCAGCTGTGAATCGCGATTCAGCAGAACGTTGTGTTACTATAGGAATCGTTATTTTAAAATTCCGGTACCCATAGCAAGCTCCATCTGTCGATTGTGAAATTCCTGTTACTTGTGGATCAATTTTGGACTTCTTTTAGTAATTCATTCGAAAACCCATGTAAAATCTCCATCTACTTCGGAATCTATTCGGATCGCGTTGCCCTAATCTCTATACAACTGGACTGCTGAAACGTCGGCGAAAAATATTGCTACTCAACCTACCTCTTCCCCCAGTAAACATGGTGTCAAGTCAATCAAGGCGATAATTCATCTCAATCCATGATGTTTGATGATGTGAAAGCTTAACCCTTTTATTGCCACGCCCACTTTAGTCATATATGGAAAACCTCTATGTACGCCTGTATGCGAGGAAGTTTAATACAATTTATGACATACATGTAATTGTATCATCCGATTAATTGCTGGAAAGAGCTCTCGGCAGCGTAAGTGTTAATCAGACGCGATGGCGTCCACCATGCATGAAAATTATTAACAATTTATCAACTTTCCAATCCCGGTTCTCGTTTTTTGTCAGTAATAACCAAATTATGTAGAAAATATCCAATTTGTCTGGCCACGTAAAATGTGCACATCATTTCTTGAGCCTTACTAATTTTTATTACATGCCCATGCAGTCTCTCTTATGCAATACGGCTGTGCAATACGGAATTCCGTATTGCACACCAACCTGTTCCAACCGGGACTTTTTTATGCAATGCGACTGCATGAAGTGCATGGTGTTTACCACCGTTGATAGAAAAGAAAATTAGGTCAGTAGGTGCTTGGGTCATGTAATAAATACAAAACCACATGTATGTTTCAATGAGTCGTTTTGTATTCAATTCGTCAGATGTGCGTAGAAAGAAAACGTCTCGACCTTCGGTCTCGACGTTTTCTTCCTATGCACATCTGACTCATTGAATACAAAACGACTCATTGAAACATACATGTAGTTTTGTCTATATATTAACCCTTTACCTAACGTAACGGCCAAAACCTGCCAGCACTATTTTCAAAAATCACCAACTAATTTTCATTATATTTTCATTTTTTGTCTCAAAAACATAGGTTATGACCCCTCTTTGAATTAATTATTCAAGAATTTTGTTTGCAAGTGTCGTCTGCTTTTCATGTTAGGTAAAGGGTTAACTGCGCCCCCCCCCCCCTCCCCCGAAGATTGCTCCGTGGAGCTACTTCGTGACCAGTGAACGTTCCAGCAATATACAATGGTAAAGCGAGGGCTGCGAAAGAGAGCAGCCTATTCCAATTATTCCAAAACAAAAGTGACCTCTAGCTGGTTTTGGTACTCCAGAATGTGTCATCGTTGATCGAAGAGTTTATATCAAAGAACTGTCGTTTGTAATTTTTCAGTAAGTGTGCTTGTAACCCTTTGAAACAGAAATGTCGTTTTTCCGGCTCAGGATCGTAAAACAACCTCAGTTCATAAAGTAGATAGTTGCTCAGTGAAATTGTGTTGAAATCAATGTTTTCAACGCGCAGCCCCAAAACTGCACGTTGAAAATATTGATTGGTTTTTCCCCTTAGTAACAAGTATCCTTTCTACCAATTGACTGCTCTGAAACTGACAGGGAATAAACCATCAGGTTTCAAAGCGCTAACTTCCTGCTGTTTCTATAATCTGTTTTCACAATTTGTGGCACACGACACATTTGCTTGATGTATGATCAACTCTTTCAGCATGCGATCACCATTTACATTTCATTGTAGTTTTTTAATTTTGTCAAATCGGGTTGATGTGACTTTCGTTAGTTCTTCTATTAGCGTGTAGCGCGTATTCCAAGAAGGGTGGGTATGGTTTTGTGGTATTGTTAGGAAAGGAAATTGAACAGTAATTCCGAAATTTCACACGGCTCTGATTTGAACTGGTTGAGAGCTATTTTTTTGGTGGTCTGAATTTGTTCATCAAAATTTTTTTCATAACAAATTATTGAAGAGTGCCGGGAGCGCGGTGGCTCAGTAGGTAGAGGTGCAGGCTGCAAGCCGAGAGGTCCTCGGTTCGAATCCCACCTGCGGCAACCGCGTTGTGTCCTTGGGCAAGACACTTCATCTCCATTGCCCGCGTGAGGGCACGCTGATGCCGTGTACTAAGGCGTACTGCATGTCGATGGTGCGCATGTCTTCAACCAATCTAACCCTGCCTGTGCTGCAGTGCGGAGTTACGATGTTGGGGAGCTGGCAGCTGCTCGTCGTTGCTCGGTGGTTCTCTCCGGGTACTCCGGCTTCCTCCACCCGTGAAACTGTCACGGTCATGATTAGCCACTGTGCATAAATATGTGACCTTAAAACATCAATAAATAAATAAATAAATATTGAAGAGTGTCCATAGGCAATCTTCAGAAAACTATGATAAAAAACAAATTTATATGAACAAAATATTTGCATTTGACTAAATATGAAAAATGAGCAAGGCAAATGTTGTATTTTCCTCTGGTGCCCTCATTTTTTGAAGCCCTGACAGTGGCTTCTAGCACTCAACCAGTTAATTGATGCTTTTTTCCGCAATTGTGCATTTTGATTTTTGAATAGGTTTGTTTCTCAAGATGCAGCCATGTGGACTTTCTACCTACGACATCACGCGTGTCATCAAACATATTGATAGAAACAAACATGGCGTTTCTCTTCAACAAAACCCAAACACTTAAAAATATTAAATTCAAACATTACAGCTGTTTCGAATTCTACTTGTTTGATGGCACAGCCTTGTTCTTTAACCCCCTACACACTGATGTCAAAATATTCAGATCTGAAGTAGCCATTTTTCCCATAATGCAACTGAAAATTGAACCAATTCAATCTTGTTTGACAGAGCTCACTGAGCTCTGTCAAACAAGATTGAATTAGTTAAATTTCTCGTTGCATTATGGGAAATATTTTCACCCTGAACTTTAGATATTTCGACATCAGTGTGCAGGGGGTTAATGCCCAAAGCAACTTTAGATACAGACGACTTTGCTATAATTTGCCTCCGTTTCCAGCACTCACCAAATGGGGCGGCAGACATTCTGGAATCGCTGCAATCAGTTATACATATGCTATTCGCTCGGGTTCAATGTAACACCATCTGGGGAGCGCGGTGGCTCAGTAGGTAGAGGTGCAGGCTGCAAGTCGAGAGGTCCTCGGTTCGAATCCCACCTGCGGCAACCGCGTTGTGTCCTTGGGCAAGACACTTCATCTCCATTGCCCGCGTGGGGGCACGGTGACGTTGTGTACTAAGACGTACTGCACGTCGATGGTGTACTTGTCTTCAACCAATGCTAACCCTGCGCTTGCATGGAGTTATGTTGGGGAGCTGACAGTTGCTCGCCATTGCTCGGTGGTTCTCGCCGGATACTCCGGCTTCCTCCACCCGTAAAACTGTCGAGGTCATGATTAGCCATTGTGCATAAATATGTGACCTTAAACACCAATAAATAAATAAATAAATAACACACCATCGATTTTGATTATAATATGCATGTGCCATTCGTAGATTAGTCGAATTTCAGAATCAAAAAGATTTGTCTAAACTATAAAATAACGTTAACTCTATATATAGTCTTAACACACATTCGTTCGTTCGTTCGTTTGTTCAGCAGGTTACCTCAGCTACTTTAATAAGCAAAATTGATAGAACGCAAACAACAGTTCATGCCATTTTCTCAAATATTTTTCAGGAACGTCGGATGGTGGTGTTGGTGTTTCTGGAGAGAATTCAGTTCCGGCGGCGTCTAAAAGAGGAAATGGTTGTGGTAGTGCACCTGCATGGGTGTGGTGCGGCGGGAATAAATAATGTCAATCACAATTAAAGAGGCGATTGAATAAATTAATCACAGCATACAACATGTTCATATTTATTGAACGAAGCGGAGGCAGGAGCGCCCATGAAATTTTAATAAATGCTCTGCAAGCCCTTTTATTCGAAACTGAAGATGTCACAGCTCTTGTGTTGTATTACAGTACGTGGAGAGTGTATTATCACTAAATCACCCGCAGAGTGGAGATTCCACCCAAGCAATAATTGCAAATTTGTTGCAAAGCCTAACCAGCACAAGCAAAGTTTCAGCCAACGGACCTCCGGGTTAAACCCGGAGGTCCATTGGCTGAAACATTGCTTGTGTTTTTTGTCGATATGTACAAAATTTGATAGCTTGGGTGATAACTCCACTCCACGGGTGATTTAGTTACAATCCACTCTCCACGTACTGTAGATTCTCTGTTTTACCATTTTGAACTCGTAAGACCGAGTTTTCGGTTCAAGGCATAATTTCTTCCCATTTTTTGTCTTATTTTCGGAGGTCCATACACGGAGCATTGATGATAAAATAAGAACTGCAGTCTATTTTATCCTCTCTGTATATTGATATTAGACTGTCCCATCTCATCGCAAGTATACACAAAGGCTATACCATTCCGGAAAACGAGGATTCAAAGGGTTAACCCTTTATCTGACGAATCGACCGCATCCGCCAATGTTATGTACAAACGGGGCAGTTGAAAAAGAATCATTTAAAAAAACAAAACATTTCAACAAATGCACACCATATAGCGCCTCATTGGAACGAGTTGATGAAGCTCGTTCCAACGAGGGGGAGGGGGCAGGCGATATCGTTTTGTTGAAATTTTTCGACAAAAGTAAAAGTAAAAAATTAACATCTAATTTTGACATATATGCATAATGGACAGCGACGGTGGTCGGAGGCCTTTGGGGTCCCTAACCATAATTATGATGGGACCCTCGGACACATGACGCACCGGGCCGATCATGGTTCGGCTCGGTGTGAGAAAACTTTTGAAAATTATGGATGAAAAACGCCAAATGCTTCACTCTAGAGAGGAGAATTCAGTTGTCTATTACCCCTTTACACAACGAATCGGCCGAATCCGCCCGCGTAATATGCAAATTCAGCAGTTGGAAAAATATTATTTTTTAAAAAATTTCAACAAAACCATATCATGTGACCCCTCGTAGAGCTCGTTCCAACGAGGGGTCACGTGATATGGTTTTGTTGAAATTTTTTGAAAAATTTGAAAAAATGATATTTAAAAAAATAAATTTTGATATCGTCTGCGTTCGGTAAAGGGTTAAAGGAAGAATCCCACATTTCACTTGCAATATCGAGCTCTGTACATGAATGTCTGGGTTTTCTGTGGAGATGGAGATTACGCTTGATTTTTTTTACTAGCTGTCATCATGTATTACTTTCGATTTACTGTAAGCGGAGACTACGGAACGGCGTGTTGATGAAAAACTCTATTCCAGCGCGCGGAGTGCGCGGAGAAATTTGATTTATGCACATTGAGCCTGTAAATTATTAACTTCTCTGCGGGGGACCCCCCCCCCCCCCCCCCCAAAAAAAAAAAAAAAAAAAAAAAACCTACACATTTCTTTTTCCTTTGAGCCCTTGGGGCCCCCCTGGAGCCCGGGCCCCTGACCATTGGCCACCCAGGCCCTATGGACCGGCCGCCACTGATAATGAATTGCTCACACGAAAGATTATACACAAAGCAGCTATAGCTATATGCATATACTACGTTACTATTCGCGGTAACATATTGTCATCTACCACCTCTGGTAGTGGATATCAATGCGTTATCGTGGATAATATCGCGTCCCCTAAACTCGGTGTTAGAGGGAAAAACAAATGAGTTTGACCTGGACCTGCCCATAGATATATAACCCCATTGTGTGCGATTTTCTTATCTTTACTGTTTATTCCAAGCAGTATTATTTCAAGTAAATCGTCGGGACATATTTTTTTCAAGATGGCCAATCGAAGAAGAAACTTCATTCAATGTATAGAAAGATCCTGAATAAGTATGGCAGTGTTGTTTTAGACTTTAGTATTTTGTGTCGCGCCACACGGCAAGAAAGATTCTGTCTGAAGACAGAAAAGAACGCGGGTGGAGTAACGGGGAACGGAATCAAAGACCTGACTTCGAGTTTTTCCTGTATTTCAAGAGCACAGAGAAAACCTCAATTCGGCATTCGTGAAATACATGCAAAAATCCAACAAAGGTCCTCGATTCCTTTCCTCCCTACTCTACCCGAGTTGTGTTCTGTATTAAAACAACGATTCAACTTGAATTTACTGGTAGGGTGCTGGAAGCCCACATTTGGCGTCATTCTAAAATGTAGGCACTGCAACCTAAAGGATTCAAATTTAGTGGCTATGCTTCGTATTATCTTTAACCCTTTACCTAACGTAACGGCCAAAACAGGCCAGCGCTATTCTCAAAAATTAATTAATTTTCATTATTGTTTCATTTTTTGTCTCTAAAACATAGGTTATGACCCCTCATTGGAACGAGCTCGTTCCATTGAGGGGTCATAACATATGTTTTTTGAAACAAAAAATTAAAATAATAGTTATTCAAGAATTTATTTTTGCAAGTGCCGTCTGCTTTTCATGTTAGGTAAAGGATTAAAGTGATATCGTTTGGTCTGTAATAGGATTTGCCTTGAAATTTATGGGAGAGTTTCCACATGCACTCTCCTATAAATTGTAACAATGCAAAGACATGTGAACAAATTTTGATGGCCAAAATAACTCTACCAGTAAAGTGAATGAGGCTGCTAATTTGAAGACAGGATGTCATCTTGGTCGGTCTGTTTACATTATTACTTGACAATATTTTGCGTTGAAACATTTCATTCACGTCATAACATCACCAGGATGCGTTACAGCCAATCAAATGCGTTCTTAAATGACGTTTTTACACGTAGGTCGGATTCTGCACGTCGTGTACCACGCGCTTTTTCAATGTCCGTAGTGTTTCAGGTAACGTTGAATACACAAAGCAATAGTGGTGTAATGTAGATAAAACGATGAGTTAACCCTTTACCTAACATGAAAAACAGATGACATTTGCAAAAAAAATTCTTGAATAACTAATTTTTTTCATTTTTTCTCTCAAAAACATAGGTTATGACCCCTCATTGGAACGAGCTCGATGAGCTCATTCCAAAGAGGGGTCATAACCTATGTTTTTGAGACAATTTTTTTTAAAAATAATGAAAATTAATTGGCGATTTTTGTGAATAGCCCTGTTCGGTTTTGACCGTTACGTTGGGTAAAGACATATTGAAGCAAGTCCCGTCATAACCTCACAGGGATGCGTTACAACTAAGAAAATGCATTCATACATGACGTTCTTACACATAGGCCGGATTCTACACGTAGTGTACCAAGCACCTTTTCAATGACTGTAGTGTTTCAGGTAACGTTGAATACACCAGCAATCATGGTGTAATGTAGAGACAACGACAGGTTAACGTATTGAAGTGAGTCGAAAAAAGCAGACATCCCGCTGGCGTCACTTTTAAATTTAAGGAGTTTGATGACATTATATGGAGTTTAACCCTTTACCCAACGAATCGGCCGCATCCGCCCGCGTAATATGCAAATTCAGCAGTAGAACAAATATTATTTTTCAAAAAATGTCAACAAAATCATATCATGTGACCCCTCTTTGGAACGAGCTCGTCGAGCTCGTTCCAATGAGGGGTCCCTTGGTATGGTTTTGTTGAAATGTTTTGGAATTTTTTTAAAAATGATATTTAAAATAATAAATTTTGATATCGTCTGCGTTGGGTAAAGGGTGGGTGAAAAATCATTTGGAAATTGGTATTGGGAAAGGACAGGTAGCTGTGTTCATGAAAACGAATCGGAAAGCCATCTTTCTTTACAAAATGGAGACGACAATGAAATTGCCCGGCGATCATTAAATATTCAAATTAGAACGGTCATGTGGGTAGGTAAAATAGATATATCTGTCTAACCCAGGCATTTCAGATGGAACACGCGTATCTCAGTCGGTAGTTGTGGGAGAAAAAGAGAACAGCTGTATTGTGTGTCAAACTGAACCTTTTTATCGCACTCATCGGAATAACGATTTTATCCGCTTGCCATGACTCGCGAGTAATTAATATTACTTGGGCGACAAATACAGGTTATTACCACCGTGTAGGTTTTTGAGATGGTGTAGTGAAATCGACACCTCGTCTCTGGGCATATATCCGTTAGGTACAAACCAATTTATCTTACAATATTCTTTCCTTTCTTGACTTGTTCGCATAGTGATTGATTGATTTATTAGTGTTTAAGGTCACATATTTCTGCACAATGGCTAATCATGACCGCGACAGTTTTACAGGTGGCGGAAGCCGGAGTACCCGGAGAGAACCACCGAGCAACGGCTAGCAACTGTCAGCTCCCCAACATACTAACTCCACACAAGCAGGGTTAGCCTTGGTTGAAGACAGGTGCACCATCGACGTGCAGTACGCCTTAGTACACAACGTCACCGTGCCCCCACGTAGGCAATGGGGGTGAAGTGTCTTGCCCAAGGACACAACGTGGTTGCCGCTGGTGGGATTCGAACCGAGGACCTCTCGGCTTGCAACCTGCACCTCTACCTACTGAGCCACCGCGCCCCCGTTCGCATAGTGAAGGGCCTACAGTTTTTAATGGCGACTTTTTTTGACAGCGTCTATGAATTGATTTTTATGAATGAAAATCATGACGTCATTGTATTGCTTTCTTTTGCTGTGCATGGCGTAACCCCCCCCCCCCCCCCCCCCCCATCCCCCTTATTGTTCTTGTACTATTATTATCCTTGTGTTTTCCATGGTGTATGGAAATTTACACCGGTTTGGGAACTCATACACCCTGGGTCAAAACCGAATGGTGTATGAGTTCCCAAACCAGTGTAAATTCCCATACACCCTGGAAAACACAAGGATGACGGATTTATTTCCAAGAATTTTGGGCTGTACTTAATACTTCAACCTAACTTGTGGGAAAAACTGACAGAAAATTTGTACTTTGTAAGTTTCCTAATAAAACCAGACCAAATATGGATGTCATTGGAACTGGCTCAATGAGCCAGTTCCAATGACATCCATATCTGTAATATTTTATTACACATAAATATTAAATTTCCTGAATTTTTATTTTTGTTCTAACATAACCGAGCATAAGGTATGAATTAATAATTAAAAATGGGTACTTTTTAGCCATATACCCTGCTATTGTGTATTCTTGTTTTTACACCGTGGTTAACCACGGTGTAAGAGAAAAGCTACAGTGGATTGCAAGTCACATCGTACCTCTCAGCCAATCAAAATGCAGTATTTTGTTGCATTTGGAAATAATATAGTATATAGTAGTGTTTCAGCTGTTTGTTTCTGTGTAATATTTTTCATGTTCAACGCATATTATGCCGATACAAAAATATCGTCAAGGCAAAAAAATAATTTAGTCTAATTTATTTCGTTGAGCTGGTGATTTATTTATAATTTAATTACTATTATCAAAAACGGTGACCTCAGACGTGGACAATACCTTTATGCCAATTGAGTGCAGGTAAAAAAGGTTCTCTTTCGAAATCGAATTCTCGCACGCGTGGATGCTACCTTCACAAGAGATTTTTATTTTGTAAGACGTTTTTACTTGTATTTCTCAGTGGAATCATGGGAAGTAAAGTTTTACTGGTAAAATAGGACCCGATTACCAATGTCTCGGGTGAAAGTACTCTAAAATGAGCAGTTTGGGTATAAACGATTGACTTAACTTGACTTTATACCCATGTTGTGGTCACGATTAGCCAGTGTTCAGAAATATGTGACCTTAAACACCAATAAACATTTTGTAGTCATTAATCAATGCTGGTGTACAACCAAAATGACAACTGACATTTTCGACGATGCAGACAGACAGAGAGAGAGAGAGAGAGAGACAGAGAGAGAGAGAGAGAGAGAGAGGGAGAGAGAGAGAGAGAGAGAGAGAGAGAGAGAGAGAGAGAGAGATTCCCAGTTACATTGTGAGAAAAATTTGTTGCTGAAAACTTTTGTATTTTGACATTAGAGTGCATTAAGATACAGAGACGAAAGGAGAGATTCGTCGAAGTGGGAGAAAAGATAGTTCAGCTTTCCGAATGTCGCGGCTTCCCCTGTTGGGAAGCCGAGACGTTCGGAAAGCTGAAATATGGAGAGGAGGAATCAAAAAAAAAAAAAAAAAAAAAAAAAGAGAAACAATAACACTATCAGAAAATTGTAACAGATCTGAGAACATGTTTTAGTTATTTGTGTTGGTTTAGTTAGGTTATTACTTCGTTAGTTTCGTATCTACTGAGATAGAAATCGTCGGTAACTTCACACCAGCTTTCTACCATCGGTCTCCGATTGATATGAAGTTACCTGGGGATGATATCTCGGCCGACATGAAACCAATCAAGTAATAATCTCTATATATTAGGTGAGGTGTTTATACGACAATTCTTATTTATATAAAGTACACATTACAATCTCAGGTGGCAGTCAGTGATTCTCTAACGCCAGCGAAAGTTTGGAGGTGCAACCCAAGAGACAGCGTGTGGAACAGAATATGAGCGCCGAGGCTCATAAGGCATGGTTATAGTCAGTGGTCCGCCGATGAACATGAAAATTATTTGAGGCTGATATAATTACAAGCTACGTTTGTTGAGTGAAACGATCGCGGAGAGCTCTAATAGAATTTGAGAATTAACAGTCTGTGGAAGCCAGAGAGGTAAACATCAAGTATCGATTTGGCAATATTTCTGGCGCTGATTCAAAGAAAATTAATGTTTATGGTACTATTTTTTATCATATGACTATGACATTTTTACCCTAAATATCACTACTGTTTGACGATGTTTTCCAAACTGTTGTATCACACCGGATGAGATTTTTCCGGATCAAAAGTCCATATCACACTCTTACGGAAATCAAAAATCCATATCACACTCCCACGGAAATATCCGAGAGTTTCCGTGAATAGTTTTCGTAACTAGGGAAGTCGTTGTTGTTTCGTCTGCTATTTTGTAACCGGCTTTTCACCGCATATTAATTAAAATGCAAATTTGGGTGAATTTGACATCGAAACAATGTCATATGATAAACATATCATCATACCAGTGTGTTGATCCGTGTCGTCGCATCACGTCTCGTTGAGGTAGCCAGATTTTCGGATCACACTCGCTGCCTGCGGCAGCTCGTGTGATCCGAAAATCCGGCCACCTCAACTCGACGTGATACTACGACGCGGATCAACACACTGTTATGATAATATCTATTTATCTAACAATCATATAGATTTTGGCCTGAAAACCACGAGAAACAGTACGTATCACATAATGTGTTCCGATTCCGTATTATACAGACGACTCATTCTGACCCCATATCATATAGACGACCCGTTTCCGGTAACTAGACTGGCAATCATAACAGGCGCATAAATACATTCTATGTGCGTTTAAGTGATCCACTCAGCTGACTGCTTACAAAACAAAACAAAATTCCTTACAGTTAAGGACAGAACTATTAATAGCCAATGATCCCCCCCCCCCAATAAATAGAAACTGCACAATTCTATATTACACCTACCCATTTCTTGAGGATGTGCCCACGTCACACACTCGTAACTTCAAGTGGATCATCATAGGAAGTGACACTGAGAGTGAATAATTTGGCAACACAACTTTGAAAATTGCGGTGACCGCAATTTGTGAGAGTGTACAACAATACAGTTTCAGAGTGCACAACAATACAGTTTAAGAAAATATGTTTTTTTTAAAACTTTTTCTCGCACAACATTATGTCCCAAAACTGTATTAATAATTTAAAATTTAATCTGGTTATTTGACAGAATTGTTAGAAAAATGAACTATCATGATAATGTACATGTCCTGTGATTTGCATCAGATTCTCGGTGGTGTCCAAAAATGGGATCACAACCCGCCGGCAAAGCCGGCTTGTTGAGATCCCATTCTGGAGACCACTGAGAATCTGATGCAAATCACAGGACATGCACATTATCATGATAATCTGTATGGATTCAATCATCTGGAATATATCAATTGTTCTGAAAAAACGAACCGCAGGTTGGCTTTTCAGACCAACTGAAATATCCCAGAGGAGTGAATCTAAACATAGGCGATGGACTATTTAAGGGCTAGACTGGTTCCAGGCCATAACAACGCCGAATTCCTTACATAATTAGTCTGGTAGCTTGAAAGCTTGCGGTAGCGTCTCAACGTCATATGCACGAGAATTGCGTTGTGAATATGCCGTGAAAACCCAATGTTGTGGGAGACAATAAACGCAAATAACACGGGAAAAACACCCATGAATGCCGTTAAAAACAAGAATACCCTACATCAATGTTTGCGACGAGACAATTTCGTCGAGAAGAACCCAAGAACTCTCAACTAATGATAATGTCACAGAATGTGTCTTGTATCTGGTGTAAGGGCATAATTGCGAGTAATGTTAAACTTCATGTAAATAAATGGGCTTTGGTGAATAATCATAAGTACGCCCTTATAAGGCTCTAAGGTCACTGACACCTAAAGGAAGGAACTCATAGCCCAAATACAGTACAGCCGCCGTGGACTGGTAACTTTCCACGGGTGGAAAATATTTTTACAGACGCAATAATATTACATTCCAAACACTAATTACAGGAATAACCATCAACAAATTTATTAATAAAGCACCGGTTTCAACGCGGTGTTTCGTTAATTAAAATTTGCCGTTGATAATTTGTATTACCTCGTCCTGGTAAACGCATGCGTGGACATCACGGCTCACACGTGGATTACGACCAATCAAAAGTGGCTGTACTGTAAATGAGGATGACAAGGGCAAGGTAATGAGATGCGGTATATATCGTGATTCTTTGAGTGTGGGAAGTACCTCTTGTTGATCGTAACTTTCTCTCCCCTATAGATTAACCCTTTACCTAACACGAAAAGCAGATGCCAATCGCAAATAAAATTTTTGAACCACTAATTGTTTTGATTTTTAGCGTCAAAAACATAGCTTATGACCCCTCATTGGAACGAGCTCAACGAGCTCGTTCCAACGAGGGTTCATAAGCTATGTTTTGTGACAAAAAATGAAAAAGTAATAAAAATTGAATGGTGAATTTTGTGAATAGCACCTGCCGGTTTTGGCCGTTACGTTGGGTAAAGGGTTAACCCGTATTGCTTTCACAACGCCCACTCCTCCTGAACCATTTGGTCTTATAACAACCAAGTAGTCCCCCGAATTCCAATGTGTTATATGTTCAAGTAGGCACATAACACACATTGGAACTCAAGGGACGAAGTGTCACCACGGAAGTAAGAATGACTGCCTCAGTGAAAATGAAATGTACGGTGGACACAGTGTCACCATTACAAAATGTGTTGCGCACACGTACCAACATGAAGTGACGACCATTGACCAGTCACAAGCGCTATCATGACAACCGACATGACATTGTTGGTCATGTGACTTATGACGTCACCTCCAAGGCCCTGTACCAAAGTTCCGCTAAATGTGATCGAAAACATCACATATAACTGGAAACAGCGACTAAAGTACTATTGGCCCTAGCATGTGCTTCATATATAGTTGGAAAGACGTATTATTAGTTGAGGTCAATTTGTGCTGTTGAAATTAATTCGGGCGTGCCCATGGGCTCACACGGGCACTGTAATACGTTATGCTGACAAGACGAGATTTTACGTAAAAACGTTGAAGATATGGAGAAAAGATCATCAAGAGAAAGAGGCGTGGGTTATAAAAACTGATTCCCACATTCACCAGAACGGCATACTCACAAGTCTGCTGGAGAAAGAATTCCCATGCGTATTCTGCCCGGATACAGAGCCGCTAATTTAGACAACAAATAGATAGTTTATACACCGCTGCAAGTGTGTTCTACGA
This sequence comes from Pictodentalium vernedei, assembly GCA_031216915.1. NCBI lineage: Eukaryota > Metazoa > Mollusca > Scaphopoda > Dentaliida > Dentaliidae > Pictodentalium > Pictodentalium vernedei. The sequence continues at coordinate 332,236,555 of CM062292.1, forward strand.
TTTTCATTCAAATTCAGCATGTTTGGAAAAAGTCCAGGTTGCCACAAGACGTCATCTGGCAGATACAAGACAGATGCTTTCCTGGAACTTAGCTGTGCAAAACAGAAGGAGTACAGTAGTAACGCTCAGGGTGGTCGTTTGCAAGCTCTCAGGCCTCCTTATAATTCTCTTATGAACTCGACGCTGCTATAGGCTATTTGGTTACCTGCATTTTCCCTGGAGTTTGCACGCAGACTACCGTTGATGTAATGTCATGCCCCAGTGCTCAAAAAAGACTTGGTGCTTATAGACACTCCAATCGATAAGTTTTCAAATCACCTTGCAAACATCAATATATTAACACAATTAGCTGAACTACGCGGCATAATCATAAACCTACAGCTGTGACGAGTCTTTATTCATAATTATTTAACCCTTTACCCAACGAACGGCCAGAACCGGTCTGTGCTATTCACAAAAACCGCCATTCGATTTTCATTATATTTTCATTTTTGTCTCAAAAACATAGCTTATGACCCTTCATTGGAACGAGCTCAACGAGCTCGTTCCAATGAGGGGTCATAAGCTATGTTTTTGAGACAAAAAGTGAAAATAATTAATTAATCAAGAATTTTATTTGCAAGTGTCGTCTGCTTTTCGTGTTGGGTAAAGGTTTAATAAACAAACATGCCTGGTTGTATTGGTTAGTCATTTACCCTTTGAACCCAAAAGACCGTTTTTAACGACCCAGTATCACGACATGTCACACTTTCGTTAAGTAGGATAGCTGCTAATTTAAAATGTGGGGAAGACCAACCAATATTTTCAACATGCAGGGGTCTTTTAGTATCCTGAAACAAGAAGATGAAATTTTATCATCACCAATTAAAATCTCCCAATGAGCAGAATATTAGTAACTATAAAAGTAATATATTCAATAAAGCTGAAAGACAAATCAAAGAGCTATATTATAAACAAATATTATAGAAAAATCAAAATAACCTATGTAATACGTGGAAAATTCTAAATGGCGTAATAAAAAAGGCAAAAAATGACTCGCCAATGCCACCTCATAACACTGTAAGGAAACGTATCAGTGATCCAGTTAATATTACACAGGAATTTAATCATTTCTTTATAAATATAGGAAACCAAAGAAGAAGTCGAATAGAAAGATCTAATAATCATTTCACTGATACCATGTTTGGCAGCTACATGTACACTAACAATTTCTTCTGAACAAGAAGTAATTGACCCTGTAAAATCCATGGAAGCAAAAAAATACCGAAAACGTGACAACATCCCCCCCCCCCCCCTCCTTAAACAAATACTTCACGTAATAGCGACCTCGCTTGCTCATATTGCTAATAGCTCATTTGACCAGGATGTCTTCCCTGACAAAATGAAAATTGCTAAAGTTGTTATGATTTACAAATCTGGCGATTCACATAACGTTAATAATTATCGGCCAGTGAGTATTTGCTTACTTTATTTAAAGTATAGAAGGAAATTATGTCTGATCGACTTATCAATTTTTAACCCTTTACCTAACCTGAAAAGCAGACGACACTTGCAAAAATAATTCTTGAATAACTATTTTTTTTTCATTTTTTGTCTCAAAAATATAGGTTATGACCCCTCGCTGGAACGAGCTCGACGAGCTCGTTCCAACGAGGGGTCATAACCTTTGTTTTTGAGATAAAAAAAGAAAAAAATAATGAAAATTAATTGGCGATTTTTGAGAATAGCGCTGGCCTGTTTTGACCGTTACGTTAGGTAAAGGGTTAAACAGATTTGCTATCCTAGCCCCTTAGCAAAAAACGCCACAATTCAGCCCTTTCTCCATTTATTGAGTCATATTGCAGAGGAAAGTAGTTAGGAAGTAACAATAACACACTCACTGTCTTTCTAGTCAAAGGCTTTCGACACGATAAATCACAGTATCTCAGCAAGCAAGTTGGAATATTATGGTATTCGTGGAGTTAGCTTAGAATGGTTCACGAGTTATCAATTCAATGGACAGCAATACGTCGCGCTCGGAGATCATGAGCATCCACAACCTCTGTTACTTCCGGAGTGAAAAGGAGCTCCAACATCGGGTCGACTTTGTTTCTATTGTATGCTGATGACATTTGTACGGCCACAACCTGTAATCTAGTGTCATTTTCGGACGACACAACAGTTTATTCATCGGGACCAGACATAAATATTCTTGTAAACCATATTAATCTTGAACTAGAAAAATATATATGTGGTGTTCGGCTTATTACCCCTCCTCAATACTACTAAAACCAATTTTATCATAATAAACACCAGCAGTAAGAGAGTATGTCAATTGTTCAATGTTATTGTTAGAAACAATAAGAAAATAGATAGAGTGGCATCTGACCTAAACGAATCGTCATTAAAATTTCTAGGCATACATATTAATGAGCATCTTTTATATTAGGCTCACATTTCTAATTTTGGTTCAAAAATAGCTCGTGCAAACTATGTTCTTGACAAAATAAAACTTTTCTTGCCACATGTTGCAATGAAAACGCCGTATTACAGTACAGCCGCCGTGGAACGGTCACTTTCCACGGGTGGACAATATTTCCCCGGACGCAATAATATTAGATTCCAAACACTAATTATTGGAATGACTATCAAAAATTTAATTAATGAAGCACCGGGTACAACCCGGTGCTTCATTAATTAAAATTTTGCTGATAGTGATTCTTATTACCTGGTAAACACATGCGTGGACATCACTGCCCCTCCCCCCCCCCCCCCCCCCCCGTGGATTACGGCCAGTCCACGGCGGCTGTACTGTATTCTTTAATCTACAGTCGTTTGATTTGTGGGATACATGTTTGGGGGTAATTCGAAAGTTCTTTCAGAATTTTCAACAATACGCTACATAATTCTCACACAGATTCAGTGTTTCGGAAAGAAAAGAATGTTAAAGGTTAGCGATCTTTTTTGTGCTCCATACACATCTGTTTCTATTTGATTGGAGAAATAATATAATCTCCCCGCATCTTTTAATAATTTTCTTAGTGCTGGGGAAAATAGAAGTGGCAGATCCACCAGACACCTGGCGTGTGTCTTGAAGAAAGATCTCGAAAAAAGTCACTACATGCCCTCCCAACATTTGCTTACCCGAAAATTTGGAACACCCTGGATGAAAGAATGCGCAATATCCCACTTGGAGGTACATTTAGATAGGAGTTGATAAAAAAAAATTGCCAAGATATTATGATAATAATGTAAATTATAATCACCCATATTGCGTAGATTGTTTGTTCTAACAGAGATTTTTACAATTTCGGAATTTAGCTTTTCCGAAACCTCAGTTTATTCATACATTCATAACTGGTTAAGTCCTGGAAATTAACCATAGTGGATTTTGTTCTGAGTTGTAGTTTCACAGATGATTCACCGCTGTTAAATGGGGTCGCGGTGGCGTTGCGGTAAGCGGTTCTCTTAAGATCACCAAAGTTAAGTAACGTCGAGCCCGGTTAGTCCTTGGATGGGTGACTGTCTGAGCTATCGATTCGGATTCTCGCGTTGTGTCCTTTGGCAAGGCACTTCACCCCGATTGTCCCCATGGGGACACGATAACGCCGTGTACTAAGGCGTACTGCACGTCGATGGTACGTATGTTTTCAACCAATCTATCCTGCATGTACTGCAATGCGGAGTTACGATGTTGGGGAGCTGGCAGCTACCCGTCGTTGCTCGGTGGTTCTCTCCCGGTACTTGGCTTCCTCCACCCGTAAAACTGTCACTGACACGATATGACCTTGCCTGTTAATGTGCCATTAAACCTTAATAAATAAATAAATAAATAAATAAATAAATAAATAAATAAATAACCGCTGTTAAATGCATGTTTTTTAAAGCTATAAAAAATGTTCGCCACATTGGAGAATATCTATGGGCATTAAACCAATTTAACATTTGTGAATAATAAGGTTGAAGAAAATTAATATTTTGATTCTCAGGCAGCGGAGCATTCGTTTTTTCGGCCCGCGTTCGTCATATTTACTGCGGAGGCAAAATTCAAATTGTATAAAACTATCAGTTAGTGATTTTAGCGATATCACGTCGCGATTTGCAATGTAATATGTCGTGTACATTGATACAGTATTGTTATTCGCATCGCGAAATGCGGCACGATTCTCATATGTGTGTACAAAAATAAATATTTATTCAGCTGGTTGAGAGCTAGATTTTTTTTGGTGGTCTGAATTTATTCATCAAAAAATGTTTTATTACAAATAATTGGAGGTGCCAACAGGTGCTCTCCAATAATTTATAATAGAACACATTTGTATATTCAAACTATTATTTACGTTTGACTGAATACGAAACATGGGGAAGGAGAATGTTGGCTTTTGCACTGATGCTCACATTTTTCGGAAGGCCTAATTGTGGCTTCTAGCACTCAGCTAGTTCAAAAACTCATTAATTTTTATCTCCATTTTAGTTGTTCTATATTGATTTTGGGTTGAATGATCACTGTTACAAAAACATATCAGTGAAGTCAACATGGAAGCACCAGTATTAAAGTTTAGGCTCTCACATCTGGATTTTAGGCATCGGCGACCATTCCGACCATGTTACAAAAAAAATATCAGTGAAATCAACATGGAAGCTCTAGTATTTAATTTTAGGCTCTCTCAACTGGATTTTATGCATCGGCGATCATTCCATCAGAAATAAAAAATAAAAATAAAAACCGCCCTCCCTCATTCGTTTCTTAAAAAAATTGCCTGAGAATCAATTAATTAATTTTGTTTGGCCTAAGCCTTAAAATTTACAGATCTGGTTATGGAGCACTCTACCAGTTAATCATCGGGTTTTCCCCGACTTATGTATTACATAATATCAAATAATAAGATACTTCGTTTTTTCTAACATTTTTCCCTCTCAAACTCTGGGTCTCGTCATCAGCTTCCGATATAGGCTACTTACTCAGTCTGGTCGATATTGGGTTGGACCGGGAAAAAATTTGTAACAAGCGTTTCTTGGTGTCTGCTCTACAACATATCCAAAATCCGCTTTGGTGAAATTTTCTTTCCCGAGATAGCGCACAGGATGGCTGCCAATTCTTAAAAAATAGACGAATGTTGGAATAAATTTGGTATGGATCTGCGATTTGAAACCGTACCTCAACAATACGCATAAAACTGAACGGTGGTGATAAATTTCGTTGAATTTTCAACTTAGCTATGCTAGCTGTTCAAGATGGCTGCCAAATTGGCTGCCAAAATGGTAGAATATCAGTGCGGAGTCGGGAAATTCTCTGCAATGAAATTCCGACCTGGTGTAAGTAACAAAATATCAATTCTCGTGCTCATATTGCCACAATTCTCAAGATAGAATGCATTAACCAAAGTATCCTGAAAACCAGCAATAGAAATCAAGATTTAAGTGCCAGACATGCTGGTGTTTGTAATGCAATCCCAAGAGCCTGACAGATTTATCGTTACCGTCTACGGTAACTACAATACGGTCGCCGTGGACTGTCAACTTTCCACGGGTGGGCAATATTTCCACCGACGCAATAATATTAGATTGCAAACACTAATTATAGGAATAATCATCAAAAAATTAATTAATGAAGCACCGGGTAAAACCCGGTGCTTCATTAATTAAAATTTTGATGATTACGACTTTTATTACCTGGTAAACACATGCGTGGGCATCACTGACCCCGCGTGGATTATGAACAGTCCACGGCGATTGTACTATATAACGGAGACGAATCAAATTCTCTTGTATAATTCATCTCACAGATCAATCCTCCATACAATTCTTTGAAACTAAAAATGAGATGGCTGCTTTTGACTCAGTATATCATCATGCACACAAAGCGATGGCACTAACCCTATGTATCTTCTTCCTCGGAGCCAACTGCAACTTCTTCTGAATTACTGCACCCATTCCCTCGTCAATCCGCGTATGCAATTACACATTTCAGCCCATTCATTCTACACGCGCACGCATTTCCACCGCATGGATTTTTGCTTGTAAGTTTACACTTGCAGCGCAAAAAGTTGAGCAACATTCGGTTCGATGCCTGTTATATGATTAGCACGAGATGATTTTCTTGCAACTTCCAAACCCAATCACGAGGATCAAGTGTTTTGTTGTTTCCAAATGATAACCTGGAGATGAACCCCAAGCTATGAAAGAATGCTGCACGATCTGTGGGTGGTAACTTCTGTGGGAGCGGTGGTTCATTGCTAGTCGATACCATCTTCATAAATTTAGAAAATCGTAGACCATTCGAGTGTCATCTATCTTTCCCTTATACACTATCCCGAACAACTAACTGGTTACCAACCTCCCCAATGTCTTGTTGGTTGGAGTTGGAATCATCCATAAAGTTGTACGTCTTCAAATGAGATCTTGTTCATCAAGCTTATCTTACCCTGGCCATAAATTGTGGAGGTTGAGTTGCATCCACCCCAGTCATGAATGAAAAGTATATGTGTAGCTTTCTCACGGCCTACCCTCTATAGAATGTCTGCAATTTTGAAGACTGCCGGCCTGCGTCCTGTGGATTTTGGGGCTCCAGACATGAAATGAATGTCAGCTATCCTGTCATTCCAGTGATAAATTAGTAACACTAGCGGACCAGTATCATCAGCGACAACAGTCACATTTGAGAGGCCATCTGAAGTGCACAAGACATTATCATTGTGTCTGCATCATCGCATCTACACTGGACATTATGCTATTCATCATCTAGTGCGCGTGAAAGCAGCCTGATGAACCCAGCTTTAGTTTTACTATTCGATTTATTTATTTATTTATTTATTTATTTATTTATTTATTTATTTATTTATTTATTAATAACGCGGGAGTCCGAATCGATCGCTCAGACGATCACCCATCCAAGGACTAACCGGCTTCGATGTTGCTTAACTTCGGTGATCTGACGAGAACCGGTTACCGCAACGCCACCGCGCCCCCTACTATTCGATAAAAGTAATCTTGGTTAAGATGGGTCTTGGTGGCCTCCGCCACTTTTATATCAGCACATAATTTTCCAGCTCTTCTGAAATGCTCATGGTCCTTGACGGAGAGAGCTTCATCGTACCTGTCAAAAACGATGACCGCCACTGCGTAATTTGTTTTGACATATTCGGCATATTGTTCACAAACATCCAAAGGGCATGATCCTTGCGCCCACTTAACACGGTGGAGAAGGGCGCCGCCATCAGTAACGGTTGTGGTATGATTGGAACGTTCAGATTGCTTGCGAGTCTCTGTCAAACTTTTTCCTGAGTGTGCCTTTGCAGGTTTTCGCATAAAGTTATCTTTAAACAAAGTAGTTGGTATTGCTGTTAATTCATACGCGAAGCATCGTGCTGCATTTTCTTCTCGCTGTGTAACAGCGATCAGTCGAGAAAATAAGACTGTTGAATTGACGTGGAGTTTCTCGTTGTCAACTTTCACTCCGGGTGTAGAGTGGTCCATTGATTTTATGTGGTCGATTTGTTTTCACTCTTACTGTCGCGACTAGTTTGCTATCGAATTGCTTCTGTATTTTCACACCAACTTCTTCTGTTCTTTCGTCAGTAATGCCGTCTTTGTCACCATTGGTGAGGCCAGAGGCCAGAGAGCGAAGCTTACTGTCATTGATGTCGAACGGCTCATGTGCATCAAACCAAGAAGTCATCATAATCGCGTCGAATCCTGAAAGCATCAAGCTCGATGTGCTGTTCTGAGGTTCTATGCTTGGCATCTGTCAAATTAGTCATAGCCTTTTGCACCTCTGCACAACGATCTATAGTATATACCAATTGTCAATCCGCATCTACTGTGATGGATCTTATCAACACCTGTTCGATTACCACATCGGTGGATAACCCTACCCAGTATCTGTCGCTTCTACGAACAGCATGAAACCCAGGCTCCAAAATGACTGATACTATATAGTATGCTCAGTGGGTAACTCTAGCATCATCTGGGGGTACAGCCGACAACTTTTTGCATAATGGATATGCCCTGTTGAGGCAAATAGATTGAGTATCTTGCCGACTGTGATAAGATGTAAATTCCAATCGGCTGTCCTCTCAGCTCTTATGAAACCTTTCAGTATCTCAATACAAGATATTGCAACCAGAGTTTTCTGTTGCTGACGTCTCTACAAGCATCGCTTTGTAGTCATTTAAACACGTTTTGTAACTCACAAGCGCCTGAGAATGGTGGGCAGCAAGAATAAGTAGGATTCTATTCTCAGCATCAACATCAGTATATAGAGATTTGAGTTAATTGATGTCCGTTGTGTTAAGTTTTTTGACGAAATCTCTTAGACGAGGCTCAGCGTCGGTTTTATTTGTCAGACGTAGAAGTTCCACATGCAACGCCAGATCCACAATCAACCGTGTTAGTGCAACCATGTGGGACAATTTCTTTCAGAAGCGTATTGACCAAAGCCGACGTAATTCGAAAATGACCCCGAAAAGCCCGAGAGACAGGTTTACCCGATAACATCGGCTAAACAGCACTGGGACCGTGAACAACTGGCAATACATCCTCCGGGCCTGACCCTCGCATCGTGCAACCAATACTACTGAGGACACTCATCATAATGTGGAATTCGCCAATCCTGCAAACTGTGTTCATTGATTTTGCTGCGATTATTTCACTTACTCTCTTGCGGTTGGTCTACAGTGACACAAGGCGTCTGAATATTCAGATTATTTGTATGGTGTTCAATGAACAATAAGGTTGTGCAAATACAACCATAGTCAGATGGATCCAAGTCAGTCACTGGGAGAAACAATACTTCTGATTTCAGTGAAGAGCCATTGCTTGCATCAAACGCATGCTGTATGTATCCAGACCTTGTGCTCTGGTGTTCTCTCTGTTACCGAGAAAGCACCCAAATTACCAAAGCAAATCAGAATTGATACTGGGTGGTATGGTATATGATCGAGTAGAGGATTGCAGTTCGAGTAGAGGCTTGTATTTTACGGTGGAAAGTCCATTATCTCGGCATTCCGTGAATGATGAATTGGCACTCCCTTACCCCTGACAACATTTTCAACCTTATGTAATTTTGTCTCGCGACAACAGGGTGTCTCGGTTGAAGTGCTGAGTTAATCGGTGAACAAACTGCGATCATCCCTATCTCATGGAAAGTCCGAAGACCATCTCTTGTTGCAACGTTATGGTCAACGTTATCCGCGACCCATTGCGTGAAAACCCCTGGATAATAATAAGAGATTAGGGTTATGGGTTATTTGAAAACGCTACCCTAGATAATTCGGTTAATAACCATTCTGAGCCGAATACATGGCCCAACTCGAACCCAAGGCCGAATAAGACTGGCGATATTACGGATTTCGGTCGTGCGGATTGAACAATTGACTGCCCGATACTCATTTGGTTTACTTCTGATGGGACCATCGCTCCCAAGAAAGTTTGTAAATATTGTGGCCCCCAACGCTTACCCAGCTCAACATTAGAATTTTTTTCACTAGTAGGGTACGATTCATTACTGATTGGCTTTTCTCGAATCTGTACTGTGGAGGTTCAGCTTCTTTTTCTATGTTAGTTTTACGTTTCGAATACTAGTTCTCATTGACAATGGAGTTTACCATGTTTCAGAAGCAAACCACGTTTTGTCTCCCTTGAATCTGGGCGAAAGATATGCTCTCCCCATAGTAGTTGATTAATCTCTCTTTTAGTCATTTAATTGAGTAGATTTCAGAATCACCTGCGATTTCTTTCTTTTTGTCGTAGAGAGCTCCAAGGGTGTGAGGTTCTACGCCACCGTGGGTTTCGAGCCAGGAACAAAGCTGGTCAAATGACTTTACCATAGCATGGTCAGTCTTGTGGCCAAGTGGTTTTTGAGCAACTGATGAAAGGTGATCCCTACCTGAAGTGAACTAACAACTATGGTAAATTGCTTTAGCGGCCATCAAGTCTATACAACAGTGCATGCGGGTTTGAACCTCACTGGCCCATGAATCATTTATTTTCTGGAAAACCTCTAAGAGATTTGAATGCATGGGCAATAGCATAACCCTATGTATATCTGTTCTCGTGGGGTACGCTTGCAATAGAGAAAGCAGTGAATTTTGTTAATGAATTCTCAGTGATCCAATCTTAATTTCTTCTCTGGCGTTTTTCCATTCGGGTCGCTGCTACTTATACCCAGTGTCGGCTTTTTGTCTGTCAAATTACGGCAGATTTTGTGTACTACAACTTTGCCTATCGGTGTCATATTGACCCGATCGCTTAAGTACCTCTTGAGCACTGCCTCGCACGTTTGCCACTGGAATCTAGCAGAGTGAACAAGCCTTTCTTGCAGGGGCGGCGAAAGCGCGATAAAAGCAGAGGGGCACAAACTTACAATGCTACCGTGGTTCGAGCCAGTGTGAGAAAGGTTACAATCGTATATCGGAAAATGTACCGTGACTCGCTATAGTCTCTCGTTTAGATGAACATGCCGCTGTGTGATCACTGTCTTCTCTGTTTCTTCTACTTCAACCATCTTCCAGCCCGAAGGCCAGCCTTCGGGTTGGAAGATAGCTGAAGTAAAAGAAACGGGCCGAAGCGACCGAAAGTGGGATTTTCTGATTAAATATTGTTTGGATTCGCAAATAATGTTACAGGGATGCCTGTATATTGACACATTTGCATGCGCCCATTTTAACTCATTGTGTAACTGCGAAGCATATCCTTGGAAAAAAGGGGAGAAGCTCGTGTCCCCTGTGCCCCCCCCCCCAAGTTGTTGGTTTCTGAACATCTAGTCTACAAATAACATAAAAATCATCAGGGAAATCTGAATAATCTATTTCGTCTGGCTCATTTGCGTCAAATATTGCAAAAAAAACCAAAAGAAAACAGAGTATAACAATTTAAAATAGATATACAACTGTACAATCAATAAAATAAAAATGGGTACTCCCAGTAGGACAGCCTCACCAATGGGAATCACACACACATTGTGTGTGTGATTCCCATTGGTGAGGCTGTCCCACTGGGAGTACTCATTCGTATTATCCTTTCTGCGCACGTTGCCGCCGTCGGGTTTCAACAATAAATCGCGAGACACTGAACTGTATGGCAGTGAACATTACGACGAGGTGGAATAGAGCACACACTCTTCACATGTGACGTCATGGAAGCGAAACACGTATACCAATATTCTACTAAAAACACTCTTTATTTCCAATGAGAAATTATTCTATATAATTCTTCATGGTTCTCTGTGATTCTATTGACTTTCTTATCATACGACCACTTTTGGGCATTGATTATTCAACGAGAATACTGTAATACGATGATATCGCTAAGTGCAGGCTCTTTTACGACAATCTGACCGGAAAGTTGGCGCCACAGTACATATGACAAGGTGGTTTGGAAGCGCTGTAAAAAAAAATTCCCCAAAGCGGATTTGGGATATGTTATAGGAGAGATATTCCTTTTTCAAAATGACACCAAGAAATCTTCGTTACAAATTTGTTCCGTGTAGATCTCGAAAATGACATGTCACGACAGGCTGGTATTCAATATACTGATCGCTCAACATCTCTGATTCAAACAGAAGCCTCACCTGAAACCCTAGCCGGTTGCAATTTTCACCTGGCTGCTCCAACTAATCGGATGCCAATCCATTTTAGCGACGACTTGTGGTGTGGACCTAATCACTAAAGTATTTTTCATCAAGCACCGCTTGTCACAGACTACCAAGAGTCTTCTTGGAAATAACTTTCTCCCCCACTGCATGTGTAACATACGTCTGTCCAGGGTGAGATAGCAGGGAGAGACAGGTGTATCCCACCCACCCCACGTGCCGTTATACATTTATAACGTTATGACGTTATGCATATCGTATCAGTTTTTTGCTACCAACTAATTCATTTTGACGTCATCAGAATGACGTATGATCAAAGTTTGATGCTCTAAAACTCTTTAAACCCCAAGATGCCACCGTTCCTAATTGATTTCGTGGTATATAACTTTGGTATATACATAACTTTTGCATCCTCTTTCCGATGCTGTCATTAGTTTTTTCAAAACAACGAATACCAAATGAGTTGATTATATCAGTACGTGACCGCCGATTACCTCTGGCTAACGTAACCGCTGTATGGTGGGGGAGAAAAATAATCCCTGATGGGTACGTGTGTGGGATGGGAAAATCTCACCCTCGGGACAAGATATTTGGTCCAGACACTCGGCAAGCCTCGTGTCTGGCCCAAATATCTTGCCCTCGGGTGAGATTTTCCCATCCCACACCCGTACCCATCAGGGATTATAATAGTCCTGTTGGGACTCATCGGGGATAGCTGTGCCCTCTGGCAATCCCCGTTGGACCTGACAGGGCAAAGCACACACTTTTTACTTTAGTATACGAGGCAAGATAAATCTGATTCATACATAGTGTAGCCATTAAAACTGACTCCGTCCAGTCCATCACATAGGAGCCCGGCAGGTGCAGTATCCACTCGACCAGTGCGAACTACTCCATCCTCTATCTCCTTTTACAATATTCACCATCCCCAAAACATAAAATTCCATTATTACAAAATGCATCCTCACTTCTCAGATTACAATTATGGGCACGACAGAAAAGTGATCTTCGGTCGTCCGTACTTCAACGTTTAATTCTAAAGGTGGACACAGCTTACATAAAAGTAAGCTTAGTGATTTATCCATTTTCCAGTTCACAACCTTAGTTAACCCTTTACCCAACGTAACGGCCAAAACCGGCCAGCGCTATTCTCAAAAATCGCCAATTAATTTTCAAAATATTTTCATTTTTTGTCTCAAAAACATAGGTTATGAACCCTCGTTGGAACGAGCTCGTCGAGCTCGTTCCAACGAGGGGTCATAACCTATGATTTTGAGTTATGTTATTCAAGAACCTATGTTTTTGAGAGTTATTCAAGAATTTTTTTTGCAAGTGTCGTCTGCTTTTCATGTTAGGTAAAGGGTTAATATTGTGTAATCTCTGTTTTTTTCTGTATTTTTCTTGTTTGTTTGGAAATAAAATATTGTCTGTCAATCAAACAAGTTAAGTATCATTCTAAAAGAGATCAAATGGAGATTCCAGTCTCACCTTCTCTTGACACTGTTGAAGCTTTTTAGAATTTGTATGTATTTCATGTACTGGATCCATAGTCTGGCTGTTCTAGACACCTCTCACACAGTGCAAATGTGTGTTCAGACAACAATTCCTGCAGAAATAAGGCTTTCTGAATCGAAGACAGAAGTGAGAAACACAGAGCCTTCAAGGAACTTGTCATAGAGGTTATAGGGCGCCAAAGAGTGACATTCAATTAACTGTCTCACCCCGTGCCACTCTCTACAGAAGGGAGCATCACATCCGTTTTAACAAATCTAGTCTCTTTACAATGTTCCCCTTCTGTAGATGTCCCCGCAATGCTCTGCCCATCAACGGAACCCGATGGCGACTCTCTACTTTGTGGTAAACAGAAGTAATCAACTTCCTGTTCAATGCGCTTTCGATAAAAAGTAACCCCCTCAAAACGCGTGAAAATGTATTGCTCGTTAGCATTTCTCCGACGGCGTTTTCGAGAGCTGCTTCCAAACCAGAGCCTCTTACCATCGACTCAGTGCTATCCATGAAGTTCATCGCGAGATGAAACCCGCTCAACCTACAAACAATCTTCAGTGATTTGGACTGGATGAGGTCTACAGCCTTCGATCTCAGCGACTGGTCCTGCCCGTACCTCGATGAATTTGAAGGTCGAGAACACCCTCGACTCGTCTGAAAGGTTCATGTATTTAACCCTTTGAACTCTAGTGGTATCTTCCATGACAGTTGAATGGCAGCAATTAGAAGAGTCCATATACATTATTTGGGGTAGACCAATCAACATTTTCAACGGGCAGCCTCGGACTGCACGTTGAAAATATTGATTGGTTCACCCCACTCATTTTCTGAACAGCCATCCTATATAATGACGTTATAGCTTATTATGTTCAAGACCGGAAAATAGGCCTCTCGGGTTCAAAGAGTTAAGTGGCACATTATTCATCATTCCTACGTTCCATTCGATTAGATTTCAGGTATTTTGTTCTTGGAATTGGCTCATGATAAATAAACCTCATAAATTCTCATTTTTCATTTTATGGTTACCTTTTTCAAAGCGGCATAAATACAGTTTGCACATACGGATTTCGACGGATTTTCGATATCTTGTTATATTAACCATGCACGTCAAAATAATGCCAAGATTAAATTGTTACCTATATTTTGATGATCATAAAACAGATAAATGACGAAATATTAAGTAATCAGCAAAAACAATGGGGTAGGGCTACGTGTCCTGCTTCAATATAAGTCGCCTGGGAGCGCGGTGGCTCAGTAGGTAGAGGTGCAGGCTGCAAGCTGAGAGGTCCTCGGTTCGAATCCCAGCTGCGGCAACCGCGTTGTGTCCTTGGGCAAGATACTTCATCTCCATTGCCCGCGTGGGGGCACGATGACGCCGTGTAATAAGGCGTACTGCACGTCGATGGTACGCATGTCTTCAACCAATCTAACCCTGCCTGTGCTGCAGTGCGGAGTTACGATGTTGGGGAGCTGGCAGCTGCTCGTCGTTGCTCGGTGGTTCTCTCCGGGTACTCCGGTTTCCTCCACCCGTAAAACTGTCACGGTCATGATTAGCCATATTGCAGAAATATGTGACCTTAAACATCAATAAATAAATAAATAATATAAGTCGCCTCTGCAAATTATTATGATTGTGCATTAAATAATTTTTGAAACAGACCCCCATCTATCATTTCCTTCGTCAGTTTGGTCGAGAAATAGATAGTATCTCACGTTACTAACACTAGACGTATCTAATTTCCCGCTTTTCATTCTCCGCTGTAGCCTAGGGAACCCCTTTTCAAAGTAATATAAAAAAATTGCCACAAGCGGGTTTCAGCGTTTTTTTGTTACTCCACGAACTCGGCTCTTTTTTATATTAAATTTAGCTTGTTAGCATTTTTCGGGGTTCGGGCTAAATTTCGGCTCTCACAACCTCTTTGTGATTCCACAGAGGAGGACATGATCTGAGGTCTCAAAATCTATCAGTGTTGATTTGAGGGTTAAAAAAATGTCTACACAGATACCAAATATTTGATGCCGAATTCTGGCAATTCTACTGCCTCCTTTTCTCTCCCCCCCCCTCCACCCCCACCACTGCATGTGTAACATACGTCTGTCCAGGTGAGATAGCAGGGAGAGACAGATGTATCCCACCCCACGCACGTGACGTTATACATTTATAACGTTATTATGACGTTATGCATATCACGCCAGTTTCTTGCTACCAGCTAATTCATATTGACGTCATCCGAATGCAGGGTGATCAAAGTTTGATGCTCTAAAACTCTTTAAACCCCAAGATACCACCGTTCCTAATTGATTTCGTGGTAAAAACCTTTGATATATACATAACGTTTGCATGCTCTTTTCGATGGTGTCATTAGTTTTTCAAAACAACGAATACCAAATGAGTTGATTATATCAGCACGTGACCGCCGATTACCTCTGGCTAACGTAACCGCTGTGTGGTGGGGAGAAAAATAATCCCTGATGGGTAAGGGTGTGGGATGGGAAAATCTCACCCTCGGGACAAGATATTTGGTCCAGACACTCGGCAAGCCGAGTGTCTGGCCCAAATATCTTGCCCTCGTGTGAGATTTTCCCATCCCACACCCGTACCCATCAGGGATTATAATATTCCTCTGTTCTCACAGATTATTATCGGTATTTAGTATTCTTATATAGCGTTTTACACAATGCCTGTCCCGTGCTTTGAGTGACACCGAGCCACGTAGCGACGGTGTGTTACAGCACGAGACAGTTTGTTTAAATTCATGAAATACATCCAGCGAGGTTGGCAACCTTCCTACACTCAATCCGTTGTTCAATCAACAAAACACCCGAACTCGTTATTCTCAAATGGACAAAAGTTTTCAAGTGACATCACTTGAGCACCAGAAACCAATACTATACGCCTGTAACTTAAGTAAGCACCCCTGTGTTTTCGTAGTGGTGTTAATAGAAACTGTCATTACTTTCATACTATCTTTCGGATGGCCAAAAGTGATTGTTTGCGGAAAGAATAGTCTATTGTCAAATGAAAGACAACACAATGATGAAAATATTCAGTATTTTGATGGCGCTAATGTCACATATCTATCATTAATGTTTTTGATGGAAAAATGTTCTCTAGACAAGTATGGTGCTAGAACACTCCATGATGAAGCAATGCCGGTAATTACAGACAAAAAATGTAACTTGTGATCTCCTGAACACAATAGCAGTGTCTGACGTCAGTAGCGAGTGTATCCACCACATGCTCGGATGACAGCCTGAACCATCCTCCTAATGCTATAAATCAGCCTTCTGATACAGTCAGGAGGCAACTGCAGCCAATCCGCATGTAATGCAGTTTCCAAATCGGTAAGATTCTATACAGGAAGATCCCTTGCTTACACACGTCCAAGAAAGTCCCAGGTGTGTTCTAAGGGATACAAATCAGGGCTCATTGCAGGCTATGGCGGTGTTGTAATAGCGTTGTTCTGAAGGAATGCTCTCACAGCATGGGAACAACGTGGTTTTGCATTATCATCTATAAATACAGGGCGTATAGCCAAAGGTGGTTGTCAAAATGAGGCGGGACAACCGAATGGAGAATGTCCCGAATGAACTGATGACCACTGAGATTCCCACGTACAGTCAATGTTGGTGAACCATATCAAGTTTACAATCATGGAAGAGGCATCCCCAGATCATCACTGATCCTCCAACATAAGGAACAGTAGGTCTGATGTCCCTGGGCATGTAAGCAGTAATTCTATACCTCCAGACTCTCATGCGATCATATGTAACGTGAAGCAGGAACCTACTCTCATCTGACCAATGGACTCTCCTCCACGTCCTGAGATTCCAATGTTGTCGTGCAATACACCAGTCCAAACGTCGTATTTGATGCTGATCGGACAGAGCTGGGCGATCAATAACCCTTCTGGACCTCATGCCCTGTGCTTTGAGATGGTTTCGGACAGTTGTGTTGCAGAAACGCCTGTTGGGGAGCCAAAGGCGTTTCAAAACCCCACTTGAAGCAAAGGGTTCACGCCTAACGAAGCTTGCCAGATTCCGATCTTCCCGAGGAGATGTCTTTTGGGGTTGTCCAGGCCTTGGTTGGTTCTTAACATCGTTGGTTTGTAGATCTTTTCGGACAGATCTGCTGATGACAGAATGACTATAGCCAAGTTGTCTTCCAATAACTTTGAAAGGCATGCCTGTTGCATGCTTACCAACGATTTGCCATCTTAGTGCCTTTGAGAGTCTCCGCCTTGCCATGTCAAAATTTATTGATAACATAAGTGACATATTTTCTTGTTTTATTATCAGATATTGTATGTGGATGGTAGTGGTTTTGTGACATTCGTGGGTAACATGCTTCACGTGTACGAGGGGGTGTGTTTGGGGTACGCCATCAACCAGAAAAATCATGTTTCACAAGATGAAATGTACTGCAAGACATAGAAATCATTAAAATATAATAATCAATAACAACAATGTCACTGTCACGAAACATTTCAGGGGATAGTTAATTAAATTATGTTCCAGGTGTATATAAACTTTTATAATTGCATTTTCTAGAATTGTATTTTCTATTTAATAATATACCTGACTAAAATGAATCGTTTCCATTTTGAAAGATATTGCTATTTGCCAACTGTCAAATTGCCACATCTTTGAAAATGCTAATGGTTTATTTCAACCCATTTAAAGTCGTAACAAGAAAAAACAATTATAAAAATACATAGACAAAACTACATGTATGTTTCAATGAGTCGTTTTGTATTCAATGAGTCAGATGTGCGTAGGAAGAAAACGTCGAGACCGAAGGTCGAGACGTTTTCTTTCTACGCACATCTGACGAATTGAATACAAAACGACTCATTGAAACATACATGTGGTTTTGTATTTATTACATGACCCAAGCACCTACTGACTTAATTTTCTTTTCTATCAACGGTGGTAAACACCATGCACTTTATGCAGTCGCATTGCATAAAAAAGTCCGGGTTGGAACAGGTTGGTGTGCAATACGGAATTCCGTATTGCACAGCCGTATTGCACGCCGTATCGCATAAGAGAGACTGCATGGGCATGTAATAAAATTGTAAATGTTTTATAGTACTGGGCCCTGGTCGCTTGTTCTATCGGGTATTTTATGTTAATTGCATGTTAATTGCATACTCCAAAAGGACAATAGCGCCAGAGTGTAATGTGTAATGACCTTCGAAACGACATCTTCATGGACTAGTTTTTCTCGAATACTACGAAGGAATCTCCCTGCATGCAGAGGACATCCATTTTACGCCCTCGATAGGACAATACGCCATGACAGCATAACGTAAATCCACAACTGATGCTACCAGAGAGTGTACGGACAGCTCAAGACTTTTTCCGGCCGATGAGCGACCCGCGATTTCTGGCTTGAGAGACCATCGCTCTTATTCACGCCATTCGGCCCCACTTTATAAGTTTAACCCTTTACCCAACGCAGACGATTTCAAAATTTATTATTTTAAATCTCATTTTTAATTTTTTTTTCAAAACATTTCAACAAACCCATATCATGTGACCCCTCTTTGAAACGAACTCGACGAGCTCGTTCCAAAGAGGGGGGGGGGGGGGGGGTCACATGATATGATTTTGTTGAAAGTTTTGGAAAAATAATATTTTTTCAGTTGCTGAATTTGCATATTACGTGGGCGGATGCGGGCGATTCGTTGGGTAAAGGGTTAAAAAAGTAAGTTATGTTCTCAGGTTTACTGAATATGTTTCAACGAAACTTTATTTATTCAATAAATACTTTTGAAAATGGAAGGTGAAGCTGAACACCATCACATATCTCATTATTCGAAATTTCATATCAATTTTTTCTTATACTAGCCGAAAAAGAAACACAAGTTTTTTTGTGTGATAAATATTTCAAATGTGTTATGAATGACTATTTCATTGTTTGGATTTTGATATTATTTCCTCGTTGTTGATTAAATTTTGACGAGTTTTGTTATCTTAACACATATGTCTTTTTCCTTTATGCACGCGTCAGAATATCGCTCATCTTGACGTCGATAGCAACGTTGTCGTCCATCTTACCTGCAAAACGTCAACCGAGATTCGTCAGTGAATAACACACGTTTCCAGTGGGCCAAGTGAAACCGATTTGGTGCATATGCCCGCAACCATTGCAATCGACGTTAACGTCGCTTGGGTGTAAGTTGCGGACCAACGTTGGGACGTCGTGTGTGGCACCGACTTTTGTTACTCTAACCTCTTTTGTTACAGGTCACCACTTTTATTACCGAAATCACCCACATTTGTTAAGGTCAACACTTTTGTTACAAATTCGCAAACATTTGTTACAAAAGCAGCTCACGTCTTTTGTTACAAAAAACGATAAAATCGCACATGTAACAAAAGTCGGTGCTACTTGTTGCACAGACTTTTGTTACTCTACCCACCATTGGTTGTACTGATGCGTGACAACGCTGTCTGAATGCACTGACTGGTCCTACTAAAATGTTATGCTGCCGATATCATTGATGATCGCCGATTTATACCACAATATATTTGTGAAAGTTGATGGTGTTTTTATTCGTTTTGACCCACGCAAGTGCGTATGGTACTGGAGCCCACCCAAAGAGTAGTGCCCAGTGACATCAATATTTTCAAAGCAATACACTACATATATTTGTTTTTAGTCATTAAATGAGTATCCCCGGGACAGAAGCCCCCAGGGGGAGTACACTCAGTAAAGTACACCCTGGGAGTCGCCCCCATCCCCGGAGTCTCTGCCCGGCGGCTTCTTCTGAGGAGTACCCCGGGGACTTCCCATCGAGATTTTCCCACCAGTAAAGTGGCCCCGTGATGTTGTCCACACAGAGACTAGCCTCTACCCCAACCACCCCACACACACCAGCAGTTCTTAGCTATCCTTCTCTTGCATGGCTTCAGTACGTGCAACATTCGGTAAGTGCTGGCATTACTCGTGCTTATGAATTGTGTATGTGTGTGACTGTGTGTATTTATGTGTTAATATGTGTTTTCGTGCATCCGTGAGTGTCTGTGTGTGTCTATACACGTGTTTCTTTGAGCTTCTGTTGGATACCGGTATGGAGTAAAAATAGCTACTAGTACCGTGTAAATATCTCACAGGTGGTCCAGATTGACACATCGTGCTCGTTCCCATGACATCTATGTTTGTGTGATTTTATTGACAGATATTTTATTGACATTGTTAAATTGATATGATGGGTCCTATGCAGTGTAGTATGTTAGGGCTGCACCATATAAATCCCGCGGTATACCGGTATATCGAAAATTGTTCAGATATATGAATACAAGTACCACAATCGAGACTCGAGGCATCACAGTCGGAACCAATTAGCATGCCTTGACGATATCAAAACTTATTATTTTCAAAATTAATTTATCAGATTTTCCCCACAGATTTCAACAAAACTATATCATGTGACACCTCATTGGAACGAGCTCAACGAGCTCGTTCCAATGAGGGGGTCACATGATATAGTTTTGTTGAAATTTTTGAAAATTATTTTTTTAACTGCTTAATTTGTATATTACGAGGGCACAAGCAGACGATTCCTTGGGTAAAGAGATAATATTCATTCGGGGCTACAGTTAAAAAACTCAAGACATCTTGAAAAGTAAATTGTGGATAAATAAATAATGACGATAAACCGATATTTTTGTTATTACACCGGTATTCAATCGATATTGGTTTGAATACCGGTATATATCGGTTTATCGATATACTAGGCAGCCCTATAGTATGTTACTCTTTTGCTTAGAACAGCGGTCAAAAAAGTAAAAAAAAATTAAATGTATCAATAAAATACAATCATGATCTGGAACAACTTAAAAATTGTCGTATGAAACAAACCAGATCTAGGATTCGTTGGTACAAGCTGTGGAACTGGTTCCATCGACGTCTATATTAGCGTGTTTTTCTTAAGGTGATTCTAAACTGAAGATTGTTGTTTGAGTGGACAGGTCGAAAACATGATGTTTCTTTCATTACTTTTCAATAGTAATGGTTATTTAATACATGAATGATTGCTTCATACCTAATAGATTACAAAAATGTGATAAAAATTTTTAAAAAAAGAATTTACTCACCAAAAAAGTGCTTTTGAAAATCCCTAACTCACGGTCAACTTCCTGCCACAAAAACTTAAAATATGAATCTCACATTGAAGAATATGTTTTCTTTGTGCACTGGAGAACAACAGTTGAGTCATAACTTTTTAAAAAATAAATCCAATTGTATGTTTATTTAAATTTTTGATGGACCACTGCATGCACTGGTCCAGCCATTTTTGCACAGGGAACTATTTACAGTTCAAAAGTATGGCACACTGCACTAATCAGTAATCTAGTTGACCGCCCCTGGAAATATTAGCCATACAAGTGATATATCTGTTCTGTCCTCTTCCACAAGTAAAACTGTCTTGACATGAAATGACCCTGTTGAAAGTGTATCGTCAAATCCCAATAATAGAAAATAAAAGACTGCGTGGCCACACCTGTCCCCCACCTCCATCACAACAAAATGGAATTTTTCAAAATTGAAAAAGGGACATAACTCTGGCAAAAATTGTTGGATCAAACCCTGATTTGACTTGACCTGCATTTTATGTTGCTGAACCTACACAACAAATTTTATTTGATTCTGCCAATTACAATTCAAGTTATTGGTTGGAAACTAAAAAAAGGAGTTTTCAATGTTGAAAAAGTGTGACACTTGAATCACCTACCAGGACTACATGCAGGCTCGAAGGGAAGTTATGGAATTGAATTCTGCCAATAAGTCGTATCGATTGACCAATACTTACAGTGCTCAATGTATAAAATATTCGTCCAGTTATTGAAAAAATCCGATAAGGTGGTTAATGTATAAAAGTGTTTTTAATGTGTTAAATGTCATGTTTTGGATCATGAATAAACTCATGTTGTGTCAGAAACCTACCTTGTATTATTTTTTTTGGTGGGAGTTGACCCGTGGCGACTTGACCCGGTAGCGAGTTGACCCGTTCCCAAAAATCTGAAGCTCGATTGTGCCTTGTGTGTGTTGCCATACTTCACTTTCGTGGAGAATTTCTATGCAATGACTAATAAAATAATTTTCTAGAGAAAAATTTCATGTTCACACTTCTGTCATATTTTATTTGTGATAGGGGGTCTAGTGGGGTGGATAGAAAGAAAAAAATATTATTTTTCGCACTTGGAACAAGCGCCTTACCAACGCATGTGGCTTTCCGGTGACAACAACTTCGATCAACAAACACTTGCATGCATGAGTCTAATAGCCCACAGATTATTCGAAATTATCGATGATCTTTGTGGATTGCAAACAAATTTAATGAAATGCATAGTTTACAATGATTCGCAATGTAAATCACACCAGATCGCAAAATTAGGAGCATTATTTCTGGAACTCACCGAAACCAGACCGAAACGGGTCCGAATGACAGACCAATAAAGTTAACCATCAATATTACATGACGAAGAATAGTTCCCCCGATTTTCGATTAAAAGAAGTGAAAAATCAACCAGTTTACGAATATTTCAACAACGAAAGAATGCAACATGGGTTTCTAATTCCACTATATGTCACCGTTTTGTTAATTAAAGAAAATTGAAATTTTTGTTCTCTATTGGTAATTTTGGCGCATGAATACAAACTAATGGCAAGGTCGATCCATGTAAACAAATTAATTGCTTCAGTTGGTGAGGGAAGAATATTTATATAGAACAGACAATCAATGCAATTTGCCTCTATTAGTCTGCCTCCCTTGGGATATATCGACAATCAGAATTTCAGCAGTGGCATTGTCATGAGAATTTACGGGACATGTGGCGAGATCTTTTGTCGCAATGTTGCCCACAACCTTCAGTGTTTTGAATTTCCCACCGTAAACATGGCGGACACTTTTGAGACTGAAACGACCCAGGCTGACAACGTGCTTAGTCCTATCTTCGATGTGTTTTATTAAAAATTAAGACTCAACTGCTGCAGTACATTACTGATAGCTCACGTTGGTTGTTCATTGGAAGGTGAGGCGTCTCGCTATTTTTTGAAAACCTGTCCACGCCATTTCCGACTTTTTGACAGTACACATTTTCTAATGTCTCCAAATGACTCGTAAATATGTTAAATGCATATTTTCCGGGTCCCATCACGTTCTATGTGACATGACCATTTCCCCCAACCCTGGTATCCAAGGGCAAGGCTGTTTCGTTGCCAAGTTATTGTTCAATGAAATGTTCACATTTTTCTGTGTTTCTGGCTTCCATGTTGGCAGCCATGACTTTAGAATCACCTTAACTGTCTCATGTCCTGTTTTCGCTCAATAATGTGGAAAGTCACTATTGTAGCTTTACACATCAAATTTGTACATTGATTCCTTTTCCAAATATATTGCTGTTTGGTCGTAAATATTATATTGCTTTTGTTTACTGGAGAATGTTTGTAGGTACTCTCTAGTGAAAGAAAACAATATATATATACCTGAAACTTAATTAAGCACCCCCTGAAATGTTTCATGACAGTGAAGTTGCTGTTACTGATTATTATGTTTTAATGATTTCTTTGTCTGCAGTACATCTCATTTAGTGAAACGTGATGTTTCTGATTGATAGCGAACCCCAAACATATCTCCTCGACCACGTGAATCATGCTTTCCACGAATGTCACAAAAAACACTATCATCCACATGCAATATTTGGGTATAATAGAAGAATATTTGTCACTTCTTTTATCAATAAATGTTGACATGGCAAGGATGAGATTGTCAGAGGCACTAAGTTTGCAAATCGCTGGCATGCATGCAACAGGCATGTCATTCAAAGCTATTGCAAGGCAACTTGACTATAGTCAATCTGTCATCAGCAGACTTGTTCGAAAACATCAACAAACTAACGATGTTAACCCTTTACCCAACGTAACGGCCAAAACCGGCCAGCGCTATTCTAAAAAATCGACAATTAATTTTCATTATTTTTTCATTTTTTGTCTCAAAAACATAGGTTATGACCCCTCGTTGGAACGAGCTCGTTCCAACGAGGGGTCATAACCTATGTTTTTGAGACAAAAAATGAAAAAAATTAGTTATTCAAGAATTTTTTTTGCAAGTGTCGTCTGCTTTTCATGTTAGGTAAAGGGTTAAGAGCCGACCAAGGCTTGACTAACCCCAAAAGACCTCTTATCGGAAAGATCGGAGTCTGGCACGTCTCGTTAGGCGTGAACCCTTTGCTTCAAGTGGGATTTTGAAACGCCTTTGGCTCCCCAACAGGCGTCTGTGCAAGAGAACAGCCCGAAACCGCCCCAAAGCGCTGGGTATGAGATCCACAAGGGTCATCAAGCGTGCGGCTCTGTCCGACCAGTATAAAAGACGACGTTTGGAGTGGTGTATGGCACGACAACATTGGAATATCAGGACGTGGAGGAGAGTTCATTGGTCGGACGAGAGTAGGTTCCTGCTTCACATCACAGATGGTCGTATGTGAGTGTGGGGGCATAAGAACTGCTTACGTCCCAGGAACTTTTATGGTGGAGGATCAGTAACGTTCTGGGGATGCCTCTCTCATGATTGTAAACTTGATGTGATGACTGTACGTGGGAATTTCAACGGTCCGAGACATTCTCAATCCGGTTGTGGTGCATCATTTTGACAACCACCCGTTAGTAGGGGAAAAAGGAGAGTCCACGACCACTTGAACATGTACGTGTACAAAATATGCACACTATGCGTTCACCAACGTGGAATTCAGTGTTAAATCACACGCTTGTTCACAAAACTGTACATGGGTCTTGAATCCCCTCATGTACAGTCGCGACTCCTAGATCGCGGTTTTAACGTTCAAATACTCGTGGTGAACGCGCGTTTTTAAAAAAAGGGTGAAATTGTACAGTACACATTCATCTTGTACGTAATTTTTCGTCGACGTTCCAATCGCAGATCAGACCACCGATCCATCGTCGGCGAACGCGATCGAAAGCAAAAGATTCTGGGTCATCATCAAAAAACAGTTTTGGGGACTCTAGACCAGCGGTCCAGAACTGTTTTTTGCGTTGGTACAGATGGTCCAGAACTCTCCCTTGTTTTTAAGGCGGTGGGTTTTTCCCATTTTATGACATTATTAGGGGAATTCCCCACGGAATGTTTAAAACGCATTTTCCGCTCAGTTAGGTTTTGAGTGGTAAAATTTTTAATATATTCATGATAGCAATCGCAGTCATCAAAAAAAGGATTCTCTCTTAATTCGACACTCGATGAATTGATGTGTGAATGAATGAAGATCTTTTGACAAAATGTAAACACTACTGTCAAAAAATGCGTTAAATCAGAAACCGGTTTGTCATGTACTGTTTAAACGTATTTTTTTTTAACTTCAATTAACACAGTCAGTTTGAGATGTGAATATTTTCAGATTATTATATATTATATTAAGACGGAAAGAGTTTTTTTTTATTATTACTTAAAACACAAAAACATAAAAATATAATTAAACATTTAATTTTGAAAAATAAATAAAAACAATTAAAACGAAAGATGTTTTTCCAGATGGATCCTTGACGCCGAGATCGAATTTTAGACAGGTATTTACGTGCTAAGAAGGAGATTCAGGCAGCTGATAGGAGCAGACGTCTCGGTGAGATGGAACTCAGACGCGAAGCCACAAAAATATTTAAACCCGTGACGGAGGGTCAAGAGCGAAGCAGGAAGGAGATAGTCGAAGAATTGAGACCCATGAAGGAGAATTCTTTGAGAATGGGTTCGTTGCCTCCTGGTTTTGGAAATCGGTATTCCGTTCAATCTACACCGGATTACGTTCCCACGGGAATTCAAACAGATATGAGCGAGTCTGATGATACGGCTTCGACTATCACCACTAGTAGCGTCGCATCGTCCGATGATGATGGCGGTAAGAGAGATCAGTCGTATGGAATTTATAAGGACTCTGAGGGTAGAACTTTTGTAGGTGATACGTTGGTGGAAATGTACGATGACGAATTGATCGTGGGTTCGAATAAATATAAAGTAACCGATGGTCTGCGGAGATTGCTCCTTTACGACAAAACCCGGAGATTTCACGGAACAGGATTTCGACAATTACGGCGACATTCTAGTCCAGACCCACGCCATGAAGAGAAATAACGATGCCAGAGAGACGAGACCCAAAGCCAACAGAGGTTACAAGTGGACGAAAATAGTGAAGCCCATATGGGAGATGAACAAGAAGTTCCTCAAATCGGTGACCGGCAAAGGGGTGAAAACCGCTATTTTTCTTCCGAGCGATCCCGACGCTCTGTCTCAGAAATTGAGTTTGTTGATGGGGAGCAGACGGGCTGGTAACACGGGATTAGATAATCAGATAGTTGCCGTATCTGACGAATTGTTGAGACAGAAGCTTTTGAATAAAAACCAGTATAAAAGGCTGATGAACGAATTGAAGGATTGATGTGTATATAATAATAAGTAGAGAGAGAGAAACAAACAAACAAACAAACAAACAAAAAATAAAACAGTAAATTCTTACACTAGAATAATAAAAGTATTTAAAAACGACAAAACGATTTACCAGTGAAAAAAAACCCCAAAAATATATCATAAAAATAAAATATGTTGGTGATAAAGAACAGGGGATACGTCAGGACTTACGTTCAAGGCGGTTCTGGCATCGTCGATTCTATAATGCGAGCGTTCACGAGCAATGCGGGTAGAAAACTCGCATCGACCGCGTTTGAGGTCGGTAAGAAGACGGCTTTGGATGCTGGTAAGAAAGCCGCTTCCGAAGCCAGTGGTAGGATAGCTTCTGTGGCTGGCAAGAGGGCAGCCGACGCGTTGATCAGCAAGTTGATCAGTCCGCCGGCGAAGCGAGCTGCGTTAGAGCGAACGCTGAAAGATTGGCAAGATTTAAAGGATGGCGTGGTGCCCATACAAGATTTAGCCAAAATAACGAGTGGATCCGGATTGAAGAGAACTCGCGACGGTGCGATATAAATAAATAATAATAATAATAACATTAAAAAACAGGGTTTGAAAAACATAAAAAATTTGTGTTTGAAAAGAATCTAAAATAACAGACAAAAAAAAAAATAAAACAAAGATGAACATTAAAGATATGTCTTGGAACGACGCCGCGATCAAGAGGTCGAATAACGAGTACTTTCCCAAGAGCATAAGAGGTTTGATAGTGGGAAAATCGAATTGTGGAAAGACTAATCTGTTGATGAATCTGTTGTCCCGACCCGACTGGTTGGATTACGACAGATTGTTCGTGTTTGGCAAGAGCTTGTTTCAACCCGAATACAGATTGCTTCGAGAGTGCATGGATCGCAGATTGCCCAAGGACGCCATAGCCAGAATCTTTGACAGTAGGGAGGAATTCGACAAGTGTGGAGCTCCGCTCTCGACCATTTTGGACGGCGCGGCGACGGAGCTGATGAAGAGAAATGCATCTTCGAACGTCGAGTGTCGATTTTATGAGAACGCTAGCGACGTTCCGGATCCTAGAGAACTGAAATCGGAAGATAAGAATCTCATGATTCTCGACGATCTGCTTTTGGAGAGACAGAACCGATGCGAATCGTATTACGTTAGGGGTCGACACAGCACCGTGGACTGTTTCTACCTGTCGCAGAATTATTTTCGATTGCCCAGACAGACGATAAGGGAGAACGCTAATTTTCTATGTCTCTTTCGCCAAGATCTCAAGAATCTCAATCACATCTACGGTGATCACGTCGCAAACGACATGAGCGCTGCCGAATTCAGGAGATTCTGCAAGAGGGTTTGGGATGGTGGACTTCACAATTTCGTCGTGATTGATTTGACGAGGGAATTTAATCGCGGAAAATATCGGTGCGGATTCGACAAGTTTTATGTTCCCGATGGTAATAATAATAAGATAGAGCGTGAAAATAAAAATTAGAAAAATAATAAATCTTCAAATAATTAGTTTTGAATAAAAAAAAAAAATAAAATTAAAATATAATGTTCGAACATGGAGAATTGTTAGAACGGATAGCCGAGAATACGGCTGCAAAACAATCCATTCAAATCATGGTGAGTGGTGATTCGACTCGATTCGCTACGAAATTCGAACCTTCCATCGAATTGAATAGAGAGAAAAGTTACGAGATGGCATTGGTGAATCTGGAGACTTATTATTCCTTTCCCAACGTCACCGAAAAGAATAACTCGTTCAAGTATTCCGACGGAGTGGATTGGTTGGACATTTGAATTCCCAAAGGGAGTTACGACATAGACGATTTGAACCATTACATTCAGACACGAATGAAGACGGATGGAAAGGGAAGCAACAAGATCAGACTCGCTCCCAATCCTAATACCTTACAGACGATGTTGGATTTGGAAGATAATTTTCGTGTGGATTTCAACACGGATGATTCTATAGGCAAGATGTTGGGATTCGATCGAAAGATGTATCGAGGTCACGCGGCATCTGAAAATACGATCGACATTCTCGCTGTCAATAGCATTCTGGTGAACGTGGACGTGATTGCTGGAAGCTACGTGAATGGTAGCGCTCAGCCGACGATCTATTCCTTCTTTCCAAACGTGTCGCCGGGTTATAAGATCGTGGAGCAACCTCTAAATTTAGTTTATCTACCAGTGATTTTAGACACGTTGTATAGTCTCAAAACCACGTTGATGGATCAAAATGGTGAACTGTTAGATCTTCGCGGAGAGAGGGTGATGATACGATTTCACATAAGAGAAATATAAAAGCAAAAAAAAAAAATTATATATATAGATAACAAAAATAAAATAAACGGTAATATTAATTTTTACAAAATTACTTAAATATAATTATTAAACAAGAAACAATTGAAGTAAATATATTTAAAAAAACAAACAGAATTATGACAGAATACGTGGTTAAAAACGTGAACATATCCACAGGACAGAGGAAGAAACTTAAGAGAGCGTTAACAACTCGAGGCGAGGCGGTGAGATTCAAATTCACTCACGAAGATCTGATGAGAGGTGGACAGGATTCGATCGCCTGGACCAGAAGTCAAATCAAAAGGATAGAGAAAGCGATTCGTGATGGAAGAGGGTTGGCGGTGAGATTGAGTCCCGCTCAATTGAGATACAATTTGAGAATGAAAGGCGGTTTCCTACCGATATTGGCGGGAATCGCCGCAAAAGCATTACCCTTCGCCGCAAAGGCGCTACCCTTTCTCAGAAAGACTCTCGGCGTGGGAGCTCTCACGGGACTCGCTAGTTCGGGAGTTGAGAAATTAATGGGTGGCGACGGACTGTTTTTGAAGAAGGGAGGAGCCGTGTGTCGCGTCCACGTGGACGACAGCGGTAAAGGATTGTATCTAGAACCCGTTAGAGGTGGCAACTCTCTGAGAGGAAACGGTCTCTATGTGAAGAGTGGATGGAACGTCAAGCGATTCAGCAAGGGTTTGTTGCTCAGTGAGAATTCGCCATTTAAGAACATACCGATTTTGAATATGTTATTATAAATATAAAATTATATAAAATATATAAAATCATAGAAAGTATAAAATAATATATTTAAAATGGGTGAAAAGGTGGAGAAACAAATTGATCACCTGGATGAAAAGGTGGAGAAACAATTTGACGATAATGACGAACATCGCGAGCCAGAGAGCGAAGAAATAAAAAAATGGTTAGACGCTAATGATGGATATCTAAGGAAAGAGATAGATAAAGCGCGGGATATACGGTTGACAATGAGACGATGCTTTCCACGGTCACCACTACCTTCTGAAGTGAATGGTAATGATGCGAGTGTTACCAAGTGATGCACAACATTCGTTCATAATTATGATTCGGATAAACAAAAATGTTACCATAAACGTATCACATCACAAAGAAAAAGAAAAAAAGGAAAAGAAGAATCGACGCTGAAATTTGAGAGAAAAGGAAACGTTATTATAATATATTATGATGATAGTGAAGAAGAAGGAAAACAAAAAAAAAAAAAAAAAATAAAGTAAATGAGATCTAAAGATGATCTCATTACTTTTTTGTTTTCATTTTTTCTTCGCTAAAAATCAATCACTCTATTGTTTATATTTCCAAGTCCGTTATTAGCATGTTGACGCTCGTGTCTTCTCCTTTTTCGAAAACGTGTTGAATGTTTATCTTTACTCTATTGAGTTTTTTTACATCGGTCAACTCGCTCTCACCACCCAATTTCTTCATGAGTTCGAATGAGATGTTTGGAAATATGTAATTTCCATAGGGCAATGACAAATCATCCTTGTCGAATTCTCTATCTTCGGCGATGACGATGTTCTGCGGATCGCTTTGGTACTCGTAAATCAAATCGAGCGCGGCTTCGTTCAATTTCAGAGGCATCTTATATTTCTCGTATTTGTGCTCTAAGCCCTTCGTCTCGACATCGTTCAATTCGATGGGATCGTATCATTGTAATCTATAGATTTTATGACCGAATTTCTTATACGTTTCGACTCGTTTCAATTTCAATTCGCATCTTTTAGGTGTTGTTGTCTTCATGATTGATTATTTGTTTTTTTGTTTTTACGAATTCTTGCAATAATGTATATTTTAAATTTTGTATTTAAATAATAATTTGTTAAAAGGTTTGTTATTTTTTTTTTGCTCTTTATATATATAAAAAAGTTGTTTTTTTAATTTTTAATTTTCTTTAATGTAAAAATTTTTTTTAGTAAAAGTTTTTTTTTCTCTTTATATATATATATAAAAAGTTAAATTTTTTAATTTCAATCTCTCTATTGTTTATATTTCCAAGTCCGTTATTAGCAAGTTGACATTCGTCATTTTTCCACATACGAAAATGGTGTGAATGTTCATCTTTACTATTTTGAATTTTTTTTCATAGGCGAATGCGCTCTCACCACTCGATTTCTTCACGAGTTCGGGTGAGATTATTGGATATATGTAACCTCCATAGGACAACAATAAATCACCCCTGTCGAATTCTCTGTCTTCGGCGACGATGATATTAATCAACAGTTCGCTTTGGTACTCGTAAAACAAATCGAGTGCGGCTTCATCCACTTTCAAACACATTCGATATTTGTGGTAGTAGCGCTCTAAGTCCACCATCTCGACCTCATTCAATTCGATGGGATCATGTGGTTGTAATGTATAGATATTAAAACTGGATTTCTCATAGCTTTCGTCTCGTTTCAATTTCAATTCACATCTTTTAGGTGTTGTTGTCATGATCGATTATTTGGTTTTTTATGAATTCTTATAAATAATGTTTATTTTAAATTTTGTATTAAAAAAATTGAATTTTAAAATTTAACTTTTTTTTTTCTATCATATATAAAGAGTAAAAAAGCAAAACTTTTTTAACAAATTATTTAATACAAAATTCAAAAAAAAAAATATTCTTACAAATGAAGCAAACAGATAAAACAATGGTAAATTTAAATGAGAAAACCATATCTCAGTTGAACGAGATTTGTAATCTATTACAAATTTCAGATTTCAGAAAGCATAGAACTAAATCAAAAAAAATTGAAGTCATACAAGAATATTTGCGAAATGCTAGAAAGGCAAACGAAATGTCGATAGCAACGACGTCAAAAGATGCACCGGTTGTGAAAAATAAGAAGATGACTAAACGAAAAGCCGTTGAAAAACATCAAGTTTCCAAAGAAAAGAAAAGAAAAACTAAAACGAAAACGAGTGATGCACTTCAGATTCAAGACAAACGAGATATATCGAGCAAAATTCAACGAGCAATCGACGAAGAGAAAGGAGAAGAATATGTAACACGACTCATTGCGGAACTATTCCAATCAAAACCCGTAGAACGGGAGAGTGCGATCAAAGGCATTTTTAAAACTTTCGACGTGATTCACTCGTTGAAGAAAGTCGATCCTAAATTGGTCATGGAATGGGTGAAGAAAGAAGTATTGGATTTGTTTCGCGAATACATGAACTTGGGATTAAAAATTGAGATGATACTCCATTGCATAATGAATAAAATCGACGTGAAGTCCGGTGAGAGCATCGTGAAAAATGCATATTTCAGATCTAACGTCGAACCCGTATTTCGAGGTTCAGATCTATCGGACGTTTTCGAAAAGATGAAAGACAAGATGTTGACGTCTCTCGTGAATTATCAAAATGAAGGTAGTAATTGGACGTTCGGTGAGGTGTTGAAACTCGAAATTCACATGACTAAAAACGAACCATTGAAAGGATCTTCCTACTTGGAATTACCGTATTTCTTGACTAAGAAACACGCTGTGGTCAACATGAGAAATAAAGATGATCAGTGTTTTAAATGGGCAGTCACCTCAAATTTATACCCTGTCGAAATACACACCGATAGAGTTTCTCGTTACGAGGAAACTTCTAAAAATCTCGATTGGACCGGAGTGACTTTTCCAACAGAGTTAAAACACATCGAACGTTTCGAGGTTCAAAATCCCACCATAGCGGTGAACGTCTTGGGATACGACGACGAAAATCAAAAGATCTATCCTCTCAGACAGACTTCGTATCGCGGAAGAGAAAAGACGATTATTTTATTATTGATTTCGAATGGTGACAATCGGCATTATTGTTGGGTTAAACATCCGAGCCGATTACTGTCAAGACAAAATAATAATCATAAGATATCTTTATGTTGCAACTGCATGAACATATTTAAGACCAAAAAATCATTAGCGAAACATCAGGAATATTGCAACGAAAATCAAGGTGTCACCGTCGAAATGCCCAAACCCAACACCATCGTGAAGTTTGAAAATCACAATAGAAGGTTAAAAGTACCATTTGTCGTGTACGCCGATTTCGAATGTTTCACCGCGAAAATGAGTTCCTGTCAACCCAACGCTCTTCAAAGTTACGTCGAAAGATATCAAAAACACATACCTTCGGGCTATTGCATTTACGTGAAATGCGCTTTCGACTCGCAACACGACATGGGTCCCTTCACCTACACGAAACAGCGCAAAGACGACGACGTGGCACAAAGGTTCGTGGAAGAGTTAGAATCGAAAATTCAAATGTTATACGACAAATTCAAAACTCCGGCGAAAATGATCATCACGCGAGAGCAGCAGGACGAAAATAACAGAGCCACCGAATGTCACATATGCAGACAATCGTTCGATGAGAATTCGGAGGAAAATAAGAAGGTCAGAGACCACGATCATTACACGGGTCTGTATCGCGGTCCGGCTCACAGCAAGTGTAATTTAAAATATCGAGACGCCGCTTTCTATCAGGTGTTGTTTCACAATCTCTCGGGTTACGACAGTCATCTGTTCGTGAAAAATCTCGGCACCTCACATGAAGAATTAAATTGCATCGCAAACAGCGAAGAAAGATACATTTCCTTCACGAAATGGAAGCTCATGGAGAGGAAAAGAGTAATCGACGGAAATACATTGAAAGTAAAAACGAAATCCATTCGTAGATGCATACGTTTCATCGACACTTTTAAATTCATGTCGACCGCTCTGGAAAAATTAGTCGATAACATGAGCAAGGATAAATTTAAAATCACGAGCGAACATTTCGGAGAATGAGTAGATGTCATGTTGAGGAAAGGAGTCTATCATTACGATTACATGAACGATCTAAAGAGATTCGAAGACACCGCACTACCTTCGAAAGATGATTTTTATTCAAAATTATACGAATCCGACATTTCCGACGAGAATTACGAACACGCCAAAAACGTGTGGAAATCATTCTATATGAAAACCATGAGAGATTATCACGATCTCTATCTGAAGACCGACGTTCTGCTCTTGGCAGACGTGTTCGAAAATTTTCGAGACGTCTGTCGTCGAAATTACGATCTGGATCCCGCTTGGTATTTCACCGCACCCGGTCTGGCGTGGGACGCTCTGTTGAAGACCACTGAAGTCCAATTGGAATTATTATCCGACATGGACATGTTGCTCATGTTCGAAAGGGCTGCGAGAGGTGGCGTCTCGATGATCTCTCACAGACATTCTGAGGCTAACAATCCCTACATGAAAGAAGGTTTCGATTCAAAACGGTCGACTAAATACATACAGTATTGGGACGCCAATAACCTGTACGGTTGGGCTATGAGTCATCCTTTACCGATTGGAAATTTCGAATGGGTGAAGGAACCAGAAGAGATGCAAAAATGGAGAGACTATCCTTGCATTTTAGAAGTCGATTTGAACTATCCGGAAGAATTACACGGTCCACACAATGATTATCTGCTGGCTCCCGAACGAATGGAACCGAACGAAGGAGACGAGGAAAAACTCATTCCCAATTTATTTAACAAACATAACTACGTCGTCTACAGCGAGAATTTGAAACAGTACATCAATTACGGGATGAAATTAGTCGACATACATCGCATCATTCGATTCGACGAAGAGCCTTGGATGAAAAAATACATCGATCTCAACACGAATCTCAGAACCCGAGCCGAGAATGATTTCGAAAAAGATTTCTTCAAACTCTTGAACAACTGCGTGTACGGCAAATCGATGGAAAACATCAGGAAGAGAACCGACGTTCGACTCGTCACGTCTGAGAAAAGAGCTAAAACATTAGTGGTGAAACCCAATTACAAACACTGAACCATATTCGGCGAAAATCTAGTGGCCGTTCACATGCAAAAGACGCACCTGAAGTTCGACAAACCGTATTATCTCGGACCGATCATCTTAGATGTCAGCAAGCGATTGATGTACGAGTTTCACTTCGATTACGTCAAACGAAAATTTGGTGACAAAGCCAAACTACTGTTCACCCACACGGACAGTTTAGTTTACGAGATAGAGACGAAAGACGTCTACCGAGATATATCTCCAGATGTGGCCGATTGGTTCGACACGAGCAATTATCCCGTCGATCACCCATCCAACATTCAATCGAACGACAACAAGAAGGTGTTGGGTAAATTTAAGGACGAGAGCAGCGGTAAACAGATCGTCGAATTCGTGGGCTTAAGACCCAAACTGTATGCTTATCGTCTAGAAGATGATGAAGAGATCAAGAAGTGCAAAGGAGTTAAAGCATGCGTGGTGAAGAAAAACATCTCTTTCCAAGAGTATAAAGATTGTCTGTTAGGAAGTGGTCCGGTGTATAAGACTATGAAATCGATTCGAAGCGAAAATCACGACCTGTATACCGAAATAGTCAACAAGATTTCGCTGATGGCCGATGACGACAAGAGACTCGTGTTAGACGATAAAATAAGCACTTTGGCACTCGGACATTGGACTTTAGATCTAATTTTAGACGATATGAATGGAGATGATTGGATTCTAGATGCGCTTGCGGATGATAAGATTCCAGATACGATTGTGGATGATAGGATTCCAGAAAATCAAGAAGAATTAGATGAACCCAAAATTATAGAAATGGATAGTGACATCGAGAAAGTTAGTTTAAAAAGAAAAAGAAAAAA
Source organism: Pictodentalium vernedei (assembly GCA_031216915.1). NCBI lineage: Eukaryota > Metazoa > Mollusca > Scaphopoda > Dentaliida > Dentaliidae > Pictodentalium > Pictodentalium vernedei. The sequence continues at coordinate 332,272,037 of CM062292.1, forward strand.
ATAGAAAAAAATAACGTCACTTTTAGTAAATTATAATAAAATAAATAAAAAAAATATATATACGCATCTATGAATAAGAAAATAAAGATATCCGTAGAAGGTGTCGTCTTACCCAACGAACCCCTATCCAACATCAATCTGTTGAATGCGGCAAAAGATTTGAAAATCAAAGATTTTCTAGGTGTGTTTTCCAGAGATGCCTTGCCGAAGAGAAGAACTCGGCAATCGGAATGCGGAATTTTAAATCTAGACGATTCATCGGGTGAAGGCACTCACTGGGTGGCATGGTTCAAGAACGGGAAGAAGAAGAATTATTATTTTGACAGCTACGGAATCTCGCCGCCGAAAGAAATAAAGAACTATTTCAACAAATCGATGGTTCTTCACAACACGGATCAAGTGCAATCACCAGATCAAGTGTTTTGCGGTCACCTGTGTCTCTACGTTCTCAAGAGATGGTCTGAAGGAGATGAATTTCAAGACATTCTCAATGACTTACATTAGAGAGAGATTTTTTTTTTTATAGTATATATAAAGATAAAAAATTATTTTAAAAAAATTTTAATCGAATAAAAAAACGAAAAATAAAATAACATAGTTCATTTTTTAATAAACTGTGTTTGAACATATTTTTTCTAAAAAACAAAAAAAAATCCTTACAACAACATGCCAGTCGATAAATTTGGTAGAAGTGACGACGAAAAAGTCAACCCGAGAAAGAAGAGGAAGACGTTCGAAGTCGACGATGGTTACGACGATGCCAACTTGGACGAGCATTACGTTCGGAGATACAAACCTCGAGAAGAACCTTTGAACATGAATGATAAGAAGCTCTACAATCTTCCCGAGCTGATAGATCTTGCAGATGCTGCGACTAAAAAATACGTCGACAGGGGAACGCCGATTTTGAATGAATCCTGCTGGATAATTATGTGGATAAAACCATGACCGACGATCTCGATCTGAAATCCAAACGTTTGGTGAACGTTGTGAATCCCATAGATCCCACCGATGCCACGACCAAGAGATACGTGGACGACTCTCACGCGAGATTGAGCGAACACCTGAGAAATAGATTCGTTACAAAAATGATGCACTCGGAATTGAACACCAATTATAACAAGATAACGAACGTGGCCACTCCCACGAATCCCAAGGACGTGGCGACCAAACACTACGTAGATCTGGAACAGAGAAAGTCTGACGGACGTGAAATGAAATCGGATTTGAATGCAGGATTCCACAAGATATTGAATCTGTAGAAGATCGACAACACGGATGCGGACTCAACCGCGGTCAACAAGGGCTATGTAGATTCTTCCATGATACAATCGCAAGAATACCTAGAATCGCAAGTGGACGATCTCTACCTGAACAAAGAATCTGGCAGAACCATGGAAGGTGGCATCAACATGAACAGTCACAATTTATTCGGTCTCGAGATGCAGTGTCGAAAAGACTGAGAATCAATACGCGAATATTAGCACATTCGGCATGCCTCTCAAAGTGAACGCCAGAGACAGGATTAATTTCGTCACAAAAACCAATAATCCCGAAGCCGCCACTTCCGTGGTGAGTCTACTGATCGAACTAGACCCTTTGAACAAACAGTGAACGCGTGGAAAATAATGAATTAAAAAAAAAAAATAATGTGTGATTATTAGAAACAAAAAAAAACAAAAAAAAAAAAAAGTAATGAGATATAGTGAGATGTTCTCTATATCTCATTAGTTTTTTTTTTTTTTTTTTTTGAATTTTCTATCCATTTATGATTACAATTTATACACTTTGCGAATACGGTTGTTGGTTCATCACCAGATCTAGTTTGTTGAGATTCGATTTTTATTTGACGTTTCTTACATTTGTGACATTTTAAAATTGTATTTTTTATAATTTCTTCGTTAGATCTTATGAGATCAAACTCTTCTTTTTCTTTTAAACGATATTCGTTAAAATCACAACTATTCCATCCTTTTTTTTGTGTTACGTTCTTCATATTCAATTTGAATCCATTTTTCCAAGTATTTTATTTTAACATCGTAGTAATCTGAAGTGAACAGATGATTTGTTGTTTTCGAGATTTTAGTTTTTTTTAATTAATCTTACATCCACATTTTTAATGTTTATTAATTCTTTTTTCACACACTCGTCTCCCATCGAATGATCGACATCTTATTTCCGTCCGATTCGAATTGTAATTCTATGTCCAACAGGACCAGGGCGAAGGCTTCGGTTTTTCTCGGCACGTTCCTATCGAATTGCATCTTGATCTGAATGTCTAACACGCTACTCTTGAGTCGTTCACTCTGTTTACTGATGTCGAACACGAACATGGGATACATCGACTTGTATTCGCCGGGAGATATGTTGGGATTGCTCATCAATTCGTCGAGACCATGATACTTCTTTCTAAAATCAGCGGCGTTGCCGTACAGTCTGGAGAAATCATTCTTGTCAAATGACGCATTGTAATCGATTGCCGGATATCTCGTGGCGTTCAGAAACACTTGCATGTTTCTCAAATGGCAGTGATCGAACAGCGATGCATTCTTTTCCTGAGCCCCATCCCTATTGGCCTGAAATGCAACCACGATGAAACGCGGTCTCTCGGAAGCGGATTTCACCGTCAATCTCCAATCGAAGTGATTTGTGGAGGGAGGAATGCTAGCCGTGTCACACTGTCTCATTCTAAATCCCACGGGTAATTTACTCTTGGATTGTATGATCTCGTAGAGATGCGTGTTCTCATCCATCGAAGGCTCCACGTGTGGAACAAACCACGATATCTTGTGTAGAGTTATCTTACCCGCATCGGTCGCGGTGAGTTTCACTATTGCATCATCGTTTCCTTTTCGAATCAACGTCAGATTGTGTTTGAATCCATACATGATCTTGTAATCGTCCACGAATCCGAAGATGTGTTTCAAAGGTATCCTGAACGAAAACGTTCCTTTAGGTCTGGACGTCTTGACGACGTAGTCGAATATCGTGGCGGTGCCTGCGCTAGCAGGGCCTACGGTGTCTTTCACCCACAACTGATTAAGTCCTCTGGATTTCGAAAAATCATCAGGATACGTCAAGAGTCCGAACATCGTGGTGGCCTGACCGGGATGAAAAACAGATTCTATCTCTTGTCCGGATAGCATGTATTTTATGTTACTGAATAGATGCATGATGCCATTATTGGCAAGAGTAACCGTGTCGTCGTCGGCGTAGTCGCTCCCATCTTCCTTGGTGAGACGTCCATGCACCACTATGTAACTCTCGCTAGGATGTACGAATAGATCTTGAGTTTCGACGTTGATTCTTATCTCTCCCACATTGTTCAAACTCGTTCTGGTTAGCGGTTCGTATTCGTGAACCTCATATTCTTGAATACTTTCATCTTTCACTATGCTTTGTGCTATATCTAGTATATTTGTCATTTTAAAGGATTTTTAGTTTTTTTATTTGTTTATTAATTCACTTGCTTTCTTTATCTAAAAAAAATAGTTTTTAATTATTTTTTATTATTATTTTTTTTTTCTCTCATATATATATGTGTGTAAACAAGAAAATGTCAAAGAGAGTAAATAAAAAATAAAAATTTGTGTTCTTCATCAAAACTTCGTCTTCTGTAATTGTTGTTCGTAAAACTTTCCGATGATCTCTTCTCCATCCAAAGCTTCGATTTCGTAAGTCACCAGATCGGTGTGAAATATTTTGATTATCACGAAGACTTCCGAGGTCCATCGAGGAGTATAACCCTTTTCGAAGTGCTTCTTATAAGCGTAGATTCTCACTCGATCGCCAACCGCAAATTTCAGCGTTCTAGACTTCTTCCTGATCTTAGATCTCTCGGGATATAGATTCGCGTAAACCCGTTTTTCGTTTCGAGGATCGCTAGCTTCTGCGGGAGTCATCTTGATCGATCTGTGTCGCGTGTTGTTGTAATCTTTCACCAGACGGTTCAGAGCGTATATGTATTTCTTGGTTGAATTCGCCGTGAAGTATCTGTGCATCTTCTCCTTCATCGTTCGATTCCAACATTCCACCACGCTGGCTTTCTCTTCGTTTTCGATCGAGTAGAGGTCTACCAATCGACCAACGTCCTTGTTGTAGAATTCCTTTCCCTTGTCCACCCACAATTTACTCGGTTTTCGAGAAGACGAGTCGAACACGCTCTTCAGAGCCTCGGCGACGCAAGGTCCCGATTTATTCTTCAAAGCTCTGATCCAACCATATTTGGAAAACATGTCGATGACCGTCAGTAGATATTTGATGCCCTCGTTCCACCTCGAAAACGATCTCATGTCGACCAAGTCGGCAGACCAAATGTCATCCAGACCCTTCACAAACACCCTTCTCTTTCGAAATTTACGCACTATGGGTTTGTCTAACTCCTCGGCCAATTCGCTCGTCAATAAGCGTTTCTTCTTCTTCTTTTCAGATGCGCTTTTTTTTTTTGAATGCCCCATCCGAATCGACGTTTCGTACCGATCAGATTGCCGACCAGCGAACGTTCCATCTTCTCTCTCCTGGTCGGATTCGATATGCCTCTCAATCTCCCCAACATGTTTTTGTCGCAGACGTCGTTGCGAGTCTTGGTGTTGGGATGTCCGGCGTAGCACAGATCGTGATCGTACGTGGCCACGTCCACCCTATTCACAGGTTTGCTCCAAGATTTGGGAGTCAGATTGGCATTGAGTCTCTTGTTCAATTTCGTTCCGGGTCCCGTGAAACTGTGACCGGGCAGATGCATTTCGAAAGGTAGATTGTTGATCATTTTATTCACGATGCCTTTACCTTTGCTCGCGTTCTTTTGTTTGATGTATCGAGTCTTGATAGAACCACACACGTCGCAAATTCTGCGAAGCATCCGTCTGTCATTTTTAGTTCGCACTTCTCTAGAATTACTCGTCTCGGTAACGCTCTTACACTTTACGCAATACATTTTTTAAGAGTTATTTAAATTAATTTCGTTTTTTTAATTTTATATATAAATTTAATATTTTTTTTTTTTTTTTTAAATTCTGTTCTTATTATATATATATATATATATATATATATTTTTTTTTTTTTCAATCGCTGCTCTTGAGTTCTATCATCTTACTGAATTCCTTCTTGGCCTCTTTCCTCCCCTTTTCCACGAGAGAATCATTCATCTCTTCCTTGATGATCTGACGAGTCTTGATTCTCACTTGATTCTCATGGCATCGTATTTCGTTTTCTCGCTCAATATCGCGAAGTATTCTCCACCCGATATCCTACCATCTTTCAACACCATAGAGATCATTTCAGATATCGTGTCGATCTTGGAGTCGGCCAAGATGCGAATCTTGTCGTGTTTCCTCGCCTTCAGATATAATTTCCTACTCAAAAAGTTTCCGAGCGTGCTAAACAATCCGGTGGCGAGGGCCACTCCTTCTGTGGTCAACACGATCGGAATGCCGACTGCGGTCGACAACAATCCGATGCCGGCCGTGTGTAAACCCATGGAAATCGTGATGAGTGTTGTGTCGATCGCGTTCACGAATTTCACGAAACGCGAATACTTCTTCTTGAGAAAATGACGAGAATCTCTCTCTTCTCTCGAGTTAGATACTCTTGGATTCTACTGATTTGATCGATGCGATACCTCTCTCCTCTTTCTTTTTCTTCTAGCGACGATGCCGTCGGCAAAATGCCGTTCGGCTTCTCGTCCTCATCGTCCACTAATGCCGGATACAATTTATTTCTGGTTCTCATTTTGTGTTTTTTTTTCTTTCTTTCTAATATTAGATAAAAAAAAAATTTATGTGTGTATTTATTTTTTTTTATTTTCTACTCTCCCTTATTTTTATATCAACGAAAAAAAAAACTTAGACGTATGCTTCGTTCAGCAATAATTTCTTGATGCATCCCTTGTCTTCTAAAGTCAAACTTCTACGCGCCAATTTCAGTTCTTCCGAATCTGTGGGCCTGTCTCGATTCTTACAGAAGACTAATCTCTTCCAAAACGTGATCACATCGTCGAATTTAACGCGTTCGAACGCCGGTTCGAAATACATGACGACCATATCTTCCCTTTCCATCGTCAGACATGAATGATCCTCGTGATCGAAGTCTAGATGATCCCGACATCCGACGCATCGTTCTAACAAGATGGGACGTAGTTGTTCGTTCACGCAGATTGCGTATGCTCTCATCAGCATGTTTAAAAGAAACCTCGCTCTAATAGTCTGAGAATCGCTCATGATTTACGTATTTTTTTTTTATATTATCTATTCGATTTGATATATTTATTTTTCTAAATAACTATATATTTATATATTTTTTTTTCTCCCTCTATATATATCAATCAAAAAACGTGACTGGGTTTGCAAATTTCCAACACACCGACGACAACGACACTCTTCGTTCAGATCGAGTTTTATTACGAGAATCGAGCGATTCGATCGCTCGATCAGCTGAGTGGTTTTTTTTTGAGAATTTCTTATAAATGGGAGAAAAAAACCCCACCGCCTCAAAAACAAGGGAGAGTTCTGGACCATCTGTACCAACGCAAAAAACAGTTCTGGACCGCTGGTCTAGAGTCCCCAAAACTGTTTTTTGATGATGACCCAGAATCTTTTGCTTTCGATCGCGTTCGCCGACGATGGATCGATGGTCTGATCTGCGATTGGAACGTCGACGAAAAATTACATACAAGATGAATGTGTACTGTACAATTTCACCCTTTTTTAAAAACGCGCGTTCACCACGAGTATTTGAACGTTAAAACCGCGATCTAGGAGTCGCGACTGTACATGAGGGGATTCAAGACCCATGTACAGTTTTGTGAACAAGCGTGTGATTTAACACTGAATTCCACGTTGGTGAACGCATAGTGTGCGTATTTTGTACACGTACATGTTCAAGTGGTCGTGGACTCTCCTTTTTCCCCTACTCCCGTTGACTACTCGCCCTGTATTCATGGACGACAATGCAAGGCCACATCGTTCCCATGGTGTGAGGCCATTCCTTTAGAACAACGATATTACAACACTACCTTGGCCTGCAATGAACCCCGATTTGAATCCCTTAGAACTTCCAGGACGTCACGTCGTGCTCAAACAAGGGATCCACCTGTACAGAATTTGGCCGATTTGGAAGCTGCATTGCATGAGGAGTGGCACCTGTTGCCTCTGGACCGTATCAGAAGGCTCACTGGTAGCACTAGGAGGAGGGTTCAGGCTATCATCCGGACACGTGGTGGATACACTCGCTACGGACGCCAGACACTGATATTGTGTTCAGGAGATCACAGGATACATGTTTTATCAGTAATTACCGGCATTTTTTCATCGTTGACCGTCTTACTTTAAAATACTGCATATTTTCATCATTGTGTTGTCTTTCATTCGTCAATGTACCAATCTTTCTACAAACACTCACTTTTGGCCGTGGGAAAGACAGTATGAAAGTAATGACAGTTTCTGTTAACACCACTGCGAAAGAAAACAGGGGTGCTTAATTTAGTTCCAGGTGTATATATTAACAAAAATAAGCTTTTTAACATTGAGAATACTATATTATTCAGCACCAAAATACACATTTGAATCTCACGTCTAAGGGGCATTTAACTTTATCGGTTAACACGCATTCCAAACATCCCTACTATTTTAGTAACTTTCTGGTAGGGTTTTGTCAAGCCAAATCCACTGTCATCCGTCCATTTACAAAGAAGTAACTCGGTATTCTTACATGGCATGACAGTGTATTTGTCAGCGTTGTTCTTTGTTATATCTCGTTTAAGTCTTTCGTTGTCACATATAAACAGGAGATGGGTGGGGTTGGGGTAGTCCCTGGGTGGGTAATATCACGGTTGGGATCTTTACTAGGGAAAAAAATTGAGCGGGAAATCTCGATGATAAGTTTCCGGGGAACTCAACGCGAGGGGAGAGCTTTGTGGTTGTAACTGTACGCGAGAATTCTACAGGGATAGTATGCCCGACGGGTAATCACTTGGGGGTTTTCCAGTGTGGGATTAATATATGGAGGATTATCTAGGGGTACTCTCCGGGGATACTCTCGGGGGTGGGGGTGGCTAGGCCGCTACTGGCGTGAGACGGAATCCGATGTACCTGGAGAGAAACACACGCAAAACAATGGTGGTTTTGTATTATTAGTGGGCAAGTTTTAATCACAAAATCCAATAAGAAACACGCCATTACGATAGGCCAACATATTATGATTTCCAAAGTTGCATCACCCTAGAAACGAGAAATATGCGATGGAACGTAGAAACGATTCCATTCATTCTTGGTATACGACGAATACTTTTTTTATTCAACTTATTTAATAGTCTTTTGGTACAAAAGATGACGTTTTCTGACAGAAAAGTAGTGAGCTGAAACAAAAGTTGCCGAGTTTGGTAACAAAACTTGTGACCTGTAACAAAAGTGGGTAGAGTAACAAAATTCGGCGCAACAAGTAACACCGACTTTTGTTACATGTGCGATTTTATTGATTTTTGTAACAAAACTCGTGAGCCGTTTTTGTAACAAAAGTGGGCGATTTTGTAACAAAAGTGGTGACCTGTAACAAAGTTGGGCGATATCGGTAACAAAAGTGGTGGCCTTTAACAAAACTGGGTAGAGTAACAAAAGTCGGTGCTACTGTCGCGGCCTTCAATTGTTCTCCCGCAACCGAATCCTAACTGTTCTTGGACACACTCGGTTCCTACAACCTGACTCATTGTTTCCGTTGTCGTCTTAAATTGGTTACGGAGGTGAGAGAGACGTGTGCCTCGATCTTGACGTGTCGACGTAACGCGCGGACGTCCGCTCCTGGGACCGTCAGCTAAACTTCCTGTGACTCTGAGACGCCGAACTAAATGAGCTATCGTTGACTCATGGTCCCAAAACTGCCGTGCGACGAGACGTTGCGAATGGCCCTGCATAATTAGAGCAATAGTCCTACCCATATCAACTTCGGACATTCGCGGCATTTTGCTGTTCAATCGAAATGTTGTGTAATCGATGTATACTGTTCAAAACTTCGATTTGGTGTGGTTTTCAAGCCCATACCACGTGGGAGTGCTCCAGATGCACGCTTTGGCGAAAACTCTGTTGAAAGCATGCAGCATTGCACGTAGACATGATTGACTGAATTTTACCCAAAGACTCTTTGGACAGTCCACTGAGGTAGGACAGTACAGTCGCCGTGGATTGGTCGTAATTCACACGTGGGCTGTGACGTCCACGCATGAGTGTACAAGGTAATAAAAATCATCATCAGCAAAATTTTAATTAATGAAGCACCGAGTTGTACCCGGTGTTTCATTAATTACATTTTTTATGATTATTCCTGTAATTAGTGTTTGGAATCCAATATTATAGCGTCCGTGGAAATATCGCCCACCCGTGGAAAGTGACCAGTCTATGGCTGCTGTACTGTAAGTGTGCAATTTTACTACATTTGGTCTACGGAAACAATGATATTACCAAAGCTGAAGTGGCGTTTCTTTTTTCCGTCAGTATAGTTATTTTGTGAGAATTCTTCGAAACGGTGTGAATGACGCATCAGAGCGTCTATGACGTTTTTACTTAATCAATACCAGAACCATATTCAATTCTTCAATTCATCAGCATAAAGAATCTCATTAGAAGTGTAATTATTCTCCGTTATTTTTAGTGTTGTCAAAACATATGTTACAGGTCATTATTGTTGTCAACGTGTTTACGAAGTTTAGATATTTTAATACCGCGGGTGTTATTGATGTTCTATGTTAGAATATTAAAATAAACATGTCCACTAATTTGTTTGGAGACCAACTGCGGTTTATTTTCAATTTTCTCTCCCCATCCTAAATTGTCATTAGTAGAAGCTGGCGACACTTAAAAATCGCATCCCTATAAAGAGAACAGAAGGATCACAATCGAAACCAGTCAGTGATTATCTGCTGTTTTCGAAGAAGTTCAAAATGGGAAGGTTTCCAGCAATAATGCTTATGTGTCTTCTTTTGGTGGCAGTCTGTGTTGACGTTCAATGTTACGTTGCAGGTATAATATATATAGATATTTATGAAGAGATGAATAAATAGAAATTATTAAGCAACATTATTTTTGAAGACTATTTTTGTTAAGTTAATATTTCTATATATTTAATGCTTCGTCAACGAAATTCAAGCTTCATAATTTCAGTGAATGTGCAGAGGATACCCACTGTTGTTGAGTCGGTGTCAGAATTAACCCATGGGCCTCAAAAGGCAGCTTTTATGGTGGACGAACACGATACATCATGATTTCATCAAGTAAGATGGCTGCTAAGTTAGTGTGTGTGGTAAACGAATCAATATGCTCAACGTGCAGACTCAAGGCTGCATGTTGGAAATATTAATCGGTCTTCCTCCAGATATTGAATATGGACTCTTTCAATTGATGCCATTGAACTGGTCGCGAAGATGCCACCGGGGTTCAAAGGGTTAAATGTCGAAACACAGGGAAATGTAAATTTTCACCAGCGACTAATTTATTTATTTATTTATTGATGTTTAAGGTCACATATTTATGCACAATGGCTAATCATGACCGTGACAGTTTTACGGGTGGAGGAAGCCGGAGTACCCGGAGAGAACCACCGAGCAATGACGAGAAGCTGCCAGCTCCCCAACATCGTAACTCCGCACTGCAGCACAGGCAGGGTTAGATTGGTTGAAGACATGCGTACCATCGACGTGCAGTACGCCTTATTACACGGCGTCACCGTGCCCCCATGCGGGCAATGGAGATGAAGTGTTTTGCCCAAGGACACAACGCTGTTGCCGCAGGTGGGATTCGAACCGAGGACCACTCGGCTTGCAGCCTGTACCTCTACCTACTGAACCACCTCGCTCCCCACCAGCGACTAAAGAGACAATTCTGGTGCTTAATAAAATAGAGTAGGTAACCAATTTTATTGAATGGTGCGCGTTGTTTTAATTGCAGTTAAAAAGATATTAAATGTGGTAATGGAAAACTGCAATCATTTCCACGGGACCGTTATATATGTTATAATGAGTGGGCGGCAGTAGTAGAAGATGTGGTAAACGTCCATCATTGGCAGGATCTCATGCAGCATCTCATGTGACGTCATGGACACGTGACCTGGTGGCGCCATGTTGTGTTGTCATGGTAACCCGCGTGAGCGGCCATGTTGTCACGTCATCCCCATAGTTATACGTGGTCCTAGTGCGCATGCGTAGCGCGTGTTGTTAGGGTGATACGTATTTCCGTCGTCCATTTTGTATACTGAAGGCCGCCATCTTGGTTTCTGTGGTAGCATGTGGTTGCTATGTGACCCAAAGGCTTATAATAGGACAGGGGTATGTTCGGAGGGTATGTTCGATTGAATCGGAGTATCATCAAGCAAATGAGCTTTAGAGTAATTGCTCGTTCCAGTGACTCGCACATACTGCTCGTCGACTCATTTCGGTATTTGGGGATACCTATGGCCTGGTATTGTATTATTTGCGGATACTTTTTATAGGATACTTATCTAAGGATACTATTACTTGTTTGGCCCAGCCTTCTGGGACGCCCAAGGACATGCCTACCCCAAATTCTCCAAATAAGCTATCGAACAGTTACTGATAAGTCATTGCTCGAATGACTCGAAGCTCATCGAGCAAATAAGCTTTCGACTAATTGCTCGATGGAGTGACTCGACATATTGCTCGAATGACTCGAGGCCCATCGAGCAAATGAGCTATTGAGCAATTGCTCGTTCGCCTGACTCGCACATACTGCTCTTAGCCTCATTTCGGTATTCGAGGATACCTATGACATGGCTACGTATCAGTTGAGGATACCTGTTAAAATTTTTATACGCTTTTTCTAAAAACATAATAGTGATGGTGGGTTTATCTTATAACTTCCATTTCTAGTGTCAGTAACTTTCTTTTTAGTTTAGCAGACGACACTTGCAAAAATTGTTATTGTATAACTATTTTTTTTATCTCCTTTGTATGGAGTCTTTCTGTTTATGTTTTCTGAAGAAACAATTTAGAACTCAAATAAATCATTGAAGACATACCTGCATTGCGTCTTTGGACCAGACACTAAACCATTCACCTGACCAATTGGCTGCATCCGACCGCGTAATATACTAATTGAGCAGTTGAAAAATTATGTTTAAAAAAACTTTCAACAATGTATAGCTTGTTCCAGTGAGGGGTCACATGGTATGGGTTTTGATGAAATGTTTTGTACGATTTGAAAACATAATATTTTAAATAATATTTTTTTTATATCGCGTGCGTTGGGTAAAGGGTTAATCTAGGGTCATGCAAAGATTCGCTTCGTGATTCCTATATTTTCGAATCGGATAACATGTTTTTTTCCACGTAGGGACAATGGCAAATAAATGTCTTGTACCAACGGAATCATGCCGTAGAAATGAAACCAGGCCGGGGAGAGGGTGGGGGCAGGGGTAGTAACCCCTGGGTCCAGGAATTTAGTGGGGTCCCATCTTGGCCCAGGATTCTTGGATCAGGCTTGGGTCTCCAAAAGTTCTGACTCCTGTGCCAAACCATTGCCCCCGCCCCCGATCCCCGAGCGCGAATCAGCAAGATAAGTTGACTGTCGTATTGGAATACCAGTTGCTACTCTTGTAAAGAAGGAAAGGGAGTGCCCTATGGAGATTTTCAATCTGTTAACCCTTCATTTAACATGAAAAAGACGCCACTTCCAAACAAAATTATTGAATATCTATTATTTTTATTTTTTGCGTCACAAAACATAGCTTATGACCCCTGATTGGAACGATGACTTGTATCTTTACCACTGGCTTGGTAACCATCTCCGACAGTTAGCAAGCCTGTAATAATGATACAGGTCGGTTGTAATCTTACAAGGTTGTAAAGGGTTCAGAGGGGGCGCGGTGGCGTTGCGGTAACCGGTTCTCGCCAGATCACCGTAGTTAAGCAACGTCGAGCTCGGTTAGTCCTTGGATGGGTGACCGTCTGAGCGATCGAGTCGGACTCCCGATTGTCCACATGGGGGTACGATGACGCCGTGCACTAATGCGTACTGCACGTCGATGGTGCGCATGTCTTCAACCAGTCTAACCCTGCCTGTGTTGCAGTGCGGAGTTTCGATGTTGGGGAGCTGGCAGCTGCTCGTCGTTGCTAGGTGGTTCTCTTCGGGTACTCCCGCTTTCTCCACCCGTAAAACTGTCACCGACACGATATGACCTTGGCTGTTAAAGTGTCGTTAAACCCTACTAAATAAATAAATAAATAAATAAATAAATAAATAAATAAATAAATAAATAAATAAATAAATAATAGGTTCAGAAGACTATAGTATTAGGTGGTACTGAGGTGGTTGCTGTAGAAGCTAACGATAGGACAGACGATGGTGACTATGAACAAGTGAGTAGTAGTGGACTTGGAACTTTGGAGATGATGGGTGGTCTAGATGCTGTATAAGAGCTGTATAGGAGCCATATAGGAGCTAGGAGACATATAGGAGCTGTATAGGAGCCATGTTGTTGGTATCCTTAAATACCGAATTGAGGCTAAGAATCGTATGTGCGAGTCACTCGATCGAGCAATTGCTCTATATCTCATTTGCTCGATAGGATTCGAGTCGTTCGAGCAATGACTTTTCAGTAATTGCTTGACAGCTTATAAGGCTTATAAGGGGAATTTGAGATAGGTACGTATTGGTGGTGGCCTAAATGGCCTGGTCCAAACAGGTAATAGTATCCTCAGATAAGTATCCTATAAAAAGTATCCTTGGAAGGTATCCTCAAATAATGCAATACTAGGCCATAGTTGGCCTCAAATACTGAAATGAGGCTAAGAGTCTCATGGGATTCGAATCGTTCGAGCAATGACTTTTCAGTAATTGCCAGATAGCTTAAAAGGGGATTTCGGGATAGGTATGTCATGCGGTGGCCTAGAAGGTTGGGCGAAACAGGTAATAGTATCCTCAGATAACTATCCTGTAAAAGGTATCCTCAAATAATATATTGCCATGTCATAGTCATCTTCAAGTACTGAAATGAGGATAAGAGTCTAATGTGCGAGTCACTCGAAAGAGCAATTGCTCTATAGCTTATTTGCTCGATGGGATTCGAGTCGTTCGAGCAGTATGTGGAGTCACTCGATCGAGCAATTGCTCAATAGCTCATTTGCTCGATCATATTCGAGTCGGTTGAGCAATGACGTATCAGTAACTGATCGACAGATTCTTGGCTTTAGGAATCATTAGGGCTTTCATGGAGGTTGTCTATCAGCTGACTATAACCCAAAGAGGGGTGGGGGAGGTGGGTTCGATACTATAGCACCACGTGCTACCATTATATGTCCAAAAAGGGGGGGGGGGGGGATTCGCTAAGTCCGTTTCGGTAGATTAAGGTGGATTTTGGTGATTTGGAGGGATTGTCGGGTTGTTTGTGGAAATTAGATTTACTCTTGTACAAAGGAACATACCCTCTGAACATACCCCTGTCCTATAAGAAGTCTATGGGTAACATAGCAATCACGTGTTACCATAGAAACTAAGATGGCGGCCTCCAGTATACAACACGGACCACCCTAACAGCACGCGCTGCGCATGCGCACTAACACCCCGTATCACCTCGGGGATGACGTCACAGGATGGCCGCTCACGCGGATTACCATGACAAAACAACATGGCGCCACTGGTCCCGTGACTATGATGTCACTTGAGATCATCCATGACATCATCCAAATGGGCCCTCAAACATACGAGACTTGCTACTGGGGTCATATGCTATGTTTTTGAGACAAAATAATGAAAATCGATGGCAATTTGCCTGAATAGCGTTAGGCTTGATAAAGGGTTGTATAGACTGTTATCTATATGCATATGCACCAAACCCGGTGTTATCACTTCAAGCATTCTTCACTTCAAGAACTTCGACATCTGCATCAGTATCCCGACACTTTCAATGGGGGGCACGCACAGAATTAACACTAGGGCCCGAATTTCCTCTCCCCCGCCCTGAATGAAAGAATCGATGCTTGTTGCTTTTTCGGGTCCATCGACATGCCTGTCTGCCTGAAAAATGTACCATATTACAATAGTACTTAGTACTTATAAAGCGGTGCGTGCTCGGGTACTCGTGCTATTTACGCAAAATGCACTGTAACTCAATGAAAAAGAAGTGACTGATGAAAACATTTCTGCGCTGTTGCTGATTCCGTGGTGACACCGGACTCCCGATTAGACAATAGAAATTCTGATTCGGAGGACCATAACGTAATCGCGGTTGCCCACGTAGGGCACGGTGTTTTAAGACACACTGCATGTCAATGGCGCAATTGCATTCAACCACCGCTAACGCTATTTGTGCCGGGTTAGTAAGTTGGCGAGGCTGACAGTTTCTCACTGCTGTCCGGGACAACATGACACTGGCTGTTAAAAAGGGTCGTTAAGCGCATATTTCTGCTTGATACTTTTACCACAGTAACGTCCACAATAGGCCAATGCTTTTCAGAAGAGTCAGGTTTTTCACATTTTATTCTCTCGATTTTTGCAGTTTTTGTCTGAAATAGAGGGATTTTGATCCGTCATTGGAACGAGCTCAAAGAGCTCGTCCCTATGAGAGGCCTTAAGCTATGTTTCTGAGAACACAATTAAAAAATAATAAAATTTGATTTCAGTTTCTTGTAAATGGAAATTGTTGTTTTCCCGCTATTTTAGGTAATGGGTTAATTATTAACAAAAAAGATTCAACAGATTAATACAACGGGCCTGTAAACGTGTTAGCTGTAACCTTGGGTGAATTTCTTATATAAACCTTATGCGTCTTTATGAAGAGGGCTGAGGTAATATAATAAGTAATGTAATATATTACAATTTTGAAAGTAATTTAAAGTAATAAGTAATAGAGATTTTTTACTACAAGTAATATCAATACATATTAGTCTGAAAAATAGCAGTAATATTTATTACTTTTTTAATACAATTTAAATTCGGGAAAAAACTCCATAGTTACCGAAATTACGAAGTCGTCAAACGAATATGCACACAAAACCCCGAGTGAAAATGTCCCTGTTTGGGATATATTTCTAACTATGAGTACACATGCATTGAATGACGCCCTTATTCGAGAGATATTATAAGTTATCTCCACCAACAAATATGGTATATGGAGATTTAATACCTGGATGTCGGTTTTTAAACACCGATCCGCAGGCGAGGTGTTTGAATGAGACATCCGGGTATTAAATCTCCATATACCATACATGCTGGCGGAGTTAACGTTTTTGTCCCGTTTGAAATACAATACAAACATAGTGGAAATAAACTGGACGCATTTCGCAGCTCCACAATCACTTGGACCAAATTCGTGAAAATTATTTTGTTTTTAAAATCGCAGAAGACAACCGATAGAGTTACATCCCTTGGGTCGTTCAGGACACAAGTAAACAGTATTTTGTTGACATATCGTCCCCTGAGTTCCAATGTGTTCTATGTGCCTACTGGCACATAGAACACATTGGTACTCAGGGGACGAATTATTTGCTCTTATTTTATTTTTATGATTGAATTGGCGGCAATCTGATGATATTTGTGACTATTTTCGGGTTTTTTGGTTCGATTTTTATTTCGAGGCGAGCAACAGCTGAAATCTCTCGTTTAAATCATATGCCCCCGATGTTTCGCGTGCGCTTATACTCTGGATGTTGCACGCTCTCAAATATCTTGGATGTTGGGTGCATCCTTTGCCATGGCTATTTGTCCAAGGCATTCTGACCCATCAAAAGACCGAATTTATCGGAATATAGGGACAATGTCGGTTAGTTCAACGTTTGTACGATATTATACTTCTCCTACTTCGCATTCTAATATCGAACTAGAATCACAAGCTTTCCCTGTCGTGCAAAATATTTTAGCCCCTTGAAAGAATTCTTGGAATAACAGATTGCTGCTTTGAAAC
This sequence comes from Pictodentalium vernedei, assembly GCA_031216915.1. Taxonomy (NCBI): domain Eukaryota; kingdom Metazoa; phylum Mollusca; class Scaphopoda; order Dentaliida; family Dentaliidae; genus Pictodentalium; species Pictodentalium vernedei. Next base: position 332,288,933 of record CM062292.1, read on the forward strand.
TCTTCCTCGTGAAATTTGCCAAGTTTGTGTATGACAGGGTGGTGATAGGTCCTTTTTATTCTTTTCTTCCTAATACTGTCAGAGAGACGTTTGTGACAATGCTCGGAGTAACGTTGTCACTCAGGAAGATTCGTCCGTAAAAGACTATACTCTCATATCTGCTCTCCAACTGTTGGTAACTACCATGGAGGCTTAGCCAGCGGAATGTTTGTATGGAAGAATCAGCACGAACTGGTGTATGCTCTCTTGTGCCTCTCAAGGGCGTTTCCTTGTTAATGGCCATACAGAATAAAAGGGATAAGAAAACAAACCCACAATATGGAGGTTTGTCAATCAATTGCCTATAATCCAATTACAGCTGTATTCAAATTAAAGTCTATTTTCTATAAAAAAAATGTGTACTAAGGTCCTCAAACAATGGAACAAAACGTTTGACAAACTTACACTTATTTACATATAGCTGCGATTCCCGTGCTGTGCATGATTATTCCACCAACTCTCCAGGCTCCCAGAGTTCCTGTGGTTGAACGTATACCCATTCAGGCAACATCAAACTCAATCGGGACCCATCGCATGTCCTCTTTCCGTTACAATTAGCCCAGGTGACAATTTTCAGCTCGATGTCGCTAAATGTAGGAATGTAGCCCGTGGTTGTATGAAAGGTTGATAAATAGAGGATATGGAATGAGTGTTTTTGTCATATAATATTTATGAAACGAGTCTAAGAATTTTCCAAACGGAAAATTCGGACGAGTTTCATAAATATTATATGAGAAAAACACTCATTTCATATTCCATTTATCATATGACACACACACGCACAAATTAGCCACTTAGTATGACTTTTAACCCATCACCTAACTTGAGTTGCAGACGGCACTTGGAAAAAACATCCTCGTATAACTAAAATGTTTCATTTTTTGCTTCCAAAACATAGGTTATGACCCCTCTTTGGAACGAGCTCGTTCCAATGAGGGGTCATAACCTATGTTTTGGAAGCAAAAAGTGAAAATATAAAAAAAATGAATGGCGTTTTTATAACCCACCCTAAATAGGACAGATAACGTAAAATTTCCCTACTGAAATTATGCAAATGTGACCCAGTTATATTTTGTTTAGCAAGCAAATTGTCCAGTTTTGAAATTGACCAATGAAAGCTGCCAACTCTAATTATGCAAATCATGAAAATGTGGCCCAGTTTTATTTTGTTCAGCCAATCAAATTGTCTAGTTTTGAAACTGACCAATGAAATTGACGGAAGGCTTTATTTATCACTGATTAATATGAAAGCAAAATATCAAATGTTTTAAAGTGAACAAAACGGACGAGTTATATGATAAATGAAGGAATGATTAAACAAATAATTCACCCGTTGTGTTAATCCTAATAAAAAGTACCCCTAGGTACAAAATTTCAGTTCCATATCTCTGAACATGTTGTAGGTGTGCAAACCAGTGTTGTTCTGGTTCAATGGGTAAACACAACGTTGAATGTGAATCACTCGAAATCATTCAAAACTTATTTGAACTGGTAGAGTGCTAAATTTTTTTGGCCAGCACAACTTCAAAACAGGTCTTTGCCTTGTTACAATTTATGGGAGAGTGTCTCTCCCATACATTGTAACAAAGCAAACCCTCACAGACTAAATAATATCACTTCAAATATAATACAAACACATCCACTGAATGTTAGCCATCAAGCTGTGGTACCTGTACTTCAGAATAAATCCCAAATATGGGCTTCCAGCACTCTACAGTTGAAGCAGAAAAACGTCGCTCAAATAGACTTTCATCCTAACCGAGGTTAAGGGGTCATAAAGATCAAATGGAGATTTTCTTCTTTTTACATAAAATCATTCAAAATCCTTCAGAAACACATTTTAGAACAGAAAACATCACAAAAATAGATCCTCGCCCCAACACTTGGCCATGGGTGGGTGGGAAGGGGCGGGCTTGCAAATACCATTTATCTGCAACTCTTGTATCCCACCTAGCATGCAGTAGCCTTTGACTTGACAGACATTATAAATAACTGACTAGCAAAATTTGTTATCCGATAAAATCTACATGGCGTTTCCAAATTGCCATAGTTACCAACAAAAACAAAGCAGTTTAAAGCAAGCCGTATTTCGGGTGATTGAGTACAAACCAATTTTCTGAACTCAGAAATTCTTGTTGCTTCATGCCGCTATCCCCAAGCTGGGAGCACAGGCTATGCCCCACAAACTGATGTCAAACTTTTTGGCTATAGCCATACAGCATCAAAAGGTTAACAAAACAAACTCACAATATGAAACTTGTCAATCAATTTCCTATAATTTAATTTCAGCTGCATTCAAATGAAATTCGGTTTTCGAGAGAAATTTATTTATTTATTTATTTATTTATTGATGTTTAAGGTCATATATTTATGCACAATGGCTAATCATGACCGTGACAGTTTTACGGGTGGAGGAAGCCGGAGTACCCGGAGAGAACCACCGAGCAACGACGAGCAGCTGCCAGCTCCCCAACATCGTAACTCCGCACTGCAGCACAGGCAGGGTTAGAGTGGTTGAAGACATGCGTACCATTGACGTGCAGTACGCCTTAGTACACGGCGTCATCGTGCCCCCACGCGGGCAATGGAGATGAAGTGTCTTGCCCAAGGACACAACGCGGTTGCCGCAGGTGGGATTCGAGAGAAATTGGTGTACTCATTTCCCCATACAATGTGACCAACACAAAACACACCGTATTTGTATATCAATAAGCGTTTGAAAAACTCACACTAATTTACAACTAGCAGAGATCATCGTGCTATGCACGATTAATCCACCAACTCTCCAGGCTCCCAGAGTTCCTGTCTTTGAAGTTTTTTTCCGTTGAGGCAACATCAATCTCAGTCGGGACTCATCCCACAAAGTGTCTATTTGCCACTCGGCAAATTGCTGTTCCTCATTATTTTAGATATATGCCACTCGGGCAAGATTTAGTTTCGGGTTGAGTTAAACCAACATTTCGGAGCAAAATCATCTAGCTTGGTCTTTAAAAAAATAGGAGGGGTCATGTGGGGCAAAAGGATGGTAAATAGCGATTTTAAGAAATATTGTAGAATTCACCCAAGTACTGAGCTCTGTCAGCAGCAATGAAGATATCTGTTTGGGTTACCACGAATACCAAAAGGGGATGGCAAACAAAGATAGTATTTAAAAGGAGTGTCAAATAACAATAATGAACAAATGTAGTGGCACATAACAACAGTAATAAAGGGGGACGGCAAACTACGATAAAAATCACAAGGGGATAGCAAATGCAAATAATTATGAAAAGGGGGTGGCAAAGTGATAACAATCAAAACAGGTGGCAAATAATGACAGTATCAATAGGGGTGGAAAATAATGGTAGTAATCAAAAGGGGGTGACAAATAACGATAATAATCAAAAGGAGGTTGCAACTAACGTTAAGAATCATAATGGATGGCAAATAATGATAACAACTGATTTGATTATTATCATTATTTGCCACCCCTTTTAATTATTAACAGTAATTGCCACGCCTTTTCATTATTATCTTTATTTGCCACCCTCTTTTCAGTATTATCTTATTTGCGACCCCCGTTTCGGTATTATCTTTATCTGTCATCCCCTTTTGATTGTTATAATTCCCCCTTAATTATTATCATTATTCCCCACCCACTTTTGATTATTATAACCCCTTTTTAATTATTACCAGAATTTACCACGTCTTTAAATATTATCTTTTTTGCCATCCCCTTTTGACTATAACCTTCATTTGCCACTCCTTTTAATTGTTATCATTGTCTGCGACCCCTTTTCGTTATTACAGTTATTTGCCTCCCTTTTCATTATTATATTTATTTGCCACTCCCTTTTTATTGTTATAATTTGCTAACCCCTTTGATTATTATCATTATTCCCACCCATTTTTTGTTATAATCGTTATTTGCCACCCCTTTGATTATGAACGGTATTTGCCACCCCTTTTCCTTATTATCTTTCTTTGCAATCCCACTTTGGTCATTATTTAACACTCCTTTTGATTATTATAGTTATTTGCCACCTGTTTTGACTTTTATCACTTTGCCACCCACTTTTCATTATTATTTTCATTTGCTATCCCCTTTTGATTTTTATCGTAATTTGCCACCCTATTTTTATTACAATTGTTATTTGCCACCCCTTTGTTCATTATTGTTATTTGCCACTTTTGATTATCATCTTTGCTTGCCACCACTTTTGGTCGAAATCGCTATTTCGTCCACTGGGTTCCAATGTGTTCTATGTACCTACTGGCACATAGAATACATTAGAATTCAGGGGACGATTTGCCACACATGTGGCAAATAGCTTAAATAATAAGAAATAGTTATTTGCCACCTAGGTGGCAAATAGTTTAAATAATGAGAAATAGCTATTTGCCACCTTGTGGAATTCCTGTGGATCAATTGTGGACTTATTTTAGGAATTCATACGAAAACCCATGTAAAATATCCCTTTACTTCGGAATTCATTCGGATGGCATTGCCCTAATTTCTATACAACTGGTTTGCTGAAATGTTAGCGTAAAACGTCGACATTCAAACTACACCCCCCCCCCCTCCCCCCGTAAACATGGTATCAAGTCAATCAGGGCGATAACTCCTCTCAATCCATGATGTTTGATGATGTGAAAGCTTAACCCTTTTATTGCCACGCCCACTTTAGTCATATACGGGACCTCTATGTACGCCTGTGTGCAGGGAATTTTAATAAAATTTATGACATACTTGAAAGTCTATCATCTGATTAATTGTTGGAAAGGGCCCTATAAGCCCTTTCCAACAAGGAATCAGATGGTAGGTTCAATCTGGCATTCCAGAACATACAGATAATCTTCATAAAATAGGTTACAATAGTCGCTTTCTACAGCGTGATTTTTAATCAGACGTGATGAAGTTTACCTTGCATGAAAACTGATAACATTTTTTTACTTCCCAAAGTGTGATTTACTGGAATTTCCCGGTTTGATTATAAACAATAACTTCACAAGTGAATTATGCGATCAACAATTGTGCCATGTATCCGTGCTCGATGAGCTCGTTCCAATGATGGTTCATAACCTGTGTTTTAGAGACAAAAATGAAAAGATAATGAAAATTAATTGGCGAGTTTTGAGAATAGCGCTGGCTGTTTTGGGCCGTTTTTGGCCGTTAAGTTAGGTAATAGGTTAAATAATATAATTGTCGTTAATAATGAAAATTAATAAACAGAGTAATCGGATGACTGGACTGGTTACGTGAAATAATTCATTTAAGGCGAGGGACTATATTGTAAAACACTTGTGCGTATTCGTGCACTCGTGTTTGAACAACGTCCCTCACCTCTCATGAATTATTTCACGTTACCCTAACTAAATTATGTTGTAAATATACATTATGTATTGTCACGTAAATTGTGCACATCGTGAACATGTTTATTAATTTTCGCAGACATCAATGTATATTCTTTAGCGATCAGAGATTACGAGGTGTCGGGAAATTGAAATCCATCGAGAAATTTTTTCTCTTGAGCCTTGCTAATTTATATTAACCCCCCCCCCCCCCCCCCCACCCTCCAAGAGATTGCCCCGGTGGAACTATGTTTCTGTTCGTGACCAGTGAACGTTCCAGCAATATACCTGTATATGCGCAGCCTATTCTAATTATTCCAAAACAAAAGTCACCTCTAGCTGGTTTTGGTACAGCAAAATGTGTCCTCATTGGTCGAAGCGTTTATACCAAAGAACTGTATTTGTAATTTTTCTGAAAGTTTGCTCAAAACCCTTTGAACCCGAAACTGTCGCTTTTCAGGCTCCGGATCGTGGTACAACCTCAATTCATAAAGAAGATAGTTGCTCAGTGAAATTGTGTTAAAAACAACCTCAAGGCTGCACGTGGAAAATATTGATTGGTATCCCCCTAAGTAACGAATATACACGCTACCAACTGACGCATCTGAGTGGGGCAGGTTCCAAAGCACTGAGCTCCTGCTGCTTCTATGATCCGTTTTCACAATTTGTGGCAACTGTCAGAATGCGAGAACCATTTACTTTTCATTGTAGTTTTCAATAACGCTTCCGCTGACATTTTGTCAAATCGAGTTGATATGACGCCCCTTACTTCTTCTGTTAGCCTGTAGCTGTTTTCCGAGAAGGGTGGGTATGGTTTTGTGGTATTGTAAGGAAAGAAAACTGAACATTAATTCCGAAATATCACCCGGCTCTAATTTTAACTGGTTGAGGTCTATATTTTTTGATGGTCTGAATTTGTTCATCAAACTTTGTTTTATAACAAATTATGGGCACTCTTCAATAATCTGTGAAACAAAACAAATTTGTATAAATAAAATATTATTTGCGTTTGACTGAATATGAAAAATGAGCAAGAAAAATGTTAGCTTTTGCTCTGGTGCCCTCATTTGTTGAAAGCCCTGATAGTGGCTACTAGCACTCAACCAGTTAATTGATGCTCTTGTCAGTAATTGTACATTTTGGTTTTTGAATAGGTGTGTTTGTCAAGATGCAACCATGTGGACTTTCCACTTATGGTATCAAGCGTTACATCAAACATACTGATATAAACAAATATGGCGCTTCTCTTCGACAAAACCCAAACACCTAAGCATTAAGACACCAAACACTCAAATACTAAAATACTAAGTTCAAACACCCAAATACTAAGTTCAAACACAACAGCTGTTACGAATGCTACTTGCTTGATGATATAGCCTTGTTCTTTAATGTCCAACGCAACTTTCGATACAAACAACACTGCTATAATATGCCTTCGTTTACCGCGCTCACCAAAATGAGGCGGCAGACATTCTGGAATCACTGGAATCAGTTATAGATACTCATTCACTTGGGTTCAATGTAACACACCATCTATTTTGATAATAATGTGCATGTTATTCAGAGATTAGTCGAGTTTCAGAATCAAGTAGATTTGTCTAAACTGTATGGCCTCAACACACTTGCTTTCATTCATTCATTCATTCATTCATTCATTCATTCATTCATTCATTCATTCATTCATTCATTCATTCATTCATTCATTCATTCATTCATTCATTCATTCATTCATTCATTCATTCATTCATTCTAGCAGGTTACCCCAGTCACTGTCATAAGCAAAACCGATAGAAAACAAACAACAGTTCATGTCATTTTTTCAAATATATTTCAGGAGCGCTGGATGATTTGGATGAAGATTCTAGAAACTATCTTTCTGCGGCGGCTAAAAGAGGAAATGCTGGTTGTGTTAGCGACCTACCTTGGTTCTGTCCCAGGAAATAATATCAACCACAATTAAAGAGACGACTGAATAAATTAATCACAGCATATTCATATATACGTGTTCATATTTATTTACCGAACCGGAGGCGGGAGAGCCCATGAAATGTTAATAAATGCTCTTCATGCCCTTTCGTTCAAAACTGAAGATGTCACAGTTCTTGTGTTGTATTAGATTCTTTGTTTTAACCCTTTCAACTCGTAAGACCCATTTTTCGTTTCAAGGCATAATTTCATCCCATTTTTCTTATCATTAGAGGTCCATACACGAGTCATTGATGATAAAATAATAACTGTAGTCTGCAGCCAGAGGGCTGCAGACTGCAGTTTTTATTTTATCCTCCCTGTATATTGATATTGGGCTGCCCCATGTCGCTGTAAGTGTACACAGAGGCGATACCATTCCGGCAAACGAGGGTCTTTATCTAACGAATCGACCGCATCCGCCAATGTAAAGTACAAACGGGGGCAGTTGAAAAAATCATTCAACAAAAGCACACCATATGACGCCACATTGGAAAGAGCTGCTGGGGCCCTTTCAACGAGGGGCGACGTGATATGGTTTGTTGAAATTTTTCGAAAAAAGTAAAAGTAAAAAATTAATAACAAGTTTTGTTATATATGTATAATGAATGGCCCACACCGAAAATACACACAAAGCAGCTATTGCTGAATGCACGGGGAACGTTATTATCCGCGGTAACAAATTGTCATCCATCACCTCTGGCAGTGGATATCAATGCGTTATCGTGGATAATCCCGCGTCCCCTTGTCCCGGTGTAAGTGGAAAAAACAAGTGAGTTTCACAAAACAAAACCGGAGCTCTTAGCGTTCCCTGGACCTGCACATCGATACATAACTCCATTGTGTCGGACTTTCTTATCCTTATTGATTATTCCTAGCAGTATTATTTCTATCGCATCGACGGGCCGTATTTTTAGTTTTCGAGATGGCCAGTCGAAGAAGAAACTTCATTCAATGTATAGAAAGATCCTGAATAAGTACGGCAGTGTTGTTTTAGACTTTAGTCTTTCCTATAACGCGACGCGGCAAGAAAGAGTCTGCCCTAAGACAGAACACAACCCGTACGGAGTACCTGGTACTGGAATCAACGGCCTGACTTGGAGTTTTTCCTGTACTTCAAGAGCACAGAAAGCGCGGGTGAAATACAAGGAAAACTTCAATTCGGCAACTGTGAAATACAAGCAGAACTCCAACAAATGTCGTTGATTCCTTTCCTCCCTACTCTACCCGAGTTGTGTTCTGTCTTGATACAACGATTCGTCCTGAATTAACTAGTAGAGTACTGGAAGCCCATATTTAGGCTTCATTCCGAAATGCAGACACTGCAACTTAAAGGCTTCAAAGTTAGTATCTGTTGTTCGTATTATTTTTAACCCTTTACCCAACGTAACGGCCAAAACCGACCAGCACTATTCACACAAATTTCTATCCATTTTCCTTATTTTTTCGTTTTTTAGCGTCAAAAACATAGCTTATGACCCCTCATTGGAACGAGCTCGTTGCAATGAGAGGTCGTAAGCTATGTTTTTAAAGTAAAGAATAAAAAAATTAGTTATTCAAGAATTTTATTTGCAAGTGTCGTCTGCTTTTCGTGTAAGGTAGAAAGGTTTAAGTGATATCATTTAGTCTGTTAGGATTTGCCTTGAAATTTATGGGAGAGTGCCCACATGCACTCTCCTATAAATTGTAACAAGGCAAAGACATGTGAACAAATTGTGATGGCCAAAATAACTCTACCAGTAAAATGAATGAGGCTGCTAATTTAAAGACAGGATGTCATCATGGTCGGTCTGTTTACGTTATTGTTTGACACTGTTTTGTGTCGAAACATTTCATTCACGTCATGCGTTACAGCCAACCAAATTCGTTCTCGCATGACGTTCTTACACGTAGGCCGGATTCTACGTGTCGTGTACCAAGCATTTCTTCAATGTCTGTAGTGTTTCAGGTAACGTTGGATACACTCAGCAATCGTGGTGTAATGTAAAGACAACGATGTGCTAACCCTTTACCTAACATGAAAAGCAGACGACACTTGCAAAAGATTCTTGAACAACTAATTTTTGTCATTGTTTGTCTTAAAAACATAGGTTATGACCCATCATTGGAACGAGCTCGACGAGCTCGTTCCGAAAAGGGGTCATAACCTATGTTTTTGAGACGAAAAAATAAAAAAAAATAATGAAAATTAATTTGGCGATTTTTGTGAATAGCGCTGACCAGTTTTGGTCGTTACGTTAGGCAAAAGGCTAACGTTTTGAGGTGAGTCGAAAAAAGCCGACATCCCGCTGGCGTCACTTTTAAACTTAAGTATTTTGATGACATCTTTTCGAGTTTACTAGGAGAAAAATCATTTGGAGATTGGTGTTGGGAAAGGATTGGTAGCTGTGTTCATGAAAACGAATCGGAACGCCATCTTTCTTTACACAATGGAGACGACAATGAAAAAGCCCAGCGATCGTTAAATATTCAAATGAGGACGGTCATGTGGGTGGGTAAGATATATCTATCTAATCCAGGCATCATTTCAGACGGAACACGCGTATCTCAGTCGGCAGGTAGTGGGAGAATCTGTATTGAGTGTCAAACTAAACCTTTTTATCGCACGCATCGCATTAACAATTTAATCCACTTGCCATGTCTTGCAAGTAATTAATATTACTTGTGTGATAAATACAGGTTATTACCACTGTGTGGGTTTTCGAGATGGTGTAGTGAAATCGACACCTCGTCTCTGGGCATATATCCGTTAGGTACAAACCAATTTATCTTACAATATTCATTCCTTTCTTGACTTGTTCGCATAGTGAAGGGGTTGGGTACAGTTTTTAATGGTGACTTTTTTGACAGCGTCTCTGAATTGATTTTTTTAATGAAAATCATGACGTCATTGTATGGCTTTCTTGAAAGAAGAGATTCGTCGAAGTGAGAGAAAAGATAATTCAGCTTTCCGATTGTCGCGGCTTCCCCTGTTGAGAAGCCGAGACGTTCGGAAAGCTGAACTTGGAGAAGAGGAAACTTCGGATTTTGTGAAAAGAATGAGAAACAATAACACTATCAGAAAATTGTAACAGATCTGAGAACATTTTTAGTTATTTGTGTTGGTTTAGTAATTAAAGAGGTTATTATTTGGTTAGTTTCATATCTACCGAGATAGCAATCCTCGGTAACTTCACACCAGCCTTCTACCCTCGGTCTCAGATTAATATGAAGTTAACTGGGGATGATATCTCGGCCGACATGAAACCAACCAAGTAATAGTCTGTATATATTAGGTAAGGCGTTTAGAGGACAATTCTAATTGATATCAAGTGCACATTACAATCTCAGGTGGCAGTCAGTACTTTCTAGTGCCAGCGAAAGTCTGGAGGTGCATTCAGAGATATAGCGTGTGGAGCAGAATATGAGCGCCGAGGTTCATTAGGCATGGTTATAGTCAGTGGCCCTCCGAAGAACATGAAAATTATCTGATCGCGGAGAGTTGTAATAGAATTTGAGAATTAACAGTCTGTGGAAGCCAGAGAGGTAAACATCAAATATCGATTTGGCAATATTTCTGGGGCTGATTCAAAGAAAATGAATGTTTATGGTACTATTTTTTATCTAACAATCATATAGAATTTGGCCTGAAAACCACGAGAAACGGTACGTATCACATAATGTGTTCCGATTCCGTATCATATAGACGACTCATTCTGATCCCATATCATATAGACGACTCGTTTCCGGTAACGCGACGGGCTATCATAACAGACGCATGAATACATTCTACGTGCGTTTCAGTGATCGACTCAGCTAATCGCTTAGAAAAGAAAAGAAAATTCCTTACAGTTAACGACTGAAATATTAATAGCCAATGACCCCCACCCCGCACAATAAATAGAATCCTGCACAATTCTATATTACACCTACCAGGTTCCTGAGGATGTGCCCACGGCGCTCCCCCGTAAATCATAGGACGTGACACTGAGAGTGAAGAATTTGACAACACAACTTTGAACACAGCGGTGACCGCGTTACTCATTGTTTGTTCGAGGGCACAACAATATAGTTCCATAAAATATGTTTGTTTTTTTACTTTTTCTCGCCCAATATTATGTCAAAAAATTGTATTAATAATTTAAGATTTAATCTGGTTATGTGACAGAATTGTTAGATAAATGAATTATCACGATAATGTGCATGTCTTGTGATTTGCAACAGATTCTCGGTGGTGTCCAAAAAGCCGGCTCGTTGAGATTCCATTCTGGACACCACCTCAATGCACATTATCATGATAATCTGCATGGATTCAATCGTCTGGAATATATCAATTGTTCTGAAAAAACGAACCGTAGGTTGGCTTTTCAGACCAACTGAAATATCCCAGAGGAGTGAATCTAAACATAGGCGATGGACTATTTAAGGGCTAGACTGGTTCCAGGCCTTAACAACTCCTAATTCCATACAGAATTAGTCTAGTAGCTTGATGCAGCGTCTCAACGTCAGATGCACGAGAATTGCGTTGTAAATATGTTGTGGAAACCCAATGTTGTGGCAGACAGTAAACACAAATAACACGGGAAAACACACATGAACGGTGTGAGAAACAAGAATACCCTACATCAATGGTAACGACGACGATTTCGCCCCGAAGAACCCAAGAACTCTCAACTAATGATAATGTCACAAAGTGTGTCTTGTATCTGGTGAAAGAGAATAATTGCGAGTAATGTTTATATTCATGTAAATAAATGAGCTTTTGTGAATAATTAGAAAAACGACCTCATAAGACTCTAAAGTCCCTGACACCTAATGGAAAGAACTCATAGCCCAAACACAGTACGACCGCCGTGGACTGGTCACTTTCCACGGGTGGGCAATAGCAGCAGGTAGGGTGTACAGACCATTTAGTTCAGTTTGCACTCAGTTGACCGTCACAGGAGATAACAATACTCGACAATATTTGCAATTGCACAATATTGTTAAGCGACCTCGTTCGAACAGTTCAATCGACAAACTGTGTTTATAGTGTTTAGAATGGCTGATTACCAAAACACCTCCCGTTACAGGGCCGGTGTGACAGGAATGGAAGTCCGTAGGAAAATTAGTCCCTCTGGACTATTATTCCGCGGAATTATAGTTCTAGGTCTAACATTTCTAGGAATAGTAGTCCGGCGGACCACTATTCCTAGAAATGTTAGACCTAGGACTATAATTCCGCGGAATAATAGTCCAGAGGGACTAACGTTCCTACGGACTTCCATTCCTGTCACACCGGTCGGTTCTACCATCCCAAAAAACTAAGCGATGACAACGAGATTCATCTTGCTTTAACCCCTCCACATGGCTTAGAGACCAAAAGTTTTGAAACCAATCACCTGGACATCTTCTCCAAGAATAAACACCCAGATATAAATTCTGATGCAATTATCAAGCAATGGCGGAATACGCATATGGCCTTCTGGCAAAACCAGGTGAACTTCGTTGTATGGTGTGCGACGGCACGATGTGGGGTCTCAGCTACTGACCACCTGAACGAAACTAAAGACTTGTTCGCTAGAATTTTCTGGTTATTTCTACTACCAGACACGACGGATTTTAGCCGAAATTAGAGTTGCCTTACCCCAGGACCACCGGTGGTTTAGATACGATAACTCATATGGCAGAAGCGCTTTTGAAAGATTATCAAATGAATTCGATGTGTCGCCTGATACAGATTGGAGAGAAAAGTGGGATTATAGTGACGTGTTGGGCACTTTATACCAAGTCATAGCATACTACAGCTACCCTCTCACATTACACCCGTCGAGTCGAAGATACGACCATACGGTAACATTCACTGAACGTTCTGGGCACGGTTATACCCATGCAAGTTTTATCAGACAAGAACATGACGATTTCACTACGTTTATAGCGGATGAGGCAAAAGGGTTTACAAGGGTAGGGGTCGAAAGAATCAATGTGTCCATTAGGACTTTCATATGGGCAATAGTCGGGTCCCAGGCTCAGATTCGTTCATCGATTCTCGGAACAGGTACTGCGTTCGACGTCCAAAACCAGTTTGAGGCGAATGTGGAAGATGCCATTGCCCGAAAAGTGGTCTTTGAGAGCACAATTAAACGCTATCAGGACGTGTTGTCTCACGCCAATTCAAAAACAGATTATGTATTCGGCCCCGGTCTCTACATGACGCCTTCCGATATGGAACTAGGTGGCCCTTCACACGGCCTCGTGGGGTACAACAATGAGATCATAATTGCCACAGATGTTCAGGTATTGGGGGTTAACAATGACGTGAACGCCGTGCTACAGCCCGCGGCACAGAAGCAGGTAACGTCTCCTCAACCCCATGATACCCCCGCTGTATTGTGGTCACGTAAGTTCCCTCGGCGATGGCAGTGGAGAGTTCACATAAGTCCATAAAAATCACAGGGAGGAAGGGACCGCGCTCATTGTGAGTGGTGTGGCAGTGGACCTACTGGCAATTTGGCTCTTCTCATCTCGCCTACTGCGAGGATCACGGCCCGAAGGTTCCCAGCAAGCCAGCCAACGGTTTTGGCCAGGAGTTTAAGAAGCCAGGTCTCCAAACTCCCAATAAGGCCAGGGAGAGCGGCAGCAGCCTTTCCTGCAAGGTTAGTTAGCACTCGGCCAAGGGCCTGTTAATGTTTTTTAACCCACTCCTTCGGGCTATGCCTATCCGGTGCTGGCGGTCCAGGCGCTGGAGAGGATGTACCGTGCCACCGGTCAGGGCCAGAGACAGGGTCGAGATGGCCATTCCAACCGCAGTAAGGATTGAGATAATTGTGATCCCCTGCTCCCGGAACAGCATTCGAATGCGCTCGGCTAGCGTCGTGTCTTCGTCGAGAATCCTTCTGATTTTGTTTCTCGGATCCGGTTTATCTGTGCGCGAAAAGCCTCTCTGTGTACTGCGGCTGCCTCCAGGCGAGAAGCCCGCTCATCTTGTACATCCCGCATGGGTTCTGCTATCCGGCGCCTACTAAACAGATCACCTTGAGCTTCATTGAGCTTTCTTTTTTTCCAGAGTAATATGTTTGTCAATCCCGGTCAGTTTAGCCAGGTTGTTAGTCAGCTCACCGCGGGTTGTCCGCATTAGCCCGTTGAGTCCGCGGAGCTCTCTGATGCTGAACTCCAATCTCGTGGTATCAAGTGGAGGGTCATGTAAGGTTTTAAGTGCAGTTTCTTCCTCCTCGGTAAGACTTTCCACCACGTTTTGAGTAGAATTTGACGCAGCATTATCCACCTGTTCCAAGTCTTGTAGTTCTGTGTTATCGATAGGATCCGATCCGATCCTATCAGCTGATTCACCCAACTCATTGTTATTGGCCCGCAATGCTTCAAGTGCCGTTGGCTTGATCGCCTTTTTCACTCGAGGCCAGCCCACAAACCCCAGCTCATTCTGGATGACCTCACTACCGCCGCACTGTCTAGCAATTGTTTCGAGAGCAAGGGGTGCTCCCGATTTATTGACGATGTCAACATTTGGTTGGACCTTCAGCCTAAGCCGCCCATTTTTGCCGAGCTCAAACTTGGAATAGTCACGTAGAAGGGGCACCATCCTTTTCTCAGACAGATTCTGGTAGTTGCCATTGACAGCCTCCCCAAGAGCTTATGATGCAATGATGGTATTTTATCGCCCGTCTCGTGTTCCGAAGAAACAACAGCGCTGACCTCAGGGGCCCAGGTAAAGCTAGTTTCATCTTGCAACTCCATTGCATCACCATCGTCCTGTCGTCTTGAGAACTCGTCATGGTCAAAGTCTGCCATTGTATTAAAGGATGAGCTAGGGCAGTTCAATGTGTCTTCAGACCACTATGGACGAAAGCTTAACCCATAGTGCAGGCTACGAGAACCCATTGGGACAAAGGGAGTTCGGCAGTCGGTTGTGATCACGCACAATCCTAGTACGATTAGCCCAAACCAACAACTCAATGGCCGCTTTCCCAACCTCAGGTCCCACGACCTTATCGTACCGGGTACAGTGCGCATAGCCTTTGTAGCCACCCTGAACTCAACAGATGACATCAGGTCAGTCGTTCAGAATCTTGGCAGTGCCATCGTTAAGAAAATGGCAATGAAAATCAGCGGGAACAAGGTGATGTCGGTCGACCATGCAGAAGTGTACCACTGCTACCTTGACGTCTGGAAGACAGCCTCCGAGCGCAAAAATGCACACTGCCAGTGTATTGATACCTCTACGAAAAAGAATGCTACTAAGCTGCGTATCGGCGCAGCGAACAAGGATGACTCTGTTATGGAAAAGGGTATCGCTGATGCCTGTGGCAACCGTTTCTGTATCCCGCTGGACTTCGAACTTCTCGAGGCTCATATGCCTTTCTACTAGAGAACAAATGTACTCCAGAACCTTTATGAGCTGCTGGAGTACATTTGTTCCAGTTCCTACAGGAACTGGAACAAATGTACTCCAGCAGCTCATAAAGGTTCTGGAAAACATGCACCGTCAACGGAAACAACTCATCGGTTTCAGGGTTCCCATTGGCCTTTGCTCCTTGTTGTTCCGTAGAAACAACAGCATAAGGCCTGTTCTGCGCCACCGGTATCATCTTGCAGGCGATACCAGCAAACTGGCTAGTTGATAACACACGCCAGCCTTCTCAAGTGCGGTTGGCGATCTTCCCCAAGTCTCTTAGCATGTTTTCACGCCTTGCTGATGCAACAACCCCATGCATTGCTAACCAAAGCTATTCAGGGAGTTCGATATCGGAGGAGTCTTATTTTATAGTGATTATAAAACTATAAATGTACTTGACACTATCCGACATTCAAACCGTGGACCTACAAAGGGCGCTGCCCTACGTAACAATACTATTCGCGTCGTGAATGAGAATAATGACCAAGGGGATCAGAAGATAATAATCCCAGATAGCTATTACAATGTATGCGAGCTAAATGACGAGGTGTTTAGTCAGGCTGGGGCTGTACTGGAGCTTCACAAACCTTCAGATCGTCTGGGACTCAAAACATGTAAGTCTCAAACTGGGAAAGTTGGCACGCACTTTAGGATTTGAAACAAACAAAAATCCCTCGGAAAGGCAAGCTGATGGGAGATGAGTTACCTAGACTTGCGGCCCATCGTGAGCTCTATGTTCATCTATCAGAAGTCAGCACCACTACTCAGAACAGTACCTGTAGCAAATGAAAAATGTGCCAATGGCAGAATAGTAGCTTTCTCTCATTTGCAGGTACGGGAGAATTTTTCGAAATAAGTCTTGCCCTCACCCTCTCCCCAGAAGCTGGCAGAGTAGCAGGCTTCAGTGTCAATGCTGACGACGTTTCTTGTGTCATAGTCCATCGAGTACCATAGACCGCCCGGTCCATGCTCGTCACAAGCCTTCTGGATATCGCCTAGGAAGCTAGCTGAAGTTGGTTTCCAGCCGTTGCTCTCTTTGGCAACAATGCTGGCCGCGTGTTTCACGCCGAAGGCCCGGTCGGCGAGGGACTCGTCGCCCAGTCGAGCGCAGGCTTCCTGGAGTTTTTGATATGACCTCCTGGGTCCTGTAAGTGCAGCTGTCTTGGAACACGAACTGGTCGACGTTCAGCTGTTTGTCTTGACCTCCCAGAAGCCAGACGGCTATCGGTTCGTCCTGGGATGCTTGTGGGATCGCTTCCCACACGTCGCCTTCGTACAGGTAAACCTGCCTAGACTGTGGGAAGTGGAGGTCTTTAGGTCATACGTGGCCATTGTGGCAGATGTCTTTAATATCACGGGACTGAAATTTACCGCTGTAATAGATGTCCTAGCCAGCTATGTCCTTCAGAATGATCGCTCGTTTCAGTATCCACTCCAAGACTGCGATGTCGTGCAGCATGGCGCCTCTTTCGTGGACTCTCCTCTCCCACTCTCGTATTTTTGACGTCTTGTTGGGGTGAGCCCCTGACCTCTCAAAGCACCCTCGAAATGTCCCACCACTCTCTGGGTAACGCAGTTGAGGTCGCCGTCCCGCATCGGGGCAAGGTTGGCGGTTTCTGGGTTTCTGAGAGGGTAGAGGCCACAGACGACCGCGGTGACAGGATAGGCGTTTTGGTAGAAGATTTAGTCAATACCTTCAGGACTTCTGGTTTTGTGTCGCGAGTAATCTCAATGATGCCCTGCCCCTTCGTCCGTTCGGCTCTGACTGGGTCAAACTTGTCCTCGACCACCCAGTCGCCTTCACGAGATTCCGGAGAAACTTGATCCTTAAGACGAATTCCCCCTCTGGAAGAGCCCCGAGAAGCAGTGCTGCCCTATCATCGGTCATACGAGCATCCAAGGCCATTTGGCCAGTGTCCAAACTATCGGCGCCAATGTCATCTACTTCCACTCGCCATGTAGAGTGGACCGCAACTGTGTCGTCGACTTCAAACTCATCTTTGGCGTTGTTCAAAAAGGCGACCCATGGTACATCATCTGGCAGCCTCACCGGATGTGGGACTTCGATATCCAAGCTCGTAATTCTTCAAGGATGGTGGGTCCCTCTTGAACGATTTGACTTGTAAGGGATACAGGCCTTCGATTCCGCCGACGTAGGGCAGCTCTTTTAGAGTTCTGTATATGTTTCCGAATAGCCAGGAACCGCCCCGTTTCTCTAGCATGCGAAAGTCTTTTTATATATTAGTAGTAGGCGAGCGATGATCTGTGGGTGGGGGGACTTAGTGGGGGGGGGGTAGGAAGTGACGTCATGTCACGTATCCCAGTGGCGCCATGTTTGGTTGTCATGGTAGCCCGCGTAAGCGGCCATCTTGTGACGCCATTACCATGCGTGTTGTTAGGGTGATACGTGATTCCGTTGGCCATTTTGTATACTGGAGGCCGTCATCTTGGTTTCTATGGTAGAACGTGGTTGCTATGTTACCAAAGGCTTCTAATAGGACAGGGGTATGTTCGGAGGAGGGTATGTTCCTTTGTACGAGAGCAATTTCCGAATTAGAAGAATTACCTAAATAAACCAGATAATCTCTCCAAATCACCAAATACAACTTTTATTTGAAATGAAATCCCGGCCGGAATGGGCATATAATAGTAGCATAGTAGCACGTAGTACCGAGAGGGCCCCATGGGGTAAGTTTGAGTAAACTAGAGTATATCTAATTACCCAAATAGACCTGACAACCCCTGCAAACCTCCAAAAATCTATCCCAAACCATCAGAACGGACTGGCGAACCCCATTTTGGGCATATAAAAATAACACGTGATGCTATAGGTCCGAGATATCCCTTGGGGGTATGTTCTATTTAACATGGGTACTGGACCTGATTTTACCAGAACCCATTTTTATGCCTATTACAGATGCTACTCCAACACTAACAGTCTATCCAGTCCAAACTATCCGATTCTCTCGTCCAAGTCTTATAATCACCAGTGCTTCATTTTCCGTAACCTGTATGCAGAGTTATCTCTCTTGTCTACAACAAAGGCCTATATCATTCCGAAACATGGGTAAGGAAAATGTTGGCTTTTGCACTGGTACCCCCATTTTTTCGAAAGGCCTAATTGTGGCTTCTAGCATTCAACCAGTTCAAAAACTCCTTATTATTTTTTATCTCCATTTTAGTTGTTCTATATTGATTTCGGGTTGTATGATCACTCTTACAAAAAACATATCTGTGAAATCAACATGGAAGCTCTAGTATTTAATTTTAGGCTCTTACAACTGGATTTTAGGCATCGGCGACCATTCCATCAGGAAGAAAAGAAGAAAACATAAAAATAAGAAACCCTTCCTCATTCGTTCTTTAAACAACTTGCCTGAGAATCAATTATTTAATTTTGTCTGGCCTAAGCCATAATTTACAGATCTGGTTATGGAGCACTCTAATAGTTAATCATCGGGTTTTCCCCAACGTATGAACTACATAATATCAAATAATAATATACTTCGTTTGTTTCTAACAGTTTTCCCTCTCTGACTCTGGGTCTCGTCATCAGCTTCAGATACAGGCTATTTACTTAGTCTGGTCAACTTAGGTTTGGACCTTGAAAAAAATTGTAACAAGCGTTTCTTGGTGCCAATCGACGCAGGAATGTCTGCTCTACAACATATCCAAAATCCACTTTGTGGAAATGTTTTGTTCAAGATAGTGTCCAGGACGGCTACCAATTCTTAAAAAATAGACGAATGTTGGAATAACATTTGTATGGATCTGCGATTTGCAACCGTTCCCCAAGAATGTGCATAAAACTGAACGGTGGTGATAAATTTCGATGAATTTTCAACTTAACTATGCTAGCTGGCCAAGATGGTTGCCAAAATGGTCGAAGATCGGTGCGGAGTCTGGAAATTCTCTGCAAGAAAATTCCGACCTGGGTGTAAATAACAAAATATCAATTCTCGTGCTCATATTGCCACAATTCTTAAGATAGAATGCAATAACCAAAGTGTCCTGAAAACCAGCAATAGAAATCAAAATTTAAGTGTCAAATATGCTGGTGTTCGTAATGCAATCCCAAGAGCCTGACAGATTCATCGTTACCGTCTTCGGTAACTACAATACGGTTGCCGTGGACTGTTAACTTTCCACGGGTGGGCAATATTTCAATGGACGCAATAATATTAGATTGCAAACACTAATTATAGGAATAATCATCAAAAATTTAATTAATGAAGCACCGGGTACAACCCGGTGCTTCATTAATTAAAAATTTGATGATTAGGATTTTTATTACCTGGTAAACACATGCGTCGGAATCACTGCCCTCGCGTGGATTATGACCAGTCCACGGCGACCGTACTGTATAACGGAGACGAATCAAATTCTCTTGTATAACTCATCTCACAGATCTGTCCTTCATACAATTCTTGGAAACTGAAAATGAGACGATTGCTTTTGGCTCAGTATATCATCATGCACACAAAGTGATGGCACCAACCCTATGTATCTTCTTCCTCAGAGTGAACTGCAACCTCTTCTGAATTATTGCACCCATTCCATCGTCAATCCGCGTATGCAATTACACATTTCAGCCCATTCTTTCTACAAGTGGACGCATTTCCATCCCATGGACTTTTGCTTGTAAGTTTACACTTGTAGCGCAAGAATTAAGCAACATTTCCCGGGCCGGTTCGATGTCTGTTATGATTGGCACGAGATGATTTTCATGCAACTTCCAACCCCAATCACGAGGATCAAGTGCTCTTTTGTTCAGGGTTTTCAAAATAGAACCCCCAAGCTATGAAAGAATGCTGCACGCTCTGTGGTGGTAATTTCTGCGGGAGCGGTCGTTCATTGCTAGTCGATACCATCTCCATAAATTTAGAAAATCGTAGGCCATTCAGAGTGTCATCTATTTTTCCCTTATACAATATCCTGAACAACTGGTTACCAACCTCCCCAATGTTTTGTTGGTTGGCTTTGGAATCATCCATAACGCAAGATATTCGTTGTACGTCTTCAAATGAGATGTTGTTCATCAAGCTTGTCTTACCTTGCCCATAAATTGTGTATTGCTTTCTCACGGTCTACCCTCTACAGAATGTCAGCAATTTTGAAGACCGCCGGCCTGCATCCTGTGGATGGGGCTCCAGACATGAAATAAATGCCAGCTACCCTGTCGTTCCAATGATAAATTAGCAACACTAGCAGACCAGTATCATCAATGACAACAGTCACATTTGGCAGGCCATCTCAAGTGCACAAAACACTATCATTGTGTCTGCATCATCGCCACGACACTGGACATTATACTCTTCATCCTCTAGCGCTCGTGAAAGCAACCTGATGAATGGGGCTTTATTTTTACTATTCGATTTATTCATTTATTTATTAAAGTTTAATGACACTTTAACAGCCAGGGTCATATCGTGTGGGTGACAGTTTTACGGGTGGGAGAAACCGGAGTATTCGGAGAGAACCACCGAGCAACGACGAGCAGCTGCCAGCGCCCCAACATCGTAACAGCGCACTGCAGCACGGGCAGTGTTAGATTAGTTGAAGACATGCGCACATCGACGTGCAGAACGCCTTAGTACACGGCGTCACCGTGCACCATGTGGACAATCGGGGTTAAGTGCCTTGCCCAAGGACACAACGAAGGGAGTCCGAATCGATCGCTCTGACGGTCACCTATCCAAGGACTAATCGTGTTCGACCTTGCTTAACTTTTGTGATCTGACGAGAACCGTTTACCGTAACGCCACCGCGCCCCCGACTATTCGATAAAAATAACACTTGGTTAAGATGGGTCTTGGTGGCCTCCGCCACTTTTATATCAGCACATGATTTTCCAGCTCTTCTGAAATGCTCATGGTCTTTGGCGGAGAGAGCTTCTTCGTACCTGTCAAAAACGATGTTCGCCACTGCGTAATTTGTCTTGACATATTCGGCATATTGTTCACAACTTCTTCTGTTCTTTCGTAATTAATGACGTCTTTGTCACCAGCGGTGAGACCAGAGGACAGAGAGTGAAGCTTACTGTCACTGATGTAGAACGGCTCATGTGCATCAAACCAAAAGTCATCATAATCGCGCCGAATCCTGGATGTACCAAGCTCGATGTGCTGTTCCGAGGTTCTATGCTTGGCGTCTGTCCAATTAGTTATGCCTGGTGCATCAACTGTGAACTAACTGGCTCAGTAACCCCTCTACCTCGTGTCAATTCGCCTGTACTTTTGGTGGATCACATCAACACCTGTTCGATTACCACATCGGTGGATAACCCTACCCAGTATCTGTCGCTTCTACGAACAGCATAAAACCCAGGCTCCAAAAATGACTGATACAATATAGTATGTTCAGTGGGTAACTCTAGCATCATCTGGAAGTACAGCCGACAACTTTTTGCATAATGGATATGCCCTGTCGCGGCAAATATACTATTAAAAAAAGTAGGGATATTTGATAAAAGTGAGATATATGAAAATATATATTTATATTTTCTTCAATAAGACAGTTGAGGCATTGCACTGTGACATCTGGTGAATGATTTCAGCGATAGTTGGATGTCTGACAAGCACACATTCCACACACTGAGCTGTAGAAGACATGGGCGGTCAGTCAGAAAATTTACCACATTCAGTCCAAGACCTCAATATCGTGTAAATCCTCCTCAAGACAAGCGAGGATGACACGTGGCATACTCATCACCAAGCGTCCAATATCAGCTTGACTAATGTTATTTCATTCTTCCTGCAGTGCAGCGGCGAGGTCCTAGACATTGGTAGGGAGCTGCTGGCGTTGTCGTAGGCGCCTGCCAAGCACATCCCAGACGTGCTCGATTGGTGAATGGTCTGGACTTAGTGCTGGCCAATGCAGTGTAGTGATGTTCTGCTTCTGGAGGAACCCTGTATGCACTTGCATTGTCATCGTGGAAAATGAATCGACGGCCGTGACGTCGCGCAAATGGCGCCGCTAACATGTAGTCACAGTAGTACTGCTCGTGACACGCCCTTGAATGACATGTAATGCTGTTTTGCTTGTCATGGTTATGTCTCCCCTCACCATAACCGATCCACCGCCAAAACGATCGTTCTTCCTAACGGTTATGTCATGGTATCGTTCGTTCCGCCATCACCACACTCTGTTTTGGATGTCGTGGGAGTCAAGAGTGAACCTCGATTCATCGGAAAGTATGACGTTGCTCCGCCAACGATTGTCGCAGCACTGTCGTGCTCCACACCAATTATGCATTGCTGCGATGTGACGTTCAGTCAACGTGCAATTATTCGAGGTCGTCGAGCGTACAAATTCCAGCTGTGTAGGCGATTTCGGAGAGTCTGGCCACTGACTCGCACATGTGTCGCTCGCTGCAGCTGATTTCCAATTCCTGAGGCACTTTGATGTGGTTCGAATGAAACGATACTGGTTAGCAGTTGTCGCCCTTGGATGATCTAACCGACGTCTGTCATCAGCATTGCCTGTCTGACGGTAGCGTGACCACAACCTGCTAAGCACCGATCGAGTACTGTTGAGAATTTGACCCACTGCAGTCTGTCCGTTGCCAGCTTCCAACATGCCAACGGCACGTAAACGTTCGTCACGTGTCAGTCTTCGCATACCTCAAAAGTTACGTTTCCACCAGAAGCTATTGATGAACGAGTTAATACCAAGAACAGAACGGTGAGATCTCTGAAGAAGCCCACCCATTACAAATGAAAATTTCAAAACGTACCCCACAGACATTGACGCGGCGCTCGTGCAAAATACATGCAGGAAGTTTTGTTTTCGTGGGCTGGTGGCATTCGTGATCCACACAAAAGGTGGTAACATATTGATGTATCCAATCACGCGTGTCTAATGCCATTTTCCTAAAATATCAACATCAATTTGGATACCCCCTACTTTTTTTGAATAGTATAAATTGAGCATCTTGCCGATTGTGATACGATGTAAATTCCAATCGGCTGTCCTCTCAGCTCTTATGAAACATTTCAATATCTCAATATAAGATATTGCAAGCAGAGTTTTGCTGTTGCTGACTTCTCCACACGCATCGCTTTGAAGTCATTTAAACAAGTTTAGTAACTCACAAGCGCCTGAGAATGGTGGGCATCAAGAATAAGTAGGATTTTATTCTAAACATCAACATCAGTATACAGAGATTTGAGTTAATTGATGTCCGTTGTTTTCAGTTGTTTGACGAAATCTCTTAGACGAGGCGCAGCGTCGGTTTTATTGTCAGACGTAGAAGCTCCACACGCAATGCTTGATCTACTACCAGCCGTGTTAGTGCAGCCATGTGGTACAGTTTCTTTCAGAAGCTTATTGACCAAAGCCGGTTCAACTACAAAATGACCCCGTAAAGCCCGAAAGACAGCTTTACCCGGTAACATCCGCTAAACAGCACTGGGACCGTGAACAACTGACAATACATCGTCCAGGCCTAATCATCGCATCATGCAACCAATACTACCGAGGAAGCTCATCATACTGTGGAATTCGCCAAGCCTGCAAACTGTTCATTTATTTTGCTGCGATTATTTCACTTACCCTCTTGCGGCTGGTCTAAAGTGACACAAGGTGTCTGAATATTCAGATAATGTACCTGGTTTTCAATTAACAATAAGGAGGAGTAAGCACAACCATAGTCAGATGGATCCAAGTCAGTCATTGGGAGAAACAATACTTCTGATTTCAGTGAAGAGCCATTGCTTGCGTCAAACGCATGCTGTATGTATCCAGAACTTGTGCTCTGGGGTTCTCTTTGTTACTGAGCAACCACCCAAATTACCAAGGCAAATCTGAATTGATACTATGTGGTATGGTATATGGGGATTGCAGTTCGAGTAGAGGCTTGTATTTTACTGTGGAAATTCCATTATTTCGAGACTCCGTGAATGATGAATTGGCACTCCCTTACCCCTGACAACATCTTGAACCTTACGTCGTTTTGGCTCGCGACAACAGGGTGTCTCGGTTGAAGTGCTCAGTCAATCGGTGAACAAACTGCGATCATCCATATGCTATGGAAAGTCTGAAGACCATCTATTGTTGCAACGTTATGGTCTACATTATTCGCTACCCATTGCGTGAAAGCCTCTGAATAATAATCAGAGATAAGGTCTCCCACTCTCCCTGCAAAACGGAGTGTTTGCATCTTTACACTTCGTCATAGGTTATTTGGGTACCCTAGATAATTCGGTTATCAACCATTCGGAGCCGAATACATGGCCCAACTCGACCCCAGGGCCGAATAAGACTGGCGATATTACGGATTTCGGTCGTGTGGACTGAACAATTGACTGCCCGATACTCATTTGTTTTACTTCTGATGGGACAATCGCTCCCAAGAAAGTTTGTAAATATTTTAGCCAGCGCTTATCCCGCTCAACATTAGATATTTCTTCACTAGTAGGGTACGATTCATTACTGATTGGCTTTTTCTCGAATCTGTGCTGTGAGAGGTTCGGCCGCCGTCAATATGAATCGCTTAGCTTCTTGTTCTATGTTAGTTTTACGTTTCGAATACCAGTTCTCATTGACAATGAAGTTTTCCATGTTTCAGAAGCAAACCACGTTTTTTTCCCTTGAATCTCAGCGAAAAATAGGCTCTCCCCATAGTAATTGGTTAATCTCTCGTTTAGCCATTTAACTGAGTAGATTTCAGAATCACCTGCGATTTCTTTCTTTTTTTCGTAGAGATCACCAAGGGTATTCGGTTCGGCGCCACCGTGGATTTCGAGCCAGGAACAAAGCTGGTCAAATGACTTTACCATAGCATGGTCAGTCTTGTGGCCGAGTGGTTGTTGAGCAACTGATGAAGGGCGATCCCTACCTAGCAACTATGCAAATTGCTTCAGCGTCACCAAGTCTATACAACTGTGCATGCTGCGGGTTTGAACCTCACTGGCCTATGAATCATTTATTGTCTGGCAAACCTCTAAGAGATTTGAATACATGGGCAATAGCATAACCCTATGTATATCTGTTCTCGCTGGGTGTTTCGCATCACCAAATCCTGCACGCTTGCAACAGAGAAAGCAATCAGTTGTAGGTTTCTAAACATCTAGTCCACAAATAACATAAAATCATCAGGAAAATCTGAATAATCTATTTCGTCTGGCTCATTTGCGTCAAACATTGCAAAAAAAAGAGAACAGTGTATAATAATTTAAAAATGATATACATCTGTACAATCAATAAAATAAAATACGAATGAGTACTCCCAGTGGGATAGCCTCACCAGTGGGAATTACACACACATATTATCGTTTCCTGGGTACGTTGTCGCCTTCAGGTTTCAGCAGGATTCGATTGACTGAATGTTAGTCGATATAAAATGTATATGCACCAGAAATTAAACAAATATCTTTCAGAAAGTAGAATAAATCACGAGACACTCTGAACTGTATGGACGTGAATGTTAAGACGAAGTGACATAGGGCACACACTATTCACATATGACGTCATGGAAGCGAAACACGCATACCAATATTCAACTAAAAACGACGTAAACCACCAACAGTATTATTTCCAATGAGAAATTATTCTATATAATTATTCATGGTTCTCTGTGATTCTATAAACTTTCTAATCATACGACCACTATAGGGCACTGATTATTCAACGAGAATACTGTAATACGATATCGCAAAGTGCCAGCTCTATAACGAGAATCTGACCGGAAAGTTGGCGCCACAGTACAGATGACAATGTGGTTTGGAAGCGCTGTAAAAAAATTTCCCCAAAGCGGATTTGGGATATGTTACAGGGGAGATATTCCCTTTCAAAATGACATCAAGAAACCTTCGTTACAAATTTCTTCCGGGTAGACCTCGAAAATAACATACCACGACCAGATTAGTATTCAATATGCTGATCGCTCAACATCTGTACGCCGAGCCCGGTTAGTCTTTGGATGGGTGACCATCTGAACG
This sequence comes from Pictodentalium vernedei, assembly GCA_031216915.1. Taxonomy (NCBI): domain Eukaryota; kingdom Metazoa; phylum Mollusca; class Scaphopoda; order Dentaliida; family Dentaliidae; genus Pictodentalium; species Pictodentalium vernedei. Next base: position 332,315,579 of record CM062292.1, read on the forward strand.
ATCGATTCGGACTCCCGCGTTGTGTCCTTGGGCAAGGCACTTAACCCCGATTGTCCACATATGGGCACGATGACGCCGTGTACTAAGGCGTACTGCACGCCAATGGTGCGCATGTCTTCAACCAATCTAAATCTGCCTGTGCTGCAGTGCGGTATTACGATGTTGGGGAGCTGGCAGCTGCTCGTCGTTGCTCGGCGGTTCTCTCTGGGTACTCCGGCTTCCTCCACCCGTAAAACTGTCACGGTCATGATTAGCCATTGTGCATAAGTATATCACCTTAAACACCAATAAATAATAATAAATAATAAATCAACATCTCTGATTCAAATAGAAGCCTCATCTGAATCCCTATCCGATTGCTCTTTTCGCCTGACTGTCTAAACTAGTCGGATGCCAGTCCATTTTAGCGACGACTTGTGGTGTGGGCCTACTCACTAAGGTATTTTTCATCAAGCACCGCTAGTCACAGGCTACCAAGAGCCTGTTGGGAAATAACTGTCCTGTTGGGACTCATCGGGAATAGTTCTGCCCTCTGGCAATCTCTGTTGAATCGTGACAGGGTAATGCACACACATTTTACTTTAGTATACGAGGCAAGTTAAATCTGATTCATACTTAGTGTAATGAAAACTGATTCCGTCCACTCCATCCCATATGAACCCAACAGTTGCAGTATCCATCTGACCAGTGCGAACACGCACGGCGCGTCTGAAGGGTTCATGTTCATGTCGTTAACCCTTTAAACTCTAGTGGTATCTTCCATGTCAGTTCAATGACAGCAATTAGAAGGGTCCATATTCATTATTTGGGATAGACCAATCTGTATTTTCAACGGGCAGCCACGAGGCTGCACGTTGAAAATATTGATTGTTCTACCCCACACATTTACTGAACAGCCATCCTATATAATGACGTTATGGTGTATCATGTTCCTGGCCGGAAAAGAGGCCTCTCGGGTTCAATGAGTTAAGTTACACATTTTTAATCATTCCTGAGTTCCACTGGATCAGATTTTATGGATTTCGTTCTTGGAATAGGCTTTTGATAGATAAACCTCATTCGTCTTTTCTCATTTTTAATTTTATAGTTCCTTTTTTTTTACACAATTTCTGCATGTCACCTTCGGGTATTACAAACAGGTGCTTAGCACACGCCGATTATGTAATCGTTACCAGCCAACCTGGGGGTATTTCATGAATTTGAACAACCTGTCCGTGCGTTGAGTGACACCGAGCCGCATAGCGACGCGGTGTGTTACAGCACGCGACAGTTTGTTTAAATTCATGATATACATCCAGCGATGTTGGTAACTTTCCTACACATTGACCGTTGTTCAATCAACAAAACACCCGGACTCGTTATTTTCAATGGACAAGAGTTTAACAAGTGACATCACTTGAGCACCGGATACCAATACTATAAACATTTTTACAGTTGTATTTTCTAGAATTATATTTTCTACTTATTAATATAGTTGACTAAAATGAATCATCAGCATTTTGAAAGATATGGCAATGTGCCAAGTGGCAAATTGCCACATTTTTGAAAATGCTAATGGGTCAATATCAACCAATGTAAAGTCGTAACTAGAAAACACAGTTATAAAAAATACAATTGTAAAAGCCTTATAGTACTGGGCTCTGGACTATTATAATATTAGAACGATTTTTTGCATGTTCTATCGGTCGATAGTACCTGCGTTTGTGTGATTTCTGAAATAAAACCTGAAGCAGCTGCTTCAGGTTTTATTTCAGAAATCACACAAACTCAGGTACCATCGACCGATAGAACATGAAAAGAAACGTTCTAATTATTTTATTCTGCCGAACCAAAAAAAAATAACTTTCATTGTTAAGCGTTAACTGCAACATGCCATCAATCTTGTAACAATGTAGTCGAATCCAAAAACATGACGTCATATCGAACGAATGACGTCTCTTCGAAAATGACTTGTCACAAGTGCCGTGCGTAATCGACGCTACTCAATGGAAGTGGAGCTTACATTTTCTTTGTCTCCAGGGAAGAACGTTCCGATAGTACCCGTGTTTTGCCCCAAAACTCCAGTACTATGACTTTTAGAAGGTGTCAAATTAACCAATCACGCCTTATGTTACAAACGTGAGGCATAATAATGTTTTATAGGGTATTTCAAGTTATTTGCATGCTCCGGAAAGACAAAAGAGTCAGAGTGTAATGTGTGATACGAAAAGACCTCTCTCCGGTAAGATGGTAGTCATTTTATGTCCTCGATAGGTCGATACGCCATGACAACATAAACCCACAACTGATGCTACCAGGAGTGTATGGACACCTCAAGACCTTTCCCGCTCGATGAACGACCTGGGGCTTCTGGCTTGAGAGATCATCGCTCTTATTCACGCCATTCGGTCCTAAGTTTAAAAAAGGGAAGTTATGTTCTCAGGGTTATTGAAAATGTTTCAACAAAACTTTATTTATTCAATAAATACTCCAGGAAGTTGAACACCGTCACATATCTCATCAGTCGAAATTACATATCAAATGTTTCTTATACTAGCGAAAAAAAAAGAAACGCACGTTTTTTCTGTGGTAAATATTTCAAATGTGTTATGGATGATTATTTCATTGTTTTGATTTTGATGTTATTTCTTCAATATTGATTAATTTTTGTCGAGTTTTGTTGTCTTAACACATCTGTCTTTTCCCTTTCCGCACGCGTCAGAATATCGCTCACCTCGAAATCGATAGCAACGTTGTCGTCCATCTGACCTGCAAAGCCCGGATTTTGTTGCAATCGACGCTGACGTCGCTTGTGTGTAAGTTGCGGACTAACGTAGGGACGTCGAATGTGGCACGACTTTTGTTAATCTAAACAGTTTTGTTACAGGTCACTATTTTTGTTACCGAAATCGCCCACCTTTGTTACAGGTCACCAATTTTGTTACAAAATCGCCCGCTTTTGTTACAAAAACAGCACTCGACTTTTGTTACAAAAATCAATAAAATCGCACATGTAACAAACTTCGGTACAACTTGTGCATCGACGTTTGTTATTCTACCCATTTTTGTTAGCTCTGACTGCTTTCTTCATCACTGATTAAATGTTGACGAGTTTTGTTGTCTAAACACAGACGGCGTATTCATAGATGTTCAGAAGTGGGTACCCTACTCCATTTCCTGATCAAAATCAATAACGGGTGTGCCCATCGAGGGCTTCAGACGCTGTTCTGGCTCTTACCATTGACCCATCAAGTTGTTAAGGTCCTTTGTTGGATGTTATTCTACTCCTGAAGAAGGGCCTGTGTGAGCTGAGCGACGTTATTTGAGACGTTGACGCGGTTCTAGGCCCTCCATCCCAGCTCGTCCCACAAATACTCGATCGGGGACAAATCTGAATTGTACGGTGGCAAATCGAGAACTGGGACATTGTTTTGGTTGAGGCAGTCACGAAAAACCCTAGCAACGTGCGGCCTCGCATTATTCTGCTTCAACGTAAGGTAACGGACATGGATAAGTGGAAAGACGTGAGGCATGAGGACCTGATTCCGATATCTTACGTCTCTAAGATTGCCCAGTATGACCACGAGAGGTGTTTAAAGCCATGGGAAATCACCTCCCCACCCCCCACCCCCCAAAAAAAACAAAAAACAAAAAATAAATAAAAATCATACCCCCACCAGAATCTGTCGCTTTCCTCAACGCACGCATCAGAATATCGCTCAAAACGACGTCGATGCAACGTCGTTGTCCATCTGATTTGTAAAGCGTGAACCGAGACTCGTCAGTGAATAACAAATGTCTCCAGTGGGCCAAGTGAACCCGATTTGGAGCATGTGCCCGTAACCAATGCAATCAACGTTGGCGTCGCCTGGATGTAAGTTGCGGACCAACAATTGGACGTCGCGGACATAATTCGAGCTCCCACAACCGATTCCTAACTGTTCTTGGACACACTCGGCCTACAACCTGACTCGCCGTCTCCGTCTGAAATCGGTTACGGAGGTGCGAGAGACGTACGCGTCTACCTTGACATGTCGACGTAACGCGCGGACATCCGCTCCTGAGATGGCCAGCTGATCTTCCTGTGCCTCCGAGATGCCCACCCAAACTCTTCTGGACTCGTGTACCCAAAACTGCTGGGAGACGAGACGTTGGGATTGGCCCTGCATAATTAAAACAATAGCCCTACCCCTGTCAACTTCGGATATTCGCAACAATTTGCTGTTCAATCGAGTTGAAATGAAATGTTGTGCAATCGATGTGTACTGTTCAAAACTTCAGTTTGGTATGGCTTTCAAGCTCACAGCACGTAGGAGTGCCCCGCATGCACGCTTTGTCGAAAACTTTGTTGAAAGCATGCAGCGTCGCACATGTTATGGTTGACTGGATTTTAACCAAAGACTCTTTGGACATTACACTGAGGTAGCTGTGTGTCAAATTTTAGAACATTTTGTCTACAGATAAAAAAAAATATATTACCAAAATTGAACTTGCGTTTCTTTTTCCGTCAGTATAGTTGTTTGGTTAGAGTTCTTCGAAACGGCGTGAATGACGAATCGGAGCCTGTATGATGTTTTCACTTAACCCTTTACCTAACGAATCGCCCGCATCCACCCGCGTAATATGCAAATTGAGCAGTTGAAAAAATTTAATTTTTCAAAATATTTCAACAAAACCATATCATGTGACCCCCCTCATTGGAACGAGCTCATTGAGCTCGTTCCATTGAGGGGGGGGGGGGGGGGGGGGGGCACATGATATGGTTTTGTTTACATTTTTTGAAAACCTAACTTTGGTCAATTTGTTGACATTTTTCTCAATGCCTCAGAAACAGATAAGAGAAGTAAGGAAAGGCAAATTATATATCAAAATAATGAGTAAAGTGCATAGAAAAGGTACATATAATTTTTTTTCAGGAAAAAAAGTGAATTTTATGATTTTGAAGAAGATTAATTTGCAAATGGCATAAGTAACGAACCGGTAAAACCACAAAATAATCGGTAATTCGAAAGCCTTGTCCTCAATATAATGATAACATACTACAGACTCGGAGAAAGTATTTTTTTGACTCACAATCTGGTCTGTTTTGACGTTTGAATGTAATAACACCAACACAAATTCGGATGTTCCGGATGTGGCCATGTTTCATTGATGTTTTTCCGGTCAGGTGATTACGATGTGGTTCTTGCAGAAATACTCAATTTGGGCAATCGAAAGAATGCAAGGACGTGATCACGCCCCTTATTTATTCGAGACAATGTATGAGAGGATTTGCAAACAGGTGACAGCAAATACTTGAGCTGTTAATGTCATAACTGCAAAATATGGTTCGAAATTACCTCTCGTGTTTACAGGCCGTCTGAACTTTTTTGTTGACAAAAAATCTGAATTATTGCGCTCTAGAAAGACAACATGAACCACTTGTAAAAAAAATAACCGAGTGTATAAAATCGGGACGATACACATAAAATAAGGCAATATTCATAACAAAGTAAGCAGAATGCTTCAGAAATCACTTTTTCACAAAGTATATTCCAAGTGACCTGGAACTATATTGAGCGTGTTAATTTCCCCCTGTCGCTGCGAAGTTATTTACTTCCTAGTAACCATGGAATTTGAAGGCGGGTATGTTTGATGTCTGCAAAGGACCGATTGAAGATGGGTTGAAAATGATGCATTCGTGCTTTTAAATAAGGTGCGCTTGGACGATGCTGAGAATTTAGTTTTTTCTTGCAACCAACCATAGTAATACAAGCGTCGATCAGTGTCTTTTATGATCGCTTTACACTGACAAATGTGACAAATCTCCTTCACCGGAAACCATCCCCCAATTTGCATATCACAATAAACATAACCGCTGTCACGGAGTGTCAGCGTGGCCGTGTGGTCAAAACCGAAACGAATTATCGAATGCACGGTCAATATTAGCTGCAATTGGCTTTTAAACAAACGAAATATTCGCAATTTCTTCATTATTCATGCCGAGTTACTTTTTAACCAAACCACATGCCTTCAGTTTCGTTTGTCGGCATCAAACTGATATTGTTTGTGGTAATTAAATAGTACGAGAAGACGAAGGACGCCAAATATTTTCCATCATCTATTAATTAATTCAAATTGATAATTTCTTTTATTTTACTGAAATTATGAACTGATAAGGTGGGTGTGTTGCGATTATTATGCCCCAGACCTGGAAGCTGGAAAATCAAAAGTGCATTCTAGGGCCGTGCAGTGCCAGTGGTGACCTCTGTCCTCTTACCCATTCATCATTACATGTACCAACATTCTCCCTTGTATCTCAACCATTGCTACTCCAATGTGAAGGATATTTGGTGTTGTGATCGAGCATCATGGGAAAACAATGCCTGTGTAGCTGCTGTAGCATGTGTTACTTCCCACATTTTTTCAGAGTTGTGGTACTTTTTCACTCTTTTGAGTTAGAAAATTTTGTTTATAACTAGTTGATTTGTTGCAAAGTGCCTGCTAATACCTTCAATTGTATTGCTACAGAATTTTCTTATGAAGATTTTGTTCCTATTACTTATCAAGCAACAACCTAATGAATATTCTGTAGAAAGCCACCAATCTGATGTTTGACACTTTTATCGGAGCTGTTATGAAGGCTTATGGAACTCAAAATGTTGATTATGGCAGGACTTTTCTATTCACCCATTAATCTATAAATTAAGTGTTATAGTTGGAAGTAAGAAGCATGAAAGGTCCAGAACTAAAAGTCTAAAAAGAATGTTTTGCAATGTAACATGATTTTTGCAGATACACTTATTTGGAGGGTTACCTGTCTGATAGTGTTTGGAACAGTGTGGCCAGGATCTTCAAAAAGAAAAAAGAGTTAAACTTTGAGAAAAAAGGCATATGCCTTGAGTGCCGGAGGTAGAGTCATACAAGGAAGAGAGCCCCCCCCCCCCCCCCCCAGGAAATTTTTTGTGTCAAATGGAGCTCACTTGTCATCTTTTGGGGATTGCTTTGTGTACTGCGTTCTTGAAAAAAATATGTGAGACCCTCTGGATGTGCCCTTCTGATCTCAGTATGTCAATAAGCCTCCTTGGGGAAAGTACATGCAATAATGGTTATGTAAGGTTGATTTGATGTGTTTTGAATAACAATGTACTTTTAAGTACATTAGATAGTTTATTGCAGTGACAGGTTACAGTTACCCTTATTTCTTCTCCAACAGATATCATGAGTGTATTGGTGTCCAAGAGTTAAACAAAACTAATATACTTATTGATAAACCAGCCAAATTTAACAATTTAATCACTATCAAATTGATGCATGGGATAAAAGGGGTTACAGTGCAAGGGGTTTGTAAATATATTTATTCAACTACAATGTATGACTTTGCAGTGCATTCTACATAGGAAAATATCATATTTTCTTTTCAAACCATTACAGTAACACATACATCTTGATATTGGGAGACACTCTTTTGCCCTTCCATACTTCTTCTGTTGGACTCCTTCAAGTTGACCTTTGTTGAACTCCCCAAATCAAAACATAAACAAAAGAAAATGTCTGCCTTCAATCAGTGAGCACTCCACTTATAACATTTGGTCTCAATCTTTATTACTTTCATGAATTAGGAAAAGATTTCTTCGAGTATGTACTTAAATGTTTAGAGAACACAGCTGTTATTTTATTTTGAGGTATTTTATTGTAAAAATTTTGTTCTCTTACTTATGCCACAGCAGACTTTCAGGTGGTGCTATTTACACATGGCAGCAGTTCCATGGCAAATTTCAGTTTCCACATGTTCTATGTTTCATTCCAAGCATTTTGGTATATAATTTATTGGGGTTATTCATTTTGGGCCTTTTTAGACTTGAAAGAAAATTACATGAAATTTGACCAAAGTTAGGTTGGACGTCCCCTTAAAATAATAAATTTTGATATCGTCTGCGTTGGGTAAAGGGTTAATCGATACCAAACCCACTTTTTTTCTTCAATTTATCAACACGAAGAATCTCACGAGAATTGCTGTTATTCTCCGTGGTTTTCAATGTTGTCAAAATATATGTTACAGGCCATTATTGTTGTCAAGGTGTTTAAGTAGTTTAAATCTTTTAATACCGTGGATATTTATTGATATTCTACGTTATAATATTAAGGGGCTATATAAGTAATGGAATTGTGTTTATTTTGAAATTCTCACCTCTCATATTCCTTAAATTCAGATTAAATATACACAAATTATACATCAAAATGAAGGCTGGGACGTATAGAACACGAAACGCATATGAAATCAACTCATAGAGTTGACAGCAGGCACCACTGGTTCCTGGAAGTCTGCTATCGTATTCGTGCCAGAACTGATAATAAAATAATATTTCGCAAGAACAACTCGTGGCCGAATGTGCTACAGATATTCAATAACAAAGCTAGGCATTCAAAACGCTTTCGAGTGCAGCGATAGGACTGCATTTTGGAAAAGGACAACACTGTCTGCAGTTTTATTGAAGATGGTTTCCATGCTCGACAGACATGCGCAAATCACTCGATACCACGAATTTCCATCGAAAAACAAAATCGTAATTCTAAGAAATTTCAACAGGTGTCATGATACCTTGCATTGAATATGGCAACTTTGTAATCTCTATCTAATAACAGTATACTGTATGAAGGCAATCTTTTTCATTATTTGATTTTAGACGGCGTTGTTTTTACATGCTTTTTCGTCCGATGACGTCGACCGGAAATCGAAAGTATATTCATACGTAAACAAAAGCAAAGGCTTTGGAATTTACCCCCATGCAGCTCTGTCGCCGTGTTTTGAAGAATTTTGATCCCCTAGCTGTGTTCTTGGATATGTAAAGCACATTTGGCCACAAGTTGTTTTCGTGAAATATTATTAAATTGTCAGTTCTGGTACGAATACGGCAGCAGACTTCCAGGAACCAGTGGCGCCAGCAGTCGACTCTATGAGTTGATTACACATGTGTTTCGTGTTCTATACATCTCAATCTTCATTTTGACGTACATTTTGTGTATATTGAATTCGAAATGAAGGAATATCAGAGGTGAGAATTTTCAAAATAAACAAAATTTCTTTATTTTTTTGGCTCTTAAAACAGATAAGTCCTCTACTTTGTTTCGGGAACAGCAGCTGCGATTATTTTTTAATTTTCTCTCCCCATCCTGAATTATCATCCCCCTCACCCGCCCTGGGTACTCCCTTCCCACACTCCCTCTAACCTCCCAGTATTAAGATATAAACTGTTCTATAATTTCCCCAACAAGCGATTTCTCAATCGCCCAAACTATAATATTGACAATTTCCCTCACGTCATCCCTCATCCACAAATCTCTCATATTTTCATCACATTCTTCCATTAGTTTCTCATGGAGTCTTATTCTGCTAGGCCAGTATTTAGGGCATTCGAAGGCCTCCGTTACTCAGTAGTTGCACATTTGGCACCCTCTTTTCTCATCTTTCCCGATTTTCCCTTTCTACTCCAGTGCCTTTGATCTCACTTTGAACAGCAATGACCCCCCCCCCCCCTTCCCCCAAAAAGATCCATCAAGGTACTCCTCAAAAGCTGGGGCATCTTTCTTCCTTTTAGCCCTGACCTCAGCTCGCAAGTTTCTATTGCAATCTTCGGGCACCCTTTCTCCGATGAATCTCCCACCCCCTTCCCGCTACAGTCCCAATTCTAGATCTTCATTCTCAATGGAATAATTCTCCTTTAGCTCCCTAACCTGCTTCGTCCATCTTGTCTGGAACTTGGAGCCCAATATCAAGTTAAACGCCAGTTTTCACCATCTGCTGTTTTGGAGGTTCACCAGACAATTCAGATAGCATAATGTCCCCATATCTATTCTATCTTAAACAGGTATCCACCCAAGTTTACTTCTTGCCGCTTTACTTGGCCCAATTATCCACCGATCTGCTTCATTCTACGGACTCTCCAAGTTCTTCACTGCCGTTTAGGTTAAAGGGATTACTCTCTTTTCCAAATAGTTTTCACAACAAACACCTCGTTACTTCCTCCTGGAAGTTTTAGCTGGTGGAATATTCTTTTTTCCTTTGAATTACGTTTTTTGATATGGTTTCTGTAACACGTAAAATTACCCTTAACCCTTTACCCAACGCAGACGATATCAAAATTTATTATTTTAAATATCATTTTTTAAAAATTTTTTCCAAAACTTCAACAAAACCATATCATGTGACCCCTCATTGGAACGAGCTCGACGAGCTCGTTCCAAAGAGGGGTCAAATGATATGGTTTTGTTGAACTTTTTCGAAAAATAATATTTTTTCAGCTGCTCAATTTGCATAATACGCGAGCGAGCGATTCGTTGGGTAAAGGGTTAAGTATTCATATTCCCCCGTTTACCCACTCTTAGATGCCTGCTTTCCTCTTCGCCAATAGAAAACTTACTCGCCCTTCACCTCCGGGATTTATCTACCCACTGGGTCAAAAGTATTTCTTTGCGAATTGTTGCCCTTGTTGGGCCTTGGTGGCAGGAGATTGGCCGTCTCTTGGCATTGCATTTGATTTATTTAAGAACTCCCACTGAGTAACAGAGAAAGTTAACTTGTAAATTGAAGGACACAATCATGTTTTAGAAAAATTTGGAATGTTGATTTCTAAACCCGGGAATCGAACCGTCGGCAAACCCGCCTGGCACTCATGAGTCCAACACCCTGGAAACTTGATATTTTATATTAGAACTTCCACTACTATTTATTTATTTATTGGTGTTTAAGGTCACATATTTCTGCACAATGGCTAACCATGACCGTGACAGTTTTACGGGTGGAGGAAGCCGGAGTACCCGGAGAGAATCACCGAGCAACTGTCAGCTCCCCAACATACCATTTCCACACAAGCAAGGTTAGCATTGGTTGAAGACAGGTGCACCATCGACGTGCAGTACGCCTTAGTACACAGCGCCACCGTGCCCCCACGTGGGCAATGGGGGTGAAGTGTCTTGCCCAAGGACACAACGCGGTTGCCGCAGGTGGGATTCGAACCGAGGACTTCTCGGCTTGCAGCCTGCATCTCTACCAACTGAGCCACCGCCCCCCCCCCCCCCCCCCCACTTCCACTACTAACAGATCTTGAGTTCGTGAGGTTTGACGAAAACAGTTCAAGTTCAGAGAGTATTCCTTGGGTGGCCACAATCGAATATATGATCCGTGCAGTTGTTCCTTTAATTTAAGAAGAAAGTTAAGAAGAATTTAAGTGGAAAGTTCACGTGTACTAGTTTTTTTTTATAAACCAGGGTCCTTAAGGTGCTATACAGTACGTGGAGAGTGTATTATCACTAAATCACCCACAGAGTGGAGATTTCACCCAAGCAATAATTGCAAATTTGTTGCAAAGCCTAACCAGCACAAGCAAAGTTTCAGCCAACGGACCTCTGGGTTAAACCCGGAGGTCCATTGGCGGAAACATTGCTTGTGTTTTTTGTCGATATGTACAAAATTTGAAAGTTATAGCTTGGGTGATAACTCCACTCCACGGGTGATTTAGTGACAATCCACTCTCCACGAACTGTATATGTGAGGGAAATTTGTTTACTTTGAACTTCCCACCTCTGGTATTCCATAAATTCATAAACACAAATTATACATCAAATTGAAGGTGGTGATATATAAAAAATAAAAAATATATGCAATCAACTCACATAGTTGACAGCAGGTACCAATGGCTCCTGGTAGTTTACTGCCGTTTTGTAACCAGTACTGATAATAAAATAATATTTCCGGAGGACACTCATGGCCAAATGTGCTTCAGATACCCCAAAACAAAGCCAGGCATTCAAAACACTTTATGATGCAGCGACGGGACTACATTCAGGTAAAGGACAACACTGTCTGCATTTTGTTTTGAAGATGGGTTCCATGGCCGATGGACATGTGCATATCAATCGATACCACGAATTTCCATCGACAAACAATCGCGAAATTCTAAGAAATTCAAACAGGGTGTCATGAAACTTTGTAAGTAATATGGCAACTGGCAATCTCCATATTATCATAATAGGGTACAGTATTCCGCCGATCTTTCTCATTATTTGATTTTAAACGGCATTGTATACCGATGCTTTTTTCAGCCCGATGACCTTGACCGAAAATATAAACAAACAGACAGCGTAAACAAAACCAAGAGTTTTGGAATTTATCCCAACGCAGCTCTGTTTTGATGTCCTACCTTTGTTCTTGGATATCTGAAGCACATTTTACCACGAGCTTTTCGCCTGAAATATTATTATATTATTAGTTCTGTTACGAATACGGTATAGCAGACTTCCAGGCTCCATTGGTGCCTACCATCAAGACTGTGAGTTGATTGCATATATTTTTCGTGTTCTATACATCCAAATATTTATTTTGTTTTATAATTTGTGTATAATTAATTTGAATTTATGGAATATCAGCAGCGGACATTTCAAAGAAAACAAATGCCCCTCACTTATATAGCACCTTAACGTTTTTATAAAAGAACCTTCACTTTTAACAGCTTTTGACGAGCTTCTGCGCTTTGGCATTCACACAATTTTAGGTTGTTCCTCAACAGTACCCCCCCCCCCCCCCCCACTCCATTCAGCCCGCAACCCCTGAATTACCTCTCACTAAACCCACCCCTAATCCGTTTGCGCATGATTTTTATTTCATCCCACCCGATATGTCAAGACCTTGAAAACTCTTGGTCAACCATACAACACATAAGTCACACGTTTCCCCAGAGCCCCAAATGAACCCCCTCTCCCCTCTCCTGTCAAATAGCATCATATTATTGAGTATCAAAAGACAAGACCAAAGAGAAATATATCTTGTCTTTAAAAATTCATTTCAATGTGAAAAAGAACTGGTTTCTTGTTAGTGCTTCTCCAGGGTGGTGGGTGCATTTGGTACACGCTGAATATATTTTTTTTATGAATGAAGATCATGACGTAATGTCATAGTCTTCAATGCCCCGTGCATGGTGTAATCACCATTCATTGTTTTAATTGAACTATAACCACCGAACTTTAAATATAAAATATACCCCTAGTAGCTTGGTGTACCAAATGTTCACCACTCGTGGTGAAGTGGTGTTAACCACGAGCCTTCGGCGCGCGGTTAACACCACTTTACTCCGAGTGGTGAACATTTGGTACACCAAGGTACTTTGGGAATATTTTATTTATACCATGATTGTCAGATTATTAAGAGTCGCTATTATTTTTTCTCGATTTTACTGAGCAACAGACGTACATACGTGCGAATCTGTTTTTGTTTACATGAGCACCGGTGGGCGGAACTTCGCTGTCAATTTTATCGCCGAAACGAAATGGAAGAAACGAGCAAATCACGGGGCCTTTTTCATATTAATAACATAATAACATACTATTTCGAGTTATGGATGCTTTATTAACACGAGAATACGCATGTTTGTTAATTTTTGGTATCTTAAGAGGTAAACTCATTTTAAAAACGTAACAAATAATTGCTGCTTTCATTTCACTCTTCGAGAGGCGATGGGCGATAAATTTAGTTAAATTTTCATTCAGGTCGAAGACACCAAAGTTCAACTTGGATGTAGTTCCACTGTAGGTGTAAATTTTAACCACTGAAATCCTATTGCTGGCGTGTTCACCATAAGCTAAAATTTATGTCCTAGGACGTTTATATGTAGTGGAATAGGTAATCATGGTATAAAGTATTGTCTCAGCTGTGTGTTCCTTTGTTTTGGGTTTTTTTTCGTGTTATGGACATGGTAGGCCTATATACAAATTCACTATTTTTAAACTTCCAAAACATAGCTTATTCCCCTAAACCAATTGAAACATCCTGCATAAGCTCATTTCGTTAGCAATATTAAGCTGTGTATGGAAAAATTACTAAATGAGAGTTGCGGATCTTGTGTATACATTACTCGCAGGGTTAAGCCTCTTAATTCTCCGCGCGCTGATATGAAATAAAGGAATTTCGGGAAGCAATTTTCCCACGATCCAATTAGGAATTCAACCAATTCAGTCTTCTTTGGTAGAGCTCAATGGTCAACTTCTTAGTTGCATTGCGGGAAATATATGCGGGTTGAAATTTTGATATATTGACACCAGTGTGAAGAAGGTTAACCCTTTAATTTTCATGATTGTTTTCATTTTTTGTCTCAAAAACATAGGTTATGACCCCTCATTGGAACGAGCTCGTCGATCTCGTTCCAATGAGGGGTCATAACCTATGTTTTGGAGACAGAATATGAAAAAAATTAGTTATTCAAGATTTTTTTTTGCAAGTGTCGTCTGCTTTCTTTTCATGGTAGGTAAAGGGTTAATGACCTTCCCAAGTCCCTTCATTGTCTGTACATACAACAAAACCACTTAAATTGGAAATACCTCGTAAGAGCCGTTTCTCAATTGGCATAAATGAAAACGTTCAGATATCTTCAATTAACCATCGTCCTGCTGATGTATCGGTTATTCAGCGTGTTTATTATGACAGGTGGAAGGGCCCTTGTAACGCACGGTTTTTCGATACATCGCATTCGAGGGAGGGTATATTTTTATTGGGATTTAACGACACTTTTGACAGCCAGGGTCACCTCGCGTCGAAGCACGTACAATAGCATATATCCACGCGCAATGAAGCCACGTGCAGAAATATGCTATCTATATTTTCCAAAAGGTTTAGAAAATCGGGGTACTGATTAAAACCTTTAAGTTTGAAGAAAGAAGAAAAACAATTAATTTTTTCTCGTGTTCCTAAGGTGCAACCTAGCAAGTTTGTTTGTTAATGGGTGTTTAACGACGGTGTCAATTGTTAGAGTCACTATTGCTCGTGACTGATCGGGTTCTCCCCGGGTACTGCGGCTTTCTCCACCCATAGAACTGCCCAACCTGATACGATTCTGGCCGTTAACCCTTTACCCAACCTAACGGTCAAAACAGGCCAACGCTATACACAAAAATTGCCATTCAGTATTAATTATTTTTCCATATTTTGCGTCAAAAACATAGCTTATTACCCTCATTAGAACGAGCATGTTGAGCTCGTTCTAATGAGGGGCCATAAGCTATGTTTTTGTCGCAAAAAATGAAAAAAGTTAGTTGTTCAAGAATCTTAATTGCGAGTGTCGTCTGCCATCCGTGTTAGGTGACGGGTTAAACGCGTCGTTAAACCTAAAAAAAAAAAAACTGGGATCATTTCTTGTTTTATTGGGGTTAGTTGTTCAAGAATCTTATTTGCGAGTGTCGTCTGCCATCCGTGTTAGGAGACGGGTTAAACGCGTCGTTAAACCTCAAA
The DNA here is from genome assembly GCA_031216915.1 of Pictodentalium vernedei. NCBI lineage: Eukaryota > Metazoa > Mollusca > Scaphopoda > Dentaliida > Dentaliidae > Pictodentalium > Pictodentalium vernedei. Next base: position 332,330,814 of record CM062292.1, read on the forward strand.
AAACAAATTGGGATCATTTATTGTTTTATTGGGGTTTAGCGACACTTTCGACAGCCAAGGCCACCTCCTGTCGGACACTTTTGCGGGTGGTGGAAGTTGGAGTACCCGGAGAGAGCCACCAAGCACCAACGAGCAACTGTCAAACGCCCCAACGTATTGACTCCGCACAAGCAGAGTTAGCATTGGTTGAAGACAAGTGCACAATTGAAGTGCAGTACGCCTTAGTACACGGTGTCACCGTGCCCCCACGGAGGCAATCGAGATTAAGTGCCTTGCCCAAAGTCACAATGCAGTTACTCTTAGCGGGGATCGAACCGTGGACCTTTCGGTTTGAAGTCCAATGCCGTAACCACTGAACCATCGCACCCCCATTGATGGTAATTAAGAAATACTACAAACACGCAATGACATACTAATTTTATCACCTTAACATTAACCCTTTACCCAACGAATCGGCCGCATCCGCCCGCGTGATATGCAAATTCAGCAGCTGAAAAAATATTACTTTTCGAAAAATTTCAACAAAACCATAGATCCCCAAGACTCTTAATGGCGACAGATGTCTGTATAGAGAATAGCACAGGATGCGACACAATTACCGCATTTCAAGAATAACGCAACATATTCCCACTAAATATGTCGATTTAGTTATATCGGATAGAAATACACACACCTGCCAAGCTTGAAGTCGATCTGGCCCGTCGAGGCTGAAGTCAAAAGACACGTCACGACAAAGAGAAGAACTCAGATTCTGGACATAGTTTGTGAAACAATTTTGTATTCATATTCGTTTTTCTGTGTTGAAGAATATCTTCCCCCACCCTCCCTCCCACTCACATTCGTATTCTTGGTGGGGGGGGGGGGGGGGGGGGGGCTCAATAGGTAGAGGTGCAGGTCCTTGGTTCGAATCCCACCTGCGGCAACCGCGTTGTGTCCTTGGGCGAGACACTTCACCCCCATGCCCACGTGGGGGCACGGTGGCGTTGTCTACTAAGGCGTACTGCACGTCGATGGTGCACTTGTCTTCAACCAATGCTAACCCTATTTGTGTGGAGTAAGTATGTTGGGGAGCTGACAATTGCTCGCCGTTGCTCGGTGGTTGTGCCCGGATACTTCGGCTTCTTCCACCCGTAAAACTGTCGTGGTCATGATTAGCCATTGTGCAGAAATATGTGATCTTAAATAAATAAATAAATAAATAAATAAATAAATAAATAAATAAATAAATAAATAAATAAATAAATGCATCCCCTAACACACACTCACACCCACGACTATCTTAACACAAGGACCTTCACACAAGTTTGTACACCAATGTACCAAGTCATTCATTCATTGGGCACTCACACTTATTGTTATTGATAACTTGTTCGTGTGTTTGTAGTCACCAGTAAAAGAAAGTTTTCGAATCACTTTTGTCATTCTGACAGTCACAGAAATCGGTCCAAGGGAAGTAACTCTACACATTTTCAATAGCGACTCCGAATGGAACAGGGTTCGACACAATTGCCTTTTTTCTGTAAATAACGCCAAGTGTTGCCACCGAACGTATCGAATTAGTAATACGGTTACAAATGCATACACCTGCTGAGTTTGAAATTGATCGGTCCCTCCCGTAGAGACTGAGGAGACAGGACAAACAGAATCGACAAACAGTTTAACTCAAATTCTCGTAAGACGATGTTCTGCACGTTCGGTTATACTAAGATCAACACTATCAACTGTTTAACCCTTTACCCAACGAATCGCCCGCATCCGCCCGCGTAAAATGCAAATACAGCTGCTGAAAAAATATTATTTTTCGAAAAATTTCAACAAAACCATATCATGTGACCCCTCTTTGGAACGAGCTCGACGAGCTCGTTCCAAAGAGGGGTCACATGACATGGTTTTGTTGAAATTTTAAAAAAAAATTTAAACAAATGATATTTAAAATAATGAATTTTGAAATCGTTGGGTAAAGGGTTAATTAATGAACAAATTTCACGAAGACTCTATCCCAAGAACTGATCAGGTGACAGAATTAAAACTGTGCTATAAATTTTATCAACCCTTTATCTAACACGAAATGCAGACGTCAAAAACATAGCTTATGACCCCTCATTAGAATGAGGTCAAAAGCTCGTTCCAGTGAGGTGGCATAAGTTACATTTTTGAGGCAAAATTGATTAAATAATGAAACTGAATGGTGAATTTTGTGAATTGCGCTGGCCGGTTTCGACTATTACGTTGGCAAAAGAGCTAAATTTTCTCACATACAATAAGGTTGTCCGCATAAGGCGAAACTGACTGAATGAAGGGATAAGGTTGTTTCCGTTCAATTTTAAGTAACAACACAGCACTCAAAATCTTTCCGTTCTCAAGAAATAAATGCGACATTTTGGGTTGTGAGGAGTAGTAACATGTTTCAAAAAGGTGAATGTACAATTTAGATGTATCTTGCTATGGGGTAAATTTGGTTGGTTGGGGGAAATATATTTGCCATAGACAAAAACTTTGCGTAAGACGCTATCATCATCCAACTGAAGAATAACTATATAGAACCACACATATGTTTGAATGGGTTAAGAATTATCGCACGAGATTGCTTTTGCCCAGGATATCCTGGGCCAAAGCAATCTCGTCCGATAATCAGGCACCCATACAGTGGGTCAGTGTATCCTCTGGGCACCTCTTTCTGTTTAGTTTTGAGACCCTGATTCAGATTAAGGTTCACAGAGGGTAAATTTAGTGATGCTACCCTGCTTTGCAGGGTAGCACCACTAAATTCACCCTCTGGGGACCTCATTTTGCAGATGACAGTCTGCTTATTTTCTGGCTTGCCGATAATTCTTAATCCATTCAAACGTATGTGCAGTTCTCTATTTATCACACACCTCCCATGTAAAAACCAGTCTACACGAAAAATTGAACTAAAAGCACTTTTCGACTGGATAATTGCTGCTTTTCCTTCGTTGCCAACGAAACATCACTGTTAAGTGGTGGGGTACCAACCCTAATTTGCTTTTTAATTTTTACGGCATTCAATTGGTCGAAACCAGCTGACGCCGATCAGTGTCACGGTGAGGATGATCGAACTTCAAATATTGACTTAACTGCAGAGAATAACACAACACAAACTTTTTTAAATAGCTAATAAGTTTAGCACACTCCATCATTATATTACCAGTTGTGGAAAGTATTTGTCAAGGAACAAGCAGTCAGAAAGTTTTATTTTGTAGATTTTTGACTCGAATCTGATTATTTGAATATACCGGGTACACAAATTTAAATGAGGAACTTGGAATTTCCAAACAATCTTGACACCGATGCATTCGACCAATGATGACGTGATTTATTTAGACGGATTACTTCTCTGTTTACATTGGAAACGAAATCGAACGTGTTTTGTATCACCTCATGTGCGATACAACTTTATTTTTATCGTACAAGCAGAACAGTGAAAATCCCGTGTTTTGCATTAATAGGTGTGTGAATATTAATAATAACACTTTGGCAAGCCCCATTTTTCCGCATTTCTCAAATGTTCCGAGAATCCCTACAGTGGCTTCCACCCCATGCATGTCACTAACACCAACTAAACTCAAATTATAACACAAACACGAAACCCGAGAAACCCTTCGGTCATAAGTGTAAATAAACTCAATTGTTAAATGTTAAACAACTCTTAAAATCCAACCTGTGCAGTATTTTCTTTTGATGAAGACATTTGTCAAAAAGGCTTAGTTATGTCGAAGGTACTAGAAGTGACGAACCACCGAATGGCGGCGAGTAAATGTCAGACTCTCTAACTTACCACCTCCGCACATGCAGAGCCAGCATTGATTTAAGGTTTGTGTTCCACTGACATGCAGTTCTTCTCAGCACACAGTCCCACCGCGCCCCCACTTGGGCAGTCGGGATTACGTATCTTGAACAAGAGTATAACACAGAAGACGTGGGTCATGATGGAATCGACGACCTTTCGATCTGAAGATCAATGTGTTTACCAATTAGCCCAATCACTCCCAACAAAACCATAATGGAACGTTTGTAACAAACGTTAAAATCGAACTTGAGGTTATGTTTTTGTGGGTGAGGCCGTATATCCAGTATGGATGGGATGCCACAGGTTTAGCCTTAGTTATCACCTAGAACACCAAGTCCTCAAGCCGCCAGTCTAATTCTATAAGAAATTCGACGCCGTCATGACCTGGAACCAGCCTAATCATTAACCCTTTCAACACTGGCGCCCTGGAAGGTTTCATTTCAGTCAATACTGTCAACGGCGAAATGGATGAAACCATCCTGGCTTGTTTTGAGGCTTAGTAATAATTTAATCCAACAGCTCTGTCGAGCTGTTGGATTAAATTATTACTGGGCCTCGCTTCAGATTTTTGGCTCTTTATATCGTCTGCTCGTCTACTACCAATTTTTTTCTTCACCCAGACATTTATCTACACAGGGTTGACAAGGTTAAATAGCTCATCGCCTGTGTTTAGATTCACACGTCTGGAAAACTTCAGATAGATGATGGACTGATATATTCTGGACGACTGAATATGAGAAATACCACACAAATTCGTTTTCTTTTATTCAACCAACGCTATAAATGATGCCCAATCGAGGCTTGATTTGAACGACCTCTTGATGACATTACCATAAGAAATGAAGATTCCCCACAGTCGTATTTTTATGACTACACCGTGTCGTCTCACAAATTATGTTAGTATCTTACAGGTGAATTAAATACTTACTGGTGGAGATATATATAACTGGAGCTGGAAAGACTATCTCTATATCTTTGTAAGTAAAGGCATATCACATTACATCAACGGTCGTCTGCGCGCAATCTCCCCGAAATGTGGGTAAACAAACAGTCCGTAACCGAGTCTAATTCCAAACTCTCAGGTTGTTCGGAATTCGACACTGTTATGCACTGTTTGTTTACCAACTTTTTCTGTAAATTTGCGCGCAGATGACCGTTGATGTAATTTCATGTGCCTTTACTTACAGAGATAGACATGTATTCTTTCCTGTCGTATTTATAGATATTCCAATCAATGAGTCCTTAATTCCCTTTGAAAACGTCAAGTTGTTAAAATAATTTGTGGAACTATTAGCGCAATCACAACACTAAGGCTATGGTGACTCTTCATTTCTGATTGTAATGTCTCAAAATGGTGATCAAATCAAGTCTTGATTGAGTAACATTTCTAGCTTTGATTCAGAGAAAACGAATATTTATGAAATTTTCAGAATCATCTATTTATGAAATTTTCAGAATCATCAGTTGGTTGGAAATGCGAACAGTAAGTTCGTTTTTCCAACCAACTGAAATATTCCAGACGAGTGAATTTAAACATAGGCGGTGGCCTATTTGCGAGCTAGACTGGTTCCATTAAATTTTCAACACCACACTCAAAGTCAGATAATGTAAACTAGTCCCGCAACGAGTTTCGGGGTCTTATAGCATCAGTTACAACCGCGCGTAACAATAAACATATAATGAAGTCCAGGAGCCAATACTATGAAACTATTACAATTGTATTTTATAGAATTGTATTTTCTTGTTATGACTTTAAATGGGTTAAAATGAACCATTAGTATTTTCAAAGATCTGGCAATTTGCCAGTTGGCAAATTGCCATATCTGTTAAAATACTAATGATTCAATTTTGTCAGTTATATTAATATATAGAAAATACAATTCTCGAAATCGAATCGAAAGAAATGGTTTGACGCGCCGAAGGCGCGCAGGGACGATTTGGGGGACAAGCCCCTTTCGACCCTCGGTGACTGTAAATGATTGGTTTTCGTATGTCTAGGCGTGTCAAAGGAGGAAAAGGAAGGAGGGAAGAGGTTTAGCCCTTTCTGCCCTTCTTACGCCTCTTCTTTTTGGGTGGTGGTTGGCTTGGTGATGGTGATGGTGAAGAGGCTGGTGGTGGTGTAGAGGTGTGCCTGTTGCGTTCAAGGTATTTCCTTTAATCTAGCCTCTGCTGCCTTGGATAACTCCATCTCTCTAAATACGGTCTCCACAGAGATTGGTGGCTGTACCGCTCCCGGGCGTTTCTCGAAAATACAATTGTAAAAACTTTATAGTATTGGCTCCTACTGGGATAGGACGTGCGGACATTCTGACGAGCAGATGGACGAACAGCGTGGTTTAATACAACTCGTTTACATGGGCATATAAAACTGACTATTGAATACACTAACATTTGGTATGAGCTCAGATTCAGATTCAGATTCAGATAATTTATTCACAGTATACATAAATAATCGTTACAAATACATATATTTTACAAGTTTAGTAAATAGTATACTGTAGGGGGTGACATAGCCAGATTGGCTGTCTACCTGTCACCCCCTGGACGGAAATGTAATTGCAGACAGACTGTGACCAAATGGTTGGGGGGGGGGGGGAAGTATGTGACGCTAAGTTGGAACTGGGGCTCGAGTTTCTTCATTGCTAAGTTTTATTTGCAGGATGTTATCCGGCACAAAAGCCAGGTTCTTGAGAAAATTGCCGAGAAAAGCTTACTAGCCGAAAACACTTGAGATTCTGCTCCACGGTTTTCCGGGCATTTCCAAACATGGCATGCCATACACTCTCTTCAAATGCGAGTATTCTTTAAATTAGTTATCTAACCCAGGGACCGACCTGGGCATGCGCCAGTGCGTATTTGGTTCTGAAACATCAGGACCTGGCTCTTAAATCTCAGAAATAGGCTTCTCAGTTGGCGCGTAACTTCTCAGATCATATTTTGATATTCTTTCAATGGATAATCGAGAGAGACACTCTTACATGTATTATATATATGATTATCATTTATCACTGTTCTAGAGTGCTTAAGTTAATACTTCAAGGCTTAATTACCAAGCATTAATCTCCACTGGGGTTTCTGATCAAGTCTTGGCTGCCTAAATAGGCAGCCAAGACTTGATCAGAAACCACAGTGAAGATTAATGTTTGCTATAGTGTACTAAATGAAAATGAAGAGAGCTATTACATACTTGCAGTGTGTGTTACAAACAGCAGTGTGACTCCGTAAATTGAAATCTGGCGCATGAATTGAAAAAATAGGCTCCGAGGCTAGTGCGTATTTTAAATAGTCCTGATCGGTCCCTGCTAACCCATAAGTAGAAATAAACAGTCTGAATGTAAGTGAAATAATTCATTGTTAAATGCAAGACAACCTGCAAAATTGCATGAGACAATGCCGATACCATTTATATTCAACCACCCACTAGACTGAAAAACATAATTTTCCCTCTAACCCCACATACCTAACCCTGGAGCATATGACTCTCAGTTTCTAATATGTGAAATTATATATTTCCTTCTCATTTTTTAGTTACATGCCTGGTAACAACTCCGTGTAAAAATGGCATTTTAAAAAGTGAAAATAGCCAATTTTTCGAAGCCACTGTTTCCGATAATTCCTTTGGTAAATTACTCCTTTTCACGCATCAGACTCCAGCTCTGTGACCAAAACTTTAAATTCTCTTTTCCAATAAATAGCCTAATGCTATCATATATCTGATACTAAAACTATATCTCCAATTTACATGGCAGTAGTTTCAATATATGCCATGTGTTTAGAATTTTACAGTTTTGCAATTGTACTAAACTGAAGAGCGGAACCTTATAGGTTTGTGCATACAAAGTGAAGAGCCAAAATGAGGTGTCCCGGGATACAAGGAACATATGACCAGGAAGGTGGTTAGTATGGGTCGTGTTTTGGGGTTCCCGTCAACGTTGCAAAATTGTGTCCATGAAAGAGGGGCACATTCCAACTACTTCCACGACCACGTTTAATCCTTTCCTAACGTAACGACAATAACATGTCTTCACAAAGCACCAGGGCTAAAAATAAGCGGTGTCGCGTCGCTTTTTGCTATGCAAAACTTGCAAAAAGCTACACAATGTTCAATTATGTATAGCATTTTGCGATACAAGATAATCAACTGCAGCCTATTAGGCTGCAGTTGATTATCTTGCATCGCAAAATGTAAATGAAAATTTGCAAACAACTTTGAAAACTAGTTCACTGATGCTTTACTTCTGATTGTGAAACATTCCAGGCATAACTCAGATTAACTCTCCATCAAGCATCACTAGCAACTTCATATGTAAGATGAATTCTATTGGTTTAAATTCTTCCTGTTTTTACAACATTTTGCATAAAATGTCCATTAAAAATAACTTCAAGCCCATCAAATTAAAAATCCCAACTTCCATTTTGAGAACTCTGTTAAACAACCAAGACGTCATTTGAAAATATCCAAGTCCATGCAACCCTTAAAGGCAGTTCAGTTAAAAAAAAACATAGTAAATGTTTCATGTGTTGCAGATCATTTGGAAATGCCCTGAAATGGATGGAAACTATTCTATCTACTTAGAAGAATTCAATACAAAACAGCATAACATAACTCTGGTATACAAAAATAGCTATGCAATTTTTACAAAATGCTATTCATTTTTTGGAAATGTGTAGCATTTTGCTACGCATAGAAAACAAGTTATTTTGGGCACTGCAAAGCACGCCATTCAAATTTTATTATTTCTCGCTTTTTGCCTCAAATACATAGATTATGGCCCATGATTGGAATTTCCAATGTGGAGTATTAAGCTGTGTTTCGGAAGCAAAGAGCTGAACATATTTAGTTCTAACACAAGGGTTTCTTTCGTGTCGTCTCCAAGTCCTGTTCCCTAAAGGGTTAAAATACGTTCACTGCCACTTACTGGACATATCAGTTTCGACTCTTTTTCCTTACTTACATTCGGAAATAAGTGACAAACGATGTGGAGCATATATGTTAAGTGGTCAGAAGGTGATCCTTCACATAATTGTTTATGATACTTGAAACCATTGAAACAAAGCAATGATCACTCCTTTATGACAATTGATCTTAATATGTCAAGTGAGGGACGACAATTACCAACAAATGGATATTGTAAGTTATAGAAGCGTGCGATAGGCAGTTCCGTGAGAAGAAAATGTATGTTTTTAACACATTATCTGCCACGAACTGTGACGTAGAATACGGTAGAACGGGTTAATCACTACACCCTCCCAGGACATACGTGGCTAGCTTAGTAAAAGAAAAAGACGTTAATATTTACTAAAACAGTGTTTAGCGGCATTTAGTATATAACATCACATAAATGTGTATTTTTACCTTTTGAACCCTAGAGCCATGTTCAGCGGCACTTGAACATAATACGTCATAATGTAATTAAGTAGATTGGCTGCTGAGTGAATGCGTGGGAAAGACCAATCAATATTGTCAACGTGCAGCCCTAAGGCTCAACGTTGAAAATATTAATTATTTATTTATTTATTTATTGGTGTTTAAGGTCACATACTTATGCACAATGGCTAATCATTACCGCAACAGTTTTACGGGTGGAGGAAGCCAGAGTACCCGGAGAGAACCACCAAGCAACGACGAGCAGCTGCCAGCTCCCCAACATCGTAACTCCGCACTGCAGCACAGGCAGGGTTAGATTGGTTGAAGACATGCGCACCATCCACGTGCAGTGCGCCTTAGTACACGGCGTCATCGTGCCCCCATGTGCACAATCGGGGCTAAGTGCCTTTCCCAAGGACACAACGCGGGAGTCCGAATCGATCGCTCAGACGGTCACCCATCCGAGGACTAACCGGGCTTGACGTTGCTTAACTTCGGTGATCTGACGAGAACCGGTTACCGCAACACCACCGCCCCCCCCCCCCCCCAAATTATTAATTAGTCTTCCCACAAATAATAAATATGACCTCCTCCAATTGCTGTCATTGAATTGGCATGGACGATACCACAATGGTTCAAAGGGTTAATCCTATAAAGGTACTATAAATTCATACACTCTAAAATTAGTTGGGTTAAAAATCAACCCAAATCGACTGGGTTGAGTGAATATGAACCCAATTGGGTTCATATTCACTCAACCCAGTCGATTTGGGTTGATTTTTAACCCAACTGATTTTAGAGTGTAGGTTATTGTGATTTGTGTCTGCTCTTAAGTGCAGTTCTCTAGCAATCACCGGGGATATAAGAAACAGATCGGTGGATCGGTAGGTCGGGGGGGGGGGGGATTCCAGGAGGATCTGCGGATTTGTGATCTGAAAGGCTAACTGCGAACAATGTTTGTTTAGTGGGATTTAACGGCACTTCCAATAACCAATGCCACGTCGTGTCGGACCAGCGAAAGCCATGGAAAGAAAATAGACAACTGAACAATAAATAGTTAACCCTTTACCTTATATAAGAAGAGATGACACTTGCAAACAATTCTTAATAACTAAATATTTCCATTTTTGCCGTCAAAACATGGCGTATAACACCCTCCTTGGAACGTTCCAATAAGGGTTCATCAGCTATGTTTTCGAGGCAAACAACGAAAAATAATAATAACATTTATAAATTAGATATGATTTTCTTTCCCAAAATGCCCCATTATCAAACTCGGCAGATATCACTTCAAACACGAGTGATATGACGTCGATCACGGCCGAACCAAGCCAGACTTCTTCCCCTTGAGGCGACGATACTAGGCGCAGCCAGATTATTTACAACGAAATCGTTAGCCGTTACTCGTTGAACGTAAGCAGGGAAACTAGTGTTACCGTGCATAAAAGAGTGGCTTGAAATCGAGTTTTTGAATGACGAGAAATTAATGGCGGCAATGAGTAACAGGCCTGGCGATCTAGAAAATCAAGGCGTGCAAAACAATTGTCATCCTCAGATTGCTTGGGAGTGCAATTGCACCTGAAATTTTCAATGCAAAAACTTGTATGCTATTTTGGTTATATTCACTTCAAGGTATTAATATTGTGACTAAAAAATTGTACTATATTCAGTTACATGGTGGAAAAATTGGCACACACATCTTCTCATTATTAAAAATACTGCATTCAATTCTTATGTGACTGTCTTCTCCGCTCAAAATCTATTGAATGCGTCAACATTGACAAATCGTCCCCTGAGTTCCAATGTGTTCTCTGTGCCAGTAGGCACAGAGAACACATTGGAACTCACGGGACGAAATGATAATAGATTTTAAAGGCAGTCCCAAACAGGTCTGGCATTCCAGAAAATCAAGGGGTGCAAAAAATTGCCCTCCTCAATTTTTTCTAGGGGTGCAGTAGGCGTGTAGCACTCCTAAAGAATGTCAGGCCTGGCGTAAGGATTGGGTGGATGAAGAAAAGACAAAAGAGAGCTGTACGGAAAATTAAACTAAAACTAAGATTCAGAGTTGGAAGCAGAGATTCGTCCAAGTGAGTGAAGAGATAGTTCAGTTGGGGAAGCCGCGACGTTCGGGTAGCTGAACTAGAATTCGATAAAAGGACGAGAAACAATACCACTGTCAGAAAACTGTAACAGATCTGGGAATGTTTTGTAATTATTTGTTCGATCTCAGGCTGATATGTAGTTACCTCGAACTGATATCTCGGCCGATATGAAACTATAACCAAGTAATACCTCTAATGGAATGGCGACTTTTGTGACTAGCGCTTGCCGGATATGGCCGTTACGTTGGATGAAAAGGTAAGTAATAATTTTCTTTTACAGCCCGAATGGACTGTGGGGTTAACTTAATGCTGGTCTTCCAGATAAACAGAAAAGTCGATCAAACGCGGTAGACTCTATTATACAGTGCGAGGCCTTTCGGGAAGCGGCGAGATCTTTCCAATCACGGTGGGATTGTTGACAATTTATATGCCCAATACTAGATGACTGCTGACGGCCATATTTTTGAACAAAATTCAGAAAAAATTAATAGCTCCAATCCCGACATCACAACAACAACAACATGTAGGTTGTATAGATCTTTAAATTTAAGAATGCCACAAGTACGAAACAAGGGTTCAGTGTGTGCGTTGGATTTCTTTTTCTTTAAGATGCGTAAAGCTTTCTGCTGAAGTGTGAGGATTCTATTGGTTGATGGGACGTGTCCCCAGATGTGGATGCCATATATAAGATGACTCTGGATGAGACAAAAATACAGCATTTTCAATGCTGATAGTGGAAGTTCTCTTTTTGCTCGGTTGATTAAATAAATAACTCGGACTACTTTTGAGTACACGATTGATACATGGTGTTTGAATTTCAGATTTTCATCCATCTCAACACCTACAAATTTGACAGTTGTTTCTTCACCGTGGTTACTAGCTAATAAAACGTGCCGACGGCTTAATCTCAGATTGATGTGGTCAGGGTTATATGCGTCGTTTGGGGGATGAAGCAGCATACATTTAGTTTAGACGCATTGAGTGCAAGTTTATTTGCGTTGCACCATTCGTTAATATTAGCCAGTTCTACGTTAGTATCATCAGAAAGTTATTCGAAGCTGTTGCCTGACGCATAGGCTGTCGTCGTATCGTCAGCAAAAGAGAGTACATCGAGAAGTGCTGATTTGCTGATATCGTTGATGTACAGAAGAAACAGTATAGGGTCAAGAATAGAACCCTGTGACACGCCAGTGGTAATGTCTTCGCGATTTGACTCTGCGTTGGGAAAAGCGACAACTTTTTGTCTACCGGATAGATAGCTTTGAAACCACGTGTTGGCTACTCTTCGAATGCCGTAGTATTCTACCTTTTTCAGTAATGTTGAGTGGTCCAGTGTATCAAATGCGTTTGGAAAATCAAGAAAAATTGAGAGAGTACTGACATTAGTATGTTTATCGTTCTTTGAAGCGACATTCTTTACGAGGTGCAAGACGGGATGGATAGTTTTGAGTGTTTCTTTCGAAAACTGGTATTGGTAGACAACATTTTGTTGGTCAAGGAAGCTGACCAATCTTACTTTCATCATTTTTTCCAGTACTTTTGAGAAGCCAGGGAGGATTCTGATCGGACGATAGTTATTGAACATTTGCTTATTGACTGATTTGAATACTGGAATAACCTTGGCAACTTTCATTTTTGACGGTACCGTCCCGTTTAAAAATGAGGAGTTAATTATCTAATATATAAATGCGAATGTCTGTATCTCTCTCTCTATCTTTGTTCCGGGTGAACTCCTCCGTTTCTCGACCGATCGATCTCAAATTTTCTACACGGGGGTAATTCGTACCCGCGAGTAACATGGGATGAGTGCAGTGCCCGTGTGGGGTGACCTTGACCTTGAAATTGATGACCTTGACCTTTTATTTCGAAAACGGCTGGACCGATCAGGCTAAAATTTCATATGTGCGGGTATATTGACCCATCGATCATTTTGACTTTATCGGGGTGCCCGTGCGGGGGGACCTGTGCCTTGAAATTGGTGACCTGGACCTTTTATTTCGAAAACGGCTGGGCCGATCGGGCTAAAATTTCATATGTGCGGGTATGTTGACCCATCGATTTTTTTACTTTATCGGGGTGCCCATGCGAGTGACCTTGACCTTGAACTTGGTGACCTTGACCTTCTATTTCGAAAACGGCTGATATAACCATCTATCACCCGCTAGTATTACATAAAGGGCTTGCAATTTCAGTGACCACTTCTTTCAAGAGTTTGGTGAATAGTTTATTATAATCTTTTGTTACTTTTGTAGGTAAACTTTTTACACAGGAAATTACTTCTTCAATATTGGTTGGAGTCTTGAAGAACGAGTTTTGGTTGCGTTCTGTAATATAATCAGAAAAATGGTGTCTGTCCGACGGTATATTATCACCTACAATTTTGCCAATATTCGCAAAACAGTGTTGAATTCATCAGCAATTTGATGTGAGTTTGTTAGTTCGATATTCCCGTCGATAAAAGAGGAGGGCAAAGTAGTGCTACGATTTGTTTTGTTTATGGCTTTCCACAAGATTTCCCACGTTTTCTTAATATTATTTTTGCTTTCAAATAATACTGTGTTATAATAATCAGCCATACATTTGCGTTTTTAACTCTAAACCCGCTGAGTATTTTCAAAATAGTTTTCATCAAATTTAGTCATGGCTGCTCTGAAGCAGCCATGACTAGATTTGATGAAACATTCCTCTAAATTTATCTAACAGAATTATTGATCGAAAAGTTCATTCACTTTACATGGGATAAATTTGGTTAAATGTGCCGAAATTTCACTTATTTCAGTGTCAAGGGATTTTGTATCCTGGGCAGAAATATCTGCACGCAAGGAGTTAATCGATTAAATATTTGGCAATAATTTTTAGAAGATACTGCGTTCTCATTGGAGGGTTGTTTGATTTTTTTAACGTATAATTTTTTCTTCTGTATGGACAATTGCATAAGGCCAGCTGTAATCCATGGCTGTCGTTTAACGTATTTCTTGGAGAGTGTATTATCAATAAATCACCCGTGGAGTGATGATTGCTCTCAAGCAATACATGCTAATTTGTTGCAAAGCGTAATTAGCATGAGTACTTCACCCCAATTGCCCAGTTGGGGGGGGGGGGGGGGGGCACGGTGACGTTGTGTACTAAAGCGTACTGCACGTCGATGGTGCACTTGTCTTCAACCAATGCTTACGCGGCTTGTGTGGAGCTAGTATATTGGGGGCTTGACAGTTGCTCGCCGTTGTTCGATGGTTCTCCCCGGGAACTCCGAGTTCCTTCACCCTTAAAACTGTCCGACACGAAGTGAGCCTGGTTGTCGAAAGTATCGTTCAACCCCAATAAATAAATAAATAAATAAATAAATAAATAAATAAATAAATAAATAAATAAATAAATAAAGATTGAGCCAATGAGCCTCCGGGTTAAACACAGAGGTCCAAAAGTTGAAAGTTTGCTTGTGCTTCTTGTGTTTCTGTTCAAAATTTGAGAGAAGTACCCTTGATTTGGTGACATCCGCCCTCTACGTTCTGTAATATCGAACCTGATACACAGCGAAAAATTCCAAATCGAACTATATCGAACATCGAATATGTACGAACGCATATTTTTTCTGTTCTTGGCCCATGCGGCTTACTAAGACAATAGTTTTCAGACTGTGATGGCTTAAATCCCAACTCATAAAATATTCCAGCTACAACAGCGCAGGTCATTGTCGAAGGCGTGCCCTGATGGTGTAGTTGAAATTATTGTTAAAAAACTCATGACTTTCTGTATTGCTTTCGTTAACCATATTCGATAATTCTATGTTTGACTCCCCGACTTGGACTCGAATTGTGCTTCGAATATCGAATATTCGTCGGACCCAAGCTAGGAACTTTATTAATTCGAGTTATTTATTATTTATTTATTGGTGTTTTAAGGTCATATATTTCTGCACAGTGGCTAATCATGACCATGACAGTTTTACGGGTGGAGGAAGCCGGAGTACCCGGAGAGAACCACCGAGCAACGACGAGCAACTGTCAGCTCCCTAACATACTAACTCCACACAAGCAGGGTTAGCATTGGTTGAAGACAGGTGCACTATCGACGAGCAGTACGCTTTTAGTACACAGCGTCACCGTGCCCCCACATGGGCAATGGGGGTGAAGTGTCTTGCCCAAGGATACACCGCGGTTGCCGCAGCAGGGATTCGAACCGAGGACCTCTCGGCTTGCGGCCTGCACCTACCTACTGAGCCCCCCCCCCCCCCCCATTAATTCGAGTTGAAGAAGAAGAGTATACGAATGAAAGGACGGATATATCATATCTTTAGAGGTAGTACATCTGCCAGTGACCATCAAAGGCGGAACATTTCAGTTTGCTTCCGTTTGTTGCAACTGGAGCGTGAATCCTGAACTAGATTTTGCCACAAGTTTACTTAATTTCTCGGCGGAAAGACAACAACCTTTCAAAACACTTGATTCAGTGAAAGTGGAACGACGTATCTTTAACTGCGGCTAATTTTCCAAACTCCAACCCGAAGTAAAATGGCAAAGTTCCTGGCGATAGTCCTTCTATGTCTGCTTGTAGTGTCAATCTCTGCCACAGAGGAGGGTAAGTAACATAACAGCATCTTTTGTTTTAACCCTTTACCTAACGAATGGTCCGCATCCGCCCGCGTAATATGCAAATTAAACAGTTGAAAAAATTAAATTTTTCAAAATATTTCAACAAAACCATATCATGCGACCCCTCATTGGAACGAGCTCATTAGGTTTTGACCCCTCGTTGGAACGAGCTCGTCGAGCTCGTTCCAACGAGGGGTCATAACCTAATGAGCTCGTTCCAATGAGGGGTCACATGATAAGGTTTAGTTGAAATTTTTTGAAAAAATTAAAAAAATGATATTTGAAATAATAAATTTTGATATCGTCTGCGTTGGGTAAAGGGTTAAACTTAAAAAAGTCATATTCTTTAACCGTTTGGATTCGAGTTCATGAATGTGTTTGTTATGTTCAACGTGCAACCCTAGGAATGCGCGTCGAAAATATTAATTGGTCTACCCCCAAATAACGAATATGGACTCCTCCAAATGATGACATTGTACTGGTTCAGCGAATTAAATACTCAAACTATGCAACAAGTTAATATTAACCTGTTTTGTGTCGAAGCTGATGTGTATTTACCGCACTGCTCCCAAATGGCCTTCATTGCCCCAGTGCTCCCAAATACCCCTCTATCCCCACGCCTCTTCCATCCTTCCAACACTCCGAGACGAACTGCGAACTGCTTGATGACATACAGTACCCCATTTTCCTCAATATCTTTCGATAAGCATACTAACCCTCTCCTTTGTATCACTCACTGACCACATGTCCTTCATGCTCATATACCACTTCGCCATTATACTTCAAGTGAGTCTTATTCTGTTAGACTGGTATTTTGAACATTCTAACAGAAAGTGTTCCAGGGTCTCCATTACGCCTTCATTGTACTTTCGACACTGTTTTTCGCTGTTGCTTCCCAATTTCCTCCGAGATTCACTCGTCTGGCATGTTAGAGTTGGTCTGAAAAGCGAACTACGATTCGCTTTTTCCGACCAACTTATATATTCCCGATGACTGAATCTAAAAATTACCACAAACATCCATTTTCTTTAATCGAGACATAATTTGTTCGAATTTTTGATAACATTACCTTTAGGAATGAAGATTGCCTTTAGGTGTGAAGACTCATAACACACGTAATTTATGATAACGCACTGTAGTTCCAGCGATTGTTTAACCCTTTACCCAACGTAACGGCCAAAACCGGCCAGCGCTATTCTCAAAAAATCGTCTATTAATTTTCATTATATTTTCATTTTTTGTCTCAAAAACATAGGTTATGACCTCTCTTTGTGACGAGCTCGTCGAGCTCGTTTCAAAGAGGGGTTATAACCTATGTTTTTGAGACAAAAAGTGAAAAAAATGAGTTATTCAAGAATTTTGTTTGCAAGTATCGGCTGCTTTTCATGTTAGGTAAAGGGTTAAGGAATTGATGGTTTCAAGCTGAATTAAATGCTTATTCATTGCAATATCTATAACCCAAGCACGAAAGGATATCTATATGCCTATGTGAGTGAAGGAACGTCAGATTACACCAACGATTGTCTGCGTACAAACTCCACGACAAGTGGGTAAACATACAGCCTATAACTGCGTTGAATTTCTTACAGAATTATACTGACGGACTGAAGCTTGGGAACAGATATAAAATAATTTCGTTTCGCTGTCTCCTCAAAGATAAGTGTAGTGCGAAGGTCATAATTTGTACTGACCCGAAACCTAACACAAACAGATTGCAGAAGTATTTCTTGAGTAACAAATATTTTCCTTTTTTACCTAAGAACTTTTGCTGACGGTCACGCATTAGGCTTGTTCTAATGAGGGTCACAAGTTATGTTTTTGAGGCAAAAATTTAAATAATAATAAAGTTTGGATGGCACTTTTGTGAATAGCGCGGTCAGATATGGCCGTCACTCCCGGTGCTGGCTAAAATCAACAGAACCAGAACGAACAAATAATATGCCGGTTTGTCAAATTGAAAAAAGGCACAAAATATCCAAATATCGGAGAATAATTCTTGATATAGACAGCGCCAGTCAGTTAACGAATATCCTCAGTCGTGTTCCGTTGGTTGCGCCATTTTTAGGCGATAATAATTGGGTTTCTTTGAAAGAATTGTTATCAATCCAGTTATTAGCTCCTGCATTTAAAAGATCCCTTTTTTGGAGTCCTTGGTAAATGTTTTGTCACAATTGAGTGCAGATCCGAAGATCTGGTACAAATCTTCCTACCTTAACACTTACGCTGCCGAAAGCGACTATTGCCACCTATTTTATGATGATTGTCTGTACATTCTGGTATGCACAGATCAAACCTACCACCTGATTAATTGTTGTAAAGGGCTCAGAGAGTCCTTCCCAACAATGAATCAGATGATAGAGTTTCAAATATGTCATAAATTTTATTAAACTTCCTCGCATACAGGCGTACATAGAGATCCACCATATGTGGATAAAGTGGCCGTGGCAGTAAAAGGGTTAACCCGATCTGGTACTAATCATCCTACTTCAATCAATAATAGGCTACAAACCAGCCCAAGATGCCGAAAAGTGCGCATAATTTAACTATTTGCTGAGTTAACTTCCCCAGTGACATTTTAGCAGGCCGTGCATAATAAATACGTTACAGGGCGTTCAGTTGGCAGATACAGTGTCATATGCGGCTCGGAGAAAACAATATTAGGTTCGGCTTCGTCTCACCTAATTTTGTTGTCTCTGAAGGGAAAAACGCGAAGCGATCGAAAAATGATATTAATGCCATTGTTTTGGCAACAGCAGAATCACGCGGTCGTATCAGGGGCCCTTGATACGGATTCGGAACAAGGGCCCAGATACATTAAACTTTAGTTGCGTAACAGTGCAAAAACGCCCCGATTGTGAGATAAATATTTTGTACATCCACATAATGGTAATAATCTCTATATATCATATAAAATTCTACTTACGGCTGGTATACGTTTCCTTCTGTAGTTATTGGGATACGTAGAGAAAAGTTATTCCACTGGTGGGGAGCTCGGTGCCTCAGTGGTTACCACATTGGACACGGTTCGATCCCCACCAGGGGTAACTGCCTTGTATCCTTAGACAAGGTACTTAATCCCGATTGCCCACGTCGGTTCAATGTGACGCTGTATACGTCACATCGAAGGTGCACTTGTCTTCAACCAACGGTAACCCTGCGTGTGCGAAGTTAGTACGTTGGGGAGACAGACAGTAGCTCGTCGCTCTTCGGTGGTTCTCTCGGGGTACTCCGGCTTCCTCCACCCGTAAAACTATCTAACACGAGGTGCCCCTGGCCGTTGGAAGTGTCGTTAAACCCAAATAAAAAATTCCACCGGAAAAAAAAAATGGAGAATAAGAAACGGAATGAAAGAAATAATTCTTGCATTGGAAAAAAGAAACATAAAAATGAAACAAAAAAAAGGAAACCGATCAATAACAACGATTATCATATTTCATGCAACATGGATGAGATGCAGAAAGGCCGCGGTGGAATGGTCACGTTTCACGGGTGGGCAATATTTTCACGGGCACAATAATGTTATATTCCAAACACTAATTGTAGAAATACTCATCAAAAATTGAATTAATGAAGCACTGGATGTAACCCGTGCTTTATTAATTAAAATTTTGCTGATGATGGGATTTTTATTACCTGGTAAACGCATGCGTGGACACAACTGCCCAAGTGTGGATTACGACCAGTCCACGTCGGATGTACTGTATTTCAGTTAACAGACCGATTTCAGTTTTTTTAGGTATTGAAACCCAAAAATTTATTTCCATAAATTTGCTCGAAAATGGTCTGATAGACCATTTTCATGCAAATTTATGGAAATAAATTTTCGGATTTGGATTTTCATGCAAATTAATGTAAATAAATTAGCATATATTTTATTTCAAATCTTTTTATTGGTGCTTAAAGGTCAGCGACAGTCAGCATCTGTGGCAACATCATGACCACAACATAGGAATGAACTCAAGCTTAGCCATCGCTTATTGCTGCGCTACCCACTTCAGAGGACATCCACCCTAGGCGTTGGTTACCGAGTCCTGTTTTACCAGTAAAACAGGGGGTGGGGGTAAATCTAAAATTTATTTCCATGAAATTTATGAAAATGCTTTGGTAAATAATATTCATTAACCCTTTGAACCCTGATGGCATCTCCCATGTCAGTTCGTTGGCAGCAATTGCAAGAGTCCATATTCATTATATCGGGGTAGATTTGAGACTGCAAGTAGAAAATATTGATTGGTCTACTCTACACATTCACTAAGCAGCCATTCTACTTAATGATATTATGACGTATGGTATTCCTGGGTCGGAAAAGTCGGTGTGACAGGAATGGAAGTCCGTAGGAAAATTAGTCCCTCTGGACTATTATTCCGCGGAATTATAGTCCTAGGTCTAACATTTCTAGGAATAGTAGTCCGCCGGACTACTATTCTTAGAAATGTTAGACCTAGGACTATAATTCCGCGGAATAATAGTCCATAGGGACTAACGTTCCTACGGATTTCCATTCCTTTTACACCGGCTCAGAGGTTCAGATTATTAATATGTTTTTCGTTGTATGTGTGAATGTTTTTCCTGAAAGGATGTCAAAAATGGAAAATAGTTGGTGAAGACAGTAATAAGAAATGAGACCAGTTATTTAAAGAATACTGTGTACATCATTATATTGAATAGATATGAATGGATGAGAGTTTAAAAGAAAAGAAACAATTTAAAATACTTGACCCTCCCCGCGGGAACCCCGGGAAGTGAAGCAGTGCCTGTTCACTGCGGTAAACAGGCTCTGTTTTACTGGTAAAATAGGACCCAGTCACCAATGCTTGGGAGGTGCAAACCCTCTCTAAAATGGGCCACATGGCCTATTAAAGCTCACCCCCTGGTCTTGAGTTGATACTGATGTTGTGGTCACGATCAGCTATTGTGCAAAAATATGTGACCTTGAACACCAATAAATAAATAAATACTGGACCCTGATCTCATAGGACCCTGCAACAAAAAACAATTTTAACCCTTTGAACCCTGGTGGTATCTTCCATATCAGTTCATATGCAGCAACTAGAAGAGTCCATATTCACTATTTGTGGGGTAGACCAATCAATATTTTCAACGTGCAATCCTAAGTAGACCAATCAATCTTTTCAACGTGCAGCCTTAGGGCTGCACGTTGAAAATATTGATTGGTCTACCCCTCCCTTAACTTATCAGGCATCCTACTTAATGAAAGTATGACGTTCCGTGGCCCTGGGCCGGTAAAGCGGCCTCTGGTGTTCAAAGGGTTAAGCGTAATGCAATAGAAAATAATGTGTAACGGATATAAGGAAATGAAAATCTACACTTTTTGAATGGATACCGGATTCAAGACACTCGTGAAGTCAAACAATGCCATTTTTTATAAAATCGGTATCCACTCACAAAGAGTAGATTTCCTCTATTTACCACACTGTTCGCCGCGGGCCAGGAAAAGCCCTTTTAACAGTATTTCATATGCCACCTCTCAACTTGTCCCAGTTTTTGAAATCTGTTTGATGTGATGAGCTCACTTTGATTTGTTCTTCAATTTTCCCAACGCATTCTTGTCATGTTTTTATCGTCCGAGAGCTTCATATTTGGAAGCAGAGTAAAAATGTGCTCAACCCTAAAAATAGAAATGACCCGTCACGGGTGATTAACCAAGCAATGCGCATGAAACAATGACGATAACGGATGTGCTCGAGAGCCCTATTCGTTCTTTCCGTAGCTGTGAACTCTTCTGGCGCCAAATTTATAGAGAGAAATTGGGACCGCAGTGGTTCATTGGTCCGAGCGTTGGAATTTAAACCGTAAGGGCGACGGTTCGATCCTGTCCTGCGCCAGCTGCTCTGTGTCCTTCGGCAAGACATGCGATCCCGATTGCCACGTTGTATACTGTGATGTTCTACTATCCGTTGATGGAGCTCTTGTCTTCAACCGCTGCTGTAACTCTGCCGGGTTGGCAAGTTAGTTTTTTTTGATAACCCTGTAGCTATCATAGCGGCTAAAACGGCCACAAAATTAACCAGAATAAGCCTATCACAGCCTAAAATATCTCGGACGTTTTTCAATAAAACCACACAAGTATAGATATCATTAGAACCAGCTCGTCGAGCTGGTTCTAATGCTATCCATATTTGTTTGGTTTTATTGAAAAATTGTGAAATTTCTTTTCGAAAAATGTCAAATTTAATTTATTTTTTTAAGGATACTATTTTAGGTAAATGGGTAACCCCACCAAAAAGCAAACAAAAATCAATAAGCATTATACCGTGTGATAATATTACAGGTAAAAAATTACTTTTGTAACTAAATTCATGTTATTTATTCTGTTTATTTTTATCAGTCACAAAGATTTAATAATATTTTTCACGGCCATGTCCGTATTGGAGCTGCCGCTGAAGATTACAATAGCCGAGATGATATTTCCCTGCTTGAAGTGTTTTTCGTTATGTTAGTAGCTCAGTCAGTCAGTCAGTCAGTTGACAGTGTTTATCACATTGTGACAAAAGGAGGGTTTGGTTGTGGTGGCAAATATTACACCCGTTGCGGCTTTAAACTGGGCGTGTTGTATCGATAGGCCGCCTTTCGACATAATATATCCACATGTCCAATTTGCAGCGACAGCTGGCATATATTACACCCGTAAATTAGGCGTGTTTGAAATATTGTGTCGACAGGGAGACTAATGGACACAATACGCCCAACATTCTAAATCTGCATTGGGTGTAATTGATGCCACCACAATTTGTAGCCGATTACTGTGATATAGTAGAGAACCTCAACCCGAAGAACCCGATCGCTATTATTTCGGCATTGCGGGCTTTGATGGTAGTTGCGCGACAGCACACCCGTTACAATTAAATTGCATCCTTCTCCAACCACAAAAATGAAAACAAGATATAAATTGAACACCGAGTGTTATTCCTTTATTCACGCACAGTGATACACCTTTTGTACGTGGGAGGTAATTATTAAAACACACCTTTGTCAATAATGTAGTGTTAAAATGACTTTTAAATGAATAAAAAACATGGGAGGATATGTTCAATATCCTGCTCTTTGACATGGAAGTTTTAGTAATAGTTTACGACTGCAATATAAAATTAAACTTTTCAACTTAACATACATTTATGTTTGTTTAAAAGCATAGACGAAATCCGGTTCCTCCAGGACGTCAACACATCACACAATTGAAGAGTGGTTCAAGACTATCAGTTAACGCTTCACCTAGAACACTTTCATATCCGACCAGCGCTAATCACAAAAATCGCCATTCAATTTTTTTTCAATTTGTGCATCCAAAACACAGCTTAAGACTTCCCATTGGAACGAGCTCCACGAGCTCGTTCAAACGAGGAGTCATAAGCTATGTTCATTTACCGAAACATGAAAAGTATTACTTATTCAAAAACACTTTTTTAACCCTTTACCTAACACGAAAAGCAGACGACACTTGCAAAAAAAATTCTTGAATAACTAATTTTTTTCATTTTTTGTCTCAAAAACATAGGTTATGACTCCTCGTTGGAACGAGCTCGACGGGCTCGTTCCAACGAGGGGTCATAAGTTATGTTTTTGAGACAAAAAATAAAAAAAATAATGAAAATTAATTGGAGATTTTTGAGAATATCGCTGGCCGGATTTGTCCGTTACGTTGGGTAAAGGGTTAAAATGGCTTCCATTATTTGTATTAGCTGGTGAGTTAATTCTAGATCCCTTGAAGCTATGGAACAACAACATATACTTAGAGGCGATTTCAGCTTAACTTACATCATCAGAAGGAAGACGAGAAATTTAGGTGTGATTATCTGAGAGCTGGATTCTCAGGATTAATGACACACAGGCGCAGATAGGAGATAAGAGAAGAAATTTGCTTTAAAATGTCTCAAGTTCTCAGTTTTTCACCACAACTAACAGAAAATATGCTAGTTCGCTCCTCGGCTGCCACGGATGGTGAAGATGAAATTCGTTGCAAGTCCATCAAGATCAATTACTTTGATAAGAGGATTCCGAATAACACCCACATGCACGAAGGCCAGACATAAATAAGTAGTCCAGGCACATTAGACATAAAAATGAGAAAGTAAGGAAAAAAATCGGAGAAAGCTGATTTTTTTATATGTTTCCGGGACACACATTGCGGATAAAGTGTGAAAAGTCCCCGCGAATCCGAGTTGAGCTTTTTTAGTTATAGCGTTTTTTTGATGAAAAAAAAAATCGACCCAGCTCCATATTTCTCATTCTTATTCGCCTTAGTAGGGCGAGAATCATAAATATCGTGCTGAATTATATTGAGAATACATATCCCCAACAGAAAATGCCAACTTTGTACCAATCCTCACACTCAATGGTGAAATATTCACGAAAATGTACAAAATTACGAAAAAAAATTTATTGTTTTCATACACACAACGGTGCACAACGTCCATTTAATCAAATCTACGACTACTTTGGGAGTTAAATTATATATCAAAAATTGCAGAAAAGCAGTGGCTTTATAATGATATATAACAATAGTCATTTATTCCTTAATGAACTGGTGAAACGTGTGAAATATTAACCATACCCCCTAAACTCAAATTCAAACGGCATCGACTTTTCTCATTCAAATACCGTATTATAGCATCATTGTTTCAATTTCCATGTTCGATTAAATCACATAATGTGGTGTTCGCCTACACTCAAAATGCATTGGCATGTAATGTGTGCACGCCCTTGATGTGTACTCAAAAACAAATAGGTCTTCTCCAGTTGTTCTTGAGAGCAGAGCGCACAGGCGACTGGGAACTCCACACATATTGTGTTCGCAATATGATTCCAGTATTTCACGCAGGTGGTCATTTTGCATACGCAAAAAGTTCTCATCTCTATTTGCAGCAGATGAATGAGCTAACAGAAATAATGCAACAGGATGATTTGAAGTTGTTCACTGAGAAAGGTTACTTTACCATAAGGCGCTCAGATAAATTCTGGGACGGGATATATTCTGATCAGACCATAGAGTGGTGTTTAATGAGAATGTTCAAGCTCCCTGGTGGTCTCACACATGGCAGGGGAATAACCGATAGCACTGTTGCGAAATGGGTACATGGACTACCTCTTTGCCTTCCTATTTGTAATGCTCTCGAAAATTTTGTTCATGTTCACACTGGTCATGGCGAACAACATCGGGATCTCCGTCAAAGTTCACAATTGACTGATGCCAATGATATCACCAAATTATTGAACTGGCTCAGAGTACATTCCGCCTTTCAGAATAGAGACCCACTACAATTAGTCTCTATAGCGACCGGGCTTGTGGCCGACGAAACTGTGAACTGTGACCAAGTTCGCAAAATTGGTGAATGTTGCGTATCGAATGTTGTAAGCAAAACGTTCAACAGCATCAAACTACGACGTGTTGACACTGTGAAGTCTTTCGCATCGATGGCAAATAGCATCAAAGTCCGTGGAAGTAAGGTAGTGATTGACCCCACAATTCTGTTCAACCGCATCACATGTGTTATTCAGTCACAAGCAGAGATGGAAGAGTATCTCAAATATGAACTCGCCCCGAAACCACCAGCATTGTTTGATTCTGCTGGAATGAGGAAGACACAGAAAAGCACGCTCGGTAAGATCCTCAAAACATACGGTTCCGAGCAAACTAAAATCCCAGAACATTCTCTGTTTGTTGTAGATGGTGGATTTTTATTGAGGGCAGTTGTATGGCCTAAACAGTCGTCATATAAGGACGTATGTACATCATATTCCAATTATCTAGTGAGACATTTTGGGGCGAACGTCGTGGTTGTTTTTGATGGTTATGCTTGTACAATGTCGACAAAGGGCATGGAACAAGCCCGTAGATCTAAAGACAGGTATTCCATTGATATCAATATCTCACCCGAGTTACCAGCCACCACACCCCAATCCGATTTCCCTGCAAATGCCAAGAACAAAACCCAACTGATCGATCTTCTAATGCAGGAGCTATCTGCTATCAATATTCAGTCCAAGCAGGCCGAGGCTGATGCTGATGTACTGATAGCCGAAACTGCACTTGACATCGCTCAAGATGACAACAATGTTGTCGTTGTGGGAACAGACACAGACTTGTTAGTCATTCTTACCTCTCGAGTTCAACCGGGATGTAATATTCACATGATGTATTCCATTACCCCAAACTTACTAGTTTCAGTTAGTGAAATAGCAACCAAAATGGGTGACCATAGAAGCAACCTCCTTGTAGCACATTCTATAAGTGGTTGTGACACTACTTCTGCACTCTTTCGAGTTGGTAAGAAGAAAGTATTCAGTACAATTGTCTCCGATGTTACTAGCGACTCACAACAGTATGTCAACACAATTTTGGCGGATGACAGTACACCAAGTGCAGTAGCCGCTGCCGGGGAACAACTTCTCCTGATCTTATACGGGAGTAAAACTGTTTCCTCTCTCGACCAATATAGATATGTCACTTACAAGCGTTATGTAGCAAAATCTAAACTGAATAAACCCATCGACCTAGCCTCACTCCCACCAAGCAGCGATGCTGCACAACAACATGTCTACAGATGTTATCTCCAGGTCCAACAATGGCTGGGCACTTCGCTTCCTCCGACGGATTGGGGGTGGTCGCTAGACAATGGACTTCTTGTACCGACTGCAGCCACAAAGCCATGTGCCCCCGATAACCTACTGAATCTGATCAGTTGTGGTTGCAAGAGTGCTTGTACAAAAAGGTGTGGGTGTAAGAAGGCAGGACTCTCTTGCTCAGGTTTGTGTAATTGCAGCTCGGATTCTTGTAACAACCACAGAAACACTGTCCTGTCGGAAATTTCTGAGTTCGATGAATAATATGTATATAGGTCATGTCATTTCTGTATATAGCGTTGATAATAGTCAATGTAACTTAATCCATGTTGATTGATTTGTACATTCTGTAAATATTATTTATTGATTTTTGTACATTCTGTAAATATTATTTATTGATCTAATGCTGCCAGACACAGTCGTGTCTGTTCGGTCCCAAGCCCGAAAATAGTTGAGTTCTCATACTGACGAATTTTATGCCAAAAGGGGAACTCGGCCAGAAGCAGAGGGGGTCTTCCATAATGTCTATTTTGTAAGCAATGATAAAAGTCTTCAAATGGTGGTGGATTTTTTATCGTCTGTCCAACTAACATCCCGTTCTGTACTACGACCCTTTGGGCAAATCCGTTAGGAAAATCGTCATTTTTTGCGTAAATCCGATACTTTTTGTGAATTTTCAATAATTTTTCGCAGAAATTGTCACAGAATGCACATTTTCCTCTAGGTAAATGTATATTAGACATTATGTAGCTCGGAATACGCGTAAACAAAAAATACAGTTGGATCAATTCGAGGTTACAAAGTTCGTGCGATTTTTTTAAATTTTTTTCAAACGCGTTTCCGAAAAAAGGCTGTAGAAAAAAAAGCTCAACTGGGATTTTAGGGGACTTTTGTCTAATCGTTCAGTGACATGTACTCGACATTCCCTGAAAAATCAGCTTTCTCCGATTTTTTTCCCTAGTGAAACCTAATGTTCTTGGGCTAAAGATACAGTTTAACTGGTTGAAGGCTACATTATTTGTAGTGGTCTGAATTTGTACATCAAAATTTGTTTTATTACAAATTATTGAAGAGTTCCCTCAGGAACTCTTCAATAATTTATGATAAAACAAATTTATTTTAACAAAATCTTATTTGTTTTTTACAGAATATGAAACACAAGCAAGGAAAATGTTGGCTTTTGTTCTGGTACCCTCATGCTTTTGAAAGCCCTGATAGTGGCTTCTAGCTTCTTCGGTTAATGCCAAATGTGATGTCATTTCGCCAAGTATTTATTTATATTTATTTATTGGGATTTAGCGACACTTTCGGCAGTCAGGGTCACCTCGTGTCGGGTCAGTTTTACAGGTGGAGGAAGCTGGAGTACCCGAAGAGAACCATCGAGCAACGGCGAGCATCTGTCAGCCTCCACAACGTACTAACTCCACACAAGCAGGTTTAGCGATCGGGATGAAGTGCCATGCCCAAGGAAACAACGCAGTTACCCCTTCCACCAAGTATTTTAAGAGTCATTGAGCTTAAAACCCACAGACCTACCGACAGACAGGCCTACCGAAAGATCGACCGACATTGCCACATTTTAAGCTGCTTGTCGCCGTTAAAAAACGTCTACACCCAAATATATAAAACCAGAATCGACATTTTCCTCACACACATCTCTCTTTCTGAAATAAACAACAGCTATTCTGCGCGCACTGTAGGAGACGTGGGGGTATTTAGGAGATTAATACGAAGCCGATGCCCACCCCACACATTAATATTTTTTCCTGACCGGGCGTTGTCATCTGGAATTCTGTCTGAGACATCGATCCACTCGTGCTAGTAATGCTTTACGTTCGTACGAGACTAGACTTGATAACGGGAAGTACGTCGCACATACGGTAAGTCATACCAATGTAGGCATGTGGTACCAGAATCGAGCCAGAAAATAAGCACTCTGTCTGTCATCTGCAAAATGAGGTCCCCAGAGGGTGAATTTAGTGATGCTGCACAGCAGGGTAGCATCACTAAATTTACCCTCTGTGAACCTCAATCTGAATCAGGGTCTCAAAGCTAAACAGAAAGAGGTACCCAGAGGATAAATTGGTTCACTGTATGGGATAGCATCATCAAATTCACCCTCTGGGGACCTCATTCTCACATGTCAGGCTGCTTATTTTCAGAATAACCAGAATCGGGACATTGGGGGTCCTGCGTGATCAATTTGGAGTACGATACTGCTTATTAATTAAGATAAGAGGTTAGAAAGCCCAAGCGTCACACACAAATGCATTTCCAGGAACTCTTGAATTTTCAACTGTAATCTAGCTCGACATCACCAATGTGACACTTGTTAATTAATTTGTAACCCGCTGAGTATTGTTAAGATATTTTCATCAAATCTATTTATGGCTGCTGTTCAATTTTCATTATTTTTTCATTTTTTGTCTCGAGCTCGTTCCAACGAGGGGTCATAGCCTATGTTTTTGAGACAAAAAATTAAAAAAAAACTGTTATTCAAGAATTGTTTTTGCAAGTGTCGTCTACTTTCCATGTTAGGTAAAGGTTTAAAGAGTACAATATTTTTTATATTTTCTAATTTTTGTTTGCAGGAAGAAAATCGTACCTTCTCAAAAGACTCTTGATGGATCTCATTGAAGAGGATCAGATTCAGAATGGTGCTCAGAATACTGACATAAAAAGAGGCAATGGCTTGGGATGCAAATGGTGGGATGCAAAGTGTCAGTTGGGCCGGAAATGATGTAAAAGCTGAAACCGATGGAGATGAAATCGTCTTCAACGTGGCAGGATAATCTGAGCCCTTCACTGAATAAACTAACCGTGAAACCGTTTTCAAAATGTGTTTTTTCAACAAATCCGACCCAGAGACAAAACTCCTATAGCCGGTCGCGGTTCAACTCCGAACATGACGTGCTGAAAATAAAAAAACACACTTGCTTCTTTTAAGACGGGCGCTTTCCTACATTGAGTGTCACGCTCTCCTCCTCACTAACTATGGAGAAAAGCAAGAAACGACTTTCTAAAAGCTGAACTTTAGCGTATCTAACTTAGCTTTTTACCCAACATAACGGAACAATTTCATAAAAAAACCTCGAGCTCGTTCCAGTTAGGGGTCATAAACAACCTAGGTTTTGAGCCAAAACTGGAAACTTTTAGTTATTAACTTTTTTACCCAACTTAACCTTTTCAACACTGGTGGTATCTTCTATGCCAGTTAAATGGCAGAAATTGGAAGAGTCCATATCCATTATTTGGGGGTAGAGCAATTAGTATTTTTAACGTGCAGCCTGAAGGCTGCACGTTGAAAATATTAATTGTTCTGCCACACACTTTCAATTAGTAGCCATCCTACTGAATGAAATTATGACGTATTGTGTTCCTGGACCGGAAAAGCGGCCTCTCGTGTTGAAAGAGTTAACGGCCAAAACCAGCAGCGCCATTCACAAAAAGCACCATTCCTTATGTTTTTCTTTTTTTTAGTCTCAAAACATATCATATGACCCCTATTATTGGAACGAACTCCTTCCAGCAAAGGGTCATAAGCTTTGTTTTGACGCAAAAATGAAACAAAATAGTTATTCATGAATTTGTTTTGCAACTGTCGACTGCCTTTGGTGTTAGGTACAGGATTTTCTTGTTCAAGTACTCCCTGAGAGTAATGTTAAGTAAATGAATAAACATTATTTTGTTAGTAAACTTAATGTTTCTTGAACCTCGAGTGCTAGACCATTGATCTCCACAGAACTAGATTATTGGAACGTTTATTGACAACATATAGAAGAGTGTCCCACCTGCCGCTTTCTTGGGGGGGGGGGGGGGGGGGGGGTGAGCGGTAGTTGGTGATAAATGGGCGGGTGGGTGATCGTTGCTGTAAACAAGGGTAAATTTTCAGACGCTTCGCCATTGCCTATAGGTTTATAAAGAATATATTTTGAAGTCTGTGAAAATTGAGTAAACCTACGATAAACTTTAGTTGTTATTTACAAAAGAAGTTCCGAGATTAGAAAGTTTATGTCACGCATCTTGTTTTCGTGCTGTGCTTTCGTTAGATGATGTGAAAGCTACAATGCTGTGACTACAGTCATCGTGTAACAGATTTCACGTCATCAAACGTCATCAATGTGAGCAGTTACCACACTTATGAAATTGTTGACGCCATCTCAAACCTTTGGGCCCTAGTGATATATTCCATATGAGTTTAGAACTATCAAGTGGTATATTCGTTACTTGGGGAACCAATCAATATTTTCAACGTGCAGCCTCGGGGCTGCACGTTGAAAATCTCGATTGGTCTGCCACACAAACTCATTGCGCAGCTATCTACTTTATGAATTCATGTCGTATCACGATTCTGGACGGGAAAGGCAGTCCTTTTGTTTTAAAGGGGGAAAGTAGGGGGAGGTGTAGATTGACTTGAGACGTTTTTTCTGATGTCCTAGCTATCTAGTTGTGTTGTAAGTAGTGGTTATAATGCACTCTAGATTATCAATGCATAGATAGCCTCTTGTGTTGAAATAATTGACCGCAAAATTTCAACCGAAATCAGCGATGCAAAGCATCGATACGTGTCACACGTGGCATATGGTGAAGCCTTGCATCACTAATCTGTCGGAAATATTGTTCCACTATCTTCTTCTCCATATCAAAAGATCGATACCCCCCCCCCCCCTATACTTGAAATGTTCGAAAAAATAGGTGACTCGAAGACGCAATATCTTCGACGCTTACAACTTGCAAGTATATTTAATGTGGACGGAACATCGCGTAAGTTAAAAAATCCAAATTAAGCACCAAGCAACACTCTGCAAAAAAATCTACCCAGCTGTCGGTCTGCCGAAGATCTTCATCGGGCTCTGATACGAATACTTCCCCCGCACCCATAAACCCATTATAAAATGACCGAAAATCGGGGATAAACTTCCAAAAACCAGATTCCGATTGCAAGCCGAAGGTTGGGCTTTGAAGCTACAAAGAAAACATAAAACAAAGTTATTGTCGAGAATGCTCCTGGATAAACCACGAAAAAAATTATAAGAGTACTGAAGGCTATAGAACACCATTATCAGGGTCGAGATGAAAAAGAGTGAAAAAATATAGATACACAAATTATAAAATGATCAATATTTAGAGATTAACTTTCGTAAACTCGACTCTGATAGCAACGATGTACATGTAGCTTTGAAATCAGAACAAAATGATTGCAAAATTCTGGACAACCATTGAGAGATTCGTGATGTCCCCTGACTCCTATTTGCACAGTAACTGATAGCAACCTTACTTCCTAAAAATGTTTTCCTTCTAAGAAAATTCTAGAAAATCCGAAGTCCCAGAATGTAAAATAAGAGCTTCCGATGTTAAATTTGCGAACTGCTTCAGCTTTAACCCTTTACCTAACGAATCGCACGCATCCGCCCGCGTAATATGCAAATTGAGCAGTTGAAAAAATTAAATTTTTCAAGATATATTGAGCTCGTTCCAATGAGGGGTCACATGATATGGTTTTGTTGAAATTTTTTGAAAATTTAAAAAAATTATGTTTAAAATAATACATTTTGATATCGTCTGCGTTAGGTAAAGGGTTAAAGAACCAGTATTCTTTGTATTGATGTTGTAGTCTATTGGCGTATGCATTAAGGTTATTGACGCAAAGACCATATAGTCAACACGAAAAGAAAAATAATTTGAATAATAAGTAAAATACAGTACGTGGAGAGTGTATTATCATTAAATCACCCGCAGAGTGGAGATTCCACCCGAGGAATAATTGCAAATTTGTTGCAAAGCATAACAGCACCAGCAAAGTTTCAGCCAGGTTAGGTTAAACCCGGAGGTCCATTGGCTGAAACATTGCTTTTGTTGTTTGTCGATATGTATAAAATTTGAAAGTTATAGCCTGGGTGATAACTCCACTGCGCGGGTGATTTAATTACAATCCACTCTCCACGTACTGTACCTCGCTAGATTTTTTATGCCAATTTTCAAGTGAATTCTTTCCCCATAATGCAATTACGAATTTAACCCTTTACCTAACATAACGTCAAAACCGGCCAGCGCTATTCACAGAAATCTCCATTCAGTTTTGACCATTTTTTAAATTTTTGTCTCAAAAACATAGCGTGTGACCCCTCATTTGAACGAGCTCTCAAATGAGGGGTCATAGGCTATTCTTTTGCTGCAAAAATAAAACAAAACTTAGTTATTAACAAATTTTGTTTGCAAGTGTCGTCTGCCTTTCGTGTTAGATAAAGGGTTAACAATTTCAATGAGCAAAAACCGTTTAATTGGCTCAATTCGGAGTTGCATAAGTGGAACAAATTGACACTTGAATTTTTACATCGATATACAGAGGGTTAAAACTGTACAATATCTTATATTTTCGCGGTGAATTTACAGTACGGGTAAAGCGCAATTGGGTTCAATTTTGCCTTGCCATGTACCCATACACATACAATATGTTTCCATGTGATGTTTGTATGAGAGGCTTCGCTCAAGGAAATATTTAGGGATTTTTCGAGCTACCTGGGCCAATATCCGAGATCAATATAAAAGTCCACTGAAAGTCTCTATCGTGGTTGTCTTCTTCTTGTATGTCACTGACATCAACTGAACTAAAATTAACTCTCGAACACATGAACTCTTGGAAATTCTAACGTCTTGAAGGGCAATTACTCAATGGTGAACTATCCAATGAACTGTTACAATCGAATCCACGGAGCGAAGTTGTCACGTGGAAGAATAAAATCTTGGAAATTCAGACACTAAATGGCAGGAATTCGATATAGTAGTTTTGGGATCATAAACTAATGTTGGGCAAACGACAAACTCACAATTCACCCGCATCTGATGCAAGAGGAACAATTGTATCAAATATGGAATGATTCTGATGAGTATAGCCGAAGTTGTAACGCGAAAATTCTAAGACAATAAGAGCAAAATTCGCTGATATCTATAGAACTGGATTGTGGAACGTCAGCGAAAAGAAAAAGTCCCCACTCAGTATGCCCACTGAAAGTCTGTTACCCGACTTAACTGGTTGAGTGCCGGAAGCCAATTTGGGGCTTTATTCAGAAGTGTGATTACCACGAGTTAGCCCTTTACCCAACGTAACGGCCAAAACCGGCCAGCGCTATTCTCAAAAATCGCCAATTAATTTTCATTATTTTTTCATTTTTTGTCTCAAAAACATAGGTTATGACCCCTCGTTGGAACCAGCTCGTTCCAACGAGGGGGTCATAACCTATGTTTTTGAGACAAAAAATGAAAAAAATTAGTTATTCAAGAAATTTTTTTGCAAGTGTCGTCTGCTTTTCATGTTAGGTAAAAGGTAAAGGCATCGTATTCTGTAGATGTTTTTCATACCATCCTTGAAGTGAAGTTATTTTGCAAGGACTTGACATGTTACAATTTATGGGAGAGTGCCCATAGGCACTCTCCCACAAATTGTAACAAGGCATAGACATGCAAACAAATTTTGCTTACCAAAAATAATTTAGCACTCTACCCCTATGTTGTGAAGTAGGAACTAAGTGTCTCACACAAAGACACAACACTTATGGTGGGGGTCGGGGTCTATTCATTGACCTTTCAATGTGAAATCTAATGCTATTACCAATTAGCAAGCGACAACAACAAATCCATAATGGAATGTTTGGCAAACGTCAAAATCGAACTTGTACTGCTTTCTGTTTGGGCGAGAACGCATACCAAAACATGGATGGAGTATCACAAGTTTTGAAAAATGTCATCACGAGGAAACTAAAACTTGAGCGGCCATTTGTAGTCACCTTGAGAGACTAAAACAGCGGAAAAGTTGGATAACTACAAAAAGTACAGTTAAATATAATCTCACCTATCGGGAAAAACAGCTCAGAATTTTTTTTTTTCGGGAAATTTGAGAAAGGTTGATACCTCTAACCTCTTTTTTTTACTAACACTAACCCCAACTCTTATCATATCCTTAACCTTAAACTATTAAATTTCCAACAGCACTCGCGCAATCGTGATAAATCTATATATGATGCAGTGCTGAAGAGAGCGTACGGGTGGACATTCTGAAAGACGGTCAACACACCAATGCGACCCGTTTTCACTGTCGCAAAAAATGAAATTGAATACACGGCCATCTGCTTTTGGTTCTTCTTTGTAAACTGTCGAGAAACCCTCACTTCCTTTTGCATTGTTTAGGTGAGAGCACACATAGTATAGAGCTAATAAGCGTCCCCTGGAATAAAAGGAACATGGTTTATATGAACAAGAATCTGGTCGGCTTCTGTCATATTTTGGGGGTCCCCAATGTCATAGCAAAATTGTATACATCAAATAGAGGCCCACCCCAACTGTTTCCACGACCACACTTAACCCCTTTACTTAACGTAACGGTTATAACCGCCCAACGCTCTTCACAAAGGTCGCCATTCCTTGGCAGACAATTTTCGTCATTGGTGAATTAGAGGAATGTTAACTCCCTTAATTTTTTAAAATTGTAGGTAAATTTAACACTAGTGGTAAGGAAATTTCATATAAAAATTGAAATTTCGAAATGTTTGCAAAGTTGTATCATTGATGTGTTCATCATTTCACAAACTTCAGACATTTCCCAGTAGAGTACTATAAAAATACAGATGCTGGATTTCTTACAATGTTTTCCTCAATCAGTTGGAACGTTTGACTATTATTCTTTGTTTAACCCTTTATCCAACGCAGACGATATCAAAATGTATTATTTTAAATATCATTTTTTTTTAATTTTTCAAAAGATTTCCACAAAACCATATCATGTGACCCCTCATTGGAACGAGCTCAATGAGCTCGTTCCAATGAGGGGTCACATGATATGGTTTTGTTGAAATATTTTGAAAAATTTAATTTTTTCAACTGCCCAATTACGCGGGCGGATGCTGCCGATCGTTAGGTAAAGGGTTAACCCTTTACCCAACGTAGGGTTATTAAGGGCTATATTTTGAGGCAACAAATACAGTTCTTCAAAAAATGTTTTTGAATGTTGTCCTCTAGCCATGTTAGGTTTTGAGTTATTTATTTAATTTATTTATTGGTGTTTAAAGACACTTTCTACAACCAGGGTTACCTCTTGGAGGACAGGTTTTTGGATGGAGGAAGCCGACGTATCGGTGGGGTACCACGGAGCAACGGCGAGCAACTGTCAGACTCCCCAGCATACTAATTCCACACAGTAAGGGTAAGCATCGGTTGAAGACAAGTGCACATTCGACGTGCAGTTCGCCTTAGTACACACCGCCACCGTGCGTCACGAGGTTTTGAGTCACCTTCAGCTTCACTCTCGCTTACTGGACATATCAATTTCAACTATTTTGCCTAGCTCACATTCGAAAGTAAGA
Source organism: Pictodentalium vernedei (assembly GCA_031216915.1). NCBI lineage: Eukaryota > Metazoa > Mollusca > Scaphopoda > Dentaliida > Dentaliidae > Pictodentalium > Pictodentalium vernedei. The sequence goes on from CM062292.1 coordinate 332,366,621, forward strand.
GACAGAGGGTGTGGAACATAGTTTTAATGGTGAGGTGAGTAGTTGATCCTTCACATAATTGTTTGACACTTGAAGCCGTTGCAATAAAACAAAAACCACTCCTTGATAACAATTGGTCTCAAAATGTGAAGTGTGGGACTGTATTACCAACAAAATGATATCAAAAGGTCAAGAAATGTTCGACAAGTTGATCCTCAGAAGACAATGTGTGATTTTAACACACATTCTGCCACGACCTGCAACGTAGAAAATATTGAGATTTGGAAAAGACGATTTTATTTACCCCACCCTGGACACACACACAGCCACTTTAACTGAATGACACGGCGTCAATGTTTACCAAAGAATCATTTAGTTATATTTAGTGTGTAACATCCCATAAAGGTGTATTTTAATCTCATAAGCTAACAAAAAGTTTGCATCTTATCATCCACTAAGTTGATATATTTCTCCTATCGTCCACTTAGTTGATATATTTCTGCCACCACCTGGCTGGCTGGCTGTTGAGATCCGTATGGCCCGGATGTAATACTTGCATGAGACAGATCTATCTTGAACACTCTACGTGATTATCCTCTTTTGAATATTTAACCCTCTGTACTCTGATTTCAAAATGCAGAAATTTCGAGTAACAAATTAGATACAACTTGGAATTTGACACTTTACCTAACGTAACAGCCAAAAACGGCCAGCGCTATTCTCAAAAATCGCTAATTAATTTTCATTATTTTTTCATTTTTTTCTCAAAAATATAGGTTATGACCCCTCTGTTGAACGAGCCTGTCCAGCTCGTTCCAATGAGAGGTCATAACCTATGTTTTTGAGACAAAAAAATGAAAAAAATAGTTATTCAATAATTTTGATTGCAAGTGTCGTCTGCTCTTCATGTTAGATAAAGGGTTAACCAATTCAGTCTTGTTTGACAGAGCTCATTCATTGCACTTTCTCGCATTTCGAGCATTGGCATGAAAGTTATAAACAACGTTTGGTCTTCTCAATTTGAAGGCCAAAAGTTCACTCTTGCTGTAAGGAAAAGGCAATAATTAACTGAACCAAGTTCCAAGTCCAAATATGCAACCATTAAATACAATTTTGACGCAAAGATTCCTTTCGTGAATATGATAAGCGGTGATATGTTTTAGTCGTCAGCACGGTCTCAGTGCAGTCGATATTTGTGTGTGTAGAATCACAGCTTACTGGTATCATAAGGGGTCAAAATTGTAAACTGGGAGAAAACATTGTTTCAATTAGTTGTTCGCAACGCTTGGAACGATCGCATTTTGAGGCAGTGGAACCGGTGAATGTGTGTGTGTGTTTCGAAGTACGCCATCATGTTCTGGAGGAAATTTGAATTTCGGTTTCTGATCCCCTGCCGGGAATCGATCCCTGCCTAGCAATCAGGACTAAACCATTGCACATCGTCAATAACGATGGCTGGAATCTAGCTTTTTATATGAAGGTCTCGCGATTACTTGCTTCACCTTCCTTTCGGCAGCAGCATGAACGCGGGAGCGCCGGAGCCCCCCCGACCACCCCGACCAATGTCGGGGCAATAAATTTGCCGATAATGATATTTTTGTGATCGACCTTCAGCCGAACGTCATTCATATCAAATAACTAGGCTATGATTTTTCAATTTTGTTCTGGCGGATATCCGAAAATAGTGCACGCATTGATCGTCTTGTTTCTTTAATATTGCGCACACAATGGCAGCTGTTAATGACCAGTTAACGTAAGATGAGGAGATTTTGGAATACTAAAGAAGTAGCCCCAAAATAGGTCTGAAAGATGTAATTTTTCAAACATTTTCTGGGGGCAGGGCCGCATTTACGAATAGGCTGACTGGGCGGACGCATGTGGGGGCCCCCAGATTAAAGTTCGTCTTTCGAGGAACATAATATGACAAAATTCCTTGCCAAATTGCCTTTGGCAATTTGGCAGGGAATTTTGTCGTATTATGTTCCTCGAAAAACGAACTGCATGCACTGTCATTTTTTATCTCGTCCACATAATCGATGGCAACAATTCGAAAAAGCAGGGATATGGGTGTTATGGTCGGGCCAATATTTGGGCCGTTCCGGCGCCCCTGGAACGTGTACGACGAAAGTGCTGCGGTTGGCCTTCAACGAGGACTGGCAAGGGACTGTGCGTGTTTTTCGAAGGACACAATATTGTTTTAGAGCAATTTAGAATGTTTGTTTCTGACCGTCCCCTGCCGAGGGTCGAACCCTCGGCAGCTCCGCGTGATGAAAAATAGTTGGGATTTGGCCAGTATATTCCAGCTACGGCCTATTTCTACTCAGTCCGCCGTCACCTAACTGAAGGCTAACCTTCGGCCTCCGGGTTGGAAAATTGTTGGGGTAGAAGAAATAACCAATTTACACACTCTGAGACATACTATTATTCGACCTGATTTTTGTCCACACAATATACCCTACTTTTCCCCCATCGAAACTGGTTCCATTGCCTCAGGGATAAGATTAATTCAAGGATTTTCGAGGGCTCTTTCCAGCCACTTCAAAGACCTTTCGGGCATTTTTTGTGTCTATTCCGAACTGTTTGCATATAGCTTTAACCCTTTACCTAACATGAAACGCAGACTACACTTGCAAACAAAATTCTTGAATAACTAATATTTTTTTATTGTTTGTCTCAAAAACATAGGTTATGACCCCTCGTTGGACGAGCTCGTTTCAACGAGGAGTCATGACCTATTATTTTAAGACAAAAAATGAAAATATAATTAAAATTAATTTGCGATTTTTTGGAGTAGCCTTGGCCCATTTTGGCCGTTAGTTGGGTAAAGTGTTAAGTAAAACATATGATTAAGAATATAGGTGTGATTTAACCATTTATCCAACGCAGATGATATCAAAATTTATTATTTTAACCCTTTACCCAACGTAACGGCAAAAACCGGCCAGCGCTATTCACAAAAATCGCAAATTAATTTTCATTATATTTTCATTTTTTGTCTCAAAAACATAGGTTATGACCCCTCGTTGGAACGAGCTCGTCGAGCTCGTTCCAACGAGGGGTCATAACCTATGTTTTTGAGACAAAAAATGAAAAAAATGAGTTATTCAAGAATTTTTTTTGCAAGTGTCGTCTGCTTGTCATGTTAGGTAAAGGGTTAAATATTATTTTTTTAAATTATTCAAAATATATTGACAAAACCATGTCATATGGCCCCTCAGTGGAGAGAGCTCTAAGAGATCGTTCCAATGAAAGGTCCTATGATATGGTTTTGTTGAAATTGTTTGAACAAATCTTTTTTTTCAATTGCTGAATTTGCATATTACGCGGGCGGATGCGGCCGATTCTTTAGGAAAAGGGTTAACTCCTAGAAGCCTAAGTTACGTCTCAGTTCTGGAAATATTGAACATAAAAAGTCATATCATCTGAGCAGTTGGTTAGTCAACTGTCGTCTGCAAATCCAGAAGGCTATATCTGATTTTAATCCAGAATTGTCTGTCCTGGTGGGTTTAGGAATACCAACCGCATTCCACATTAAGTGCGTCACAAAAATAAGAAAACGTCGAAAAGGGGCAATAACTGTCAACTCAAGTCCAGCCAATCTCCAAATCACAAGGACAGATATTCCCATGTTAGTTAATCTTTGTGTTCAAGTTTGTTTTTAAAAATTGACTCGAAAATTGAAGGATACAAGCTGGGACAACTGAAGGTTGCAAAGTCGAAAAAGTGCTAAATGGAGTCCGCCCATCCTCAAGATCGCAGGTGCACAGGCATCTATGCTGGTTAATCATTGTGGCAAGACTATAAAAAATGTTACAGTATTCGCAGTCGTACACGTTTCTCTCTGTCCATATCCTTATAGTGTTGGTTTCCAGTTGGAGGACGGGTTGTGATGCAGTCGTTGTTGCAGAAGTTGCTTGGCAGGACATGTCATTGCTTATTAATTTTGGCTTTTTCCTTTTTTGTATGCTTTGATACTGAGCTTCGTCACAGAACCATCTTGACATTACTGTTTAAATTCATATTTGCAGATGCGGACAATTGTATTTCCATGCATCAGATACAACTAACCATTCTCTCTCTCTCTCTCTCTCTCTCTCTCTCTCTCTCTCTCTCTCTCTCTCTCTCTCTCTCTCTCTCGAACACACACTTTCTTGTACTTATTAACGGGTAGCGTAGGTGTTAAAATGCAGCTTTCTGTAATCGGAGCTTGTTAACGGGTTGAGTGCTAGAAGCCACTATAAGGCCTTTAAAGAAGACGGGTGTACCATTATCTTTCATATTCAGTCAAAGGCAAATGATATTTTGTTTATATAAATTTGCCAAAAAAGCACTCTCCAATAATTTGTAATAAAATAAATGTTGAATACCAAATTCAGACCACCAAAGTTAATTTAGCTCTCAACTAGTTAAACTGTTAATCAGCACATGCCATTCTAATAAGCGATTATATTTATCGCCTTTGTTTGTGGAAACGACCAGACATAATCCCTCAACTTGATGTCGGATCCACTAAATTTTGTCTTTGTACAACTCTTCTGTTTACTGTTTGAAAATAAATATTGTTTAAACTAAGTTTTAAATATGGCCTGAAAATGAAGGACTTCAATCTCGGACAGTGTCGTGTCAATGGATGACCAATTCCAAAGGAAAAAAGACAATAACTCCGAAACGACACGTGGCATCAATCTAAAAATCGCAGGTGCATGGTTCCCATGGTGGCTAAAATAGATGCCAAGTTTTTTTTTTAAAAAGTGACCCAGAAAACCTCCGAACAAAATTATGTCCACGGCCGGACTATCAGACGAAGAGTTGTCTGTTGCTTTCGTTTATTAAAAACAACAAAAGGAAACTTGGCTTTATTTTCTACTGATGTCATAGCTATTAACACAACAATTACTTGATTCTTAATTGGACCTCCATTGCTCGTCTAGTAATTTCAAGGGAGTAACTTTATCGAAAGTCCCATTTTCATGACGCAAAAAGTGAGAAATGATGAAAGTAGATTCCTATACAAGGCGCTTCGCGTTTATTTAATTAGACAACGAAGAAAGAGGACAGACGGATCCAAAATTGTGTAGCATTTTTTTTTGTGATGCAGCTCAGTGCTGCCATTTGGGTAACAGGGTTCTGATACAAGTCTTATGGACTGTGAGGAAGCCGGTTTTTATACGTGTGTTTTTTTGTTTATAAACAAAACGTCCGCTTCGGGTGATGCAAAGGCGCTAATTTAGTCTTCGCTCGAGTTGAACTTTATCGATCGGTTTATAAATACCCGAAGACTGCATTAAGCTGCAAGCCAGAAAATAAGCAGACTGACATCTGAAAAATGAGGTCCCCAGAAGGTGAATTTAGGGATGCTACCCTGCATAGCAGGGTAGCATCACTAAATGTAACCTCTGTGAATCTCAATCTGAATCAGGGTCTCAAAACTAAACAGAAAGAGGTACCCAGAGGATAAATTGGCCCACTGTATGGGATAGCAACATCAAATTCACCCTCTGGGGACCTCATTCTGCAAATGTCAGACAGCTTATTTTCTGGCCTGATTAAGCGGCAAGATATTTGGCGTCGCTTTCTCGGCGATATGTATTTATTGGAGACCAGGCGAGGATATTTATTGGAAACCAAAATGACGTCTACTCACCTCATATGTGGTGACTTCAGCTGCGAGGTGACAGTATATATCTCACCCTTGAGTGTCTAATATTGCACGATGATTGGTTAAAGTAGCTTTCTGGCAAAATAATGCAACATGATGAACTGACTTCTCTTTAAAATCTCCCCTTTGCGTGTATTTTATTATAATTCGCTAGACAAACCTTTAGGAGATGGTCAATAAACCACAATCTAGGATTTGTGTATATCTGTTTGTACACTAATATGCCAATTGTACCTCTTTGCACCAGTGTGTGGGTGATTTGTTGCAACGTGATGCCGAGAGCCCAAATATACTGAAATGCCATCAATAAAGTTCTAACACGTGATAAAAAATATTTATACCATTCTCGCCTATGTTATAACCTGTGAAAAGCCTTATGTTAAATTTTAGCTTTTAACCCCACCACCGGTGTAAAGTTTCTGCTTTTGTCGGAAGTTCATCCAACTTGACTTTTGGCATGACGCAATTTGCCAACTTCGATACATTCACACTTCGCGACGTTTCATTCAAACTTGCGACATTTTGCGGTACTATCTACTGCGTGTAAATGACTTATTAAGTTTAAAATACCTAAATTAAATATTTAAAATAAAATTTAAGAATTGTTAATAATAATTTGATTGAAAAAGCAAGGTAAATTCAATCAACTTTGTCGATGTGTCTAGCTGTCAATCAAGCATTCACGTACGCCGGTAATACTGCCCACAGGCGCAGATGTAAACAAACCAAACCCGTGTTTTTGCGATAAAAAGTGTTGCTTTTTATCCATTTTAAGTGACAAAGTCGATTATTTATTAAGAGCATGGTATAAATTAAACAAATAGGTACGGTAATCAGATTTAAACCACTTGTAGAATAAGGGTTTTAACCACTCGGCAAGCCGAGTAGTTAAAACTCTTATCCTACTGATGGTTTAAATCTGATTACCGACCCTAGAACACATTTGTTCTATATGTTCTAGATAGCAACAAATGCGATTTTATATTTACCGAGGACGGCGTATATGGTATCGCTGAACTAAATATTTGAATTAGAGTTACCCGCCTTGAAATGTTGCACTCGGAAAAGATGCAATCTCTAAAAATAAACAGCCTTGGGGAAATATATTGTTTCGATAAACGTTTGAAACATTCTATTGACATCTTGCATTATTGTTGAATATTTTTGATAAAAAGAGGGTAATTTGATGTCTTTTGGACCTAAAAAATACAATTTACTTTTTGTGTGTTTTTGTTGGAAATTCCCCCCAAAATATGTGCACGTGACCGGTACTTCCTTTCGTGTCATTTTCTCTCTTTTTGTTGCATGACCCCATGTTTTCGGGCCAGAAAAAAAGTTGTCTGATGGGCTATACTTGACAAAGATATTTGAATGCAAATATTAAAGTGATGCGATCATATTTTTTTTCACCTGAACGATAAATGGTAGCCTATGGGAAAATATTCAGTTCTGTGATACCATATAGTTCTCAATTTGCATATGGTAAACAGGAAACTTTGCGATGTAAGTTTCGAATCAGATCGGTCTTGGTACTGAAGCAATCTCTTGAAGTTTGTCCAAAGCTGCCAGTCCACCTGTCTAATTCTGTAATGGCCTGAAATCAGTCTAGCCCTCAGATATTTCATCGCCTATATGATATATGTTCAACTTCGCTTTTCCGATCAACTGATATATTTCGAACAATTGAATCAGAAAAAATATCATAACGATTCATTTTCTGTGAATCAAAGCTAGAAATATTGCTCAAACGATATTTGATCGACATTTTGACTCACCATTGTCTTACGTTTATGATAACGCCACGTACTTAATCTCAACTGCCTACTTGGGACACGATGACGCTGTGTACTAGAGCGTACTACACGTCGATGTTGAACGTGTCTTCAATCAATGCTAACCCTACTTGTTCCGAACGGCACGTTGGGGAGTCTGGTAGCTATTCGCCATTGCTCTGTAGTTCTCTCTGGGTACACCGGCTTCCACCACCGTAACACTGTCCGATCCGAAGTGTCGATAAGACCCAATAAAAATAACGCCGCGCTGATTTTCAGGAGGAATTAAATACTAATTCACTGGAATATCTATAACTGGGGCGAAAAAGAATACCTGCATATCTTTGAACGTAAAGGCACATCAAATTACATCAGCAATCGTCTGAGCGCAAATTTCCATAAAAAAGTGAGTAAACAATTATCCCGCAACAGCTTTGAACTGAACATAATTAGACTAGTGACCTAAGTGCTTGGTTGGTCCCCTAAAGATATTTGGCATACAGTTGTGCGGAATAGCAGCTGAAAATAGGGTTTTGGGAATACGAACCAAAATAATTCGAATCGAACTAATATCGAACATCGAATATGCACGATCGCATATAGTTTTCTGTTCGTGGCCTATGCTGCATATTGAGACAAGGAGCGTCGCGATGACGCTGGGGTGGGGTATAACTACGATTTGTCCCGATTTTGCTGGCTTTCGACAGATAAGCTAGTCCATCTACATCATCAAGGCATGTCTTCGTCGGAGGATTTATAGTTCAAAAACTGAAGACTTTATGGATTGCTTTCGTTTTCCACATTTAGATCTCCGATTTCGACTATATGCGTTTCGAATCGAATTGTTTTCGAATATCGAATATTCACAAGATCCTAATGTCGAATCAGTTAGTACTTAGCGCTGAAGCAATCTCTTAACTGTTAAAGTGCTGGAAGCCCATATTTGGGCTTTATTCTGAAGTGTAGAAACAACAATTCAAAAGCTTCATACTCTGTGTGTATGTTTCATATTACTTTAGAAGTAAAATTATTTCAACTCTATGGATTTGCCTTGTTGCAATTTATGGGAGAGTGCTTTTTGGCACTCTCCCATAAATCACAACATGGCAAACAGTGGTGAATAAATTTTGATGACTAGAAATAATTTAGCACTCAACCAGTTAAAACTGGTCCCCGAACATTATAAGTTATATAGATCGTTGGCAGGGTAAAAAAGTCCCATGTACCCCACCAGAGTTTTCTGGACCCTGAGCCTGCGATTCTGTGAATTTGGCATACCGAAAAGCTTTTGTAATATGTTCCAAATGCAGTGATTTTCTCATATCCTTCCTTGCAAACAAACGAAGGAAAAAACGCAGGCTTATTTACCACCTTGTTCTATTACATAACGTTCAAAGATGTTGGTTAGCTTTTTTATCTCTCAAGTATTCACGAAACGTTTCAACAGCCGAGTTATAAAGTTTCGTTATTGCAGCTAACACTAAGTTCAAGCTGAGTGGGCCTCAAATCTTTTCATGTTTACTTGATTCTGTACAACTTTATTTTTGGACGCAATCATCTTCTCGATTCAATTTTCAAGCGGGATTTATCTCCATTGACTACGTAGAACGTCGCGTGAGTTTATTACACTGAACATTACTTTATGTACCCCATCAAGGTGACTAGTTACAACTCGATATTTTCCTTAGCAGTATGACAATGTTTAACGGACATTTTCCTGGCATGTAATTGTTCTGTGAAGCAGACGAAAACTTTTTTTTAAAGCGAGTTGGAAAAGAAGAGTAGACGAACGAAAGGACGGAAATACATTTACAGACATCTCTGTCAATGAGCATCCAAGGCGGAAAATTTCTATTGTTTTCCCCGTGTTGCAACTGAAGCGTAAATCCTGAACTAGATTTTGCCTCATCTTTAGTTTATTTCCCGGGAGAAAGACAACAACCTTTCAGAATACATCACTCAGTGAACGTGGAATTACGTTGCTTTAATTGAAGTTAATTTTCCTAACTCCAACCGGAATTAAAATGGCAAAATTCCTCGCGATCGTACTTTTATGTCTGCTTATAGTGTCCGTGTCTGCCAAAGAAGAGGGTAAGTAATGACTAAATAACGTGCCTTACACAACACAGCGGTATCTGCTGCTCTAAAACCAAAAGTGAAATTCCTCGAATACCTAAATCCCTCATATACATAGAACGACACACGCGTGTGAAAGGGTTAATCGATATGACACGAGTGCCAGCACGGAAGGATAGAACGAGAGGCCGTAGGCCTCGAGTTTTATCCTTCCGTGATTGCACAAGTGCCATCTCGATTAACCCATTCACACACGCGTGTCGTTCTCTCTTGTATTATGTCAGGGCAAAGCCAGCCTAAATACAGGGGCAAGGGGCCTCATATTTAAAGATATTGTAAGTTCAAAATATATTCCGCATCAAGGCGAAAAACCTACATGAATTTCACTTCTCTGTAAAGCTGGAAAAAACACACGTGGTGTATATCCAGCTTTAGCGCAGGGACCCAGGGGAGAAACGGTATGTTAGATAAGGTCTAATCTCATTTATCGTCACGGTCAATTAAGAAACGAGATTTGAAAACGATAGAAATGTCTATCGTATCGTCACCTGATCATTAGTTATAGCAATGCGTGGCAGGAACAAATCACCGTTCAAGTCACGCGCGAGATGACTTGTATTGATTCTATCTCGATATATGTCATCTCCCACCGTTTTGACAGGTGGACAGATGAGCGTCGGTCCACCTGACAGTTTAGGGTAAAAGTATATATACCTGGAAGAGCAGAGCATTAGACACACACTTGGGGTCACACACGCGTTGGTGAAGTCCAGGACAGGCGGACTCTGTTTCCTGGCATAAGGGTACCTTCGATCACAGGACCCTGAAACGGCTGGAATCGCCAGAGAGGGCATTCCATGATTGATTTAGTTTAACGTTGATAGGCGGCTACGGGGCCGAATTCGTGAGAAGGAACACCCCAGGTGGAACGTATAAGTTTAGATTGTCGAGTAGCAGGTATCGTCCTGCAATAGTCAGAAGTGTAGGTTAATTGTATTGTGCGTATTAACCCTTTGAAGCGTCAGCCTGATTGCGTTCTGAGTAGTTTATTTTGCTGTCGGAACATCGTAATACCGACTGGAGATCGGTGTGAGTGACAATTTCGCCCTAGCACAAAAAAGGGGCATTTGTGAATCGTGAATTCAACCAGGAACGGTGGATATTTCAATAGGACTTTCACGGAGGACTTTCAAAAGGCACATAAGGTATGAGTAGACAATATCTGACCCAAATCAGAAGTACGGTGGTTTAAACATGACGAACAGCCAGAGGTACAGTTACGCGCAGACGTTGACATTTGAGCCTAAGCGGGTGAAGCTCTTATGGCGAGCTCACAGTAATAACATTTCAGATTTGTGAAGCTCTTATGGCGAGCTCACGGTAGTAACATTTCCAGTGTGTAGACTATAGTGCCAGTACAGGGCTATAGAATGACTATATGATTGTTTAGAATTATTTAACCGTAGTGACCCATTTTCTGTGAAAAGAATTGAATTGTTGATTGTTGAAATATTGAAACGGATTTATTTTTATGTGTAAATAAAAGAATCGTTGTTACTTTAAATCATTCTTTCCATTATACAGCCTGAAGTGATTAGGAATCACACCTAACGGAAATCGAACCTATTTCAGGACAATTTGGCAGAGAAGGAATCACGGCGTCGGTCTAACTCAGCTCTCTGCGCCGAGTTCGCGACACTTGGATTCCGACCCTCCACGTTGGTCTAATTTTCCCGCAACTTCATCAGCGGGACTAAATAACCCCACGTCAGCCCAGGCCTTACGGGGCCTCAGGAGTCCCTGACATATTACACGCCTTCACGTCTGTAAAAAATTATTAGAAGGACATTCAGCTATTCATTTGACAACTGTCAACAAAAAGAACACATTTTATCGCCAACCAAATTTGCGAGGGGAAGCCGTGTTACTATTTCGTCCCCTGAGTTCAAATGTGTTCTATGTGCCTATTGACACATAGAACACATTGGAACTCAGGGGACGATTTCAGCCATTGCTAGGGATTCAAATTGTAAATGCGTTGCACGATTTGTAGAAAATTCCAGTGAAATTTCGCTTCTATTTAAAAACCGCCCGCCAACGATTTCCGCTCAACACATACGTGCGGAAGAGATTTTCATTTTCTGCTTGGTTTAGTGTGGTGTAGATGGGGGATTTCGCAGAACAGGCGTGTAATAAAATGCAATAAGGTAATATTAACTTGTTTTGTGTCAAAGACGATATCATTGCGACAAAAACGCAATTATTCTAGTATTTATATCATGATCCCCTTCTCGACTCAGTGATAGTGGACCAACCCGTTTTAATCGTGACTAGTTTTCCTAACTCCAACTTGAAGTAAAATGGCAAAGGTCCTGGCGATAATACTTCAACGACCCCTTGTAGTGTCAATCTCTGCCAAAGTGGAAGCTAAGTAGGCACCAACATCCTCTGTCCTAGTTACAAAAGTCAAACTTCTTAACCCGTTGTACCCGAGAGACCACTTTTCCTGCCCAAGATCGTCACGGATGCGACTTGAAATCATAACGCAGATGGTTGCTAATAGATAACTACTCATTGGAGATCTCGGACCTAGACGTTGGGGCAAACCAGGGTAAAAAAATCGTCAGAGAAAGGGTCATGGAGGATGGTAACCGCAATTGGCGAGAGGGGGTGAAATCAAAGAGGTCTTTGGGTGGCCTGCGCGACAAAGAGAAGCCTGGTTTTGATGAGTACCTTGATGGCACCTTTGGGGGTCACTGTTGTTCAAGCTGAGGTCGCGGTCCCTGGAGCTGAGGGGAAAATTGGGAAAACCAATGAAAAGGAGTGCCAGATGTGTACTTTGGCGTGGTGGAGACCCTGGAACACTTTCTTCTAGAGTGCCCAAAATGCCAGTCTAAAAGAATAAGATTCACTGGGAGTATAATGGGGAAATGGGATGGGAGAATGAAGGACATGTGGTTAGTGTAAGACTCAAAGAAAAGGGTTAATATGCTAATCGGAACGATTGGGAAGAATGGGGCAAGGGATGTCATCAAGTAGTTCGTCTCCGAGTGTTGGCAGGTGAGAAGAAGCGTGGGAATAGGGAGGCAGTTGGGAGTACTGGGGTAACCAAGGCTTTCTCATCCGAGAACCGCGACAAATCAGCGGCCGGCCAAAGTGTTATTATTATTATGCTTCGTTAATTTGTATGGTAGACCAATTATTATTTTCAACGTGCAGCCCTCAAAATATTAATTGGTCTACCCCAAATAACGAATATGGACTCCTCCAACTGATGTCAGTGAACTGCCATGGAATATACCACCAGGGTTCAAAGGATGGGGGTAAGTAATAACGTACCTTACACAACACAGCGGCATCTGCTGATCTAAATACAAAAGTGAAATTCATCCAATACCTAAACTCCTAACAACGCAACGAGGTAATATTAAATTGTTTTGGATCGAAGCCAGTATCATTGCGTCAGAACCGCAATTTATTCTAGTATTTATATCATAAACCCTTTCCACAATGTATTTTGGATTTTGTCGATCAAATAATATACATACAATTTGACGGCCCATAAATATTGTCGCGTGGTTCAGATTTCACTTAACCCTTTACCCAGCGTAACGGCCAAAAACAGCCAGCGCTATTCTCAAAAATCGCCAGTTAATTTTCATAATTGTTTTTATGGACGTGATTGCTGGTAATAAACACAGAACGACACACCCTTGTGAATGGGTTAATCCCGTGACCTCTCGTTCTGTCTTTCCGCGCTGGCACTCGTAGCATATCGGTTAACCCATTCACACGCGTGTATGTATTGTTCTGCGTATGGATGCCCTGTTTCCACTAGACAAATCACCTAGGCAGTCATTTGTTGTCAAATCTTGTCTGCCTGTTGCATGTAGTCTTGTAGTAATTCAAAACAATTTACCAGGCCTATAAGGGTTAACAGAACTGAAAAGAAAATCCGTCACTTCTTTCATTAAATAAACACTTCAGCTATCAAGCCCCAACAAGGTCTTATAAACAGCAAATGTAGGAAAGTTTGAACATACAGGATGTTTTGGTATTCAATGATTGGCTCGGTTCGGTTTTTCGGCATCCCCATGATATAGGTATCGGTTCGGGTTTTTGGTATATTGCCCACCTCTAGTCAGCAGTATAATTCTGTAAGAAATTCCACGTTTTTATGACCTGGAACCAATCGAGCCATTAAATAGTCCGTCTGGTATGTTTAGATTCACTCGCCTGGAATACCAACGCAAAATACCATAAACATTCATCACGTCCAATTTGCGGTGGCAGCAGGTATAATTTATGCCGCCACGATTTTTAGCTCACTATCACTCTGATATAGTCAAGTACCTCAACCCGAAAGAGTTGATGGTCCGTATCGCTATTACTGTGGCATTACAGGTTATGGTAGGGGGGGGGGGGGGGCACAATGGTGTGATAACACTGGGGCGGCGGAACCGGGGAAGGGAGGGGGCTAGGGGCTTCACCCCCCCCTCCCCACACACACACACTTTTTTGGCGGACCATGTTTTTTTGTATGTATATATTGTAACACAACCAATGACCGTTGAAACAAGGAGCGGATCGAGAGCCTCCCCCATATTTTCGCCAGCTATGTTTCTGTTGTACTGGTTCCGTCTCGATGGATTTCTGATCATTTTTTGCAGTAAATGGCAGCAAACGCTAAAATGTATACAGTCTGTTAACAAAATCGGTTAACTGAAATAGAGAGTAATCTTACAGACATACAAGTACCAAATCCACCCCCAGACAAGAAACTCCACAGACAGTAAGATTGCTGTTAACGACTGGTAAAGCATACAGGTGAGGTCTATTTATCAGCTTTGGTCGTTACGACCAAAGCTGGTAAATAGACCTCACCTGTTTGCTTTACCGACGTTTTTTGACGGCTCTCAAAGTGTGAAAGCTGTCAAATACATCTCCTGAAAAATCTCAAAATATCCGCTCAGATGCGTGGAAACGTGGGTTTTGGGACCGCGGAATTTAAAATTTTCCAACCACGAGCCCCCCTCCCCCCCCCCCCCCCCACCTTGGAAAATCGTTTCGCCGCCCCTGTAACAAGTGCAACCAGTTAAGTTGCGTTCCGACCTACCCCCACAAACATGAGAACAACCAGATGTGAATTGCATACTCAGCTAGAAAACTAACAAAAAAATCATATTACCCATCTTCTCTTTATTTTCTTTATTCACGTTCAGTGATACACCTTTTGTTCGTGGGGGGCAAATGTAATAAGACACCGATGTCAAAAATGTAATGTTAAGATGACTTTTAAATGAATGAAAAGACAGTGTAAAAGTATATTCAATATCATGGTCTATGACATGAAACTTATCGGATGATACTCAGTAAAAATTTTTTGTATAACTAAAGTTTTAAACTCAACATACATTTATGTTTGTAAGAGTATAAACGAAATCCGACTCTTTCATGAATAACGTTAATATATTACACAGTTAACCCTTTACCTAACCTGAAAAGCAGACGACGCTTGCAAACAAAATTCTTGAATAACTAATTTTTTTTCATTTTTTGTCTCAAAAACATAGGTTGTGACCCCTCTTTGGAACGAGCTCAACGAGCTCGTTCCAAAGAGGGGTCATAACCTATTTTTTTGAGACAAAAAGGAAAAAAATATTGAAAATTAATTGGCGATATTTGTGACTAGCGCTGGCCGGTTTTGGCCGTTACGTTAGGAAAAGGGTTAAAGAGTGTCAAGACTATCATTTAACGCTTTACCTAAAGCAAATGCCATATCCCGCCAGCGATAATCACGAAAAGTGCCATTTAAACTTTATTTTTTCAGTTTTCGCCTCCAAAACATAGCTTAGGACCCTCTTTGGAATGGGAACGTTCCAATTGGGGTGGTGGGGGGGGGGGGGGGGTTGTCACATGTTACGTTTTGTTATCGAAAAATGAAAACCTAAGGTTATTCAAGAGATCATTTAGCTGTTCGAGAATTGTTTTATAAGTATAGTTGTGTTAGTAAAAGGGTTAATTCTGCAGCCTTTAGAGTTGTGCAATGAAGTGATTTAGTTGGCACATGGTTTGAGCCTAGTTGCCTGTATCGGGTGGAGAAATTTGGGCCCCAGGTAGCTTTCGTCTTCTGCGTTGCAAAGAATCTAGGCACATATTTATCCCCCGAGACGTGGCGCTTTGATAATTTAGGTTTTTCATGGCCCCAAATGTTCATTTTCAGAAAATTTGAAACACTGATTCTAAAACAGACGCAAACAGGGGACAAGTTTCAAATTTTGCTTCAAAATGTCAGAATTCTCCAGTCTACGATTAACTGGTAGAGTGCTGGAAGCCCATATTTGGCTTTATTCTGAAGTGCCGGTACCACGGCTTGAAGGCTCACATTCAGTAGATGTGTTTTGTATTATCTTTGAAAAGATATTGTTCAGTCTGTGAGGGTTTGCCTTGTTACAATTTATGGAGAGTGCCGCACTCTCTCATAAATTGTAACAAGGCTAAGACCTGTGTTGAAGTTGTGATGGTCAAAAATAATTTAGCACTATACCAGTTAATCAAAAACATCATATATAAAACCAGAATCGACATTTTCCTCGGCTACTCCTCTTTCTGAAATAAATAACAGTTGTAATGAGCGCATTTTAGTAAACACACATGAGCGTAACTAAGAGGATTATAGGGTGGATGACCCCTCCCCCACACTGTCCAATAATTTTTTCAGCTTGGACATTTCTGTCTAGGGATGGTTGTCTTAGTTATCAACTCGGTCATACAACTCAAGTTATGTGGTTCTCGATTCGCTATAAGAGGCCTAGCGTGACCAAATTGGAGTACGATACATGCTTATTAACGCTTTACCTATCATGAAAAGCAGACGACACTTGCAAACAAAATTATTCAACAACTATTTTTTTTCCATTTTTTGGCGTCAAAAACATAGCTTATGACCACTCCTTGGAACGAGGGATCATAAGCTATGTTTGCGAGGCAAAAAATAATGAAAATTGAATAGCAGTTTTTGTGAATAGCGTGGCTCTGTTTGGTCGTTACGCTAGGTGGAGGGTTAAATGTTTGTTATACAATAGCCATCAATTTTCCCATATCGCTCAATGATGGCCTTCATGCTTATAAACCCGAAAACCTTAACCCTTTACCCAACGCACAGGATATACAAATTTATTATTTTAATTATTATTTTTTTCAAATTAAAAAAAAACAATTCAACAAAACCGTATAATATGAGCCCCTCATTTGAAAAATATATTGACAGAACGGCATTCGTGTTCGAACTGGCATTTTTTATCGCACGAGATCGAGTTGGGCGGAGGGATAATACTGAACGAGAACAAAATCGATCGAGTACGGTAAAACATGACAGTTCGAACGCGTATGCTGTTCTGTATATATTGTACGTCTACAGTTTACTAAACAAAATATTAAAAACACAAATTATTGCCAAAAATAACCCAAACGTAAAAAAGAAACAGTAAAATAGTCCACGCAAGTGATCTGCATTGTTCAAGGACAGTACAAAAAAAAATTGTTGTTCACTTCGGTTTTTGCAGAAAAAGCGTGCATTTTATGAAAATAGAAGCATAGGCGCGCAATAAATACCTTTTCAGCTGCTTAATTTGTAAATTACGCGGGCGGGTGCGGGCTAAACGTTCGGTAAAGGGTTAACCTTTTACTCAAGATGACTTATTGATCTCACTTCGCCTCACGTCACACCATATCCGACCACCAAACATAACATATATTGAACTAAAAAGTTACATTTTTTGCCTTTACTAAATAGTTTATGAACCCTCATTTGAAGAGCTCGTTCATCGGGGTCTCACAAGCCATGTGTTGGGTAAAAATTAAAAAAACAAACAAATGCTGCCATAAAGGGATATATGCTCATCGAGGTCGTGCCAATGAGGGATCATAAGATATGTTTTGACGCCAAAAATGAAGAAAATGAAAATTGAATGGCATTTTTGTGAATAGCGCTGGTCGGTTTTGGGTATTACGCTGGGTAAAGGGGTAAATAATAAGTTGAGAAGCCCATATGTCACGCACAAATGCATTTTCAAGAACTTGGGAGTTTTCAACTATAATCCATCCGAGCATTGCCAAGTTGAAGTACAGCACGTGTTATCTTTTTCAACCCGGTGTGCATACATTTTTTGCTGAAGAAAAAATGGTAGTGGATAACTACATGACTAAGGGCATGTTTTCGTGGAAGGCATGCAAAGATGATGCAGTTGGATTATTCTATCAACCGGAACTTGAGTCAAGTCGGGAGAAATCCGGTTTACACTAATCGGTCATTTTCGCGACCCCCTATTAACATGCCATTTCTATTTGCCCTACTTGTCAACAACGGAAGCGGTAAAAATTTCAGGCAAAAAATCAGTGACAAGGCGATAATAACTGGTATCCCTTGATTCCACATCAGGTATCCGTGTATGCACAAGCGGGGATATTTAGCAGAAGAAAACCTGAAAAAATGACTACAAAAAGTCCATAACTTTCATACGACAAAAATGTCGTAATAGCTTTTAGGACATCAACCTGATAGATCTCAAACATACAGCATTTTTCCGAAAATAATAAAAATGTCAACAACAAAAAAACAGTGACAAGCATACAGTAAATGGAATCATTTTCTTCTACACCCAATATCCGTACGTACCGGAATCATCTCAAAATATATACCTTTGTTATGTTAGCGCTTGTGATCAACCAATCAGCGTGGATAAATGGTGGCCGCCTAAGAGGCCATATCAGGTCAATGATGACGTCAGTGACCCCCACATGAAATCAATAATAGGTGTGTTTCCACCATGTTGATTTTAGAAATAAAATACAACTGCCTCGTCTCAAAAATGGAAATCTTACAGCAAACGTTCTGAATCGACCGTTGAATGTGACTAAAGTTTCATGAAACTCACTTGAACAAAAAGAAATAATCTGTTTATAATATGTGTCTCAAATTGAGAAACTTATTTCACTCAATAACCCCATCCGATAGCTCAATGTAAATCGAAACGCTGTAAACTTTCGGATGGCCGGTGTGATCGCCCTTAACATTGTTATGAGAATTCCAGATGCAAACCAACCCAACGAGAAAATTAAATTACCGAGCCGATTAATTAAGGAGGCATACTGGACTTTGTCCGCTGACATAACAAATACGTTACGGGATGTTTAGTGGTCGGATATGGTGTCATGTGAGACGAAGTGAGACCAATATTAGGCTCGGCTAACGCTTCGCCTAATATTGATCTCACATCGCCTCACATGACACCATCTTTTCAGCTGCTTAATTTGTAGCAGATTCGTGAAGGATCACCAAACATACCCGTCCACCAAACATCCCGTAACTTACAATAGCAAATTCGTTAAGGATTGATTACATTTTTTCAATTTAACGCGTTCACAAAGTCATTATCAGACAAAACCAAGTGTTCAACAAGGAGGGCCATAATTTGTACAAAAAGCCGATGCAGTTTGGGGAAACTTTACCAACTACTTCTCACAGTCTGTACCTGTAGCAAGTTTCGTAAAAATCGGATCACATTTGTTCATGTTATCGCGTTCACAATGTCAAATCTGACAAAAACCCAGTTCCGGTGCAATAAAAAGGGCACAACTCTCCAAAAAGTCGACACAAATTTGGTCGTGGTCTTCTCTAAAGGTATGCATATGGAAAGTTTCGGGAAAGCCCAATTACATTTTCCATTGGAATTTTTTGTGTGAATATAAAAAGTCTTGGATTAAATTACTTATCAAACACAATGGATTTTTTTTTTTATTTTTACGCACTACATTTTTATTTATTTACATTTTTATTTATTTTCAAAGTTGACCTGTCTGCATAGTGATGTTGAAATATTAACCCTTGAAAACGTAAGACCGATTTTTCGGTCCAAGGCATAATTTCGTCCCATTTTGTCTTATAATAAGAGGACTATACACGGGGCATTGATGATAAAATAATGCTTGCAGTCTGCAGCCAAATGGCTGCAGACTGCAGTTATTATTTTATCCTCTCTGTATATTGATATTGGACTGACCCATCTCAGTGTAAGTACACACAAAGGCGATACTATTCAAGGTAACGGGGGTTCAAAAGGTTAAAATTTCAACCTTTAAAAGTTTCCATCATCTCAACTAGGAATTTAACAAATTTAATCTTTTTTGACAGACCTCAGTGAGGGGTAGCTCGGTGTGGTTGGTATGACGGCAGAGTAGTTATGACTCGGTGATTGGGTGCTGCAGACCCAGGATCGACTCCCCTCGGAGCCAACTCCCCCAAAACTGTACAGTTTCTAATTCAATGGCTCGGACCCAGCACTATGCCTGGTGGAATTCCTGATTGACATTTGCGATACAAATATACAGAATAACTCCCCGGAAGTGACGAACGCATTACGTAAAAAGGTGTAGATCGATTTCATGCGGTCCTCGGTATTAACACTTTTTCCAACGGCCAAAATCGGTCAGCGCTATTCTCAAAAATCGCCAATTAATTTTCATTATTTTTTCATTTTTTGTCTCAAAAACATAGGTTATGACCTCTCGTTGGAACGAGCTCGTCGAGCTCGTTCCGACAAGGTTTCATAACCTATGTTTTTGAGACAAAAAAATGAAAAAAATTAGTTATTGAAGAATTTTTTTGCAAGTGTCGTCTGCTTTTCATATTCAAGTGTCGTCTGCTTTTCATATTAGGTAAAGGGTTAATTGCAATTCAAACATAATAGGCGTATAATACAAAGGATACATACTGTTTGTGAGTAGCTACCAGAATTGTCTCACGGGAGACTGCACGAAAATGTACGTTTTCACGAGTTACTTTCAGCAGGTCGTAAAAAGCTTGTATTTCCATGCAATCGCGCATGAGATATTTCTGGTTCCTGCAGTATAGTTGCCGTGGACTTGTCGTAATCCACGCGCGGGCAATGTTATCCACGCATGCGTTTACAGGTAATAAAAGTCACCATCAGCAAAATTCTAATTAATGCACCCGATGCTTCATAAATTAAATTTTTGATGATTAGTCATACAATTAGTGTTTGGAATATAATATTATTGCGTCCGTGGAAAGTGACCAGTCAGTTCACGGCGATCGTACTGTACTCAAAAAACAGTACAGCCATCCTCCCTCAATATATTTTATAATGCCAGTAATTGTTATTGACCAATCAGCTTCAATATCTAGTGACCGTATATGAGACTGTATATCATCGAGCTGACCGTATATAGAGCTTATATACGGTCAGTTCCGACATTTTGTTTTTCACATCTAACGCTCGCTTCGATGTTTTTCCTAATTTCGCGTGTTCAACGAACAACAAATAATTTCGCGTGTGTTTCTGTTGAGCAACGTACAACTATAATACGTTTCTTCCAGTCTTTGAGAAATTTTAATAAACAAATGTAAATAAATACAATAAATAAACCACTAAAACGACATGTATAGAAGCCAACTGGCACTGTCTGAGACGAACTCAGGCGAGAATCCTTACCCGAATAATCTGCCCTTCTCCGTTCATGCAAATATTTTCGAGTTACTCCCCCTGGAGTGTAAATTTTATCGTCTGTTGTGTTTTGATTTGAATGATTGAACGTAAATTACACTTATGGTTGTGTCTCTTTCAAAGGACCTGGCATAAAAAATACGTTATGGGGCTTTCAGTGGGCGGATATGGTGTGATATAAGGCTCAGCAAGATCAATATTAGGCTCGGCCTTTGGCCTCGCCTAATATTGATCTCACTTCGCCTTATATCACACCATATCCGCCCACTGAAAGCTCCATAACTTATAATATGTTTTTCCTATTTTTGTTTTCAGGCAGAAAATTATACCTTCTCAAAAGACTCTTGATGGATATGATTAAAAACGAAGAGCTTCAGAATGGTGTTCAGGATATTGGTGTAAAAAGAGGAAATGGAGGCGGATGTCGTTGGCATCAATTCTGTTAGATGGGCAAATGATTTGACAGCAGACGACCAGTGTAGATGAAATCGTCTTGAACACTACATGATAATCTCACTCAAATTAACCGTGAGACGAATTTCAAACCGTGCTTATATAAACAAATCCAATTAGACACAAACAACTTGTGGTATCTACTCGCGGGTTGAGACACGAACATGACATGTTGAAAATTTAAAAAAAAATGCATGCACCTTTGATCCTTCTAAGAAGATATCTTACCTACATCGAGTTTCTAGTTATTCAGTTTTATCCTCCGCGCATTTTTTCCTGTGATAAACGGGAGGAGACTTTTCACCGGATCCCACTTAGCCCTTTACCTGACAAACTAGTAACGGCAAACCTCCGACCAGTATATTCACAGAAATCCATGGGCGTTCCGATAAGGGGCCATAAGCATTGGTCATGAGCAAACGCTGGAAATATTTAGTTATTCACAACTTTTTTTGCAAGTGTCGTCCTTCCAGAATAGTTTAAAGGATTGATCATTATTTTTTCAGTAAACTTATTGTTCCTTGAATTCCGTGTGTTGTGATGCATTATATAATACAAAGATGTAAATAACCTCTTGTACGAGCTCTAAAGCCAAGAGTCAAAATTAGGACTGTCATGATTAATCGATTGTTGATCGGTCACGGCGAAATCGATTAGTATTTTTCGTTGTCGAATAATCGGTAAATTGTATCCCGCTTTAGACGTTTAATAATTAAAAGAAAATTTGATGAAAAAAACTATTGTTTCTAAAGGTAAAGAGTTAAGAACATCGATGTTAAACCCCAAGAAGCCGTTGGAAGCATTTGCCGTTCAGGTACATTCATCAAAGCTTTGATGTTTTGAACTTTTGAACCGTCAGTGTAATAATCAAGCCCGGTCGGCAGTTGCGAACTTCGCAACTGCCGACCGGTCTTGATTATTACACTGACGGTTCAAAAGTTCAGAACATCAAAGCTTTGAATGTACCTAAAAGAGGATCGTCTTCGTTGTTTACCGAAGGTAGGTCAACTGACTTGAACTTTATTTTTTATCGACTTCAGAGAGAGGGAGAGGGGGGTCATCTAGGTACGATTATTAGCGACGATTAATCGATTCCTAAATTAAAAAATCGTGACAGCCCTAGTCAAAATTCTGAAAAAAGACTGACCTTGCTATGGTCTGGAACTAATCCATCCCTTAAATTATCCATCGCCTATTTTTAGATTCACTTGTCTGGAATATTTCTGTTCACTCTTCCGATCAACTGAAATATTCCAGCCGATTGAATCGATAAAATATTTTTCAACATTAATTTTCGTTGAATCAGTACAAAAAATGTTTCTCAATGGGGACTTGCTCTGACCGAATCTGTAATGCGATCTCAAATACTATTAGGCAGGTTTGTTTACTAAATAATGATGAATGAGCCTCACCACGGCTGTATTTTTATGGCGGCTTTACATTACAGTCGCCGTGGATTGGTCGTAATCCGCACGTGGCCAGTGATGTCCACGCATGCGTTTACAAGGCAATAGAGAGTAATCGCTTGACTGGACTGGTTACGTGAAATAATTCATTCGATGCGAGGGACTATATTGCAAAACACTCGTGCGCGAATCCAGTCAAGCGATTACTCTGTTTATTACTTTTCATTATTAACGATAGTTATATTATTTAACCCTTTATACTTAATGTAACGGCAAAAAACGGCCAGCGCTATTCTCAAAACTCGCTAATTAATTTTCATTATTTTTTAATTTTTTGTCTCTAAAACATAGGGTATGACCTCTCATTGGAACGAGCTTGTCGAGCACATTCCAATGAGGGGTCATAACCTACGTTTTTTGATAAAAAATGGAAATAATAGTTATTTAAGAATTTTTTTGCAAGTATCGTCTGCTTTTCATGTTAGGTAAAGGGTTAAAACAAAAGCAAAAAAAAAAAAAACCCAATGAAGTCCCCATTACACCCACGGCAAAGCGTCTTCGTTTGCGCGCACGGATACATGACACAATTGTTGATTGCATAATTCATTTGTGAAGTTATCGTTTATAATCAAACCCGGAAATCACAGTAAATCACACTTTGGAAAGTAATAAATAAAAATCATCGCCAGCGAAATTTTAATTAATGAAGCACCGGGTTGTAGCTGGTGCTTCATTAATTAAATCGTTGATGTTTATTCCTATAATTAATGTTTGGAGTCTAATATAATTGCGTCCTTGGAAATATTTCCAACCCGTGGACAGTGACCAGTTCACGGCGGCTGTACTGTATGACTAACTCGCGTAGTTCCAGCAATTGTCTCATTATCTTGGTGTTTTCAAACCGAATTAAATACGTATCGATTGAGATATCTATAACTGGAGTACGAAAGAATATCTGTACATCTTTGCGAGTAAAGGGACCTCTCATTACATTACAGTAATCTGCTCACAACTCCTCGTAAAGTGGGGACACAAATATTCCTTAACAGCTTCGAATTCCTAACGGAATTTGACTGGTGACTCTGAAAGCTTCCCTTGTAAGGTGGAAGGAATGGACCATAAAAAACCAACAAAAATTAGCTATACACAGCATCGACACGTGACACACATATCAGGTTCATGTCGAATTCACTCTCACTAGCTATTTACACAACAGGTGCCAGAACGTTTGCATAGACCAATATTTGTCAGATCCATCTTACTTAAACTATGGTGTGCCTCAAGGGAGTTGTTTGTGCCCCATTTCCTTCTTGGCCTATATCAGGCCTTTGTATGGCACCATGAAGTCGTATCTTCCTGATATTCAAGGGTATGTAGATAACAATAAACTTTACCTTTCCTTTGAGCCGGGCAAATTTGAATTTCAACAAAAAACAATGGATGACCTTATATGTTGTATACATGATGTGAGGTCTTTGTTTACTTCTCACAAACTCCGGATGACACTAGGACAGAATTCATAATACTTGGTTCTCAAGGGCAGCTTTCGAAAGTCGCAATTCATAGCTTAACCCTTTACCTAACGAATCGCCCGTATCCACCCGCGTAATATGCAAATTGAGCAGTTGAAAAAATTATATTTTTCAAAATGTTTCAACAAAACCATATCTTGTGACCCCTCATTGGAACGAGCTCATTGAGCTCGTTCCAATGAGGGGTCACATGATATGGTTTTGATGAAATGTTTTGAAAATTTTTTGAAAATTATATTTAAATTAATAAATTTTGATATCGTCTGCGTTGTTAAAGGGTTAAGTTTCTGTACTGCTAAAAATCGTGCTGTGTATGATCTCAGAGATCCAGTGTTTGATGCAGATGAAAACCACCAAGCTAATTTATGCAAAACTGCAACTTGGCAACTTTCCAAGCTGATGCAGACTGTGAAATTTTTAACCGAGTCAAATGCTGAAACTTTAGTACATGTATATACTACTTTCCATCTGGATTACTGCAACTCTCTGCTCTATGGTACAACGGATAAGAGCATTAAAACAACTTCAGAGTATTCAGAACATGTCTGCTCGGGTTGTGAAAAAACTTCCAAATTCTGTCATATCTCTGATGTATTGAAGTTACAATGATGGTCTGCCACATACCAAATGACACCGAAATCCGACAACCCATGTTTGAGACAGTGACTTCGATTATATGCCCACCGAAACCTCCGACGGAGGTCGGGAATATATCTTGAAGAATATTCAGGAAATGGGACATTCAGTGGGCACTGAGACCAAGGCCACTAACACGAGCCTCCGCGGCAACAGTTTGAAAGCCACTGTGCAATGGGAATTGACAACACTTTCTGCTGCACATCCGCGTGACCTACATTGGGTCGAAAATCACACCGTCTATTACTGGTCGAGAATAGGGAGAGACCGCTAAGTGTTTGTTGTTTTTTTTTTGGTTTTTTTTTTGCTAATGGAAAGCTATTATTGTTGGGCTTGCTTCGGTGAGAGTTCACAAATTATTTTTCGTAATGCAGAAAAACAAGAAAGTGTCAATCTCGGGCCTGTTGGGAAAAAAACAATTTCCAAGAGAGAGAGATGCGGTAATGGGAAACGATTAGACATAAACAGTGAACATTTCGACACAGACGTATTTTCCGAGTATTGTAAAACGGTAGTGAAATTCATCACTGTTGGTTTGGATTTGAAGCGGTCAAAATGGAATCGTTATCCTTTCTGGCCCACGTTTTGCTTTCTTGTTATGTCTATTTTGTAGCTGTCTTTTGAAATGTTAACCTTCAGGTCCCCATATGGACACAAACTGCCACTTTTTGGCCCTTAAAAAATGTTGCCACATGTGTATTTCTCTTTGCGAATTCTACCGTTAAGCAGCATTTGACATAGGGATGGTTTCACATCATTGTTGGCTGCCTGTACAGGCAGCCAACAATGATGTAGAAACACTGTTACATCTGAAGCTCGATACATGTATATAAGGCAGTTTTATCGTTAAACTGTTCAAATGCGTTAACGGTTAAACATGTGCTTGTCAAACAAATACAAAGTCGATGCTTGATAATGTGTTTTATGAGCTCGGGATGTTAATGAATATCAAAGATCATGTAACAGATCCGGTGTGATGTATCAAACATACACATTGTACATCCTGCTATACCTTTTGTCTTAGAGAAGGGCAGAATTAACGGAAACACGGAATTTAACAAAGGCGGAAGACGTTTCAAGGTTGTCAGAACCACAGCCAGTCAGAGGCGGAAACGTTTGCTCTCACATTTTTAATCTGGACTGGGCATGGTCTTCATGTAACAGGAGGCATGAATGATACATAACATATATACTATTCAAAGTTTGCTAAGCACCAAGTATATCCAACTACTTGTTTTACGTTTTAGTTGAAATATTGTTATGAAAAGTGTATATACATTTTTTTAATTATATCTTTGATGATTTAAGTACAGAAATTAAGATTTCGTTTGTGTTTGACATTATTTTTTAGCTTTTGAATACGATAACCATGGAAAATGAATATTATTGGTGAAAGAGGAAATTTTTCAAATTTGCCAAAAAGCGAACTGATATGGGTTCAATATCGAGTATGAGACCAATTATTGTTAATTATAGCTCGACAACGCCTTCTCATGCTCCCATCCAGGTTCCAGATGGGCTTTTGTGGGATGTTGTTCCATTCTTGGACCAGCATGGCACCAAGCTCCTGGACACTTCTTTGGTGGACTGGACGGATGAAACTGCACGCTGCAACTCATTCCAGACATGCTCGATTGGATTGAGGTTGGGGGATCTTGCTAGCCAGCCCATACGCTCAGTCCCCTCCCTCTGTCGGTACTCCCGTACAGCAAGGGCAACATGAGGACGGGCATTATCGTCCATCAGAATGAAACTATCACCCACTGCACCTGCATACAATCTGACGTGGGCATCTAGGATCTCATCAGTATACCGCTGAGCAGTCAATGTACCACGTTCAAGAACACATAGCTCTGTATATCCATCCCAGCTAATGCCGCCCAGACCATTACTGACCCTCCACCATAGCGGTCATGCTCAGCAATGTTGACTGCATGGAATTACTCTTCTGGTCTTCTCCATACCCCAGAACGCCTATCTGTGTGGTCTAGGCTGTACCTTGACTCATCTGTAAAAAGGACAGGTCGCCAATCTTCTCTGGTCCATCCAACGTGGTCCATGGCCCATTCACATCGTGCCAGGCGGTGGTTCTGGGACAGCGGAATGCGAATACATGGTCTTCTTGATACGAGACCACATTCGTGCAACCTTGCCCGGATAGTCTGCGTCGAAACATATACGCCGTATGCATTCTGAAGGTCACTGCGAAGCTGGGTTCCTGTGGCAAAGCGGTTCCCACGGGCCTGAATGATCAAAAACCGGTCTTCGGCTGAAGATGTTGCCATGTCTCTGCCACCACCATGCCGTCTTACTGGTGTGCCATACTGCTGAAATCTTGCCCAGGCTCTGGTATCACCGTATGGTGCACACCAAGGGCTTCACCAACCTGACGATGGGTAGCCACTTGGCCCACCATCTCTACAGCCCGCCACATTTCTGCTTCAGACAAATGTCTTCTTGCATTTGCATTTGCCATATTCAATCATTAAATCACAAGGGTTTGTGTTGAAATGAAGAATGAATACCCTACACATGTCATGTACATGTAGACAGTACACGAAAACATCATGAAAATCAAGGGGTACATCCTTTCCATGACTGTCACGAAAAGTCTGACTCTCAAGAGAGCTAATGTAAAAACTGGGGACCATCTCAATACACTCCTCAATCATATCCACCAAAAATGTCGGAAATATGTCACAAGCAAATTTCACAATTATGTGTCAAATATTTGGTGCTTAGCAAACTTTCAGTAGTATACGAGCGAAGCTCTCGAAACCATCCAGGACCATATTATAAAACTAAGATGATTTTCAAACAGGCAACATGTGTGGAAAACAAACACCTAAATTAGTAATTGTTCCAGTATCAGAGCTGTCTTGGGAGATTGCTTCAAAACTTCAAATGGCTGGATATACTAACCTGGGCCCAGAACTATATAATGTTTATAACAGTATTTTTTGGAATTGTTTTCAAATTATAATTTTAAATGTTTTGAAATGAATCATTAGCGTTTTCAAAGATATGGCAATTTGCCAACTGGCAAATTGCCATTTCTTTTAAAATGTCAATTATTCTTTTTATTCAATTATATTAATAAGCAGAAAACACAATTCTAGAAAATACACTTGTAAAAGTTTTATAGTATTGGTCCCCGATGTTCGGGTGATCGCAGTGGGGATTGGGAACAAATTTGTACGTAGTTACTGAATGCGTCCTGCGACGTGCCCATGGGGAGGGACTGGCACCCACCCGCCCACACCTTTTCTGACAAAATTCAACCTTATATACATTCGTGCATGCCTGATATCCCAAAAAGTGGTTCTTAGGTCATTTTGCTATAGTTATTCTTTCACTTTCTGGGCCACTTCAGTCTTCAAAAACTATCCAAGGTGCTCTCCAGTTGGCATCAAAAGTTAATTTATTTCCCCGGGAAAAAGCTTCACCTATGGTGGATAAACAATCTCAACCCAGTACATGGCGAAAAGAAATGGGTGGAGGGGTGGGGGTGGGGGTGTGGTGAGATTGCCGTTGGCAGCAGAAAAAAATATTTTCCCCGCCCTCAATTCGTTTAGCTTGTCCTCCCTCCTGGGTGTCGGGGTCCTCAATCAGATTAACTGATGATACACTTGTAACGGCAACACATAGCATCAAGACCAACCACAATCCATCCACCCAAAAAAGACCAATCTCTCTAAAGTTTCGGTATATGTAATGTCGTACAATCACTGACGTTATCCCACTTGCTACTAAAAGGGCATTTGGTACTTTGGAGTATTTTTTATCACATAATCCCAATCAAATAGGTCATTACGGAAAATATTTTTCACAACACGTCTCATGGGAATGACGTCAAAAGTCAACGTCGACCTGGTAACGTTGTGAGTTGGCCTCGGCAGTAGAATTGAATTAGGCTTCTCTTATTTTTTATTACCTGTTAACCTGATGCAAATTACAGGCGGAATTTCATCCCCTGAGTTCCAATGTGTTCTATGTGCCAGTAGGCACATAGAACACATTGGAACTCAGAGGACGATTTGCAGAACACATTCCCCTAATAACTTAATAAGACATAGCTTATGACCCCTCATTGGAATGAGCTCGTTCCAATGAGGGGTCAAAAACTGCTATGTTTTTAAGGCAAAACATCGAAAATAAATACTAAAATTAGGATGGCGATTACTGTGAATAGCGCTGGCCATCTTTAGTTCTTACGTTAAAAGTTTAATTACACATTATGTGATAAAAAGAATCTTAAATTCGTCACTATTTGACGTGATATTTCTTCAGTAACCCCAGGTCGATTTTAGTGAACTTGGTACAGAAATTGCATATTAAATTACGATTCATCAGAGATTCTCTAAGTTTACTATGCCGTTAGATACCGCGCAGCAGGCGTGGACTGGTCCCTTTCCACTGGTGGGCAATATTTTCACGGACGCAATAATATTCGATTCCAAACACTAATCACAGGAAAAATCATCAAACATCTAATTAATGAGGCACCGGGTATATGTATATAAACTTTTGCTGCTGATGATTTTTATCGCCTGGTAAACGCATGCGTGGACATCACTGCATAAGCGTCAATTACGACCAGTCTTCGGCGACTGTGCTGTATTATTCTCTGTAGACCCCGTCACTGCCATTGCTTGTTGGAACAAATGGGAAAGGGTATAGCTGCTCCCAACCTTTATTGCCTTCCCACTAATTGAAGTAAGGCGATAGGTGTTATATTCTGAACCTCTCGAATCAGCGCGTGAATGCCACAATGTTTATCAAATTTTTCCTCTCGACGAATGCTAGATGTAAAACATCATTAACCCTTTACCGAGCACGAAAAGCAGACGACACTTTCAAGCAAAATAATTGAATAACTATTTTGTTCAGTTTTTGGGTCGAAAACATAACTTATGACCCCCTCACTGTAACGAGCTCGTTCCAATGAGGAGTCATAAACTATGTTTTTGAGACAAAAAATGAAAAAAAATTATGAAAATTGAATGGTAATTTTTGTGAATAGTGCTGGTCGATTTTTTGCCGTTATATTGGGTAAAGGGTTAAACTGCATTTTACAAACTTTTACATGACACTGGGTGAAAGAAATGTACGTCTCTATAGACTCTTATTGTAATTTTGCTTTCTTCAGAGTTTTTGTATTGTATAGACAATTAATCATCCAATAGCTCAGTAACGAAAATGTTCGCAACACATCTCATACGAGAATGACGTCAGCAGTAAACTTCGACGTTGTAACGTTGTGGGTGATTTGATTTTGGAAGTAGAATTGAACTAATCTTCTCTTATTTTTCATTAACTGTCTATCTAATACAAATAGCAGACGACAATTGCAGAAAGTATTTTCTGAATAACTAATATTTTTCATTTTTGTCCCGAAAACATACCTTGTGACCAAACATTGGAACGAGCTCAGTCCAGTGAGGTTTCAGAAGCTATGTTTTTGAAGCAAAAGTTGAAAAAATTAATAAAACTTGGCCGACGATTTTTATGAACAGCGCTGGCCAGCATCAGTCGTTACGTTAGCTAAAATGTTAAATTACACATTCAAAATTACGAGATAAAAAAAAAGAATATCAAAATCGCCATGATTTGACGCGAAATAGCGAGTCATTAGAGACACTCTATATAATCTCGCCACACCTGGATATTTGATTAGTGTAACACATATTTGATAACACACTGACTTCTATACATCTAGATTGCTAGAACACTCAATGGTCACATGTAGAAAAATATCTCAACGGCAGCCAACTTGGGTCGGGGGAGGGTGTTGCTGTAAACAGCCAATGCTAAAAAAAATATTTCCTGAAAGTTTTCATTTTTTTGTGACCCGGCAATCGCTTTTTTAACCCTTAACCTAACGTAACGGTCAAAACCGGCCAGCGCTATTCTCAAAAATCGCCAATTAATTTTCATTATTTTTGTCTCTGAAACATATGTTATGACCCCTCATTGGAACGAGCTCGTCGAGCTCGTTCCAATGAGGGGTCATAACCTATGTTTTTGAGACAAAAGATGAAAATAATAGTTATTCAAGAATTTTTTTTGCAAGTGTCGTCTGCTTTTCATGTTAGGAAAAGGGTTAAAAATTATATTTTGATGTCTGTGAAAAAATAACTATGTTTATGATGTGCACATGTTTCGCGGAAATACATATTTAACATTTACAAAATATTTCAATTATAATTGATAAAAAACAAGTGCAGAGATTGGAATGTTGACCTCGTGGAACTAGTTTTCGTGCGAGGTAAACACCGCGGTGTTTGATGAAGTGAAATCTGTTACGCTGTGACTGTACAGCGTAACATCTTTCACGGCATCAAAGTCGTCGTTGGTAAGAGTTATTACGTTAGGTGATCTAACGTCATATTTGGCGAGGGGTAGACTGAGTTGCGACATTTGTTCTTGATGTCCTAAAACTCGAGTTGTACAGAGATTAGTGGTGTACAACGAGAGTCCAGAATACCATTTTTCTAACATTAACCCTCTATCAAACGGTACGGTCATGTCCAACCCTTATTAGTCACAAAAGTCTCCATTAAAATGTATTTGTGCCTCCACAACATAGTCATTTATTTATTTATTGGTGTTTAAGGTCACATACTTATGCACAATGGCTAATCGTGATCGTGACAGTTTTACGGGTGGAGGAAGCCGGAGTACCCGGAGAGAACCACCGAGCAACGACGATCAGCTGTCAGCTCTCCAACATCGTAACTCAGAACTCTGCACCGCAGCACAGGCAGGGTTAGATTGGCTGAAGACATGCGCACCATCGACGTGCAGTACGCCTCAGTACACAGCGTCATCGAGCCCCCATGTAGGCAATCGGGGTGAAGTGTCTTGCCCAAGGACACAACGCGGTTGCCACAGGTGGGACACAACATAGTCTATGAGTCCTCACTGTAACGAACGCGTTCCAGTGATGATAAGATTTGTTATTTCCAAATGAAACAAAATACTGCGTTTTGATTGGCTGAGAGGTACGGTGTAACTTGCAGTCCACAGTAACTTTTTTTACACAGTGGTTAACCACGGTGTAAAAACAAGAATACACAAAAGCAGGCTATATGGCTAAAAAAGTACCTATTTTTAATTATTAATTCATACCTTCTGGTCGTTTATGCTAGAACAAAAATAAAAACACAGGAAATTTATGATGTAGCAATTAAATATTACAGATATAGTCGCCATTGGAACTGACTCATTGAGCCAGTTCCAATGACATCCATATTTGTCTGGTTTTATTAACTCTTTGCACTCTGATGTCAAAATTGCAAAATTTTCAGCAGCAAATATTTCCCAAAATGCAGTTTGATATTCAACCAAATACACCTTGTTTGACAGAGCTCAGTGAGCTCTGTAAAACAAGATATAATTCGTTAAATTCATAGTTACACAAGAGAAAAACAGAGTGATTGGAGAAAATACTATTGCACTAACAGAGTGTTAGGGGATAAGAAACTTACAAAGTACAAATTTTCTGTCAGTTTTTTCCCACAATTTAGGTTAAAATATTAAGTACACCAAAATTCTTGGAAATAAATCCGTTATCCTTGTGTTTTCCAGGGTGTATGGGAATTTACACCGGCCTGGAAACTCATACACCCTTCGGCTTCGCCTCAGGGTATATGAGTTCCCATATCGGTGTAAATTCCCAAACACCCTGGAAAACGCAAGGATCACTAACATTATTGAGGCTGAAAAATGAAACTTTTTCATTTTTCAAGAATGGTCGTTGCAAGTGTGGCCTTCTAATAGTGTTAGGTAAAAACTCAAGATATTCGACAGTGATTCATGCTCCTCGGCATGCATGACACTCTGCTCAGTTTATTGTGTGGCTTCACGGGTAATGACACAAAAGGTTCGATATTTCACTTTTGTTTTAGCTCCATGGATATGCTTTTAGGTTACTTTGGAAAGTTTCTCGTATACTTTATGAATGTATAAATTCGTTTGGTTTTGTTTCATCCTGTCATCGAAACTCATCTTTTTAAGATTTACGATAATTCCCCGGCGATTACTCAAGGGAAGAGTTGTCACGATGTGTGTCAGACATTCAACCTGACACAACAACACGGCATTGTACTATATACGATAATACCTCAGCGATTACTCAAAGAAAGAGCTGTCGCGACATGTGTTGGACATTCGTCTTGTCGTCACAACACACACTTTTACGATTTATGTCAATTCCCCAGCTGTTACTCAAAAAAAGAGCTGTCATGACATATGTTTGGACCTCTATACAGTAGGTTCCATGTAAACAGAGTAGGATATTAATTGCATATAATTGCCAAACACCAAACCACATACCACACCGACTCTACACATTTTGACCTGATAATTTATTGCCCATAAGTTATAGTGCAATTCTCTGTTAATTAAATAAAAATACGGTAATTTATGACAAATTCTACGAAACAACTCCCAATTCTCGAGCTTCACTTACCCATCAAGCATGAGCACTCGAGTATACAGAACGGCCGCCGTGGACTGGTCACTTTCCATGGGTGGGCACTATTTCCACGGACGCAATAATATGAGATTCCACACACTAATTATAGAAATTATCAACACAAATTTAATTAACGAAGCACCGGGTTTAATCCGGTGTTTCATTAATTAAAATTCTACTGCTGATGATTTTTGTTATCTGGTAAACGCATGCGTGGATATCACTGCCCACGCGTAGATTACGCGTAGATTACGACCAGTCCATGGTGACTGTACTCTGGGCATTTATTCTAAACTATCTTAAGAGAGCTCACCAAAATGTGCGAAAATGTCCAAATTGCGGTTATTTGATCATCTTTGTTAATCGAATATCTTCTACGAGCACAGTGGCAATGAAAGTAACCAGTGAGTTCCATTGCTCATTGTTAGGGCACTGGATTTTTTTTATATCGAAAGGTCAATAGCTCTATCCCGAACCGCATCATCTGCGTTATGTCTTTGGGCAAGACACTTAAATCTGTTCGCCCACGTGGTGGCGCTGTGTACCAAGGCGCATTACACGTCGATATTACACTTATCTTCAACCACTGCTAACACTGCTTGAACCAGGTTAGTAAGTTGGAGAGTCTGATAGTTGCTCCCCGTTGTTCGGTGGTTCTCATCGGCTTCTTCCGCTGTTCGGTGGTTCTCATCGGCTTCCTCCGCCACGTTAAACTCTGACTCGATATCACCGTCTGTTGAAAGTGCCATTAAGCCCCAATAAACAGACATATATTTAATTAACAGAGTTCCATTGCAGTTACTTCGTAAGCTCTGAACACTGACAGTTAAGTGAAAATAACAACAACACATTAATCATTACAACGTAACTACTGACTAAAGAGCGAGAGTATCATATTCATTTATATGTATGCTTGTGGCGTAACTGAAATAGTTTAACCTGAGATGAACGAGGACACCCATTCATCCAACAAGGAATGTTTAGAGGTATGCATCTTGTAGATGTTAGGGCAGATGTTATAAGACACCTCGTTAAAAGAGTAATATAATAACTTGTAAATGAAAACGCATTGTTGAGGTAAGGACAATAGACACCTTTCGCAAAATGAACGACGAGAGAGAGAGAGAGAGAAAGTGGTGATCGAGTGGAAAGTGCGCTGGTCGCTCATGCCAGAGGTCCCGGGATCGATCCCCGGTCGGGGAAAGTTATCTCTCTGTCAGCATCAATTGCGGGGTTGATGCTGTCACAGCGTACCGTCCTATCTGGCGGGAACGTAAAATGGCCGCCTTCTGTGCGGAAAGAGACACACTCCGTGCAGGCTAAAGATCTCTTTGTAGTATTCGAGAAGAGCGAGGCCACGGAGTTGCCGCTACGAAGGCCATCCAACACACCTGCGCCATTGGGTCAAGGAGAGGCGTTAATATAAGTTGCATAACTTGTTCGCTAACCCTTGTAAAATAATTAGATTAAACAGATCATGGGCGACGACCGATAAAAATTAGGAATGGTTAACACTAGTCGTCAATTCATCGCGAGGTCAAAAAACCTTCTCGCAGAATTGACGACTGTTATTTATACAATAACAAGATTTTCGAGGGCGTTGGGTTCCATTATCGGACCGTCCATCAATGATTAGCAGCCCAGCGGTCATTAGTGGCCCGAGGCGATAGCCGAGGGCCGCTAATGACCGTAGGGCTGCTAATCACTATCAAAGGTCCGATAATGGAGCCAAACGCCCAAGAAAATCTTGTTATTATTATTATTATCAATACCGCTCTGCGGTACTTTGCATTCAGACACAGTAGTATCAGTAGGGTTACCCGTTAAATATTCACAAGAAAATTAACAGTAACAACATTTATTAAAGATAAAGATACGTATTACTTATTATTACTTATATTGACGTTTGCCGTCTGCAAACTGTAAACATAAACAACGCTTCCGGAAGTAGGTCATGATGTCATATTTGACTCCGGTCCCCGGTCGATAATGGCTATAAATAAATAAATAAACGTCGTTCATTATGCGAAAGATGTCTGATATCTCGGTTCTGAACTCAGACAAAAATGTTAGTTATCGGGGAGAGCTATAACAACCAGTGTAATATTCATCAGTAATGTAGTAGAAATTAATCAGTAGTGTAAAAATCAACTAGTAATGTAATGGAATCCAGCCAGTTCGGCAAAAAACAGTAATGTAATAAAATTACATGAAAATTAATCAACTTTTTCGACGAAATTTTAAGAAGTTTTGAAACATCTTATCGCTTTTTAATCATTTCATCATAAGTCTAAAGAAGATTTTCGGGGACCAACACTATAAAACTTTTACAATTGTATTTTCTAGAATTGTATTTTCTACTTATTAATGTAACACTGATTAAATTAAATCATCAGCATTTTCAAAGATATGGCAATTTTCCAACTGGCAAATTGCCACATCTTTGAAAATGCTAATGGTTCATTCAACCCATTTGAAGTCGTAACTAGAAAATACAATTCCAGAAAATACAATTGTAAAAGTTTTATTGCACTGGGACCAAGTCAAATATGATGTGGGGTGAATACGGTGACAGGTGTTTTATGTGCATCGAGACTGGCGTTTAAGGTAGTTTTAGCATCTGTTGTTTTTGCGCTGCCGTAAGATTAATAGAAATTCAAAGTTAGCCCATCATTTAGGGTAATACCGTGCATTTTAGAGAATGATTTTCCCAGGCATAAGTTGTCGGGTCTAATGATACCACGTTAAGTTTTCAGTGCAGCTCGCTGGTGATAAAGTATAGTCTCAAGGGACTCGACTTTTCTGATCTCTTGCGTTGTAAACATGTATAATTTTGAATACCTTCCGTCGCCGCAATGAACCACAGAAAATGATTTTAGACCTCGAACACTTCCCTAGTGTTCTTATCAAAATATTAAAAATCGATATGATGTGCCAAAACTATAATTTGAGGCATTCCTATGCTTTATAAATTTGTTCACTTGTTGTTGGTTCATCGAAATCGGCTCAAAAATGTAGGAGTTACGCACACAAGGACTCCCCATAGAAATCAATACTAAATCTTCACGGGGAAATAACTTGGTTGAAATTATCGCAGAATGAAAACTTGCAAGTATGTGTATATTCACTTGTTAATGTTTATTGAAATTTCATTGAAAGCTGCTTACACTGCACACACAAGAATCCTTAGAGAAATTCACATGAAACCTTCAAGTTCGTGGAGACGTAGTTGGTTAACCAACTGCACACTGATGTCGAAATATCTAAAGTTCAGGGTGCAAATATTACCCATAATGCAGCTAGAAATTTAACCAATTCAATATTGTTTGACAGAGCTCAATGAGCGCTGTCAAACAAAATTGAATTGGTTAAATTCCCAGTTGCATTATGGGAAAAATGGCTACTTCAAATCTGAATATTTTGACATCAATGTGCAGGGGGTTAACTGGTTGAGTGCTAAAAGCCACTATCAGGGCTTTCAAAAAAGTTTGCACACCTGAGCCAAAGCCAATTTTTTTCGTGCTCATGTTTCATATTCAGTCAAAGGCAAATAATATTTTTTTGTTTAAATAAATTTGTTTTATCACAAATTATTGGAGAGTGACTGGAGGCACTCTTCAATAATTTGTAATAAACAAATTTTGAATGACAAATTCAGATGACGTAAAATAATCTAGCCCTCAACCAGTTAAAAGCATCGCAGCTTAAAAAAGATGGAATTTGACCATGTTCACCCGTTGGTTGTCATGTTTGAGAAGTATCATCGAAATCTGTTTATAAATGTTGGAAGAGTTGCGCACACAATTTTCAAATAGACGTTCGAATGTGTATGGTGGCGACAATATAGACACCATTTTTTGGATGTGGGTTGCAAGAAGAAAATAATTTATACCCATGCTTCACTCATTACATCTAATTTTGGTCAGGACATGTCGAGTGCAGCAGTTTTAAACCTGACCGACTGACAGTATATTCCGACTACATGAGGTTAAGAAATGTATAAAACTGTCTGATCATTCTCAGTAAACTGTCCATAGATTTTATTTCAAGTTCCAATTTCTTCTTGATACAGGGCGATAGTAAAATCTTCAATGTAAATCGGATACTACAAAAAACCCCCAAAAAACAGACAGAGTTAAGGCCGAATATTGTGTTCCGAGCAAAAGTTAGACTGTGTCACTCGAAAAATCAAAATAACAAGTCTGTTTTTCTCTTGCAAGTTCCAAAGAAAAATAGATCCAACCCTATAGTAGAACTCTTAAACATTAACTCATAAATGCCTGGAAAACTGGAACGAATTTATTAAACTTCTAACGTCCGTGTAGATCCCTTCCACCACCTAAAGTTCAGCTCCAACTGAATACTTCAGTAGACGAATTAGCAGATTGTTGCCAGTGCCCGTATTGTTTTTCAGCGCTGGTTTTTTATAGCTTACTTTATGAATAGTTTATGACTTTCTTTTTGAATATACAAATAATTCATTCTTTAAAAAGGTACCATTAACCTTTTACCTAACATGAAAAGCAAATTCTTGAATAACTAATCCTTTTCATTTTTGGTCTCAAAAACATAGGTTATGACACCTCATTGGAACGAGCTCTTCTCGTTCCAATGAGGTGTCATAACCTATGTTTTTGAGACAAAAAATGAAAAAAATAATGAAAATTAATTGGTCATTTTTGAGAATAGCGCCGGCCGGTTTGGGCCGTTTCGTTTGGTAAAGGATTAAATATATTGTGGACGAAAACAGAACGCAACGAGGGTGGGGTACTG
Source organism: Pictodentalium vernedei (assembly GCA_031216915.1). Taxonomy (NCBI): domain Eukaryota; kingdom Metazoa; phylum Mollusca; class Scaphopoda; order Dentaliida; family Dentaliidae; genus Pictodentalium; species Pictodentalium vernedei. Next base: position 332,404,911 of record CM062292.1, read on the forward strand.
GGAACTGGAATCAATGATCAGAATTGGAGTTTTTCCTGTATTTTACGATCGCCGAAGGCACGCGTGAAATACATGAAAAACTCAAACAGAGGATGTAATGTTATGAAATGAAAAAAAAATTATTTTGCCGTTTCCGTTTACATGGAGTATAATGAACAACTTTCAGAAATGTACAGAAGTAAAGGTACACAGCATGGAAACAGCATAGTCCCGGGGCAGTCTTCCTGTAAAAAGTTAATTAACCTTGACATCAAAATTGCCAGTGCAAAGAATTTGCATCCTTACTAGATTCTTGAGAGGCACATGCATTACTTAATTATTCAACCCCTCGCCCAGCGCAAGGGGCTTATACTCTACCTGAGTTCTATATTTATACAACGATTACACTTGAATTACGTGAATGAAGCTGATATTTCTATGACAAAATATCACTTTCGTTGGCGTGTTTACTTTTACCGTACAAACTTGTTTGACGCTGCTTTGCTTCAAAGCATCACATACACGTCACAACGTCAACCAGTTGCGTAACGTCCAACCAGACGCATTCTTAGTCGACAAACTTACACGTAGGTGGAATTCAACCCGCAGTGTTACCATCTTATTTCTCAATGTCTTTTTGTATCAGGTAACATTGAATACACACAGCAATTGTGGAAATACTGGAAACCAGCTGTTGGTCCTGCCACCCCGACTTCTACATTTATACCACGCTCGCCTATATTATTACCCGTAAAAAGCCTGTATGTTAAATTTTAGCTTTTAACCCCACTACCAGTGTAAAGCTTATACTGCGGTTAAAAAAGTTTACACCCATAAGTAGGAAGTGCATCCAACTTGACCTTTGGCATGACGCTATTTGCCAACTTGTATACATTCACAGTTCGCGATGTTTCATTCAAACGTACGGCATTTTACGGTTCTATCTACTTCATGTAAATGACTTATTAAGTTTAAAATACCTACAATTAAAACAAAATTTAAGAATTGTTAATAATAATTTGACTGAAAAAGTAAGGTCAATTCAATCACCTTTCACGAGGTGTCTAGCTGTTAACCAACCATTCACGTACAGTCGGTAGTTCTGCCCAGTGGATGTAAACAAAACAAACCCGTGTCTTTGCGATAGAGAATGCTGCTTTTTCTCCATTTTAAGTGACAAAGTCGATTATTTATTAAGAGCATGGTATAAATAAAACAAACAGGTACTAGGGCCGGTAATCAGATTTAAACCACTCGTAGAATAAGGGTTTTAACCACTCGGCAAGCCGAGTGGTTAAAACCTTCATCCTACTCGTGGTTTAAATCTGATTACCAGCCCTAGTGCCTATTTATTCTATATTTACATCAGTTTCAGTTAAATGCTGTCCCACTATACAAACTGAGCTAACGGCAACCCATCTTATTTGGTATGACTGCAGAGCATTTATAGCTCGACAATTGGGTGCCGTAGACCCGGGATCGACTCCCGTTGGGGCTAACTTCCGAAAAAATTGGGAGTTTTCCGCTCAGTGGCTCGGAAATAGGACAATAACGCCTCGTGGAATTCCTACTTGATTGAACAAAAAACTCGTTTTTGAAAAAGATAAGGGTTTTACAGTATTATTTTACGGTATTAGCAACGGCAGCTAGTTGTCAATGTTACGGTCATAAAGGTATTTGTTCATATAATCAGATGATGATACTCCAAAGCACGTAATTTTCAGAACTTTCACGAGGAACATTTCGCGCCACATTATGCAAAGTATCTAACAGCCCGTAGTATGATAAATTGCCACCGGGGTGACAGTCTCCTACTCGTACAATACATTTTTGGATAAAACGATAAATTATCCTAACTTTTTAATCTCAATTCACATTATATATCTTACAAAAACCAACTTTCTTTAAAGATCCTGAGTGACGTAATTCACTGAAATGGGATGGGAAGAGGTTGAATAGCCGGCTTGTGGGTTGTGTAAATTGAGATAGAGGAAGTAAGGGGTATCACGAAAGAGTTTGTTTTGAATGTTTAGAGGGGAGGAAAAGGGTAGAGAAAGTAGCTGGTAGTGAGGCACTGGGGTTCTATTATTTCTGCTGCTCAGTCTAGTTCTCGGAAACTGCCTGAAGATCTGTAGATTCTTACTTAGTTGTTGATCTCTTTGATATCACAAATGTATGCACGCATATTTCTCCTATTAAAAACATGGCCGACATTCCAATACCTACTCCCATTAAATAAAAGGCACTCTGAATATCTATTAGAACAATTGGTTTACTCTCAGCTTTTGTTGTTTCGTGTTTGCATGACTCGTTTATCGGGCGCCATTTTTTATTCCATATTTTCGGCAATCCACTCTCACTAATTTTCATGACTCTGCAAGAAAAATTAATCGAGAATATTAATGTCTGTTAACTGTTTAATGCCCAAACAGCCGTAATAAATGAACAAGGTGATAATATGTTCAGCCTCTCAATTGCAAGTAGGATCAGCTATACATACTACAATGATGGACAGACGGGATTTATTTATTTATTGGTGTTTAAGGTCATATTTCTGCACAATGGATAATTGTGACCATTACAATGAGATAAAGTCAAGTTTAGTCATCGTTTATACCCTTGTTGTCAATTTTTAAGAACTTCCACGTTCATACATTGGTGAATGGGTACTATTTGAGCTTGTTTACCACAGTAAACAAGCACTGCTTCACTTCCCGGGGTTCCCACAGAAGGGGTCAGGGAAGTTTAACCACCCCGCGACCAAAACAAATACTATAAAACTTTTACAATTGTACTTTTCATAATTGTATTTTTTACCTGTCAATATAAATCCATGAAATAAAAATCATTGGCGTTTCAAAGGACGAGGCAAAAGTAAATTGCCACGTCTTTTGAAATGCTAATTGATCCATTTCAGTCAGTTATTCCCATAAATAGAAAAAAACATTTCTTGAAAATACATTTGTAAAATTTTTATAATATTGGCCAGAGATCAAATACGACGCCTTCGGTGTCTTGTTTGCTTTTGCCTCATCAACACTACTGAATACGACGACCCAGGTCGATTTACTGTTGCAATTAATACTCTATATACATATTTAGATCAACTGGTGCTCAGATGTCGTAACCCCTAATAACTTCCACGGATTATGTACAAAAAAGTATGTTTAAAGGTTTCAGCGTTATGCCATGTGCGTAAGGTACTACAATAAATGTAAAGGCGCCTTAACTCCAACCCCATTCAGCTGTAAGTAAATAGCAAATGTAAATGGTAAATGTAAAGAATGATGAGGTGTGGCGTCGACATTGTAGATCTAACCACCCTATGATATGGAGGGACACCAGTATGAGCGACATCAACGTCGAAAGAAGGTTTGTAGAAGGAAAACATATAATCATAGGATTTTCGTCTAAGTCTTGATAATTTAGCTAATGGGGCCATGGAATCGAGTCATGCATCGTATTTCGAATCGAATCTCGAATCGAATCTCACCGCTTATCAAGTTGTGGATATCGCACCTTCTTACAGCCGTAAATTTTGTCAGTCATCACTCAGATATTGCATGCAATGGTGAGTCGCATTAAACAAGCAAAAGTAGGAATATACTAGAATGGAATCAATGTAATTTCGGATGCGGAACCTACATGACCTCTTCTTCTATCATCGGGTCTCCTGTACAGGAGACCCGATGAGAGAAGAAGTGTTCAAGAGGAGACACTTTGTAGGATTTCGAGAACATCTCGACAAGACGAAAATGTTCGAATCGGCGCGATTGAAATCGAACTGAATCGGATCATGGGGACTGTTTCGAATCGAATTTCCGATGCTTCGCATGGGCCCTATTAGATCTATTTTTGATTTTGCAAATCCCGACTTCGAAAACTTACAACATTAAAAAAGACACACTTTTAACAAGAAAGGGCAACGTAAAGCGTGTGCCAATGCCCCCGACTCGCAAACAAAATTCTAAGTCGAAAGAATGAAAAAGTGTCATAACTCTTGAAAAAATGTGTGGAAGAAACTCACGCTACTCTACACAGGTATCGTTCTCCCATGATGCTCTATCACAACACCAAATGCCATTCAAATCGGAGTAGCAGTGGCTGAGACACAAGGGAAAATGTTGATACGACCGGACGAACAGAGGTCTCCACTCGATATCCCTTCGACTTTTCAAGTCGGGAGCATAACAAGTGGCGTAAGATAAAAGGTGTTTTAAAAAAAGTTACGATTGAGTTACCAACGAATAAGCATCAGTATAAAAGATTAACGCAAGTAGGTGGTCGGTGTGCATGGAATGTACTTTAACTCTTTACCTAACATGAAAAGTAGACGACACTTGCAAAAACAATTATTGAATAACTAATTTTTTCAGTTTGTGACTCAAAAACATAGGTTATGACCCCTCGTTGGAACGAGGTTGACGAGCTCGTTCCAACGAGGTCGAGCTCGTTCCAACGAGGTGCCATAACCTATGTTTTTGAGACAAAAAATGAAAAAAATAATGAAAATTAATTGGCGATTTTTGAGATAGCGCTGGTCGGTTTTGACCGTTACGTTGGGTAAAGGGTTAAACATCAATCCATGGTTTCTATACCCAATGCGTTTTGACCCCTAAAAGACAAGAATACAAGAGGAATCAAAAACGCTCTTCCGCTTAGATGTGGGGTATTAGCTGTCAATGCATAAATAAATGGGATTACGGAAAAGAGTCCTCATGGACGCCCTCCCCTATAACAAAATCCTCACAAAATCTACATGCGTAGCAAAAAATCCATTAACTTTAAAAATAAATTAAGAACATATTTGATTTTGACTTCATGCCCTTGGGCTCAAGTTATTAGGTGGAAGACAGAACCAGTGTTCGTGTTATTAAGTTACATAAAGTGTGGTGATTAAAACCCTCAGCCTTGATATTTAGTATGTTATTTTTGGGATTAAGACTTGTATTTATCCAAGCTCCACTCCGAGCAACATTGGGACATCATGAAAATAACCATCATCATTTCACGCTACCCACTTGGAGAAAAGTGTAAGAGCTATGCCAGCTGTAATTATATGGAGAAGATGATGATATTAAACATTAGAGTGGGATAATAGAGGTACTAGAATTTTTGCCAGTTGAAAATGTAAAAACTGGCATGCAATGGGTAAAATACAACTGTTCAAAGGTGGTGTGTGACTTAATGGCTTACTTTGATGCAACTTTGCATCAGGTTCATTAGGAGTTTCCATGTTAGAGACAATTCGGACGAACCAAATTTTAGAGTCTCAGACGTCCACCACTGTTTACCCCTCGTGTATGGAATGTTAATGAGACAACAAAAATGATACGACTCATACAAACAATGTCTATGAGGATGGAATAACGTCTTCCGTTCAGTGTGGAAAACTGCGTTAATGTACCAGCAAGACAATGCAAGTTCACACGATGCACCTTTTCAAAATGTTCTTGGAGAATCAACTAAAAGTGTTCAATAACGTCTACAAAACTCAAAGATGGGTTGAAATATTTCAAAAGCATTGCAGATGGCGCCTTGTTGCACTCAAAGGACGATTTGTGTATTCGGCAAGAAAGAAAAGATAAGTCCATTTTTAAGAGGCATAGGTTACAATATTCGTAACTAGATCTTGTAATGTATTACAGTAAAGTAGCTTGAACATCAACACACAAACGTCAAGATATCAAAATTTCGGCCTGTGTTTTTTTCTTGTAGTTCACCTGGGATATTTAACCAATTTAATCTTGTAGCCATCGAGCTCGTTAAGCTCTGTCAAACAACATTGAAATCGTCCACCTCCTAGTTGTATTATGAGAAATACTTTCAAACAGGAATTATGATCTTTTGACAGTCTATTTACGAACGTTTTGAGAAAAAATACTAAGATAAAATGATGCAGAAAAGAGTTGGGTATCTTGTACTGCCTCTTTTTCCTTGGTTTTTTTTTCCTACAAACAACAGATTGCATCTGGTCTTCTTGTATGTTTATTGTTGACCTTCACATGAGTGGGCAGGACCAACAACTGTTTCCACAGACGGATCTGCCGCGAGTGGGAATACATAATTTCTCGTGTACACGACTGGGATAATCACGATGCGTATTCCATTTCAGTACCCTATTATTCCACACATAACATCTAGAAATGGGTCGAAATTGTTATAGAATAATAATTTAATAAATCATGTAATAAAACATTAATAAAAAGAAAAACACCATAGAACAATATGTTCCTAGAAAACTCAACAGTTTTACTGGATTTTCATGAGCAACAATTTTGATAAATTGACTTCACATTTCGACGTTAAACGTCGCCCTGCCGTGAAACCGATTCTCTATTCCCCTCTCTCGTGAGATATTGAGTTTTACGGCTGTAACACTTTCTCGATAGTTTACATAGAATGGTATAGCAGGAGAGCCGGGTGCGAGGTGGGATCAGCTCCCTCACATTTTGGGCCAAGAATGATCGAAATATTTGATAACAGTAAACGAAATGAGTTTCGACCACAGTCATATTATTATGTTTGCTGGCGTGTTTATAGTTCTCTTCTTAATTGTTTGTTCTTCTTGTCACCCTAATTACCAAAGAACTTACTTTTCGAGTAGCTGATTACTATGATCTGATTTGGTACCAGAGTATACAATGTAGGCCGACTATGCGCTTTGTTTTTTTTTTTTTTTTAGGGAATTGGTGAACTGCCGACCAGCAGTTCACTAACCCCATAAAATACCGAGATCGCCCCTACGGCCAAAAGTTTTAAATGATTTTCGCTAAGAGGGCCACGAACCCCTTCCACACACACACACATTCAAAGTCAAACCCCGACCTCCTATATGATATAACACATGTCGTAAAATCACAAAGTCAGATGGGTGTCAGGAATACATGAAATCCACTCTAAATCTATATGCATATTTACCTTTCAGAAACAATTTTATTAAAAGGCGAATTGTTTTGAAGTCCTATGCCGTAATAATGAGGATATATTTTTTCCTTCATTATCAACAAATCGCAGTCTTTAGCAGCCAGATGGTCAATGCTACTCAATCCTCCAATATACACGAAATCTTCATTACGAACTTTTTCAATTAGTTCTAATTTATTTTTGCTCATCACCGAAGAATCGTCTTTCGCAAACTTTTCCACGCCACCCCAGACATTTCTGAACGACTCAATGGAAGAATTCTAAAAAATAAACCACAAAGAAAGGAAAACAAAGAAAGGAAAAGATTGAATAAATGACTTCGATCACTGCAAAACACTTTTAACATTATTGATGGTTGTTTCATGAAGGGTATTTGGCCCAAACAAAGCTAAATAAATGAACCTAGATCATTCCCCTTTCAATTAGAGATACTCAAAATTGTAATTCCACAGTCCTCGTAGATTAACCCTTTGAACCCGAACAGCCGATTTTCCTGCCAGGAACATGATACGTCATAACGTCCTTAAATAGGATGGCTGTTCAGTAAATATGTGGGGTAGACCAATCAATATTTTCAACGTGCAGCCCCGAGGCTGCACGCTGAAAATATTGATTGGTCTACCCCAAATAATGAATATGGACTCTTCTAATTGCTGCCATTGAACTGGCATGGAAGGTACCACCAGCGTTCAAAGGGTTAAATTATTACCAATTCTGCATAGCAATTTACTGGCGCGTAGATTTACGAAAAATGAAAATACCCCCAAAAGACTGTGTAAAATAAAGCGTGCCCACACTACGTAAGGAGACACATTTGGGTTCTACAATACATTAGAAGAATATTCCTTCAGCCAAGTATTAAATACGGACATGAATTTGCTTCTGGATCACGACAAGATATATGGACAGATGAAGCGAGAACAAACCATTGATCTCAATAGAACAGTGCTACTGGAACAGTCAATGGTTACACAATTTAGAAAAGTATCTCACAAATTATGTTCCTCTTGAAGTAAGCTATCCCAGAGCGTATCAGTTAATTAGATGTTTACATACGAACTGTTTTCCACTCATCGCAGACAAAGTTGCCACCGCTTTCCAAATGAAAATGAAATCTATATGAATACTGATCACGTAATTTGCCTGTAATGTTGCTCGAGGTTGCGAGCCATATGGCAGTTTCTGGACAAGCTTATCCGTCTATAATGTGTATATTGGGCGGAGCGGTCAATAAACTGCCATATGACCCTCAAGCTCGTGCAATATTCGTTATATTATACCGAAGAACATATTCCTTTACCATTATTACTGTTTTTCTCATTTTGAAATAAGAAACCGCTCAGCATGGCTAAGAAACCGCACATAATGGCCAAGCAACAACTTTTTTACCCAAAAAATTAACAAAGCATGCTGTGAAAGGCTTAATAATTTTGAGTAACTCTGATAACTTAATAAATAGCCAACACGGGTAGATTTGTAGGGAGGGTCCGATCAGAGACAGTTGTCCTCTTAGTGTTTCAGCTAGATATATTTCCCTAATCTTTTCACAACATTTATTTATTTATATTTATTTATTAGTGTTTAAGGTCACATATTTCTGCACAATGGCTAATCATGACCACGACAGTTTTACAGGTGGAGGAAGCCGGAGTAACCGGAGAGAACTACCGAGCAACGGCGAGCAACTGTCAGCTCCCCGACATACTAACTCCACACAAGCAGGGTTAGCATTGGTTGAAGACAGGTGCACCATCGATGTGCTGCACGCCTTAGTACACAACGCCATCGCGCTCCCACGTAGGCAATGGGGTGAAGTGTCTTGCACAAGGACACAAAGCGGTTGCCGCAAGTGGGATTCGAGCCGAGGACCTCTCGGCTTGCAGACTGCACCTCTTCCCACTGAGCCACCCCCCCCCCACCCTTCACAACAATAATCTTAAAGGTTTCGCCGCCACGAATGATAACGTCGTTCTCACGTATATTATGACGTTCGGCCCGTTGTTACTTGACTACGGATCACATTGTAACATATGGACTGGACACTTTACAACAGATTAAGAGGAAAATGAAACAGCCGAGGTATATTATTAACTCTTAACCCGATGAGTAATTTTAATATATTTTTCATCAAATATAGTCATGGCTGCTCTGAAGCAGCCATGACTATATTTGATGAAAAATTCATGAATATTTAACGCTGGAAATCACAGGGAGAAAAATCTATAGAACTTACAGGGGGAAATTGGGTTAAATGTCCTCAAATTTAACTTATTTTAATAGCATGAGATTTCCTCTCTTGGGCAGGAATATCCTTCAGCAGCATGCAAAGAGTTAAATTATAAGAAAACAAAAAGATGATTGGTCCTTCAGTTTTGAAACTCGACCTTACATCACCAATGTGCACGAGATATACCACGGTTAGAGCCAAAGAACAAGAGAACTGACTTACTTTCGTGCATTGTGTATCACAACGGTATCCACACAAGACTACTAGGATACCATCACGATACAGTGGGTCATATATTTCACCCGATATTCATAAACGTGCAGTTATTAGGAAAAGCACCAGAAACATTAGAGAACGCTCATCTCATGGATCCCCATATGTATAACCCGGCGGTCCATGGATTAAAAAGTTGCTCACCCTTTTGTTTGTTCTTGGAGTTTGGCCAGGCAGAAAACCACAACGCGATTAAATTTTAATGATGACCCAACCCTCCTCGTACTGCATAGCTGTACATTGAATATATAATCACCGGCATCAAGAACACTTAACAATTAAACATTTATACCTAGCCCATCTTGAAGGCAACACTTACAACCCCCCACATCTCCCACCCCCCAAACCCCCCCAAAAACAGCAACAAAACTCTTGAATAACTGAAAATGTTTTTTGTGCCTAAAAACCTACCTTATGACCCCTCGTTGAAACGAGCTCGTTCCAATGAGGTTTTATAAGCTATGCTTTGGGTGCAATAATTGGGAAAAAACAAGAATGTCGGTTTTTTGTGAATATCGATGGCCGAATATTGCGGTTACGTTACGTAAAGAGTTTAGGGATGACTTACTTTGAATAAAGTGACGAAAATCGTTCCGTTCATAAAACCCCATTTATAGACATCCTGCTTTACCAGTTCATCTAGGGTGTTGAACGGAGGATTATACTTTGAAACGGTAAGAAACGCTACAAGGTTTCCTGTGTATAACGCCGCTATGATAATACAAAACAACCAGAATAGGCTCATGAATGTCCTTCCGGTAATTGACTCCTGATCATGCGTGCTGCCTGAAAATACAATAATTAAAGTGTATTGTGATGATTCAATGTATAGCACAGCGGCGGACTGGCCGTATGGTTCACTGGGAAAATTCCCGGTCGGTCCCCTATTGGGTGGAACCTGGGGTCACCAGAATTGAGGCGTCAGGCACCTGTTGGTGCCTGAAATTTCGTGAAAACGCCCAGCAAGCGAAATTGATCTGTTTGCATAGAATGTTGGCATATTGAAATGCTCCAAGTTTCTTGTCAAATCCCTCCTTTACTTAGCAATTTGTTTAGTGTTAAATATACGTTATATTGTGAGCTATTGTTACATTTTTGTTGTTGTTCATTTCTGTAACGTATGACATTTTCTTTGAATAAATATTGTTTTACCCTTTACCCAACGAATCGCCCGCATCCGCCCGCGTAATATGCAAATTCAGCATTTGAAAAAATATTATTTTTCAAAACTTTTCAACAAAACCATATCATGTGACCCCTCGTTGGAACGAGCTCTTCGAGCTCGTTCCAACGAGGGGTCACATGATATGGTTGTGTTAAAATTTTTTGAAAAATTAAAAAAAATGATATTTAAAATAATAAATTTTGATATCGTCTGCGTTGGGTAAAGGGTTAAACTAAATGTTCTCTTTACAGGTAGTCTAGTCTGCCACTGATCGATCAGGTGCAAGGAAACAGCGTCCCCTTTAATTTGAAAAAAAATCAAAATTCTCTCCCATTGGGCGGAACTATAGTCGGCCCGATCGGTCCGCGCACCTCCCACCTCCTGTTGATATCATTCCTGCCGAATGAGTGATGAAGATGAAACATAAATGCCATCGAAATGTCCTTTGTGTGAACTGCCATTGATCGCTCTAATTTTCTCCGGGTCCGGGGCCCGCCATGATGCATTGCCCGGTTACTTTTCTTGGCCCAGTCCGCCCCTGGTATATAAAACACAATTAACACAATAATATTTAAAGAGTAAAGTTATATCGTTAGAGATTGTTTAAAACCGTTTCAATGCGGTATGTATATATTTTTTTGCGAGGAGAAATATTTGTCAGCAGACAACACAATGAACAATTAACTGAGAGGGTCAGTAATAATTTAACCCTTTGAATCCGAGCGGCCGCATTTTTGGCCAGGAACATGATACGTCATAACGTCATTATATAGGGTGGCTGTTCTGCAAATGTGAGGGGTAGATCATTCAGTATTTTCAACGTGCAGCCCCGAGCCCCGTTCAAAATACTCATTGGTCTACCCCAAATAATGAATATGGACTCTTCTAGTTGGTTCCATTGAACTGGCGTTGAATATACCGCAGAGTTCAAAGGGTTAATCCTACAGCCCCCGAGCGTAAGATTAAATTATTACTTAACGTTCCTACAAGTATATAATGGAGTCTCCCCTTTCACGCTAGACTGCATTGTATGAGATGATAAAATCCAGGTCATTATTTATTTATTTATTTATTTATTTATTTATTGGTGTTTAAACACCACATCAGCAGTTATGGCTATATCGTGGCAAGAAAACAGTAGAAAGTAAAAGATGCCACCACGAAATGTGAATAAAACCGTTGAATAAAATCAGGAACTAATTACAACATGGTCAGAGTTTTGAAGGGTAATGGGTGATGACTGTAGGGACGTAGGTATGAAACTGGAACTGGATATTCTGCCACTGACGGTAAACATGGTAATTAATTTGGAGAAATACAAGGAGCACGATGATGCCCAACCAGATGGTCACCTGATAAAGGAAGCCCTAGAGACCCCGGACCTTCCAGGCGATAATGACGTGAACTCCTGGATTTACAGTCTACACAATTGTAGAAGGCTAAAAATGCCAACATCCCCTGTCGACAACCCATTGGATACACACTCGATCGTTTCGTATTTCAGCGATGCAATATGGGAAGACCTAAACAGCGATGAAGGACGAAACGATCGAAACAAACTAAGAATGTTTTGGCAATTTAAAGAGAAACTTGAAATTGAACCATACCCAAATCTCGAAACACCGCCAGGCCCTAACAAGATTCCGTCTGAGCTGTCACAATTTGGGAATCGAGAAAGGCAGATATTACCGCATCCCAGAAGGGCAGCGTCTATGTCAACATTGTGGGGTGGTAGACGATGAGACACACTTCCTCCTCCACTACACAATGCTGACAGAAGGGCGCGAGTGCCTGTTACAAAACATCCAAAAAAAAAACAAAAAAAAAAACAAAAAAAAAAAAACAAAGAGTATTTCAGCAGCATGACTGATACAGCAAGAGTCAAATATATATTAACACGTGACAACACAGAATGCATCAACAACGTTGCACACTTTGTTTCCCACGGTCTTCAAAAAGGGGGTGTGGCAGCCCCAGGTCGATAACAGCACGTTGATCTAAGTTGAAAGTTTTTTGTACCACCTTATATAAAAATATGATTTTTTCTCTTTTTTTTCTGAACAACTAAATGTGTAATGTTTATCTTGATGTACATTTGACCATAATGGTGTAGCAGTACAATAAAGAAGTTATAGATAAAAGATAGGTGAAGAATACCTTATAAATCAACCTAATGATTTGAGACTTGTAGAGTCTAGTTTAAAAGAATAAAAACAATTTTAAAAATTATTAAAAGGGTTGATAACATAAAGAAATGAATTTTAGAGATCCCACAGTGAAATACTGCCTTCTGACATAATTAAAAAGAGCAATGTAAAAGAATGTGCTCCACTTTCAACACCTGTTGTCAAGGAACACACTCTGGTCGCACATTACACTCTTACCAAAAAGGAACGTGCTGGCGCTCTAGTGTTTAAAGGATAACACATTTTTCCACTTTAAAACCACGTCAGAAGTAAGACGCCGTGTTTCAAATAGTTTATTTAAAAATGATGGCGAGGACTCCATTTATTAAATTGATAAAGTACAGTACAGTGGACTGGTCATAATCCAAGCGGGGGCAGTGATTCACACGCATTTGTTTACCAGGTAACAAAAATCAACATCATCAAAATTTTAATTAATAAAGCGCCGGGTTGTACCCAGTGCTTCATTAATTAAATTTTGATGATTATTCCTATAATTAGTGTTTGCAATCTAATATTATTGCGTCCGTGGAAATATTGCCCACACGTGGAAAGTGAACATCAATATATGCTGACAGCTATGGGTAGGGTAATCTCCTCTTTGTTCATTGATTATTCCAAGTGGCGGCAACCGATAAACGCTTCAAGTTGAAAGATTGAGTGTTGGAAGCCCATATTTGGTCTGAAGTGCAGGTTAGGCAACTTAAAAGACTTCATATTCTGTGGATGTGTGTCATGTTACCTTCGAAATGAAACTCTTTGGTATGTATGAATTTGCCTTGTTACAATTTATGGGAGAGTGCCTGTAGGCACTCTTCCATAAATTGTAACAAGGCAAAGACACGCGAACACATTGTGAGAATTCTCTCATTTAATTTTGATCGCTGTTGTTATTAGTTCTGTGCTCGATGCAGCAATCGGTAAGATATATTCGTTACACAGGCGACTGTACTGTATTCTCACAAGTTCTCGAAAAATTCGAAAGGCGGGGGAAAGCTGGAAGTCTCAGTCTTTCACTTTCAGTACATATCAGTGGTAGATGGGTTTGTGTCGAGAAAACATCGACATGTGAGAAAGCGGTGAATATAAATAGAAGTGACAAGCGGTCATGCCTCGATTTGTTTTCCTCTGTTGATTTTAACGGTATTTTTCCCCGACTTGACGAAAGTATAAAGTGAATAAAAATGGTTTCTTCCAACACCCAGTCTTGGGAGTTGGTCATCTTGTTGCGATCGTCGGCAATAATTCCAACGTGCTGAGACGGCGTGTGTAATATACGCTCTCCGTATATATCGGCACCGTTTATTTTACTGGATGCAATGCGAGCGTCCAGAGCGTTGCGATAAAGTTATAAATGCGATTTGTCTTTTCAGTTTGCAATTTCAAAATTGCAGGATATCTCTTGTTTAATCTTGGCGCAGGACAAAGCCAATACTTAACGGAACCGAGCCTAAAGAGAAACACACAAACACTGAATGTAATTTTGACGTAATGATTCGTTGCCTTAAAATAATAATCCATGCCCTTGTTTCAGATTGACCCTTCATCACACTATGTCAAAATTTTAAACTGAGAAGAAAAATTCTTATGACTTTATCGCAACGCTAGGAAAGCTCAAATAGCACTTGTAGTATGTGTAGACCCCTTATCAGCCTTTCATAGTCCAATGGACCAATCCAAGAAAATATTAATGTGCACTGACGGATATGGACGCATTTACAGTTGAGACTTTCGTCTGATGTCGCATTTGTGAGACAACGTTGCAAAAAGAGTCAATAATTGACGCACCAAACGTCGCCGCCGCTAAAAAAACACCGGCCCATCATGACCACATACCTTGAAACACCGCGGCACCAAACGTGTAAAAAAAGATCTCCCAGAATTTACGAAAACCGTGTTTCTTCATTTCTCTGCCCCTCCTATTCACAAAACTTTTCTCTAGCAGGAATAAAGTAGAGGTTGATACCACTAAAGCTAGCAGCAGGAACATGTAAACTTCCCATTTGAATGGACGGAGGAAAGTTTTCCACTTGTTCTTTGTTGGATCTGGTTTCCTCATCAGCCCTGCTATACTGCTAGAGAAAAACGGATACGTGAAGTCCATAACCTCTTCTCTTCTCATGTCAACGCTTAAATCCGCCACGACCATATCCACCTCCTGGGGATGAAATTGATATCTAAGTTAGTACAGAACCAACAAGAGGTCTTGGAAAATACGCTTAGACTAACGATTAAAGGTCCTTTTTTGATGAACCCTTTGAACCCTAACGACAGTTTTTCTGGTCAGCAACATGATACGCCATAACATCATTAAATAGGATGGCTGTTCAGTGAATGTGTGGGGTAGACCAATCAATATTTTCAACGTGCAGCCCAGGGCTGCACGTTGAAAATATTGACTGGTCTACCCCAAATAATGAATATGGACTCTTCTAATTGCTGCCATTGTACTGGCATGGAATATACCACTAGAGTTCAAAGGGTTAATCAATTCCATCTTGTTGGACAGAGTTCGATGTGTTAGATTGTGGAAAAAACTGTAGGTTCGACCGTAGTATTCAGGGGCTAAATAACTACATCTGGAACTTAATTAATTACCCCCTTAAATGTTTCATGATAGCGAAGTTGCTGTTACTGATTATTATGTTTTAATGATTGCTATGTCTTGCAGTACAGCTCGATTGATGCACGCGCCCGACTGACGACACCGGAATGTGTCAATGTTCATTTCGCTACAAATCCTTAACTCCCCGTCATGCCGGCGTTGGAATTTAATTTCGTGACATATACCTATGGTATATTCAGAACCTTTGTGCGATCTTTCCGATAAGCAAATTAGTTTTTTTTCAGAAATGGACAAAATTCTTCGATATTGCTGTACGTGCCCCTGGATTACTTTTGATGACGTCAGAGTCTTTTGGTGGGAGGAGAAAATAATAATCCATGCGTATAAACTTGAGAATGACGTGATGGTTTGCACTGTTTTTCCTGTTATTTCACAAGTTCTTCCCCTTCTACGTTTTCCGGTGGAATGCAATTTACAACTGAAAAACCGTACGTGTAAATCGCCACCCGACAAATGGAATAATGATAAGTAAAACCAGAAAAAAGTAAGTATTGAACATATGGACTAGGGTGTTGCACCGTTGTTTTTGAGAAGAAACAGTGTTACTACATTTTGTGGGGTTTTTTTATCTAAAAAGAAATCCTAATCCCCAAAACAAATTGTTGGGTGATTCAATGTGTTGTAACAGTAACCTGCTCTGTCCGTACTTTATGTATATAACAGTAATCTATAAATCAAATCAGTTTTGTTACAAAGTACTACTGAAAGTTCAATGACCCTAGTATTCAATTATTTTATTTTCTGAGCTTAGTTAAATAAAATATATGTGGAATGTTGAGATCTCGATCCGGATCAAGAGCACTGGAACGCCTTATGCAACAGAAATTGTTTATTTTTCTTAGTATTTTTGAGAAAATAGTCAATGTTATTTCAAGTGACTGGATATGAAGTATTCGGTGCTTGGTGTAGAGTTCGAAGCAATCGCCCATTTATCCTACACCCAAAACGATAGAGGACGAAACGTGCAAACATAAATACCCGTAAAACTAAAAATGTTCCATTTATCCCGAAAAACATACTTATGACCCTCATTGGAACGAGAATGAGCTCGTTCCAATGAGAATTCATAAGCTGCGATTTGGAGGCAAAATGTGGAGATAAAAAATAAAAACGTGAATGCTGATTTTTTATGAAGAGCGCTGGTGGTATATGGTCGTTACGTAAGGTAAATGGTTATTAATACATTGCATTTTCAAAAAAATACCCACTCTTCTCTGTAACAGGCCAACTAAACCTGTCCATGTGTTTCCTGTACTAAGCATCCCCCACTGTCCGTCAGCTGGTTCGATAATGTCATAACTGAAATTAAAAAAGACGTCCCATTGTTACTACATATTGTCCAATATCTTACCTCCTACAAGTATCTGGGAATTTCATTGGTTCAAAGACGTCACATGCAGACTGCATATAAAACCATATACTGCCTGTCAACATCAATATATGCTGACAGCTATGGGTAATCTCCCATTTGTTCATTGATTATTCAAAATGGCGGCAGCCGATAAACGCTTCAAGTTGAAAGATTGAGTGTTGGAAGCCCATATTTGGTCTGAAGTACAGGTTAGGCAACTTAAAAGGCTTCATATTCTGTGGATGTGTGTCATGTTACCTTCGAAATGAAACTGTTTGGTATGTATGAATTTGCCTTGTTACAATTTATGGGAGAGGCACTCTCCCATAAATTGTAAACAAGGCAAAGACACGTGAACACATTGTGAGAATTCTCTCATTTAATTTTGATCGCTGTTGTTATTAGTTCTGTGCAACGATGCAGCAGTCGGTAAGATATATTCGTTACACAGTTTGTTGGTGGCCTAATATGGTATATATGGTGTCAGTTAATTTCATTTGGGACGAGAGCGAAGTCCAATATGGAATTAACTGACTCCATATATACCATATTAGGCCACCAACAAACTGTGTAACTAATAATATTTCTCTCAGCACATTGTCCTCACCGTGTTATGTTTTTACCCAAATCCATTATATCCTTCTACACATTGTTCTTAATTTGTTTTGTTATAACTGAAATTCATTATTTCTTCCCCCGCATTATCTCACATCGACCTAAGCTCTGTTGGTTATCTTCAACCATGTTAGGTGAAAAAAGATGATCTTAGCAAGGTTTCTAACGAAAGCCGGACTCTCAGTTGTAGAACCAATTAACAAACGTCATCAAATATGTTTTGCTTTTACACAACTAACGTAACGGACACACCCAACCAGCAATACTCACAAACATCGATATTCAATTCTTTTTTCAATTTTTACCTCCACAATATTCGTTTGACCCTCCGACGGAACGAGGTTGTCAAGCTCGTGCCAACGAAGGGATCATAAGTTATCTTTTGGAGCAAACAATATTGGACCAAATTAAAATTTAATGGAACCCCAAATATGAAGCCAGGAACTTCATTTTTGAGATCCCACAGGGAGCCCTAATTTGAACCCAGGATCTTGATTTGAATAAACTTGTACCTGACTCTCCTAAGAATCTTTTTCATAAAGCACTAAGTTAAAAAATCAGGCTCATACAGGGAACCCAAATATAAACTAAGTGTCTTGATTTCAACAAACTCGAATCGAGACCGCCATGTGACAAATATCAAAAAGATTCCCACTTGTGGATCGGAAGAAGAAAGTATTTTCAAAAAATATTCCTCATACTACACTAGGTTAAAATTCAGGCTGGCATAAGAAGCCCAAACATAGACCCAAGGACTTAATTTCAAAATATTTGAATTTGCACCCCCCTCCCCCCCCCCCCCCCCCCAGGATGTTGTATACCAAATATCGGACGCTTCTGAAAATCCGAGAAGATTTTTAAAGAATATTCCCCATATTGCACCATGTTAGAAACTGGGCTCCCACGGGGAGTCCATATGCAAACCCATCAACTCATGGACTTCATTTTAAGAAACTTGAATGTGCCCGGCACTAAAGAATGTTGATTATCAAATATGAATGTTTGTTTTAAACGAATATTCCTCAGACTGCACCGAATTAAAATTTGGGCTCTCATAGGGAGCCCAAATATCAGCCCAGGGACTTCATTTGAACAAACGTGAATCTGACACGCTAAGGATGCTGAATACTAAATATGAAAAGATTCTGGCAGGTGCATCTGAAGACTTTTAACAGAATATATCACATTTTGCATTAAGTTAAAATTTGCTCACCCCCACCTTTCCATAGGGAGCCCAGATATGAACTTAGGGTCTTGATTTGCATAAACATGAATCTGATCGCTCCGAGGATGCTGAATACAAAATATGAAAAGATTCTGACTGGTGGATCTGAAGAAGTCCTACGAATATATCTCATATTGCACCAAATTAAAATTTGAGCTCCCATTGGGAGGTCAGATATGAATCCATGGGCTTCATTTGAGCAAACTTGAATCTGATCCTCCTGAGGATGCTGTAAACCAAATATCCAAAGATTCTGATCGGTGGTTCTGGAGAAGATTTTTAAAAAAAAATGCGGGTGCTTACAGCGTTATGCCCCCTGTGGGGAAAGTAAATGTGGTTTGCGTTGGCACTCGTCGATTTATAAAACGAAAACAATGTGAAAATGGACTGGAAAAATACAATTACGCTATGTTCGATTACCACCTGATCAGCTGGTATTCATGATGTAAATCACTCGAATAACTGATAATCATGGGGTAATGGTATTACCTAAGAATGCACGGTCGTCGAGAAATCTTAAGCTGTGGTATAAATATAATAAAGTAGATCACGTTTTTGCAACAGAGACGATGTCGAACCTTTAACTGCTGTCGGGTGATAAAACGTGTACATCCCCTATCAAGTGCAGAAGAAAATGATAGTTTAGTAGAGTGCTAATTTAGTTACCTAAAATTTAACTGCTGTCGGGTGATAAAACGTGTACATCCCCTATCAAGTGCAGAAGAAAATGATAGTTTAGTAGAGTGCTAATTTAGTTACCTAAAATTAAGAGATCTCGATAGCTCATTCAGCAAATCAATACAGTAGCCATTATATTCAACTATTCCATTTATTTCTCTTTTCTCAACGAATGTCGATGCCTGAAATTAAATGTATTTACGGTACACGTCGAGTTATATAGATTACAATACACTAAATGATTTGCATTGGCCACAGTGTTATCATTTCCCTGTCTCCTGAACTCATCAAGCTCATTTGTGGGAAAACAGTCCTGTATCCCCATAAAAAAATGAACAGAAAAATATATGTTTCCGTGTGTTTTTTGTTTTCGAATTTGCAATTCCACAACTAGCGTCCAGTTTCACACTCAATTGAAAAGGCACATTTTACTGCCCTCCACCCCCCCCCCCCCCCGCCTTATTTTTCAACATTCACAATTTGGAAGGACAGCCAATGAAAATATTTTAAGTCTTTTCCAAAACAGATACTGTGACATTTTTATTGAGGGGTTCCAAATCAATAAATATTGCCTCAATCAGCTTATCCCCTTCATTTTATGCTCTATTAAATGTTGATGTAAAATACGTTTGGGCGGTTTTGCGTCCAGAAAGTGTAATGTAACCTATAGCAACCTCCCAATGAGGGACAATCGTTGTTAATGACCTAATATGATACATACCGTACAAGTTAGTTCCATATTGGGTGGGAGCTATGTTTGTACCTAATATGGTATAAAAAGTTTCACTTAATTGCATTTTGGGAGAGAGCGATGTTAGTGACCTAATGTTATATGTGGTTTCAGTTAATACCATATGGTGCGGAAGCTTCCAATATGGAATTAAAGAATACCGTATGTACCATATTATGTCACTTATAAATTGAGTAAGGAATATATCTTAAAGGCTACTTTTTCTATACACAGAACTTACAACGGATCAATAACAGGGATAAAATTCTTACTTGGTCAGTGTGAAACGGTTATCATGTATCGCTGTTTCAAAAGACAAATTAACAATGAACAAGGGGAGATCACTATTGTCAGCTTTCTTTAGATTTCGACTGGCTTTATATCATTTTTCCACAGTTTGCGTGTTGACATTTCAAAACCAATGAAACTCTCAGAAACTTGCAGGAGGTAAGAAATATTCCACTACACTTGGATTGCACAAGCAGCTTCGCAAGTCGTGGACCACATGATAGAGTGTATTTCCATCGGTATATTAAGTGCTAATAATTTGATAGGTCACCTTGTTTCGTCCATGGCTGATAAGTAAAAAGGTGAGTGGATGTTCAGCTTCTGGGTGATTGAGTACAAACATCACCTCGTGTGCACTGCGAGGCACACGAGTTGATTTGGTACTCAACCGCCGAGAGGTGACTGTTCGTATTTGAACGATGACTTGTACGTATACGCAGGTCTGAGTTTCATGTGAATAAAGATGGTGCTCACATGATGATTTGGTGCTGGATATTGTGGTACGAGTTACCAGTACCTAAACCGTGTGGTGCATATATCAACATAACACTATTCTGCAATTTACTCTAGACACCAGATGAACACAACCTGGAGTGAGCTCCCTTGATGCGCCGCCACTAGGACTTTACTTGAATCCAGAAAGCTGCTGCAGCAAGACGTTCTCCATCACGGACCGAACTTTGTTGGAGTCAAGGATCAAGTCACCGAAGGTAAATATTACTTTCACCACACTTTTGATGTGATTATTACCACATATGGCGACGAGATGTTTCGTTTCCCTCGCTAGGAAACCCATTTTTCACTGTGAATAACATTCACAGATTTTGATATTTCGTACTTTTCAGTACGACATGTAAGAATTTTTTTTCTTCCAATTCTCAATAAACGGGGAGGAACAACAATCGCTTCTTCGTTTATGACCTTTGGGAATTGCTGATTTTCAATTTTTCATTCATTACTTTGTTTGTTTGAACGTTTATTTTGATTTTGAACCATTTTCCCGCGTTGCCAATGTAAACAATGAAAACGGAAATTTCATTCCTGAAAAGTATGGCGGCCTAATGGTGACAACAATTTTTTGTATTTTTTTTTTTAAAAATTTTGATTTTGCGATTATTCGTCGAAATTTTTCAATGCTTTATAGTTATTTTCATTTCTAATCATGTTTATTTGCAACTTGACAATATTTTCATGATGTTTTATGAATTATTTATTTCTAGATTTGAACTTTGAATTTTGCAGCTAAAATTGAATTTGTCTTTGAATACAAGTTTACAAACCATTATTTTTTCAAAAATTTCAATTCATAATGTCAACTATTTACATACAAACAGCCACTGCAGAGGAATTGAAAAAATTACATGGAATAGGGCAAACAAGGTCAGAAAAAATAATAAAATGTAGGGAACAGAAAAAACAACTTGACCTGCAAGACTTAATTAAGGAAACGGACATTCCTCTAGAAACATGGGCTGAGTGGCTAGCTGAAGGAAAAATAAGTATGAAAGAGCCTGTTAAAAACCCCGAATTTGATGCCATGAAATCTAGATTAGATAAACTAGAACAACTTTTAACACAATCCGATGAAAGTTGGACTAGAAAATATGAGGCCTCGATAGCACAAAATGAAATCTTGCGAACTAGATTGAAAATTAGGGATAGAGAAATTGAAAGAGTAAAGCATGATGCTACCCTAGAGGTTCATAATAAGCTGAGAGAATTCAATCAAGAGTACGACAAAATCACAGCTGAATTAAAAAAGGAAAAACAAGAAAGTTTAGACTTAAGCCATAAATCCCTTTCTACAACCTATTCCACAACTGATGCTCATTCTGATCCTCAGTTATCCAAAATTATTGATGCCATTCCACCTGATAATTATTATCGCAAACACTCAAATAGTAGCACTCCTGTAACTACAAAATCCACCTTGGGGGTGGGTGATCAAACAGATCCACCCAAAACAAGTTTGTTCGACAGTAAAACTGATTCATCTTTCAAATCTACTTCACGTAAAAGCAGGTCTCACCATAAACACAGACGATATAGTTCTAATTCACCCAGTAGTCATTACAGTGATGATGAATTTGATTCTCTGTCAGATGATGGGTCAGATACTTCAAGTTCTGAATCTTCATCTGATACTGCTCATAAATATCGCAGATGCAGAAAGCGTAGTAAAAGCCCAAATCGACCAAAAATGTCAATTTTCACTGGTGATAGCACTCTAAAATGGGAACCATTTATTTACCAGTTTGAGCGTATTGCTAAACGTAGAAACTGGAGCACTAGAAAGAAAAGTGAAAGATTAATAGATTGTCTTTCAGGCACTGCGCTTGAATATGCTAAGGCTTTGCACCTCAGCAAAAATTACAAAAAATTAAAAAAAGAACTTAAGGAAAGATTTTGCCTTAAAGATGAACCTGTATCCGCTAGAAGGCAGGTACAGTTTATGCGTCAAAAAGATGACGAAAGTTTAGAGGAATTCTCACAGAGAGTTCATTTTATGGCGATCGATGGCTTTAAACATGCCAACAAAAAAACCATTGATCAGATCTCCACTGAATGTTTTTTAAGGGGATGCAGGGAGAAAGAGGCTGCAAAAATGGCAATGGAAAAGAATCCACAAACAATAAACAAAGCCTTAAAATATGTAAAAGCATCTATGGCTAATCAAAGAACAATTTTTGGTTATAGGGGTACAAATTCGTTAAATTATGCACACAGGCAAGTTACATTTGTATCTAATGATTCGAGTGCCGAAGAAAACTTTGATAAAAATAAACAGTCCAATGTAGTCTTAGAGCTGAAAGATGAGGTCAGGGAAGTGAAAAACATGCTGAAATCTTTGTCAGCTGCTGTTTATGGAAAACAAGAAACGCCCCCATCATCAAGCTACACTTCAAGCCAAAATTATTCAAACCAAAGACCTGGTAGCCCTGTTAATACTGGCAATTCAGAAAATGCTCGTTGGTCATCGCCAGACAATACTTTTGGCAGAACTCATTCATTTTCACCACAAAATCGTTTGCCATTCAGGACAACACCAAAATATTATGCATCCAATCAAAATTCTAGAAATTTTTCTGGCACTCCCCCTAGACAAACTAATAATTCCAATAAGTCTCCTGTGAAAGACATACAACATGTCCAGAAAGAAAATTTAAATGGAACAGGACCAAGCAATCGACCCCAAACTTGGTCCAGGTAACTCAGGGTCAACCATTGTGTACAGGAACTGATAGTTCAGTTGAAGAAGTTTTTGTACAGAAAGTAGAGGGTTTTAGTTTAATGTTAAATGTTAATATTTTTAACCAGTCGACCCTAGCAGTGGTTGATACCGCTGCCATGTTAACACTAATTAGTGACACTTTCTTCAAAGAACACTGTCCAAAGTTACTGCCTACTAAATCTGTAAAATTGCATGGGATTTCTGAACAACCTGTAATCGGTAGAATATTTAAAAATATTGAAATTGGTATAGGCACTAAATCTTTCAAATGGGATGTTTGCGTTGCCCCAATTTCGGATTCAGTAATACTTGGCCTTGATTTCTTGGTAGAAAACCACTGCATTGTAAATTTGAGAAATAATAATGTTACTGTTTCTGGAGAGGAAATAAATGCTTCTCTAAAAAAGAATAAAAACACTCAAATAAAGGTATTCCGTGCAACAGTACAAAAAAGTGTAACTATTCCACCAAATTCAATTGGATCTGTTCAGTTGAAAATTCATGGTTCTTTGGCTAATGATTTTATAATTGAGCCCATAATTCAACATAAGAGAACACTCATATCTTCAGCAATTGGTCAAGGTTCAAAAATCTTTGTGAGTGTCCTAAATGATGGTAACCATTTTGTTCGGTTTAAACGAGGATTGCATGTGGGAAATGCTGAGGAAATTGACTCTGTTTTTGAACGCACTTCTGAAAACAATGATGATGCTGGCATCAGAAAGATTGATGTTCAGTCTGAAAGTAGTACTCTCAATTATGAGTTGGAAATGATTAAAAATGATGTTCCCACCCACTTGGAAGAGTTATTTCTGAAAAGTATAGTTAATTTAGAAACTAGTCAAGCTATCAAATTAGGAAAACTACTAAAAAAGTATTCACAAGTTTTTGCTAAGCATGACCTAGACATTGGTTGTATTAGTGGAGTGGTGCATGACATTGACACTGGTTCAGCCCCACCTGTTAAGCATAAGATGAGACGTACCCCACTTGGCTTTCAGGACCAGGAAAAAGAACACCTACAAAAAATGTTAGATGCTGGTGTTATTCGACCATCGGTTTCTTGCTGGGTTTCAGCCCCTGTTCTTGTTCGCAAGAAGGATGGCGCAGTTCGTTGGTGTGTGGATTATAGGGCCCTAAATGAGTGTACTGTCAAAGACTGCTTCCCACTTCCTAATATAGAGGATTGTTTGGATACTTTGTATGGGACGGAATATTTTTCGACTCTTGACATGGCGTCTGGTTATTACCAGATTCCCATAGCAGAGGAGGCAATTAAAAAAACAGCTTTCGTGACCCGGCATGGTCTTTTCGAGCATACCCGAATGGGCTTCGGTTTGTGTAATGCCCCAAGTACATTTCAAAGAGCTATGGAGCTTGTGCTCCGCGGGCTGACTTGGCAAATTCTCTTAGTGTATCTTGATGATATAATCGTACTGGGCAAAAATTTTGATGATGGGTTTTCAAACTTGGAAAAAGTGCTCAAACGGTTTGAAGAACATGGGTTAAAGTTGAAATCCCGAAAATGTGCTTTGTTTAAAAAGGAAGTAGAGTTTTTAGGAAAAACAGTTAGTGGTAAGGGGTTTCTATTTCAAAAGATAAAATTGAAGCTGTGTCAAATTGGCCAGTTCCTGAAAATCAAACCCAATTACAATCTTTTCTAGGTTTTATAAACTATCATCGTGATCACCTGCAGAATTTTGCTCAATTGTCATCTGTCTTATTTGAATTGGCACACAGTAAAATGTTCCTTTGGGAAGAAAGGCATCAAATTGTTTTTGATAAATTCAAAGAAATGTTGACAAATCCACCTGTATTGTCTTATCCTTCTCCTGATGGTTTATTCATTCTTGATACGGATGCCTCAGATTGTTCAATAGCCGCTGAATTATCACAATTGCAAGATGGAAAGCTAAAAGTTATCGCTTACGCTAGTCATGTACTCTTAAAGCCACAGCGTAAGTATTGCACAACTAGGAAAGAGTTATTGGCCATTGTGAAATTTTGTCGTCACTTCAGACATTATCTTTTGGGTCGTTCTTTCATTTTAAGGACTGATCATAACAGTCTTGTTTGGCTCATGCGTTTCAAACATATAGAAGGGCAATTAGCTAGGTGGATGGAGGAATTGTCCCAGTTTGATATGCAGATAATTCATCGTGATGGTAAGAAGCATATAAATGCAGATACACTATCTCGAATTCCTTCAAAAACAACTGATTGTAACTGTTTCAATGCTGGATCAAAGCTGGAAGGTCTACCCTGTGAAGGTTGTGATTATTGTCGAAAGGCTCATTCTCAATGGTCTCGTTTTGAAGATGATGTAGATGATGTTATTCCCCTAGCTGTTAAGAGTTATAAACTCTCAGGTTGATTTTAGTCAAATTGATGAGTCTTTAGAAGACATAAACTCAACTAGTAACACTTGGTTTGAGTCATACACACACAAACAGTTGCAAGAGCTTCAGCGGCAAGATTCAGATTTAAATTTAATTATTAATTGGTTGCAAAATGATATTTCTCCTTCGAGTGCTGAACTTCATTTGTGTAGCCCTGTTGTTCGGTCTATGTGGCTTTGTAAAACTCAGTTGAAGCTTATTCATGATATACTTTATTATAGTTGGGTTGAAAATGATGAAAATCATCTGCTTTTCGTGGTCCCTGCTGGTTTAAAAGAAAAAGTTCTCTTCATGTGTCATGATCTAAAAAGTAGTGGGCATTTAGGTCAAGACAAAACTCTTGCAAGACTTAAACAGTCATTTTATTGGTATGGCATGACCGAAAACTGTAAGGATTATGTTAAAACCTGTCCAGTTTGTAATATCAACAAAAAAGCATCAGTCAATCCCAGGGCTCCACTCAAATCTTTCCATGCCGGCTTTCCAATGGAAAGAGTCCATCTAGATATCCTTGGCCCTTTCAATGAAAGTGTTAATGGAAACAAATATGTGCTTGTAATGGTGGACCAATTCACAAAACGGGTCGAGTTTGCTGCTCTCCCTGATCAGAGTGCTCTAAGTGTCGCACAGAAATTTTTGGTTCACATTATTGTAACCTTTGGATGTCCCCTTGAGATTTTGACTGACCAGGCAACTAATTTCCAAAGCCATTTGTTCGAGTCGCTCTGTGAATTGTTGGAAATAGCGAAGAAAAGAACAACCCCATACCACCCATCTTCGAATGGGCAAGTCGAACGTTTTAACCGAACACTTTTACAAATGATCCGCTGTTACCTAGAAAATAAAAACAGAAACTGGGATAAGGATTTGCCTTTGTTAGCCATGGCATTACATGCAACTGTTAACCGAAGCACAGGGTATACGCCAAATCGGTTAATGTTTGGCCGAGAACTCATACAGCCAGTAAACTTAATGTTTGGTATGAACTTTCCACAAAAGTCAACTCCTGCAGAATGGGTAAAAGAAATTGAATCTGCATTAGGTGAAGCCCATAAATTTGCTCGCAAAAACCTTGGTCAGTTTCAAAAACGTCAAAAACGAAATTATGATTTGCGAGTTAATGAGAAACACTTCGAACCCGGTGACGTTGTTTTTAAACGTGATTCTTCAACAAAAATTGGTGTAAGCTCAAAGTTAAGATCACCATGGGTAGGCCCATTTTTAGTTATTGAGGAAAAAGCACCTTTGTACAAGGTTCAGGGAAAGAAGGGAATTTCTCTTCTTCATCATGACTGTCTGAAGAGTTGCCAGGATCATGTTTTACCATTGTGGCTGCGTCGATTACGACACAATCTTTTTGAGAAGAATTTAACTTCTGAAAATAGTGATCTTGCTTCTGGTCTATCGATAGCTGCCTCGCCAGGGTCGGATCCTTTCGCTGACTCTGGCAGTGAGGAGATTTCAACTTCTGTCGCTGAGCAACCATCTGCTGGGTCGGAACTTTTCGCTGACTCATATGGTGGCTCAGCAACAGATTTTGATTATGGAACATTAGCAAGTTCATCAACTGTAAGCCCCCAGAATACATTACAGTCTTCAAACATCCAAAGTCCGTTGGTACATGCTACAGATGGCCTTGTTGAAAGTACTCCA
The DNA here is from genome assembly GCA_031216915.1 of Pictodentalium vernedei. NCBI lineage: Eukaryota > Metazoa > Mollusca > Scaphopoda > Dentaliida > Dentaliidae > Pictodentalium > Pictodentalium vernedei. The sequence continues at coordinate 332,432,465 of CM062292.1, forward strand.
AAAAATAGACTATCAGTTTCAAATTCCAAAGGTGATCTTGATTCTGAGCCTGATTGCTTCAAGTTTCTGGACGGAAATATTCTACCAAAACTGTTCAAAGAAATTCCAGTTTCATCATTTGGTAGGAAAATCCATAAGCCTGCCCGTTTTTTGGATTGATAAGGAAATTTACAGACTGTAAATAAAAAAAAAAAAAAATCCAATAAAAATTGGAAAAAATAATAAAAAATTTTTAAATTTATCAGTGCTATTTTAATTGGTTTTATTGTAAAAATGCTTTATTACATTCATCTTTTAGAAATGGATCTTGACGAATTTATATTCAATTCTGATGATGTTGAAAATATGGATGAGTTTGATGAAGTGACTGAAAACCTTTCCACACAACCAAATAAATCTGACAGTAAAACTGGAGGGCCAACAAATTCAATTCAAAATGAGCGTAACTCTTTACATTCTGGTGAAGGCTTACATGGCATGGTTCCTCAGAACAGTGATACTGTTGCACCAAAGCACATACAAACATACACAAATAAAAGTAGAAAGAAAACAAAAACTTGTCAATTGTGCCCTGCAAAAACTGCACATTTGAAACGGCATGTGCTAAAAGATCATTTACCATGGTTTTTAGCATTTCACACTGCTTGCTGGCACAAAACACCAATTAAATGTCCTGATACGGGCTGTACAGTTGAACAATGGTTCCATCTTATGAATGGTTTATTTTACTTCTTTTGTAGTATTTTACATTTTGCCAACCTACCAGAATTACTACATTATATTGTTATTAATTGCCTTTTCCCTGCTTTCAATAAATCCAATGTTGAATTTAGTAATGAAGAAAGAAGTCTAATGAAACAGTATACTGAGTATTCCACTGGACAGTCTGTACAGGAACATCAGTTTTCACTTTCTCCACCTAATTTTGTAATTTGTATGATGCATTGGAGAATTCTTTGTAATCTTATCTTGAATTTAAATCTTAATGCAGAATTACTTACACGGTTAAAGAATCTCTCCAGTGAATTTACTTACACAGGCACAGAAATTTTACATTCAGATACATTGCAAGTTCAAAATCTGAAATTTATAGATTCCCACTGCCATCTGGATCAACTTTTCAAAAATAGTAACTGCACAAGTTTAAAACAGTTTGATCCTTCCCATGGTGGAGAAAGATTTACACTGGAATGGGCAATATCCAACTTTGTTTTCCCACAATCCTGGCCATTTATTGATTCGATTATCGCTGGAGATTCCAGAGTTTTAAAAACATTCGGAATTCATCCTCATTTGTTGACTCCTGGTGCAGTAGTGCCCTTTTGTGCTCAATTGGAGAATAAGTTCAAAGATGAAAATGTAATTGCTCTAGGAGAGATTGGGCTAGATTACACCACATCCTGTCGTTGTAAGCCACCATGTAGGGACAAAGTACACTGCAGGTCCATGAAGATATTGGCTCAAAAAACCTTTTTAAAACGGATTCTTCCATTAGCAGAAAGATATCAAAAAACATTAATCTTACATTGCCGTGACCACAATACTGGAGATGCTGCTAGTGATTTATTAAAAATACTCACAGATCTAGACCTTTGCTCATTATCTATCCACCGACATTGTTTTATGGGCACAATAGACGAATTAAACAACTGGTTGACAGTTTTACCAAATGTGTACTTTGGCTTTACATGTAAAGCGTTTCAAGACATCCTCACTAAAGAGGCATTAATGAAAACAAAGTTGGATCGATTACTTTTAGAATCGGATGCTCCTTATTTGCCAACAACTCCTGATAAATTTAGCACTCCTTGGAGTGTAATTCATTTGGCAAAATTCATAGCAAACAATAGAAAAATGTCCCTATCTGATGTACTGGAAATTACTTCCAGGAATGTCAGAAAATTGTACAATTTCTAAGTTTAAACAATCACATCTTTTGTATATAAGTTTGAATGTAAAAATATATAAAGTCTTTTTGTCATTTGTTGGAATATTAGATGCATTCATTTAAACAAAACATTGAGTATTATGTTTACAGGAAGGTCATCAACTTTCTTGTGAGAATGTTTGAGCTGAAACCGTTGTCAGGAAGGTACTCTGCTTTCTTCACAACACTCAACCCTTAGGTAAGCAGGGAGGTAATCTGCTTTCTTGCTCTATACTTCCATTTTCAGTCATAACAATTTTAACATATCTTTAATCACCACATGTCAAACTTTTATGGGCAAGGGAGGAGTGTGGTACGAGTTACCAGTACCTAAACCGTGTGGTGCATATATCAACATAACACTATTCTGCAATTTACTCTAGACACCAGATGAACACAACCTGGAGTGAGCTCCCTTGATGCGCCGCCACTAGGACTTTACTTGAATCCAGAAAGCTGCTGCAGCAAGACGTTCTCCATCACGGACCGAACTTTGTTGGAGTCAAGGATCAAGTCACCGAAGGTAAATATTACTTTCACCACACTTTTGATGTGATTATTACCACAATATCAATAAAATGTTTTTAGCTGAACGGTGAAATCAATATATCAACCACGCCAACTACTGTCCTGGCACGGTGACAATTGAGTAGACATCCTCCTCAAGAGTGATGTCGTACTAATTCTGTTATGCAGCTATTTATTTTATTACCGAGTCTTTCATGTTCAAATATTCCATAAAGCATTGGGAGATCCACAGTCGTTTCATGAGATATAGGATATATTTTATCAAAATAAACATTTACATAGCAGGGATTGGAAAGTTTTATTATCTATCCGGTAATAAAATAACTGTCGGATAACAGAAGGAGGCGACCAAAATAATATTTACTCAGAGTTACGTAATGTTCTCTTTTGACCTCCACGTCGCACTGTTCATTCCTAAAATCTCTGTATCACGGTATAATTTTTTAAACAATAATTTTAACACTTCACTTTGGGTTTGAAAGCAAAGGTTATAGCACCATACTGGGAGTACCTTGACTGGCTCGTGTAAATTGGAAGTCCAAATTGGATGTCATACGCCATATATTTTGGGAGCGAATATATTGGGAAATAAGATTTAAATTGCAATTTCCATGTTTTTTTTTAGGATTGTCAGCTTTGTTAAATACAGTATTAACGTGGAGTTGGTGTATTTCCATATTTTCGGTTCCAAAGCATATAATCACGATTTATACCATGATTACATATTCTACTATATACGAAAAGCCTATGACATAAATTTTAGCTTTACACACCAACCGTGGTGAACACGCTAGCAATGGGATTTCAATAGTAAAAAATGGCACCTACAGTAGAACTACATCCAAGTTGACCTTTGGTTACGTCGTGGTGAACATTTGGTACACCAAGCTACTTTGGGTATATTCTATATGTAATTAGAAATTTAAATAGTAAAAAATGGCACCTACAGTAGAACTACATCCAAGTTGACCTTTGGTTACTCGTGGTGAACATTTGGTACACCAAGCTACTTTGGGTATATTCTATATGTAATTAGAAATTTAACAAACAAGATTTGAATTGGTTGCATTCCTAGTTGCATTATGAGAAAAACTTGAAAATTGAAAGTTTGTTATTTCCACATCAGTGTGCATAGAGTGAAAGACCTTTTTACAGTAATGTCTTTCACAATCAGATTACGACACTCTTACATTAGTGGTTATGATTTCATAAATAACATTGTAAATTCAAGACGAATAAAGAAAAATAGACGTAACTCAGGGCCGGACAGAGCCCAAAATGTTGCCTGGAAATGTACTTGGAGGGCCTGGACCCGGAAAAAAATTCGATATTGCGAACTGAAAGAACGCTGCTTCCTTGCATCCAAGCAATCAGTGGTAATCCAGGTGGAGGGCATTTCAATCGCTTTTTTGTATCATCTTTGTCGTTCAACTGGCAAGAATGGTTGCACCAAAGGGGCCCTGGACTCATCTCTCCGATCATAATTCGGCCCAGTGGAAGAAACTTTTGATTTTTCGAACCGAAAGAACGCTGTTCCTTTTCATATGGCCAACCAATGGCAAACTAGACTGCCGATATACCGAAATGCTCTCTACGTGGACTGCCAATGGCAGTCCACATAGAGGGCTTTTCGATAAACCAACAGTCAATACAATCAGATCTCCTTCGCCTTTTGGTCATTTTCACTAAATTTCATACACCAACAGGTGTTGTGCTACATCAGTTTTGGGGGCTCTGGGGCTCCCAATAGGGGTGTGAGCCATCGGGAAATGTCACGGTGGACCATACCCCAGCCTGCCTCTGACGAAACTATCATTTACTATTCATTGTTCTGGCATTTTTTTCTTCCAAAGATGCGATTCTAGAGTTATAGGGGGAAAGCGAAGCGAATTTCGATAGAATCGTTCTCAGTATTATCACACCTTTTCACGCCACCCCTCCAAAAAGAGAAAAAAAAAAAGAAAATAATAAAAAATAAAAACTGGAAAAAGTTTTACTGTCGATGTCCTGTTATGATACACTAAAAATCAACCGTGACTCTCTCCAGTTAAAATTCATAATGTTAAATATTTTGGGGAAATTATGTTCAGTTCAGTGTAAGGCATCTTTCTATATACTTTAATGCAGATGCAAACTTTCCTCACCCACCTCCAAGAAAATAGACCAATGAAAGTTTCACATTACATAAAGCTCCAAAATGGGTCTCCAATATTGGCTGAGTCACGCTACAAAGACCTCAGGTTCGCTCTTAGAGTCGTAAGTTTTGAAAACTTGTCTCAGGGAAGGTGCACGGTACTCCAAAATGGCCTTCCACATATCATGATGACCCCCCCCCCTCCACAATAATAAACTGGGGTTCACACCCCCAGTATAAAACCCTAACTACGTGCCTGATTTCATCAGAGGCGGACTGAGCCAACAAAAAGTACTGGAAAATTAACCAAGGCGAACCCCGGACCCGGAGAAACTTTTGATTTTTCGAACAGAACGAACTCTGGTTCCTTGCATCTGAGTGACCATTGGCAGTTCACAAAGAGGATTTTCGATGGCTTTTTGTGTCATCTTCATCACTCATTCGGCAAGAATGGTATCAACAGGGGGTGTGGATGTGCGAACCCATCAGGCAGACCATAGATCGGCACAGTGGGAGAAAAGTTTGATTTTCAAATTAAAAGAACGCTGTTTCCTTGCATCTGAGCGATCAATGGCGAACTAGACTGCTAGAATATCAAAATGTTCTCAATGTGGACTGCCAATGGCAGTCCACATAGAGAACATTACTGTATACCGTCATTCTATGCAATCAGATCCATTTCGCCTGTTAGGCATTTTCAGAAAATTCCAGGCACCAACAGGTGTTGGGTTGAATGAATATTGGGGCTCCGGGGTGGACGATGCGACCAGACCGCCTCTGGATTTCATCCACCATTTGGGCTATGGGGTGAATTATAACTGATCCTCCTTTACACTTTACAAATGTAACAGCAATATTCGAAGAACACTATTTACAAACATCGCCATTCAAATTTCACTTTTCTCTTTTAGTATTTACTTCCAAAAATATAACTTTTGACTTATCACGGTAAAGGTGGGGAATAGTGGATTCCGGAGTTAAAGTGAAAAACACGTGCTGTCAACGTTTTTTCTGCATTTTTTCCCCATTCTTTATCACCTTTCCAAAAAATTAAATATTTTGTGTACAATATATCATTTAGAAGTTATTTAACATTGTCAGTCTAGAAACTTATCCTACTTGGAAACAGAATCTCAATCTTGAATTGGACTAAAATGGTAGACATCCAAAATTGGTTTGGTTCAGTACAAAAAGGAAAAGTCTAACAGTGGTCCATCTAACACTTATCCAAACTGTGTTGACCGTGGACTGATTTTCCCCCAGTGGATAAGAAAAGTGAAAAAAGATGAACTCCGTTTCTGTAACTAAGTTTGTTGAAAAATATGATAAAGAATAGATAGAAATAAAAAAAAGGTTGTGGGAAATGTTGCTCTTTGCATAAATTGCCAATTCCTTATTCTGAACCTTCACATTTTTTGGCCACTCATTGAAACGACCTCTAGCTTGTTTTAATGGGTTGTGATAAGTTATACTTTGGAGACAAAAAGATTTTTCATTTATTCGTGATTGTCTTTTCAAGTGTTTTCCTCTAGTCGTCTTCGATGATGTTTAACCGACAGGGCCGGGGAGAGGATATTCATCATGCCCCAGGGTGAATTCTGTGACGGACTCCCTTTCGAAAGTGTCGAGATGCTGACGCAGATGTCGAAGTTTTTGAAGTGACGAATTCTTGAAGTGATAACACCAGGTCTGGTGCATATGTATATAGATAAGAGTTTATTAAACCATTAACCAACTTGACGGCCAAAACCGACCAGCGCCATTCACAAAAATTGCCATTCAATTTTCATTTTTGTTTTGCCTCAAAAACATAGCATATGACCCTCATTGGAACGAGCTCGTCGAGCTCGTTCCAATGAGGTGTCATAAGCTATATTTTTTACGAAGAAAACAAAATGAAAATAAAAGATTTCAATAGTTTTGTTTGCAAGTGTCGTCTGATTTTCATGTTAAGTAAAGGGTTAACCGATTGAAAATCTTCACTGGGCACTCCCATTCCTTCTTTACGTGAGTAGGAACTACACTACACTATAAAATCAGCTGGGTTAACAATTAACCCCAATCGAATGGGTTGAGTGAATATGAACCCAATTGGGTTCAAATTCACTCAACCCAGTCGATTGCATCAATTTTCAACTCAACTGATAACCCTTTGCCCACCCTAACGACAAAACCGAAAAGCGTCATTCACACAAATTGTCATTCGATTTTCATTTTGTTTTTGCCTAAAAAACATAGCATATGATCCCTCGATGCTCAACTCCAATTAGGGGCAAAAGCTATATTTTTTACGCAAAAATGAAAATAATAGATATTCAATAATTTTGTTTGCAAGTGACGTCTGCTTTTCGTGTTAAGTAAAGGGTTAACAGATTGAAAGTCTCCAGCAGGCAATCCCATTCCTTCTTTACATGAGTGGGGACTAATATTCCAATACGACGGGCAACTTATCTTGCCGATTCTCGCTCGAGGAACGGGGGAGGGGGACACAGGAGTCAGATCTTTGGGAGACCCAGGCCTGATCCAAGAATCTTGGGCCCAACCCATGCCCCTCTAAAGTTCCGCGCCCAGTGTTTGCTACCCCGGCCCCCACCCTCTCCCCGGCCATGTTAACCGGCCCGCGAGCCAATTCACCCTTCCAGACGATCTTAATTTCTACCGGCTCACCAGTTTGTTTCTCCCTCAACAAACGTTTTAGTTGGGTCATTTAAGGGGTCGCCCAACGTAACTTTGGGCATTTTTAAAAAAAAATTCACAATGCCCAAAATACGAATTAAAGCGGTGAATAACAACATATTATGTACCAAAATAATGACAAAAGTATACAAAACCCGAATTAATCCACTTTTTGAATTTTTTAAAATATTTTTTTGCTTTTGATGACAAGGAAATTGGCAGCTGTATAAGTAACCGTCAGGATTAACAAGGAATAGATCAGTAATTCGAATGTCTGAGTCGTAAATAAAAGACTTCGCGCTCCATACTTGGAGAAAGCATATTTATCATTTCATCACAAACGTGGTGAGAACGCTCAGTGAAAAATGGACCACAAACGCTTGATTCTGTTCGGGTGACACGTTTGTCATGATCACGTGGGTTTTTGGGCAAAGTTGGGAAATGATTTGATTTCCCACGATCTGAAATCTTCAAACATTTCACTGCTCTTTTTGAATCTGGCAGGCGATGAAATGTAAAACTCACGACACATTCATAGGAAAATATTCAACTGACAATGTGATAATTGCGATATGCAGTCCATAATAGCGCTGATGAGATCAGAATCTGTACAGTGTGACGCAAGTGTCAGCAAGGGATTAATACGCCACCGATTCGAACTACTATTATTTGGTTGGTGACGATGATCAAAACATAAAAAAAGGAAAATTATATTTGAAAACAAAAATATATTCACATCAACATAGTTTCTACATCACAGTCCTCACAATGGTATATTTACAAAAAAATAATTTTACTGTCTACGAACTATATTAGTGACGTAAAGAAGGCTTGATGAAGTCTGCTACGAAAAGAGAAGACTACTGTCAAGGAGAATTATCAGAAAGGTTTCTTCCTGTTCACCAAATATAGCGAAATGTCGTACCATCGTAAATTTAAATATCTCCCTCGCACAACCACATTGTGCATAAGACGGATCAACGTCGATTTTGAATGCTGTTAGCAACAGAAGGTTGCGAAAATCTATGTGTTGACACTGTGTGGACAGAAATAGAAAAAAATCCGCTAGGCGGACTAAAATTCACACGAATTACCGAAATGAGACCACAACGTGTCATAAGTGTTTAGATCAATAAATTTAATAACCAACACAATTCCGATATTGTTCAGGCCGGTAACCCTCCGCCTATAAAATTAGTATTGGTAAGCAGATCAATTATTAATGTTCTTAAATCTCACGGGAAAACAAGTCAATACTCCCCAAACAGCAACTATGGAAGGCCGATAGTTCCAAAACAAATGACGCATACCAAATCACGTACATAAATGAATTGGAAGCCAGGATTTCTAACTAAGTGTAGCCGATTGGTGAAAGTATTCTGCACGCAGGACAGGTCATTTTTTGTTGTTTTGGCAACACTGGAACATTAAAATGACACTCTTGGCAGCTATCATTGCTCATGCAACCCCAGAAATGGACACATAGTACTAAATGTGGAAGTTTGGCAGTTTACTCTTTTTGGTGTATCAATCTCATCGTATTTTACCAATTTGATACAGATCTCATGCACAATGGCACAGGATTTGGTAGGGGTTGGGTGGGGGGGGGGGGGTATGGTCACATCAGACTCACAAAAGCCACATTGGACATTCTTAATTTTTCATTGATGCACTCTCTCATGACTCCATACTTATTCTTCTGAACAGTATGGATTTAACCCTTGGTGAACTTCATAATAGGTAAACAAACACAAGAAAAATGGCAGCCCTTTTGAAAAGTACGCATCCTAAATTACAACTGGTCTCGTGGTCCGTTCCTTGCAAGAATGATCAAAAGATTTCTCCGAGTCTGTACTAGAAGGATTGCAGAATTTATCTTTTCAATAAATTTAAGGTATTTTATTGTATAAAATCTGACCTCTTACTTATGACATAGCAGATTTTCAGGCAGTGCTTTCTGCCACATGGTAACAGTTCCATGGCAAATATTAGTTTCCACAAAATCTATGTTTCATTCTAAACAAATTGATATATAATTTATTGGGATTATTCCTTTCTGATCTTCTCTGGACTGTGGAGAAAATTACCTGAAATTTTACCAAATTTCATAGAATTACGATTTTTTAATGGAAATTCGTGGTATCGAGTGATTTGCGCATGTCTGTTGAACATGGAATCCATCTTTTTCCTAAATGTAGTTCTATCGCTGCATCCTAAAGTGTTTTGAATGCCTAGTTTGTGTTTGGATATGTGTAGCACATTTGGCCACAAGTTGTTCTCGTGAAATATTATTTTATTATCCGTTCTGGTACGAATACGGTAGCAGACTTCCAGGAACCAGTGGCGCTTGCTGTTAACTCTATGATTTAATTACACGTGTTTCGTGTTCTATACATCTGAACCTTCATTTTGATGTATAATTTGTGTCTATTTCATTTGAATGTAAGGGATATGAGAGGCTAAAATTTCAAAATAAACAAAATGCTATTACTTATATAGCACGTTAAATATTTATTTATATCTCGTTCTGGATCGTACATGCAAACGAGGCTTCGTATTACTTGAATTTTTCTTTCAGCGAATACAAATCAAATTGATAATGCTTGTGCAATATATGATTTTAGGCTGCCCATGAGTCTGGCTATGTAAACAAAGAAAATGAAACTCCAGCAATTATATTATCTCAACAGCGCTCTTTTTACTAGAATTTTGTCTATTGTCGTTCAAGATGGCAGATAACCCAAATGTCTTGATTTCGGACAAGATATATTCTGTAAAACACAAATGAGTTTCATATGTACGGATCTTCGAGGTAAAGGGCGGACAAGGTAAGCATTTCGTTTAAATAAACTAGAAACCGAACAATTTCAAGAACATTTTACGGAAAATCTTTCTACTTTCACTCTTATAATGGAGGCTATTTTCCTTTTTATGGCAAATGAACATTGCCTTAAATATGTTATCAAATTCTTTGAGCTTTACGCCATTTTCTCTTAAGAAAGGAAAGTAAGTGTGTTTCAAGTTTTTCCTTAGTGTTCCGTGAAAATCTTGATCTAAAATTTTTAGTGTTTCAGAAAAAAGCCACTCAGTTGTCTGCAGATTTACCTATCACTCAACAACCCTCTTTTCGTAAACCTCTTTGTGAACAACTTGAAAGCACAGTCATGCTAGATATTAAGAACTGTTAGGTTGCACGTAACGCACGTTTAATTATAGTCTGAGCCTGCCTCAGTTGGGATTTTGTTTCATTAACCATTTGATTTTGGAACAACAAGCATGTACTACAAACCCTCAAGGTTGGAAACGTTAAGCGGACGCCCAACCTAACTTTGGTCAAATTTCATGTAATTTTCTACATAACTTTGGTCAAATTTCAGGTAATTTTCTTCCAAGCCTAAAAAGATTCAAAATGAATAATGAATAAATTATATACCAAAATGCTTGGAATGAAACATAGAACAACATATGGAAACTGGAATTTACCATGAAACTGCTGCCATGTGTAGATTGCACTGCCTGAAACTCTGTTACGGCATAAGTTATTTATTTATTGGTGTTTAAGGTCACATACTTATGCACAATGGCTAATCGTGACCGTGACAGTTTTACGGGTGGAGGAAGCCGGAGTACCCGGAAAGAACCACCGAGCAACGACGAGCAGCTGTCAGCTCTCCAACATCGTAACTTTTAACTCTGTACCGCAGCACAGGCAGGATTAGATTGGTTGAAGACTTGCGCACCATCGATGTGCAGTACGCCTCAGTACACAGCGTCATCGTGCCCCCATGTGGGCAATCGGGGTGAAGTGTCTTGCCCAAGGACACAACGCGGTTGCCGCAGGTGGGATTCGAACCGAGGACCTCCCGGCTTGCCTCCTGCACCTCTACCAACTGAGCCACCGCGCCCCCTACGGCATAAGTAAGAGAACAAAATTTATACATTAAAATACCTCAAAATAAAATAACAGCTGTATTCTATAAACACTGAAGTACATACTCGAAGAAATCTTTTCCTAATTCTTGAAAGTAATAAAGACTGAGACCAAATGTTATAACTGGAGTGCTCACTGATTGAAGGCAGACATTTTCTTTTGTCTATGTTTTGATTTGGGGAAGTTCAACAAAGGTCAACTTGAAGGAGTCCACTAGAAGAAGTATGGAAGGACAAAAGAGTGGCTCCCAATATAAAGAAGTATGATGTGTCACTGTGGTGGTTTGGAATGAAACTATGATAATGATATTCTCCTATGTAGAATGCACTGCAAAATCATAAATTGTCGTTGAACAAATATTATTTACAAACCCCTTGCACTGTACATGTAACCCCTTTTATCCCATGCATCAATTTGATAGTGATTAAATTTTTAAATTGGGTCTGGTTTATCAATAAGTAACAAAGCTTTGTTTTCTCCTGGACACCAATACACTCATGCTATCTGTTGGAGAAGAAATAAGAGTAAATGTAACCTGTCACTGCAATAAACCATCAAATGTACATAGAAGTACATTGTTATTCAAAACACATCAAATCAACCCTGCGTAACCATTATTGTATGTACTTTTCCAAAAGAGGCTTATTGGCATATTGAGATCAGGAGGGCACATCCAGTAGGTCTCCCATTCATAGGTGTTCACATATTTTTTCAAGAACGCAGTACTCAAAAGAAATTCCCAAAAGGTGACAAGTGAGCTCCATTTGATAAAACGTTTCCCGGGGGTGGGGGGTGGGGGTGGGTGGGGATGCTCCCTCCCTTCTATGTCTGTACCTTCGGCACTCATGGCATATACCTTTTTCATCAAAGTTTAACTCTTTTTTTCTTTTTGAAGATCCTGGCGCCACACATGCTCATGCTCCAAACACTCTCAGACAGGTAACCCTCCAAATAAGTGTATCTGCAAAAATCATATTACATTGCAAAACATTCTTTTTAGACTTTAAATATTGGACCTTTCATGCTTCTTACTTCCAATTATAACACTTAATTTACCGATTAATGAGTGAATAGGAAAACCCTGCCATAACCAACATGCTGAGTTCCAGAAGCCTTCATAACAGCTCCGTTAAAAGTGTCAAACATCAGATTGGTGGCTTTACAGAATATTCATTAACTTGTTGCTTGATAAGTAATAGGAACAAAATATTCACAAAAAATATTTTGTTGCAATTAATTCGAGGGTGTCAGCAGGCACGTTCAAACAAATTGTAACAAATCAACTAGTTATAAACAAAATTTTCTAACTCGAAAGAGTGAAAAAGGACCATACAGTCCCCGTACTCCTTCCTCGTTGAGACCTGTATTCATGCGCCTGTGTGTAGGCAGCATATTTGTTCGTGGATCAAAAAGCTTTGTTTTTTCCATATTTCAAGATCGTATTCAGGAATTATTTCTACATATGATGTTCGGAATGCTACCAAGAATATCAGGAAAGAAAAACTTTGTTTACATTTACGTTTATTTTGATTTATATGCACTCTTAATATATCTTTTTTCACCTTCAATTTATACAGAGACGCTGAGTACCGCTCGTTCAATTGTTTTCAATACAAACAGTAGTTGCATTGCCTGCGCTTGCGTTGTTGCTGAACGACAAGCTTTCCGCACAACACATAGAATGACCACTACACTCGTCACCCGAAATCACATATTTTCTGGGTTCAAATACAGTTCTGCGGAAATGCGTGCATTAAAACCATCATTCGAGAACTGTGATCTAAAGACTTACAACTCCTTTCTGCTCCTCAGTGATGATGTGATAAATAATATTAAATCTTTTGGCATCCTTCGCAAGAGACGAAATAAGAAATGCGGCAAACGACGACATAAACAATTTAAATCCAAAACTGTAAATGTTCAAAATCTTATCCCTATTAACTTAGTCACGACCGATTCCAAATCTAACGATCTCAAGTTGTGCCAAGTGAATGCTCGTTCGATAGTGAACAAAACTGCAAGCTTACTCAACACAATCGACGATAACAATATTTCAGTATCCATGATAACTGAAACATGGTTAACTCCAGACGACACATTGACTGTCGGTGAGATCATTGCCAATGGCAAGATTCTTACACACAACCCCAGGAAGTCACAGCTAGGTGGAGGTGTGTGTGTAATCTGTGATAGCACTGTGAAGGTTAAACGTAAGGTATCTCAGACTGGGCCTACATTCGAGTGCATTGACACCATTGTAACGATCGACTCACACTCAGTCCGCCTCATTGTCATTTATCGACCCCCACAGAGCTCCAAAAACAAATTCACTGTCAACCAGTTCATTAGCGAATTCCAAGACTTCCTAGGAAGCATTACTGTGCTGCCAGGAAAATTCATCATTGGAGGCGATTTCAATTTCCATATGGAGAAGAAAACTGCCAGTGATTCTTCTAAACTACATGATCTTATCAATTCAATGAATTTACGCCAACATGTTCGTGGCACTACCCAAAAAGATGGCCACACATTAGATCTGCTGATCACCAGAGAATCCGAGGCTGATCTGGTTAAAAATGTATTAATTGTTGATCCTGCAATCTCTGACCATTTTATGATTATCTTCGATTTGGCACTTCCTCGTCCCTCCCCTGTCCGGAAGAAAGTCACATACCTCAAGTACCGAAGATTGACCTTGCTAAGTTTGCGGATGCTATTGCTTCGACTCCTCCTGTCGCTAAAATTAATGAGCTGCAAACTCTTGACAGCATTGAATACATCATCACTGGCTCACTTCAAGATGTTATTGACAAGTTTGCGCCTAAGCAAAACGCACTTTTAGCGTACGCCCTTGCTCACCGTGGTTCAGTGATGAGATTAGGCGCGCAAAAGATTTACGACGCAAACTAGAGCTTCAGTGGCGGCAAACGAAATTATGTGTTCACAGAGAGATGTTTGTCAACCAGCGAAATGTTGTTAACAAACTGGTCAAATCCGCGAAACAGAAATACTTTTCGGACTTATTGTCAGCTAATGTTAATTCCCCTAATGCGCTCTCTGGCGTTCTTGAGAAGCTTCTGTATCGTCAAAAGACAACAGTACTCCCAGAACATTCGTCATCCAAAGACCTTGCGAATAGATTTTCTTTTTTCTTTTCTGAAAAAAAATTGAGACCATCAGAGCTTCGCTTGATACAAGCTCACAATCCGATCTTCGACAGATGGCCGACATGCCATGCACCTGTGTTAAAGCTGTTGCACTGTTGTACCAGTTCAAACCTTTGGCTACAACAGATATCCAGAGGTTAATATCCAAGGCACCATCTAAGCAATGCATGCTAGATATCATTCCAACTTGGTTGTTAAAAGCATCTCTTTCGGAGTTAACTACACCGATCCTGAAACTGATCAATGCTTCCCTCCACTCTGGCGTGTTTCCCATAAGCATGAAACACGCTTTAGTAAAATCTCTTCTCAAAAAGCCAACACTTGACCCAGAGGTTCTGAAAAACTACCGGCCGGTCTCTAATCTTCCATTCCTATCAAAGATTATTGAGCGTGCGGTGACTTCTCAGCTGAATTCTCATTTGGCAGCCCACTGTCTAGCCGAAGTTAACCAGTCTGCATACAGATCTAACTGCAGTACTGAAACGGCGCTTCAAAGGGTCCAAAATGATATCCTCCTATCCACGGACAGGCGCAACCTAACATGTCTTGTTTTGTTGGATTTAAGCGCCGCTTTTGACACCATAGATCATAACATACTTATTGAAAGACTGGCAGTGAGAATAGGCCTTACTGACCGAGCACTTAATTGGTTTTCGTCGTACCTTAATGGTCGCACACAGAGTGTCCTTATTGGCAGTGAGTCGTCAGACAAGGTCACACCACGTTTTGGCGTCCCTCAAGGATCGGCGTTGGGTCCCCTACTGTACACTGTCTATGTCTTACCTCTCGGTGACATTATCCGAAGCCATTGCCTTGACTTTCATTTTTACGCAGATGACACACAGCTGTATGTTAGTTTTACTCACGCCTTTGAGCCTGAAGCATGCGGTAAGATTGAACTTTGTATTTCAGACATCAAGGCATGGATGACGAAAAACTTTCTTAAATTGAACGATGACAAGACAGAAGTAATATATATAGGTCTACCTCATCAATCAAAAATATCCAAATTGTCCCTCAATATTGGAGGTTCTGCGATAAAACCTAGTAGCTGTGTTCGAAACTTAGGGGTATTTCATGGATGAAAATTTGGCCGCTGATGAACATATCAAACATGTCTCTCGCAGTGCATTTTGTCATCTTAGAAATATTAGCAAAATCACAACACACCGACCTTATCAATTCATAATTTCAGTAAAACAAACAGAATTATCAGTTTCAATTAATTCATAGATGATGGGAAAATAGTTGGCTTCTTTCGCCTTCTCGTACCATTACCACAAACATCTCCAAGCAGTATGATGCTGACAAACGAAACCGAACCCCTGTGGTCTGGTGTGTCAGGTTAAAAAGTAACTCGGCACGGATAATGAAGACATTGCGATTGTTTCGTTTGTTTAAATGCCAATTGCGGCTAATTTTGACCGTGGATTCGATAATTCGTTTGGACTTTGACCATCACGGTCACGCTGAGGCTGACCGCTGTTATGTTTATTATGATATGCAGATTGGGAGATAGTTTCCGATAAAGGAGATTTGTCACATTTGTCAGTCTAAAACGACGACAAAAGACACTGATCGACGCTTGTGTTGGTATCGTTGATTGCAAGAAAAAAACTAAATTCTCAGCATCGTCCAATCGCACCTTATTTAAAAGCACGAATGCATCATTTTCAACCCATCTTCAATCGGTCCTTTGCGGACATCAACACAGCCGCGGCAAAGATCCATGGTCACTAGGAAATAAATAACTTCACAACATCGGGGGAAATCAACACGCTTAATGTAGTTCCAGGTCACTTGGAATATACTTCGAGCAAAAAATGATTTCTGAAGCATTCAGCTTACTTTTTTATGAATATTACCTTATTTTATGTGTATCGTCCCGATTTTATACACTCGGTTATTTTTTTTTTTTACAAGTGGTTCATGTTGTCTTTTTAGTGCGCAATAATTCAGATTTTTTGTCAACAAAACCGTTCAGACGGCCTGTAAACACTGGATGTCGCTGGAGGGAATTTCAAATAATATTTTGCAGTTATGACATTAAAAGCTCAAGTATTTGCTGTAACCTTTTTGAAAATTCGCTCATACATTGTCTCGGACGAATAAAGGGCGTAATCACGTCCTTTCATTCTTACGATCGCCCAAAATGAGTATTCCTGCAAGAACCACATTGTAATCACACGACCGGAATAAACATCATTGAAACATGGCCACATCCGTAACATACAAAATTTGTTTTGGTGGTAATATATTCAACATCAAAACACACCAGAGTGTGTGTCACAAAATGCTATTTTCGAGTCTGTAGTACGTTATCATTACACTGAGGAGAAGGTTTTCGAATTACCGATCCTTTTGTGATTTACGCGTTTGTTACTTATGTCATTGGCAAATTAATCTTCTTCAAAATCATAAAATTCACTTTTTTTCCTGAAAAAAATTATATGTACCTTTTCTATGCACTTTACTCATTATTGTGATATATAATTTGCCTTTCCTTACTTGTCTTACCTGTTTTGGGGGTTTTGGGAACAATGTCAACAAATTGACCAAAGTTAGGTTGGACGACCCTAAAACATGTAATCCGGAAATAAAATTTGTTTTCTTTTATATTTTTCTCTTGTATTGTATTCGTCCTCCTGACCCGTCATTTTGTTACGCTTAATGCGAAACATAAATAACAGAATGAAGTTCCTTATATACATATATTGACCTTTAACCTTCTGCGCACTGAGGTCGAAATATCAAAATTTTAAGCCGCAGTGTTTTCCTATAACGAATTAGGACTTAGTCAGTTCAATCATGTTTGACAGAGCTCATGAGCTTTGTCGATCATGAATAAATGGGTTAGCTACTTTTTGAAAAACAATTGCAGCTTGATATTTTGAATGATTTGACATCAATGTGTAGAGTGTTAACCCTTTACCTAACATGAAAAGCAGACGACACTTGCAAAAATAATTCTTGAATAACTAATTTTTTTCATTTTTTGTCTCAAAAACATAGGTTATGACCCCTCGTTGGAACGAGCTCGACGAGCTCGTTCCAACGAGGGGTCATAACCTATGTTTTTGAGACAAAAAATGAAAAAAATAATGAAAATTAATTGGCGATTTTTGAGAATAACGCTGGCCGGTTTTGGCCGTTACGTTAGGTAAAGGGTTAAACTAGCCCGACAATCTTCAACATTATCTGGCAGAGTGCAAGACTTATTTTCGAAATTAACTCTGCCTGGGAGAGCCCGGTGGCTCAGTGGTAGACTGTTGGACTTCTATGCTTGAGGTCTCCTGTTCGATCCCCGTCCGGGTCGACCCGCGTTGTGTCCTTCGGCAAGGCACTTAATCCCGGTTGCCTACATGGGGGCACGATGGCGCCGTGTACTAAGGCGTTCTGCACGTCGATGGAGCACATGTCTTCAACCGCTGTAACCCTGCTTGAGCGGGGCTTGAACAGAGTTAGAATGTTGAGGAGCTGACAATTGCTCGTTGATGCTCGGTGGTTCTCTCCGGGTACTCCGGCTTCCTCCACCTGTAAAACTGTCACGGTCACGATTAGCCACTGTGCATAAGTATGTGACATTAAACACCAATCAATATATAGATAAATAAATAACTTTCTATCTGATTAAACTCTCTGCCTGAAGTGGGTAGTAGGGATGGGGGTACTGGCCAAGACGAAAATATCCTGTTACCTTGTTGATGTATGTTGCTCTCTCTTGTTATTACCCTCCGCCAAAACGAAGTTTGCGGGGGATACAGAAATGGGCTCCGTCTATCCGTCTGTCCGTCCGTAACAACTTTGGACTTTCAGATCTCAGTTAGCGGATGTTGGATTTAAATGATCTTTGGCATGCTGATAGACCACCATGTGGGAATGGATATTCACAAATAACAGGTTTTGTCCATTTGTTTCCAGAGTGATAGGCCTTTTTCCGTTTTTTTCAACTTGGAAACCCTTGGCGGGGGAACTTGATATCAATAAAAATAAAACATAGGTTACTTCCAATTTAAAATGAAGCACAACAAAATGGTATGAAATATTTAATGCTTCGCCAGCCAATTTCAATAGATTCGTGTTGGAGGACTTCGACACTGAGGCGGTTAATTTGCACCCGGAAGAAATGACAATATTATTCCACTGCAGAATGAATGGGTGAAAATAACTGAAATTTCGTCTGAAAAAAAGAATCTTAACTCTTTTGATGCCAGATTCGTGTAGGAACATTCTGCAGAGGAGAAACACCAAAGACAAGTGGAAATTAACTGTCATATACACGTACTTTTCTTTCATTGTATAATTCAGCCACAAAGATGTTCGTGTACATGAAGCAATTATTCCACCAAGCGTTTTACCGAGACTGTCCCGACAATCGGTAGTTTTCTGGATCCAGCATCGACGGGAATCGAAACTGTGTCCACCGCATCCACCGTGCCAACTTAACCAACACACAACCACACAAAAGCTGGAATTAATGCTGCTAGTATTTTAGTTGGCATTCATACCGCGTCTCAAATCCGATGTTCGAGAACTGATAATTACTGATTGTTGTGACTTTGTGATAATTGTCTACGAAAGTTCTTGCTTTATTCCTGAGATTTACTACGGTTCGTTTGCGTTCACGTCCAATGCAAGCTGAAATTGGGTATTACTTATGTTTGCTTGATACGGAAGATTTAACTTCGAGAAATCTACCATCAATTGGGATTCATGTTCTAAAACTGGGACCACAAACCAATATTTACACTGTGAAATCAGTTGGGTTAAAAATTACCCCAAGTCAACTGGGTTGAGGGAATATGAACCCATTTGGGTTCATATTCACTCAACCCATTTTTGATTTGGGTTGATTTTTAACCCAGACGATTTTAGAGTGTATTGGTCTGATTTCATATACTCAAACAGTTGATGTTTTTATTTTTGTTTTTTATTATTTTTTGTTTTGTTTGGGACTGCATGTGTGCGACTATATCAGGGGCGCCGGAGCCGCCCCGACCACCCCGACCAATGTCGGGGCAAAAAATTTGCCGATAATGATATTTTTGTGATCGACCTTCAACCGAACGTCATTCATATCAAATAACTGGGCTATGATTTTTTAATTTTGTTCTGGCGGATATCCGAAAATAGTGCGCGCATAGATCGTCTTGTTTCTTTAATATTGCGCACACAATGGCAGCTGTTAATGACCAGTTAACGTAAGATGGGGAGATTTTGGGGCTATTTCTTTAGTATTCCAACCGCTTCGGAAGCGGTTGGAATACTAAAGAAGTAGCCCCAAAATAGGTCTGAGAGATATCATTTTTCAAACATTTTCTGGGGGCAGGGCCGGGTTTACGAATAGGCAAACTGGGCGGACGCATGTGGGGGCCCCCACATTAAAGTTCGTCTTTCGAGGAAAAATATTATGTTCCTCGAAAAACGAACTGCATGCACTGTCATTTTTTCATCTCCCCCACATAATCGATGGCAACAATTCGAAAAACAGGGATCTAGGTGTTATGGTCGGGCCAATGTTTGGGCCGTTCCGGCGCCCCTGTATATGGGACGAAAACGTTAGTGAAGACAGGCAACTGAAATATTATAAGGTGTTTTTTATAATGTAGAATGATAAATGTGGTACATAAGTGTACGTATGAAATATTTAATGGTCATTGTAGCGTCCCACTGGTGTCAGGGCGATTACCATATTAACCTGAGTGCGTAAAACACGAGGTACATCTAATATATATTAACATACCGGCAGTGTGGCAACTTTTAGCCTTCGGTTGTTGAATCCATACTGAATATTCGGAAATACCGCATCAACGTCAACTTCACCATGCGCGTTTCTTTTCACAGCAGAGAACTCTCTTCCATGGGGGTGCCAAACTATCGTTTCAATTTTGGAGTCGATGTTCCGTTTCTGAATTTTCTTTTTATACATCTGAAGAGCAAATAACAATGCGAAAATTTGTAATCCTTTTGTATATACTCAGTGTCAAGGGAAAAGCAACTTATTTCTCATCCGACTTTAAACAACACATGTTACCATTTATACCTGGGTTGGAATACGCTCGTTTTTCAAGGAACGGCCTCCTACCGGTCACGAACACAAACGGACTTGTTTGGCTTGCTATGCTGATTAAGAGACTCTGCTAGTCAGTGTGTTGTTTTGCCGAACCTGGCGCACAAACTTTCAATGTACTTGTGTGGCGATACATTGTTTCGTCTGTTCCTGTTAATAAAACGCTTTAAAAAAAGCAGTGAAGAGACTGTTTCCACAGTAGATGAGTTGGTTGGATACTTTTTTGCCGGCTGCGGAGTGGTTGGGTCAGGACCATAGTATTTCCAGCAAAAGATAACACTCAGAAACATCCCCGCGTAACACATCATTCATTTCGGTTGGGAATATTAACTGGTTGAGCGCTAGATTATTTATGGTAGTCTAAATTTGTTAATCGAAACAGGCACTCTCCAGTAACAAATTTATATAAAACAAAATATTTGCATTTGACTGAATATGAAACATGAGCAGGGAAAATGTTGGTTTTTTCTCTTGTACCCTCATTTTTCTCAAAGCCCTTATAGTGGCTTCTAGCACTCAGTCAGTTAACACTTCGTCCTCACATTAAGGAGGTTTCTTCACACACACACACACACACGCACACACACACGCACACACACACACACACACACATACACACACACACACACACACACACACACACACACACACACACACACACACACACACACACACACACACACACACACACACACACACACACACACACACACACACACAGTCTTGTTTTCCCTACATACCGAGGTACCCCATTGTCTGTCCTTTGTGTGGACTAACGGTTTCAACCTCGTTTTGCCGGTACAGTTCTGGGAAAACAACCGAGGTAAAGGGTTTCTTTTGTCTTTTGTACCTCGGTAAGGCGAAACACGCAAACTCTTTTGTCTAGTTACCTCGTCAAGTTGGTAAGACAAACGCACACACACACACACACACACACACACACACACACACACACACACACACACACACACACACACACACACACACACACACACACACACACACACACACACGGGAGGCCAATTGTATCAGATTGTAATTCGGAATCTTATGCGATCTCGGAATTAATTGATTATCATCTGAAACCTATAGCAAATAGACATCCGAGCTATCTAAAAAATACACAGGATTTCCTGTCAAAAATTTCGAAATTGAAAATATCGAGAAATGCAATTCTGGCTACTTTGGATATCGACAGTATGTATACGAATATTGATATTGATAAAGGTGTAAAATCAGTTAAAAATGCATTTGAAAAATATCCGGATGCGAAACGCCCGGATGAACAAATTTTGGATCTTTTAGAGCTGAGCTTAAAAGGTAATGACTTTCAATTCAATGGAGAATATTTTCTACAAATAATGGGTTGTCCTATGGGTAAAAGATTCAGTCCTAATTTTGCAAGCATTTATGTAGCGGAATGGGAGGAAAATGCCTTAAGCAAATGTGCAAAGCATCCTCTCGTATATCTCAGATATTTAGATGATATTTTTATTATTTGGGAACATTCAAAAGAAGATTTTGATGAATTTTTAGAAATTTTGAACAATCACGATCCAAATATTAAATTGAAAGCTACTATCAGTGAAAATTCTGTTGATTTTCTCGATGTGACCGTGTATAAAGGCAAGCAGTTTCAGGCGTCCGGTCATTTAGATTATAAAGTATATTTTAAACCAACTGATTCACATCAATTGTTGCACACAAAATCATTTCATCCTCAACATACATTTAAAGGTATCATCAAATCACAGGTAATTCGTTTCCACCGCAATTCAAGTGATGAGGTAAATTTCAATGAGGCTTGTTCTACTCTATTTGGCGCCCTCAGATCGAGAGGGTACTCGCTGCGCCTTTTGCGTAGCCTGAAATCCCAAACCCTGAAAAAGCTCGAAAGTCCAGCTGAAACTACCGATTTCGAACCACTGAAGATTGAACACAACAGACCGTTGCAAAATAGTAGTGGCGCGGTATTTAATTGCAAAAAGCCTCGTTGTAGACTGCATACATTTATGCCTGATCAGAAAGAGGAATTTTCCTCCGAACAAACGAAAAATCATTATCAGATCCGTAACCCCCTCCATTGTGATTCACCAAACATTATTTACCTTATCACCTGTAAGCGATGTCGGAAACAGTATGTTGGTCAAAGTCAAAATCCTTTCCGAGAACGTGCTACTAGACACAAACAGGATATAAAACATAATGCTGATGCCCCAGTAGCACAACATTTTAACCTTCCTGGCCATTCTTTGGACGATTTCGAAATCCACCCAATTGAACAACCACCAATTAAAGACACATTAGAAGAAACGGATGAATTTAGAAAAAAACGTGAAGCTTTTTGGATCAATACGCTTCAAACCCTCTGGCCATTTGGTATGAACATATCAGAGGGCGAATGCGAAAGGAGGTCCATCATTCCTTTCACTTTAACGTACAACAGAATGAATATCGAAATAGCAAAAATGTTAAAAGATGAATTCAATTTTACCAATGCTAAATTAAATGAACCTTTGAATCTTCGACCTGTCATCGCCTATAAGAAAAACAAAAGCTTGCGTAACATCCTTGTAAGGACTAAATTAGAGCCCATCAATGAATAACACCAATTTCTGCCAGTCAGTTTAACCAGTTCCTAAGCTCATCACTTAGTTTAAATCAATTTTATGTACTTTTTTGTCATGTTTGAAACCAATCAGGGTTCAGTAAATGAAAACAATTTTTCGGCGGCATATTAAAAGAAAAAAACGTTTCAGTAGGAAATGTCTGTGCCAGTGCGACTTTTTAACCTCAAACACACACACACACACACACACAGAGTCTTGTTTTCCCTACATACCGAGGTACCCCATTGTCTGTCCTTTGTGTGGACTAACGGTTTCAACCTCGTTTTGCCGGTACAGTTCTGGGAAAACAACCGAGGTAAAGGGTTTCTTTTGTCTTTTGTACCTCGGTAAGGCGAAACACGCAAACTCTTTTGTCTAGTTACCTCGTCAAGTTGGTAAGACAAACGCACACACACACACACACACACACACACACACACACACACACACACACACACACACACACACACACACACACACACACACACACACACACACACACACACACACACACACACACACACACACACCTCCATTTCAAAATGTGTTTATTTTAAATGTACGGTGAAAGGCTGTTTGTCTTTGACTTAATCCGACAACGGGCAATTATTTTTTGCAAAAATATACCATCGTGTAAGAGAAACTATCCAACAATTCATAATTTCCACAAAACCCCTGGTTGACAGTAACGACCGTCACTCCCCCAATATGCACCCCAAAGAAGTGGATCAACAATCAAGAATTTCGAATTGGTCATCGCTATGATCAGAAAACAAAAACGGGCAGGAATTCAGATGTAAGGTGACCTTTTTAATGGCCTACTTTCTTTAACCCTTTATCCAACGAAGCACCCGTATCCGCCCGCGTAATATGCAAATTCAGCAGCTGAAAAAAATAATATTTTTCGAAAAATGTCAACAAAACCATATCATGTGACCCCTCTTTGGAACGAGCTCGTCGAGCCCGTTCCAAAGAGGGGTCACATGATATGGTTTTGTTGACATTTTTGAAAAAAAATTAAAAAATGATATTTAAAATAATAAATTTTGATATCGTCTGCGTTGTTTAAAGGGTTAAAATATTGATCAAAATTAAACAGAGTGTAGAATTTGGAGCATGAAACAGGAATTAAGAATCCAAAAGCAGTTCAAGAGACTGCAACATATTGAGACACCAGGCCTCAAGCTAGGATATCAAAATTTTAGACCTGGGGAGAGTTAAAAATTTCCGACGGTCTTCCCCTGTCGGCGACCATAGGTACGAACTTGAGATCAAACTCAATATACTCTTAATAATAAACAAAACAGGGACAAACTTTTATTATTATTATCTCCCCCAACACACAGGCGAGATGTAGTGAAGAACTCCACCCGCCCTTCCTCCCTTCCGCCTGTCCGTCTTTCTGTCTCCGTCCGAAAGCTTGTTTACGCGCTAAATTGAACAATAGTCAGATTTTCAATAATTTTGGCCTGCTGCTTCATTTGTACAATGTCGTAGACAAGTTCGATAACCACCATCATTCGTCGCAAATATAATGTGTTGAATTTTGCGTGAAATTTCATTATTTGTGCAAATTTAATTTCAACAGGATACCTTGAATTTTAATAAAATTTGACAGACTGCTTTGTATTAATAATGTCTTGCACAATTTAAAAAATTACGATGATTTCTAAAATAATGAGTTGTGGTCCTCTGTTCGGCCCGTTCCACTTGCATTTTCAATGTTTATGTGATAACGAGAAACGAAAACATCAGATTTCAGTAATTGTCTGTATGCTGCTTTAAATTAACATTGTCTTGGATGAGTTTGAAAATCACGATGATTTGTTGAAAATTTAGAGGGTTATTGTCCTATGTGTATTCCATTTTTGCTTCGATTTTTATGTTGATGTTATAATTAGAATATAGAATATACCCATAGTAGCTTGGTGTACCAAATGTTCACCACGAGTGGTTAAGTGGTGTTATCCGCGAGCCTTCGGCGCACGGTTAACACCACTTCACCACGAGTGGTGAACATTTGGTACACCAAGCTACTTTGGGTATATTTTATTTATACCATGATCGTCAGATTAATAAGAGTCGTTATTATTTTTTCTCGATTTTACTAAGCGCCAGACGTACATAGGAGCGAATCTGTTTTTGTTTACAAGAGCATCGGTGGGCGGTACTTCCGCTGTCAATTTTATCGCCGAAACGAAATGAAATGAAAAAAAAGAAACTTGGCCTTTTTCATTTTAATAACATAATAACATACTATTTCGAGTTATGCATGCTTTATTAACATGAGACAATGCATGTTTTTTTTAATTTTTGGCATTTTATGAGGTAAACCCATTTAAAAACGTAATAAATAATTGCTACTTCCATTTCACTCTTCACAAGGCGACGTGCGATAAATTTAGACAAGTTTGCATTCAGGTAGACGTCACCAAAGGTCAACGGGGATGTAGTTCTACTGTAGGTGTGAATTTTTACTATTGAAATCCCATTGCTGGCGTGTTCATCACGGCTGGTGTGTAAAGCTAAAATTTATGTCATAGGCTTTTCATATATAGTAGTATAGGTAATCATGGTATAAGAAAGTAATCGTCAGATTTCAATAACAATTGGCATGCAGCTTTATACTGACATTGTCTCTGCCACGTTTGTAAACCATACAGTACATTTGCCATGGACTGGCCGTAATCCACGCGCGGGCAGTGATGTCCACTCATGCATTTACCAGGCAATTAAAATCATAATCAGCACAATTTGACAACACGGTCCTCCATTAATTAAATGTTAGATGATTATTCCCATAATTAGTGTTTGGAATCTAACATTATTGCGTTCGTGGAAATATTGCCCACCCATGGAAAGTGAGCAGTCTACTGTAATGATTTGTTGAAACGTGATAACGTTATTGCTCTTTTGTATTGGACATTTTAATGATAATGTGATTATTTTAACAGTAATTATTACCACTTTAGCGGGCTTTTTCTAGTACATTAATAAGTTTCACACGGCATTACAAGAACGTAACACTCAACTTAAAAAGGGCATCAGGAGGGTGAGTAGGGTGGGGTGGCGGCGGGCCATGTAGGGGCACCTCCCCAACCTGGACATAATCCCATCATTTTTCCATCCAGAATCATTTTATCCCCCCCCCCATCCCACAGGACGCCCCCCCCCCCCACACTTCCCAGTCACACCATAAGCTTCGGGTCTGTTAGACACTATTAGCGTGGATACAATACGTACAGTGTGATTTGGCACTCAGCCACCCTCCGGTTGGACATGTTTCTAACCTCTATGAAAAGACAAGTTACCGGTAATATTTGAGGACCCAACAAGCACGTGTTCTGTTTACTGACAACCGATTTGTCTTTTTACCTTATATTTTATAAACTTGGTAAATAAATAACATATACTGATGTTCACTTTGCTCATTTATTCCCCTGTTCGCGGAATGAGGCCGTTAATCCATTATATTTAGCACAGAAAGAGAAGTGTTCCAGTTTGAAAATCAGTTGTTGATGAAAGGGAAATAACTGCATGGAGATTTCCCACCCACTGTCAATAAAGATATTTATAGACTGGGATAACCCCTGTTGAACAGTGCTTCAGTTTCCATGTGCAGATGCGGTCTTGCACAGAATCTATTTTGTTTAGCGTGAAAAAATATTAGCAGCAATAATTGGTGGGTTCATATGCTGAATACACTGACAGGGATTATTACTGAAGATTTAGAAAAATTCACCAGGTATTTTTTCTCCAGATTTCAATTTTTTCAGTGTAATATTGATTTTTTGAATCCATTGTACACCTCACATGATCTCTACTTTAACTACCGATTACATCACATCACACTGTAGTTGGGGAAACCCAGCGAGTAAACAATGGAAGAAAATCAAAATTTCATTATTTTTTATTGAATTCAGACGTATTTACCAAGTATTTGAAAGTAATATTTATATTTTTCATATTTTTATCAACTTTTTCACTCTAAAGTTTAATGCAAAATAACAATCAAAGCACGTGACACCCGGAGATAATATGTCCTGACAGCACGGTCTGCAGTTGTCAAAACATCGAGGTGATGTTCATTTTTTTCAGCATTTTAAACTTATCACTTATTAAAACAGATGACAAATACGTGTGAGACAATTGGGTGTAATTTGTTTTTTTTTTAGGAATGTACTCTCTCTTTCTTAGGTGATTTTCTACAAGAAACGTATCATACCCAGAGGATAATTACCTGTATTAAATAAGTCATTTCCCAATCTAATGCACACCGTCTTGACTTGCAGGCTTGATTACTCGTTCTGAAGCCAACCCCCACTTTTTTATTTTTCTACTGCACACTCCCCCTGGACTTCGAGACGGGACAGTACGGTAATATTTGAGGACCCAACAAGCACATGTTCTGTTCACTGATAACCGATTTTTTTGCCGTCAAGTTTCAACTAATCTATCAAGTAAGAGGTTTGGTAAATGTCAATCCGGCGAGTGGCCCAGTAGCAAATCAATCACTAGATTCGATGTTTTATGTGACAAAAATTGCAGACAAGTCTGTCGATAACTGCTCATCAATAACTCAACTCGTTCAGGTTGCTTTGAAAACAGTAATGTCATTACAAAGGTTCACAGATAGTTTTGACCAGATCGCGACTGAGTCACGATTTGATCAAAGTTATCTCTGTCACCTGTCCTGCCCATAGCACTGCAGAATCTCTTCCGCCGAAAAAGTAATGCAAAAACGTAGCTCCTCAGATGATATTTTTGCTCTTTTCTTTTGGCTCTGTCTTGATTATGCAGTATTTTATTAAATTTAAATCAACGAGTGGACACGAGTCGCGACTGAATCGCGATCGGATAGAGAAAGAGACCACTTTAGCGATCACAGGAATGTTTGTATGGGAAACGTGGGCTGATTCGTTAATTGACTGGGTAAACCTAAAGTGCCGAAACTCTGTTTGCTAGCTCTCCCGCTTGGTCCTTTTGGCTGCAGCACGTTCTCTATTTATAACCAATGCAAAACCAATGCAAAATCAATGCAAAATAAAAAAAGTAAAAATGTTTGATATTTTACCCATGTTAATAAAAGTGATAAATTTTCCCCTTGGGGGTATCAAGACTTTGCAATGCTTCAGAATTGCAAAGCCTTCTGGCACT
Organism: Pictodentalium vernedei; assembly: GCA_031216915.1. Lineage (NCBI taxonomy): Eukaryota > Metazoa > Mollusca > Scaphopoda > Dentaliida > Dentaliidae > Pictodentalium > Pictodentalium vernedei. Next base: position 332,460,664 of record CM062292.1, read on the forward strand.
CAAGGGTCGGAACACAGCACACTATTTTGTAGATTATCTTGCCTAAAACGTAAAACAACCCAATACCATGAACTTTTGATGGCAAAGAAATACTTATTATTTATTTATTTATTGGGGTTTAAGGTCACACACTTATGCACAATGGCTAATCGTGACCGTGACAGTTTTACGGATGGGGGAAGCCGGAGTACCCGGAGAGAACCACCGAGCAGTGACGAGCAACTGTCAGCTCCTCAACATTCTAACTCTGTTCAAGCACCGCTCAAGCAGGGTTACAGCGGTTGAAGACATGTGCACCATCGACGTGCAGCACGCCTTAGTACACGGCGTCATCGTGCCCCCAAGTAGGCAACCGGGATAAAGTGCCTTGCCCACGGACACAACGCGGGTCGTCCCGCACGGGGATCGAACTCGGGACCTCTAGCATAGAAGTCCAACAGTCTACCACTGAGCCACCACGCTCCAAAGAAATAATCTCCAAAATATGAAATGAAATGAAAAACGCCCGGTTACGTGGAATTTTACAAAAAAATTATCTGAGAAACAGAAGATCTACTTTGTGTGGCCTAATCCGTACATTTTCTTTGAAGTATGAGAGAAGATCCAAGTAAACTGCAATAATAGGGATGCCAACAATTTCTTGTGCGGTCCAATTTCTTAAGGTAATATCCCGCTGAAAAATGAAAACAATCAGTGTTCAGGATATATACAGTTACTTCCCTTAGAACCTCAGTTAACTTGTGTGGCAAGATGACTTACAGTTAAAACTAGAAGTCTTGTTACGAACTGTGCGGTTATCTAGGCTTAATTGCGCGTAGGAATTGCGCACAATTGCCGTGTCGAATGGCATCCAAAGAATGGCAGGTTCTCCTGATTACTCATAGCAAATACAGGCAATGTTTCTGCCAATGGACCTCCGGGTTACCCGGAGGTCCATTGGCTGAAACATTGCTTGTGCATAGGTCATATGTGCAGAATTTGATAGCCTTACTGTGGTCATAACGCGTGGATTAACGCGCAGATCAACGTGATATTTATGCGCATTTCATGACAGGACTTCTAGTTTTAACTGTAACTTTATCATTTCGTAGGTCTTGAAACGTTGTGATTAAGTCAAATTATTTGGTAACATGGTTTAGTTTTGAAACTTCATTCCGGTATACATTGTGCGATGTCAGTTGTTTGGCTTTCACGGAGAATGGATTCCCGAACGACCAACTCGAGTTTGGGTAATTAAAAAATAATGAAAACATAATGGTAACAAACATGTTACAGCTGGTCGAGATCATTATTAAATTTGACCAACGAGTGTTTAAAATGAATAGCTTGTAAAATACTTGGTGGAGTGACATCATATTTGGTATGCAAGTGTATCTTATTGCTACCTAGCCTCGTTTTCAATGCAGATGTTATTCAAAATATTTTTGTCAGGGTTATTGACCTTTATGGATTTGGAATTTGTTTCATTTTTACCATCCGTCGCTGCTTAGGTGCGGACTAGTAATTTTTACCTCGTGGTCCGTGTGGACTAGGATAGCACTGAACCACTTAGGGACATTCCCAAGATTGCCAAAGGGGAGTAGTCATTTTTGGTTGAGTGCGAAATGTTGAGATGATAAAAAGTACAACACAAGCAAATAAGATGGCTGAAGTTACAATGTTCTGGAAAACAACTTACCTCAAAGATAACAGTAAAGTTTGGACTCAAGCTATTATTTTTTGCTTCTGTGCATCCCAGTTGAAACAGGGTGGATGTAATCACCTCTTTTATTAGCTGAAATACAGTAAAATAAAAATGTGATCCTTTCATGAACTAAAGTGATGAGATATTTGTCCAGTAACGTGTAGACATACAGAAATCAACCAATGGAAGCCGAGAAGGGACAAAACAGAACTCTTGACATAAATATCACTTCTCCATTGAAAAGTGGTTTTAGAATTAACTACCCTTGTGCACAAAAGTCTAGCATTAAAAAGAACACCTTTTAGTTTTTAGAATAGCTCTGTGTGAATATTCTTCAATAACGTACTCTTGTCCTTTTATGAAGCTTTCAAATATATATTTGCTGATGAAAGCCATGAGGCCGAAAGCTTCATAAAAGGACTAGAGTACGTTATTGAAGAATATTATGTTACAGTCCCTTATTATCCTACCATAGGATGGACTTTATTGTTTATATGCGTGAATAATTTACTTGTAATATGAAACAATTTCGTCAACTGTAACGTATTAGTTTGCAATACGACAGGAAAATTCCGGATGAGTTTAAAGTGGATGCTAACATTAATTTATTACAGAAGCATTAGGGAATATTTATTTATTTATTTATTTATTTATTTATTTATTTATTTATTTATTTATTTATTTATTTATTTATTTATTGGTGTTTAAAGTCATATACCAATGCACAATGGCTAAGCGTGACCGTGACAGTTTTACGGGTGGAGGAAGCTGGAGTACCCGAAGAAGACCACCGAGCATCGACGAGCAACTGTCATCTCTTCAACATTCTAACTCTGTTCAAGCTCCGCTCAAGCAGGATTACAGCGGTTAAAGTCATGTGCACCGTCGACGTGCAGTACGCTTTAGTACACGGCGTCATCGTGCCCCCATGTTGGCAGCCGGGATAAAGTGCCTTGCCGAATGACACACTGCGGGTCCGCCCGGACGGGGATCAAGCACGGGCCTTCTAGAATATAAGTCCAACAGTCTACCACTGAACCACCTCGCTCCCACTTCTCTTGAGAATAAAATTGACACTGGGCCACCAACAATAAATCTAAAAACAATCGACTCCACCAATTTACTAGTCTAAGGGAGGAAACTCTAAATAGTGTTGGAAGCCCCGACATATTTCGGCGAAGTTATGAGTTGCAATGATAAGGAATGATAAACATAATTGTGATGGCCGTTCCTGTGGTATGCAGTCTAAGGGAGGAAACTCTAAATAGTGTTTGAAGCCCAGACATATTTCGGCAACGTTATGAGTTGTAATGATGAGTAATGCTAGACACAATTGTGATGGGCGTTCCTGTGGTATACTAAGACTGAACACAACTGAGGTGGAGTGTGGTGAACTAGAATAATGTCCGAAATTCGAGTTTTTCTTGTAGTTCATGCGCGCCTCCAACAAGGGTCGTTATTTCCTGTCCCCATGTACTCGACTCGAGTTGCGTTCTGTGAACATTGTCACGAGTCAACCTGCATAAAGTGAATGATATTTTAACTGGTAGAATACAAAATTATTTTTGATCATCAAAATTTGTTCACATATCTTTGCCTTGTTAAAATGTATGGGAGAGTGCCTTTGTGCACTCTCCCATAAATTATAACAGGGCAAATCCTCACTGAATAAATAATATCACTTCAAAGATAATATGAATCACTGTCATTAAATATGAAACCGTTAAGCTGCGGCACCTGCACGTCAGGATAAAGCCCAAATATGGGCTTCCAGTACTCAATCAGTTAAAAGATAAATGTCCCCTTTGGCGGTCTGTTTACTTTTTTGTGTCGAACGTCACTCAACTGCTTAACGACCAATCAGATGCATTCTTTCACGACGTTCTTACACCTAGGTCGGACTCCACGTGTGGTGTATGTAGAACATTTCTCAGTGTTTTATTGTATGGGATAACGTAGAAAGCTCGCAGCAATCGTCGTATAAAGTGGTATGAAGTCTGAGGTTGTGTGATATATTCCGCTTCTGGCAAAATATGTTGAATATTTTTGGCCCATCAATGTTAGAGATAGATGCGTTGACTATTTTTGTGATACCGAAGCCACTTTTTTCACAACAGTTACCTAAGCAGGCAGTTTTTCGAAGAAATGATATCGGTCTAGGTTCACAGACAATTAATTACACTGCAATAACAATCGTAATGTGTTGCTCTGTCGACCACAGTCTGTGGTCAGTCTCGAGTTGACGAGTTTTCAATAACTCATGGGAGTGGGCTAATGCCTATGTAGACAAAAATGCTATAAAATCGGGTGCACTCAATGGATTTGTTGAGCAAAAGAAAAAATGCATGGGGTGAAGGTTGAAAGTATCAATTTACATTCGTTTAAATCTTCTTTCTCGGAACATTTCAGTGTAAATTAGATTTTCTGTGGTCCACATGGGAGTATTAGATAACTTGAAGTATATAAACGTAATGTTATTTTTATTCTTACCGTTCCTGGACAAAATAATTTGTTTACCCCATCTGTCAGGGATACAAATGCTACATTATGCAGCCTTTTTGTGATTTTCTTTGTGGTATATTTCAGTTGACTGTCTCCGAATATTAGCCATTTGGAAAAGTGATACATAGCCGTATGCTGTTTCTGATCGTAGGCCGCCTGCAAAATAATACTTGATACATATAGACCGACAGCCAAATGGCCCTTTTAGGGCAAATCATGCAGTGTCAGGAAGTAAAAGTTCTTTGGGTCGTTTCTAGGCAAACTTTTTGCAGTGAATCAGAATCAGAATGATGCCACTCTGTAAACCTTAGACAAATCGTGGTATTTAACCCTTTACCTAACATGAAAAGCAGACGACAATTGCAAACAAAATTTTTGAATAACTAATTTTTTTCATTTTTTGTCTCAAAAACATAGGTTATGACCCCTCATTGGAACGAGCTCGATCAGCTCGTTCCAATGAGGGGTCATAACCTATGTTTTTGAGACAAAAAATGAAAAAATAATGAAAATTAATTGGAGATTTTTTTTTTACGTTGGATAAAGGGTTATGATAGCGTCCATGATGGCCTCCAGAAACTCCTAATATTTGTGACTGCCCATTCCATGTGCTGACCTCCATCTGAAGCTTTGACTCTGGCGAGTTGGTTGTGATTTTTTGTACCCGACACACCGTCCAGTTGTGAAACTTATGCCATGTAAACTTCATTATATCTCTTCCCATTAAAACGTTATGGCCCGGATACCAAAACGTTGACGTGCGTGTTCATTTTTCATGTATGGACCTCCAAATGTGGCCTTGATTTTTTTTTTTTGGGGGGGGGGGGCTGCAATCGTGAATTTTATATGTGATACATATGTTGTGTGCAGTTAAAACTAGAAGTCCTGTCACGAACAGTGCGCTTATCTAGGCTTAATTGCGCGTAGGAATTGCGCGCAATTGCCATGTCGAGTGGCATCCAAAGCATGGCAGGTTGTCCTGATTACTCAGAGCAAACACAGGCAATGTTTCTGCCAATGGACCTCCGGGTTACCCGGAGGTCCCTTGGCAGAAACATTGCTTGTGCATAGGTCATATGTACAGACTTTGATAGCCTTACTATGGCCATAACGCGTGGATTAACGCGCAGATCTACGTGCTATTTGTGCGCACTTCATGACAAGACTTTTAGTTTTAACAGTAGTTTACGGCCCGGACACAAAAAACTAATGTAATGCTTATTTTATATTTTGATCTCTATCTGTGACCTTGACCTTGGTGGGTTGGTCACTTTGTACACAACACCCACGTCTTGTTGGGGTACATACGTTGTGTAAATTTCTTTGTGATTATTAACAAACAAATTTATGAAAGTAGTGTTTTTGCGGCCATCTTGGAAGCCATCTTGAATATCTGGAGTTGTCCCAGGTTTACAAAGAGGCATCATTCAGATTCGGATTCAGCATAAAAAGTGCCCTAGAAACGACTAAAAAAGTTTTACTTCCCGACACTGCGCTATTACCCTGTCTGGCTGAGGGATTATTATGTACTATTACCATACATGCATGTATATGAACCTGTTTCAAATTCGAGATCTTGTTACTGAGGGTTTAATGGGATTTTGATACAAGTTCATCTTACAATACAATTGCTTCAGGTATGAATACACGTGTTGTTTTTATTTCCCGTCTGTGCCTTTGACTAACATGGCCATACCAAGACAGCGCTATTCCCTAAAATCGCCATTCAAAATTTATTATTTTTTTTCTCATTTATTTGCCCCGGAACAAAGCTTATGGCACCTCGTTGAACGACTAAATTACATTTCACGAAATGTTCTCAAGAATTACAACTGGTTTGATTTCGAAGCCTCCGTAACATGCATGATTGAGCTTCATACCAGTTTCAGCGATCAGGTTCATCTGGCTAAAAATACTTACTGGCGCAATATCTCTCTAAAGGAGCGGAAAACGCTTCCTTCGCTAAGAGTAAACTCCAGACGATTGCAATATTATCTATACTTAAAAAAAACTATCTTGAAGAATAATTTATAGCAGTTCATTGGAGGGATCTCTATGGTTTTGATCGAGTTCATTTCAATGGGACATCATCATACACAATAATTTGGGGAAAAACGAAAACGGTTTTTCAGTATTCACTAGGGCTGTCACGTTTTTGTAATTTAGGAATCGATTAATCATCCCAAATAATCGATAATAATCGATCAATCGTACATAGATGCCCCCCCCCCCTTCTCCCTCTCTTTGAAGTCAGTAAAAATGTGGTGCAAGTCAGTTGACCTACCTCAAGTAAACAACGAAGACGATCCTCTTTTAGGTACATTCAAAGCTTTGATGTTCTGAACTTTTGAACCGTCAGTGTAATAATCAAGACCGGTCGGCAGTTGCGAACTTCACAACTGCCGACCGGTCTTGATTATTACACTGACGGTTCAAAAGTTCAGAACATCAAAGCTTTGAATGTACCTAAAAGACAAATACTTCTAACGGCTTCTTGAGGTTTAACGTCGGCGTTCTTGACCTTTTACCTTTAGAAACAATAGTTTTTTTTTATCGATTTTGTTTTAATTATTAAACGTCAAAAACGGGGTAAAATTCACCGATTCTTCGACAACGACAAATACTAATCGATTTCGGCCTGACCGATCAATAGTCGATTAATCGATTAATCGTGACAGGCCTAGTATTCACGCTTTTTTTAAGAAGCAAATTCATTCTTTTGCTGTAACCTATGTCAGATAAATATTAAGCTTGCTTATTTTAATGTTACCTCAATCAAAACGTTTTCAACGCATGGACTGTCGCATAATATTACGCACTGTATATCATCAGTTTCCATCAGACTCATTGCCTCAGTCAGCATTATATGTATCGTGTCGTTTGTGACTAAAGACATCGAGTCATACACGATAAATTTAGCTCTGACACCTTCAAGACTTGAAATGTTGAAACGGTCACTAATACCTGCAAACATAAAAGTCATTGAGCGAATACAAACCTTTATCGTTACTTATTCATCGAAACACCGATACCTTTACCAGCAGAGGGTGCTCTCTACCATATCGAACACAAGGATGTGATAGCGTGACGCCGATTTTCGCTTATCAGCTTGACCCTTTCAGCAAGGTTACATGCATTTTCGCGACAGTAAAATATGGCAGACAAGGAATTGGCGACACAGCGATCATGGAATCGGCAATTAAAGAAGAATCAATCTCAGATGCTGGTGTCGTCATTAAAGGAGAAGAACAAAAGAAAATATTCCTTGCACTAGCGGAATAGTATATTGTAAATGGTACAGCAGATAAACTTCAGTAGACATGAATGCATTACGCATAACTTTTGATGACTTACGTACGGTAGAACCCTGTTAATTGAATAGCCTCTTTGCCATTGAATAATATCCAATTAACGGGAATCATGTCATTTTCCTGTATTCTCGCAATAAACTGTGTATTTATATCTATTATATCCTGTTTGACAGAGCTCCATGAGCTCTGTCAAACATGATATAATATATTAAATGCTTACTTTGGATGTACTGAGGTCGAATAGGTCTACAATGTGGAAATTCATTGGGTGTCAAGGCAATTATTCGATAGATCACAAGATGATTTTTATCAGTTAACGGGAGTTTATTCTATAACTTATTTATAATTAACAGGTGGAATTCGTACTCAAGGTATGTTAAATGGTTTGTGTCATAGTATATGCAATTAAAAGTGATATAAAATTAAGAAAAATGACATTAAGTGGGGTTCACGGTATTACATTTTCGTAGTCAATTTACATGTCATGAGTACTAAAAATTCAAACCCTTGACAAGGATTTTAGGTGGCATCGGAAAGACAGGTTCTTTGAATCAATGTTAGTGTACTATTATTATCAGTGAAGAATGTGTGTACTAAATTAGGTATCGTTGTGACCATTCTGCAATAATCTACTTCATCGTACGTGATCGTTTGAGCCTTTATTAAATATTCTGCTTAAATATCATTTCACTTTGTTGTAATGCTGTGAGGAGATTGTCAAATGATGGCCATAATTTCAAGTTTTCATGATGCTCGACACCCAGAAAGGCACACACGAGTATTTACGCACACGTGAGTCGGCATACAAGCCTGCTCAGATCTTCAAAGGCGCGTTTTCGTTCTGTTTTGTTTCAAATTGGATATCATAATTTCTCTGTCTGAATCAAAGGAACAGAGTTCACTCCCTTAGGCCTTTTTCAGACCAAACCTATGCCTCTCCAGAATGTATTTCTACTAATATTTTATTGGAAGAAAGTACATTACGAAATCCAGATAAAATGAAATGATGTATTTTCATTGGTTCAGACAAGGATACAGCGTTTCAAGTTCTTCATGAAACTGTTACTGAAAAATGCGCCAAACATTTACGCTTGACTACGTTCACCGAACCTCATACGGTGTCCTTCCAGTGCAGAGGCCGCTCCATTTTATTTGGTGAAAAGAACTCCCGGAGCGAAAATTCCAATGCGGCGATGGCTGACAATTTTCGTCTTTGAAACAGATTTACGGGAAAGTTAGCACCCCTGACTTCCTAACGCTGTGAGATACTGTCTATGCCACTGACAGATATTCTTAATGACAAATTATCTGTGAACAAGTTGCTTCTAATTAGCCTGCCATAAAAAGCCAAGCTTTCTTTCTTTACTTTTATTAAACAAAAACAACAGACAGATTTCCGAAACAAATTTGCGAAACGTTTCATGGTGAAACTGGTCAACTTTTACACATGTATTTTTGTTTGTAAACACAATGTATGCTTCGGGTGATGCAAAGGCACCAACTCCTTGCTTGAGTTATACATTATCGATCAGCTTATAAATAGTTCAAGACTGCATTAACCCTTTACCCAACGAATCGCCCGCATCCGCCCGCGTAATATGCAAATTCAGTAGTTGAAAAAATATTATTTTTCAAAAAATTTCAACAAAACCATATCATGTGACCCCTCGTTGGAACGAGCTCGTCGAGCTCGTTCCAACGAGGGGTCACATGATATGGTTTTGTTGAAACTTCTTGAAAAATTTAAAAAAATGTTATTTAAAATAATAAATTTTGATATCGTCTGCGTTGGGTAAAGGGTTAAGCGGCGAGATTATTAATATCCGCGACGGGTGAGGGTGTGCGATGGAGAAATCTCACCCGAGGGCAAGATATTTGGGGCAGACACGGGGCTTGCCGAGGGTGAGATTTCTCCTCACACCCACCCTATCCCCCCCCCCCCTCCCCCATCAAAACACTCGGACGTCATCAAAAGTAATCCATGGGCACATACAGCTATATCGAACTATTTTGTTGACCATTTCTGAAAAAACGGATTTGTTTATCGGAAAGAGCACACGGAAATTTTGTATTTTCAACAGGTATATACCACAAAATTAAATTCCAACGCCGGCAAGACAGGGGTTAAAGATTTGTAGCGAAATATTCGTTGACACATTCCGATGACGTCATATTATGAATTCTACAATGTATTCGCATAACTTTTCTACGGGAATTTCGTGCAACTCTTTACACTCATAATGGCATTCACACAAAAATTCATATAAAAGAGTCAAGTATCCTTTTATTTCTATTTTTCAGTTGAACGTGCAATGATTGAAGAGTCTTGCGATCATTAAATATGCTAATCAGCCGGTCACGTGGGTCATCTGAGATAGATTTCTATCTCAGATGGTCGTCTCACATGAGACACGCATATCTTGCATGGGAAGTGTCGTACTATCGGCGACGTGTATTTATAGAAGGCGAGGCGAGAATATTTATTGAGAATCCGAAACGGCATCTACTCACCCCATATAAAGCCGTAAGGGATGCCTTCACCTGCGAGGTGATGGTATATGACTCAGGCTAGAGTGAATAATATTGCACGCTGATTGGTTAAAAAAGCTTGCTGGTAAATTTTTTTTACCTCTTTTACAGGTAAGATTAGATGTATTCCAACAACCCATGTTGCTGACCGTGACGTGAAAAACTTTTTGGATAGGCGTACAGTCATGTAATTATCTTAGATATTGAAAAAAACTATAGACTATGAATAATTTTGGTTATTTTGCACCTCTCCGGTCAATGATCTATGCATAGTAAATTGTCAAAAGGCCTAAAAAAAGATTAAAATTTGTTTCTCAGCCCCCCCCCCCCCCCCCTCCCCGCGTGGTCATGTCGGCTGCCGCATGCTCTCTTTTTATAACCAATACAAACTTTAAAAAATAAAAATTAAATGATTTATGACTGATATTTTACCCAAGTTAATAAAATTGATAATTTTGTCCATTGAGTGCAACAAGGCTTTGCAATGCTTTAGCATAGCAAAGCCTTCTGGCACTCAAGGGATGAAATACACCACCACCCATCTGTAGATTATGAGGCCTAAAACATAATATAAACCAAGAACATGAACTTTTGATAAAATAAAGAAACGCACGTCAAAGTGCAATTTTACAAACTATGACCGCAGAAACAGAAGATCTACTATGTGGGAGCCTAAACAATTTCATTCAATAACGTAGATATTGTACTCGTTCACATTCTGTTTTTGTTATGCCACCAATCGGATTTTCATTATAGTTTTTGACGTGTAACATTTGAACAATACATTTCAAGTGTCCCGCCCATCGCGTCATTTCGGGACCTGGTATGGATGCTATCATGCAAAGAACATTGAAAGCACCAAACTACTAGTCGCTTTTTAATTAAGGCGCCTTAGGTTCCACAGCTTCGTGAATTTTATTCTGTGGGTCTCAATGTTTAATTTGTAAAAAGAAGCCTCGATGATCATGCGTGGATCAGGAAAGAATTATCATCCAAAAAATTGCAATTGCCGAATCAATTTCTAGTTGGTGCCCAGAAATTGTATTCATTTACAGCGTTTATTTGAATTCTTTCCTCACTCCCTCCATCTCACTGGACCAAATCAATCGATTAAAATAGAATATTCCCATAGTAGCTTGATGTATCAAATGTTCACCACGAGTGGTGAAGTGGTGTTAATCGCGAGCCTTTGGGGCGCGGTTAACACCACTTCACGAGTGGTGAACATTCATTTGGTACCCCAATCTACTTTGGGTATATTTTATTTATACCATGATCGTCAGATTAATAAGAGTTAAAATGTTAAATAAATCAATATTCACACATGCGAATCTGTTTTTGTTTACATGAGCATCGATGGGCGGTACTTCCGCTGACAATGTTATCGCCGAAACGAAATAGAAAACGAAACACGCATATTTCGGGGACTTTTTTCATTTTAATACCATAAGAACATACTATTTCGAGTTATGGGTACTTTATTAACACGAGACAACGTATGTTTGTTAATTTTTGGTGTCTAATGAGTTAAACGTGTTAAAAACGTAATATATAATTGCCGGTTTTATTTCAAATTTGGACAAGTTTGCAAAGGTCAGCCTGGGTGTAGTTCCGCTGTAGGTGTAAATTTTGACTATTGAAATCCCATTGCTGGCGTGTTCACCGCGGTTGGTGTGTAAAGCTAAAATTTATGTCATAGGCTTTTTATATCTAGTAGAATGGGTTATCATGATATTAAAGTAGATACACTGTGACTCAGAAGGTACTTGTCAACAAAATGATCAAGATCCGTAAAGAAACAAAATGTTTGAAGAGTAAATGAACGTGGACTACTCACCTTTGTTGTTTTCAATTATGACAAATAAATTTCTCGTCTTGACTTGAGATAGCACAGAAGCGATTACGGAACTCTTGCTCACATCTCTGACGTTGAAAGTTGAGATATTGTTTGTGATATCCCGGGTGACATTTTTACACTGGTGTTTCAGTACAGTTCGCCTTTTTTCCTCAGAAAGCACCTCCTTTAAAGTCCAATGTAACACTTTAACAGCCTGTGTTCGCAGATGGGCTTCAATTGCCAAGTACACTTGCAAATGGGAATGCACAATTACCAAGTCAAATACATCACGAGAAAGGTTTCGAGCTGCAAAAAAAAATGTATGAAATTCATGAGAGCTAGGGGAGTTTAGAATAAAGACATTTCTAACATTAGCAACGCTCTCGCACTATTTTAAAGTCAAGAACGATCAATGTGTTGCATTTAAATCTATTATAACAATGAATGGAAGAGTACCGAATTAGTTAAGGCTGTTAGAATTTGTTAACACGAATTTGTCTCGTGCCAATGTTTTGGAGTATAGACACTCTCCAAAATATTGCAACAAGAAATCGTCATAGCAAGTACCAGCATTTCTGCATGCAGTTCAAACATGGGCTTTAAGGACTGAAGGTTGCTGATTTAGCGCCAAATGTTTGGCTTCATTACAGACATGCAAAGATATATTGCCATTTCACATGTTTTCGGCGTTTTTAAAGCGTTTTGGCAGATACATTTGGTCTTCGTGCAAATTTAATAATCAAAACTTACCAACAACCCTTTCATTGGAATTCCCACGCATGAAAACCTAGGTATAGAGACCAAAATTTTGTCTTTATCGCAACCACTTGCAGAGGTATGAACATTCATGTCGGCCATATTGGATTTCCAAAAATGCGATCGGACAAAATTTTGCACACCCTCTGAAAAACATGATCTTAGACCCATATGAACGCAAAACAATCAACTGAAAAAGCATGTACAACCTTTCCACCTTCACCTGATATTCCTTCTGACTAGACACGTTATTTAAGAACCAGCTGTCTCTTTGCAGCGAGGTATGCGAGTGTCTCTTTTCCGAAACAGGTTCATACAATTTTTACCTTGTTAATCTGTTTGTGTGTGTGGGGGGGGGGGGGGGGGGGGGGGGGGGGGGGAGAGGGCGGGGTTCTAAAAATAGGGTTAGTCTGTGAAATAAAGGATCACACAACCTGGTTAAAGAATGGCTTTATTTCCGAAATACATATTTTTATTTAATGTACACACATTCTTGTAAATTCCAATATCCGCCATTGCATTTGTTCGTCACTGCGTGATCTAGCTTTTGTTTTTTTTTCTTTATTCTTGTCTTCTTAAAACGAGCCAAAACATGGTGTTTCTCTTACGCAGTTTTCGCAGAATCAATATTGATTCAGTTCCAGAGTTTAGATTTCTATCACAGGAAGGAAGTTTAGTGGAATATGTTACGCCGACCATGTGTATATGGTTTATATATAGAATATACCAATAGTAGCTGGGTGTACCAAATGTTCACCACGAGTGGTTAAGTGGTGTTATCCGCTAGCCTTCGGCGTGCGGGTAACACCACTTCACCACGAGTGGTGAACATTTGGTACACCAAGCTACTTTGGGAATATTTTATTTATACCATGATCGTCAGATTATTAAGAGTCGCTATTATTTTTTCTCGATTTTACTGAGCACCAGACATACATACGTGCAAATCTGTTTTTGTTTAAACGAGAATCGGTGGGCGGTACTTCCGCTGTCAATTTTATCGCCGAAACGAAATGGAAAATGAAACGGGGCCTTTTTCATTTTAATAGCATAATAACATACCATTTAGAGTTATGGATGCTTTATTAACATGAGACAATGCATGTTGTGTTAAGTTTTGGTGTCTTATGGGGGTAAACTCATTTAAAAACGTTATAAATAATTGTCACTTTCATTTCAATCTTCGTGAGGTCACGTGAGAAAAATTTGGACAAGTTGCATTCAAGTGTCGACGTCACCAAGGTCAACTTGGATATAGTTCCACTGAAGGTGTAAATTTTAACTATTGAAATCCCATTGCTGGCGTATTCACCAAGGTTGGTGAGTAAAGCTAAAATTTATGTCATAGGCTTTTTCATTTATAGTAGAACAGGTAATTATGGTATAAATAACTGCATAACTACACCGTCCAATCCACGGGACTGAAATAAAGGGTTTTTATAGTAACCCGTTGATAGGTTACCCTATACAGCATGGTGGTTACTCATAGGAAAAGAGGGGTTGTGTATAAATATTGCCACAACACGGTGGGGCAGATATGTGAGATTTATGATCACTCTTGAGCTCGGTCGTACTCGGAGAGGACACCCGGGCTTTTGAGTGAACATACGTCTCTCCGCCTCGCTGTATTGTGGTTGTGTTGGGGCAGATCGTCATCTTAACCCTTTACCCAACGTAACGGCCAAAAACGGCCAGCGCTATTCTCAAAAATCGCCAATTAATTTTCACTATTTTTTTCATTTTTTGTCTCAAAAACATAGGTTATGACCCCTCGTTGGACCGAGCTCGTCGAGCTCGTTCCAACGAGGGGTCATAACCTATGTTTTTGAGACAAAAAATGAAAAAAATTAGTTATTCAAGAATTTTTTTTGCAAGTGTCGTCTGCTTTTCACGTTAGGTAAAGGGTTAAGGTGTCAGTGACTTGATATTTAAAAACATGACCGACGGGTATCATCTGAATATAATTTAATGAAAATAAAACACTATTATGTACTCACATGTACGCATCAACAACAATCATCAAAATATATATACAACACAAAACAAATCACAGATGAATTTTCCCCACCCCGAAGTTCGAGCTCTTTCCGAGGTAACTCGCCGTTCAGTGCTGTTGCCTGGTTTTCTCTTGTTGTTCCTCAGCGCCTGCCAGGTAGGTCCTCTCACTTCCATACAAATTGTACACGTAGCGTATAGTTTATTCCACCTTTAAGTACTCTCAATTTGTCCGTCAACTCCTCTAACCAACTCAATCTATCTCACTTCACACGCGTGATAATATATTGTCACTCCACTTTACAGTTTTGTACCGCCTAAACCACTCTCCGTCTACCGTTTAAACCAATAACGTTCATGCATGTGGTTTGCCTAGCTTCCACTAAGCTCACTCCGAGCTCCTAGCTTAAGTCAAATGTTCGAGCTCTCGATAGCTCCCTCCAACTAACTACTTCACGTTATGCGATAAACTTCGCTTATGGCTCTCAAAGCCCTCTCGCGCCACTTATCCTGATAACTTCTCGCCTATTCTAAACTATATGTTGGACCCGCTAGTCCCACAACTCATTAACACGTCCATAGCCAAAAAGAGCCACGGGGGGTAGAGTTTGAACCTTACGATCAACACTGGTTTTCCAAATCTTGCTACTCCTTTTTATGTTATCAAGGAATACTCCGGGGGGGGGGGGGGGGGGGCTGAGCGTTATCTCATTGAAGCCCTGGGCATTGATTTGTGGGGGGCCTTTGACTCTATTGAGTTCGCAGGCAGAGAGGCAGCGCCATGCTGTGTTACTGTGCGTTCTCAGCGAGGTTGATTATCTTGGCCCGTTTGCCTATCTGTGGGATAAAAATAATTACATGTTCACCTGTTTTCATGGATAATGCTGATGTCCGATTAATTGAGAGATTAACAGTTAGCTTCTGCTAACCACGGATCAAAGAATAATTTATTTTACATAATATACACGCTCCCAATTCGATCGATACACCAAAATAAATATGAACAACTCAGTGGCGGCGCTACGGGGGGGGGGGGGGGGGGGGGGGGCATGGGGGGTATTTGCCCCCCCCCCCAAAAAAAAAAACGAAGGCTTTGCCCCCCCCCCCAGTTGCCCCCCCCCCCCCCCAACCATCTTCGCATGCATTTCCATCCACCCTCACACACAAACACATTCAGTCACTCTCTCTCACACACACACACACCCCTCTCTTTTTTTTATTCCCATACACACTTAGCCCAAAGCCTCAAGCTAGCTGATGAACACATCCAGGCAGTAGAGATTCCTCTCTCTCTCTCTCTCTCTCTCTCTCTCTCTCTCTCTCTCTCTCTCTCTCTCACGCACAGACCCACCAGACGCGGATCCAGGATTTTTTGAAAGGAGGACCGCTAATTACCATTACATTTAGTCGAAACTTGGACCCAAAGTCCGTAATATAATTTTTTGGTTTGGTGCGTCCACAGGACGTACCAAACCAAAAAAGTATATTACGGACTTTGGGTCCAAGTTTGGACTACCTCATAACAAAGTAATGATATGATCCTTTACGTATTTGCCCCCCCTTCATGGGAGTCTGCCCCCCTAGTTGCCCCCCCCCCCCCCCACATAAAAATTTCTGGCGCCGCCACTGGTTCAACAACTAAAGCGCGATCTATCCAAAGTGGGATTGCACGTAAGTTGTTGCTATTTATTTGGAGGAAATGATATTAAGATGAAAACAGCATATTATTCTATTCATATGCGGGTGCAATACGCAACCTTTGAGCTGAGGTAGTTCCGAAAGATTGTCCAAGTTTTTTGTTTGGTAAAACATGGGATATTAGTAATTTATGAAAGTTAGCTGTGTCATAACATGTAGTTCGTTCGCGTATTTTACAAGTGATGTAACCCACACGTAACCTAAACGGCCGTTCGCGGGTTATTTCCAGGTCTAAATCCATACCTGTCACAAGTTTATTTAGCTATCGTAGTAGTCTCACGGCATAACATGCAGATTGAAAAAAGTGAATATTTTTAACATAGTTGATATCAGCATTTCTCGTCGACCATTTCTGCTAGATTACATACATATTGTGATTAATTACAACAAAGTTTTGTCACCCGTTCTAATAGTTCCAATTTTGTCGATATTCATATATTTCTATCAGCTGACTATTCTATGAAAGACTACTTTTCTGTTTTGTAACCATAACAGGTCACATTAAAGTTTAGCTGTGTGGAGGTGAGTCTAATTTTAAATACAAAAACAACATATGTTTGTTCTTTGACGTCCAAAACTGGCGTCATCTTCTGTGAGATGATTTCACAAATGTTTGAAGCAGAAGAGAGAGAATCACCTAACAAGCTAAGACAGTTTCTAGCTACACGCAAGTTTAACCTTGAGTACACGAGGCGTGATTACTACCAGCATGTCACATTACCAAGACATTTGTACCACGGTGCTCACATTAGAACATACGGAGTAAATGTAGCTCTTCTAAAGACACATTGCAGGTGTCACTAGCTAAAATCAATTTCAAATCTTCTCTAGGACATTCACAAAACATCATACTAATCAACTAGCTGCAGGTCCCTCATTTGAAAACTCTTTTTCCATCTGCGAAAAAGCACTTAAAAATCTTTAGTTACTAAAGCCCGTAGACTCTATTAATATGTTAGCAAAAGATCAATGTCTCTATGTGAGCGCATTTACTTCATCGCATCAGTGTTGTATACATCTGTTCAATTCTATTTGTGGTACTCACCATGGGAATATCGCCTCACAAAAACGTCGTTACATTTAATTTAAAAATATTGTGATGGAGCTAAATTAGATCTCGCAGTAGTCAAGCATACAACAATTACCAGTCACTGATGTCGAGGCGCCCTTTACAATATCTCTACAACATGGTACTTTCTTCACGGAATTCATATGACAGTTCTGCCAGATTTCAAACTACTTGGTCTGCGGATGTAAGAAATAACTCTTACACTGTTCAACGTATAATTAGAAATCATCCTGAAGATTTCGACACAAGCTAAATACGACATAAATTTGATCCGTGTTTGAAACTGTTTTTAATACAGATTGACGGATAAATTGTCACCACAGTCTTTCTATCGTATAGAATATACGACTAATAAAACTTGCCTGCTACAAATGACGTAACGTACGTAAATCAGTTTCGCAACATTGGACCTATTTAGCCCTTTACCCAACGAATCGCCCGCATCCGCCCGCGCAATATGCAAATTCTGCAGTTGAAAAAATATTCTTTTTCAAAACAATTTCAACAAAACCATATCATGTGACACCTCGTTGGAACGAGCTCGTTCCAACGAGGGGTGACGTGATATGGTTTTGTTGAAAGTGTTTGAAAAATTTGAAAAAATGATATTTAAAATAATAAATTTTGATATCGTCTGCGTTGGGTAAAGGGTTAAAAATATCCATAAAAATGCATGTAGCGTGGTAACAGGTGCGTTTTCTTCATTGAATATAATAAGTCTTGGGGTCGGTTGTTTTGACAGTAGGTATATGACAGCTAAAAGTTGTATTTCTCCACGTATATCTCAGCGTGATTATGATGTTTTTCAACATTACGTTTCTGTCAGACACGGATATCGTATTCATCACATACTCACCATCAAATAGCTCATTCCGGAAATATCGTTCACAAAGCGTCTCATGAACTCACGTCAGAAGTCAATATCTTCGAAGAAACATTGTGAGCGAATCGGTTTCGGGAGTAGAAGTGAATTAATCCGTCTTTATATTTCATTAATTGTTTGCCTTATACAAATATCAGACAACATTTGCAAAAACATTACCTGAATAACTACAACACATTACTCTTTGCCGAGACAACATAGCTTATGACCTATCAGTGGAACGAGCCCGTTCCAATGAGGGTTATAAGCTATGGAAAAATAAAATTTGTTTTCCGATTTTTTGACAGAGCATGCCAATTTCAAGTGTCATGTTAGGTTAAGGGTTAAATTCCACATTATGTGATAAAAATAATCTCTAATTCGTCACGATTTGATATGAAATTTCTGAACCTGGTTCATTAAAATCAATTTAAGCCTCGGTAAGCCTCGGTAAGCCTCGCTTAGGTCTATTTTAGTGAATTTCATATCATAGTGAGTCAAGAGTCCTCTATATACTACTGTATATTCCTCACCTTCAATAATCATTTGTACGGGACTGTCAATCTGTCTCCAAGTTACGTTTGCACTTATAATGGTTCCATGTTCTGTTTTAACCCACAAGATTTCGTCCATTGATGGTTGGCATGACGGATTTGTGTTCACTTCATCCGAGTAGACAACTGTAATTAAATGGTCTAAAAATTACGTAAATGATTTAGGAATTTAATTAACCCTTTACCTAACCTGAAAAGCAGACGACACTTGCAAAAATAATTCTTGAATAACCATTTTTTTTCATTTTTTGTCTCAAAAACATAGGTTATGACCCCTCGTTGGAACGAGCTCGACGAGCTCGTTCCAACGAGGGGTCATAATCTATGTTTTTGAGACAAAAAATGAAAAAAATAATGAAAATTAATTGGCGATTTTTGAGAATAGCGCTAGCCGGTTTTGGCCGTTACGTTAGGTAAAGGGTTAAAAAATGAAATAGTACAGATCCTCCTTAGTATTTCCTTGAATTTGTACAATCTAATAATATATGGCATTACGCAAAACAGAGAGATTGAGAAACGAAAACAGTATGTGAAGATACGACCTTAAAAAAACGCTAAACTCCAACTGTGACGTTTTCTTCATATTATACGTAAGGGGCGGGGGAAATCTCCACAGAATGACTTCCCACATCCCTTCAAAAATGCGTTATATCTCAATGAACCGTGTTCTGAGACGGCCAAAACAATGTTAGTGCCAAAAAAAGCACCTAATAGCGCCAAAACTTGCGCGTTACACATACTTTGAAAGTTGGTAAGAACATTTTACTGAGGAATTGCTTGACATTGCAAACACAGCAGTTACAAAGACCTCGGCGAATCTAAAACTTTTCACCAAACCAAGGTTTGATCGTGATTGCGACTAAGCTATAAAGGATAAACAAAACAGAAAGGTTCTTGGGAAAATTATGTCTCAAAACATAACCAACACACTCCCATAAAAAGTTGAGAAATGATTAAAAAATAAAAAATAAAAGAACAAAATTTAACATACAACACCTAAAAGATAATAACACACTAATCTATCAAATAAATGATAAGTCTGTAATTTGCGTCACGTAATTCCGACCAGCTTGAAATTCTAGCTTTGATTGTCACCTTTGATATGCAGTGGGCTACTTTTCCATCATGTGGTGGGACTACAGTTCTGGGACGGGTGGACATGTTAGTTACATCTAAACAAGAAATATGAAACAAAGTGGCCCCAATATTTTGGAAATGGTCGTTTGAAAATTGTAATCCAGAGTTCGATAACCCTTTTACTGCCACGCCCTCTTTAGTCATATATGGTGGACCGCTATGTATGCCTGTATGCGAGGAAGTTTAATAAAATTTATGACATACTTGAAACTCTAGACTTGAAACTCTATCATCTGATTATTTTGTTGGAATGGTATGTAATCAGATGGTATGTTTGTTTGATCCGAGCATACCAGAACGTATAGATAATCACCATAAAACAGGCGACTATAGTCGCTTTCGGCAGCGAAAGTGTTAAAGTAAAAAAGTAACAGAGGAAGTAAAAGCTCATATTTATACCTGGCAATTCGAAGCATAACAATGAACCTTTCTCAGCGGAAGAGCTGATAACTCTTTGCATGAGGCAAAATACCACCGGACATGACATACAACTGGAACTTAATTACGCAACCCGTGAAATGTTTCATGACAGTGAAGTTGCTGTTACTGATGATTATGTTTTAATGATTGCTATGTCTTGTAGAACACTTTATCGACTGAAACATATGTTTCTGGTTAAAAGCGTACCTCAAACACATCCCCTCGTCCACGTGAAGCATGCTTCCCACGAATGTCACAAAAAACTCTATCATCCACATGCAATATCTGGGTATAAAACCAGAAAATTTGTCACTTATTTTTGAAAGGACGTACCAAACCAAAAACCTATATTACGGACTTTCAGGCCATGTTTGGACAAGCGGGTTTTATGCATCAGTTCAAGGTGAATACGTGTTGAGTTATTGCTGGAAATGATCGGTATCCACTCAGAAACACTACATTTTCTTCACATTATACGTTTTTAGAACAAATTGATCATTGCCGGAGACAATTTGACTCGTATTGACCTTGAAGTGATGCTTTAAAAGCTACCATTTTGATTGATACCGTGAAATTGAAAAATTCTATATCCTCACAGTGGGGGATACTAACTCCATCTTTCCGCAATTTCTTCGTTAGTCTGTCGTTTAGCGTATAATGAATATGGTTATTTGCAACAAGCTAATTACCTCTTTTATATCAGTAAATACGGATTGTTTTCGGCACAACCTGGGCTCAGATCGTCCCCCGAGCTCCAATGTGTTCTATGTGCCAGTAGGCACATAGAACATACTGGAACTCAGGGGACGAGATGTCTGTGTGGCTCTAAGCACCAATAAATGAATAACTCTGTTGTGCTGATAAATTCAGCTCTATGCTGTTTTGTGTTGTTTCTTTCTCTAACGTCTGGAAAAACAATCTTCATGCGTCGATATTCAGTTAAACATGCGCAGAAAGTTATCTTTTGTGAAATAGATATTGATAAATTTTGAAAGCGGGTGCAAACTTGGTGCAGACGTGGTTGACAATGGTATTACATCAGCATGCATATGTTTAACTCTTTGGACGCGAAAGCCCCCTTTTTCTGTCCAGCATCATGATCCGTCTTTCTTTCATAAAGTAAATCGATGTTCAGTGAATTTGTTGGCAGACCGTCCAATATTCAAAATACAGTCGTCTTCAAATGATTACGCCTGTAACTGTAACTTTCGCTCCTCAGTACCGTAAATTGTTCATGACCAACATCTAAGCTGGGCTCTCTTCTCCTCGCATACGGACGTTCTCTTAATCCTTTACCTAACCTGAAAAGCAGACGACCCTTGCAAAAATAATTCTCGAATAACTATTTTTTTCATTTTTTGTCTCAAAAACATAGGCTATGACCCCTCGTTGGAACGAGCTCGACGAGCACGTTCCAACGAGGGGTCATAACCTATGTTTTTGAGACAAAAAATGAAAAAAATAATGAAAATTAATTGGCGATTTTTGAGAATAGCGCTGGCCGGTTTTGAGCGTTACGTTAGGTAAAGGGTTAAGAAGAAACAGCTGCCGATTAAACTGAAGAAAAAACCCCATTCAAACCTAGGTAAAAAATGGGCCATATGGTTATTGATTCAGTAACTGTACATCAGAAATTCTAGAATATGCATCGATTATAAGCTTTAACAACGTTTGTATTTTTTACAACTGGAATTTTGAATGGTGATGTGAATAGCTTTCTGTGGATGTGATTTGTTCTTCGTATGAAGAGTTCTTGGAAACAGACAATGACTTCGAAATTAACAGACGTTTTTGAATAGAGAGTTTTCGCAAGGCTACTTCACCCAAAACTACTCGATTCAAACACATTTGGTATTGACCATAATTATCTAATTGTATTTGAACAAAGACGTTCGGACTGGTACATGGAGACATACTTTTATCAATATTTTATTCACAAAAAGTGGCATATATGCGGTGAAATAATAATATCAAACACAGAGTAGGGCTGTCTTACTTTGAACAATTCTAACTGCAATAATAGTATATATACTACTCGAAATTTACTAAGCACCAAATATTTGACACATCATTGTGAAATTTGCTTGTGACACATTTGCGATATTTTTGGTGGATATGATTGAGGAATGTATTGAGATGGTCTCCAGTCTTTACATTAGCTCTCTTGACAGGATGACTTTTCGTGACAGTCATGGAAAGCATGTACCCCTTGATTTTCATGATGTTTTCGTGTACTGTCTACATATACATGACATGTGTAGGGTATTCAGTC
Source organism: Pictodentalium vernedei (assembly GCA_031216915.1). Taxonomy (NCBI): domain Eukaryota; kingdom Metazoa; phylum Mollusca; class Scaphopoda; order Dentaliida; family Dentaliidae; genus Pictodentalium; species Pictodentalium vernedei. The sequence continues at coordinate 332,483,290 of CM062292.1, forward strand.
TTCATTTCAACACGAACCCTTGTGATTTAATGATTGAATATGGCGAATGCAAATGTACGAAGACATTTATCTGAAGCAGAAATGTGGCGGGCTGTATGGATGGTGGAGCAAGGGGCTACCCATCGTCAGGTTGGTGAAGCCATTGGTGTGCACCATACTGTGATCACCAGAGCCTGGGTCAGATTTCAGCAGTATGGCACACCAGTAAGACGGCATGGTGGTGGCAGAGACAGGGCAACATCTGCAGCTGGTCATTCAGTCCCGTAGGAACCGCTTTGCCACAGCAACCTAGCTTCGCAGTGACCTTCAGAATGCAACCGGGGTAAATGTTTCGACGCTGAATATCCTGACAAGGTTGCACGAAGGTGATCTCTGATTGCGAAGACCATGTATTCGCATTCCGATGTCCCTGAACCATCACCAGACACGATATAAATGGGCCATGGACCACGTTGGATGGACCAGAGAAGATTGGCGACCTGTCTTTTTTACAGATGAGTCAAGGTACTGCCTCGACCACACAGATATGTGTTCTAGGGTATGGAAAAGACCAGGAGAACGATTTCATGCAGCCAACATTGCTAGGTATGACCGCTATGGTGGAGGGTCAATTATGGCCTGGGGCGGCATCAGCTGGGATGAACGTACAGAGCTCTGTATCCTTGAACGTAGTACATTGGCTGTACAACGGTATAGTGATAAGATCCTGGATGTCCACTTCAGATTGTAAGCAGGTGCAGTGGGTGATTTATTCTGATGGACGATAATGCCCGTCCTCATGTTGCCCATGCTGTCGGGGAGTACCGACAGAGGGAGGGGACTGAGCGTATGGACTGGCAAGCAAGATCCCCTGACGTCAATCCAATCGGACATGTCTGGAATGAGTTGCAGCTTGCAATTTCAGACCGCCCAGTACAGCCAAGAAGTGTCCAGGAGCTTGGTGCCATGCTGGTCCAAGAATGGAACAACATCCCGCAAAGGACCACCAGGAACCTGAATGGGAGTATGAGAAGGCGTTGTCAAGCTGTAATTAACAGTAATGGGCCTCATACTCGATAGTGAACCCATACCAGTTCGCTCCGTCAACTTTTTGGCATAATGAGAAATTTCCTCTTTTACCAATAATATCCATTTTCCATGGTTATCGTGTTCAAAAGGTAAAAAATAATGTCAAACACAAATAAAGTCTTAATTTCTGTACTTAAATCTTTAAAGATATAATTAAATAAAAAATATATACACTTTTCATTACAATATTTCAACTAAAACGTAAAGCAGGTAGTTGGATATACTTGGTGCTTAGCAAACTTTGAGTAGTATATTAGGCCTACACAACCTGTTTGCCTGAACGCTAGATGAATCCTTGTCTTCCGCAAATCGATCCTTCGATAACAGCCTCGACGGGGGAAAAACAGTCTCTGCTGATATCAGTCTCGAACGTTGGTGATTTCTCTCGTCATCTCATCTCGAGGGGCACGGTCACGATTAGCCATTGTGCATAAGTATGTGACCTTAAACTCCATTAACTAAATAAATTAAATAATCTCCAGGGGTGTAGCCAGCAATTTTTTAGGGGGTCGCCCACAATGCAACTCAAGGATGAGAAGGTCTGGCAACTAAAAAGACTGAAATCTTGGCCAGAGGCCAAGCCTTGGCCAAAGGTCAAATTGAAGGAGATTATGGGAGGGGGCTTCCCCCTCCCATAATCTGCTCCAACTTGACCTTTGGCCATCGGTGGTGGTCATGTGAGGGCTCTCTCGGAAAAATTCTTCAGTATTTAATAGCAGCGATCAAAGATTTCACGCTGAGTGAAAGTGAATCATATTCAATGTAGGCATGTATTAGATTGCTGTGGAGAATATCGGCCGCAGATCTTTGGGATTAGTACGACTCTCTAACCCTCCCTGGCTACACTCTTGATCCCAACCCTCACAACCCTTTCTTCTGAAATTCTGACACAGATAGAACTAAGCTGTCTCGACCAGTACATCAAGGTGAAGATTTATAGTTGCGGAAATAAGCACCTGCCTTCTTCATATCACCATCTTCAAATGCCGGCGTATGTTTTCTTTTGGGCTGTTCGTCTCAATCCTCTGTACTCTGATGTCAAAATTACAAAGTTTTCAGCAGCAAATATTTCCCACAATGCAGTTTGATATTTAACCAAATATGGTTTGGTTGACAGAGTTCATTAGTATCAAACGAGGATCTGGGGTAGTATCTGAGAAAATATTATGTGAAATTTAGGATATAAAATGTAAGAACTTTTGCACTATTGTATACTCTCCCAAAAAAGAAAGTGTGCATGCAAAAAATAACACTAAAAAAGATATATTTCATTTCCATTCATGGAAATTTTATTCAATCACAGATGAATCAATTTGTGATCAACACGAGAAATTTCATTACGCTATGACGAATACTCTTGGTGCCATGGGGAGTCAAAGACACTAAGGGTCAAACACAAAAGTCACACACTCAATATCTGGTATGACCTCCGTCTGCATCGACTACTGCTGTGCATCTACGCCTCATGGAAGCGAACAAGTTAGCATGGAAGTGTTGTGGGATGTTGTTCCATATTCTGATAAGCTTTCTTTGGAGTTCCACAAGCGTTGACGGTGCATGGGGAAGCCGGCGTAGCTGACGTTTAATTTCGTCCCATACGTGCTCAATGGGTGAGATATCGGGCGAATTTGCGGGCCAGGGAAGAACATCCACTTGTTGTTGCTGTAGATACTGTTGAACAACACGCGCTGCGTGGGGTCGGGCGTTGTCCTGCTGTAGAATGCCGCCGGGTCCGTGACATTGCAGAAATGGGACAACAACAGGTGTAAGCACTTCATCACGATATCTGGCTGCATTGAGATTGCCATCAATAATGACCAGCTCAGTTCTGTTACGGGCAGTGATGCCACCCCACACTATGAGAGACCCTCCCCATAACGGTTTCGCTCCACGACACATGGATCTGCGTAGCGTTCGTTTCGACGTCTGTACACTCTCTGACGGCCATCTGATGATGAAAGATGGAAACGACATTCATCTGTGAATAAAATACGTCGCCGCCAGTGTAAGGGATGCCTGAGATGTTGTCTACACCACTGCAGTCGAGCACGACGATGACGTAACGTCAAAATCGGACGAATTGCAGGTCTTCGAGGACGTAAGCCGTATTCTCTCAGCCGGTTGATTACTGTTTGAGGATGTATCCGTCTCAGGTTAGGGATGTTCCTGGCTGTCGTCGTTGCCGTTTGTTGCCGGTTCCGGAGATGGACGACACGGATATACCGATCTTGTGCAGGGGTGGTAACTCGGGGTCTCCCGGAGCGGGGTCGGTCTCGAACGTCATCATGTTGTGCATGTCTATGGACTAGCCTGTCTACAGTGTTACGGTGGCAGTTCAAATGCTGGGCAACCTCTCTGTGTGTTCTGCCAGCTCTAATCATACCCAGGGCAAGGAGACGTTGATTCATTGTCAAACTTGGCATGCTTATGTGGAGTCGTTTTAACAGCAGCGCAAGTTTGAATGTGAACGATAGGAAGGCCTTACTTTAGTGTTTAAATACCCAAGGATTCACACTGCTGCATGAATTTTCAGACTCTCCACGTGCAAAACATGCCTTTTCACAAACGTTCAGCACGTCATTTAACGTTAATGCAATTTTAACGGGTAAAGCTGTTTTTTGTGTTCAATATAACTTATTCATGAACAGGTTAACACTCTTTACACCTACGAAATTATTTTTTTTGGAGTTTGATCAATTTCTGCAATGCACACTTTCTTTTTTGGGCGAGTATATGTTGCAACTATATACAAAATAGATCGAGAAGGCAAAAGAAAATTAATTTGTTGATTCTAAGACACCGGCGCATTCATTTTTTTTTTTGGCCCGCGTTTGTCATATTTTTTTGGAGACAAAATTCAAAATGTATAAAACAATCATAGGGTGTGGTCACATCGCGATTTGCGATGCAATATGTCGTACACATTGATCCAATATTGTTATTCTCTTCGCGAAGTGCAACACGATTATCATATGTATGGACAGAATAAATATTTATTTAATTGGTTGGGAGCTAGATTAGTTTTAATGGTCTAAATTTGTTCATTAAAATTGTTTTATTACAAATTATTGGAGAGTGCCTGCAGGCACTCTCCAATAATTTGTAATAGAACAAATGTGTATGAACAAACTATTTTTTACGTTGGACTGAATACGAAGCATTTGCAAGGAAAATGTTGGATTTTGCACTGGTGCCCTCCGTTTTATACGCCCGTTTTGAAAAAAAACGGGTCGTATTATGATATACCGCTGTCCGTCCGTCCGTCTGCCCGCCCGTCCGTACGTCCGTCCGTCCACACGTCGTACAATAACTTGAAAATGCTTCGAGCAATGTTTGTGATTTTTTGGTTGCAAGTATATGTTGATGGAAGGAATCACCCTTTCGATTTGTGTCGCTGCCCGATTTGTCATTCCAGAGTTATGGGACTTTATTCGTCAAAGGTACAAGAATATAAAAAAATAACCCTGACAAGTACTCATGTATACTAATATTGTGTGCTTCCCTCTGTAATTAATAACGGGCGTATCATGCGCTCATGGCGCAGCTGTTTATTTTGAAAGGTCTGATTCTGGCTTCTTGCACTCAACCAGCTAAAGAAAACTCATTATTATTTTTAATCTCCATTTTGGCTATTATATATTGATTTTGTGTTGTATGATCACTGTAACAAAAAAGAAACTATCATTGAAATCAACATGGAAGCTCTAGTATTTAATTTTAGGCTCTCAAAACTGTATTTTAGGCATCAGGCGACCATTCCATCAGGAATAAAAAATAAAAATAAAAACCGCCCTCCCTCATTCGGTTTAAAAAAAAATGCCTGAGAACCCATTATTTAATTTTGTTTGGCCTAAAGTTGAAGGCATATTTCATTTTCTAGATATACATTATACCTCTTTATGTATTTCTGTTAATGTTTGAGTCTGACAGAAATTAAACAGATATAAGCTCGGTGTAACATATAGGGTCAATAACACCAGGCCCAATTTCTGTAAAACACTTATTTGCTTTGATATTTTTTTATACCCGAGGCTGATCATTTTTTTTTAGTTTAAACAATATTTATTCAAAAAAGTGTGTTATATGTGTGCAGAGTTTAAATGTGTGGCAATTTAGACAATACAGGTTATAGATAAAATACATAAGGACACAAAATAGCGGCAGACATAAGTTGTTAACGTAATGAGGGAGGGGATTCGACATGAAGCTGATAGCTTATGTAAATCGTCTCCCCAAATTTATATTTGAAAACAACTTACACCGATACATCGTGCTCGCTGTGGCTAAGTAAGCCATGGAGGGTACGACGTGTGGGGACAATTGACGCCGCCCTATTTTCCCAAAATTTTCAAATCACAAATGGGGGAGAGGTCCTGAAGTGGAACTCCAATTTTGTGAGGAGGTTCCTATGGCTACGAGCCTGTAATTGGTGTTTAAAGACGCTTTCAACAATCAGGTCCACGTCGTGTTGGATAGTTTAACGGGTTGGCGAAGCCGGATGAACCACCGAGCAGCAGCGAGCAGCTATCACACTCTCCTAACTTATTAACACTTTACCTAACGTAACGGCCAAAACCGGCCAGCGCTATTCTCAAAAATCGTCAATTAATTTTCATTATTTTTTTCATTTTTTGTCTTAAAAACATAGGTTATGACCCCTCGTTGGAACGAGCTCGTTCCAACGAAGGGTCATAACCTAGGTTTTTGAGACACAAAATGAAAAAAATTAGTTATTCAAGAATTATTTTTGCAAGTGTCGTCTGCTTTTCAGGTTAGGTAAAGGGTTAACTGTGTAGTTGTCGGGGTCGAACTGTCGACGTTTCTGTTTAAAGTCCAATACTCTAACCACTGTTACGGTAGATGCAGTACGGGAAAAATGACATGAATATGTTAACCCAACACACATAGGTGTTGAAATATCAAACTTCCAAGCTGCAAATTCTTCCCAAAATGCAAACAATGAATTTAACTGAATTGGTTAACCCTTTGAATCTTAGCGGCCGTTTTTTCGGCCATGAACTTGATAAGTTGTAACGTCATTAAATTGGATGGCCGTTCAGTAAATGTGTGGGGTAGACCAATTAACATTTTCAACGTGCAGCCTCCGGGCTGCACGTTGAAAATATTGATTGGTCTACCCCCAACACTGAGTATGGACTCTTCTAATTGCAGCCATTAAACTGGCATGAAAGATACCACTGGCGTTCAAAGGGTTAAATTCCCAGATGTATTATGGGGAAAAATGTAGCCTGAAATTTTGACATCAGTGCGTAGAGGGTTAACTCATCATTCGTGATTACTGGTGTTTGAAGCTACTTGTTTTTATCCTAAGTTGTGGACGAGATGATTGCGGAATGAAAAGTCAGCTGAGTGAAGCAACATACGGTGTTTTCTCATTTTAACTTTCTATGTGAATTCAGATACAAAGAAAAGCTTCCGTGCACCTTTTCCGCTTTGCATGCTAACACACACCAGTCTTTTCAATTTAAGAATGTTAATGGCATTTAGAAATTTGCTGAGATCCACAATTTGATTTGGGGTGTTATTGAGTTTTAACCCGTTTTGATTAATACTTAACAAAATATTAGCGATGTTCAGCTTCTTACTTCGAGACTTTTCAGATAGAGCCCTGTGAACCACAAATTGTACGGTCGAATCGAATCAAGCAGACGATTTCGAATAGAATGTTATCTCGACTCGATATCACGACTGTTCAAATGTGAAATATTGCCACGTCCCTTCTGGTATTTTCGTCCTTTCCGGTCTCCTGATTTGATCTCGACTGTTCCAAAACTTTAAAGCTGTTATTCTCATAAAAATCAACCGAGGTTCGGATCAACCGATCAGTTAACCGATAAAATTTTTGGGACCATTTCAAGAGTACCGTGCTGTAATTGATACCGTCCACCCAACATTCTCTTGTGCAAATGTCGCGGAGCAACCCTGTCTGTTGGAGCTAAAACAGAAATAACAATGTTTTACTTTTGCATCATTTTCTTCTTCGAGTTTCTTCCGTCATTCTGTAGTTTTCTCCTTTCTGTCAGAGGGAAAGGCGGGAAGACAGCCAATCTGGCTGTGCCTTTCCCTGCCGGTATACAAAAATTGTTATATCCCATTATCTATGTACATCTGAAATAATATTATTGTATACGAGAACCCTGTTATGATGTAACCATACGTATATATTTATCATTCTGTATTTTTGTATATTGGTAAATAAACATATCATATCATATCTTACAACCATAAGTATTGCCAGTCTCCACTAAAATATAGTATTCCACGGCTACTTGTCTGTTGTCAATTACAAAAGTGGAATATCCCAGGAAAGAATAAATACACAGAACGACGCGCGCGTGTCGTTTCGTGTTTATTACACGCCTTCACGTCTATAAAAAACAATTTTTAGAAGGACACTCAGCACATTCACTTGACAACTATCAACAAAAACAGCTCATTTTATCTTTATCGCCAACCAAGTTTGCGTATTCATATTCGTCTTCTTCTGAATTTTCATCAACACCTTCATGTATCGACTCTATTTCTTCTTCGCTATTTTCGCACTCTTTAACCCTTTACCTAACATGAAAAGCAGACGACATTTGCAAAAAAAAAATTCTTGAATAGCTTATTTTTTTCATTTTTGTCTCAAAAACATAGATTATGACCCCTCGTTGGAACGAGCTCGACGAGCTCGTTCCAACGAGGGGTCATAACCTATGTTTTTGAGACAAAAAATGAAAGAAATAATGAAAATTAATTGGCGATTTTTGAGAATAGCGCTGGTCGGTTTTGGTCGTTACGTTGTGTAAAGGGTTAAACTCGCCATATCCTTCAGTTTTATATATTTTTAGTTTTTTCGCAATCGGTTCAGTTTCTGGTGATCAGTCGTCTGCTCAACGATGTCCGTTCGGCAGATGTGTGCTGAATGGATTTTCATTTTCCCGCAGGGTTTAGTGTTGTTGTAGATGGGGGATTTCACAGAATAGGCTTGTAATAAAAGGTCTACTGGTATAGAAGAAGAGTTCAAGAGTAGACAATTGGTAGGATTTGTAGAACATTAATTTCGAAAAATTTCCGAATCGGTGCGCGAATCAAATCTTCAGAACGATTTCGAATCGAATTTTGAAACTTCACAGGGCTCTATTTTCCTATGTTTAACTCCTTGCACGCTGCTGGCGGATATTCTTGTCAGATCAAGAAATCTCTTCCCACTGAAACAAGTATAATTTGGACACATTTAATCAAATGTCTCCCTAATAAACTGAAAGGAAGTTTTTAGCAATGATTTCTTGCATTACATTTAGATGAATTTTTCATAAAATCTCGTCATGGCTGCTTTGAAGCAGCCATGATTATATTTAATGGAAAATATCTAAAATTCTTAGCGGGTTAAGCGTTAACGCACACGGACGCCCAGTTGAAATGTTAATCATCCCTGATTTATATCGTCATGAAAGTGGACTTCCGATAAAGTTATGTCCCTTGACATTAGTAAATGGGTTTCAACAGAGAACATTCAAACTGATTGGAGAAAAAAATGTAAAAACCACATTCTGTATTTTTATACAACTCTACAGGAAAATGCCTGAAGTTTGTGAAATGATGCGCACATCGATGATACAAATTCCCATATTCTTTGTGTTAAGGTGCTATATTAGTAATGGAATTTTGATTATTTTGAACATTCTCACCTCTAATATTCCTAAACTTCAAATTAAATATACACAAATTGTACATCAAAATAAAGATTCAGATGTATAGAACACGAAACACGTGTGTAATCAACTCATAGAGATGACCGTATGCACTGCTGGTTCCTGGAAGTCTGCTACTGTATTCGTACTAGAACTGATAATTTAAGAATATTTCACGAGAACAACTTGTGGCTAAATGTGCTTGACATATTCAACAACAAAGCTAGGGTGTCAAAATTATTCAAAACACAGCGACAGAGCTGCATGGGGTAAATTCCAAAACGTTCGCTTTTGTTTACATATGAATTTACTTTCGATTTTCGGTCGACGTCATCGCACGGAAAAAGCATCGATCTGCAACGCCGTCTAAAATCAAATACTATTATTATATAGAGACAGAACAGTTGCCATATTCAATGCAAGGTATCATTATACCTGTTGAAAACTCTTAGAATTACGATTTTGTTTTTCGATGCAAATTCGTGGTATCGAATGATTTGCGCATGTCTGTCGAACTCGGAAACCATCTTCAATAAAAATGCAGACAATGTTGTTTTTTCCAAAATGCAGTCATTTTGCTGCACTCGACAGTGTTTTGAATGCGCAGCTTTGTTATTGAATATATGAAGCACATTGGGCCACGAGTTGTTTCGCGAAATATTATTTTATTATCAGTTCTGGTACGAATACGATAGCAGGCTTCCAGGAACCAGTGGTGCCTGCTGTCAACTCTATGAGTTGATTACATATGTGTTCCGTGTTCTATACATCCCAATCTTCATTTTGATGTATAACTTATGTATATTTTATCTGAATTTCAGGAATATCAGAGGTGAGAATTTCAAAATAAACAAAATTCCATGACTAATATGGCACCTTAAGTTCATTGGCAGTTTCAAATTAAAGGGAGCTAACTTTTCAGTAAATCATTTCCAGTGGCGAAAATTGTCATCCATGTGGTGCAACTTTGAAATCGGATAAAATTTTTGGACGTTTTACTCTATTAAACCTCGGATCTTTTATGTACTGAGTTCAAAATCAAACAATATTAGACATTTTATGAGAACGACAATGCTCTTTTTATCTATCAACTTGAACATTCTCTTTCAATTGTTTTAAAGTTACTGTTAAAACTGAAGCCTGCACGAGTTTAAAAATAAACTTATAGGGCAAATCATTCAATATTTTACATAAAAATGGTCGATAGTGGGAGATCACTTTGGCAAGCGACAAAGCAATACATTTTAATACAACATAATCTAGTTTGCAGCTGTTTAAACGCCGTGGCTATTTGTCTGAGAAATTCTAAACGATTGTTTCAACCCCGTCAGCAGAACAGAACAATTATATTGCTGATATTGTGGTTCGGTTCTCCTTGTATATGTTGCGTACCCATTCGTTTTACGTTAGCCACGTTTTGCTCTGTTCTGGAGGGTGGGGGTGTCTCTGATTTTAAATCTTGTAATATAAAAGCACATTTTCAGATTTAATATTATTTTCAAGTTTTCTTTCATGAAAAATTGAAAAACAGATGCGGAAGCTGAATAATACTGTAGTACCCTCACAACTGATTTTAAAAACCAGCTGCTTAATAAAAAACAGATCAACGTATGCATATTAATCGCCGGGTAAATACAGTATTGAGATCGCACAAGTAGTGTAATTCTCGATGATATCGCGATCTGGTCGCGACACATTTCCACCAGTCGATCAAAGTTTCATACATTGTCCCTTGAGTGCAACAAGGCGCTATCTGCAATGCTAAAGCATTGCAGATGGCGCCTTGTTGAACTCAAGGGACGAAATAAAATATTGTGGATTGAAGGCTGAATCAAGAAAAACAAACGAAAACCAGATGTGGCACCAATTGCTAGGCAGTTGGTGCCGAAGGAAACTCTCACGGCGTTGGTGGTTCGAACCCCCGCCACGCCATTGTGAATAAAGCCAGCGTCCTTTCTTGATTCTATGGCACTCGGAAAATTTGAAAAAAGAGATATTCTCGCTGATTTCCATAAGGTGCAGTTTGTAGAATTACATGATGCAATTATATGATAAGAAATTGAAAAATTGAGTATTCAGTGTGTTTTGTACTGGTCTGTATATCCTTGGTTAACTAGCATTCCCTTTTCGGGGTCTGTCGGCGGCCGTGTGGTGTGGGTGCTCTACTACAGTTTCGCAAGGCGGTTGGTGCAGAAGGAAACTCTCACGGCAAGGGTTCGAACCTCCGCCATGCCATTATAAATAAAGCCAGCGTCCTTTCTTCATTCTATGGCACCGGGGAATTTTTTTTAAAAAAGAGGCGTTCTCGCTGATTTCTATGAGGTGCAGTATTTAGAATTAAGTCATGCAATTATATGATTAGAAATTGAATAGTATTTCGTGTATTCTGTACTGGTCTCGTATCCTTGGTTAACTAGCATTCCCGTTTTTGGAGGGGGGGGGGGGGCGGTGGCTCAGTAGGTGGAGGTGCAGGCTGCAAGCCGAGAGGTCCTCGGTTCGAATCCCACCTGCGGCAACTGCGTTGTGTCCTTGGGCAAGACACTTCACCCCCATTGCCCACGTGGGGGCACGGTGACGTTGTGTACTAAGGCGTACTGCACGTCGATGGTGCACTGTCTTCAACCAATGCTAACCCTGCTTGTGTGGAGTTAATATGTTGAGGAGCTAACAGTTGCTCGCCGTTGCTCGATGATTCTCTCCGGGGACTCCGGCTTCCTCCACCCGTAAAACTGTCGAGGTCATGATTAGCCATTGTGCAGAAATATGTGACCTTAAACACCAGTAAATAAATAAATAAATTCCCGTTTTGGGGTCTGTCGGTGGCCGAGTGGTGTGCGTATTCAGTACAGTTTAGCCAGGCGGTTGGTGCCGAAGGAAACTCAGACGGTGTGGGTTCGATCCCCGTCATGCCATTGTAAATGAAAACTAGTTGGTTTTGAAATCGCAAAGCGAATTTCCAGACGTCATTCAACGAAGCACGACCAACGCCGTCGCCGATGCCGTTTGGGGTAGGGCTGTCACGATTAATCGATTGTCGATCGGTCACGCCGAAATCGATTAGCATATTTCGTTGTCGAAGAATCGGTTAATTTTACACAGTTTTCGACGTTTAATAATTAAAAAAAATAATGAAAAAACTATTGTTTCTAAATGTAAAAGGTCTAGAACGTAGACGTTAAATCCCAAGAAGCCGTTAGAAGCATTTGTCTTTTAGGTACATTCAAAGCTTTGATGTTCTGAACTTTTGAACCGTCAGTGTAATAATCAAGACCAGTCGGCAGTTGCGAACTTGCGAAGTTCGCAACTGACGACCGATCTTGATTATTACACTGACGGTTCAAACGTTCAGAACATAAACGCTTTGAATGTACCTAAAAGAGGATCGTCTTCGTTGTTTACTTGACGTAGGTCAACTGACTTGAACTTCATTCTTTACGACTTCAAAGAGAGGAAGAGGGCGTCATCTAGGCACGATTAATCGATTATTATCTATTATTTTCGACGATTAATCTATTCCTAAATTCAACAATCGTGACAGCCGTAGTTTGGGGCCAAGTTTGATGTGTATTCTGATTATATTTTCAAAATTTGGAATGGCAAATGTTAAAAATGAAGATGAAATTAGAATGTAAACACAAAAGGTAAGATGGTACCTCAGCTTAGTTTACGTCTTATCTCCGTTATCTGACGTCCGATTTTAACAAATGTTTCAACTCTGTATTTGAGACCAAGAGAACTAAAATACCATAACATTTCGACTTCCAGCAGTGAAATGTAATTATGACGTTTGATGCCATGATTACCTTTTCTGCTATATATATAAAGCCTACAACAAAATTTTAGCTTTACACACCAGCCGCGGTGAACACGTGTGTCTGCGGTGAACACGCCAGCAATGGGATTTTAATAGTTAAAATTTACACCCACAGTGGAACTACATCCAAGTTGACCTTTGGTGACTTCGAGGTGAATGCAAAGTTGTCTAAATTTATCGCTCGTCGCCTCGAGAAGAGTGAATGAAAGCGGCAATTAATTATTACGTTTTAAAATGAGTTTACCTCATAAAATTAACAAACATGCTTTGTTTCATGTTAATAAAGCATGTATAACTCGAAATAGTATGCTATTATGTTATTAAAATGAAAAAGGCCCCGTGATTTGCGCGTTTCTTTTTCCATTTCGTTTCGGCGATAAAATTGACAGCCGAAGTACCGCCCACCGGTGCTCGTGTAAACAAAAACAGATTCGCACCTATGTTCGTATGCGGCTCAGAAAAATCGAGAAAAAATAATAACGACTCTTAATAATCTGACGATCATGGTATAAATTAAATATACCCAAAGTCGCTTGGGGTACCAAATGTTAACCACTCGTGGTGGTAACCGCTCGCCAAAGGCTCGCCGTTAACACCACTTCACCACTCGTGGTGAACATCTTGTACACCAAGCTACTATGGGTATTTTCTATATATTTCTGCTCCTTGATAGGCATTTACGTCATAGCTTCAACATTTTTCAGACAATCATGGTAAAAATGTGTGCCTTCAGTTGTCTCTAGAGCCGTCGGTAACATAAATTTGATGGAATGTTTTGTAGTTTGGGGAGATGGGGGTAGGGAGGGGGTAGGACTGTGAGCAAATGGAAACGATGTATCCCGCGTTGTTTACGTCCTATGTCCGGTATCTGCGCCGGATTTTCAAAACATTTTCAACTTTGTGTTTGGAACCATGGCAGCTACATGACCAACTCTTTCGAAAGATAAATTTAATTTTTGAATGGTTTTTGCATATCTTTCAGATTTGACGCCATAGCGTTTCGTTTGTTGTGCCAGTGAATATTCCTAAACATCATTCCAACAATCCCTTGCGCTATGTGTTTAGTTTCTACAGGAGTATCGTTTGCTACGTTTGAGGTGGGGGTTATATAAAAAAGGAGGGGAGTGAGTAAAAACATAAACTGAGATAAAAACGTCGAAAAGGGCGTTAAATAAATAATTCCTTAAACGGCTATTTTTTGTTTTCTTTTTCGAGCTCTTCCACATATAAAATGTTAATGTAAGTCGGACAACATTTAATTTTCCCGACGTTGGCGTCCTACCGTCACCCCAACGGCATCCCCAGACGAATTCCTGGTCGGCTGAAAAACTGATTGCATTTTTAGATATGGTTTTTATTGGACAATACATTTCAAATGTTTTGTTAGTGACTGTTCAACAAGAGGGCAGATTGGCGTTATTTCGGACAAAAGGTTAAATTTGAAATTATGACAAATGCATTTAATAGAGCCACAATGCCAGTAAAAGTGTTTAAAATCACATAGCTGTGTGTATTCTTTGTCCAGAGCTGGGTGTTATCATCATTTTCAATGAGAAATGTGTAAACTAATCTGAAGTGACATATAAAGGTAAAAGCATTTTGATAAATCAAAAAGCTGAAAAAACACCTACCCCTTAATTATTTGAGAGGTACAACTAAAATTTCATAAAAATCGGCAGACATTTAATTTTATTACACGCCTGTTCTATGATATCCCCATCTCCAGCAATACTAAACCACGCGGAAAATGAAAATCTGTTCCGTACATATGTGCAAATCGGAAATCTTTGACGGACTATTTTTATAAAGAAGCGAAATTTCAGTGGAATTTCCCACAAATTGTGCACCCCAGTTACAATTTGAATCGCTTGGGATAGCTATAAATCGGTCTCTGTGTTCCAATGTGTTTTATGTGCCAGTAGTTGATAGTTGTCAAATGAATGGCTGAGTGTCCTTCTAATAATGTTTTTTATAGACGTGAAGGCGTGTAATAAACACAGAACGACTACGGCCTCTCGTTCAATCCTTCCGCGCTGGCACTGGTGCCATATCGATTAGCCCATTCACACAGGCGTGTCGTTCTGTGTATTTTCGTGACGTTGACCTCAATAACGTCCCCAGAAAATAGAAAATACGGCCAGAATCGTTCAGAATTTTCCAGGTCAATACCATATATTTAGGTATGGCTTCTATTGGAGATGATATTTACAAAATTTGAAAGAGGAGCGTTTAACTTTTTCGCTGCTACGGAACCAAATGTTGACGGCCTGTGCTATAAGTCCCCACTCAGTACGGAGATACCACATGCAGGGAATGGATACCTCAGCACGTTGTTATTCTCAAAAGAACGCACGTTTTTTTTCGAAATACAAGCGGCAGACGATATGACATTATCCATTTGTTCTCCATCATTTTTCGCGTTTATGTAAATTCTGAAATACCCGAGGCAACAACGTGTTCAATAGTCCAAACTTGGCCCAACAGGCTGTTATATTTTTTTTGTTTTGTCGTCCTGTGGCACAGGACGACAAAACAAACAAATTATATAATGTAATTTGGAGCCAAGTTTGGACTACATGCTCTGCTCATTAAATAGGAACTAATTTTAAGTAGATTAGACATCTTTTCTATTGAGATTTATGGAGTGTGTGGGCTGGGAGTAATTTTGTAAACACCTGAATGAGATTGCCGCATAATGTTCCAATTTGTAATAACAGTTTTAAAATTACAATTAAGTGTACATTATTGGCTATTTCCATTTTGTTTCAGTGTAACTCCGTTGCTTCCAAAATATGATTTGGGGGAGGATATTACCAAATTACTCATCAGCGAAAGGGTTAATACAGGAGCTGATATTAAAATATAAAAATAATAAATCTCACATCACTCACATCGCGGACAGAAAATCGTACATTTTCGTCTCAGTTTTCAGAAAAAAAACTATGTGTAGAATTGTGCCAAACTTAGTTGGATGGCTTCATAACATTCGAGGTGCATTGTTGTCGCATTTCTTTCATTGCTCTTCTTTTGTGTTATGGGAAGTGGACTGGGTAGTTGGACTGGATGGCGACCTACTTGCGATCCAGTTTAAATTGTCCGCCTTTGTAATCACAGTGTACTGAAGCAGAGCACTAAGTACGTTCGGCGTCGAGATAACATCATTTGAGTCGACTCCAGAGACAAATCATTTCAAGGCATGTGATCCGGTTTACATACATTTACTGTTTTGTTAAATGTCTCTACAAGTTCGTGTAGACATCTTCGGAGTACTGATTTATTTACGTGTATGAATTTTCTTTAGTGCAGATTTCTTTCATAGTGTTTGTATAGTATTTCGCCCACAAGAGGAGCCCGTCCCACGTGTGTATTGAAAGAATGTCGAAGATCCCGCAATCAAAAGTGAGATTTGAGAGTCGTATTGATGATAGAGTTGAATTTAATATTTTTTCTTTATTTGCAATTTCAACTTCGAGCGATACCTCAAATTTGAACATTTCAGAAAATGAAAAGAAAATACTCGGATACAAGTGCAACAAGACCCATGAGATCACTGATTATTATGTCGACGCAAGGAATCGATGTGTAAACATTATAATCAGGGTTTCTGGTAAGCTCTAGAATAGCCCATTGCCTATATTTAAATTCACTATTATTTATATTTATTTACTGGGGTTTAAGATCACAAACTTATGCACAATGGCTAATCGTTTTACGGGTGGAGGAAGCCGGAGAGAACCACCGAGCATGGACAAGGAACTCTCAGCCCCTCAACATTCTAACTATGTTTAAGCTCCGCTCAAGCAGGGTTACGGCAGTGGAAGACATGTGCACCATCGACGTGCAGTACACCTTAGTGCAAGGCGTCATCGTGCCCCCATGTAGGCAACAGGGATAAAGTGCCTTGCCCAAGGACACAACGCGGGTCGTCCCGGACGGGGATCGAACTCGGGATCTCTAGCATAGAAGTCCAACAGTCTATCAGTCTACCACTGAGAGACCGCGCTTTAGATTCACTCGTCTGGGGTATTTCATTTGGTCGGAAAAGCGAACCTACGGTTCGCTTTTCCGACCAACTGAAATATTCCAGACGATTGAATCTAATAAAATACTATAAACATTCATTTTCTTTGAATCAACGCAATAAGAGTTGCTCAATGTAGACTTGATTTGACGAAATCTATGATGACATCACCATTAGAAATATAGATTCGCCACAGTCATACCATTTGGACTCAACACAAGTACAGTTTTATAATTATGCCGCGAAGTTCCACTAATTGTGTTAATATCTTGGTAGTTTCAAATGTGAAATACATACTTATTGATTGAATATATAACTGGAGCACGAAATAATATTTGTATAGTTCTGTGAGTCAAGGAACATCACATTACATCAGCTGTAGTCTGCGCGCAAACTCTACGAAAAGAGTGTAAACAAACAGCCGATAACAACATAATTTCAGGAATTAGGCTGGTGGCCCGAGATCTTGTTATTGCGTGTCTCACTTGGATTCAGCTTATTTGTTGATATTGTTCGACAAGGAGGTTTCAGTTAAAAGGCACCACACGATGACATAGTCCCAAACTGAAAAGAAACGTCGTCAATCTTTATTTAATCGCAACTTTCGCACAATGCCCAGTGTGTTTAATAAAGCGTTTAGAATTTACTATAGATAACCTAATGAAAGTAAATGAAATTACAAGTAATGATGGAGAAGTAAACGAGCAAGAAATAATTGCTTTCACGTCAATCCTAGAGATATCGAAAATGCTTAAATACACATGTTATTGTTCTCAGCAAAATGCCGAAAGAATTATCGATCAGTTGAAAGTGAAATAACAGGAATTAATTGCTAAATACGTCAGCGAACAACTTAATTTACAACCCCTGCAAGGCGGCAGTTTGTCAGCTAAGGACAAGTTTGTGTCATAGTCCTTCGGTTTATAACAAAATGAAAAACTTATATAAAACAACAATCTAAAGCTCTAACGAGGAGTTTGGTGTCACGGACATTTAACCCTTGACTGGGCAATGCGTATTTTGACATATTGTGAAATGAGTGAAACACTGTGCCCTCTGCAATGCATTGCAGGTAGCGCATTGTTCCACTCAAGGGACGATTTGGAAGCTCTTGCAGAATATATGCGTAGCGTATCTGACTACGTTGAGTAGTGTTATATTGACAGATGTGTAACTTAATGAGCGTTATGACAGCAGCGTGTCACTTCAGCGAATTTTTCCCGAAAAATATTATACGTGACATGGTGTGTAGCTGGCTTATACATTTCCATACAAGGCGGTGAGAGTTCATATCGGGTGAGGCGAAGTGACATATTTATTATGTCGAAAGTCCATGTAAATCAAGGGATTAATAAATTTTCAGAGAAACAAAGAACGACCGGACGTTTATTTTTTAGAAATCGCTATTGACAGCACCGCGTAGAATCCTCAACCGTAACTGGCACCGGTGTGTATCCATGGTGACAGTAAATAATCTTCGCTGTTCTTAGTGCGATATTTATTTACAAAATAAAACGTATCTCTTCAAAAATATCTGAAATAACCTTAGACACATTTACTGTCATTACCACATGAAAGGGAGCACGGTGGCTCAGTAGGTAGAGATTCAGGCTGCATGCCGAGGCGTCCTCGGTTCGAATCCCACCTGCGGCAACCGCGTTGTGTGCTTGGGCAAGACATTTAATTCCACTTGACCACGTGGGGGCAAAGGGGCGTTGTGTACAAAGGCGTACTGCACGTCGATGGTGCACTGGTCTTCAACCAATGCTAACTCTGTTTGTGTGGAGTTAGTACGTCGGGGAGTCTGACAGTTGCTTGGAGTTAGTACGTTGGGGAGTCTGACAGTTGCTCGCCGTTGATCGGTGGTTCTCTCTGGGTACTCCGGCTTACTCCAACCGTAAAACTGTCCGACACGAGATGACCCTGGCTATCGAAATTGTCGTTAAACCCCAATAAATAAATAATAAATATTACCACTTGAAAAGGGTTAACAAGGCACTTATAATTGTTCAAAAAATCACTTTTAACCCTTTACCCAACGTAACGGCCAAAACCGCCAGCGCTATTCTCAAAAATCGCCAATTAATTTTCATTATTTCTTTCATTTTTTGTCTCAAAAACATAGGTTATGACCTCACGTTGGAACGAGCTCGTCGAGCTCGTTCCAACGAGGGGTCATAACCTATGTTTTTGAGACAAAAAATAAAAAAAATAAGTTATTCAAGAATTACTTTTGCAAGTGTCGTCTGCTTTTCAGGTTAGGTAAAGGATTAATCTGTTGAATAAACTGTAAAGAACATGTTCTCTTCACCATAAAGAATCGATAGACTATAGTGTAGTTGGTATAGAGTCGTAAATACAACAAATACAAAGAACTTTTGGAACTACGAATAATATTTTCTGTCCATTTTTTAAAATATTTAATGTTTTAAATCAATAAATACGATAGCTTGAAAATATTTTTGGTCCTTAAATTCTCTTATTTTATTTTAACTCAAATTTTACAATTCGAAGCGAGTCGAAATGCATCAATTTGATCAAAATAGTAATAGCTGCTACTCACCTGATATCCAATAACACCAGTAGAATTACTTGAAACGGTGGAATCCTTAGATGGTATTCCAGCGTGTTGATTGGACAAAATTACTTTGAGGCATAATAAACCAAAAACTTAACGAGGTTGAGAGGCATGTGGAAGTTTGTGTAGCGGCCAGTCAACCCTTAATTAGCATGATCTCCCCAGCTTCGCTTTGGTCAATATCCATATCATGGGCTGACTGCCAGGTGTTTAGGAAATATGGCTCACAAACTTATGGAATACTTGTTAAATATAACATGGAAAAATAAGGTGCAATCTTATGGTAGACTCCTTTTTCATCACTTGTTGTTTCTAGAAGCCTGAGACAGGCCTGATCTTTCACTCAACGAGGTGCCTCGTGTTAATACTATAAGTCATTGTGATGAATTGACGGTGACCTGGTCTGAGGTTTGAGACTCGGGGTTTATGTTTAACCGAGACGCGGAGCGGCGAGGTTGAACATAAGCTCCGAGCCGCAAACCTCAGACCATGTTACCGTAAATTCATCACAATAACGTATATGTTCCAATGAGACCCTACCCACAACCATACGCCCGCATCGTGAAAAGAACAGGGTGTGGTAACATTAATCAGTCTAGTAAATAAACCTCTCGTGCACCCCTACGACATCAATGGACAAATAATCAATAAAAAATAAAGGTCGATGTTTGTAAATTAAACAAAACTTCATTCGGAATATCGTCTGCTGCACAGATGTAAAATCAAGAAAAATTAAGCGGTTTGCAAGTCATTCTGAGGATGAAATAATTACGAAACGGGCAACATGATTTCAAACATTTCTCGTAGTGACGTCAGACGATAATATATGCTACTGGAGACGTAAACATAGACAAAATAAAGCTAACTCTCGTTCAATCGGAGAGCGAAGACTTTACTCTTATTAAAGACAGAAAATCAGTACTTTACACAAGCATTCCAGTTGCATCTGCAGAGCTATTATACGAGAATTTGTTACTATCGTTCTCTGCCTTCATCACAGTATGGAGATAAAGATTTTCAAATTAAGACGCATACTATGTGACGAAAGCAAATTTGTTGCATGCGTGTTGCCTCTTCTGATTTCAGTAGTGTTTACTTTGTCGTTTAATGGTAATTGTAGTGCAGCTGAGCACTGGGGTGGTAACAGATTATTTGGGTGTTGATAATATTTCTTGTCAATAATTCTTTCGTGAGAAAAGGGAGACTATTTATTTCTTAGAATACAATTGTACCATCCCATTTGACACGCTAAGTGATCGCTTAAAAGGTATAGTAATGAGGCACAAATCAGTGCACGCTAAAAGCACTTTACAGCACAAAATGAGTAAAGAACGATTATATGTACGCTCGAATAAAGCCATTAGACACGAACAATTGATATGCTTTATGCATTTAGTAGATATTAATGCTGAAAAACATTTACTTCAACCTAATAGTCTTCAAAAACAAAAGCATATATTTATGTCATGCAGTTGTGGCTCGTTACGCGGAGATGACACTGCACCTACAGTTCTGAGTGCGATATTCATTTACAAAATAAAACGCATCGTTACAAAAATATCTTAAATGATCTTAGACACATTTATTGCCATTACCACCTGAAAGGGAGCGCGGTGGCTCAGTAGGTAGAGACGCAGCCTGTTTCTGTCTAAATAAATTGAAACACTCTCTACTTTGCGGAGTTAAAATAAAAACCAGGTCGCATCATGCTTCCTAGTGGTAACTTAATAAAAAGGCATAGTTTTCTAATCTTCTGTTTGAAATAACGATACCTTTCACTGAAACATGTTCTTGTGTCATAATTTTATCAACCAACGAATTGTGTAAGTTAAAATGAACGTCATAGGCCACGCCCACACAAAACATCAATCTCCTTTTCCACTTGACGGGAGGGTGCGGTCATTCAAAGCAACACTAAATTAAATTTAATTCTGATTTTGGCCATTTCCTGAGAAACAGAAAACACAGTTTGTAAATGTGCAGTTCGATATAAACCCAGATGACATGAAGTTGGTTGACCTTTGGCTCAGAAAGAGTTCATTCAGGCTATGAGTTTCATTTGTGGATTATTATGGCCGGTCATTGTTTACGTTTGATTTGAGTAAAACGATGACCTCGGACGATCATCTATTGCATATAAACAAATTGAACATGGAATAGAAAGCATGATACGGATTTCATTGTTCATTAAATTTTCTTTTGAAAGTCTTTTTAATATGATGAGCTAAATATTAATTACTTTTCATGTTAAAACAATATGAGCGTGCATTCACATTGTGCAGCGTAATCTTTAAAACATACACTGGGGGGGGGGGGGGGGGGGTGCAGTTTAGAGCGGGGCTTAAATGCGTATTTTCGGTTCATTGTGTTATGACAAAAAAATACTTTAGCCAATCATTTTGCCTGAAAATGTACGAACAGAAAAAGGTTTACTTATAGCCAAATGCCTTGTATTTGCAATGATCAAAATATTCAGTAAACATCCAACTAAAGCCAATTGCAAACCCAATAATTTATTAAAATTTCTACATAGTTTTAAAAAATGAAAATATTACGTTGTATATTTTACTTTCACTGAGAACAAATGCCAAAAGCAAAACCCCCTAAATGCTAAAAAAATTTGATAATAGTTTGTTTAACCCTTTACCTATCATGAAAAGCAGACGACACTTGCAAACAAAATTCTTGAATAACTAATGTTTTTCATTTTTTGTCTCAAAAACATAGGTTATGACCCCTCATTGGAAGGAGCACGACGTGCTCGTTCCAAAGAGGGGTCATAACCTATGTTTTTGAGATAAAAATGAAAAAATTAATAAAAATTAGTTGGCGATTTTTGTGAATAACGCTGGCCGGTTTTGGCCGTTACGTTGGGTAAAAGGTTAATTCACACCAACAGGTAGAGTGGGTAAAGGAAACGTTGGGTATAGGAAGAGAAAAGCTCGTGATGAAAGTAACTGTTAAATTGAACTTCAACTCTTAGTTCTAAATCAGTTAACTTTAAAAAACAAAAGAAACGAATTTTAACCAATTTTGCATGAGTGATGAGAGTATAAGATGATCAGTTGTTGTAATTATGCATGCTCTTATTGTTTGGCCAAACCAACCAATATCATTGACTCTCTACATGTGTATTGATTTACTGTCTTGGAATTTTATGGATGTCCTTCTGTATATTTATAAAACAACATGTAGTCAATTTACTGTTTTCTTTGTTTATTTTTAAAATATTCATGGGATGTTTAATTATATTTTTCAGTCAAGTGCCTGACCAATTCTTTCTCTGATAGTGGTCCAAATGACATAGAGCATTTAAAACAAAAAATGGCCGAAATTTATTATTGTGGTAGGAGAGCATAAAAAGGTGAATCAAATCAACCCATTTGCACTAGAAAAAGCCATAAGGGGATAGCCGATACTGTAAATAAGGTGAAAAAAACAGATCTGATGGTATTCTAAATGAATGTGCCAGAGATGTTCAATCATTCAATCTTTTAAAAATAAAAAGTGGTTGACACGGTGGTACAGGCACACCACCATAGAACCATAATTAACAGCCGTGGTGTTTTAACCAAGGAGGTTGCCGTTATCAACGAACTGGAAATACTCAATGAACTGAAACTTCAAAGAATCGCATCTGTTAAAAGAGTTAAAGTAAGGAAACAGGGAACGGATATCAAAACAACTACTTTATATATTCAATTTTAATACGCCACATTCACCAACGAGTAAACAAATCGGGTACATGAACACCGGGGTAGATTTGTGCCTTCGAAATCCATTTCGGTGCTTCAGTTGCCAAAAATACGGACACGGTAAAGACTCATGTAGAGGCCAGACTAGATGTTTCAAATGCAGCCGAAAATATAAAGAGCCATGCACAAGTGATACCATCAGATGTATGGCCTGTCAGGGCAATCATATGTCACTTTCGAAATACTGCTTTGTTTGGAAAAAAATTAAAAATGTAAAAATAAAATGTGAGTGACAGACACGTTTTATAGAAGCCAGACACGTTGTATCACCATTGTCTTGCATGATTACAGCATCGCCATCATATGCGACAACATTGAAACAAAAAGTATAAACACTATAAATTATTGTGATGAACCGACGGTAATATGGTCTGAGTTTGTGGCTCCGAGCTTATGTTCAACCGAGACGCAAAGCGCCGAGGTTGAACATACGCTCCGCGCCACAAACCTCACAACATGTTACCGTCAACTCATCACAATAACATATATGTTCCAAAAGGAAACTTCCCATAGCCCAAAACCTACATCGTGAAACACGAGAGGCTTTTCTACCAAACTTGTGATCGTTAAAAGTTGCCTTGTTTAAGGCAAGTTTTAACGATCAAAGGTTTAGTAAATAAACCTCTCGTGAACCCTCAACGGCACTGGATAAATAAGCAATAAACCATATAAACTCATTCCATCTTAGTTCGAATCGTAAATCGGTTTGTAATTTAGACAACACTTTATCCGGAACACCGTTTGCTGTACGTGTGAAAAATCCAGAAAAATGAAGCGGCTGGCTTGTCACTCCGTTGATGAAGCAATTAAGTAAGAAACGGGCGACATCATTTCAAATATTTCGCGTGGTAACGTCAGGCGGTAACATTTGCTGCTGGATCCGTAAACATAAAAGAAACTACACCAGCTCTCATCCAATCAGTGGGCGAGGATTTTACTCTTATTGGATCACAACCAGTTGAATGTCAGACAGCATAAACATGTCGCAACAGGAAAGCACAATACCTTCCTTATTACAGGCTTTTACTTTAGAACACACTAATCACACAGACCCAAAGTCAACGCAAACAAAGCCATTCCGCGAAACAGAACAGTAGAAAAAAACTATAAACAAACTACAACTATAACAAAGATCATAACAACAAAATCTTAGTTAGGATCAGAAAAGGAAATTAGAAAAAGATAGGAAGAAAAGGGAAAAACAAAAATATGTTATCGGACATAACACCCAAAGCAGTTCAAACAATTTGTTAAACGTAACAGGGTTGAATGCTTCAAGTCCACGCCAGTCGATGAAAGCATCGACAAAACGTTTTGGTAACTCCACAGGAATTCACATCGGAATAGGTCCCGGAGAAAAAAAATCACCCAATCTGGGCTATTTTAAGCATGTCAGAGGGCAGTATTTCACTTTATACCTTGGCGATCTTTTTTTATAATTCGAGCCCGCACAAGTTTCTGTCATTTCTTAAAGAAATCAACTTTTTTTAGAGATGGTTAATATACCGAAAAACCGAATCGATACCGATATCATGAGGATACCGAAAAAACCTAACAGAATCAATCGTTGAATACATAGTTGCGAGCCTAGTGGAGGGAGGGAAGGAAACTGTAGGAAAGATTAGGGTGCCAACACGGGAACCTGGGTTCAGAGTGAACGAAGAACTGAAAAGGGCCATAAAGGTTAGAAAAGCTAAATGTGCTGCATACAGGAGAAGTAGAAAACTTAAGGGGGTGGAAAGCAATGAGGCCATGGTAGCAAAGGAAGAATACCAACAAGCACGAAATAACGTAAACAAGATTAAAGACAACAACCGGAGAGTGCGAAATAGCAGTCTTATTAGGACGATAAGAACGACAGGGGGGTCGAGTTCGAGCGTATTTTAGAAATGGGTGAACAAACGTAACAAAGTGAATAACCCACAGAGCATTAAAGTAGATGGCAGAGTTACAGAGGGGCGAGATCAAATCGCATTAGAACTAGTCAAGCACTGGGAAAAGGTAAACGATAAGCGATGGGGCATGGGGAACCCACCAGAGTGTCCAAACCAGGTCGAGGAAAATCTATCGAACTTCGTGTGCAGCGAAATCAAAACTGAGGAGGTGCGAAGAGTGATCTCGAAATTAAGGAATGGAAAAGCCGGAGGGGTGGACGAAATTCCTAACGAGTTTATCAAAAATGGGGGAGAGGAACTCTTGGAAAGCCTAACTGCCCTATTCAATTTAGCCATAGAAAAACAAGAGGTCCCAAAGGAGTGGAGGGAAAGCAAAGTGACATTTATTCACAAAAAGGGGGAAAAAGACGTCTTGGATAACTATCGAGGGATCTCTGTCAGCAGCAACATTGGAAAAGTCTTTTGTAAAGTCCTGTATGGGAGATTAGAGGAGGTGATCGAAGAGAAGGGTTTTTTGGGAGAAATCCAGAACGGCTTCAGGAAGGGAAGGAGAGTCACTGATCATCTTTTCACGCTATCCCAAATGATAGAATCCGCGAAAGCAAAAAAGAAAAAGATGTTCATGGCCTTTTTGGATGTTAAAAAGGCATATGATAGAGTATGGAGGGAGGGTATGTGGCGCAAGCTGGAGGCTCTGGGCCTGGGGGGCGAGTTTGTTGGGATTATGAAAGCATAAAGATGTACAAAGTGAACTTAGCCTGGGAAACATTACAACAAAACGTGTGCCTATGGAGATAGGCCTAAAACAGGGGTGTATCCTTTCGCCAATTCTTTTTGCATTGTACATCAAAGGTTTAGGAGATGAAATCCTGCATAGCGACGAGGGGGTTGCAGTTGGTGACTTGAAGATTCCAGGGCTATTTTTTGCAGACGATATGGTGCTAGTGTCAGAAAGCGAAGAGGGGCTTGCGAAGATGCTGGGAATTGTTGGGAAATATGGGAGCAAATGGAGATTCGAACTTAATGAAAGCAAGAGCAAAGTTATACCCGTGGGCCGCAAAGTGGACCCCACTCGAAGGTGGAGAGTGGGGGAGTTCTGCATTCCGGAAGTTAGCAGTAGACTTCTTAGTGTAGGAGAGACTAGTGACTATGAGTACCTGGGGGTAAATATAAACATCACAGGAAGAGGCATCTACCGAAACAACACAAATAAATTGATTCTGGAGGGAAAGCGAATCCTTAACCAAATGAAACTTATAGGGAGAAACAGTTTCAATAAGGTTTTCATGGGGAAAACTATTTGGGAAATGGTGGGTCTGCCAAGTATGACATACGGTACGAAAGTTGTACCCCTAAACCAGACAGCTGTTAAGAGCTTGGAAATCCTGCAGAACGATGCAGGCCGATGGATAACAGGCTCGAGTAATGCCGCAGCGCTAGGAGCGATCAGGGGTGAGCTTGGGTGGATGAGGATCAAGGACAGGATAGACCTATTGAAACTCGGTTATCTTAATTATTTGGTAAATCTCCCCGATAGCCGATGGTGTAAAGTAATGTTCCTGAGAACTTTCAACTCAAATATCAAGACGGGGTGGATGGTCCAGGTGAGGGAGCTAGTAGAAAACTACTCATTGGAGATCTCGGGCCTTGACGTTGGGGCAAACCAGGGCAAAAAGATCGTCAGAGAAAGGGTCATGGGGGATTGTAACCGTAATTGGCGAGAGAGGGTCAAATCAAAGAGATCTTTTGGTGGCCTGCGTGATAAAGAGAAGCCTGGTTTTGAAGAGTACCTTGATGGCACCTTTGGGGGGTCACTGTTGTTCAAGCTGAGGTCGCGGTCCCTGGAGATGAGGGGAAAAATTGGGAAAAACAGTGAAAAGGCGTGCCAGATGTGTAACTTGGGCGTGGTGGAGACCCTGGAACACTTTCTTATAGAATGCCCAAAATATCAATCTAAATGAACAAGATTCACGGGGAGTATAATGGGAAAGAAGGATGGAAGAATGAAGGACATGTGGTTAGGGGGCGACTCAGAGGAGAGGGTTAATATACTAATCGAAGAGATTGGGAAGAATGGGGCAAGGGATCCCATCAAGCAGTTCGTCTCCGAGTGTTGGGAGGAGAGAAGAAGCGCGGGAATAGGGAGGCAGTTGGTAGAACATGGGTAACCAAGGCCTTCTCAAACGAGAACCGCGACAAATCAGCGGCCGGCCGAAGTGTTATTATATTATATTATTATTAATACCGAAACAGTCTGAATTTTCAAATTTCCCTGAATTCGCTATTTATTATTCTCTTTTGAGGCTCGATAACAGTTGAAAGGTTCATTTTCATGAAAGAAGTGACTGGTTTTCTTTTCAGTTTTGTTAACCCTCAATGGACTGGGCAAATGTCCAGAATTCTCACTAGACTACAACATGTACATGTTCAATTTCTTAGCAGTGATTAACATTTATCTAACAATCATGTAGATTTTGGCCTGAAAACCACGAGAAACGGTACGTATCACATAAAGTGTTCCGATTCCGTATCATATAGACGACTCATTCTGATTCCGTATCATATAGACGACTCGTTCCGGTAGCGCTACGGGCTGTCATAACATGCGCATGGATACATTCTATGTGCCTTTCAGTGATCGACCGAACATAATGTCCCAAAAATGTTTAAAAATAATTTAACCCTTTACCTAACATGAAAAGCAGACGACACTTGCAAAAACATTTTTTGAATAACGAGTGGTCATAACCTATGTTTTTGAGATGAAAAAATAATGAAAATTAATTGGCGATTTTTGAGAATAGCATTCACCGGTTTTGGCCGTTACGTAGGGTCAAGGGTTAAGATTATTTATGTGACAGAATTGTTAGATAAATGAATTATGGACACCACCTCGAATCTGATACAAATCACAGGACATGCACATTATCATGATAATCTCTATGTATCCAAAACCTGAACAGAAATCACTGCCAAGGTGTTTTGTCTATTATCACAAGGACTTCCTAAAGATGGCATGGTCAGTGCACATGATCTGAGATCGAAAAAGTCTGAAAAAGGTCTATAAACATTAAGGTTCGTCTAGAACAAGTCACAAAATTACTGTAGATATGATTTGTGTTCGTAAAAGAATGCTACGGTTGAGCTCTGTCATTAGTAGCGTTGTAGTAAAATGATACTACAACTTATTCTGTTTTTCCTGATGTGAATTCCTCTTTGGTACTATCAGCAAATCTCAGACAGATACTGAATGGCGAACCGATACCTCGGTATATCACCCTAAACGTACCGAAACAGATACCGAACTCAAGATTCCAATACCGCCCATCTCTAACTGTTTTATTAAATTTTGCAATTATTTTAACTCCTTTAAACTAGGCTTTTCAAGCCTCAAATTAATAGGTTGCTTTTATAATATTATTCACTATACTGTTTGCATCATCACTCATTACTTTTCAAACTACTCACGTTTGACATTTCATCGTTATTAGTTCCTGTTTTAATCAACCTTTTCACTTCGTATCCAACAACATGGTTTACGCTTCTGCTGTTTCTGGTCGCGATATGGCCGTAGATGCTGAGGTTATGTTAAATACCAATAAATAAATAGTATATTTTGTATATTCTTTTTCTTCTAGCATAATTTCAGTAATTTCAAAGTATCAAACGTCGTGAAAACATTCATGGATCTTTGTTTTTGGAGGCGCAGAGTTGGGAAGCGTTGTTGTTGTTCTTCTTCTTCTTAACCACGTAAGCAACAGTTAAATGACATATTTCTGGAATATAAGGGTCTGGGGGTATACTCGCCCCTCAGTATGTATGAGTTCCCAAACCGGTATAAATTCCCACAAACCCTGGAAAACACAAGGATAACGGGTTTATTACCAAGAATGTTGGTGTACTTAATACTTTAACATACATTGTGGGAAAACAACTGGCAGAACATTTGTACTTTGTAAGTTTCTTAATAAAACCAAACAAATATGGATGCCATTGGAACTGGCTCAATAAGCCAGTTCCAGTGACACCCATATCTGTAATATTTTATTGCACATAGACATTAAATTTCCTGTATTTTTATTTTTGCTCTAACATAACCAAGCAGAAGGTATGAATTAATAATTAAAAATGGGTACTTTTTAACCATATAGCCCACTATTGTGTATTGTTTTTACACCGCGGTTAACCAAAAAAGTCACTGTGGATTGAAAGTTGCACCGTACCTCTCATCCAATCAAAACACAGTATTTTGTTTCATTTGGAAATAATACAAGTTTCCATTACGGAAACAAATCAGTTGCACGGTGATGAATTAGGAGGATAAGAACCAAACAAATTTGGCGGGAACATTAAACTCGACTAAACCTACTAAGAATTAGGACTGTCATGATTAATCGATTAATCGATTGTTGATCGGTCACGGCGAAATCGATTAGTATTTTTCGTTGTCGAATTATCGGTAAATTGTATCCCGCTTTAGACGTTTAATAATTAAAAGAAAATTTGATGAAAAAAACTATTGTTTCTAAAGGTAAAGAGTTAAGAACATCGATGTTAAACCCCAAGAAGCCGTTGGAAGCATTTGTCTTTCAGGTACATTCATCAAAGGTTTGATGTTCTGAACTTTTGAACCGTCAGTGTAATAATCAAGACCGGTCGGCAGTTGCGAACTTCGCAACTGCCGACCGGTCTTGATTATTACACTGACGGTTCAAAAGTTCAGAACATCAAAGCTTTGAATGTACCTAAAAGAGAATCGTCTTCGTTGTTTACCGGAGGTAGGTCAACTGACTTGAACTTTATTTTTTATCGACTTCAGAGAGAGGGAGAGGGGGTCATCTAGGTACGATTAATCGGTTATTATCGATTATTTGCGACGATTAATCGATTCCTAAATTAAAAAATCGTGACAGCCCTACTAAGAATTTGAGAAAAAATGAACTTAGTAGTCGCGAAAAAAATCACAAAACCGTGTACCGTTCTGGGCCAACCCAAATCGCGTCGTATATGCTCCACTCCTAGGGTGTGGGGCAACCCTTTCAACCCCCAAAAATACGCTAGAGTGGATTCAAATAATAAACAAGCAATGTTTGCAAATCTATTTTTATTGCACGCCAGACAAATGTAACATAACGCTTGCTAATTACATTTGGGGTTCCAGTCTACTGAAACATTATCCATTTATGTAATACAATTAGGAAGGACAGTTGAAAAAAATTCTTAAATGACGAAGTCTTTCCTCCAAGATTTAGCTTTCGACGCCTGCTTTGAAAAATATCGATGAGCTCGTTCCAAGAGGGATAAAAGCAAATGTTCCGAGGCAAATAATTAAGTAATGGTAAAATTTGAATGGAGGTTTGGGTGGACAAAATCGGAGGATTATATCTTTATGTTTTTTGAAAGGTTAAAAATAATAAAAGATCAACTACTCCAAGATGCCAAATTTTTACCAAATCTGTGGTGTTCAGTTACTCGTTACCCAACGAACAGGATATCAACATTATTTTAATTATTGTTTTTAAATTTTGTCCAAATAATTCAACAAAACCATATCACGTGACCCCTCATTGGAACGATCTCGTTCCAGTGAAGGGTCAACTGATATGGTTTTGTTGAATTTTTTGAAATTTTTTTTTTTTCATTTTTTGCAACTGCTTTATTTGTAAATTTCGCGGGTGGATGCGGCCGATTCATAAGGTAAAGGATTCAATACAGAAAATTAATCAATGTGTATTAACAAGCTTCTGTTTTATAAATATATTTATTATGTACTTTATAAACAACTACATTTCTCTTGGCTGGATCTTAAACACGTGACTAGTACTCAAAAATCCATGTACACCTGGTTTCCAGTGAATATCAACTTTCTAAATTTAGCTTTTGGAAATCCCCTCTCTAGTTCTATTTCAATCGACGTGCATGCGCAGTCAACCTAATTTGCTCCAACTTTGAGAAACTTGTTGACCTACTGTGATACATTGTTTATTTATATGTTATTCTACAGACAGATGATAACTATTTTATTGTTAAATAAAAGTATTTCTGGTTGATATAATTGAACTGTTAATTGACAAATAGAAGATTGTTTTTTTTAGGATGGTACATATAATAAAACAATTAAGGACTTTTTTGGTGGTAAATATGATGTGATATGAACCTAAAAAACTTATATTGACCTCGGCTAACGCCTCGATCAAAATAAGTTTTTTAGGTTCGTATCACATCATATTTACCACCACAAAAGTTCATAATTGTATAATGTAAATAGTCATTACAGACGTTTTTTTTTCTAAATTTCCAGAAATAAGACTTCTGTGAATTTCCAAATGAGCAACGTGTCCTTTGTTTAAAAAAACGCACCCAAATCCACAATTTTCAGCATTTTTGACACAAATTATGATTTTGGTGCAATCGACCGACTTACATCTCACTGGGACAAGTTTGTGAATGAAGTAACAAGTTTAGATATCTTCGATCTGTTGCTAAAAGCATTTCATTGAAGGTCGTCTTTAACATGTACTTACTTTTGTGAAAAAAATAAAATCAAAATTACTTCTTATATAAATTTAAATTTGTTTTTGACGTATTTATACTCACGTATTCTGATGGGCTGCGTTTTTTCTCCACCCGTCAAATGCATTAGCTTAGCAAAAATAATGAAAATGTAAAATTCTATCGGACACATGACACAAGAACACGTAATATCTCTGGGATGAACAAAATGCGTCGTTCTCAAACAACCAAGTTGAAAATCCACCTGCAGGTCAAAGTCGGTCTTTCCTGAATATCATTGCTAACCACGAGTCGATGTTTGTGCCTTCATTTTACATTTTCATATACTACATACAACCTTGTGAAGAAACAAATTTTGCTCTGTGCTGATCGATCAATAGATTGTCAGTATGCTTCAGAGTATTCCTCTGATCACAATATAATAGCTACTTCAAAAAGCAATACGTTTTGTATATTATAAGAATACCAATAATGACTGAATACGAGTTTTATTGCAAGTTCTAGTTTCAGAATCAGTTAACTTGTCGATTGAGCGTTGTCGTCGAAACATTTAACATTTAACTGTTGTAAATATACTACACAAAATAAGTTTTGAACCATTCCAGTTTTCCCAACTTTTTCGAAAGTATATTTGGCCGATTGTTTTTACGAAATGTATTATAGGAAGAAGACCTATAGTTTCACAAGAAACTGTAAATTTTAACTTTGGTCTACGTTTTCCCTTGCACACCACAGAGGCCAGAAAGTACAATGCGGCTGTGGACTGGTCACTTTCCACGGGTGGGCAATATTTCCATGGATGCAATAATATTAGATTCCAAACACTAATTATAGGAATAATCATCAAAAATTTAATTAATGAAGCACCGGGTACAACCCGGTGCTTCATTTATTAAAATTTTGCTGATGGCGAATTTTATTACCTGGTAAACGGAGGCGTGGATATCACTGCCCGCGTGCGGATTACGACCAGTCCACGGCGCCTGTACTGGAGGTAAGGGGTACTGTTTTGAAAATCACAAACTGACCTGCATCATGTATTGCATTGCATCGTTAGATCTGTTTCTTATGCGACGTCTGTAAACTTTAACCCTTTACCCAACGCAGACGATATCAACATTTATTATTTTAAATATCCTGTTTTTAAATTTCTCAAAAAATTTCAACAAAACCATGTCATGTGACCCTTCATTGGAACGAGCTCAATGAGCTCGTTCCAATGAGGGGTCACATGACATGGTTTTGTTGAAATATTTTGAAAAATTTAATTTTTTCAACTGCTCAATTTGCATATTACGCGGACGGATGCGGGCGATTCGTTAGGTAAAGGGTTAAACACGTCTGTTCAATGCGTTGGGGTAGGATATTGTTCGCCCGTGACAGAGCTATAGCAAACTGGTACAGCACAGTCCCCGTGGACCGGTTGTAATCCACGTGTGGCTACTGATGTCCACGCATGTGTTTACCAGGCAGTAAAAATCATGATCGACAAACCTTTAATTGAGGAAACATAGTGTACAACCCGGTGCTTCATTAACAAAATTTTTGATGATTATTCCTATAATTAGTGTTTGGAATCTAATAAAATTGCGTCTTTGGAAATATTGTCCACCCGTGGAAAGTCAACAGTCCACGGTAGCCGAACAGTATGAGCGCTAGATGCATGGTTAGAAAGTTTGGTGTAACTTCTTGTCCAGGAATGAGATGAAATTGGTCAGGATCAAGGTCATACTTTCATCCACAATTGTTAGACAGCTCTATCTGGTGTGTTTACATGTTCGAGGTGCACATACCCGATACTAACTAGCAAAAATGTGCGTTTCGGATACCATCCACTCGTACACGTGACCAGTGATTCCGGGTACATTCTACAATCAATTTGTCCAAATGATCAATCATTTTTCAATAAATGAATAAGCTTCCATGTGGTATATTGTTTTTCATCGTTGTTTCAGTTTGTCATCTACATCGAATTGTTTGGGGTGGTTTAACCCTTTACCCAAATGTAACGCCCAAACCGGCCTGCACTATTCATAAATATCACCATTCAATTTTCATTATTTGTTCATTTTTTGTCCCCAAAACATAGCTTATGACCCTTCATTGGAACGAGCTTAATGAGCTCGTTCCAATGAGGGGTTATAAGCTATATTTCTAACGCATAAACATGTCAAAATTAGCTATTCTAGAATTTTGTTTTTGAGTGTCGTCTGCCTTTCGTGTGAGGTGAAGGGTTAAATTGTGAATAAAGATTGAATGCAAGTTTTATAGCAAGACCAAGTTTCAAGATCACTTATTTATCGATAGATCGTTGGAGTTTTGGTCTACTAGTTCAACCTCTGCCCAACAATACCGTCATCGCAAAACAGTCTTTTTTGCAAGTGGATAGCGCCACATATTCACCTATTGGTCGTGTGTTACGACCCGTAATGTAATAAATGCCCATAATGTAATACCTACCCATAATGTAATACAAAAACGACCCATAATGTAATACGAACCCATAATGTAATAAAAAACGACCCATAATGTAATAAATGTAATAACGTGTAATAAATGTTAGGTACCCATAATGTAATAAAAAGTTTTAAAAAATTAGATACAAATTACACTTTTCCAGGCCCGTAATGTAATAAAATTCTAAGCTTGATTTTTGTTTTTTCTCTTTACTCCAGCAGTGCGTTCGGCTACTTATGACACATCCTGCGCCTTCATCAATGCTGTCAATGGCCCCTATGCCGTACACAGCCAATATGTGTGGGTGTGTTGGGATTACGATAGAGAGTATTCCGGGACCTGGGGCGGGTATACTCTGCTATGAGTGACAGGCATTATCCCTCTTCCATTTGTACCACCCACGCAAACGACTTCCTCGATAGCCTCTACTGCCCTGCCACAATCATATAGGTCTACCTTACAAGACATTCAATAATTTTGATTCCAGGATGGTCATTTATAACTGCAATCATCATATTCGACCGGCTGTTCACTTGCATAAAAGCAATGCGGGTAGCAGGTTCCTATACTAATAATAAGTGCAAGCAATTCTGGCCAAAGTTGCTTAAACAGAGGGTGTAGTGGGGTGCAGTGGGGTTTGGGTGCACAGTAACCGGATAGGGGGGGGGGGGGCGTATAGTGTGGGATACAAGGAAAAGATAGAACAGAAGCAAGACGTTGAGTCAACCGGCGCAGAGGAATATCGGGAGGCGATATGGTGAGTGTACTGGTATTGGAATGGGGGATATCCTATAGCTCGATGGGATTTGGATTAGGCTACTTTGCTCCAAATTAAGCGTACAATCTATCCTCTGTCTTTCCAATTTTCACTACCTAAACAAATTAGTAATTTCCCTGTACTGTACTACTATAAGTTCATGTCGCACCCTCCGCACCTTGAAACCAATGAGCCCGAGCCCAGGACCACACTTAATAACGACCACATCATATTCCCGGTCCTGTGATCACATGTGTCAAGTAATATTATCAAATGCTTTCCAGTCAAATAGTTTGCACTTCGCACATGCAAGAAAGACCTTACATTTTCAATAAAAATTGTATCAGTTTCAATAGTGACAGCTCTGAGTGAAATGGTTTCAACTCCTTTCAGTGTTATTTTTCTAAAACCTCAACACACCACAGATTGAACACCCTCAATTGATATGAACCGAAGCAAGTTAAACGCCTTGTAGACTGCTATCATCCACGCATGCCACCTTTGCGAGAAGATTGGTTAAGAGTATGTCATGTTCACCCGTGGCTGTGACCAGCAACTGAGTCGAGTTAATGTGCACATCACTTGGTTGTACAAAGCAGCCTCTTTGTATTGAGCTCAGGGGATTGCATTCTCAAATAAATTTCACCAGTGGTGTGGCATCACTCATAGTATGCACAGGACGAATGCAGATCTATAATAGAGAGTAGTTTTGGTGGTTCTTGAGATTATGTTGATTGGAAAAGCATTCCACAGCATTTTCTGAGCTGTGGGGACTACCACTTAAACCACCTTAAACCACCTACATTTCCTGACAGTTCCTGGCGGTTGGCAGGAACTTCCTGCCAACCGCATACTCTATCACATCGACTATTCGCGTGTTCATCCCCGCTATTGTGCCATCTTCTCCTAGGCTACACTCAAACAACATACGTAGCTAAACACCAGGTGTAACATGGGCATATCCGTTTGACCGTGAGGTGTGACCTTGACCATCAATCCGGTGACCTTGAACCTGTGTATGGGCCGATTTTTATGAAACTTGGTGTGTGGTTCGGGCGCCCAACAATTTTGCCACACCCGATGCCCGTCATGTGTGACCTTGATTGATATTCACACCGTTGACCTTGAACCTATATCTCGGCTCATGTTGGGCCGATTTGCGTGAAACTTGGTATGTGGGGGTAGTTCGGGTCTCTCTCTCTCTCTCCCCCCTCTCTCTCTCTCTCTCTCTCTCTCTCTCTCTCTCTCTCTCTCTCTCTCTCTCTCTCTCTCTCTCTATATATATATATATATATAATGAGCGTCCTGAACTACTCCCACATACCAAGTTTCACGAGCGTCCTGAACTACTCCCACATACCAAGTTTCACGAAAATCGGCCCAGCATGAACCGAGATACAGGTTCAAGGTCTACGGTTTGAATATCAAGGTCACACATGCCGGGCATCGGGTGTGGCGAAATTGTTGGGCGCCCGAACCACACACCAAGTTTCAGGACAATCGCCCAGCAGGAGCCGATACACAGGTTCAAGGTTTCCGGTTTGATGGTCAAGGTCACACACCCGGTCAAACGGATACGCCCATGTTACTCCTCGTGTCTAGCTATGTATGTTGTTTGAGTGTAACTTAGGAGAAGATGGCACAATAGCGGAGATGAACACGCGAATAGTCGATGTGATAAAGTAGGCGGTTGGCAGGAAGTCCCTGCCAACCGCCAGGAACTGCCATGACTGTAGGTAGTTTAAGTGGGAGGCCGTGTGGTGGACTAATAATATTACTTGACACATGTTATCACAGGATCGGGAATATGATGTGGTCGTTATTAAGTGTCATCCTGGGATCGGGCTCATTGGTTTCCAGGTGCGGTGGGGTGTGACATAAACTTATAGTAGTACAGTACAGGGAAATGACTAATTTGTTCAGGTAGTGAAAACTGGAGAGACAGAGGATAGATCGTACGCTTAATTTGGAGGAAAGTAGCCTAATCCAAATCCCATCGGGCTATAGGATATCCCCTATCCCAATACCAGTACACCTACCATATCGCCTCCCGATATTCCTCTGCGCCGCTTGACTCAACGTCTTGCTTCTGTTCCATCTTTTCCTTGTATCCCACACTACCCCCCCCCCCCCCCCCCGCCACTATCCAGTCTTGGTGCACCCAAATCCCACGGCACCCACTCCACCCTTTGCCCCAGCAACTTTGGCCAGAGTTACTTGCATTTATTAACAGTAGGAACCTGCTACCCACATTGCTTTTGTGCAAGTGAACAGCCGGTCGAATATGATGATTGCAGTTATAAATGACCATCCTGGAATCAAAATTACTGAATGTCTGGTAAGGTAGACCTATATGGTTGTGGCAGGGCAGTAGAGGCTATTGAGGAAGACGTTTGCGCGAGTGGTACAAATAGAAGAGGGATAATGCCTGCCACTCAGAGCAGAGTATACCCGCCCCAGGTCCCGGAATACTCTCCATCATAATCCCAACACACATGTTGGCTGTGTACGGCATAGGGGCCATTGGCAGCATTGATGAAGGCGTAGGATGTGTCATAAGTAGCCGAACGCACTGCTGGAGTAAAGAGAAAAAACAAAAATCAAACTTAGAATTTTATTACATTACGGGCCTGGAAAAGTGTAATTTGTATCTAATTTTTTAAAAATTTTATTATATTATGGGTACCTAACATTTATTACACGTTATTACATTTATTACATTATGGGTCGTTTTTTATTACATTATGGGTTCGTATTACATTATGGGTCGTTTTTGTATTACATTATGGGTAGGTATTACATTATGGGCATTTATTACATTACGGGTCGTAACAGTCGTGTTTTGCTTTACACAATACTGCGAAATGAAGACCGAATCAAGAAAACAAAAGAAAATAGCATTGCCGATTCAAAGTTCTTGCATGTCCTTTTCGGCAAATGTGAATCTATACAGCTTGTTTTTCTTTGCCGCTTTCTTGCAGTTTGAGTATCGTTTGCATCGTGTAATTTATTATAATCTACCTGGAAGAAGCGTGGGCTATTTTGTCGTCTTCCTGTACCTCAGTAGGTACGACCCGAATTCTTCTATGTGCAAATCCCCCTTCATTGAACCGATTTCAATGGAATATCATCGACCGTTTTTGTCTGGCGATCCCATCAGCTCTATCAAAATACCAAATAAACGTTCTGAAGCTAAATCTTTGCAACTAGAACTTGAACCCATCGAGAATGTATTAGAAAGGAAGGCGATTATATACGAGAATCGTGCATGTGCAACACCCACATAAATGAACCAATTTCGATGACCACTAACAAGGTACCATGCGCATAGTCCACAAGTTTCCATCATTGACGATTTTATCCAAGTTATACCCCTTTAAATTTAAATTTATTATGGATTTCTAAATGATATTCTTCTGTGCACAAACCTGAATGTCACTGCTAGACTTGTAAGATGAGATAAACATGCTCAAGGAACGGGTTCCGTCCAATAATCTTCCTCAGAGTACTCTCCCACAATACCTTCAAGACTACTTTGAACTTGCACACGGGTCGAGGGCAGTGGCCCACGCTTTGCATTGCCCTTGTAATTGTTATAACATGAAACATTGAACAATACTTACGTATCAATACTTCTCAAGAAGTGAATGCAATTTTTATAATCTTTATTGGAGTATGAACGTGTGGGAATGGGTACATCTTCGGGATTCATACAATTTGTACCCATTCCCACACGTTCATACTCCAATAAAGATTATAAAAATTGCATTCAATCCTTATAATTACATTCCGTAACTGTTTAAGCTACTTTTTACCAAACAACAAAGCAGAAAGACGAAATAAAACATGTACGAACGAACGAGGCGAAAAACCCCCCTCACACAAAAGCCGAAGCGCACAACTCTGAGTTGAGCGTTGTTTTTCGGCATTGACACAAATTTGTCAAATTGCCGTCTTTTACAACGAAACTTGGAATGTTTAAAACAATTTTAACGGGCTTTATGCCAGAGTTGTGAAATGTCACCAAAGAAACAGCAGCGGAGTTAATCACTGCGAGAGGCGCTAAAAGTTAAAAACCCGCCCAAACACCGCCAGAATTACATTCTGTCAACAGTGCTCTACCGTAAATGCGGGTCAAAGTTCGACCAAATGTATTCATTGGAAAATGAACTACATTTGGTCATGACGTTTTCATCCAGCTGACCAATGGGAATGGAGTATTTGGACTCAAAACGTATAACTACATTAACAATGTAATTATAAGCCGTTGAACCCGAAACACCGCTTTTCTGGTCCAAGATCGTGATACGGGGGGAAATCATGAAGTGGATAGTTACTCAGTGAATTTGTATGGTAGACCAACCAAGGCCCTAAGGCTGCTTGTTGAAAATATTGATTGCTCTTCCCACAAGCAACGAATTTCGTCGCTACCAGCTGATGGCTCTGGACTGGCAAGGACTGTACCATCAGTTTTGAACGAGTTAAGAAGAAAATCCTATGCAGAACTTCGCAAGTGTTATACAAATGAAAAATAACGAAGAAAATGTTTTACAAATGATGATCGACTTCGTCTCTTCGTCAATCCTTATAGATTTAGACAGAAGGGTTTTTGTCCGTCGCTGAAAATGAAAGTGAGAGGATTATGTCAACATGGGATATTGCCCAGTGGGTTTTGTCCAAGAGTTTTGTCTGGATACGTCGCGCGACAAGTTACTATTCATGTGCTGCATCCGTGTATCATAAGCTGTTTCATTAGACAAGTAGATATCCTCAAACTATTTCAATTTGGAACGGCGATATATTATCGTTGTTGATCATTGTTCACGCTCTCTGGTGCCAATTGATGTGATCTGGAATTACAATGGTCATATTGCGAATCTCGAGGTCTGGGTCGAATCGAATCGGGCAAACGATTTCGAATCGAATCGAATTGAATTTCGGATCGAATCTCACGAGTCTTCAAATTGTAAGTATTGTATCTTTTACAGCCGTAAATATTGCCAGTCTCCACTTAAGCATCTTATCTAACAATCAACTCACTTTGCATCCCAGAACTCGGAAAAACGTTTGTATCGGCCTCCCATTCCGATTCCGTATCAGAGAGATTCAATTTCTGGTAAACATCGCACTATCACATATATGCATTGTTATTACGCATTAAAATCTAGTTCCTGAAATTCAAAATTTGACCAATTGCAACGCAATTTAAACCGAATAATATGGGAAACGGGCTTTGTGTACGGGATTGTCAGATAAATGTATTATCACGACCATGTGCATATCCTATAATTTGTATCAGATTCTCATTCGTGTTTACAATCGGATCGCGACTCGTCCTGCCGGGCTTGTTGCGATCCGATTGAAAACACGACCTCGAGTCTGATACAAATCGGACGTCGATTCCTCTGTGTCGTCAAGTCAAGCAAAACACGGAATATTCCAGAACGATTTGGCCTCCTTGAACTATTCTTCTGTTATCAGGTTTACTGTATAGGAGACTTAATGATAGTAAAAGTGTTGAAAAGAAGATACTTGGTAGAACTTTGAGAATATCCCAACAATCGATAATTTTCGAATTAGAGCGAATCGAAACCAATCGATTCGAATCATTGGGGCAATTTCGAATCGACGTTTCGCGGGACCGTACACCATAAGATGTAAAAGATCCTGTTGTGTACATTCTCAATCAAAGTGATTTATCAACAGAATATTCGCGATTCCTAACGCGATTGTTCTTATTACTTTGAGAGAAAAAGGCTCTGGCGTACATGTACATTTATTAATAACACAGTGTTGATAAATTTCTCACTCTAACTGTAATGTTGTTTGACGATTTTATTTGCATCGCAGTTTTATGAAGACATAGTTACAGTGATCCCATGCGCAAGCTCTCTGCAAAAATCTAAATATTGACAATAACTCCCCGCGCGGAAGTGTGAATAGGTGTGTCCGTTAGTTAAAACTCATGTGTGGATCAATAGTCCCCATACACTTCATTTCAACGGGTTTTTCGGAATGAAGACAATTAAAAACGTTTCGCAACACCGAATAATTATAAAGGGTTCGTCGAGTTTGCTGATTCATTTTGGAGTGTGATTTATGGAGAGGACGGTTCACGCAGTGCACAGTATTTTATCAAGGCTTTTTAACCCTTTATCTAGCGTGAATTAAAGAAAGACAACACTTGTAAGTCATTTTCATGAATAATGAGAACTGTTAATAACTGATAATGAGAATTATCGCACGAGATTATTTTGGAATAGGATATCCTGGTCCAAAGCAATCGACTGTGATAATTTTTAACCCATCCAAACGTATGTGCGTTTCTGTATTTATCACACACCTACCATGTAACAACCAGTCTACACGACAATTGAACTAAACGCACTTTTAAACTGGATAATTGCTGCCTTTCCGTCGTTGCCAGCAAGGCATCACTGTTAGTTGGCGGGGGACCAACCCTAATTTTTGCGGCATCCAATTGACGACGGTCAGTGTCACGGACACGATGATCGAACTTCAGATCTTGCGGGGAATAACGCAACAAAAAGTTTTTAAATAGCTAATAAATTTAGCACACTTCATCATTATTTAACCAGTGGTGGAAAGTATTTGCCAAGGAACAAGCAGTCAGAATATTATTTTTATTTAGTAAATTTTTGACTCGAATCTGATTGTTTAAATATCCCGGGTAAACAAATTTAAATGAGGAACTTGGAATTTCCAATCGATCTCGACCCAGGCGCATTTGACCAATGATTGACATGTTTATTTAGACGGGTTCTTTCTCTGTTTACGTTGGAAACGAACTCGAACTATTTTGTATCACGAAAAGTGCGATACAGCTTTATTTTTATTCTACATGTAGAACAGTGGAAATACCGTATTTTACATTCATAGGTGTGTGATAAAGACACTGACGGTAGATTAATTGTCACTATCCGCCATTTTTTTTTTTTTTCACAAAATTCGCTTTCTCAATTTGGCTAATTGTGACCTTAGAAAGTTTGTT
Organism: Pictodentalium vernedei; assembly: GCA_031216915.1. Lineage (NCBI taxonomy): Eukaryota > Metazoa > Mollusca > Scaphopoda > Dentaliida > Dentaliidae > Pictodentalium > Pictodentalium vernedei. The sequence goes on from CM062292.1 coordinate 332,524,857, forward strand.
TCTGTTCAAAGTAGGCAGAATTGTAAATGCATTAAAAAATGTCTGAGGTAATAAATCAATAATGTTCTTGGCGATCAGTGTGATTGTCAGGGCAAAGCCAGCCTAAATATAGGGGCAAGGGCCTCATCTATAAAGATATTGTAAGTTCAAAAGATATTCCGCATCAAGGCGAAAAACCCTACGTGAATTTCACTTCTCTGTGACGCTGGACATGGAAAAAACACACGTGGTGTATATCCAGCTTCAGGGCAGGGACCCAGGGGAGAAACGGTATGTTAGATAAGGTATAATCTCATTTAATTTATACAGTAGTCGCGAGTCTTACGAGACGTAATCGGTTGGTGGCAGGATATCGTCACGGCCAATTGAGAAACGAGATTCTAAAAGATAGAAATGTCTGTCGTGTCGTCACCTGATCATTAGTTTTGCAATGAGATGGCAGGAACGAATCGGTTCTCTCGACAAGTGAAATCACCGTTAAGTCACGCGCGAGATGACTTGTATTGATTATGCCTCGGAACACGTCATCTCCCACCGTTTTGACAGATGGACAGATGAGCGTCTGCCCACTTGACAGTTTAGGGTAAAAAGTATATATACCTTGAAGAGCAGAGCATTAGACACACACTTGGGGTCACACACACGCTGGTGAAGTCCAGGGCAGGCGGACTCTGTTTCCTTGCATAGGGGTGCCTCCGATCACAGGACCCTGAAACGGCTAGAATCGCCAGACAGGGCATTCCACGATTGATTTAGCTTAAAGTTGATAGGCGACTACAGTGCCAAATTTGTTGAGAAGGAAAACCCAAGGTGAAACGTTAAAGTTTAGATTTCGAGTAGCAGGTATCAGCCTGCAATAGTCAGAAGTGTAGGTTAATTGTATTGTGCGTATTAACCCTTTGAAACGTAAGACTGATTGCGTTGGGAGTAGTTTGTTTTGCTGTCGAAGCATCGTAATACCGACTGGAGATCGGTGTGAGTGACAATTTCGCCCTAGCACAAAAAGGGGCATTTGTGAATCGTGAATTCAAACAGGAACAGTGAACATTTCAATAGGACTTTCACGGAGGACTTTCAAAAGGCACATAAGGTATGAGTAGACAATATCTGACCCAAATCAGAAGTACGGTGGCTTTATAGATGACGAACATTGCTGGTCGGAACCCTCCGACAGCCAGAGGTACAGTTACGCGCAGACGTTGACATTTGAGCCTAAGCGGATGAAGCTCTTATGGCGAGCTCACGGTAATAACATTTCAGATTTGTGAAGCTCTTATGGCGAGCTCTCCGTAATATAATTTCAGATTTGTGAAGCTCTTATGGCGAGCTCACGGTAGTAACATTTCCAGTGTGTAGACTATAGTGCCAGCACAGGGCTATAGAATGACTATATAATTGTTGAGTTGTTTAACCCTAGCAACCCATTTTCTGTGAAAAGAATCGAATTGTTGATTGTTGAAATATTGAAACGGCTTTATTTTTATGTGTAAATAAAAGAATCGTTGTTACTTTAAATCATTCTTTCCATTACACAGCCTGAAGTGATTAGGAATCACACCTAACGGAAGTCGAACCTATTTCAGGCCAATTTGGCAGAGAAGGAATCACGGCGTCGGTCTAACTCAGCTCCCTGCGCCGAGTTCGCGACACTTGGATTCCGACCCTCCACGTTGGTCTAATTTTCCCGCAATTTCATCAGCGGGACTAAATAACCCCACGTCAGCCCAGGCCTTACGGGGCCTCACGTGTCCTGACAGTGATGTTGGATTAATCCCCCTGCATTGTATCACAACTCGTCTGCTTTTGTAAACGATGAATGCCAATAGGAAAATTTAATGAAAACATGAAACGGTTTGCAGACACTTCGTAGGTTGGTATAATAAATACGGTACGGGACTTTTAGTTGGCGGATACAATGTCGCCTGAGACTCCCCAACAACAGCAATAGGCTCAGCTAAAAGCTTCGCCTAATTTTGTTATCACTTCGCTCTTGTGGCACCGTACCCGTCAACTAAAAGTAACGTAACTTATAACATTGGTGGTGGTGGATGTTCCATTGAATGAGTTTTCATGCATGTCTCTCCAAGAACAATACATTGGCAAAAAAATTCCCCTTGGATCAGTTCTTGAATTTTTAATTTTTTTTTACATATAGTAATGAATTGTTGGGGAAGTTGGGAGGAGGGTCGGGCCATTTTCAGTATACTTCGTGTGTGCGTTCAGATTTATTTTTCCACACAGTAAATAAAAAATACTACTTCAAACCTAACCAAGTTTGTGTGTGTTGTACGGCGGTTCACAACATTATTCATTTCAATTTTCCAATAGATCCATATTAGGTTCCAGAGACGCTGCTTTGTATTTTATTTATTCCTTTTTATTGATAAAGGTGTCCGGAAAGCTAATGTGGTTCATGGAGTAGAACTAAATTAATTAAAATAAATACCATTACTGGCAGTTTATTTTTAGAATTTCGAAGATTTTAAAGGCAAATGATTTATATTTGCAGAATTGCTGACAATTGAAGATTTCTAAAATATTATACATATTCTATACACAGTGGAACCCTGTTAATTGAATAGCCACTTTTCCAATGAAAATTATTCAGTTAACAGGAGTATTCGATTAATAGGGATTGTGTCACTTCCCTACATTCTAGAGATAAACTTTGAATTTATTCTATTATATCTTGTTTCACAGAGCTCCATGAGGTCTGTCAAACAAGATATAATAGATTAAATGCATGTATTGGATGAACTGAGGCCAACTTGGTCTTTACACAAAGCAAAACTGGAGAGAGTCAGAGTAATTTCTCGACAGGTTTCAAGATTTTTTATTCAATTAACAGGACTTAACTCTATAACCTATATTCAATTAACAGGCCAACTTTGTGCTGGAGGTATGGTGAATGGTTTTGTGTTGGGAAATTATATTCAATCAGCAGGGTTATTCAGTTAAGAGATATCCAGTTAAGTGGGCTCCACTGCTGTATAAAGTACTGATGATTCAAATATTACTCAATAATTGAAAATGTTGCAGTCATACTGAGTATTGTAAACTGCTCTTCATCTTGAGTGTCGGTCGGCAATGAAATAACAATAAAGGTTTATATCACGGACGATTTATTAAAATAATTCATCAACAATGATTCCAGTGTTTATTAAAATAATTCCTTAACAATGCAACACAATTAAAATTAGCAGTACCCCGGTTTTCTTCACCCGCATATCAACATGCCCGAAAAAATCGAAATCAGCCAAGAGGGCCGGCCTGTTGTGGTTTCGTGGGACATTGCCGCATAACTTGTTCCCCATGGACCAACGGCCCATATCAACCTTCGTTATCATAAACAGGAACAGCATAAGTAAAACCCAGCTCATCACAAAAATGGTTGAATCCGGGAGTTCATTAGTTGAAACGTTGGTTATGACACTCATGTTTTTCGCATTTTGAACTATTTTCGAGCTTTGGCGTAAGCCCTTCTTTCTGATGAATAACTGGGGTATGCTAAGAAAGAGTTCCCTTCGGAACCAGCCTCAACTAGAACTATACTAAAACACTATACTATTATAAGCTTTTTCTAAACCTCGAATACCATTCAGCCTCCGACAGGCCCCAAAGGGTTTGTCCGTGGCCGATTATTTTGTGTGTTTTACTCTAGTTTCACCAGGTGATTGATGCCGAAGGAAACTCTCTCGACAGGGGTTCTAACAGTGTTCACTGTGGCTTGAACTTGTTTGGTGCCAAGTGGAATTTTTGGTCGGTACCAAATGACTTTTTTGTGCCAATTGAAAGATATTAGTACGAAATGGAGCCTGATTGTAAATGAGAACATAATAATAATAATATTAATTTCGTGATTAATATTTATACTAGCTGTTTATTTACCTAGTAGTAAATATTTTATTATCTTCCAGAAGGCTTATGAAAGATTAAAAAAAGACATGAAAGATTAAGTGACAAAGAAATGTTTTGATAAGAATCAAATTAAATGGATAAACTGTTAATTCATTTAATCCAAAAAGAGTCATGATTATAGGTGTCACCGCAGCAATTCAGCGGCCGGCAAAAGTGTTATTACAGATTACTTGACAGGCAAACATTCTGTTTCGCCCGTGTTGTTAGACAGCGATTTTATCGGAAACTACACTCTGAAATAATAAACGCCTTTGAGACCTACCAAAAAATATATTTTGGGTGCCAAAATATAGCAGTTTTGGTCCAAACTAATTTCTTTAGTGCAACTGGCACCCGACAGCGTGCGAAATGGTTTCAAGCATGCCTGGAAATTAGCAGACTGTCGTCTGCAGAATGAGGTCCTCAGGGGGTGAATTTGGTGATGCTACCCTGCACAGCAGGGTATAATCACTAAATTTACTCTCTCTGAACTTCAATCTGAATCAAGGTCTCAGACCAAAACAGAAAGAGGTACCTAGAGGTTACATTAACTCACTGATAGCATCAGCAAATTCACCCTCTGGGGACCTCATTCTGCAAATTACAGATTACTAATTTCCAGCCTTGGTTTCAAGTCCTCGCAATGCTATTTGCAATGTTATCAGTGCCCGTTTTTAATTCTGTGGCATTCTGGTAATTTGTCATGGGATTACCGGTGAAGTGCAGTGTCAATGATATCTTAGTAATCACGTAGGTTTATGCAACTTAGTGTAATTAATATGCTTGTATGGGTGCACGGTAGCAGAGACTTACATTCGGAACACTTTTGATAAAAAATAAATTCACATCAAAACTGGGGAACACGGAGTTCTGTGCGGTCATTGCTTAGACCCCCCCCCCCCACCCCACCCCAGTAAGCACGCAGGTTTATGCAACTTATAAAACAAAATATATATACACGCAACTCCTGTGATCTTATGTAGCTGGTTCGCGGTTGTTGCAGTTATATATATAATACTTTATTTTTTATATATATATGTTTCAAGCAGTTACCTAAGATCACACGAGTTGCATAAGTCGACCCCACCAGCGGACGCTCCATGGTCACTTATAGAAAAGTGTCTCAGCCGCCGATATTTTAGGGTGTGAGCAGATACTGCTATAAATAAAAAAAAAAAAAAATCTCGAAGCACTTCAATTTCCTGACGCCTCTCAATCGCCGATCGCTTTTTGAAGAACACGCTTTGATGTCTGAAATATGAATATGTTGAATGAAGTGCACATGTTTCACGGCAATATAAATTGAACATATTTTGGTGATTATTGACAAAAAACGAGTGCCGAGATTGTACAGTTGAGATACCACGTAACTAGTTTTCGTGCTAAGTAAACACCATGACGTTTGATGAAATGAAAGCTGTTATGCTGTGACTACACTCACAGCGTAACAGCTTTGGCGTCGTCAAACGTCATTGATGGGATAAGTTACCGCGTTGATTGACTTGACGCCATCTTAGGGTTGGTGGAGGGGGGACTGAGTTGCGACGTTTTTGCGCTGACGTTCCAGCAATCATGTTGTATAGAAATCAGTGTTTAAATCCCTCAGAAATTCCCCATTGTACCATACCGGAAATCTGTCTGAGGTTTAATGGAGAGGAGAGATTGCCCAACTCTTTCCATGGCCAAATTTAGAATAACTGAGGATGGGTGGGATGTTGGCCCAGTATCTTCTCTGTGCGCATTCGGTGGGCGAACTTTTGGTTTTCAAATTCACCGTTCTGGGGTTGTCAACTTGTTTGTGTCGTACAAATAATGTGCGGCAAATGGAATACGTGAGCATAAGAACAGAAAAGAAATATCAGGTCACAAGGTTTGTACACTTGTAAATTCTTATGTCGAAGGATTTCTTTCCAATTTCAAACGAATTGTATATATTTGTATTGATTTTTAAATCCCTTTTGTTGTTTTGACCAAATACACATGATATGGTCATATAATGTTTTAAAACATTTTAGGTTTTTGGGGTTATCTAATTTATTTGTTTGGGTGCCAGATGCTGATATTTAGACTCTACTGAATAGTCCTAGTGGCATGCTGCCAGGGTTCCAACGCTATCTTTGTAAGAAACAATACCATTCCTTATGAAGAAACTCTACCTACTGAGGCCTTTGTTAATGAATATTTTGTTTCATCACACGTCTCTTCTTACGAACCCCATCAAGACCAAACCATGAGAAAAATGAAAATCCGTTCGGCACACATGTGCGGAATGGAAGCCGTTGAGGGACTATTTTATAAAGAAGCGAAATTTCACTGGAATTTCGTGCACCGCAATTACAATTTGAATCGCTAGCGATAACTAAATATCGTCTCCTGGGTTCCAATGTGCTCTATATGCCAGTAGGAGCATAGAACACATTGGAACTCAGGGGACGTAATAGTAACACGGGTTCCCCTCGCAAATTTGGTTGGCGATAAAATGTGTTTATTGACAGTTATCAAATGAATTGCTGAGTGTCCTTCTAATAATTGTTTTTATATACGTGAAGGCGTGTAATAAACACAGAACGACACGCGTGTGTGAACGGATTAATCGATATGGCACTTGTGCCATATCGATTAACCCATTCACGTACTCTTGGCGTTCTGTGTACTTACGTCAAGCACATGCCTTTATTGTTAGCATAAAATATTTGCTCATTTTAGTAATTATAGGTCTTGACCATATTTTGTTTTAATAGTATTCATCAAACTGACCGACTATTTCGTTTATAATCATTCGTCAGAATCGGCTATGGTGTTCAGAGTGTATTGAGTACACTCGAATATCTCGTGCATACTTATATACGTGGGGGATAGGGTTGTGTTAATGATGATTCAAATATGTACTCTATACTTGAAAATGTTGCAGGTGAAGTCATACTGAGTATTGTAAACTGCTCTAAATCTTGAGTGTTGGACGGCAATAAAATAACAATAAAGGTTTATATCACAGACGATTTATTAAAATAATTCATCAATAATGTTTTCAGTGTTTATTAAAATAATTCCTTAACAATGTTAACACAATTAAAAATAACAGTACCCCGGTTTTCTTCACCCGCATATCGAAATCAGCTAAGAGGGCCGCCCCGTTGTGCTCTAGTGGGGCATTGCCCCATAACCTGTTCCCCATGGACCCACAGCCCATATCAGTCTTCGTTATCATAAACATGAACAGCACAAGTAAAACCCAGCTCATGATAAAAATGGTTGAATCCAGGAGTTTATTAGTTGAAACGTAGGTTATAACACTCATGTTTTTTTCAATTTTGAACTATTTTTGAAGGGAAACTCCCGTTCACGGGTAGTTTTGGAGTAAGCCATTCTTTCTGATGTATAACTGGGGTATGCCAAGAAAGAGTTCCCTTTGGAACCATCGGCAACTAGAACTATACTTAAACACTAGACTATCATAAACTTTTTCTAAACCACGAACACCATTCAGCCACCGGCAGACCCCAAAGGGTTTGTCCGTGGCCGAGTATTGCGTGTGTTTTACACTAGTTTCACCAGGTGGCTGATACAAAAGAAACCCTCTCGACAGGGGTTCTTACAGTGTTCGCTATGGCTAGAAATTTTTTGGTGCCAAGTGGAATTTGTGGTCGGTACCAAATGACTTTTTTGTGCCAAATGAAAGCTTTTAGTACGAAATGGAGTCTGATTTTAAATGAGACCATAATAATAATAATAATAATAATTTCGTGATTAATATTTATGCTAGCTGTTTATTCACCTAGTAGTAAATATTTTATTATCTTCCAGAAGGCTTATGAAAAGATTAACAAAGACATGAAAGATTAAGTAACAAAGAAATGTTTTGATAAGAATCAAATTAAATGGATAAACTGTTATTTATTTAATCCATAACAAAGAGTCATGATTGTAGGTGTCACCTCGGCAAATCAGAGGCCGGCAAAAGTGTTATTATACACTACTCGACAGGCGTAAATTCTGTTTCGCCTGTGTTGTTAGACAGCGATTTTATCGGAAAATACACTCTGAAATAATAAACGCCTTTGAGACCTACCAAAAATATATTTTGGATGCCAAAATACAGCACTTTTGGTCCAAACGAATTATTTAGTGCAATTGGCAACCGACAGCATGCGGACTGGTTTCAAGCAAGCCTGGAAATTAGCAGACTGTTGTCTGCAGAATGAGGTCCCCAGGGGTGAATTTGGTGATGCTACCCTGCACATCAGGGTATCATCACTAAATTTACCCTCTGTGAACTTCAATCTGAATAGTCCTAGTGGCATACTGCCAGGATTCCAACGATATCTTTGTAAGAAACAATACCATTCCTTATGAAGATACTCTAACTACTGAGGCCTTTGTTAATGAATACTTTGTTTTATCACACGTCTCTTCTTAAGATCCCCATCTACAGCAAGACCAAACCATGCGGAAAATGAAAATCTGTTCGGCACACATGTGCGGAATGGAAATCTTTGACGAACTATTTTATAAAGAAGCGAAATTTCACTGGAATTTTCTACAAATCGTGCACCGCAATTACAATTTGAATCGCTAGCGATAACTACATATCGTCTCCTGGATCCCAATGTGCTCTATATGCCAGTAGGAGCATAGAACACACTGGAACTCAGGAGATGTAATAGTAACACGGGTTCCCCTCGCAAATTTGGTTGGCGATAAAATGTGTGTTGATAGTTATCAAACGAATTGCTGAGTGTCCTTCTAATAATTGTTTTTGTAGACGTGAAGGCGTGTAATAAACACAGAATGACACGCGTGTGCGAACGGATTAATCGATATGGCACTTGTGCCATATCGATTAACCCATTCACACACGCGTGTCGTTCTGTGTATTTACGTCAAGCGCATGCCTTTATTGTTGACATCAAATATTTGCTCATTTTAGTTAATTATAGGTCTTGACCCTATTTTTTTTAATATTATTCTTCAAACTGACCGACGATTTTGTTTATAACCATTTGTCAGAATCGACTACGGTGTCCAGGGTGTATTGAGTACACGCGAATATCTTGTGCATACTTAAATACGTAGGAGATAGGGTTGTGTTAACTCTCTGACCCGAGAGACCGCTTTTCCGATTCAGTAACATGAGACTTCATAACTTAATTAATTAAAATGGCTGCTTAGTAAATGTGTTGGGAGATCAATCAGTATTTTCAATGTGCAAACTCGAAGGCTGCGCGTTGAACATCTTAATTGGACTACCCCAAATAATGAATATGGACTCTTCCAGTTGCTGCCATCGAACTGAAATAAAAGATGGTTCCAACGCTTAATATCCACTAAAACTATTTACTACAAACAAAATATTAATTAAAATTAGATACATTACATAGAGCACATTTTCTAACCATTCTGATATTTCCTAATTGTAGAGTGCGGAAGTTCTCAAAACTGAGAAAGGCCGCAAAATAATGTTTTTGGTGTGCTACAATGACTATATCTGCTAATGGATGTACCACGCCCAAGAATGTTCAAATGTGGCAGTAAAATCTCGTACAAATTCTGCATTCAGACTTTACAAGACCATAAACTGGAAGTATTTGTGTATTTGCAACTCAGTTTATGTTTGAAGTTTATTTCTTAACCCGCTGAGTATTTTCAATATATTTTCCTCAAATCTAGTTTTGGCTGCTAAGAAGCAGCCATGCATAGATTTGATAAAAAATTAAAATATAAATATAATGCAAGAAATTGTTGGTTATTTATTTATTTATTGGTGTTTAAGGTCACATATTTCGGCACAATTTCTAATCATGACCATGACAGTTTTACGGATGGGGGAACCCGGAGTATTCGGAGAGAACCACCGAGCAACGGCGAGCAACTGTCAGCTCCCCAACATACTAACTCCACATAAGCAGGGTTAGCATTCGTTGAAGACAGACGCACCATCGACAAGCAGTATGCCTTAGTACACAGCGCCACCGTGCCCCCATGTGGGTGATGTGTCTTGCCCAAGGACCTAACGCGGTTGCCGCAGGTGGGATTCGAACCTATGACCTCTCTGCTTGCAGCCTGCACCTCTACCTACTGAGCCACCGCGCCCCAAATCGTAGGTTAACCCTTTACCCAACGTAACGGCCAAAATCGGCCAGCGCGATTCTCAAAAATCGCCTGTTAATTTTCATTATTATTTTCATTTTTTGTCTCAAAAACATAGGTTATGACCCCTCGTTGGAACGAGCTCGTCGAGCTCGTTCCAACGAGGGGTCATAACCTATGTTTTTGAGACAAAAAATGAAAAAAATTAGTTATTCAAGAATTATTTTTGCAAGTGTCGTCTGCTTTTTATGTTAGGTAAAGGGTTAAAAAATCCATTTAATTTACTTGGGGAAATATGAATAAATGTGCCCAAATTATCCTTTTTTCAATGACAAGAGAAATCGTGGGCTGCGCAGGAATATTCGCCAGCAGCATGCAAAGAGTTAAGGACGAGCATGGACACTTGTCTGCAGATAATGAATAGTTACAGTTTATCGTATTTCGCCTCTATCTCTCGATCAGAACCAAGGATTGACACAAAACAATAAATATATTAATCTAGCACTCAAGCATTTAAACATTTTCCCCAAGGTATTTTCTCGGGTACAAAAAGAGGAAAGTTTTGGACTGCAGTTTCCATAGCGTTCAAGCCTATCTGATTCAAAGGTAATTGAATTGCAGATGGCCAATAATTGTGACAATCAATTTCCATTAAAAATGCCAAACAAAGAAAATGATAAGCGCACATAAAAATATACTAATAATAATAACTCTTTGGCCAGCCGCTGATTTGTCGCGGTCCTCATACGAGAAGGCCATCATTCCCCCTGCACCCCAGCCCCTCTTCCCCTCCTCTCCTCCCAGCATTCAGATATAAACTGCTTAATAGTGTCCCTCACTTCCTCTTTTTCAATTTCTTCAATAAGCATTCCTACCCTCTCCCTCGTGTCCCCCTTCAGCCATCTATCCTTTGTTTCTTCACCCCACTTCTGCATTATTCTTCCAGTAAATTTTATTCTATGAGGTATATACTGAGGGCATTCCAAGAGAAAATGTTCCAGGGTCTCCACTACTCCAGAGTGGCACATTTGGCATCCCTTTTCCCCATCTCTCCCAATTTTTCCCCGAAGCTCCAGTGATCTTGATCTCAGTTTGAAGAGCAGTGACCCTCCAAAGGTGCCATCTAGGTACTTCTCAAAAGCTGGCTTTTCCTTATATTGTAACCCCTGCAGTGATCTTTTCACGCTAACCCCTGCTCGCCAGTTTCGATTGCAATCTTCCATGACTCTCTCTTTGACAAACCTTTTGCCTTCTTTCATTCCTACTTCTATGTTTGTGACCTCTATAGAGTAATTGTCCATTAGTTCCCTCACATGTTTTGACCACCCCGTTTCTATATTAGAATTCCAAATGGTATCGAGCATCAATTTGCACCACCGGTTGTCAGGCAGGTTTCTCAAGTAGTTAAAGTAACACAGTTTTCCCAAATCTACCCTGTGCTTGATTTTCATCCACCCAAGACACAATGGACAAAACGTTGAAGTCGTATACAGTGGATAATGAAGTACCTCGAAATCATGATGGAGTATCCACCAAAGCAATAACTGCTATGTATGGGAAACCATAAGAAATACAAGCGAAGTTTTCACCATTCCACCCCGAGTTAATCCCCTAACTGGTCATTGAGGATCATGGTCCAACAAATTAAAGGTCGTCCGATTTTCACGAAAATGTAGTATGTTGTAGAGCTACAAAACTTAGCAGATAGCTGTTTTTTAGTTTTTCGATTTATCACCATTTTGACGCCTTTACGTCACTTCAAGTTTAGGCGTGCTTTCAAAACACTACGTACGCAAGTATGATACACAGATGATCTCTAATGAGTCGCGATTTTATATGAAATTTCTGTACCGAGTTCACTAAAATCGATCGAAGCCGAAGTTTACCGAGGCTCAGTTCGAGTTTATTGAATGAGACTCGGAAATTGCATGTTAAATCGTGACGAATTTGAGATTGTTTTTGTCACATAGCTAACGTAACTACTTAAGCTGGCTAGCGCTGTTCACAAAAATCGCAAGCCATATTTTATTACTTTTTTTAAAAAATTTTTGTCTCAAAAACATAGCTTATGACCCCTCATTGGAACGAGCTCGTCGAGCTCGTTCCAATGAGGGGTCATAATCTATGTTTTGGAGACCAAAAATGAAAGTATTTAGTTTTCAGGAACTGTTTTCTGCAAATGTCGTCAGCTATTTGTATCAGGTAAACAGCGATAATAAGTTATGTTTTTGAAACAAAAAGTGAAAGTATTCATTTATCATGTTTTCTGCAAATATCGTTTGCTATTTGTATTAGACAGACAGTTAATGGAAATAAGAGACGATCAATTCACTTCCACCTACGAAACCAACTCACAACTTTATCACGCCGATGTTGACTTTTGACGTCATTCCCGTCTTATACGTGTTGTGAACGATATTTTCCGTAACGTTCTATTTGATGATGATTATGTGATAAACCATTATATGAGATAAAACGGATTTCACAACGCAGGGTAAAACTGCGGTCACTTCCCACTCTAAGTCATACCGTCCTACTCGAAATGTTTCGTTTTGATTATAGATTGCTGGAAAATAAGAATATTGTTCTCCTGAGAAAACGACGGGTTCCCATAAAGAGGATATTATCAAATGAAATCTCAAATGTATTTATTGTGGTACAAAATGCTGATGTGGGAGCCACAATGTGCAATCGAATATTAAGTGCTTTTCACTGTCGAAACAAAGGCCACATAAAAAAGGGTCATACAACAGCATTTTTTAAAAATTTTATGGGCTTTCAAATCACTAAATTCTAATTTTAATTTCTGATGAAAAATCATCTCACCTTTGCTGAAACCGGTACGGATGAACTCTGGAACGATCTCTCTGCTTCAATATACTTTTTAAAATCCACACTGTTCGACTGTTAATTGGGCGTCAAGGTCATTCCAGGGTCGTTGTTACTTCTTCTATTGCTCTGCCATGTAGGTAAACATGGGGTATCATTTCGCGGACGTTTTGCCATGTTATATTTAATGCTTCCGCGTTTCTAGACTACATTATGCTCACCAAGCTTCTGCCCGTTTGCCTGTTTAACTTTTTAACACAGACCTTGATCGAATTATAATGAAGGCGGTGCGTTGTAGATACGCCAACTCGATATCATGTCCGGACATAACATACTTCTGTTCTATGGAGGGAATAAACGTAAGAATTGAAATATGACTGTTCGAAATCCACCCCGTGAATTTCGAACTGTCATGATCCAATTCTGAAATCAACCGCTAACATGTTAAAGATTCAGATTTTGCCATAACAATAAAAATGTTAAATGCATTAGTACTTGTGTTAAGTGCTGATATTAAAATGCTTTTAATAAATTGGTAACAATAATGGTTTATTATACAATACCATTAGCGAGCTATTTTGAAGAAAATATGGTAATGAAACTCTTAATTGATGATCGTGATATTTTATTATTTGTCATATAAAAGTATCTGCTTCAAAGGTAGGTTTGAAAAATACAAATATAGTTTTCTCACACAAGACATTTGACATAAATTAGGAGATTTTTTCTCTCTCTTTGGTCAAAATAAAACGTTGTGCTCTAACAGTGATATTTAATCAAAAATGTATTTTCACTACCAATACCAAGATGAATAAACTTGAGGGTTAGGGTGGTAGATTTAGTCATACGTAGACCATTAGTAAATGCATTACAGTTTACAGTCCGCTTTGTTTATTATCAACAAAATAATTCCTGCCTATCCATTGTAATAGAAGAAAACAAAGTGTCTCGTCTTGTCATTTAAATAAAAATACAAAGTTAAACATTGTACAACTGCCAGTGTCACATGTTTGAATTTGGCAGTCAGTGTCAACAAATATTTTTGTTACAGGTACGTCTACCAAAGCAGCTCTGTGCATCAAATGACATTTTCATTCTTAACGCCGCACATCTCGGTGTTGGTGTTGTAAGTATATGTTAGAATGGATGTAAAAATATGTTTTAATTATTTTTAAAATTACTCGAGAATTCATTTGTCAGTAAAGGGCTGTAGACATATGTGTCGACTTAATTTTGGCTTTATTAATTTAAGAGCTCCAAAGCTAAATTTTCAGTTCTCCTGACCTGCTTTTTGCAAGTTAAAAGTTTCAACAAAAAATAATACACAGAACGACACGCGTGTGTGAATGGGTTAATCGATATTGCACGAGTTCCAGCGCGGAAGGATAGAAGGAGAGTCCACAGGTCTCGAGTTTTATCCTTCCGTGTTGGCACAAGTGCCATATCGATTAAGCCATTCACACACGCGTGTCGTTCGGTGTTAATAGCACGCCTTCACGTTTATAAAAAACATTATAAGGACACTCAGCTCAGCAATTCATTTGACAACGATCAACAAAAAGAACACATTTTATCGCAAACCAAATTTTCGAGGGGAACCCATGTTACTATTTCGTCCCCTGAGTTCCAATGTGTTCTATGTGCCTACTGGCACATAGAACACATTGGTACTCAGGGGACGATTTTTAGCTCTCGCTAGCGATTCATATTGTAATTACGGGCACGACTGGTAGAACATTCCATGAAATTGCGCTTCTTTATAAAAATAGTCCGTCAACGATTTCCGTTCCGCCCATGTGTGCGGAACGGATTTTCATTTTCAGAATGGTTTAGTGTTGCTCTAGATGGGTAAAGTCATAGAACTGACGTGTAATAAATTACTTTTCTGTTGAAACCTCCAACACTCAAAATGTTCTTTAGATCAACAGTCTGGTCACCGAACATTATTTGTACGAAAATTGTTCAATTTAGTTATATTGGAACTATTTTATTTTTTCCAATTCGAGGAAAGTGGCCGGTTCTCATAGCCCTAACATGGCACATCTAGTATTGCCAAGAAAGCTATTGGTGGGCTCCACCTGCCGAAAGTCCCCATATGTAAACAAAACATGTTTGTTTACGGCACAGCTGATAGCACATCGTTGTTTTTGACTATTCCATCCTGGGTGGATAAATCAGTACACCTGACTGGGTGGGAGGGTGTTAGTGGGTTGGTGGGTGCGTGGGTGAGGGTGCGTCTGCGTCTGTGTCAGTGTGTGTGCCTGTGTGAGGGAGTATGGACACAAGGATATGTGTGTGTGTGATGTATGTGTGATGCAGGTGTGAGGAGATGCTGGGTATGTGTGCTCAGGTATGTGTATATGTGTTGGCTGCTGGGTAGTGAGAAGAACGAGGACTGATCCATCGCAACATGCGATTACTGTATCTGTATCTTGAAGCACATCACCGACCTCTGCATATATACATTTCTTTTTCACTTGTATATTGCAACCTCATTACCAAAACTATGGTGAAAGGTTCAAATAAACAAACAAACATATCGGGTTACGTTATAGGTTATAATTTTGAACTACGGGAAATAAACAATGTTAAATTGTTTATGCATATCAATAAATGACGATATTAGCGTATTTTCGTATTTATTTGCCCAATTGATATGTTCGGTTGATTATCCGTTTTATGACGAAATATTGATTCTGTTACCTGTATGTGTATGTGATCAGCATATTTGTGGCTAAACTTTCATCTGTTCGATCTTACGATATTCGCTCTATTTCCCCCACCCACTATCCATCTTTCGCTTTTTTTTCTCACTACCATTTTTCTCTCTTTCTCTCGCCCCACTTTTTTGCCAATGGAAGAAGAGGGTGCTGGGATCTTCATCCATGGCTTGGAAATAGCGAGATATTTCTGTTCTCTTAGTGAAAAATTGTTACAGTAATCTATAGAAACGATCGAGAAGGGTGGGATGAGAAAGGCTTTCAGTTCATCGCCGAGTGACTGGGTCTATCTTTTACTTCGTATATTTTCTTTTAGCATTTTCGATTCAAAGGAATAAAAATAAAAAATGACCGTCGGTGTCACCCACGCACCTCACCTATGAAGTCTTCTTTGGGAGGGTTTTTTTGTAATTGTAATTTTTGTCAGTATTGTGGACAATTTCAGTTCGTTTACGTTAAAGTTGACGCTTCTAAAATAAATTTCATTTTTTTCGAAAGACATCCTCGAACGAAAAAGTACAAATATACTTATAGCAAGTACAACGTCATGGTAGAATACACATCTTGTTGTGACTGCACGTGGTACGATGTAGCGCTGTACTATTAACTTTTACCTTACACGAAAAGCAGACGACACTTGCAAAAAAAATTCTTGATTAACTAATTTTTTTCATTTTTTGTCTCAAAAACATAGGTTATGACCCCTCATTGGAACGAGCTCGACGAGCTCGTTCCAACGAGGGGTCATAACCTATGTTTGTGAGACAAAAAATGAAAAAAAATAATGAAAATTAATTGGCGTTTTTTTAGAATAGCACTGGGCGGTTTTGGCTGTAACGTTGGGTAAAGGGTTAAACGTGGACAAATGGGGTTTGTTGGATGTTTGTGTTCTGAATAATCGGCGTAATTTACGGGTACTACCGGATGAAAACTAGATGTGAAGCTTTAAGAATACAGTTTTGGTCATAATTTGTTTGAATTTTTATTTTGTGCAACAAAAGGCCATGGAATAAAAATTAGAGTGCAAGAATGTTTTAGTTTTCACTGACAAACACAAATAAGAACCACTTTATGAATTGTCGACAGGTTGTCCATTCGACCAGTGGTCATTTTGACGACTTGTCGTTTCTACGCATTGCCTTTTCGATAGGATGTCGGGAAAGAAGTGTCATGTATTTGAATGAACGCACTGCCTCAAACAATTGCCGTTGAATTCCGTTTCGAAAAAAAATTGAACACCATTTTTTCTCCGATCAGTGTCAGTATAGCAGTAACAATGCCTATAACGATTAAATAAAATACACTTTGAATGTCTATGAGATTGATTATATTACTTTCCGCTACAGAGTTGTCGCTACAGAATGCATTTTTCTCCCACCATTTTTGTTTCCACATCGCTGGAAGGCCACTCTCGCTGATTGCCATAATTCTGAAAAACAAGTAAAATTTTAATTCCAACCATATATAATTTAATTTTATCAAACACCTATTAATGTACACACGGGATTTCCACTGTTCTGCCTGTATGGTAAAAAATAAAGTTGTATCGCACATGTGGAGACACAAAACACGTTCGATTTCGTTTCCAACGTAAACAGAGAAGGAGCCCGTCTAAATATATCACGTCAATCATTGGTCGAATGCACCGGAGTCGAGATCGCTTGGAAATCCCAAGTTCCTCAATTAGACTTGTTTACCAGGGATATTTAAACAATCAGATTTGAGTCAAAAATTTACAAAATAAAAATATCATGCTTACTGCTTCTTCCTTGACAAATTCTTTCAACAACTGGTCATATAATTAGGGAGTGTGTTAAACTTAATAGCTATTTAAAAGCTTTTTGTTTGGTCTGTTATTCCCCGCAGTTTAGACAATATTTGCCAAGATGACTGTTTTCTGTTTACATTAGCTTCATTAACATGTTTACCAAACATTCACTCTTATGTCTTTTATGACAAAATGTGTTAGAAATCCCGGCTTCATCTCATATACATCGCAAAAAATAGAGAGTAATCGCTTGACTGGCCTAGTTACGTGAAATAATTCATGAGAGGTGAGGGACGTTGTACAAACACGAGTGCGCGAATGCGCACGAGTGTTTTACAATATAGTCCCTCTCCTCGAATGAATTATTTCACGTAACCAGTCCTGTCAAGCGATTACTCTGTTTATTACTTTTCATTATTAACGATAATTATATTATTTAACCCTTTACCTAACGTAAAGGCCAGCGCTATTCTAAAAAATCGCCAATTAATTTTCATTATTTTTTCATTTTTTGTCTCTAAAACATAGGTTATGCCCCGTCATTGGAACGAGCTCGTCGAGCTCGTACCAATGAGAGGTCATAACCTATGTTTCTGAGACAAAAAGATGAAAATAATAGCTATTCAAGAATTGTTTTGTAAGTGCCGTCAGCTTTTCATATTAGCTAAAGGGTTAAAAAAACAAAAAAACAATGAAGTCCCCATTACACCCACGGCAAAGCGTCTTCGTTTCCGCGCACGGATACATAACACAATTGATTGCATGATTCACTTGTGAAGTTATCGTTTATAATCAAAACCGGAAATCCCAGTAACTCACACTTTGGAAAGTAATAAGAGAGAGATATTGACATTACTTTTATAGAGGTTGTACCTCACAACAATGAGAATAAGTGCTTGGAAAAATATTCTTTAAAAACGATTTTATTGAATATTTTTTTTCAACTGCTGAATTTGTGTATAAATCAACTGCTGAATTTGTATAATAATTATAATATAATTTTTTGAGACCTCAGAATATCTTATTTATGGTAGATAATGCAAGTGGACTAAAAGTGCGTCAATGTCGACGAAGTTTTTCGCCAGATTGTTTCTGTTGACATTCACTTTAATAGAGCTTCAGTTTTGTTACTGCGTATCGCACGACAGAATAGCACGATACGACGAATCTCGAGTACATTGTATCATTTAACCAATGAAAGTTTTCAACCCACTCAGTGTTTTGGATTTTACTTTCGTAGCTGGAATAACTACTGTACTAAACTGTTGAATTACACAAATAAAACAAAATGTAAATTTTACCATGGGGCTGCACGATATTTTAAACTGAATACCGGTACCGGTATTCAAAAAAATACCGCGGTATACCGGTATATCGAAACACTGTTCAAATACCTGAACATACAAACCACAATCGGGACGTGAGCCATCACAGTGGAACGAATTAGCATACATAGGCATACTCATATATGAGACATGTACAGGATCTGTCGACTATCCAATAGAGTTTCCCGTGAGGGTCATTAATACTGACCCAATTCGGGAACTTAAGACGAGATACGGAACTGAAGGAATTGGGGCATGCAGATATAGTTTGAAACGGTATAAACTGGAGTGTTGCATATTATATAATACAATATAATATAATCTAATATAATATACTCTAAAATGGTAATGCGGCCATTTGAGCCTTAAAAAAAAACAATCAGGACAGAACGGATTATTGTAGTCTACATTATCGGCAAACGTTGTAAATATTTTTTCAGCCAGACGCTTCTTAAATGTCCACCTAGCCGTAATGTTGCGCCGACTTTCATCTTAAGTTATTCCATATTTTTGGATAAGCGTGTATTGGTAATGCATCTAGAGATTTTGTTCGTGTTCTTATTTCTTGCAGCGTACCGGTTTGTCTGGTTGGTCGTCCAATTATATTATGACTGAAAAAACATTAAAAGATGAAGGAAGGAAGCTTGTCATCTTTCCAATTAAGTAAAAAAAAGAGATGCATGAAGCTTAAAAAATATTAGTTCATCGAATGTTTAGGAAAATTTCAACAAAACAATGTCATGTGAGCCCCTCATTGAACGAGCTCATCGCGATCGTTCCAGTGAGGGGTCACATGCTATTGTTTTGTTAAATGTTTTGGGAAAAATATTTTTTCAGCTGCTGAATTTGTGTATTACGCGGGAGGATGTGGCGGTGCGTTGGGTAAAAGGATAATATTATTCATTCGGGACTACAGTTAAAATACAAAGCATGTAGAAAAATTATATTGCGGGTAAATAAATAATGACGATAAACCGACATTTTTGTAATCACACAGGTATTCAATCAAAACTGGGTTAAATGCCAGCATGTATCGGTTTATCGATATACCCTGCTGCCCTAATTTACCATCAGGAACATTGGTGGTACCACAAGGAGGCCTTCTAAGTCCTTGCTGCTTTTGTTTTCGCATTTCTAGTCTCAGTGTTTGGAAGGATGGTAACGCATAATCGTATGAATCAGCCACATACCCTCTTACAGTTCTTGATTTAGATTAATTGAACATTTGTATATTTATTTGATCATTTCATGTATATAATCTCCCGACCCTAAAAGTGGACATTACATTTCGACTGGATCGCAATCCGGTCAAAAAGAGCAATGGTTTATTTCTCGATAATGAAACACGACGCAATTGCAACATTGTTGAAGTTCAGCCTCTTGCCCTATATATTTTATTTACACCACACCGATCCACAACTCTGCGTGTATAGCAATCGTATCGCGTTCACATCGACGAAAGGACAGGTAGTATACTTACTTTGCTGAAAATAAGTCTTTGTATGGAGAGTTCTTTTGTAGACCTAAACCAAACTGGTTCGGAAATAGCTTCTCGTCCATGATGATTAAATCACAAGTATTCGTTTTCCGCACTATATTTTCGAACTGAGTATAGTCTCCGATGTACATGTAATAACCTTCTCGGACCTTTTCCAATTGAGCCTCATTGTCGCCGCTTAGTACTGATGGATCACCAAGCGCTGTTTCTTCCATTTTATTCCAGACAGCTTTGTAAATTGGGTCGGTCGATTCCTATAATGGTCAAAAAAGTTATTAGCGATAATAAATCAGTTGCTGAACCACTTTACGCTTCTACTTGGAAGAAATTTGTTAAAGTTGACAACAGTATTCCTCATTTAGAAAAAAATCGAGGGTGTTATCTCCTTTTTAAATTGCTTAATCCGCCAATGATTTTAGCAAAATTATTATTCCAGATGAATGTATCTAAAAATTACCATAAACATTCATTTTTTACTAAGCAACGCTAGAAATGTTCCTCGATCAAGACTTAACCCTTTACCCAACGAATCTACCACATCCGCCCACGTAATATGCAAATTCAGCAGGTGAAAACAGATGATTTTTCAAAACATTTCAACAAAACCATATCATGTGATCCCTCTTTGGAACGAGCTCGTCGAGCCCGTTCCAATGAAGGATTGCGTGATATGATTTGGTTTAATTTTTTTTGAAAATTAAAAAAAAAAGTGATATTTAAAATAATACATTTTGATATCGTCTGCGTTGGGCAGAGAGTTAATTTGTCCACAGTCGCAGTTTTATGATTACGCCGCTTAGTTTCATTAATTATGTTAACATCTTAATGCTTTAAATGTGGATTAAAAATGTATTAATTGGAACTGGAGCACGAAAGAATATCTATATCTCCGAGTGAAGGAACATCACAATACATCAACGCCAGTCTTCGGACAAACTCCACGAAACGAGAGCAAACAAACAGCCTATAACAACGACGGATTCCCTACAGGATTAGACTGATAGCCCGTGGGCTTGAACAATTGTGTTTACCAGGTAAACATTCGGTCAAACGTGTTCAAGAAATAGCAAGGAAATCGTTTCTTGGAACGTTAAAACTTGACCATTTTCGTGCAGCGACAAGACAAATATACTGGATAAATATACTGCACAAATGAAATGACTGCGGTAGGTGTAATTGCTATCGCCCAGTTCCCTCCACACATACACACAACACACACTTTTGCCCTTCCCTGAGACAAGCACGACGGCTTAAATAACAGGAATTCCAAGTATAAAGTGTTTCACTAGAATAACTGGTAGCCGGTACGTGGACAAGCGCGTAAATACGGTGTATGGAGGGGTGTGCACCTCTCCTCAAATAATTTCCCAGTCGGCTCAATTTTATTTGGATTGTAGTCTTACATATCGATTCGCTCTTGCTAGTAACCATGTACTTACTTAACCCTTTACCCAACGTAACGGCCAAAACCGGACAGCGCTATTCTCAATAATCGCCAATTAATTTTCATTATTTTTTCCTTTTTTGTCTCAAAAACATATGTTATGACCCCTCGTTGGAACGAGCTCGTCGAGCTCGTTCCAACGAGAGGTCATAACCTATGTTTTTGAGGCAAAAAATGAAAAAAATTAATTATTCAAGAATTGTTTGGGAAGTGTCGTCTGCTTTTCATGTTAGATAAAGGGTTAAAAGACTCGATTGGTTTGTGGAGTTATGCCACACACACAGTCATACCTATAAATGGAGCCGGTAATTCCTGATTCGAGCTCCTGGGGGTCCAATATGACCAATTTGGATCATGGTTCGTTCTAACCAACTGCTTGGGTGCTGGAAGCCACTGTCAGGGCTTTAAAAAAACCTGAGGGTACCAGAGCAAAATCCAATAGTTTTCTCTTTGCTCATGTTTCATATTCAGTCAAACGCAAATGATATTTTGTTTATATAGATTTGTTTCATTACAAGATATTGGAGAATGCCAACAAGCACTCTCCAGTAATTTTGAATAAAACAAATGCTGAATTACAAATTCTGACCACCAAAAATAATCTAGCCCTCAAACAGTTAAATACAAAATTGGGAAACCCCAGACTCTGCATGTATTTATCCACAAATGAATTTCCAAAAACTTCGACTGTTGCGAACCTCGGTTCCAACTTGACGAATATTCCAACTACATCACCAAGGCATTGAAATGCACTTGGGGTATTTTACGACTGGTGACAAAGGCATGCATTGAAAATGCACTTGAGGTATTTTGTCGCTGGTGACCTCAGCCATCAGAGTCGTGACAAAGCCAGTCGTTCATCTTCGTGACGTTCTTGCAAAATTCGGCCTACAGTTTTATGATAGGTAAAGTATTGAAGGGGTCATTGGAGCCTATAGTAAATTCCAATAAATAAAATAAAAGTACTTGAAGTATTTGGCAGACAGAATATACTCGTGTAGAATACGGAAGTATTAAATTATGTTGTACTTTGAAACACATGAAATTTAGTGAGAATTTTTGTTATTACTACCTATCAGTTAAAGTACCCCTTGTTTTACGCAAACACCAGATGCGCTTGCAGATGTACATACCGATAGATACAAGCTGTCAATGTATTAGCTACGCGTTGATGAAGGTTAGGAAAGGCTTCTCGATAATGTCATTTATGCAGAGAAACCAAAACGGTACTCTGATAGTGACGACTATCGGACATTTTGGTATGTTAAGTTTCTAGGTTTGATTGGGTTGTTTTTCCTCCATAGGCGGTGAAGAATTTTAGCTTGATGAGAACTTGACAATTAGTTGTCAAAGTATTGCATTGTTCTGTCAAATCATACCTGATTCGCCAGTTTTAACCGATATCAGCTGGTTCTGACTGGTGTATCACGCGATCTTCTGACAGAGAACATCCTCCAGGCCGACTTCTATTGAAGCTTGAAGATTCTTGTCAGAGTATGCGAACCGACTGGTGGAGGCACTGCTTTAGCAACGAGTGCTTCATGTCACCTGAACTGCTGGCTGACTCAGTCCAGATCTCGTGGTGTTTAATAAGCATGAATTGCAATTCTGCTCAAGGCCAGCCACGTTCAACTCTGTCTATAACTACCAGAAGAACCCCAGAACAGATACCTCCGGTCACAGTATGGTAAGTCGCATTAGTTGCAACAATCCTACACTCGTTATCTTGTTCCTAATGTTTTGCTGGGTGCTGTGCTGGAGATCTTGACCACGCTAATAGAAGATACCGTCACTCCAGTGTCGATGGAGAAGTATTAGTAGAAATATTTAATGCTTTTAGACTACTTTGATATTTTTGACGTAGAAGTTTTTGAGACTTTGTGTTAACTAATCCTTTAACTAACATGAAAAGCAAACGACACTTGCAAAAAAATTCTTGAACAACATTTTTTTTTTCATTTTTTGTCACAAAACATAGGTTATGACCCCTCATTGGGACGAGCTCGATGAGCTCGTTCCAATGAGGGGTCATAACCTATGTTTTTGAGACAAAAATGAAAAAATAATAAAAATTAACTGACGATTTTTGAGAATATCGCTAGCCGGTTTGGTCGTACGTTGGTTAAAGGGTTAAAGGTATTGATAATCAAAAAAGGGAGCTGCTTGTCCGAGTCTTATCTACAGAAGGTACAAGGTAACACATGGATCAGAAGGACTACAACTTAAAAGAACCACAATCTCGTTCCAAAGACGTTTTGGTAACAGCTAAAGTCCGAACTGTTTTATAAAACCACTAGACGAATTTTGAGCCACGGCCATCGGGGCTCACTATGCCACAACATCCCTACATGTCAATCACAAAGTTTTACGCAGCCAAGCAACACTAGGTAATTTTTTGGTACTGTTCCTCGAATGGCGTACTTTCTGAAAGATCATAAAGAAACGATTTCAGCGGTTCAAGAATTGTTGAGGTTTCACCACTAAAAATGTATAGTCAATATCCAATAGGGTTGTGTGGTGAACATACATGTTTGACGAGGATTTAAAGAGAAAACGTTCTACATTAACTAAATAACCTAGATATAGTAGTAGATATATCAAATTATTTAGGAAAGATCTACTGTGACTGACGTTTCATAGGACTGTAGGATTAAATTATTATCAAATTGTCAATGTTTTCTTTATTCGAAATCTATGCACCCCGCATTGAAAAAGTTAAAATGACGTATTGATATTTTCTCATTGTCTCTGTTGACGAGTCCGTTTTATGAGTCGATATATGACCCAGAGGCGAGATCGTGAATGCAATATACCATCTCGGAAACCCACTTGATGGTAACAATCACCTTTTCTTACAGTATTCCTTCCTTTCCCCACTTGTTTGCATATATTTTCACAATCATTCTGCGTTTTTTTAATTGATTTTTTAGGAATGGTGATCATGATGACGCCATGGTATTACGTTCTTGAGCGTAATCATTGTTCCACATGTACTGTAACCGCCGAGGTTTTTGTGGTGTTTCAGCTGCGTGCTTCTTTGTTATATTTTCCAGGTTCAATGCATGGTAGGCCTCTACAAAAATATCATCATGGCAGAAATTGATCTCGTCTAATTTATTTCGTTGAGTTGGTGATCAATTTATTATTTAATTACTGTTATCAAAAACAGTGACCTAACATTTGTAATCAGTTTTCGATAAATGCAGGTAAAAGAGACCTTCTTTCTGAATTGAGTTATCACGTGTGTGGTTGCTACCTTCAGTACATACTTGTAATTAGTCTAGACGTTTTTTACTTGTGGTGGAGAGAATACGTTCCTGTAAAATAAATATCAAATAAAGCTTCCACAGCGACGTCAACTGACAATTCAGAATTTCCGAAACGACCCGTTTGGGCGGCTTTTATGGGCGTCGAAAGGTTGTTGCTTTTTGCAAATGCACCTTTGGAGTAAGTTAGAGAATATCTATACCATGCGTTTAATTCCCCTTGTTTTCAAAATTAACCCGTCCATTTTTTATAATTATGGATTCTCCTCGGCATAATCGATCTAAAAATGTTATCAATTAAAATCTTTCGATTTCTCAACTTGTGCCGAACTCAGGATAAAAGTGGAAGATCTCGTATTATATCGCGATACAAGAATGATTAAATAGACCAAAGTGAACTGTTTGTTTTGATAAGCTTTTTTATTTTCAAGTGGAATGTGAAGTGGGTATTTCGCGACGCGACTGCAGAGTAAAATAATCACCGCATTCCACTAGAAAATAGAGCTTAGAGGTTTTGATTTTTCAGATTCAGTTTCGTTCCGGTGTAAAAGGAATGGAAGTCCACAGGAACGTTAGTCCCTCTGGATTATTATTCCGCGGAATTATAGTCCTAGGTCTAACATTTCTAGGAATAGTAGTCCGCCGGACTACTATTCCTAGAAATGTTAGACCTAGGACTATAATTCCGCGGAATAATAGTCCAGAGGGACTAATTTTCCTACGGACTTCCATTCCTGTTACACCGGTTTCGAGAAAACCTTAGTTTCGATTCGGTTTTTCTGTATGTGAAGAACAGATAGTATATAACACTTCTCTGGCTCTTTAACTTGGAACACCAACCGCAATATTTTGAACGACACCAGTCACCACAAAAGCCGTTTGAAAATATCTCCATTGGGTTCAGCCTAACTTTCCTTTGATCATTCTTAGGGATTCTAGGGGATGAGTTGCTAAGCTTATTGAGACAGAAAAAAACATCCAAAAATCGGGTAAGGGGGGGGGGGGGGGACACTAAAAATTTGCAAGACGTGACGTCCTATTTTTTATTCGGCTCCTTTTTACACCCACCCACCCACTACGTGCAAATTTTCTACTACCGTTCTCGGACACCTACCCCCCACTCTCCCATTAAAATCCAAAATAAACTTATAAACTTAGTAGGCACAGCTGTCGTTAGGGGTTTTTCATAATGTTCTTAAACTGGTACCACCAATTTAAACCTCTATGGGCTGCTGTGGGCCCCAACCTACAAATGACAAGCTGTTCATTATCAGGCTTGGCCAGAGCAAGTGTACATATACGGGAACAAATTTTCATTTGAATTGTTCCCAGAATATTGTCTGCACATTTTCTACATTTCGAACAAGACACCAACCCCCTACTAACATGTGACATTTTCCCAGATTAAGCCCAATATTCTCACATATAAAGCCTCCTGATGGTGTATTTATGTTAAGAGTGTGATGTACAACATCATCCTTAAGGTTTGAAACACAAATGATGGTATATATTAGCTGATATATTGATATATTTTTAAAAAATTAAAAAAATTGCACAAGTTGGAAATGCACATTTTTGGCGCACTCAAGAAACCCACCCACCCTCGCGTCACGTCTTCCACATTTTTGATCCCCCCCCCCCCGCCCACCCCTGCATAAATTAGAGTAGATAACGTTCATCTTATCGATGTTGTGTTCTCATTTGTTACATTTTGTTGCTTATTGACTCGTCCGTTGGACGAGTCAATAAGGGAAAAAATTTGACAATGAGAACACGACGTATTCACCGCTTTGTCGGGTGGACTAAGTGAGGAGAGTCCATAGGGACCACAAGTCCAGTTGTCTCCCAGTAAGGTAATTTAGTCAGTTTATGCTAGAGGTCCCGAGTTCGATCCCCGTCCGGGACCGGGACGACCCGCGTTGTGTCCTTGGGCAAGGCACTTTATCCCGGTTGTCTACATCGGGGCACGATGATGTCGTGTACTAAGGCGTACTGCACGTCGATGGTGCACATGTCTTCAATCGCTGTAACCCTGCTTGAGCGGAGATTGAACAGAGTTAGAATGTTGAGGAGCTGACTGTTGCTCGTCGATGCTCGGTGGTTCTCTCCGGGTATTCCGGCTTCCTCCACCCGTAAAACTGCCACGGTCACGATTAGCCATTGTGCATTAGTATGTGACCTTAAACACCGATAAATAGATAAATAAATAATAGTCAGTTTATGCATAAACACAGTAAAAACATTTAACCGGTTTATGCTGGGTCTTGCGGTTCGGGTTTCCGGTTTGTCGCAAAAACCGGAACAGGACTGGAAAACCGATAAACCGCCCAACTCTGATAGAAAATAAAAATCATATCAAAACAAAACAATTTGTCATTGTGTTTATTATAGTACACTCCATTGTAATTCAACAGCACGACATCTCTTGAATCGATCATATTTACTTGAATGTTTGTTTGCAATGGAACACTGCTCCAGTGTTTTCTCTAACAGTTGACTGAGTGGTTGCATTTTTATTTTTTTTAGAAACTCTGGTCTTCTAATATAATAAACTAAATTTTAAAATATATCTACAAACGTTCCAAATGTGATGTCGAAATTCCGTTTCAGATTGGAATTTGATCTTGTTTGGCAGAGCGGGCTCTATCAAATAAATTCCTAGTTGCATTGTGGGAAAACGCTACATAATAAAATTTTGATATTTCGATGTCAGTGTTGCGGTGGTTAAATACGCACAACTAACATTTGGGGGATAAGTATCCTTTGTACCTAAATGTTATCTAGAATTCTGAGCTGTCACACCTTTCCTCGTTGGCTTTTTAGAGACCAGTACAGCTTGTCTTGTTGATAAAACAGCATTTCTACCCTACAATGGGTGGTAGACAAATCGTCATTAATATGACCTTACCATTCAATGGCCAGCCGACAGATTTCTCCACGAGACGTGTTGTAAATGAGCCAGGTATTCTTGCTCCGAAATGAGCCTTCTCCGTACTGCTGTAGCTGCTGGTAGCAAGTTTTTCAGCATCACACAGAACGTTTTCTGCTCCAATCCTTTTCAAACTCGCGTTACACGATTTGTTATGTAAATTATGGGTGATTTTTATTTTTTTTCAAGTTTTCCCTGTCATTTTACATTTAGCGTCAGGTTGTTCGTGTTTAAGTTTTATTTTGTGACCGCCATACTTTTTGGCTAATGTTCCTGTGGCCTGGTCACTTTACGCGATTCCAAACACTAATTATAGGAATAAACGTCAAAAAATTTAATTAATGAATCACCGGGTACAACACAGTGCTTCATTAATTAAACTTTTGCTGATGGTGATTTTTGTTACCTGGTGAACGCATGCGTGGACATCACTGGCCACACGTGGATTACCTCCAGTCCACAGCGACTGTACTGTACTGAGATGTACGCGATAACACAATAGCTCTCACCTAGCATGTCTGAGAGTGCAGTGTCTTATTATACGTCTCAAAGTTTTACTCCAGTGTGACAAACTCCGAAATACATACTTACCACCATGCGTTTAGAACGCTAGTCTTTGAAGTATATTTTATCTGCAGCTAATATCAGCTCATTCATTTTGATTTCATTTGCCTTTGGTTTTAGTAGCAAGAAACGTATTCTATTCCTTTTTGATTCAAGAAAACATGCGACAATACGGCTTGATCATGGCATTGAGACCAGCAGTGGCTGGTGTGTAATATCAAAATCAGCTGGTTCCGATAGCCCACTCGGAGCCGAAGGTTTTATGCATTATTGTTGCAAGTCCAAAGAAACATTGTGGTATTTTCCCAGGGTGCCTTTGATTGCAAGAGTATTGGCATAGTATGCTATGGCAGCTTAACCCTTTACCTAACGTAACGTCCAAAACCGGCCAGCGCTATTCTCAAAAATCGCCAATTAATTTTCATTATATTTTTTATTTTTTGTCTCTAAAACATAGGTCCTTTCAATATTCATTGTTTCTAATGACCTTTAACACATCATTGAAGACCTTCAGTGGTACTGTAAATATACTCGCTATCATTGTTATTATTTAATTAAGAAAGCCTTATCATTCTGTGTGAACGTGTCTAAAGTTATCTTCATTTGCCTTAAGATTATCTTTATCTAGATTACTTGACACCACTGACGTTCAGTATTCTAACTAAATTAAATCAGAAACTTGGATAAAGCGTTCTGTGGTCAGACAATGAAGAGCAGATTACCGATATTCAATGTGAATTATCTTTCTTCGTATCTTATCTTGACGTGGGATTATCTCCCCTGGCTCAGAGTTCTTGTCGAGGGCAGTGTCAGTATTTTTTTTTGTTTCGAAGATTGTGATATTTTGTGATTTTTTTTTACATCAATAGTTTTTACCTTGCACACAGTTAGTGACGAAAATGTATTTGTAAATATTTGAGCGTGGAACAACGAAATCAAGCCACATGGCTAACTGTTGAATTCACATATGTGTTCAGTTACAACATTTTTAGTTATTGTGGAGAATTGACGGTAACATGGTCTGCGCGTCGAGATTGAACATAAGCTCCGAGCCGTAGACCACGTCATCTTCAATTCATCACAATAACGTATACACTCTAAAATCAGTTGGGTTAAAAATCAGCCCAAATCGACTGGGTTGAGTGAATATGAACCCAATTGGGTTCATATTCACTCAACCCAGCCGATTTGGGTTGATTTTTAACCCAACTGATTTTAGAGTGTATGTTCCAATAAGATGCTTCCAATTGCCCAAAATCCATATCGTGAAATGAACAAGGCAACTTCTTGAATGAACAACGCAAGTTTAACGATAACAAATTTAGTAAATAAACCTCTCGTGTACCCCAGGACGTCACTGGACAACAAAAAGATCAATAACTGAGATAAAATTCGAGGTTCCTCCATCTCAGTTCAAATGATGAACTTATAAATGGGTTGTGAGTATACATTCATAGAATGCTCACTAGCCTCGAAAAATACAATTTCATAGTCAGTATGCACTCTGATTCTTTTCTCCCATTGTTATCCTCTTTTCAAATATTTCGCGTGGTGACGTCAGACGGTAACATATGCCACTGGAGCCGTAAACATAGAAAAAACTAAGCGAGCTCTCGTCCCATCAGAGGACGTGGAGTTTTGTCTTATTCATTGGAACATATCATAAAGTGACTTAGAATAAATACTGCTTACACTAAACATTTCTGTTGAGACAGAAATAGTACTTACTTTAAGCAATGTTACCCATAAAGTTCCATTCAGTGTTCCCCAGGTGTAGGCACTTTGATCTAAAAGCCCCTTGAGTGAGGAAAACGGATGAACGTCTTTCGATACAGTCAAGAATGCTATCAAATTACCACTGTATAAAGCCAGCATAATGATAGAAAACAGACAGAAAAAGCTAACCATCGTTCTCCCTGTTATAGACATTGGTCTGTGAACGCCACCTGCAATGAATAATATTGTTGTTAATTGCACATTAATTAACTAACGTTTTCAACACAAGAGGCCGCTTGTCCGACCCAGGAACACGATACGTCATAACTTCATCAAGTAGGATGGCTACTAAGTGAACGTGTGTGGTAGAACAATTAATATTTTCAACGTGCAGCCTGAAGGCTGCACGTTGAAAATAATAATTGCTCTACCCCTAAATAATGGATATGAACTCTTCCAGTTTCTGCCATTTAACTGGCATGGAAGATACCACCAGTGTTCAAAGGGTTAAAATAAATTTATGCTGATGTCAAGGAAGAGTACTTTCTTCAAAAAGACGCTGGAAGTCCCATCAAGTGCTAATTACTATCACAGGCCAGCTCTCAGTCATAGGTGGCAAAGCCGAGGCCCGTTAATAACTACGAGCTTCTAATCACTAATGTTGGTCAGATCCGATTATGGAAATATAGTGCTTTGGAGTCTCAAGTTATCGTTAATATGTTATGTTGAAAATCAAAGTTCAACAGAGTTATACGAATAGTATTGTCAGTCAAGTTCGACGTCGGAGGTCTTGAATACATTCTTTTTCAAAAGAAATATCAAACAGCCGAATAATTATTATCTAGAATAAAATTCGATCAGCAGTAAAAGTTTGTACTAGCAATATGGAAGATGTATCTCGTGTGACGCATGTTAACACCCCGCCTTACTGTCAATATAACAACAAAAAAAAAAAAAAAGAAAACAAACTCTATTTTACCGGTAGAATAGGACCCAGTCATCAATGTTTGGGACGGAAGTTCTCTACAATGGGCAACATGGGTATAAACGATTTACTAAACTTGACTTTATCTCAATGTAGCCATTGCGCAGAATATGTGTTCTTAAACACCAATAAGTAAATAAATAACAAACCCCTCACTTTAAAACGAAACAATTACCCTCAGCAACCAACAACGCGTTGCAGTTATTCCTTGTCAATCCTCTTTCGGCCATATCTCAAATATTATAAACTTCAACACACTGGAAAATTATAAATTATTGTGATGAATTGACGGTAACATAGTCTGAGGTTTGTGGCTCAGAGCTTATGTTCAACCGAGACGCGAAGCGTCGCGGTTGAACATACGCTCCGAGCCGCAAACCTCGGACCATGTTACCATCAACTCATCCCAATAACGTATATGTGTCAACAAGACACTACCCATTCAAAGCAACTTTTAACGACCACTTCTTTAATAAATAAACCTCTCGTGTACCCCACGACGGCACTGGATAAATAGTCAATAAACCAGATAAACTTATTCCATCTCTGTTCAAATCGTAAATCGGTTTGTAATTTAAACAGCACTTCATCCGGAACACCGTCTGCTGCACGTGTGAAAAATCCAGAAAAATGAAGCGGCATGCTAGTCACTCCGTTGGTGAAGCAATTACGAAACGGGCGAAGTCATTTCAAATATTTCGCGTGGTGACGTCAGACGGTAACTGTGCTACTGGAGCCTTAAACATAAACGAAACTACGCCAGCTATTATCCAAGGGCGAGGATTTTACTCTTATTGGAACATACTGAATTTGGGGTAGTAGTACATTTAGTTTACTACGCTGATATCACCTAGTGACCCAGCAACTAATGTGAAAAACATCAGAACTATAGGTAATTGGAATTCCGATAGGTAAAGATATCGCACACATAATAAGTGGACATTTGTCTTAATATGCTAAGCAAAAGGGATCAATTTCAACATTCCGGGTATGGTCCTTGTAAAGGCACAAAACTGACACATAACAAACTATACCTCAGAGTGTAGTTTCAAAACCCAACTATATGACATTTTATTTAGCAACTTTTTCACACATTTTCAGTCCAAAGAACAGGACAACCCCTAACTTAATAAGTTACCTTACGCTCATAGTGAACGACAGTTGCACAAACCATTCTTTAACAACTGCAAAAATTCATTTTTGATCTCAAATACTTATATTATAAACTGCAGTGAGGGGTCATAATCTAGGTTTTTGAAGCAAAATTAAAAAACTAATAATAAAATTAGAAGGACGATTGTTTTGAATGGCGCTGGCTGGTTTTGTTTGCTACATTGAGTATAGAGTTAAACTTTTCTGTAACACGAAAGGCAGCCGACACTTACAAATAAAAATCTTGAATAACTATTTTTTGCGTCAAAATTGGTTTACGAGTGTAAGCTCTGTTTTTTGAGACAAAAGATGAAAAAAATAATGACAATTGAATGATTGTTTTGAATGGCGCTATTTATTTATATTTATTTATTGGTGTTTAAGGTCACATACTTATGCACAATGGCTAATCATGACCGTGACAGTTTTACGGGTGGAGGAAGCCGGAGTACCCGGAGAGAACCACAGAGCAACGACGAGCAGCTGCCAGCCCCCCCCCCCCCCCCCCCCAACATCGTATCTCCGCACTGCAGCACAGGCAGGGTTAGATTGGTTGAAGACATGCGCACCATTGACGTGTAGTAGGCCTTAGTACACGGCGCCATCGTGCCCTCATGTGGACAATCGGGGTTAAGTGCCTTGCCCAAGGACACAACGCGAGAGTCCGAATCGATCGCTTAGATGGTCAGCCATCCGAGGACTAACCGATCTCGACGTTGTTTAACTTCGGTGTTCTGACGAGAACCGGTTACCTTGAATGGCACTAGCTGGTTGTGTTTACTACGTTGAGTATAGAGTTAAGTTGGATAGTGATACTTAATTGTTGGAGCTAAATTTGAGATATTTCCACAGGTTCTGAACAGATTCTGCAGATTCCCAAGGATGAAAAGAGATAACACGACATTCATTTTATATTGTCCTTTTTATTGATGTACTGTATTTCGTCCCTTAGGTAACATGGCACCAAATACCAGAGGATTGCTTATGGGACCCATATGGGAACCCGCCGGAGTGCCCGAACCAGGTCGAGGAAAATCTATCGGCGATGGGGCATGGGGAACCGACAGGAGTGTCTGAACCAGGTCGAGGAAAATCTATCGAACTTCGTGTGTAGAGAAATCAAAACCGAGGAGGTGCGAAAGGTGATCTCAAAATTAAAGAATGGAAAAGCGGGAGGGGTGGACGGAATTCCTAACGGGTTTATCAAAAAGGGGAGAGGAACTCTGTGAAAGCCTAACTGTCCTATTCAATTTAGCCACAGAAAAACAAGAGGTCGCAAAAGAGTGGAGAGAAAGCAGAGTGCCATTTATTCACAAAAAGGGGAAAATGACGTTTTGGATAATTATCGATGAATCTCTGTCAGTAGTAACATTGGAAAAATTTTCTGTAAAGTCCTGTGTGGAGATTAGAGGAGGTGATTGAGGAGAAGGGGGTTTTTGGGGAGAGATTCAGAATGGCTTTAGGAAAGGAAGGAGAGTCACTGACCATCTTTTCCCGCTATCCCAAATGAAAGAATCCGCGAAAGCAAAATAGAAAATGATGTTTATGGCCCTTTTGGGTGTTAAAAAGGAATGCGATAGAGTATGGAGGGATGGTATGTGGCGAAAGCTTGAGGCTCCGGGCTTGGGAAGCGAGTTTGTTGGGATTCTGAAAGCATTATATAAAGATGCACAAAGTGAACTTAGCCTGGGTAACATAACAACAAAACATGTGCCTATGGAGATAGGTCTAAAACAGGGGTGTATCCTTTCGCCAATTCTTTTTGCATTGTACATCAAAGGTTTAGGAGATGAAGTCCTGCGTAGCAATGAGGGGATAGCAGTTAGGGACTTGAACATCCCGGGGCTATTTTCTGCAGACGATATGGTGCTAGTGTCAGAAAGCGAAGAGGGACTTCCGAAAATGCTGGAAATTGTTGAGAAATATTGGAACAAATGGAGACTCGAAATAAATGAAAGCAAGAGCAAAGTTATACCAGTGGGCCGCAAAGTGGACCTCACTCGAAGGTGGAAAGTGGGGGAGTTCTGTATTCCGGAAGGTAGCAGCAAACTTCTTAGTGTAGGGGAGACAGGTGGCTACGAGTATTTGGGGGAAATATAAACATCACAGAAAGAGGCATCTACCGACACCACACAAATAAATTGATTCTGAAGGGGAGGCGAATCCTTAACCAAAGGAAATATATAGGGAGAAACTGTTTCAATAAGGTTTTTCGTGAGGAAAACAATTTGGGAAATGGTGGGTCTGCCAAGTATAACATATGGTCCAGAAGTGGTACCCCTAAACCAAACGGCTGTAAAAAGTTTGGAAACCCTGCAGAACGATGCAGGCCATGGATAACTGGGTCGAGTAATGCCGCGACACTAGAAGCAATCAGGGGAGAGCTTGGGTGGATGTGAGGATCAAGGACAGGATAGACTTAATGAAACTCGGTTATCTTAATTATTTGGTAAATCTCCACGCCAGCCGATGGTGTAAAGTAATGTTCCAGAGTATTTTCAACTCCAATTCAAAGACAGGGTGGATGGTCCAAGTGAGGGAGCTAATAGAGAACTACTCATTGGAGATCTCGGACCTAAACATAGGGGCAAACCAGGGTAAAAAAATTGTCAGAGAAAGGGTCATGGAGGATGGTAACCTTAACTGGCGAGAGGGAGCCAGATCAAAGATGTCTCTGTGTAGCCTGCGTGATAAAGAGAAGCCTGGTTTTGAAGAGTACCTTGATGGCATCTTTGGAGGTCACTGTTGTTCCTGCTGAGGTCGCGGTCCCCGGAGCTGAGGGTAAAAATTGGGAAAAACAGTGGAAAAGAGTGCCAGATGTGTAATGTAGGCGTGGTGGAGACCCTGGAACATTTTCTACTAGAATGCCCAAAATTCCAGTCTAAAAGAATAAGATTCACTGGAAGTATAATGGGAAAATGGGATGGGAGAATGAAGGACATGTGGTTAGCGAGAGACTCAAAGGAGATGGTTAATATGCTAATCGGAGAGATTGGGAAGAATGGGGCAAGGGATGTTATCAAGCAGTTCGTCTCCGAATGTTGGGAGGAGAGAATAAGCGTGGGAACAGGGAGGCAGTTGGTAGTACAGGGGTAACCAAGGCCTTCTCACCCGAGAACCGCGACAAATCAGCTTCCGGCCAAAGCGTTGTTATTATTATTATATGATGCATTATTGCACTTAAGGGACGGATTTTAGTGTTCATATGACCGGGAAGTCAGCGAGTCACTCTTAGTTTTACACTCGTAAACGTGAACTATTTTGGAATATTTTAACACGACAGTACTTCTCTTTTAAATAACTCTTTCAAACCGGTGTACATACATTTTTGCGGAAAGAAAAAAGTGGTAGTGGACGAGCAGGCGATAAAAACAGCAAAAAATATGAGACAGGCTCGGTAATAATTTAATCCAAATTATTACTGAACCTCGCTTGGGGGGGGGGGGGGAGTGGGGGGGGGGGGGCAATGGCGTTGCGGTAACTGGTTCTCGTCAGATCACCAAAGTTAAGCAACGTCGAGCCCGGTTAATCCTCGGATCGGTACCCGTCTGAGCGATCGACTCGGACTCCCGCGTTGTGTCCTTGGGCAAGGCACTTAACCCCGACTGTCCACATGGGGGCACGATGACGCCGTGTACTAAGGCGTACTGCACGTCGATGGTGCGCATGTCTTCAACCAATCTAACCCTGCCTGTGCTGCAGTGCGGAGTTACGATGTTGGGGAGCTGGCAGCTGCTCATCGTTGCTCGGTCGTTCTCTCCGGGAACTCCGGTTTCCTCCACCCGTAAAACTGTCACGGTCATGATTAGCCATTGTGCATAAGTATGTGACCTTAAACAACAATAAAAAATAAATATAAATAATACTGAACCTCCCACCAAGCAGGATGGTTTCGCCCGTTCACAGTATTGACTGAAATGAAATCTTCCAGAGCCCTAGTGTTGAAATTGTTAAGGTATTGCAGTGCTTTTTCAACTTTAGTGTCAAGGGCGGATTCAGCCCCCCCCCCCCTATTTTGCCAAAGCCATGTCATAATACAGCATTGAGCAAAGTCTGAGTTTATGAATTTCGATGATCACGCATGCTTGCGCAGTTTTGGCGGCTCATATTCTGACTACACTGGCATAACTATAACAATATCGTTAAGGTTATTAAATACACTGAGTGTGCAAGCAGTTCCGTTTCAATTCACCTTATACCCTTAGGCTATTGAAAAAGAATTGCTCACACACTCAGTGTATTTAATAACTCCACTCGAGGGCAGAAAGGGTGTCAGGCGAACTATATGGCTAGTCAATTAAACATGTATGTATATTTGTGTATCTAATTACTATTTTTCTGGCAGCAATGTGCTATCCGAATGAGAGCTCAGAGTTGAGGAAAGCGCGTGTTTCTGGCACAATTTTTGTGATATTTTCCCGGGAGCCCCCCCCCCCCCCCCCCGGACTCCCACCGGCAAGAGGGGGAGACCCCCTCTCGCGCACGCCCCTACTCGCCGTTTCGCGGCTCGGATGTTGCTTCGCATCATATTGTCAATTGGCGCCCCCCCCCCCCCCTGCCAAATTCCTGGATCCGCCCCTGGTGTAGTCATCCCACAGGCACATGCTCCACCCCCCCCCCCCCCCATTTGATTAATTAATAAAAATGCTGAGTAAAATACCCCTTCCTTTTATACTAAAAATGCACAAAGTATATCACACTCGTTAATCCGAAAATGGGAGAAACCTACGCCTCAACATTGGAACAAATCATGCTTCAGTCTATTCATGACAAGTATATTGTAATTTCACACCTGCTGTGTCGTAATATTTCAATATGTTCATTCCCCCGCGTTAAAACAATGTATTAAAAGCATAAATTAGTTAAAAGGGTTTTTGTTTTTGAAATACAATGACCCCTTGGGCGAGATTGTTCTGTTCACAGTCGTCTGATAGAGCCTTCATTCAGCTGAGAAGATCTGATTGGTCAGCTCATGGTGGTGTTTTTCTGTATTTAGATGGAGTATAAAGTATTAGGCAAAATAGTTTTGTGAACAGAGCAAATGGGAGCACATAAACTTATCGTTTTCAGGCATAGTGTGGTTGTACGAGGTTTTATTTTTATAGAAATGGTCTCAAAAACGCCGAAAGATATTGGAAGAAAGGTTGTAGTTGTAAGAGTTATGTTTATAGAAATGGTTTCAAAAACGTTGAAAGATGTTGGAATAAAATTTCTAGTTATTCTGCAACAACCACAGACATTGCGGCACATCAATTTCCTACTATTGTTTTCGTGGGAAAGTGGAAATATTCCCTTTCACTGCCCTCTAGTCATTATTTTGATATACAATAGGCCTATGCCTTTATTTACTTTTTATCAGTATTTCGGGCCCTGGTGAAAGTTTCAAAACCTTTCCGCGAGTTTTGTTGGACGACCTCTCAAATGAACCTGCACACTTTCTGCAAATGTATTAAACATTTACTTAAACGATGTCATGTTCAGCATACAAACTGTGTATATCCTCTTGAACCCTTTAACTGTCCAGGTCGTCAAAATGCGTCGAGCACACCTGGCGTAAATTAACTAGAGCGGAATTGATAAATCGAACGCGCTCGGTTACTTGTGTATTTCTTCGTGGTAAAAAAAATCATGTCAACAAACATTTTCCTGCAATTATTATGTGTTTTTAACTTCTTTTTTATTCAAATTGGGCCTTAATGAAGGAGTGATTCAACGTCAGCGTGTCGGTGAGCAACTAGGGAAGCGATGGCCAATTTTAAAGCCGATACTCGCAGTTGAAGCGAGCCACGATATGAATTGAGTGATGTGGAATGGCCTGAACCGTGACTGAGAGCGGCAACGATTTCAACGATCCCAATGAAACAAAGCCCACACCAGTACCTTCGAAGCAGACACATAAGGCCTTGATGCGATAAAACCCATCAGTCATTAATGTAGAAACTAGACTGGTTGGAGTTGGAGATGGGAAAGCAAATATGAGTATAGACTGTGGTCGAGTGTGGACAGACAGACTGGAAATAGGAGGAGCGTTGCCCATTTGTGCATGTTGTGTTTCAGAATGACCAATGACGAAAATACAAAACAGTTGATAAAGGTGAGGTAGCCTTGTTATTTCTTTTCATTTATAATTATTTTCGCCTGTGAAGTCGAGGTATTGGAAAGGTGTTCGTCCGTCAGTCAGTCCGTGACAAATGTTTTCTGCTTAACTCTTCTTACTTTTTTAACACATGTGGTCATTATATGCATGTTATAGACAAAGTGAAGTTAGAGAGGGATACGAACGTCGTTGTACTATTTTGTACCGAAAGCTGAGCAGCATGATGAATACTGGTGTTAAGGTGCTATATTAGTAAGGGATGATTCAACGTCAACTCTATAAGTTGATTACATATGTGTTTCGTGTTCTACACATCACAACCTTCACTTTGGTGTATAATTTGTGTATATTTAATTTGAATTTAAGGAATATGAGAGGTGGAAATTTCAATATAAACAAAATTATATTACCTATATAGCACCTTAACTCTTTGAAAACAAAAAAGCCGTCCTTCCGGCCAAGGGTCGTGGTTTGGCTTGAATTCATAAAGTAGATAGTTGCTCAGTGAATTTGTGATCAATCTAGATTTTAAACGTACAGCCCGAAAATATTGATCGGTCTCCCCCCAGGAGCAACGAATGAAGATTCTAGCAGTTGGTGGTTCTGAACTGGCATGGAATATACCATCACTGTCCAGTGGGTTAATTTATCCTTACTTTTATCAATGATCATTGAAACATTTTAAGCGTGATCAAACTAACCTAATGTATTTTAGATCTCCGTTTTTTTTTCAAGAAGTGAGGGAATAACGCTCCGTCCTCGGGTATTGTTTCCTTTAGTGGTAATTTTTTTCTTTGTTAAGAGGTCAGGAGTTGGGTTTGCAACATGGTCGTCCCCCTTCATGCTCGCCCCTACCAAAAAGGAATGTGGGAACTAGCCACCCCCCCCCCCCCAACATACACACACTGGCGCGCATTGTTTGTCCCATATTATTTGCATGGACGTGGAATTGTATTATAATGATTTTATTATATAAGTATGCGGCGAAGGGCTGAAGCATATTAAAAGAAATACTCCACATATACTCCATTCGGTTCAGTTCCGTCAGCCCCCGTCCTGTGTCAATAACTATTCTGTTTTAAGCACTATTCACAAAACTTACAATTCAAATTGTATTATTGATTCAATGTTTGCCTCCAAACAAAGTTTTTATATTTGAAAGTACAATAATTCTAGCCGTGTTAACAAAGGATTGATAACACAGGGGCCAGTTCTACTCCCACCTTTCAGCTCCTTCCCCACACCCTTTCGGATTGTTTCCTTCTGCCCTGTCCTGTTATTGTGCCCGTTTCTCCTTGGTGTATTTACCAACTTTGACGAAAGCTATCTTACATGATTGATCAAAAATCGGACCCGAAAATGCAAAGCCTACATCGCAATCCTTTATCAGGTGACGAAAATCTATACTACTCAAAGTTTGCTAAGCACCAAGTATATCCAACTTCCTGTTTTACGTTTTAGTTGAAATATTGTAATGAAAAGTGTATATATTTTTTATTTAATTATATCTTTAATGATTTAAGTATAGAAATTAAGATTTTATTTGTGTTTGACATTATTTTTTAGCTTTTGAATACGATAACCATGGAAAATGAATATTATTGGTAAAAGAGGAAATTTTTCAATATGCCAAAAAGTTAACGGAGCGAACTGGTATGGCTTCAATATCGAGTATGAGAGCCATTATTGTTAATTACATCTTGACAATGCCTTCTCATGCTCCCAGTCAGGTTCCAGGTGGTCCTTTGTGGGATGTTGTTCCATTCTTGGACCAGCATGGCACCAAGCTCCTGGACACTTCTTGGCTGGACTGGACGGGCTGAAATTGCAAGCTGCAACTCATTCCAGACATGTTCGTTTGGATTGAGGTTAGGGAATCTTGCTGGCCAGTCCACAAGCTCAATCCCCTCCCTCTGCCGGTACTCCCCGACAGCATGGGCAACATGAGGACTAGCATTATCGACCATTAGAATGAATCTATCACCCACTGCACCTGCATACAATCTGACGTGGACATCCAGGATGTCATCAATATACCGCTGTGTAGTCAATGTATCACGTTCAGGGACACAGAGCTCTGTACGTCCATCCCTGCTGATGCCGCCCCAGACCATGATTGACCCTCCGCCATTGCGGTCATGCTCAGCAATGTTGGCTGCATGGAATCGCTCTCCTGGTCTTCTCCATACCCTAGAATGCCTATCTGTATGGTCTAGGCAGTACCTTGACACACCTGTAAAAATGACAGGTCGCCAAACTTTCACTGGTCCATCCAACGTGGTCCATGGCCCATTCATATCGTGCCTGTCGGTGGTTCTGGGACAGCGGAATACGAATACATGGGTCTTCTCAATCGGAGACCGCCTTCGTGCAACCTTGCCCGGATAGTCTGCGTCGAAACATTTACCCCGGACGCATTCTGAAGGTCACTGCGAAGCTGGGTTGCTGTGGCAAAGCAGTTCCGACGGGCCTGAATGATCAAAAACCGGTCTTCAGCTGCAGACGTTGCCCTGTCTCTGCCACCACCATACCGTCTTACTGGTTTGCCTTACTGCTGAAAGCTTACTCAGGCTCTGGTGATCACCGCATGGTGCACACCAAGGGCTTCACCAACCTGACGATGGGTAGAGCCTTGCTCCCCCATCCCTACAGCGCGCCACATTTCTTCTTCAGACAAATGTCTTCTTACATTTGCATTTGTCATATTCATTCATTAAATCACAAGGGTTTGTGTTGAAATGATGACGGAATACCCTAAACATGTCATGTACATGTAGACAGTGCACGAAAACATCATGAAAATCAAGGGGTACATGCTTTCCATGACTGTCACGAAAAGTCTGCCTGTCAAGGGAGCTTATGTAAACACTGGGGACCATCTCAATACATTCCTCAATCATATCCACCAAAAATATCGCAAATATGTCACAAGCAAATTTCACAATGATGTGTCAAATATTTGGAGCTTAGCAACCTTTGGGTGGTATATATAACATGGTGGTAACTTACAGGAAAAAAGCGTTGTGGCGGTTTTTCGCCTTCTCTGTTTTTACGACGCTAGCTATGTTTTAACAACTTTTCCGTCAATATAAATAGCCACCACGAACACGCGATCTTGTCTTAGAAGAATCGCGCGTTCGTTTTTGCTATTTATTTTGGCGGAAAATTTGTTAAGATGTAAAGGGCATGACACTTTATTCATGAGTGGACGTTATTGGAGTGACGCGCTACTTTTGAGCGAAGTTAGTCCCTATAGACTGTGAAGTCTGACTGAGAAGCGGACTGACCGTATGGTCCGCCGGGAAATCTCCGGGGGGGGGGGGGGGGGGGGGAGGGCAATGTGTCCCCCAATATTGATGCAGCCCAGCACCTGTTCGTACATGAAATTTCGGGAAATTGACCGAAAGGCGAAATCGATCTGAAAGAATAGTCTGGCTGTATTTAAAAATGCCCCCTCTGGCAGACCACATGGAGGGCATTTCGATATACAAACAGTCGCCCAGACTCAAGGAAACTGCATTTCTTCAGTTCGAAAAATCAACATGGTCTCCATTGGTCTGTGGTCGGCTCTATGAATCCACCCCCCACCCCACCCCCACCCCCGCCTTGTCGCATCCATCTTTGCCGAATGAGCGACGCAGAGGATACAAAATGCCATCAGAAAGCCCTCAGTGTGGACTGCCACTGATCGCTCAGATGCAAGAAGACAACGTTCATTCAGTTTGAAAAATTGAAATTTTCTCCGGCTCCACACCTCCGCTGCATTTCCCGGTAACATTTTTTGGGCCCAGTCCGCCCCTGGTCTGACACACAAAACAACTGGGATTAGGAATATCTTTTATGTTGTATTATTTTGTCGTAATATATAGTATTTTACAAATAAAGTAACCATCGCGTAATCTAATCGAGTATTCTTGGGTTGTTTCGTGTCCCGTTAATAGCAAGCGTACATGCGCATCCTTTTGAATTGGCCTGCTGCGACATTTTAACTGAATTATCTCCCCTTACATTTAGATTTATTATCAAGCTCTTCAATACATTTTTATTTTTGGGAACTCGCTTGGGTTTTTTTATCCGATTTTGAAAAAAAATATTCTATACAATGTCACTGTTAAGTAGACAACGCGCATATTACCCAGTTCTGAGATTGCGACTATTTTAAACACAATTATTTCCATTTAAAAACGCATAATACACAGTTTGGACATTGCGACTATTTTTTTAACTGAATTATCTCCCTCTTCTGCTTAGATTTACTATTGATTTTCCCAGATTTCTGCATGATATTCTTATATGTACAACTCTGTCTTGGCCAGTAAACCAATTCCGACGAAACTTTACATACACAATCACTGTCAAGTACACAAACGCATACTTGCACACGTTCAAGTAGCTATAATTGCTGACTGAATTGTCCCCACTCGAACTTAAGACTTATTTGTGGATTCTATATGTTCCTCTCGTTTACTGAACCGCTGCGGTTATGATTGCCTAATTTCAAGCAAGTGAACATGTGCGTACAATCCGGAGATTTCAAGTTTCGACGGGTGGGAGTTGGTGGAAAAACAGTGCAAGACACAGTGTCCCCCAGGGTGGGTGAGTCTCCTGTGGGCGGAACAAGTTTCTCCCTCAATTCATATAATGTTTTTAAAAAAATTCATTTTTCTTTTCTTTTTGTCAAGTTACTCATCCTGCATGTGATTCATATTATTCTTGTGGACAGAAAAAAAGCAAAAATAATAAACGCTAAACCCTACCCCGATATAAAAAAAAATACTGGATTAATCTACTGAAAACCCCTGTTTGAAGGGGTGTGTACCTGAAATTATGTGGAAAAAAATATGTTTTTCAGAAAATGCTTTTCACAAATGTATGCACATACAGACCTGAAAATAATCATTCTGACATTTGCAGAATGAGGTCACTAGAGGGTGAATTTGATGATGCTATACCATACAGTGGGCAAATCTATCCTCCGGGTATCTCTTTCTGACTAGTTTTGAGACCCAGATGCAGACTGAGGCTCACAGAGGGTAAATTTAGTGATGCTACCCTGCTATGCAGGGTAGCATCACTAAATTCACCCTCTGGAGACCTCATTTTGCAGTTGACAGTCTGCTTATTTCCTGGCTTCTGCTCATACAGGCGCATAACCTCGACTGGCGCAAGATTGTCTGGTTTCCAAAGATGCCTACAGGGGCACATCAAACATTTTTTGCATTTGACATTACCTTTCATCAACAAAAGAAATAAAATAACAGTGTTTGTGTTTCCATACATAAAACG
The DNA here is from genome assembly GCA_031216915.1 of Pictodentalium vernedei. NCBI lineage: Eukaryota > Metazoa > Mollusca > Scaphopoda > Dentaliida > Dentaliidae > Pictodentalium > Pictodentalium vernedei. The sequence continues at coordinate 332,568,420 of CM062292.1, forward strand.
TTCAAAAACTCAAGTGTATTGTTTGTTAGGTTGTCATATTTGTTCAGATAAACTCTGATAAAACAAGTTTGAAATGTTTAACTGGTTGAGTGCTGAATTATTTTTGGTAGTAAGGTATTGCTTCCTAAAATTTGTTTTATAAAAAAATTATTGGAGCATGCTCTAAAGCACTCTCCACTGTCTTTTAATTCAACGAATATCTGAAAATGAAATAACATTTTATGTTGACTGGATGTGAGGCATGAATATAAATAACTATATATGTATATAAACTTTGGCATGGTACCCTGACTGATCTTTCGCTTTCGAAACTATAATAGTGGCTTCCAGCACTCAACTAGTTGAATCGAGAGAAAAATGTCGCACATCGGTTCTGTTTTAATGACAAAAAGGTGCCTTAAGCGGTTGTGGACTCGCAATTCGTAAGCGGTTGGCCACATGTAATATCCCTCATTAACTAGTCAACTGTGGAGCTAACAACAAACAGTTACATTACGGTTGAGCCCTCGTCACCGCAACAGTATCTCTTTCAAAATGAAGACATGCAGACCTTCTTATTCCCCTCAAAGTAATGTAAGTGGATTTTGTCCCCGAAATATGTAGTTGTGCATTACAAATGGATTTCGACTAGAGAGTATCAAGCTTTTGTCTCTGGGGCAGATGGAAGTAAATTTTTCGGAACTCCACGTGGGGACTGAAAATACCTACATTTGTTATAGTATTCAAAATCCTTGTCATGAATTGACCAGGTGTAAATCTGCTTTAAGCGTTCAACAAAATGTTGCTGAAGTCTGCTTTATTCAATGCCAGCTTGAGCGCAACAACCTTACCTGAGTTTGTGATGAAACCAGAGGTCTTGAACAGACATCTACCCCACCCCTCCCAGTTATAAACACACAAAACTTGGTGCAGACTGCAGTGAGATAACTTCACTCTATGGGTAAGATTTATTTCCTGTCTTTGTCAAGAGGAATAATACAATAATCATGTAATTTATGAATAAGTATTGATATAACAACCAAAATACTTTAATTAATTGTTTGAATTGGATACATGCTTGTGCACCTGACTCGTGGGAAATATTTTAGAATACAAAATATTGAACTTGTTTATTGACTGCTGTTGTAGCTGATTAAAACAGTGTCATTCTGAGCAGTTCTGTTGATATAAAAGTTGGAATTGGGAAGTGGGTATTTTAACTAATTTCAGGAAAGAGGGCAGAACATGCAACGTCATGTTTCGCTGTTTTCAAATGCAAAAGGGGGAATATGTAAAAAAACATGATGGAAAAAATATGCATGCGAGGGTGGGTGGGTGTCCAAAATCTCAAAACCAAAAACATTCCACCTTGTGACTGCAACTTTTTAACAGCCCCCCCCCCCCACCCCGCCCCCCTCTGGTTGCGACAAAAGTTTACATAAAGTATTCCGCCATTGCCTCAAGATTTACTACTATTGATTCCTGTGTGTGCCCATGGAACTTCTAGGGTTTGTGAACAGAAATCACTTATTTTGTTTTCTTTACTTTTTTACGTGATTAATAGCAAGATGAGGCATGCATATTCCAAAATTTTCGAGCCTCAACGTTTAACTAAATTGTATCGTCTTAGACACGCGGAAAATGAACGAATTTGTGTATTAAATACGTAGCGCCTGTGTAGAAGGTGCGAACGAATCTGTACCCACTGTATCGTACCTTGGGTACACCAAGGCGCCATCTGGAGTGCTCAGCACTCAAGGGACGAAAAACACCACGCACACCGATGCCGATCACTTGTGTGTAAGAAACAGTCAAAGGTTATACTTCTGTTTTTTTATTAAGCATTGAAGCATACTGTGTTGCTGTTTCCAGGGTTCTTTGGCCGATTCGTTCGACCCTGCGAACAAAAACAAATCTTAGTTTTATTAAATTGTGGGAAAGTAGGTCAATGTGTGCTCAGAAGACCAACAGTATTTAATCTGGTCATACATTTTCTTGAAAATTGCAGTGCTGGGCTGTTTTGTGTGTTCTACAAACTTTCTATGTATTTGTCATTCGAAGTTGTAAGTAAGATGTCTGTGTACTTGTCATTTGAGATCGTATCTCCATGTACTTATAATAAGAGTGTACATGTAGGTAATAAGTCTATATGTACTATGTGTGCAGAAGCATGAAGTGTAAACGTAAATCACTCCTGCCATGGACTGGTCCACGGGCTGGCAGCGTTTCCTCGGACGGGACGCAATAATATTAGATTCCAAACACTAATTATAGGAATTGTGATCCAAACTTTAACAAATGAAGCAACCGGTAAAACTCGGTGCTTCATGAATTGAATTTTTTCTGATGATTTTTATTACCTGGTAAATGCAGGCGTGGACATCACTGCCCACGTGTGTATTGCGACCAGTCCACGGCGACTGTACTGCAAATCACTCAGTATTCATTTACTCATTTGGGTTCTAGCAATACACAACTAATGGTCCTTTAGGGTTTTTCTTTAGCCCGTCGTCGGTGGTTCAGATATCAACCGAGAATAGAGTGCCCCCCCCCCCCCCCCCCACACACACACATGGTCCAGTTTAGAAATTATGAACGTGCCCAAAATTATAACTGCCAGCATATTATATTAAGGCAAAAGCTTTTGTTTGGCGCACAGCGGCTTAGTGGTTAGACAGTTGACCTTGGTTTTAAGGTCGTAGGTTCGATGCTGATCTTCGTCATTTGCGTTGTGGTATTGGACAAGACACTAATCCCACTTGCTCAAGTATGGTGTGCCTAAGCATACTGCACGTCGATGGTACACATGCCTTCAAATCTGCTTGTGCAGAGTTATTTAGTTGGAGAGTCCGATGGTAACTCGCCGTTACTCGGTGATTGTGACCGAGTACTGCGACTTCAGTTACACGTAATGTCTCTGGCACGATATGATCCTAACTGTTGACACTATTGTTAAACACCAACACATACTTTGTTTCATTTTGTCGATAAACCTGGAACGGTCTGGGCGTCTTCGTTCGGTTACTTGTAGCTAATCAGAGGCCTTCTAAAGGGATACTAGATGTTAGATCGTTACAATTTGTCTTCTTTTAATTACTGGATTTACGTAATGTCTCTGGATTACAGAGGTTCATTGTTATTTCTTTCAGTGAAATTTAATTTTTAAATTTTCTCTGCCCCCAAAAGAACTGTTATTTGTCGAACTTAATAATCGGCCATTATCACCCCGTTTCATCTTTCGGGATGGCTTTCTGAAAGTTAACTTCTCTTATTTCGCTACATTTATCAGTGCATTTAAGGTTTCGGTTTTAGATTTAACATAAAATTATATTCTAAAACATAAACCAACAGCGTGTACATGGTTTGATAAACTACAATTATTATCCTCTCGGAAAATACTACGTAAAGGTTGGAGCACAACTTGGCAAGTGTTTTTTTCTATCCAGTCCAAGATGGTTCTTTGTTTCAGACAGAAAAGAAAATGCATGCTCTATCAGACTTGGAGCACAAGGGCTGTTATGGTTAAAACAACATGCCTTTTGTTCTCCAGTGGATGAAGATACGGTATACGTTTATACACTCGGCGAAAATAAGAGAACGTCTTGAACAAAAACATTTGTGCCCCAAACTGAAATAAAAAGCTTTTAACAAATTCTTTCCCGCACACTTGGTGTATAATGCTGTTGTTTATCAGAACTGCTGTCACAAATGCGGGAAGAGAAACTCCCCTCCCGTAATCCTCCCCACAATTCTATGCAGACTCGCCTGCGGAAAAAGAAATACAAGGATATAAAATCTCCAGTGCTATTTTTGATAGTTGTTGTTGATTAATTTTGGTTTCGTAACAAAATATTGCCCCACCTTTGTACAGTACAGCTGCCGTGGACTGGTAGTAGTAATCCACGCGTGGCAGTAATGTCCACGCATGTATTTGCCAGGTAATAAAAATAGCCGGTTGTACCCGGTGCTTCATTAATTAAAGTTTTGATGATTATTCCTGTAATTGGTGTTTGGAATTTAATATTATTGTGCCCGTGGAAATACTGCCAACCCGCGGAAAGTGACCAGCCCACGGCGGCCGTACTCTCAGTGTTGCTCGAACGTAGCGATCTCATTGAGAAGGCACAGCACGAGGGATGGTCTTCAAAAAAGATGCATGAACTGTATATGACATATAAATACAAATATTGTTCGTGCCTCTAACGTGAAGACCATCCCCTTTACGTGGCCTTTTGAAAAACATGTTACACGTTAGATTTATTTGCGAAATGATAAACAGAAAATGTCAATACGGTGCATTCTGTTCAGGGCAACCAGGCACGAAAAGATCCACACATGATATTGATCGGTGTTCGTTCCAACTGTTTGTTTTATTCATGTTTTTTTCCACTTGAATTCCTCTTGACTGTGATCGAATGTGGCGATCGATAGGCTTGTCTTTAAGACGTGCATTTAAACTTGCGTGCTTTTTATTTCTTGAATGTTGATGCAGCTGTCGCATGCGACAGGATAATATTTTTCTGCTTGTCGACGACAAAATTTCCTGTCCGCGAAGTAGAGCTGAAACGGTTAAAGGGTTTTCGTGATCGATTAATCGCATGGATTAACCTTGGTTAACCGATTAATCACTTGTCCAAATAGATATCTGAATAATTGCCATACCATTGATGATTTACAGCATGAACCCTTTACCCAAAATAACAAACAGAACCGACTAGGCCTATATACAAAAATCTCCATTCAAGTTTATTATGTTTTCAATTTTTGTCTCACAAACATAGTTTATGACCCCTCATTGGAACGAGCTATGTTTTTGAGACAAAAATTGAAAAATTTTAGTAATTCATGAATTTATTTTGCAAGTATCGTCTGCTACCCACTTTGGGTAAAAGGTTAAGAATGACCATTTCCAGCTACTAACACAGTATGATGATCATGCAAGTAAACAAGTATGCCAGCAAGTAACCTGCATGCTTTACTCTGTCTCAAAAAATTGATGTGAGTCAATGTGACAATGTTTGCCTGTTTTGGAGCAAGTTTGTTCCTTTGTTAACCCATATAATACAGTAGTTCAAAGGTAACGGATAATCGATCAATTACTTTTTTGATCGATTAAGACGTTGATCATTGGTTAATCGATTAATCGGTTAACCGTTTCAACTCTACTGCGAGGGGAGTACGGGCGAACGTTTCGTGGCAGAATTCCTTGAATCTTGCATCTTCATTTCATGAATACGCAGATGCGACCGATCCGGGTTGGAGGGGGTGTGGGGGAATAGGGGAGACGTGCCAGACCGCCTTCAATATACAGGTATTCCTGTTATATTTTCTTCGTAAATCTAATCAAATTTAGTTGCATTTGACTGATTGGTCTCTTCTTCTGCAAGCATCTTTCAACCCGAAGGCTAGCCTTCGGGTTGAAAGATGTATGAAGTAGACAAAATATTGCGAACATTGACCACGTGGCGTCATGTTCTTCTATACGAGAGAGAAGCGGATAATCGTACATTTACCGATATAAGATTGTAACGTTCCTCTCAATGAGTTGAATTTACCGATATAAGATTGTAACGTTCCTCTCAATGAGTTGAACTTCTGCAGTCTTGAAATTTGTGCCCCTCCACTTTGATTGAGCTTCTGCCGCTTCTGGAAACTTCCAGTAGAAAGATACAATTGTGAGTGTTGATATGTGTTGCATTTCCCTGCACTGTGGCATGTCTTTCACAAATGATTACCTTCAGAACATTCTTGAAGGAGATGAGCGCATACTCTGAAACCTATCGCACAGAAGTATAGAAGTTTGAGTGTGTAAAGATTCTAGAGCATGCTCCCTTGTACGAAACGAACGAACTGAGCTGTTATTTGGAGACTCCTTGTGGGTTTGTTTGCAGCTTCTGTTGTGTGCCTATTCTGAACAGTGTGGGGTTGCAGCTAACCAGATGTATGTCAAGGATAATGATAAACGGATGACAAGCCATACATATTTCAATGAGTGTGTATTGAGAAAAGCGAAGTGAATGTAGAAACATTGTAGGTGCATCTTAGACACGATTAAAACCTGGATTATTGTATAATTGTATATGGTTATGTATCTTAATTCATACAAGCCTGGTAGAAAAGAGTTAATTCATTGAAGGTCACAATCTGATCGAAACATGTGACCAGGATGCAAGACCATTAAACTTTTACAATTGTATTTTCTAGAATTGTAGTTTTTACATATTAATACAACTAACTAAAACAAATCATTAGCATTTTCCAATATATGGCAACTTGCCAACTGGAAAATTGCCACATCTTTGAAAATGCTAATGGTTCATTTTAACCTATTTAATGTCAAAACTAGAAAATACAATTCTAGAAAATACAATTCTAAAAGTTTTATAATATTGGCCCATGGCAAGCGCTTCTGGTCAAGTGTCGTCTTTCTGCTGAGGTGGACAACACTTCACTTGAAAGAATTACTGGGATTTTAATATTTAATGTTAACATGACCACCAAAAGTCAGAGCACAGCTGTGTTACATCAGTGGATAGAAAACTAGACTTAGATTTTCTATGTTTTCATTAATTAGAGTTTATCTAGATAAGTAGAACTGTCTAAATATTTGGCACGGAAATTGTCAAGAAATGTTTCCTCTAGGGTAGACAGCATCGGAATATACGATTGGCTGAACTTGACTTTATACTTCTGTTGTGGCCTTGATATTTAACCATATATGATGAAAATGGCCTCAATAAATGAATACAACATGGCTGAGAAAAATACCCGTCCTGTCGTACATGTTGTTCGATTAGATATCGTAAGCATTGAAAGTTGAAATTTTATGTTTTGGGGTTTTTTTTTCATACCAGTAAACGTATACACCTAAAAGCCTGTACACTTCAAAATCTTGTTAAACTCTTTCAATGAAACTATCGATGTTATGAATACTAATCTATTATATTCTATTATATTCTCTCTCTCTCTCTCTCTCTCTCTCTCTCTCTCTCTCTCTTCTCTCTCTCTCTCTCTCTCTCTCTCTCTCTTCTCTCTCTCTCTTCTCTCTCTCTTCTCTCTCTCTCTCTCTCTCTCTCTCTCTCTCTCTCTCTCTCTCTTTCACGCACACACACATTACATGACTAACTAACTCAGCTTCTGTTTTTGTTGATAGCACTGCTTTTGAATGACCCTTTAGGGACGCTGTGGCGTTGCTGTAACCGATTCTCGTCAGATCACCGAAGTTAAGCAACCCCTAGCCCGGTTAGTCCTCTGATGGGTGACCGTCTGAACGATCGATTCGGACTCCCGTGTTGTGTCTTTGGACAAGGCGCTTAACACCGATTGCCCACATGGGGGCACAATGACGCCGTGTACTAAGGCGTACAGCACGTCGATGGAGCGGTGCGCATGTCTTCGACCAATCTAACCCTGCCTGTGATGCAGAGCGGAGTTACGATGTTGGCATCTGCTCGTTGTTGCTCGGTGGTTCTCTCCGGGTCCTCCGGCTTCCTCCACCCGTAAAACTGTCACGGTCATGATTAGCCATTGTGCATAAGTATGTGACCTTAAACACAAATAAATATATAAGTAAATAAATAACCCTTTGTAGTTCTAGTCCAAACTTGGACAATGAATCCTGTGGGGTTTTTTTGTGTGTGTGATACGTCTCCAAAGACGTATAACATCAATCATATCCTTACGGTCTTGCCGTTGAAGTTGTGGTCTAAGATTACTTTCGGTTGCATTCTCAGTTTGAGGATTTTAAAACTTTCTCCGCCTTTTTGGTATTTTTAAATGTAATGGACAAACTTATAAATTAACTTTTTTTAGATCATGTGTTTTATTTATTTTGAATGAGTATTTTTTGTCTATCGCCAGTACGCTCGGCGAGTGGTTTAAACTGTTTTTCGCCATCCCGGGAATTTTATTCCGGAAATCAGGACGGAAACCGTATTATTAAAGATGAAAAACAAGATATACTTTAAATTCCGCTCATCCAGGGCTTGCCTTGAGTCGGGGCTGATCAGCCCAGGCCCCGAGATCAGCCCCGAGGAGCACTTGCTGGGGGCTTTTTTTCAAGCCCCGACATCTTCCACAAAAAAGCACTAACAATAATGGACAAAATGGAAAATGAGCCCCGAAAAGGCCCCGACCTCAATATGTGGGGCACTTTTTTTTAGGCCCCGACCATTTTACTCAAGGCGAACCCTGCTCATCACTGCAGGTCTTACTCCAGTGTATTTTAGCCGCTTCCCAGTATGAAATAGGCCGTGAAATTCCCATTTGAATTAACTTCGTTTTCCCTGACCTACCATCTATCGATAATGAAATCCGAACGGGTCAAAGTTCTATTCTTCCGCATATTATATGCATAAATGTGGGCACTGAACTTCTTTGGAATATGTTTTCACGGTGTTTAACATTGGGTAACTTTCTAGAAATCAAATGTGTCAAGAAACTCAATTCCAATGACGTCATTAGATCAATGGTACCTGGACCCTCCTGAAAAAATGCCCTTTCCAAATGAGTCAAGAAACTCAATTCCAATGACGTCATTAGATCTATGGTACTTAGACCCTCCCGAAAAATGCCCTTTCCTAATTTCCATGGATTCGGTATTTTATTTTCTGCAGGTACTGCAGATTCAAAAGATTTGTGGAGTATTCGTGAATTGGTCAGTGTTCTTCTAAGATGAATGATGTAGTGGGGACTGTATTTTGTAGTAAATATGGGACAGTACAGTCGTCATGGACTGGCCGTAATCCACGCGAGGGCAGTGTTGTCCAAGCAAACGTTTTCCAGGTAATAAAAATCATCAGCAAAATTTTAATTTATGAAGCACCGGGTTGAACCCGGTGCTTCATTAATTAAATTTTTCATGATTATTCCTATAATTAGTGCTTGGAATCTAAAATTGCGTCTGTGGAAACATTGCCAACCTGTGGGAAGTGACCAATCCACGACGGCCGCACTGTATGTGTACATGTGGTTTACATGGCTCAGCCAAGACTAATCGTTTTGAAATGTGCATCTGACGAAAAATGTTCTCCTTCAACATATTTTGTAAAGCGTCTGATGACACACACTGATTAATTCGCTTAACTGGTAGAGTGCTAAATTATTTTTGGTCACCACAATTTGGTGACATGTCTTCGTCTTGTTACAATTTATGGGAGTTTGCCTACAGGCACTCTCCAATAAATTGTAACACTGCAAATTCATACAGACTAAGTTTATTTATTTATTTATTTATTTATTTATTTATTTATTTGAGTTTAAAAAAACTTTCGACAACCAGGGTCACTTCGTCGAACAGTTTTACAGGTGGATGAAGCCGGAGTACCCGCAGAGAACCACCGAGCAACGTCGAGCAACTGTCCGACTTCAGAACGTACTAACTCCACACAGTCAGGGTTAGCATTGGATGGACACAGGTGCACCATCGACGTGCAGTACGCTTTAGTACACAGCGCCACCGTTGGGTTTAAGTGTCTTGCCCAAGGATACAAAGCAGATATCCCTGACGGGGAATGGACCGTGGACCTCGCGATTTGAAGTTCAATGCCGTAACCACCAAGGCACCGTGCTCCCTATACAGACTAAATAACACTTCAGATATGACATGAAGCCCAGCCACATAATATGATACGTTTGGGTTGTGACAGTTGGACTTCAAAACAAGACCCAAATATGGGCATCCAGCACTATACCAGTTAAACTGCCCATATTATTATAATCACAAACCTTGAGATAACAGCGCTCCAAGAATAAACCAAAACGAGTCTCGGAACCGGTGCAGTCCTTCCTTGTTTTTTCTGTTCTCTCTTTGGTAGTAAGGGTTATATTTTTCAAACAGGAACAGAAACAAACTTGTTATGGGAACTATAACCAGTATCATAATATATACTTCCCACGTGAATGGGTAAAAATATGTTTTCCACTTCCCCTCTTTCGGATCCGGTTCTTTCATCAGTCCTGCCACATACTCGTAATAAAATGGATAAGAGAAGTCCATCACCTTTTCTCGCCTTTTATCCTTTGACAGACTGGCCACAACTAGGTCCACTTCCTGTCCGAAGCAAACATTAAAAATGATGGTTACACACGCTAAAAACTAAAGTGTTCAAAACTACACTTCAAGTGCTGTATTTAACACTTACTAAGTGCTGAACTAGCACTTTGTTCAGGTGTAGATATCCCAGAACTTGACAGGTGTTACAATAATACCACTTGACAAGTGTAATGTCGCGACACTTAAAAGGAAACAGCGCAGATGACGCGGATCAGGCTCGAACTCTCGAGCCTGATCCGCGTCATCTGCGTTGTGTCCTTTTAATTATGTACCCACCAAGCGCAAATCAAATTATGGACGATTCTGGAAGAACCACCAATGCTAGACACATGGGAAGTGCCATCCATTCAAGTTTCAGATGTCTGACGATTGTAATGTCTAAGTGCTTAAAGCATTGCACTTTGAGTGTTAAAATCAATCCCTAAGAGTTAGAATGGGTTTAACACCTTCAAAGTGTCAGTTTTAACACTTTAGTTTTTAGTGTGCAGCGGCGGTTAATAAGGATGAAACATTAAACGATTTCGAAATAAACTTTTGATAAAACAAAAATATTTTTTCCAGAAACAATAAACGTTTCCTGGAGGAATACGAACATCTCCTGAAACAAAATACACTTCACATTAGAACAAAATATACATTCACAACCCAATTAAACTGTTCATGAAAACGAAATAAACTCCAAGAAAAACAAAAAATTTTCAAAGAAATTAAAATTTTTAATCAGCAGGAATATAATTATCCAAAAGCAAAATGAAGGTTCAATGAAACGAAACAAGAGCAACGCTAACGCGTGTGCTGATGCCCCCGAAGGTAGCAAAGTCGGACTTGCATGTAAATAAATAACTTCTGAATGTTTGAGGAGAATTGGTTCATCCAAACAACTTTGAATGAACGGAATTAAAAAACACTATGATTCTTGTGTCATCCATATTCATATGAATATATCGATATGTAGTAGGTTAAAATGACATGCAAACCTGCCCTGCAAACACTGGGCAGTATAGAAATAGTGGACGAGAAAAAATTGGTACAGTGGACTAAAAAAAATTGGGCAGCACTTCCCCTATACGACACTGGCCAGTAAGAATAAAGCTGAAATTGGCATCCATATTTATATGGTTATATCGATTTGTAGTAGGTTAAAATGACATGCAACCTCCCCACCAAGCACTGGGCAGCACATAAATAGTGGACTAAAAAAAAAAATGGGCAGCACTTCCCACATAGGCACTGGCCAGTAAGAATAACCTGAAATTGGCATCCATATTTGTATGGTTATATTGATATGTAGTTTAAAATGACATGCAACCTCCCCTGCAAGCACTGGGCAGTACAGAAATAGTGGACTAAAAAAATCGGGCAGCACTTCCACTATATACACTGGACAGTAAGAATAAAGCTGGAATTGGGAAATTTGTGATTTTTTTTAATTTAAAAAGAGGCATAACTCTTGCAAGAATAGTCGGAGTGAACCTCCAAATCGAACTTGACCTGTATTTTGACATTAGTAATAAGCAAATAAAATTTGAAATCGATTGGTGCGGTGATACAATTTTAAATGGTCTGGAACCAAAATCACAATAATATTGTGACATCCATATTTATATGGATATACTGATATATAAAATGTCATGCAACCTCCCCTGCAAGCACTGGGCCGCAGAAAAATAATGAACTAAAAAAAAATTGGGCAGTACTTTGCCCTATTGGTAATTTACCTTAGTCAGAAACAGAGGCCAAAAACAAAGAGGGTCCATAACTCTACCAAACATGAATTGACGAAACGCTAGGTACGAGGGCATCCGTTCCCACAAGTTGTCCTATCACCGTACTAAAGAACATTAAAATCCGACAACTGATGCTCGAGTTATAATACAAAATGTTCGTACGGACGTACGGACGGACGGACGGACAGACGGAGACCTCGACTATATACCACCTCGACAATTTTTCGGGGGCACACAGCACTTTGCCCTATAGGCTATGGTACAATTTACCTTAGTCAGAAACAGAGGCCAAAAACAAACGGGCCATAACTCAACCAAACATGAATGGACGAAACGCTAGGTACGAGGGTATCCGTTCCCCCAAGCTGCACTATCACCATACCAAAGAATATTAAAATCCGACAACTAATGCTCGAGTTATAATACAAAATGTTCGTACGGAAGGACGTACGGAAGTACGGACGGAGACCTCGACTATATACCCCCGAAAACATTTTTCGGGGGTATAATGAACCTTTCTCCAAAATGAAAACAAATCTTTTGAAAAACTTTTCACCAAAACAAACTGGACTTTTTAGACCTCCTCCCCCAACCAAGAATAACCTCCATATAAAAATAACCTTTTCAAAAAGCAAAGAAATCTAAAACTAATTTTTATACAGTTTATGGAGAGTATATTGTAACTAAATCACCAGTGAAGTGGAGTTTTCAAATTGTGTACAAATAGACAAAAAACACAAACAATGTTTTCAGCCAATGGACTTCCGGGTTTAACCTGGAGGTCCATTGGCTGGAAATGTTGTTGTGCTTGTTATGCTTTGCTAAATAATTGCAGTTATAACTTGGGTGGAATCTCCACTGTACGGGTGATTTAGTGATAATACTCTCTCCATGTGTTGTAGACCCAAAGTGAATCTCTGCTGGGTAGATCATTTTTAGCCTTTACGTGGGGATGACAGGAAGACAGTCCCTGTGACTATACTGCCTCCCCGTAGTATAATAGAGTTCATTCAGTTTTAATATTTTGAACACTGTTATATTATTTGATGCTGCGAAATAAAGTATTTGTTATTCAGATTAATAAAATAAAGTTTCATTTTTCATTGCAAAGATGTTTTTATCTGTCCTTAAGATGCCATATAAGTGAGGAAAATTAGTTTACTTTGTAAATCCCAAATCTGATATTCCATAAATATAAATTAACTATACAGAAATTTATACATCAAATAATTATTATGATGTATACAACACCAAAAATCTATGCAAAAAAATCACAGAACTGACAGCAGGCGCCAATAGGTCCTGAAAGTCTGCTACTGTATCCGTTCCAGAACTGGTAATAAAATAATATTTCGGAGAAAAACTCGTGGCAAAATGTGCTTCAGATATCCAAGAAAAAAGCTAGACATTCAAATCACTTTACAATGCAGCGACAGGACGTATTTGGGGCCAATACTGTATGCATTTTTTATTGAAGAAGGCATCCATGGCAGACGGACATGCGTCTTTTACGCAGCACCACGGATTTTCATCTAAAAAATTCTAGCAGGTGTGACGATACCTTGCAATTATAATGGCAACTGTGTGGTCTACAAATAATAATAGTGTATAGGGTGAAGGCGATCTGTTTCAAAATTTGATTTTAGACGGCATTGTATGTCGATGCTTTTTCTGTTGTCCCGATCATCTTGACCGACATGTAAACAAAGGGAAACCAAATCAAAGCCGAGTGTTTTGGAAATTACCCACACAACTCTGTCGCTTCATTTTGAAGAATTTTGTTTTTCTAGCTTTGATACCTAATGCACATTTGACCACGAGTTGTTCTCCTGACATGTTATTATGCCCCCGAAAAAATTTTTCGAGGGGTATATAGTGGAGGTCTCCGTCCGTCCGTACGAACATTTTGTATTATAACTCGAACATCAGTTGTCGGATTTTAATGTTCTTTGGTATGGTGATAGGGCAGCTTGGGGGAACGGATGCCCTTGTACTTCGTCCGGCAAATATTACAAGAGTTATGTCCCTTATTTACTTTGAAAATTGGTGATTTTTTGGTTTCCTACCAATTAAAATTGTTTGGCTGAACCGATGAGTTTCATATTTTATATGCTGATTACTCATGTCAAAGTACAGGTAGGTTTCAATTTGAGGTTTGACTCGGCAATTTTTGATGCAGTTATGCCCCCTTTTTCACTTGGAAAAGATGCAAGACCAGTTCTACTTTTTCACTGGTTTGAGAATTTTTAACAAAGGTATGTACTCTTCCTATTTTTGCCTCTTTCAGTTATTATTCAATATGGCACCATTCAAGTCATCTGCAATTATTTTTATAACTTTTTCTCTATTACTGACTCCTTAGTGCTGTTCTTCAATGTAGCAGCAGTGAAGCTGTTGTCTGTTGTTACAAAACATATTAACAAAATATAAGTAATACTAATTTTATTGACACTTTGCCATTCCTTACTGTTGTTCTTCAATGTAGTGTTGTTCTGCAATGTAGCAGCAGTGAAGCTGTTGTCTGATTATCCACATGTGAGTACGACTTGGCTACCTTCGGAGGCATTAGCACACGCGTTTGCGTTGCTCTTGTTTTATTATCAGTTCTGGTACGAATACGATAGATAGACTTCCAGGAACCATTTTATGGTCCTGAAGGGGCATTGCATTTTTGTTCAACTCAACATGCCCAGCCCCATAGGGAGGGAGTGGGGAAAAATGCTCCAAAATACTTTTAAAATCTTCTCCTGAACCAGTACGTACAATGACTTGATATTTGCTATGGAGCTTCCTTTTGAGGTGTGGAATCAAGTTTGTTCAAACGAAGTTCGTGAACCAATATTTGGCTTTGTAATGGGAGGGGTAAGATTTTTGGCCCCGCCCAAAATTTCTATTTTCTGAACCGATGGTCCGGTTTGAACCAAATTTGGAATGTGGTATTATTGGGTCATAAGTACTTGACTCATGGAAAAAAAATATTCCCGCATCCCCATGGGAACCCTGGGAGCTAAAAATAGAAATATTTTCAAACGCCCATATTTCCCAAACCACACGGAATAGAGAGCTGTTATTTGGTATGAAGTATGCTTAGGACCAGTAGAATTGAATGGTAAAAACAATTGCCATCGGTTATGTTAGGGTGTTCTGTAAGGGGGCATCGAAAAAATGCTGAGTCAGCATATTTGCAAAAATTTAAAAAAATCTTTTCTCCAGAACTAATCATCAGAATCTTTTGATATTTGGTATACAGCATTCATAGGGGGGTCAGATACAAATTTGATAAAATAAAGCCCTTTGATTCATATTTGGGCCCAATACGTGAGCCCGAATTTTTAACATAGGGTAATATGGGGAATATTCTTTAAAAATCTTCTTCTTCAGAACCACCAATCAAAATCTTTTAATGTTTGGTATACATCATTGTTATGAGGATCAGATTCAAGATTTGTTCAAACCAGGTCCCAAGGTTAATAGCCCAAATTTTAACTTTGTTCAATATGGGGGATAATTTAAAAAATTCATCTTCAGATCCACCAGACAGAATGCTTTCATATTTGGTTGCAACATCTCTAGAGGGGTCAGATTAAGTTTTGTTCAAATCATATCCCTAGGTATATATTTGGGCTCGCTATGGTAGCCCAATTTTTTACTTAGTGTGATATGAGGAAATTTCTTTAAAAATCTTCTTCTTCAGATCCACCAGTCGGAATGCTTTCATATTTGGTATACAACATTTCTAGGGGGTCAGATTCAAGTTTGTTCAATTCGAGTCCTGGGTTAAGATTTGGGCTCCATATGGGACCCTTAACTTAATACAATATGAGGGAATTTCTTCAAAAATCTTCTTCTTCAGATCCACGAGTCAGAATGCTTTCACATTTGGTATACAACATCTCTAGGGGGTCAGATTCAAGTTTGTTCAAATCGGATCCACAGGTTAATATTTGGGCTCGCTATGGTAGCCCAAATTTTAACTTAGTGCAATAAGAAGAAATTTCTTTTAAAATTTCTCTTCTTCAGATCCAACAGTCAGAATGCTTTCATACTTGGTACACAACATCTCTAGGGAAGTCAGATTCAGCTGTATTCAACTCGAGAGCCTGGGTTAATATTTGGGCTCCCCGTGGGGGCCGGAATTGGCCATGTTGCTGAAGAATTGAAAATTTTGCATTCAGTACCCTCAAAATGTGTGTAAACTAAGATTAATCCACATAGGTTGTATCAAGGGGCTTCATGGGGGAGCTCTACATTTTACGTTATGATCAACTGAAGAAAAGGCATGATGCCCGGATTATTTTTGTCACTCCTGAGGGACTCAAGGATTGACAGTGTATCATATGGAGATGGATTGCTTAAAGTACACTCATTCTTGGACTCTGTTTATATTGTGTTCTGTTCAAGATGAGCGCTTCAGGCCCCGTGGGGCCTCTTGTTTTTCTCTTTTTTTCATTTCAAAGCATACTTGAACGCCACACATTCGCATTTCTACCGCATTGTTGCCGAAAACCAAAAATAAGGGAACATCTTGTTAATGAAATACGAATGGGATATTGTAGGGATCATTGCATTTGTGCATCTAAGCTTTGAAAGTTATGTTCACTAACTGGCCTTCCCGTGTGAACCTTGGGAAGTGGAGAGTACTTATTAACGGTGGTAAACAAATTATGTTTCTCCTGTAAAATAAGAACCGGGCACCAATGCCAAAAGTGGAATTCTTCTGATTGGAGCAACACCGGTATAAACGGTCGGCTGCACTTAACTTCATATCTGTGGGCATCATCTGCAAAGTGAGGTCCCCAGAGGGTGAACTTAGTGATGCTACCCTGCACAGCAGGGTAGCATCACTAAATTTACCCTCTGTGAACCTCAATCTGAATCAGGGTCTCAAAACTAAGCAGAAAGAGGTACCCAGAAGATAAATTGGCCCACTGTATGGGACAGCGTCATCAAATTCACCCTCTGCGGACCTCATTCTGCAAATGTCAGAGTACTTATTTTCAGGCCTGTCTGTGTGGCGGCTATGATATAGATATAGATGTTGAATTTGAAACAAAACAGTAAACAAACTAGAATTTTGAAATTACAGTTACGATACTTCCATATGTAATGCATCAACCGAAAGGACCGGGCGGCCGGCCAGAATAGAACGTCACATATAGGCGCAAACAATGCAAAAATTCCAAACTCACCACTTCGAACCGTTTGGCCGGAGTAGCGATAACTGCTATAAATAATAAAATAATTACGTAATACAAGTTACCCTCATGAATCCCGTAAGGATGCAAATTGTTTGTAATTTTGGTTATCAGAATTAATTAGCTTTTAATATGGGAATGGCAAGAAGACAGCCCCCAGGACTACGCTGTTTTCATGCAGTGTATCTTTATTTCTGTACATTTCTGCAAGTTGTTTATTATAGTCTATGTAAACGTATACTGCAAAATATATTTCATTTCATAACAAGAATTTTCTATGAAGAGTGTCGTCAAATGTTCGACCTTACCGATCTCCCGAATCTGCAGTCGTTACCCTCCCATTTTAAAACTGAATATACAAGAGATAAAGGCTCACCTAAGCAAAGAACTCCGAACTTGATAGGCCAAGCCGTTCCTAGGAAGAAGCGATGACAAACACTTTATGTAAAGAGCATTATACGCTAAGGTCAAATTTTTCCACCCACAGTATCTCCCGAACCGAAAGTTTGACCCAACCATTTTTGCGTCGAATCTACCTCTCGTATAGCTTAATGCATTTTTAAAAGTCCAAACGCGATACCCCAAGCCGCTCCGGCAGCGTAGCGATAAGAAGTTTCCATGAAGGGCGTCGTCAAATTGCGACCCCTACCGATCTCCCGAACCGGAAGTCGGATCCCTACCATTTTGGGATTGAATATACTAGACATGTGGCTGCACACAACGGAAAAGCTCCGAACTCGATAGGTGAAGCCGTTCCGGAGGAGTAGCGATAACAGACACTTCATTATATATCTGTGTATCTTGCTTTGTAAAGGGTTGAAACATTAGCCTTTGAATCCCGATACTATCTTCCATGTCAGTTCAATGGCAGCAGTAGGAATGGTCCATATTCATTATTTGGGGATGGACCATTTAATATTTTCAATGTGCAGCCCGAAGGCTGCACGTTGGAAATATTGTTTGGTCTACCCCACACATTCACTTAGAGCCACCATACTTAATAACAAGATGACGTATCATCTTCCTGGTCCGGAAAAGTGGTTTCTTGTTTCAAAGGGTTAAATAAACAGTAGTCTGCGCGTAAACACCACGAAAAGTGTGAAAACAAACACCTCATAACAGCGTCTGGATTCCTTAGGGAATTAGTCTGGTGGCCTGGGGGCATGACTCCGTACAACACAACCATTCAGTTGAATTCGCGACGTGTCCATTATTGCCTATCAACATATGAGGTCCCCAGTTTGATTCAGCAAATGGCCAATTTGAAAATAAATGGTCAATGTTTTTACCAAAAACAGTTTTCGAAATTCAGTGATAATAAAGAGATGGGAGGGAGGAGAAGAAAATGGTGACAACTGCCTCGTCTCACACGGAAGAGTTTGAAGTTTCCATTTAACCATCACTCTTTGCACGTTTGTGTAAGCATTGCTGTACCTCTGTCTGTACTGAAAGGATTAAAAATAGTGATTAAGTTTTAATACCAATCTTGGGTTATAATAACTCTCTCACCTTCCTCTGTAGTAATCCCACTAGGCCGGTCCAGTTTCCATCGGGATTAAGCATGCCCCATTGTTTATCGTCTGGTTCTCTCAGTGTGTACCTGTAAGAAGTACGCATTATAAACTGGTGACAACACGCGCCCATTATCTGTAATGTGTAGTCTCTATCTCCACATGTACACAACAACTTAACACTCATTAAACATTGGAATTGCTCGCACTTACACGTCGTTTAGTGTTTGTCATTCTTGTGGCCTTTTCATGTAATGAACGTTTTGATGTCTGCAGGTCAATCGGCGGAATTGATAATGCTTTTGAGTGGGTAGAAGGAGATAGGGCGCAACTATAAAACTTTGGATAAAGAATAATAGTAGAACGCTTCCTTGTAGTTCACAACTAATACGTGGCGGCTTTGGGCATTGATGTTTTTGTTTCTATCGCTCACATCAAGTGAGTTTGGTCACCTTCTTAACACGCATTTATTTTTTTCAACATGGATATCTAAGCCGAAGACACACATGGGAAGTAAACTGCCAGTGGCAATTATTTTTTATATGAATGGGGCAGCCGGTCCTCCTTTCTCCGACCTCCTGTACCAAATATTATTGCATTCATGTTGTGTTTGTGTTTTCACCTTGACAGTGACATTTTGATCACACCCATTCCTCCGAACTCTCAAGTCACCAGTCTAATTCTGTAAGGAATTCGTCGCGGTTATTGACTTGAACCAGTCTATCCTTAAAGTAATCCATTGCCCATGTTTAGATTCAATCGGATGGAATATTTCCGTTGGTCGGAAAAGTGAACCTACGGTAGTAGTATGTAATGTGGTTTTGAGGGAACATTGGCAGGATCTCATTGCAGGATCTCATGTGACGTCATAGTCACGTGACGTAGTGGCGCCATGTTGTGTTGTCATGGTAACCCGCGTGAGCGGCCATGTTGTGACGTCATCTCCATAGTGATACGTGATGTGAGTGCGCATGCGCAGCGCGTGTTGTTAGGGTGATACGTGTTTCCGTCGTCCATTTTGTATACAGGAGGCCGCCATCTTGGTTTCTATGGTAGCACGTGATTGCTATGTTACCCAATTGTTCTGTACTAGGACGGGGTATGTTCGGAGGGTGTGTTCCTTTGTAGAAGAGTAAATCTAATTACCACAAACAACCCGACAAGCCATCCAAATCACCAAAATCCACCCGAAATCACCGAAATTGACTTTATTTCCCCATTTTATCGGTTTAGCACGTAGTGCTATAGTACCGAGAGGGTATCGGGGGTGCATTCGACTGAAGTGGAGTAATGTTCTGGTTCGGATTTTCCCTATTAAGAGTAGCACGTAATACCGAGGGGGTGTGTTCGTTTGAAGTGGAGTAATGTTCCCATTTTTTGGGGGATCCCATGACGTGTTATTTCCTTATTAAGAATAGCACGTAGTGCTATAGGACAAATTTACCCAGAAATCCATTATTAAAATTATAAGTAGGACCCATATGTGTACATGAAGGCCATGAAGCTAAGTTCCACCATATACTCATAAGAGGATCTACCCAACAGATGTGTCGTACGAGGTCTAATTTACTATCCCTCATTTTGATTTTTCTTTGTACTTCGATGGAAAGTTTAAAAAAATAACAACACTAAATATAAATTTAAATTTCTTTTATTCAACAACAAAAATACATCTTTTTATGGTATGTAGACTGTCAGATATTCATAAACAGTATTTCTGCAGATTGGGCATCTTCTCAGTGGTTTACAGCAGTCTTTGCACAGGCACAAATGGTTACATGGTCGCGGAGCGACATTGGCTTCAGCTAATAAACACACACTACATTTTGTCCTCCGTGAATCTTCTTCTTCTTGAAATGATGTGTCCATTTCTTCTTCTTCTCTGATGGCCATTTCTTCTTCTTTTTCAACGTCCATGAATTCAGGTGGTAAATTATGAATGTAATAACAGTCTGGAGAATATTTTCTGTGTTCTTCTATAACATCATCTTCGGTTTCCCAGAAACGAACAATAATACCACAATGAAAACATTGAGTTCTGTCTCCTGTCCCCAAATAAAAGAATCCAGCTTTTGTCAGTTCATTCGGGGTTTTCACACTTTCACTTTGTAACATGAATTGAAATGTCTTGAGACGATTTTCCTCCAATGCATACTTGATGTGTTTTGGTGGTCTTTGTTCTGGTGTCTTTCTTGTTTTTTCTTCTCCACGTAATAACTGCTCCAGTACTGGTGGCGGAACATCACGAAAATACGTTTCGAATGAAACGCTCATTCTCTCTACAAAGTCTCTTGAATTTCTTGTTTCTTGGTTTCTTGATTGATAATCATTCAGTGCCATCCTGATCAAACATGGAATAGTGAACATTCTTCAATCCTTTTTATCTTCATTCCTCTTTGGTTTTCTTTCTCTTTTTGGTTTGGGTTCTCCTATTTCAAGACTTCTCTTCTTTGCAATATCCACTGCTTTGGTCACTTGTTCCCAATCTCTGGTGGTAAACTGGAACCCAACGTCGTTCTTGAACAGCTGAATCTGCAAATCGTTGTTAGTTTGAAGACGGTCACATTAGTAGACATCCTTCTTCTTTGGCTGTCGAAACACAAATGAGCTGAACACCAAGTGCACCAGTTTTTATAGTTTTCCTTCAATGCAGCGACATCTAGTGACTGGTTTCCTCTATGACGTCATTAGCCAACACATCATTATCCGTTAGATCTGTGGTAAACATGTTGGATATGGTTTCCATCGGTACACCGCGACAGCGATATTTCAAGTAAAACAGACAGTATTGTCCACACACTGGTAATGGTCCTTGAAGGCGTTTCGTATTATACTTCCAATATCTGGAATTCTTCTTCAGGAAATTCTCGAATGGTCTGTGTTGTGGTGGTAATCCATAGGAATCAAAGTATTCTGCGTTGTGGTGACTCACAAAGAGAGCCACCCAATGTTCTCCTTTTCTGTGGTCTGGATCCGTGTTGGCTATCAAAGCCACTGGTCTGTGATCTGCTAATCTTCTTGGTAATTTGTTTCTTGAAAATACACCCAAACATATTCTCTTCAAACAACTATCTGATCGAAGTGCATTCTCTAACTGCAACGTGTTCATGTTGAGTAATCGAAGATTACTTGTCTATTCTTATCCACTTCTATGATGTTCTGGAATTCTGCATACACCAGTACGTTGATTGTGGTTGGTAATGGGTTTTCGAAATGGACTTCTAGTCTCAAGTTTCCTCTCTTCACCAGATCGAAGTGTTGTCCATGTGATAGATCTGGAGTCAGGTCGAATACGAATAGGGTGTATCCATTTATGTACTCTTCTCGGCTGATGTGGTTTCCTTCATTCTCATACATTTGTCCAGTTCCTTGGAACAGAGTTGCATAACATCTCGCCACTTCTTGTTGTTCGAATCTAGGTTGTAATGGTTTGGCTGGAATCTGCTGCCCATCCACGTACAATGCCAAGTAATTGATTTTGTAGTTCTTGAAATTATATGGATTCTTTGAAAAGTTTCCATTGAAAGCATCGTTGTCTACACATCCCACTACGATGCGTTTAGGTAGTTGGCCTAAAAATAAGTTTTCTTGTGTAATGCTCAGATTTCCTTTCGGCACTGAAAACACCTTGGTTTCCACACGATCGATAGGATATTTTGCAGTTGCTTTTGTTAGTGCTTTCTCGTGAGCCATTCTCACGAATGATTGGAGTCTCTCTTTGCGTACAAACATGGATACATCTAGAATTTTGATCTTGTATGTAGCGGTATCGGCCATCAATGCGAAAGCATCTTTGGCTCTATTCATTTTAACATGAACATTAACTCCATTCAGCAAGTAACGAGTTTGGAAAAACATGTCCAAATGTAATCTTCCAGACATGTCCACGATTTTACTTTTCTCTATAAATTTCTTTCGAAGAAGAAATCCCTTGTTATCATCTGTCAAATCTTCCATGTGTCCGCCCGTATCCTTGTACCATAATGTATTAGTCAGTTGTGACTTCTTGGCAGCTGGTCCATAACTCAACAAAGTTTCTATGAAAGCTCTGTAATGATAAGTGTTGTTGGAAGGAGATACCAGTTTTTCATTCAAGCTGATATCGATTTGATTAAATAAGGAATACATCCATAAATTGACTGGGCCCACTTTGGCATCGGGTGCAATTGATGCCCCATTGGAATCTACAACCGTTGCTTTAACATACAAGTATGTCTGTGCCAAATTCAAATAATCATCTCCTAATCCTGCAATGTGGAATTCAATTGGACCACTGTTTCCTATAGTCGCCAAAGGCCTGTGTTCTACCCATTGCCCATGTTCCACACTAGTCTGTGTTGGTGGTATGGAAAACAAGTCGAGTTCACTGTTGACACACTCACAAGATTTTTCATTAATGAGAGACATCATGCACCGAGATGGTCTTGGGTCTGAACAGTTCTCCTTCTTTTTGTCGATTTGCTAGTTTTGTGTGGTGCGGGCCTTTTTATACTTTTCCTACCGGGTGGTTTTGAACCACCAACCACTTCATTCCAAGCTCCTGCACCAGCCTCTTTGACTCTTTTGATTGCTGCCTTTTTTACATTTTTCCCTTCAATGACATCTTCGGCAAAGGCTGCTCCTTTTCTCAATAACTGTTTTCCCACGGTCCTGGCTGTAGTTTTCAATAAAGGTAACACCATATTCTTCAGTCCTCCCAATATACTTCCCAAACCATATCCTCTCTGTATTTGAGCTCCAGAAAAAGCCGGTAGACCATTCCCAGCTTGTTTCGTGTAATATTCTTCGTATAATTTGGACTTACAACAGTAAGTCATGTTTATGTGGAATGAAGAGATCTACGATTTCTGAAATGAAGTGTCACTGTCACTTTCCCGAACTCGAATGGTACTATGGCTCCTGTGTCACCCCTTATATACACCTGGACGGTACTGAAATTTTTTCGTTCTACTGGTACATAATACACATTCTCAAATGTTTTAGAGATGATATCCCCATATTTCCCACGTACAGGTACGATACGAAGAAGTGGTATTCTTGTATCTCCAACGACTTGGTCACGAACCAAGTCACAATATACATAGAGGGAATAAAATCCTTGGTTGACATCGGCAACTCTGGAAGAATTGTAAGTTCCTGATTTAAAAACACACTCATTAAATCCCAAAATATTTTGAAGAGTAGGGCTCAATGTGACCACGACTCCATCACGTACCGTGATACGAACTTTACCAGTCACTCTATCCAGTTCAAAAGCTACCTTATCGTGACGAGGCAAGAGTAATTCTTTAACACCATTGGTAGCTCGTATCACATCAATGGGATCCGAATAACGACCTTCCTTGAGAGTAAGTCGGTAATTCTTTTTCGAAGACCAGAACACTGTAACGAAAGCTTCTTCTCCACGAATATTGAACCAAGTATTTGGATACTGAATCTCTGCCAGACCTACTTCCCATTCTCCCGTGAGATTCACTGGTTGTGATAACTGAGTGGTGTACGTAGTCAACGTGTTTTCTGGAAACACGTTCATAGAACTATTACTTGGTAGAGTCAAATAAAACATTACTTTTTCTTAATGGTTGGATTTGGTAACAAATATCCTATGCTACTACTCAAGAGAGCAGTCCACAACTTGCTGTCTGTGTTTTCGAGAGTGAGATTAACGACACTGGTAATGATGATGATATACAAAATGATTATTTGTGAAAAATAAGTTATCTCGCTCCTTGGAATTCTTTTACCAAACAGAGGCCAAGAACCGTTCGATCCTTCTTCCATTTTGAAGAAACTTCAGAGGTTCACTTCCTTTTATAGGTGAGCTGACTCTGTTTGATCCACGAATTGAACGAAGTTGGGTATCCCAACCATTTTACGAACAATTCCATTTTCTTACCTCGACCACGTTTCTTCAGTACGTGTTCGATTTTGTAAATTGTTTTATGTGAAACTCGCTGAAGCTCTTCAGTGTAGAATGACCCTTTCAATATTTCTCCATTATCATCTTGTAACATGTATGTGACTGGATGTCCTTTCTTGATGGCTACTACTGTGAATAACTCTTCGGTCCAATTGGGCAAATAACCTTTCTCAAAAGTTTTCTTAACTTTATTGATTCTCACTCTGTCACCTACTTTGTACTTTGGTGTCTTGTGTTTTATGGGTTGTCCATACAACCTTTGCCAAACCTCTTCTTGATTTTCAAAGTTCACGGCAATGGGGGCCATACCTATACTGCGATGATGAGAATGATTATATGATTTCATCAAGTTTTGAAGTGGAAAAGTTAGTGTATCATTCTTGGTAAAATATTTCCACATTTTGGTTTTCAAAGTTCTATTGAATCGTTCTACTATGGAACATTTTGTTTCCACATTTTGTGTTGTGAAAAAGTCGACTTTGTGATCTTTGAGAAAATTCTGAAATTTTCTGTTTAGAAATTCTTTGCCTTGATCAGTTTGTAATTTTTCTGGTTTACGACCTTGTTTGAAAATTTTACTAAAAGCTTTCACGATGGAATCACCAAGTTTGTTTTGTAATGGTATCACCCAAGCATATTTACTAAATACATCTATACATGTCAACAAAAATTTTATGTTTTTGTTGAATTTACTTATGTTTGAAACATCTACCAAGTCAGCTTGCCATTGTGCATCTATACCACTAACTATTACTTTTCTTCTACGAAATGTACGACGAACAGGTTTGTGAAGAGTGTATGTGTCTTGAGTCTCTAACCATTTTACAACTTGTTTGGTTTTTTTCTTGGACGCTCTACGAAGAGCGTCTACACCACCAAAACTACCAGGCACTTCAGAATCATAGTACAATGCTTCTATGACTGCCCTGTTCAAGTGTCAACTCTATTTATACCTTTTTTTCGATCCACTTTGGCGTTTCTGTATTCTTTGGTTGTTTTGGTTCCGACTTTATCGGTGCCTGTTTCATAAAATCCCAACGTTCTTTATGACCAATTAATTCTTGGGGTATGTTACTATCTCTCAAAGCTTCGGCCAACATTTCCCATCCCTTTGGTTGGAAAGATTTTCGTCTTCTAAGTAAATCGTTTAGAAGATCTGTTACATTCGACCCTACCACTGTTTGATCTTTGTAGACTAATTCACCCTTCTCATTCCAAGATATATTTGGGTCACTTCTAATACGATTCAACAACAACTTTCCCTTTCTCTTCATTGTCATAGGTACAGAATCGAGAATGTCTTCGTCTTTATTATCTTTCTCGAATTCGACTTTAATTGGTCGAGGAGCCATTACCTTTTGTTGAAATGTCAAGTATCTTTGTAAAATTTGATTATATTGAGTCATCTTTTCATCAGCCGAAAGAAAAGGGGCATCGAGAATATCTCTCATTTCTCTATCCAGTGATGAAACAGCCAGTTCATTCGGTTGTCTTGGAGTCTCTTGTAGACGTTCCAATAACCTTGGTTCTACCAAAGCCATCTTCTTTGCATATTCCATCATCCAAATATACCTTTAACAGCACCCAATAGTACAGGAGGTAGCAATGCCCCCAAGAATCCCCCTTTCTGCAAGATTTGTCTCCTCTTTTTGTCAGATGTACCTTTGTTTGCCACTGCCCTCACCAGTTGTTTCTGACGAACGAGTTTGGTTCTCCGAGCTTTGGTCAAAGGTACTGCTCCCTTCAGTATATTCGAGGCACAGTCACACAAACAAGTTATCAATTCTTTGTCTGCATGTTTTAGTATGGATTTGACGAGTGTGGGTTTCGATTTAATAAGAACCTTGAGAAGAGAGATGTTGCGCTTGAGACGGTCAGACATGCTTCTGACTCGAGTCAGACTTGTTGCTCCCCTTTTATACTTTTCGGAGGTACACATATTGGGTTTCCCCAGGAAAAATTTGACTTCTTAATCTCATGTGTTCAGGAGTATCTTGTTTGAGATCTATTAAAAGGTAACCATATGGTGTCGAAGTGGCATCTTCGAAAACTTCTCTCAGAAACTTGGAATGACCAGGATACATCTGTGCTGCCAAGTGTGAGATCTGAGAACGATCCCTAGGATTTTTAAACAAGATCATGTAATGACTATTGAGAGCTACAGTCCTATGGACTTTATTTTTATCGAATAAATTTTGAACAATGTAGATCACACTAATGTTACGGTGATGACTACCTTTAGTAAATAATCTAGACACTCGAACATCTGCATCGAGCATCAGATCATCCAATATGACTAAACTATCAGATTTTAATTCTTGAGGGAGACCCTCTACGAATTCTACTTGGGGTAAAGTATTGTATAATGGTTGCCATTCACTATAACACCAAATGATGTGACTTGGGACAGGTGATATAATATTTTGTATGTTTTGAATAACCCGATTTACAAAGGATGATTTACCACTACCCGTGGGACCACACAATAAACAAGTGAATGGATGCTTCCAACGAGGATCCATCTTTGTTGTTCTATGTGGGTACTACTTCCCTTTTATACCTTTTGGGGAGGTGGCCCCCACTGAACGTGGGGACTACTCCCCCTTTTATACCTTTTGGAGAGGTGGTCAATATGAACCGTCATCCAAAAAATATTTAAAATTGGTGGCCCTCTGACTTACTGGCTGGGGACAGTTTAAGTTTGTTTGATATTTGTCAAGAAGATAAACATCAAATAACTTAAGCGTCATTACCACCTTTTTTTCTTGTTTCTTCATTTTATACATTTTTTCTTCTTTTTTCTTCTTTTTTTTATAAAAAATCATCTATTTACAACATCTATTTACATCTTCAATTAGAATCCGATTGTAACAGGTTTCTTGATGGTCATAAATTCAATAACCAAATCCATAATACAACGTCTCTGTTCATTTGTGAGAGGTTTCTCGAACATATCTTCATATTCTTTCTGTACTGGTGGTGGATTCATTCCAGAAGTATTATGGTGCCACAGTAGATGAACATCATTCTTGTTAACTCTTTCAAGTGCGTCACTAAAACATGTTATAATCTTCTCTTCTTCAGACATCATTAGGCATACATTATGCTGAATCTGACTTGGGTGATCAACTGTACATCCATAGCATTTTTCTTTCATTACAGCGTTAATGTTCTCTTCGACATAATGAGCATATGCCAAGCAAAGTTCATGCTGCAAGCGAACTTGCCTGAGTTCACTATCAATTTCATCAACGATCAATGGTCGTGGTTGGGTTATTCTCACTGTGATCTTCTTCTTCTTCAAAGGTGGTTCTTGATTTGGTTTTTTGAAGTCTTCATGGTTAGTAGGTTTAGTGTCTTCAGTTAAAGTTGTTTGTTGGGTTTTGATGGCTGCATCTACTTCTTCTATTTGAGATTTCAAGGCATTCCATTCTTCTAAAGATAGAGCAATACCAGTCTTCGTTGGATAAGGTTTCTGGTCTTTTCCCTCAAAGTATCTTCTGAGATGAATCTTCAGTTCACCCTGGTACTGGGTGACGTTAGCATAAGTCTGCTTGGTGCCAATTCGGAACATCTTCTCTGGTCAATGGTTCGATCGTGAATGATGCCAAGTCCATGCTTTGCCTAATCTTATATATCTTTGACGGACGTGATTGAAAACATCACCCCAGTTGAACAAATTTTGATTGAGTTTTTGATTCTTGGTTGGGGTTTGTGTTTGTTTCCTATAGGATTATAGGTTAAAGTTGGAAAATTTAGAAAATTAGTATAGAAAGTAATGGGAAAGAAACACAATGAGAATACAGAAATTTGATTGGTTGATTAACTTCGATCTGATTGGTCAGTTTGGCGATCAAACTGCAATCTTGATCCTTAAACTGTAGGATATGGCCCTCTGCATTTTATACTGGCTTGGGACAGGTCAAGCTACAAACCTCTGTCCAATGGAGATAAGTCAAATAGCTCGAGTGCATTCCCACCCCCTACAGTTCGTATCCGCTTTGAAGGAATTTTTTTTGTTCATCAAAAAAGAAAAACGAAAACAACATGTCCAACTTAGCAATTTAGTTTTTCTATCATAAAAATTTCTCATTTCTTTTAAATATTCACAACAGAGAATTTCTTAGTAATGATGATGATGATGATTTATTCCTTTGGTTATACAATAGGGGTAGCCTAAAAGACACCAGGAATCAACTTTAAGAAATGAAATGAAACTAAAAAGTAAAGAAGTATCATCTGGTTCCAATAGGTGTAACCTAAAAGATACCATGAATCAACATGTTTTAAAAATAAATGGAACTAAAAAGTTTTGAATGAAACTAAAAAGTTTTGAATGAAACTAAAAAGTAAAGAAGTATCATCTGGTTCCAATAGGTGTAACCTAAAAGATACCATGAATCAACATGTTTTTAAAATAAATGGAACTAAAAAAGTTTTGAATGAAACTAAATTTTGAATAAAGAAGTATCATCTGGTTCCAATAGGTGTAACCTAAAAGATACCATGAATCAACATTTTTTAAAAATAAATTGAACTAAAAAGTTTTGAATGAAACTAAAAACTAAAGAAGTATCCTCCACTTCCAATAGGGTTAGCCTAAAGTATATCAGGAACATGATGATGATGATGATAATGATGAAAAAACTCTCTGTATAAGAATAAATAAAAAATTGAAAAAATCTTTACACTAGAAAAAATGTATTGCCTTGTAAGACTTGCCATTTAGAATTTTTTTTTTGAAGACTGCCATATAGGACTTTATGAGGACTGCCATAAATGACTTTTTACTTGTGAAAAACTTGCCATATAGGACTTTATGAGGACTGCCATAAAGGACTTTAGAGAATGCCATAAAGGACTTTTTACTTTGAGAAAAAACTTGCCATGTAGGACTTTATGAGGACTGCCATAAAGGACTTTAGAGAATGCCATATAGGACTTTATGAGGACTGCCATAAAGGACTTTTTACTTTGAGAAAAAACTTGCCATATAGGACTTTATGAGGACTGCCATATAGGACTTTATGAGGACTGCCATAAAGGACTTTAGAGAATGCCATAAAGGACTTTAAAAAATTTGATGAGCCTAATATGATTGAGTAGACCACCTAAAAACCATTTCGGTTTTTTTTAGGAATTTTTTGTAGGCAAAAGCTAGACTTGGTTCAGGTTGTAGAAAAATATGACACTCACTCAATTGTTTCTTCTTTAAATCTCTAGTGGTATGGTACTAACTCCATCTTCTAAAACTCTTCGTTTTGGGTAGAAATATGATAGTCCATCTCTGCTCTGCTGGTAGGTATACATAGTGTTGTCATTCATCACAAATCCTCGGTTGATGCCAGATCCACTTTGTTGAGTCTTCAAAACTTGCAAATATCTGTCTTTCGTCAAATCATTGTGGCGTTTGCTGATTCCCTTACAACTGAATTTATTGGTGGCTCCGAAACAATAATATGTTTTACTACACAGTCCAACAATGCCGGTTCCTTGCCATTCTACCTTAAACAAGCCTGGAGTTCTCCTGTCAAAACGCTTTCTTTCTTGGCAGCATGAGGGTGACAGCCATTCTTTGCCTTCTAATTTGGTTTTCACATAATCATCTCTGTGGAAATCACAACACTCTGATGGAAACCACTTGTGATTCTCTTTGTAAAATTCTACTCTCTTCTCTGGTTTCACTAATTCATCTATGGATGGTGACGAAGTACATATATATGCAGAATCTGTGTCCATTTCAGCATATTCGAAATCTTGGCGGTTGATAAAAGTATCGATGACATCATAATAGAACTGAAGCATCCGGAGTTTCGCATACTGGTAAACAAAGAATCCGATGTGAAGTGGCAGATCCAACTTGATGGTCTTCTTGTTGAGTTCGACTTCATATAATGTTTCATCTAATGGATTCAAGGCTCTGAAGGACATGTCATTTACAGCTTTGGTAACTTCTTCGTCGTCGCAATAGCACACACGTCGATGCTTCTCTTTGTTGGTGACGGTTTTGCCATATCCAGAATTTCCCAACAGCTTCATGGTATCGGCAACGATCGACTTGTCAGGGTCAACATCTCCTTGTCTTCTTGCTTCAGATACTTCATCTCCAAATTTTTCAAAACATCTTCTTGGTTTATATTGGATAACTTGATAGACGTGATCAACTTCAATACCATGCTGGAGGTACCACTGCAGTAAAGGGGTTGCAAACAACATTTTCTCCGCTCCATAGCTTCCGATCAAACTTCTACGGGGTTTCTTCATGATTCCATTCTTCTCGGCAAAGGACATCATGTGTTCACCAATATCATCTCTGGAAATATCTGTATTCTTGAAGATAGGTGTCATCTCTTCAAAGTACTCTTTCAGGTGATCTGGTACATGTATATCACATTCGACTAAACCAAACAGTTCACCGGACTTCACTTTGTTCAGTATTTCTTCCTCTGTCATCGCACCATCTATTTTGTCTGAAAAGTTCTCTTTCAGGAAGGCTTTGAGTGTGGCATCGGTCTTCTTCATCTCTCTCCACTCACACTCCCAGATTTCAATAAGTTTATAGCCCAAATCGGTGATGTACTTTGCATTGGTACGGGTGTCTTGTAGCAGTTCTTTCATCGGTTTATCTCTGACTTCATTATGGATGATAGGAAGGCCATTCTTATCTTTCATGCAGGTATGTCCGTGTCAGAAGCAGCCATGAAACTGGTATACAGTCTGTGTCTCTTTGCACCAACCATCAACAGGCAACTGTCTTCGACCAATCATTTTTTCAGCTCCGTTAAACTGATGTCTGATGTGGATATCATCTCTCATGGATAAAAACTCTAACCATTGTTCAGCCATTTTACCATACTTCATTGGATGTTCTGGTTTAAACTGGTTTTCTTCACGACGTCTAATACTCCAACCCGTTAGCATCTCTTGCATTAGGCACCAAAGATATAATGCATTCGCATCAAAGCCTATAATACTTCCACATGGTTTTGCTTCTTTGCCATATTTTGTTTCTCTGATTCGGGTAACATCTTTCTCGTGGTATCGGTTGAAGATAATTGAAGGTCCACCAACGATATTATCTTTCACCAAGTGATGCAAGTCTTTATTCTTCTGGTTAAATAATGTGAAGTAAGTGTCATCATTCATGGTCTGGAACAGGTATTTCAACGTGAGGCCCGGAACACTGATACCATCTTTAAACATGTCGATGTGGCATTCTTGGTAGAAAGCAAACTGCTTGTCAACTGCTTCAAGGAATGGTTTTACATCTCGGTTATTATACCAGATCAGAAAATCACGGAAAGTTGTCATCTCCAGGTCGTTCCATACATGCTGGCAGTACTGGTATTCTTCAATGGATATATTTTCTTTCTTGAGAGAACTGTAGAAGGCTTCATGGTCTGGTAGGTGGTCTTGATCCAATTTGCTCAAGCTGTCGATCCATTCATATGGTAAAAATCCCTTTGTCACGGAGCAGCCAAATGCTTTCAAAAACTTGTCATAGCTGAATCCTGGAGCGAGGTAGTTGCAAATATCAACAAACTTGAAAGATTCTGTCGAGACGCACATGTAGTTATTCGATTTCTTCACTGCAAACTTGAGTGGATTCTGTCTCTTCAGGTATGTCATCAGTTCACGCTTGACTACATTCATATCATATTTTCCAGAGTTGAATCCGATGACGGGCATCTCTTGCAGATAATCTTGAATTTTCTTCTCCAATTTTTGTAAAGGGTGCATCTTGGATGTATCTTCTCCAGTAGCTCTGGCTTCCGCTTCCAGCGTTTCATCAATTTTCTGTCTGAGTTTAAACAAGGTCCAAGCATGGTAGGTCTGCATCAGTTGGTGGCAATGAGATGAAATAGCAGTGAGGTATGTCATCATTTCTTCAACAAGTTCTTGAGAATTTCCATTTGTAATAAAACATTTCGGTTCTTGGTATTCTGGAACATTACTACATATGCTCACACTCAATGGTCGGTGTTCTGCTTCCCATATCAGTTTATCACTGTCAGCAGGTAGACTGGATTTGACAAAGTAACTTTCAAAATCAAACGTTGCACGGTATGGATAAAACTTCTTCTCTTCAGATACTTCTATACCTTCATCTTCGAACAGATCAAATATGGACTGGGATGGATGGTATACACCGCCAACATACTGGTAATTGACTTCATCTGTACAGGTTTTCTCGTGACGATTTATTGCCCAGGAGGTCTTCCATAGTTTGCCGCATTTGCGACATTCAAAGGATTTGCAGTATTGGTCTATATCGATGATGTAGCTAAAATGGTTCTTGTAAACGTTCACATACATGGTATCTTCATATTTTCTGTGAGATCTCTGTACTAATTTGGCAACAATTTGGTCATCATCATTCTTGACAAGTTCATATACTTGGATATTTACTTCAAAACATTTCTCCAAGTCAGGTAATTCGGCTAAAGTTACTCCACGGAATTCATTCTTTGGCTTCTGGGTATACGTGTTGTACATGGCATCTGTTGTTTTATTCAAATTGTCTGTTATGGAACCACTCCATAAAGCTAAACAGCGGAAAATACACAGGTTGTCTTCATAGGTAAAATGGTGAGCTCTATCTTTCACCAAAGCATTTACTGCTTTGTTCTGGAGAATGTAGTCAGGAAGATCTTCTGCCATTCCAATTGGGTGGTCTTTCAGCTTGTTCACATAAAATGTGACGTTGGTAACTCTCTCAACAAGCCATTTGGTGTTGGGTCGTTTTAATTTGGCCCATTCTAGGATATCTTCTTCCATGACATCATCAAGGAATTCTTCAAAGTCTTCTTGGCAGCATACAAGTTGTGGAACATCAAGTACCCGGGCGTTGTTTTGTGATGGATGGTAATACTTCAGTTCATTCGTTTCATTGTGTCGCAGGATAAAACCAAAACTCAGATTAATTTTAAATCTTAGCTGTTGTGGCAGAAATATGGTAGTCATCAATTCATCAGTCATCATCTTCAGGTTCACATCGTTGATCCGGTAGTTATATTGGTCCTGGACTCTTCTGTTCATCATGTGGCGAGTTCTAATAGAACTCCAGTTATCTTTGTACACGGTCAATATCTCATCTGGCTCTTCTTCAGACATCATATTCTTTTCAAACTCCATTGGGTCAACATCATAATGGGTGGTCGTCGTGGTCCGTGGTTGTTTAGGTGGTCCTCTCTTCGGTTCATCAGTCTTCCTTTTTGATGGTACAGGAACTGGTCGGTGGGCAATGCTCTTGTGTCGGTTGTAATGGAGTAGTTGGTTGAACTCCTGGCCGCATTCCATACATGTATATGTCTCCAAACATTTCTTCAGATGGTCAAGGAGATACTCTTTCCTCGTAAAGGTCTTGTTGCAGTTGGTACAATCGTGGGTCTTCTTTTCTCCATGGGTATTTCTCCGATGGCGATCTCGGTTCGTTCTTGCAGTAAAGGTCTTCCCACACTCTTCACAGGCGTAGACATCAGTTCTGGTAACGGCAGTAGCAGCTTCAGACATCTTCATAAATTTTTTGCAAAGGCAAAATTGCTATAGAAAACTCTCTAGCGATGTGTTCAGTTCGAAGGATCGAAACAGAATGACGCGACGTTATTCTTCTCCGGAATTTATTTAGACGTGACGGACGTTTTTGAAAACGTCACGACGTCACAACGTTTTTTCATCGATATTTTCATTCTCGATGGGTGTTTGTGTTTGTTTAATATAGGATTATAGGTTAAAGTTGGGAAATTTAGAAAATTAGTATAGAAAGTAATGGGAAAGAAACACAATGGGAATCCAGATATCTGATTGGTGGATTAACTTCGCTCTGATTGGTTAGTGTAAAAACATCTTGATCCTCATTAATTTTATTATTTAAAATCATGTAGTTAGGGGGGTCATTTGAAGAAATTGCTAAATATAGACACTAACAATTAGTTAGGGGGTCAGTTAAGGATGTTACTAAAAATAGAATTTATAAAAATATAGTTCCAAGTAGAAGCAGAGGATTCTGGGTAAATTTGTCCTATAGCACTACGTGCTATTCTTAATAAGGAAATAAAACGTCATGGGATCCCCCAAAAAATGGGAACATTACTCCACTTCAAACGAACACACCCCCTCGGTATTACGTGCTACTCTTAATAGGGAAAATCCGAACCAGAAAATTACTCCACTTCAGTCGAATGCACCCCCGATACCCTCTCGGTACTATAGCACTACGTGCTAAACCGATAAAATGGGGAAATAAAGTCAATTTCGGTGATTTCGGGTGGATTTTGGTGATTTGGATGGCTTGTCGGGTTGTTTGTGGTAATTAGATTTACTCTTCTACAAAGGAACACACCCTCCGAACATACCCCGTCCTAGTACAGAACAATTGGGTAACATAGCAATCACGTGCTACCATAGAAACCAAGATGGAGGCCTCCTGTATACAAAATGTACGACGGAAACACGTATCACCCTAACAACACGCGCTGCGCATGCGCACTCACACCACGTATCACTATGGAGATGACGTCACAACATGGCCGCTCACGCGGGTTACCATGACAACACAACATGGCGCCACTACGTCACGTGACTATGACGTCACATGAGATCCTGCAATGAGATCCTGCCAATGTTCCCTCAAAACCACATTACATACTACTTACGGTTCCTACGGTTCACTTTTCCGACCAACTTAAATATTCCATCTGATTTGATCCAAATCCGATAAACATTAATTTTCTTTGAATAATAATAATAATAATAATAATAATAATAATAATAATAATAATACTTCAATCGTCCGCTGATTTGCCGCGGTTCTAGGGTGAGAAGGCCTTGATTGGCCCTGTTCTCCCAAATGCCTGTTTATCCCCACCTCTCTTCTCTACATCCAACACTCTGAGACGAACTGCTCGATGGCATCCCGTATCCCATTTTTCCCAATCTCTCCAATAAGCATACTGACCCTCTTCTTTGTGTCACACACTAGTCGCATGTCCTTCATTCTCCCATCGCACTTCCCCACCATACTCTCGGTGAATCTTTTTCTGTTGGACTGGTGTTTTGGGCATTCTAATAGAAAGTGTTTCAGGGTCTCCAATACGCCAAATTACACATTTCGGACTCCTTTTCATAAACTCGGGCAACCGCAACCTCATCTTGAACAACAGTGACCCACCAATGATGCCATGAAGGCGCTCTTCAAAACCTGTTTTTTCTTTATCACTCAGGCCACCCAAAGACCTCTTTGCTTTGACTCCCTCTCGCCAATTCAGGTTACAATCCCCCACGACTCTTACCCTTACATTTTTTTTAGCCTGGCTTGTGCCCACTTCTAAGTGCGACATCTCCATTGAATAGTTCTCTCTTAACACCCCCCTTGAATCAACGCTAGAAGTGTTTCTCAAACCAGACCTGATTTACCCGAATCTTTAATGATATTTACCGTTATAATTGAAAACTCATCACAGGTGTAGTTTTATCATTACGCTGCGTACTTCCACTAATAATGTTAACCCTTTACCCAACGTAACTGTCAAAACCGGCCAGCGCTGTTCACAAAATTCACCATTCAATTTTTATTACCTTTTCATTTTTTGTCACAAAAACATAGCTTATGACACTTCATTGGAACGAGCTCGTTCCAGGTTCCAGTGAGGGGTCATAAGCTATATGTTTGACGCAAAAACTTTAAACAAAATAGTGCTTCAAGAAGTTTATTTGCAAGTGTCGTCTGCTTTTCGTGTTACAATGTAGGTGAAGGGGTAATACGCTGATGTTTTCAAGGTGATTTAATTGGGATATCTATAAGTGGAGTACGAAAGAATATCTGTATATCTCTGTGAGTGAAGGGGCATCACATTGTATCAATGGTCGTCTGCGTGCAAAACTCCACGGAAAGTGTTGAACAAACAGCCCATAACAACGTCGAATTCCGAACAAAATTAGACTGGTGGCCTGAGGACTTGCCTTTGCTCATAGACAAAAGGCAGAGGTCGAGTGTAGCTCTTCCTTTTTCATTTAACCACATTTAATAAGCTAAGACTTACGTGAAGTTCAGTAAGTTTGAAAGTTCCATTAATAAGTCCATGCAATAACCTCTATAAATCACAGAATGACTCTCGTTTGTTGTTTGTTCTTTCAAAACAAAAGGGGATGACTAAAAAAGAAAAAAATAAGTTAATGTTTTCTATTAAATACATACTAACGTCCTGTCGAAAGAGGTAAGCTCTGCGAGTTCAGATATTAACTTTGTACATTACATGAATAGGAAAAAATTTTGAATAACTAAAAAAAATTATTTTTTTCTTTTTGCCTCAAAATCATACCCTGTGACCCTTCCTCTTACCTTAAATCGTCCATCAGACCTTCTCTTAATCACATCTGGAGCCAGTACTATACAACTTTTACAATTGTAATTTCTAGAATTGTTTTTTTCTACCTATTAATATAACTGACTGAAATAAATTATTAGCATTTTAAAAGGTATAGCACTTTGGCAATTGCCAGATCTTTAAAAATGCTAATGATTCATTTTAACCCATTTAAAGACATAATTAGAAAATGCAGTTCTAGAAAATACAATTTTAAAAGTTTTATAGTATTGACGCCTGACCTTGAACATTTCAACTACAAATTTGCACCTCTTCCAGCTATATCGACGTATGGTGACGAACCATCAAGTAGTGTAAACAGTATTAGCAAAACTACCAACCCCGAGTTTATTTTATTTATTGTCTTTTTTATTGTTTTCGGTGGTCGTACGTTAAAATCTCTTAAATCGTGATCACCGGGTGAGAAGTGGAAAAGGTTTTTGTCCCCAATTCGTGGACCACCAGACAGACTGCCCAATAGTCCTTGAAAGTGAATTTGCTTGCTAAATCATCGTGTGCTAGAACCAGTATAATCTGTCTCGTGAAAGAGTACAAGATCACCCCATGCATGGCAACCACTACCCTCTACTATATAAACGGCGTTTGTTTCCTTTTTTGTGTAATGGTACATGCAGCAAAATAAGATATTTTAAACTGTTTAAGTTGAAAAAACAGACAGAAGACGTCAGAAGAGTATTTTGGGAAACTGAAAAACGTCGTACATGTTTTCCTTTACAATTTTCCTCAGATAACGCAAACGGGAGCACGAGGGTCACATGATATGGTTTTGTTGAATTTTTTTGAAAAATTAAAAAAAAGGGTTAACCTGTTGAACTGGTCAAGATTATGTGGGGTTGATGCTGTCACAGCGTACCGTCCTATTGGCTGGGGACGTAAAATGGCTGTCATCTGTGCGGAGAGAGACACACTCCGTGCAGGCTAAAGATCCCTTCGTAGTATTCGAGAAGAGCAAGGCCACGAAGTTGCCGCTATGAAGGTCATCCCACACACCTACGCCATTGGACCAAGAAGAGGCGTTAATATAAGTTGCATAACTTGTTCGCCAATCCTTGTAAAACAAATAAGATTAAATTAAATTAAATTAAATTATGCTGCGTTCTAATTTCTCAAAACGATCGACAGCTGAATGAAGGTGTTGGGTAGACCAATCAATATTTTTAATATGCAGCGCGAAGGCTGTACGTTGACAATATAATTGGACTTACCCAAAAATAATGAATAGAGGCTCTTACCATTGATGCAGTTGAACTTACATGGAAAATATCATTAGGCTTGCAAGCATTAATAGCTGTGATTAAAAATAATAGCTGTTTGCGCGCGCGCGCGCGAGAGAGAGAGAGAGAGAGAGAGAGAGAGAGAGAGAGAGAGAGAGAGAGAGAGAGAGACGGTGGTGGTGGACGTTTCGATCCTGACCAGCGTTAACTGCGTTATGTCCTTAGGAAAGACACGTAATCCAGATAGCTCACGCTGTGGAGCTGTTGGGAAGGCATACTGCACGTCGTTGGTATGGTGTACCTAACTTCAAGACTAGAAACCCTGCTAGTGCAGAGTTAATAAGTTGAAGCGTCGGACAGTTGCTCGCCGCTGCTCTCTCTCCAGGTACTCTGACTTCCTCCACCCGTAAACTTGCCCGACACGGTATGACCTGGATGTTGAAAATGCCGTTAAACCCCAATGAACAAACATAAATAAATGTTGCGAGGCAAATTCTCACGATGGACTTTTGGAGTATAATATTAGTTACACGGTGTTTTAGCAGGATGTACGGTACTGTACTACCCTTATGAGATCCGTATTTCCTGAGGCTGAAAGCCGAAACACCGTGTGACGAATTTATTACCCTGACTCTCAGTGTGTCGAGTTCTGTCAAACGGTATTTCAGTGTCGAAAACCTCAATAAGAGTAATAGTCGGAGAAAGTGAAGGCAACATATCTTTCTTTATTATTGATCAAGAACGTTTTGGAGTTATTTCCCTTTCGATTGAACACAAACATTTGGGAGACTTCAATTCAAGGACATTGGAAAATGACGCTTCACTATTATTGTCAGACACAAGTTAACGTTATAAGTGTTTCATTCGATAAAGTGGTGCGTTGTGTGTCTTGGAGAATGGGGGACACTGTTCAAACTTGTACAAGTGCTTTAATAAATTTCACCGAAGAGACCATTCATATACATGTTTTATTTAACCCTTTACCCAACGTAACGGCCAAAACCGGCCAGCGCCATTCTTAAAAATAGCAATTAATTTTTATTATTTTTCATTTTTTTTTGTCTCAAAAAATGTAGGTTATGACCCCTTGTTGGAACGAGCTCGTTCCAACGAGGGGTCATAACCTATGTTTTTGAGACAAAAAATGAAAAAAATTAGTTATTGACTAATTGTTTTTACAAGTGTCGTCTGCTTTTCATGTTTGGTAAAAGGTTAAAGTTCTCGGAATATTCTCATGAAACAATATTGTTCTCATTTTGTTTGTGAATCTGCATGTTTATTATCCTTAACGAAAATGTTTTAGGTGAAGGGGAAGTCGACGAAGTGTACCGTAGAATATCTGTACACCCCTTTTAGCTGTCACGTGATATTCTCATCCACTCCGCTGAACTTCGTACACCCCGTTGGAGTAAAAATACCGCAATGGATGAATTAGATACTGACCAATTAGAAATAAATGAATAATTTTAAAAGGGTAAAAATAGAATTCACTTCTGAATGCTTTAATACTAAGCCCAAAATCACTCACCACTACAGTTGCCACGGAAAACATCTTGCCATTAAATCCGTAATGGGTATTTGGAAACAATTCATCTGTTGTGTGACCATTATCCAAGAAGTCCCTTACTGTGCCAACTGGCTTGTATTCTCTGCCACCTGGCTGCAATAGCAGCGTTGATATATCACTCCCCAGTATTTGTTTCTCTATACTTGTTCTGTACATCTGTAGATATGCATTGGTTGTATTAAAAATGCAAAGTGTCATTGTGGAAGTTTCAATATGGAAAGAGCAAATTAAACACCCCCAGAAAACCGTGCTGCCACGTGACAATTAGTTTCCATTTCGTTTAAAAAGCACGAGAGATTCACTGGTGAGATCATTGGACTAAAGACTGAAAACTCGATGGTTCGGCCCTGACCCGCGACATTCGCGTTGTGTCTTGTATAAGACATTTCATGTTATTACCATTAATGCCACGTATAAAAAGCGTATAGCACAGATCAGGTTTGTCAAGCTACTGTTTAACTCTCGACACGCAAATATCAAAATACCGAAAGTAGCATTTGTTCCCATAATAACAACTTGGAATTAAAGTAATTCATTTGATAGATCTCCCTGGCGTTGGTTAAAATCCTGATTGGATAATGGGAAAGATTAGCAGCTTGAAATTTCGTCAGCCGACATCAGTCTGTAGAGGGTAAAATTATGCCAAAATGACACTTAAGGCAAACATTGTTAACCCCTTGTAAAAGATGTCGCTTTTCTGGCCCTGGAACAA
The DNA here is from genome assembly GCA_031216915.1 of Pictodentalium vernedei. Taxonomy (NCBI): domain Eukaryota; kingdom Metazoa; phylum Mollusca; class Scaphopoda; order Dentaliida; family Dentaliidae; genus Pictodentalium; species Pictodentalium vernedei. Next base: position 332,608,685 of record CM062292.1, read on the forward strand.
GGTACTTCATAATTTCGTGAAGTAGGATGGCTGCTAAGTGAATGCTTGTGGTAGACCAATCAGTATTTTCAAAGTGCAGGCACGTTGAAAAAAGTAATTGGCCTGTCCCTAAATTGTGAAAAAGGACTCTTCCAATTGCTGCCATTCAACTGCCTTGGAAGATACTACCTGAGTTCAAAGGATGAATCAAACATTGACGGTGACAGGTTTAATGCATTAGTAAACTTCTTATATTTTCTTTCGTCAGGCCCTTGAATGTAGTAATAATATTATCTCTGCCTCAGAACTCATATGCTTTTATGTCAGGGTTGGCGGAGGTTAGTGATTGTATTTTTTTACTTTAACTCACTGGACTAACACTGGGTTGGTTTCTCGAGAAACATTTTGGATTGAACAACTTTGTACTCACACACAACTCAAAGTTGTCAAAGTTTCATAGTAGTGGCTCCAGGTCATGCTAAATTTTCCTTAGTTGTTTTTGCAACGGTTGTTTTTTCAATTTTTTCATGTCCACCTCTTTTCAGTCAGAACGAAATTTGCAACCTTCAGAGCCAAATTTCAACCAATTGTTGTTTGTGTGTGTTCTTTAAGCTTTTGTGTACACTGATGAAGATGTTCTTCAGACCGAAAGCTTGTCAAGCGTTTTTTTTTTGTTTATTTGTATTCCATTGTGCTTAATTTCAATGAATATGGCAGGAAACGAATACTCGGACACAACAAACAAATGATCAATGGTTGTTAACAGTTGGAGTGGCTATTCGCAATACAGAACAAAAATTACATTCTTTTGTTAACTATTTATAGCTGCTAATTACAGAACCAACTAAAATCAATTGTAAAGTTCTTTCGGAAATCTCTTACTAAAAACGATGATAATACCAGACCGTGAGGCCCTTGAATGTAGTAATAATATTATCTCTGCCTCAGAACTCATATCCTTTTATTTCAGGGTTGGCGGAGGTTAGTGATTGTATTTTTTTTACTTTAACTCACTGGACTAACACTGGGTTGGTTTCTCGAGAAACATTTTGGATTGAACAACTTTGTACTCACACACAACTCGGTCTTAATAGACCTTAAAATGGCACTTGGTATCGCCAAGAGTTTTCGAAGTAATGCTGTAATCAGGGCCAATACTATAAAACTTTTACAATTGTATTTTCTAGAACTGTATTTCCAAGGTGTGACTTTAAATGGGTTTAAAATTATCCCTCAGCATTTTCAAAGATGTGGAAGTTTTCCAGTTGGCAAATTGCCAAATCTTTTAAAATGCTAATGATTCATTTTAGTCACTTATATTAAGGGGCTATGTGAGTAACGGAATTTTGTTTATTTTAAAATTCTCATCTCTGATATTCCTTCAATTCGGATTAAATATACACAAATTATACATCAAAATGAATGTTGGGATGTATAGAACACGAACACGAAACACATATGTAATCAGTTCATAGAGTTGACAGCAGGCACCACTGGTTCCTGGAAGTCTGCTATCGTATTCGTACCAGAATTGATAAAATAATATTTCGCAAGAACAACTCGTGGCCGAATGTGCTTCAGATATTCAATAACAAAGCTAGGCATTGAAAACACTTTCGAGTACAGCGATAGGACTGCATTTTGGAAAAGGACAACAATGTCTGCATTTTTTATTGAAGATGGTTTCCATGTTCGACAGACATGCGCAAATCACTCGGTAACACGAATTTCCATCGAAAAACAAAATCGTAATTCTAAGAAATTTCAACAGATATCATGATACCTTGCATTGAATATAACAACTGTGCAGTCTCTGTATAATAATAGTATACTGTATTAAGGCGATCTTTCTCATTATTTCATTTTAGACGGCGTTGTATATAAATGCTTTATTCGTCCGATGACGTCGACCGGAAATCGAAAGTAAAATCATATGTAAACAAAAGCAAAGGTTCTGGAATTTTCCCCCATGCAGCTCTGTCTCTGTGTTTTGAAGAATTTTGATACCCTAGCTTTGTTCGTGGATATGTAAAGCACATTTGGCCACATGTTGTTCTCGTGAAATATTATTAAATTATCAGTTCTGACAAGAATACGGTAGCAAACTTCCAGGAACCAGTGGTGCCTACGGTCGACTCTATGAGTTGATTACACATGTGTTTCGTGTTCTATACATCTCAATCTTCATTTTGATGTACATTTTGTGTATATTTAATTTGAATTTTCAAAATAAACAAAATTCAATTACATTACGTGTACACTCCATATAAAACCGCACTTCGCGTACCCCACTTTTTGTGTAGAAAAGTGGGGTACCCAAGTGCGGTTAGGAGAGAAGCATTACATAATCAATTAGTGCTCGACGAGAAATTTCTTCCAGAGTCTGAACCTGATTAGCAATATTAGTCTTCAGTCAGTGAATTTCTAAAACCTGCATTTCATAAAATAATGACATAAAAATATTATATCTGTCTTTTCCAGATCATTGTACCCCGGAATAATGTCCGCTTTTAAACAATTCGCCCAATATTTTTCGAGATATTTAACTTGTTTCCGTATTAAAATAAAATGTTTTGCCGATATGTCATTTGGATTCCCCCCTGTATAATTAAAGGTAAGTTTATCGCCATCGAACATGATCTTGTCCACCTTCATTCTCGAAACATTTCATCGAGACATTTTTAAATAAAATTACCAAATAGAGGAAGTATTTTAAAATAAAACAAATTCTGTGCGTTGCTATGTTTTTCAGAACAATAATGTGACAGTCTCGGCGATACATCCTGTCTTTACGAAGTGCGGCCCCTATTTTTCAGACTGGGGATCATTACGAACTCGGCATATGATTTAATATCATTGCAGATAAGCTGCTTCACGTTTACCTCAGAAATTATTTTTGACGAACTAAATTGAGAATGAAATAGAATTAATAGATAAACCCATCTACTCCTTCCGGTCATTTTCGTAACAACTCGGGTGGATTTTTCAAATTAAGTTCAGTCTTCGGAATCATGAAATTTCAGAAGCAAGAGACATACGAATCATGGCCTACGGTAAACAAATTTATTGTGCAGTTTAGGAAGTGGAAGGCACCCACAATGGGATTTTCTTGTCAACTTCCAATATCTGAAAAAGGCATGAAAAATTGGTGGCGTCACTGGGGGCCGGGGGAGGGGTAGGTATTTGCCCCTTAAACGTAGATTTTGCCCACATTTGCTTCCCACGTCCATAACACACACACACACACAAACTCTCTCTCTCTCTCTCTGTCTCTGCCCCCGCCCCCACCCCACCCCCGTAACCATGGCGTATTCACGCCTCCCGTGAGTCAACGATCGACAGTATAATCTCTCCACTTTTAAATCTGATCCGCTGCGCCTGGAAAAATTCTCCCTTAAAATTTTATATATTTTCCTTTTTTTACAGCTTGTGGCCCTCATTAACGGGGGAGGGGAGCATTCCTATGAGGGGCCATAAACTATGTGACTGAAACAAAATATGGAAATTCACTAAATTCACAACGCCAATGGCCGAATTTGGCCAGCACTCAGGCTATACAAAAATCTGCATTCAAATTTTATTATGTTTAAGTTTTTGTTTCAAAAACATAGCTTATGACCCTTCATTGGAACGAGCTAGTGGATTCTGAGTCTTTCCATTGAGGGGTCCCAAGCTCTGTTTTGAGACAAAAAAATTAAAATTTTTAGTTGTTATTAAAGAATTTATCTTGCAAGTCCACCTAGTCCTGTAGGCGGGCGGAGACTATTGGATCACCGGATTTATCTTCCTAGCATTTGGTACGTTTTTTCTTGGAAATAGTATGTTTATTTTCGTGGCTGGAAACTGGGTAGACTGATAACATTTTGGCCAGACGCTGTCGTCTGTATGTTGGTGTTTTGGTAATAATAATTCTCCCCAGCCAGCATGGGTTTCTTTTCAATAGATGCTTCAAATGCTTCGGCCCTTTGACAGATTAATAAGTAAATTAGCCTTAGAAAAGGTGTTGAACATATGACATACCAGTATACAATTATGCTCAATTAGTTACTTCTGTTCAGTGGCGTGTTAAATTAAATCCTTTGTTTGTTGTTAATCCCCAAGAAAATGTTAAAAGAAACGAAACACTTGCTATGTTTCATCATATCACATCCCCCAAATATAAAAATATACACAGGAAACATTTTTGAAATCTCCTGAAATTTAGTGCTTGTGCGGTCTCGAGTCCAATGTTATTAGCTACAAATAAGAGACTTCATTAGTTGAAACTTTGGATATTTAGTGCTTAACACAATGTCTTGATCAAGTAGTCCAATAATATTAGCTATGAACACGCGTCTCATCAAGCTTTATTTATTTTTTATTATTTGTTGCTAATATTATTGGTGGACTGTTTCATTATCCACATCATAGTATGATGCCGCAACACTACCACCGAGTTAGGGTGAGAACGGTTTGAGTTTCGCCGAATTGAATAGAGCATGCGTTTTGGCCCTAATCTTTTCAAAATCAGCCACCCTCCCCCTCCAAAAAAAAAGAAAAAAAAGAATGGGAGCCAAAACTCGTTTTATCACCAATATCAGCCACCGCTGATATGACCGATTCCCCGGGTTGAATAAGATGTCACGACGTTGTTCTCATGACCATAAACTCATTAACTCAAGTAATGTATTCCTGGGTGGCGTCATTTCGTTCCCGTGGGGACACACTTCATCGATCGGAATGGTCCCGAGTTGAATTATGATACCGTGTTCTGAAGTAGCTCCAGGAAAAAGATGAGAGAAGCACGGATCGGGTTTACCCAAATTGGATCTGATCCGTGTTTTGAAGATAATCTCCCCCTTGTCTGGGGTTCCATAGCGGCTGTCAGATAGAATAAAAAATGTGTTTTAATTTAACATTTGGGCGGATTATGATGTTATATCCCGGGCGAAACCCAAATTGGATCTGATCCGTGTTTTGAAGATAATCTCCCCCGTGTCTGGGGTTCCATAGCGGCTGTCAGATAGAATAAAAAATGTGTTTTAATTTAACATTTGGGCGGATTATGATGTTATATCCCGGGCGAAAAGCAGATAAATTGCCAGTATGTTCAAAAAGAAAAATGTGTAGTTATCTGTACCCGTCCATTTCGGTTGAGAATCAGAATGTTTTTTTCAACAACAATGACCTCGATTAAGCGAGTTCAGACTATTTTATATCATGTAAATCCAATAGATGGAAGAGCCACACTGCTTCACGGGATCGTCAAAATTCACATTTTTTTTAAAGATTTATTAGAACACAAAACGTGAATTATTGGACCGATTTTCATATTTAAAGGATTCTTTTGATCCAGAAAATTCTCTCCAAAAATATTTCAGGCACAGAAAAAGGATTTAGTGAAGAAAACTTATTATGTAAATTGCGAGGTGTTTTCCCAATCAACACTGATTAATGAGTAAATACCTGCTGTTATATAATCATACATAACGCACTCAGTCGACATTGGAATAATTTTTTTATATGGAGTGTACACGTAATGACTTTTATAGCCCCTTAATAGATAGAAAATACAATTCTAGAAAATACAATTGTCAAAGTTTCATAGTAGTGGCTCCAGGTCATGCTAAATTTTCCTTAGTTGTTTTTGCAACGGTTATTTTTTCAATTTTTTCATGTCCACATCTTTTCAGTCAGAACGAAATTTGCAACCTTCATAGCCAAATTTCAACCAATTGTTGTTTGTGTGTGTTCTTTAAGCTTTTGTGTACACTGATGAAGATGTTCTTCAGACCGAAAGCTTGTCAAGCGTTTTTTTTTTGTTTGTTTATTTGTATTCCATTGTGCTTAATTCCAATGAATATGGCACGAAACGAATACTCGGACACAACAAACAAATGATCAATGGTTGTTAACAGTTGGAGTGGCCATTCGCAATACAGAACAAAAATTACATTCTTTTGTTAACTATTTATAGCCGCTAATTACAGAACCAACTAAAATCAATTGTAAAGTACTTTCGGAAATCTCTTACTAAAAACGATGATAATACCAGACCGTGAGGTTAATTCTCAGAAAGCTCCTCGTGACAGCACTTATTTTACCCCTAACCCCATGCACACATCATCTAAGTCTGTTAATTATGTCTCCCCTTCCCAGAAGGGAGACATATTGTTTTAGTGCATATTCTTCTTCTTCTTCTTCTCATAAAACATTGTCCGGGCCATAACTTTTTTGTCTTTTGACCTACACCTTAGATACTTGGCATGTGGATGTATCACCATAAGACCATGAGCCGGTGTTCAGTATACCATAGTGACCTTCATATGACCTTGACCTTTGACCTGAAGGTCAGATTTATGTGTTTTTTTAAGGGAAACATCACACAAACTTTGTCCGGGCCATAACTTTTTCGTCTTTTGATCTACACCTTAGATACTTGGCATGTGGATGTATCACCATGAACCGGTGTGCAGTGTACCATAGTGACCGTCATGTGACCCTGACCTTTGACCTGAAGGTCAGACTTATGCGCTTTTTAAGGGAAACTGTCTGGACCAGAACTTTTTTGTATTTCGAGTCAGGCTTTAGATATTTGGCATGTGGATGTATCATCGTGAGCCGGTGTGTAGCGTACCATTTTGACCTTCATGTGACCTTGACCTTTGATCTGAAGGTCAGATTTGTGCTTTTTTCAAGGAAACTTTGTCCGGAGCAAAACTTGTTTGTCTTTTGAGCCAGGCCTTAGATATTTGGCACGTGGATGTATCACCATGAGCCGGTGTGTCGCATACCATTGTGACCTTCAGGTGACCTTGACCTCAAGGTCAAAATTATGTACTTCAAATAGGGAGTAATTGTCCAGACCAGATTTTTTTTTTTTTTTTTTGACCTAGGACTTGGTTATTTGACATGTGGATGTGTCACCGCGAGACCGCATGTCGTCTACCTCGATGACCTTCATGTGATCTTGACCTCTGACCTTAAGGTCAAATTTATGTACTTCAAATAGGGAATAATTATCCTGACCAGAACGTTTTTGTTTTTTGACCTAGGACTTCGATATTTGACATGAGGATGTATCGCAATTAGACCGCATGTCACATGTAATCATGACCTTCATGTTGCATAAAATAGAAAGGAAGGTGAGACATATGTTTTAGTGTGCTAAAACACTTTTTAGTTTAATTATTGTTATTAAAATTATGCAAAACATTTCAACAAAACTATACCATGTGATCCATCATTGGAACGAGCTCATTCTAATGATGAGTCACATGATATGGTTTTATTGAATGTTTGGATTTTTTTGTTTCAACCGCCCAATTTGTAAATTACGCAGACGGATGTCGCTGATTCATGACATAAAGAGTTAAGAATCATTAATAATAATAATTTGGCCGGGTGCTGATTTGTGATGCTTCTCTAGTCCCAGTACTATAAAACTTTTGCAACTGTATTTTCGAGAATTAAGTAAAGCAACGTCGAGCCCGGTAATCCTCGGATGGGTGACCGCCTGAGCGATCGATTCGGACTCCCGTGTTATGTCCTTTGGCAAGACACTTAACCCTGGCTGTCCTCATGGGGGCACGATGACACCGTGTACCAAGACGTACTGCACGTCGATGGTGTGCATGTCTTCAACCAATCTAACCCTGCCTGTGCTGCGGTACGGAGTTAGGATGTTTGGGAGCTGGCAGCTGCTCGTCGTTGCTCGATGGTTCTCTCCGGGTACTCCGGCTTCCTCCACCCGTAAAACTGTCACGGTCATGATTAGCCATTGTGCATAAGTATGTGACCTTAAAACACCAATAAATATATACAATAAATACATTTTCGAGAACTGTATTTCTAGTTACATCTTTAAATAGGTTGAAATGAATGAACCATTGGCATTTTCAAAGATGTGGCAATTTACCACTTGGTAAACTGCCATATCTTTTAAAATGCTGATGATTCATTTTAGTCAGTTATGTTATTAAGTAGAAAATACAATTCTAGAAAATACAGTTGTAAAAGTTTTGTAGTATTGGTCCACGGTGTCATCACTGTCCTTCTAAATCTCAATCCCTCCCCGATCCTTCTCCGCTCCAACGTCCAGAAAGGAAATTTTTGATGCTGTCCCGCAGCTCTTTTTTCCCATCTTTCCTGATCAGTATACCAACCCTCTCCTTTGTATTACCCAATAACCACATATACTTCATTCTACAATCCCACTTCCTCATTATATTCCCACTGAATCTTGTCCTTGGGGACTGGTATCTTGGCCAGTGTGAGGTGCTATTATAATAGGTTAAAGAAATGAATATAAGACAGAATGTTTTACAGTAACGCATTACAGAATACATTCATAATTTGACTGGTTGAGGGCTAGATTATTTTGGTGGCCTGAATTTGTTATTCAAAATTGCTTTATTACAGGTTATTTTTGGGTGCCTTCGGCCGCTCCCCAATAATTTGTAATAAAACAAATTTATATAACCACATCATTTACGTTTGACGGAATATGAAACATCGACAAGGAAAATGTTGGCTTTTGCTCTGGTACCGTCTTTTTTGAAAGCCCTGATAGAGGCTTCTAGTACTCAACCAGTTAAACGTACTTTGTAACTAACACTCTCACTTACTTGTAAAACTTTGGTAAATTGTGAAATCGTGCTTGCTTTCGTTGACAATGTTTCATCTGCACATTCGAACTGGTGAAGTGCCGATGTCAGTATTTCGTAGATGTTCTGAAAATTGAAACAATATGAGTACTTTTACTTGAAAACTTTTCTTATCGGGTTCCTAATGTTTCGTATTGAAATGCTAACCTTTTTGCCTTACTAGTTGACCCCCATCTGCCCGCATACTGTACAGATTGAACAGTTAAAAAATGTAGTTTTTAAAATTTTTGTCTTAATCTAGTTTGGTTCAATTTGAATTTTTTAAAAAATAATTAAAATAATAAATTTTGGTATTCTGTGCGTTGGGTAAATTTAAAATAAACGTATAGTGTTTTCAAGTAAAAAAAAAATATTCTGCGAGTAGGATTAAGAATGCAACAGGCGAGTCGGTTTCATTCTTAATTCTATGAGTAGAATAATTTTTTTTCTTGAAAACACTATACGTTTATTTTGTTTATCCCATAAATCTTCTACAGGGCCCTCGCGGCAAAATCGTGCTATATTTCGCTACAAAACACAGCGAGAAGTGAGGAGCACATTGCTCCAATTCGCTCGACCAGCAAAATTGGCAAAAATAAACAAGGCGCAGTAATACATTTCTGTTTAAAAATAATTCCCCTACAAACTTCAGCTAAGCTTGCAAAAATACTTTATTATATGAGCAGTGTGTGGTGTTTTCTACTGACATTGTGTACTACTTTCAAAAAGATTTAAAGAAACCAACAATCGAACTATTAATTATGCTAGACAAATGTAGTAGAGGCCAGAGGTCAACAAGTCCGTCGCTCCTTGGGGAATAAATTCTTTCAGTGTTAAACCAATGGGGAAAATTTATCACCCTACTTGGTGAATAAAGCAAAAATTTATCCAAGTCCTTTATTGTTCAAATAAACAGCCATTTATGGGATAAATGATGAAGACCATTTAGGAAACACCATCAGATTATCCCTGTATACATGTTTTGGTACGTTTCAATTTTTTACCCCAATGCATAACTTATGACCCCCTCACTCGAACAAATGTATCGTGGTCGCTCCATCGAGGAGTTAAATAAGAAACATATGTTTGAAGGAACAAACAGTTGAAACTTAGGTGTTAACCCTTTACCTAATCAGTCGGTTACATTACAAATTAGGCAGTTGAAAAAAACTATAGTTTCAAAACATTTCAACAAAACCGTACCATGTTACACCTATATGAGAGGTCACGTTATATGGTTTTGTTGAATTTGTTTGAAAGTTTTGAAAAAAACTATAATTAAAATATTAAATTTTGAAACCTTGTGCGTTTGGTAAAGGGTTTAAGGATTATTGCTTAAGCTGTATGCAAATAGTATTCGCTGAAAATTGAATTTAGTTTTTATATTGACCTGTACCCAAGCCAGAAAAAATAAGACGACTGTCATCTGCAAAATGAGGTCCCCGAGGGTGAATTTGGTGACGCTACCCTGCACAGCAGGGTAGCATCACTAAATTTACCCTCCGTGAACCTCAATCTGAATCAGGGTCTCAAACCTAAACAAAAAGAGGAACCGAGAAGATAAATTGGCCCACTGTATGGGATAGCACCAGCAAATTCACCCCCTGGGGATCTCATTCTGCAAATGACAGATTGCTTATTTTCAGGCTTGCCTGCACCCCCACCCCCTTTCATCTTTTCATATCTCCCACAAAAACGGTTGGGGCCGCTTTTGCTCTTTACTTCTCTTATTTTACATCGTTCTTATCTAGTTTACTTACTTTATCGGTAGTACATGGTTTTCCTCCGTCATCATGAGCTATAACAACAAACGCTACATTATATATTTTATCTGCAACTTTCGTGGTCTCCTTCTTGAGTTCATCATTGGCAAATATCAGCCATTTGGACAACATACGTACAGTTGTTTCATATTCTGGCTTTCCTGCCATTTCATTTGCCTGAAATATTATTGAAGAGATAGGGTAAAATGGGATGTATCATCATCACATCACTTTGTCAACGCCAACGGCTGGTAGATATTCTATTTTTATTACATGCTAGCCTGTGAATTGTCGCAAATTATCTAAAAGATATTTCTCGATATCCATCGACTCGATGGATATCGAGGAATATCTCTCTGTAGCTTCCTAAATGACGTCACACTAAGCCGCATAACGTCGCCTTGAAGGAACGATCAGCTGATCTTTGTTAATGTTTTGAAACGTACGCATTTGGGGTCGAATTGGGTTGAATATTGTGCAATAAAATGTCTCGCAGCATATAACCATATAACAAAAAAGAAAAACAACATTTGTTAGTCAGTATCTCGAATTATCTCATGGGTGTGGACCTGAAAGTTTTATTTTTCACGAGCGTTTGCGCTCGTGAAAAATAATATTTTCAGGTCATACGATGAATTTTTTCACTAGCTTCCAAATGACGTTACGCTTCGGCGCATGACGTCGCTTCGAAGGAACGATCAGCAGCTTTTTCCTATTGTCTTCAAACTCTTTGCAGTCGAATTGGGCTGAATATTACACAGAAAATGTCAGGTAGGAATAATAAGAAGAAAATCTACGCTGTTTTTGTGAATATTCGGTATGCACTAAAATAGCGTAGATGTCCTCTATATACGCGTCCACTATTTATTTATTTATTTATTGGTGTTTAAGGTCACATACTTATGCACAATGGCTAATCATGACCGTGACAGTTTTACGGGTGGAGGAAGCCGGAGTACCCGGAGAGAACCACCGAGCAACCACGAGCAGCTGCCAGCTCCCCAACATCGTAACTCCGCACTGCAGCACAGGCAGGGTTAGATTGGCTGAAGACATACAAACCATCGACGTGCAGTACGCCTTGGTACACGGCGTCATCGTGCCCCCATGTGGACAATCAGGGTTAAGTGTCTTGCACAAGGACACAACGCGGGAGTCCGAATCGATCGCTCAGACGGTCACCCATCCGAGGTCTAATCGGGCTCGACGTTGCTTGACTTCGGTGATCTGACGAGAGCCGGTTACCGCAACGCCACCGCGCCCCCTACGCGTCCACTAAAAATATAAGAAAACAGCGAAACCGTAAACATTGAAGTTTTCTTTTTTACCGACACAGGACATACGATTACGATACAGCTGGTGAATCACTGCTGTTAAACTAAAATGTTTGTCGCTTCGAAGCAGTTACCAACGTAGTTTGCTTTACGTTGGAGGTAAAACGTAACGATATGTTTAGAACCGACAACGCATATAATAAACAAAGAAAACCCTATTTTTATGAGTGTTGGCGCCCCTTGCTGAAATTATATATTTTCATCTGCTAGGCATCCATGAAATAATTTGGGTATCCATGAGATGCTTTTTTCTGGAGATTTCAGATTTCCCCGGCTACCATTTTGGATTCCATTTAGGGCATGTAAATTATTGGATGCCATTTTGATAATATTTCCCATCATGGAAGTTGTCCTATCTCCTAGACTACATCGCAGAGTTGTATTTTTCTGATAGTAACGTCGTAGACCGCGGATTATTGAAATTGGAGATAAGGGGAATAATCTTGGGATAGACATTTTACATATTTTATGATTTCTTTCCCTTTAGTGTGTATTTTATGTCCGACCGTCTTTAAATTCACTCTATCAATAAATCGGTTTCGTGTTCCCAGAGAGAATAAATTACTTTCATCTCTAGCAAACGCTTGAATAACGAAAATATAACAACTCAAGATGTAAATGGAAATCAAGACTTCTTAGAAATAATTTCTGTCCCTTTACCTAACGTATAGCCCGCATCCGCCGAGTAATATGCAAATTCAGCGGTTGAAAAAATATTATTTTTCAAACCATTTCAACAAAACCATATCATGTGACCCCTCGTTGGAACGAGCTCGTCGAGATCGTTCCAACGAGGGGTCGGCCACATGATATGGTTTTGTTGAAATGTTTTGAAAAATTTGAAAAAATGATATTTAAAATAATAAATTTTGATATCGTCTGCGTTGGGTAAAGGGTTAAAACACGGTAACGTACAATATCTTTTGTTTCGTGAAATCGGTTGCTGCAACCTTTCTAAGGTGTTTTCCTCTCATCTGGCTAAAATAAGTTCAGTACCCGATATTTTTTATCTCCTCATTTCTCTTCACCACTCCCTCCAGTCAATCCATTTTAACCCCCCCCCTCTCTCTCTCTCTCTCTCTCTCTCTCTCTCTCTCTCTCTCTCTCTCTCTCACACACACACTGGGTAAATCAATTTCATTCGCCACTAAAGAATAGGAAAGAAAATCGCTTACCTTGGACAATATGTTCTTCACACATGAGACATTACAGATTAAAAGAAACTTTAACTGAGCTTGCTGCATGATGTTCGTTGCCTCCAACAGCATCTCACTAATCTGATCATCTGTTTGTAATGCGAATTCGTCATATATTATCACCTTAGAATGGAAGTTATCCAATACCGTGTAGTCAAACTGTAGACCTGCTTCTGAAAAAATACGTGTTTTCTCTTAACACAAATACCAGACAAACTTGCAAAACTATTTATTGAATAACCACAAATTTTCAATTTCTACGTAAAAAATAAAATTTCCACGGTGGTTTGTAGTGATATAACGCAGGCCGTACATAAGGGAAAAGGTCAACATAGCGCGGGAGAATGAATCAATAGTGTACATGGAGTGAAGGGCGAGGGAACGGCCACCTCCGCCAAGACTTTGAAATTTTTAGTTCCGTCGGATTTTTTTCACTTTCACGATGGTTCGTTCTCTCTGTAAGCATCTGTCTGTTTTTGTAAGTCAATACCAAGGAGACTGCGTCTTCTTGTAACTGTTTTTTCAAACATGTATGTTAAGTAAGGCTACGGTCTCTTTTTATACTGGGATCGATGCACTCGTCTCACGCCGACGGCACATTGTCAGGAATTCTCAGATGCCACCAACGCTACTGAAAAGCGTGCATGCAGAAAAGATGAAACAATTTGCCCATTGGGACCACTCGAAGTTTTTGACGTACAGACTTGTGTTGAAATGAATATCAGCGCTAAAATTACCTTTTTCCAGGGCGGCGCAATTGTACGAAGGTTTTTTCGAGTTTAGTGGAATGTTTCCGCTTTTTTAATCGAAAAGTTGTGTCCACAAACATACATTCTTTTTTTTGGTTTTGCGTTATACGAAGCCATAACTGTTTACTACAAAGTCGGCAGTCAAACTAGTAACAGGCTCTGTTTTACTGGTAAGATAGGACCCAGTCACCAATTCTTGGGAGGTGCAAACCCTCTCTAAAATGGGCAACATAGCTTATTACCGCTCACCTCTGATCTTGAGTTTCTACTCATGTTGTGGTAATGATTAGCCACTGTGCAAAAATATGTGACTTTGAACACAAATAAATAAATAAATAAATAAATAAATAAATAAATAAATAGTAACAGGTATATAAAACTCCTCAGATAAAAAAAAATGTGTTGAAGTTGTTTTCAAACACATATTATAAGTAACTTCCCTGTGAGAGCCTCCGTGTGTGGGTGGGGGGGGATGCTTGATTACTATGACAAACACCTTCTGCTTCCCTGGATTAATAGAAACTGAAAAGTAATGTCCGGGTGGGTGTCCAATAAAGTGGGCAACCTTAGTATAAGCGATGGGCTAGAGGTAGATGCTCAGCAAGGGTTTAACCCTTTACTCAACGCAGACGATTTCAAAATTGATTATTTTAAATATCATTTTTTTCAAATTTTTCAAAACATTTCAACAAAACCATATCATGTGACCCCTCGTTGGAACGAGTTCGACGAGCTCGTTTCAACGAGGGGTCACATGATATGGTTTTGTTGAAATGTTTTGAAAAATAATATTTTTTCAACTGCTGAATTTGCATATTACACGGGCAGATGCGTGCGATTAGTTAGGTAAAGGGTTTAACACAAATGAATAAATAACAGACTACATATCAGTTATTGGAAACATCGTAATCGGTTTCTGTCGATATTGAAAAAAGCGAGAACCATATTAGACAGCCTCAAAGACCTGCCTTCACACGAGAATGTGGATGGTATATTTTTTCATGAGCTATCAAATCATTTTTCATTTTATTTTTTCGGGGGAGTTTTTTTTCTTTTATCATGGAATATAAACAGTGTTCAGGTTGTCGAAAGTAAAGATGGGAAGTATTGGAATTTTGAGTTCGGTTTCGGTATTTTTAGGGGATATACTTCGGTATATGTTAAGTATTCGGTATCTGACTTCACTGAGATTTGCTGATAGTATCAAAGGGGAATTCCCATCAGGACAATACAGAATAAGTTGTCCTTGTATCATTCTACCACTACCACAGCTCCACAAATGCCATTGCCAATGAGCTCAAGAGTGGCATTCTTTTACGAGTACAAATCATATAATTTTGTGACTTCTAAACACACCTTAACATTTAAAGGCCTATTTGGGGCATTTGCAATCTCAGAGCATGTGCTGTAACAATGTCATCTTCGCGCGGAGGGGGGGGGGGCGAGGGGGGGGGGGCGAGGGGGGGGGGGCTGCTTACAATAAACAAATCACCTGGCAGTATTTCTAATCAAGTCTTGGCTGCCTGTTAAGGCCGCCAAGAGTTGGCTAGAAATCACTGTTCAACAGCTGGACATGTACAGGTTGTGGTCTAGTGAGAATTTAGGACAATTGCCCAGGCCCCTTTGGGTTAACAATATTGAAACAAAAATCAGCCACTTCTTTCATGAAAATGAACCTTTCAACTGCTATCATTCCTCAACAAGGCCTTATAAATAGTGATTGTAAGACAATTTGAAAAGTCAGGCGGTTTTGGTATTCAAGGATTGATTCGGTTCAGTTTTTCGATATCCTCGTGATATGGGTATCTGTTCGTTTTTTCGGTATATTGCCCATCTCTAGTCGGTGCCGATTTTGTCAATTGCACTCAAAATTTTGATTTGGCGCCAAACAAATCATCGTGGGCTAAAATTTTGGCACAAAACGTTTCTTTCACTTGTGACAGAAAACCGTTGTGGGAGTGAAGAGCACAATTGATGACGAAACAAAAAAAATAAGGTGTTAGAAATAGTATTTTGACAAACTTTCAACGTTAATTTTGGCGAGTAGTATTGAGGCATTTTTGTTTTCTTCTAATGAAACATTGTATAATATCAACAGTATATAAGGCAGCATTTAATTAGATAAATATAATTTTAGGTATCTACTCAAAAAACACTAGATTTTCTTTTTATTATACGCTTTTTATAAGAATCTGATAATTCCACTCCTTTCAACCATGAATTGATGCATGGAAGTAAACAACGCATTGAATCATTGATATGATGAAGTGATTTGATCCATTCTCGGAACAGATAGCGTATTCCGATCTGATTCAGCTGGCGGGTTTCCAGTCCAAACCTTTGAAAGGACGTACCAAACCAAAAACGGACTTTCAGGCCATGTTTGGACGAGTGGGTTTCATGCATCAATTCAAGGTGAATACGTGTTGAATTGTTGCTGGAAATGATCGGTATCCACTCAAAAACACTAGATTTTCTTTTCATTATAGGTTTCTTGAACAAATTGATCATTTCCATTGACAATTTGGCTCGTATTCACCTTAAAGTGAGGCTTTGAAAGCTGCCATTTTGATTGATACCGTGAAAGTGAAAATTTCTATATCTTCACAGTGGGGGGTACGATTTATATCTTTCAACAATTTGTTCGATAATCTACTGTTTAGTGTATAATAAATACTTCTTACCGTCGTTTTTCACTGGCAACTGTATGAAGTATTTATCGAATGTAATACTGCCTTTGGTAATGATTCACGACCCACTCAGCACATTGGAAGTAATTAGTCGATTAATCTGTTATTATCTAAGTGTAGCAACTGGTGTACGTACCTATAGCAACCAATCTGACCATTAATTGAATAAGTAATTAAACAAATACAGATATAATTTTTATTTTCGCTTACCGATGATTTCGTCAGAACTTTCGAGTTCTTTCGGATTTTTTTCCGTGACCATTAGTCCGTTCACGCTTTAAAAAACTGCCACTTCATTTTTCCTAACTCGACCAGTCTGTTTTGGATCAGACAGTGAAGTACACCCCATACCCTCACAGTAGCGTTTTGGCACCAAAACACTTGGTTTGGCACTAAAATATCCGGAATGGCGGTTGATATGAGTCGTCGTATTCCGACAAGTTGACAAGACAAGATCGATCAGATCAAACGAGATTATTTATTTATTTATTTTTTAAAATTTATTATTGGGGTTTAACGACATTTTTTGCAGCTAGGACCATCCTGTGTCGGTCAGTTTTACGGATGAGAGGAAGCCGAAGTACCCTGAGAGAAACACCGAGCCGACAAGCAACTGTCAGACACTCCGCACAAGCAGGGTTAGCATTGGCAGACAGATGGGGGCGCGGTGGCTCAGTAGATAGAGGTGCAGGCTGCAAGCCGAGAGGTCCTCGGTTCGAATCCCACCTGCGGCAACCGCGTTGTGTCCTTGGTCAAGACACCTCACCCCCATTGCCCACGTGGGGGCACGGTGGCGTTGTGTACTAAGACGTACTGCACGTCGATGGTGCACTTGTCTTCAACCAATGCTAACCCTAATGGAGTTAGTATGTTGGGGAGCTGACAGTTGCTCGCCGTTGCTCGGTGGTTCTCTCCCGGGTACTCCGGCTTCCTCCACCCGTAAAACTGTCATGGTCATGATTAGCCAATGTGCAGAAATATGTGACCTCAAACACCAATAAATAAATAAATAATATTTGCAAAATAGGAAATCACGACGTGTAATACGCCTTAGTACACAGCGCCAATGTGCCCCAACGTGGGCATTTGGGATTAAGTACCTTGCACAAGGACACATGAATTTACCGATGGTGAGGTTCGAACCTCGGACCGTTCGGTTTGATGTTCAATGTTCTAACCACTGAGCCACCGCACTTTCAAAAGACAGGGTCACCTCGTGTCGGACAGTTTTACGGGGGAGCCGGAGTACCCGGAGAGAACCACCAAGCAACAGCGAGCAACTGTCAGACTCCCCAACGTACTAACTCCACACAAGCATGGTTAGCATTGGTTGAAGACGGGTGCACCATCAATGCGCAGTACGCCCTTGTCCTAGGACACAACGTCGTTGCCGTAGGTGGGATTCGAACCGAGGACCTCTCGGCTTGCAGCCTGCATCTCTACCTACTGAGCCACCGCGCTCCCAACCCAAGAAATAAACTTGATCTGAGTATGGCTGTCGTGATTAATCGATTAATCGATTGTCGATCAGTCATGCTGAAATCGATTAGTATTTTTCGTTGTCGAAGAATCGGTAAATTTTACCTTGTTTTAGACGTTTAATAATTAAAAAGTATTTGATGAAAAACTTGTTTCTAAAGGTAAAAGGTCAAGAACGTCGACGTTATACCCTAAGAAGCCGTTTGAATCATTTGTCTTTTAAGTACATTCAAGCTGTGATGTTCTGAACTTTTGAACCGTCAGTGTAATAATCAATACCGGTCGGCAGTTGCGAACTTCGCAACTGCCGACCGGTATTGATTATTACACTGACGGTTCAAAAGTTCAGAACATCAAAGTTTTGAATGTACCTAAAAGAGGATCGTCTTCGTTGTTTACTTGAGGTAGAGCAACTGACTTGACCTTCATATTAACGACTTCAAATAGAGGGATGGGGGCATCTCGGTACGATTAATCAAATATTATCGATTATTTGCGACGATTAATCGATTCCTAAATTCTAAAATCGTGACAGCTCAATGTGTGTGTCGTATTCCGCCCAGTTGACTACATTCATCTAAGTTCTTGAGACACTAGCCAAATTCTGTAAGGAATTCGACGTTGCCATGGCCTGTTCGATTGCCCACTTTTCGGGGAGTTTGCGCCTAGACTACCATTGATTTAACCCTTTACCTAACATGAAAAGCAGACGACACTTCCAAACAAAATTCTTGAATAACTAATTTTTTTTATTTTTTGTCTCGTTCCAAAGAGGTGTCATAACCTATGTTTTTGAGACAAGAAAAATGAAAAAAATAATTAAAATTAATTGGCGATTTCTGTGAATAGCGCTGGCCGGTTTTTGCCGTTACGTTGGGTAAAGGGTCAATGTCAAGTCACTTTACGCAGAAAAAATAACGATATTCTTTCATGCTACAGTTCTATATATTGCAATCAGTAAGTATTAAATTCACCTTGAAAACATCAAGACATTTAACACAATTGGTGGAAATACGTGGGGTAATCATAAAACTGCAGCTATGGTGAGTTTACATTCGTAATTATTTATTAAACAAACATGTTTAATATCATTGGTAAAATCATTAAAGAGTCGGTTTTATCATACACCAATTAATGTAAAACAGGGGATTTCCACTGTTCTGCCTGTACGATAAATAGACAGAACGCAATGTGTGTTTCAATCAGCGGGTGTTTTAAATAACGAGTTGGAATGGCATAGTCATATTTCGCGAGAGCCGTACCGATTCAAAAACACATCGCGTTCTGTGTTTATTACACACTCCATGCATTAAAATTCATTTAAATAAACAAATTTTAATTCCGATGTTTAAACTTAAAGGTGAAGAGTCCGTTTGTTTTGTTTGAAACTGTACTGATCAAAATGATCGATAAAAAATCAAAACAACCTTTTGGGAACAAGTCTAAATTACATACATTATCTTTTCTATTGGGCGTGTTCGTTGAAATTCGTATCGCTGTTTCTCTTCGGCTGGTGTTCATTCACGCCTAACTATTTGGTAGCTATTACTGTTAGTAAAAACATAAGTACAAACTTGGGCAGATTTGCAAAACATCTGGGAGAAAATATTAAAAGAAGTTCGAAGCATATCAGGATGTCCGAAGATTTACCGAAATAAAGCTGACCAAGTTAGAGAAAACGGAATCCGCATGCGAGACGGCCACGGGACTGAGTTAATGCTGTTTAAACATATTTATTTGCCAACAAAAGCATAGCAAAAGGATTGGAGGACAAGTGCTCAACACTTAGCAAACCCTCCTCTCCATTACATATAACATTTAATAATATAATTATTGTAATAATGGTAGCAATTAAATAATGTACAAAACTTTACTAATAGATTTACACTTATATTTTCTGCCAAATAAAAATAGGCAAGAGAGAGAGAGAGAGAGAGAGAGAGAGAGAGAGAGAGAGAGAGAAGAAGAAGAAAAAAGAAGTAAGGCTCACAGTGAAGGGGCAGAGATTTCCACTGATAAATGTTGCTCAAACTCCTACGGAAGTGTTCCATTACAATGTCTAAACAAGAGGTCGAAGACAAACAGAGGTCGAAGACAAAGTTAATGCTGTGGTTGGAAATGGTTGAGTTTTTTAATATTATCTCATTTTTGGTTAACTAATTTTTTTGTGAACCGACTTTGCTTTGGACGTTTTAATTTTCACACAACACGACAGACGATCGATAATTGTATAACGAAATTTAGAAACTTTTCGAAGCGTAAATAATGACTCACCAGGAAAATAACTAGTATAAACGGTGCTGGGAAAAAAGTTCCGGCTTGTACATCACCAGTTGAATACAGAAACATTAATGTCATAACGGCGATTCCGTTAAATACAAGGGTTTAAAGCTTAATGGATGTGTAATAAAAATAAAGTTGTATCGCACATGTGGTGATACAAAACACGTTCGATATCGCTTCCAACATAAACAGAGGAGAAACACGTCAACGCGAATCACGTCAATCGTTGGTCGAATGCACCGAAGTCGAGATCGCTTGAAAATTCCAAGTTCCGCATTTAGATTTGTTTACCCGGGATATTTAAACAATCAGATGTGAGCCAAAAATTTACAAAATAAAAATAACATTCTGACTGCTTGTTCCTTGACAAATACTTTCCACAACTGGTCATATAATGAAGGAGTGTGCTAAACGTATTAGCTATTTAAACAGTTTTTGTTGTGTTATTCCCTGCAGTTTAGTCAAGATTTGAAGTTCGATCACCGTGACCGTGACACTGATCGACGTTAATTGGTTTCGATCAATTGAATGCCGTAGAAATTAAAAAGCAAATTAGGATTGGCACCCCACCACCTAACAGTGATGTCTCGTAACAACGAAGGAAGCGCAGCAATTATCCAGTTGAAAAGTACTTTTAGTTCAATTGTCGTGTAGACTGGCTGTTACATGGGAAGTGTGTGATAAATACAAAACCGCGCATACGTTGGAGTGGGTTGACAATTATCGCACGAGATTGCTTTGGCCCAGGATATCACGAGACTGGTTTTGCTCAGGATATCACCAGAGCCTTGCCCTTTGGCTCTCGTGATATCCTTGGCCAAAGCAATCTCGTGCGATAATTCTTAACCCACTCAAACGTATGTGCGGTTCTGTATATAAATCAAATCTCGATGGAGATATATTTCTCTCCTTGATTCAACGAAACTGGTCTTTTTCAGATGCAATCGGACGGAATAGTTCAGTTGGTCGGAAAAGCGAACCGCAGGTTCGCTTTTCCAACCAAGTGAAATGTTCCAGACAGCATCGAATTCCTAACAGAATTTGGCTGGTGGCTTGAGCGCATGATATTTATCTAATAGTAATCGGTCATGACAATATTCTGAAAATGACCTTAAGCACCAATAGAATAAATAATATCACGATAATATTTTACAATGATAGGGGTGTAATTTCAACTTGATTGTGGTTCGTTTTCGAGAACGCAGCTTTCCTTACGTTCTTTTACGGATTAGTTTTAGGGGAAATATGGAGTACAACATTTCGAACTGACCTTCACTGGAATGTTCGTCCCGTGTGTTTAGCGCCAAGGTACTCGTGTTTTTAATTTGCGTTTAGAAAAGTGTCGACTCGAAATCTGTGCACGTCTCGTGAACCTCATTTGCGACTTGTATAATATTAATTTAGCAAGGTTCAGACTCTCGCTTTCCGGTGGAATTGATTGGCAAACTGCGGGTGGAGAATTTATGGTAGTCATTTAATATGAGGTGCATGGCATGTAGCTGGCTGATACATTTCCATACAAGACGATGAGAGTTCACATCTGGTGAGGCGAATCACATAAGAACGACCGGACGTTTATTTTTTAGAAACCGCTGTTGACAGCACCGCGCAGAATCATCAACAGCAACTGGCACCGGCACGTATCCATAGTGACGGTAAACAGTCGTCGCTGTTCGAAGTGCGATATTTGTTAACAAAATAAATCGTATCGCTACAAGCATATCTGAAATACCGTTATATATATATTTATTGTCATTACCACCTCAAAAGGGTGAACAAAGCCATTTTAAACGTTCAAAAGATCGCTTTTAATCTGATAGGTAAACTGTAAAGAAAATGTTTGCTTCAGCATAAAAATCGATAGAATTGTAAAAACAACAAATGACTTTTGGGACGACAAATAATATTTTCTGTCCATTTTTTAAATATTTAATGTTTTAAATCAATGAATACGGTACTTTGAAAGTATTTTTGGTACTTAAATTCTTTTATTTTCTATTAATTGAAATTTTGAAAGTTCGAAGTGAGTGGGAATGCATCAAAATAGTGATGGCGGCTACTCACCCGAGATCAAATAATATCAGGTGAGTTAACTGACACGGCGGAGCCTTAGATGGTATTCCAGCATTCTGATTGGGAAAACTAACTTTGAGGCATAATAATATACCAATAACATGATTTCTGGAGGGCGTTATGGTTTATTAACGGCCCGACGGGAATTATTAACAGCCAGAGTGTCCATTAACAGCCCGAGACGAAGTCGAAGGCTGTTAACGGCCCGAAGGCTGTTAATCATTCCTGGAGGGCCGATAATAAACAAGGACGCCCAACAAAATTTTGTTATTATTATTATTACCACCTCTAAAATGGTTAAATCCAAAGGTTCTTCATCAAGTTCACTTGATTGTGACATCCCGAGTTTTCGCAATGACATTTAACCAAAACACATGTGTCGTCTGTTTCAAGATAAACAAAACGTCACGTGGTCAATCACATGATAGTCTAATTGAAATATTTTTGTTTGTCACGAAAAATTTGCCTTCCCCCGAAACCTACTAACTTGGCACAAGACAAAAGTCAAAACACGCGTGTCGTCTGTTTTTTTTTTATAAACAAAACGTCATGTGCTCATTTAAATATTCATTTAAATACTCATTTGAATATATTTTGTTCGCCTCGAAAATATGACACGAAAGACTGGCCTCCTCCTGAAAACTTTACAACCCAAAACTTGTAATGAGCTATTTACACTCACCTGAACTCTTCCAAATCTATTAATTCATGACCAAATGGTGAAATTTCACAAATGTGTGATATTCATTACATTTATACGCGTGTTTGAAACTTCAATTGTAGCCGAGGCGTTTTCGAAATATTTATCTGGAGGCGGGTCGTTAACCAGGTCAACACACAACTTCCAGTTTGAGACTGCGCATTATACACTTTTACCGTAAAGGTAAAATCGTTTTAACCTGCTAGAGAACGCCCTGTGAAGTGGTAATAATGTCTGTTATTACGAAAGACTGAAAAACACTACTTACCCCTATCGATTTGCATTATAATGAAAATGTTTGCCGTCTTTAGCTGAGAAATTAATGAAGCTATGATGAAACTCTTGCTGTGAACTTCAGTCGATAGCATGGCGTTCTCAGTGGAGCAGTTGGATGTCTCCGTGAGAAAAATATCATCAGAAGCACATGCTAGTTCAAACAGATCATTAGCTTTTTCACCGCTGATACACTGCTCATCTGTCGTCAACTCTGGTGGAAGTGCGTTTGCAAAGATGTACCTCGCAGGCCAGTGTATAACGTGAATATTTCTCCTTTGGAGCGATGTAAACACCGCATCAAATACATGTTCGTGCGAATTTATCACAACAATGTCCGAGTTATTTGGAAACAGTTTACTCACTAAAACAGAAAATAGTGAACGACAAAATTACAAAACATATGCAAAAATACAATATGAAAAACACATTACCTTTTTCCGTCTCGTGGTTTTGTTCAGGGATGTTTTAACCATTTCAACACTGGCACCCTGGAAGGTACCATTTCAGTCAGTACTGTCAGCTGCGAAATGGACGAAACCATCCTGGTTTACTGGAAGGTTCAGTAATAATTTCATCCAACAGCTCTGTCGAGCTGTTGGATTAAATTATTATCGAGCCCAGCTTCAGATTGTTTGCTCTTTATATGTCTGATTGTCCACTACCAATTTTTTCTTCACGCAAAAATGTATGCACCCCGCGTTGAAAGGGTTATTCGGTCGAATTCTCTTATGCCGACAACAAATGAACACCGTCCAGATTCCGTGAAAGAGCGTGAGCTAGTCGTCATTTGTAAATGTCAGAAATTTGTGTTAATTGAGTACACCTCTGCAAAATGTGCTTAGCAACTTACTAGTCTACTTCATAAATGTTTCAACAATCAGACCATACTAAAATGTGAACTTTCTGGTTACAGTTTTAACAAATGTAATGGGTATGCTGTATGGTCGTTCCTATAAAGGATAAAAAACATGGTGCAGATATCTTTACGAATTTGGGGAATTGTATAGAATCATAAAACAAGATGTTGTCAGGTCGCAGCGAGGTTTCTTTGACCTGGTCACACCAGTCTGCTGTTGATTACTTTGGAAGCTCATGATGAAATTTGTTCGTAACGACTTCAAATGTCGTAAATTATAAAGCATGGGAAATATATCTGTTGTTAGGATAGTCACATAGGTTGACAACTTTTGAGTTCTTTTCGCCTCAACACCCAAGTTATAATATTTACTCTCAGACATCAGCTTCCATGTTCGTATATAAGACCAAATGGGTCCTTATTTAACCAGCCCAACACTGACGCCCTGAAAGATATGATTTCAGTCAATACGGTCAACGGCGAAATGAGCGAAACAATCCTGGTTTGTTGGAAGGTTCAGTAATACCGAGCCTTGCTTCATACGTTTTGCTCTTTATATCGTCTGCTCGACCACAACCATTTTTTTCTGTTGTCCCAAAAATTTATGCGCAAGGGTGAAAGAGTTAAGACGTCATTTTTGCTTTATTCCACATAAATCTGTATGGTCATTGTCCAAGAAAAAACGAATACCTTTATCGTGATGTCTCTTTAACTATTGGTACAGAATTCAAACGAATTTCAATAGTTTCGAATAGGTCATTACCATCATGCCGCTTTCCGAAATGACCCATTGGAGTCTATAGACCTCGTCTCAGGACATTGATAAGTCCGTTATGACTGTACAATGTGTACTTTGATACGCTAAAAAAAGTTAGGGTAGTAACTATTCCCACCGGCGTCCTCCACACGGATAATCGCCGACTCAAAAGTAAGCTGCCTGCATTAACCCTTTATCCAACGTAACGCCAAGAACCGAGTAGCGCTATTCACAAAAATCACTATTCAAATTTCACTATTTTTTCTTTTTTGTCTCAAAAACATAGCTTATGTCTCCTCATTGAGCTCGTTCCAGTGACCGAGCATAAGCTATGTGTTGACGCAAAAAATGAACAAAAATAGTTATTCAGGAATTTTGTTTGCAAATGTCGTATGCCTTTCAAGATAGGCTATTGCAAGCCAGAAAATAAGCAGACTGTCATCTGCAAAATGAGATCCTCAGAGGGTGAATTTAGTGGTGCTACCCTGCACAGCAGGGTAGCATCACTAAATTCACCCTCTGTGAACCTCAGTCTGAATCAGGGCCTCAATACTAAGCAGAAAGAGGTACCCAGAGGATAAATTGGACAACTGTATGGGATAGCATCATCACATTCACCCTCTGGGGACCTCATTTTGCAAATGTCAGACTGCTTATTTTCAGGCCTGTGTAAAGGGTTAAGGATGACAAGTAGAATAACAGGCAGTTAAGCTAATTTTGTTCACTATTTTCATATATTTTGAGCATTGTTGGCCAAAAAGGACTGAAGCAAACCTGACTCCCCGCCCATGAATCTATTTGTGTCCACAATAAGGCATAGATAAGATTTTGTGAACATTGTCTTGGAATCATTTGTAGTGATGTAAAGTTGCTATACAATTACTGACCTTCATATACAGTCTCAAAAGCTGTTGTTGTATACATCCATGATATGGCAATGGATACTCGATCCCCATTCGTCCTTTTGATTTGGGCGCTTTCCTTAGCTGACTGACATGGCACTTGTTGATTATCTGATATTACGACTGAAATTCAAAAATCCATTTCACATTAACCATTAAACGTTATTTTCAGTAGCTATGGTCTAGCGTTAAATTGAAGCGTCAACCTCCAGCTGGTATATGTGCGGGGCATCCTCCAGCTGGTATCCTGTACCCTGGTAATCAGTCTCAAGATTCGATTTTTTCGAACCTCTCATACTAACTTCATTTTGTTACATTTCCAACAAAAATTGTTGTCATTAGAAAATTCATTCATGTAGGCTCAATTCCTACTTAATTGAGTAATTGACAATATTTAATTTTTAGGTAAGTAGTGGATTTTTCCCAGAACATTATCCATAGTTTTAGTTTTTGAAGGCTCAACTTGTTACTATTCACGTTCTTAAGAACGTGAAGAGTAACAAGTTAAGTCTTCAAAAACTAAAACTATGGATAATAGGCCTAGCTGTTTCAGCGACGGTGCTACAGAGAATATTTGTTTATTGATGTTTAATGTGTTCACTCAGTTTTGTAAGGGTCATCACAGTGTTCCGTAGCTTCCGTTTGGTGCAGTATGAAATAACGTGTCTTTTAAGATTCGATTCAAGATTCGATTCGAAGTCGATATCAGAGGCACGATTCACTTCGAGATTCGATTTCAAACATAAGTTGTGATTCGCAGATCCCTAATTTCAGGGACTAAAACTGTCTAAAAATCCTGAGGACTCTGAGTCACATAAATATCATTAGGGTCCAGACTATAAACACCACTGTTTTATACCTTCACTTTGTTGACACAAATATGTCTGGCTGCAGTTAATGATATTTTGTGCCAGGCATCCATTTCCAAACACCCTAGTTCAGATGATCGCTTGTAGCGGGTCTGGAATATTTCAGCTTCGTGACATTTTAACTTAATCCTTGAGACACTTCGATCTCGATTGTATTGGGCTTTGTATGTGTTGGGCTTGGGCGTTTCAGTCCAAATAGAACCGAAACGTCCCAGGTCGAAATATGCCAGGACCGATACATCAAAGAACCAATGTAGCCACCCGCGACGTATCGGACGTGAGCTGTGTTTGATCCTTTCTTACACTGTTGTTAAATTCTACCGGCAACTGTTTTATGTTGTTGGGTCTTCATACAGACTTTGTGTCAGAGTTGAGGCATTTGGGCTTGGAATGCACCAGACACACGCATGAGCAATCAGTTTTCAGTCACTGCTTTGTTTAACTGTTTGAGGGCTAGATTATCTTTGGTTGTCAGAATTTGTGATTCAATAAGCGCTTTATTACAAATCATTTGAGAGTGCCCAGAGGCAGTCTCCCCAGTAATTTATCATAAAACAAATTTATGTAAACAAAATATTATTTGCGTTTGACTGGATATGAAACACGAGTAAGGAAAATGTTGGCTTTTGCTCTGGTACCCTCATTTTTCTGAACGCTCTGATAGTGGCTTCTAGCACTGTACCAGTTAAAGGATGGGTGCGGGGTGTTCATGTCTAGAACTTGTACATCGACCTACAGAAAATGTATTACATTTGCACCTTTAAAACCACGTTGCTGAAATGTTTCACTCGAAGGCAAATAGGTGAATATAAATACAGAAGCGGGACGCGGTGGCGTTGCGGTAACCGGTTCTCGTCAGATCACCGAAGTTAAGCAACGTCGAGCCCGGTTTGTCCTCGGATGGGTGACCGTCTGAGCGATCGATACGGACTCCCGCGTTGTGTCCTTGGGCAAGGCACTTAGCCCCGATTGTCCACGTGGGGGTACGATGACGCCGCGTACTAAGGCGTACTGTACGTCGATGGTACGCATGTCTTCAACCAATCTAACCCTGCGTGTGCTGCAGTGCGGAGTTACGATGTCGGGGAGCTGGCAGCTGCCCGTCGTTGCTCGGTAGGTCTCTCCGGGTACTCCGGCTTCATCCACCCGTAAAACTGTCACGGTCATGATTCGCCATTGTGCATAAGTATATGACCTTAAACACCAATAGATAAATAATAATAATGAATACAGAAGCTTCAATGAGCCACGATTTGATATGAAATTTCTGAATCGAGTTTAATGCGGGTAAAAACTTTCTTGTCAAATCATCACAAATTTGAAATTCTTTTTATCACATAACCTGTGATTTAAACTTTTACCCATCATAATGGCCAAAACGGACACAGCGCTATTCACAAAAAATCGAAGAAGGACGATATACGGCAACACGGTGGCTTAGTGGATAGAGCATTCATCTTCAATCCGAAAGGTCGTTGATTCGATTCTGACCAGTGGTAACTGCGCTCTGTCCTCATACAAGTCACTTCACCCCGATCGATTGCCCACGTGAGGGAACGATGCCTCTGTGCAATAAGGTGTACTGCAAGTCGATGGTGCAGTTGCCTTCAATCGCTGCTAGCCGTGCCTTTACGAAGTTAGTGTGTTGAAAGTCTGACAGGTGCTCGCCGCTGTTCGATGGTTATTTCCGGATTATCCCCCCCCCCCCCGTAAAACTACCCAACATGATCTGACCCTGGCTGTTGTTGAAAGCGTTGTTAAACAACAACAAAACAAACAAAACCTAATGAGACCAGTACCAGATACCTGTCCAAAATCTTAAATAATATTTTCTGTTCCTTAAAACATAGCATATGCCACCTCATCGCAACGAGCTCATTGAGCTCGTTAGTAGTATGTAATGTGGTTTTGGGGCCTTAGTTGGTGGATCTGATCGGGGGATCTCATGTGACGTCATAGTCACGTGACCTAGTGGCGCCATGTTGTGTTGTCATGGTAACCCGCGTGAGCGGCCATGTTGTGACGTCATCTCCATAGTGATGAATGGTGTGAGTGCGAATGCGCAGCGCGTGTTGTTAGGGTGATCCGCGTTTCCGTCGTCCATTTTGTATACTGGAGGCCGCCATCTTGGTTTCTATGGTAGCACGTAATTGCTATGTTACCCAATTTTTCTGCAATAAGACGGTGTATGTTTTGAGGGTGTGTTCGATTGTAGAAGTGTAAATCTAATTACCACAAACAACCCGACAATCCCTCCAAATCACCAAAATCTATCCCAACTTTTACTATTTCGAAGTCTTTCAGAATTGAGGGATTTTTAATGGTCCTCATAACCTCAAAATTTAATGAGGCTATGAGGGATAATAAATGAGGACCTATTGAGGGTTTTTACATAGCCCTCATGGCCTCATACGACAAAAAAGGGATTATCCTAAAGGTATCCTCGATAGGTATCCTCGAATAATACAATACCAGGCCATAGGTATCCTCAAATACTGAAATGAGGCTAAGAGTCGTAGCAAATTATATTCAATGAGGCTATGAGGGATAATAAATGAGGACTCATTGAGGGCTTTTACATAGCCCTCATGGCTTCATGCGACAAAAAAGGGATTCCATAGCCACGGGTGTTTTCTAAAAATGGGATTACATGGGATATGGCCATTGGATAAGAGGTGATGAGAATCGGATAGGACTTCGTTGTAATAAGGGGAGATAACTCTGCATACAGATTATGAGAAATCAAGCAATCTGATTGGTTATAAATGATCTAGATAAATGAAACAAGAAGAATACTTGGAATAGGGTCAGAACTAACAAGAATAGACCAGAAATTGCTAAATATAGTAATAATAAGGTAAACTGTTCCAACTAATAGGCTCTTCTACGCTACTGAAGTATACTCCATAACAAAGGAACATGGCTAGGTAGAGGAAAACTATTGCATATATAGATAGAAGCAGAGAATTCTGAAAGAATTCGAAATAGTAAAAGTTGGGATAGATTTTGGTGATTTGGAAGGATTGTCGGGCTGTTTGTGGTAATTAGATTTACTCTTCTACAATCGAACACACCCTCAAAACATACCCCGTCTTATTGCAGAAAAATTGGGTAACATAGCAATCACGTGCTGCCATAGAAACCAAGATGGCGGCCTCCAGTATACAAAATGGACGACGGAAACGCGTATCACCCCAACAACACGCGCTGCGCATGCGCACTCACACCATGTATCACTATGGAGATGACGTCACAACATGGCCGCTCACGCGGGTTACCATGACAACACAACATGGCGCCACTAGGTCACGTGACTATGACGTCACATGAGATCCCCTGATGAGATCCCCCAGCTAAGGCCCCAAAACCACATTACATACTACTCTCGTTCCAATGAGGGACCATAAGCTACGTTTTGGGAACAAAAGTGGAAAAAACGATAAAATCTGACAAGGTCACGGTTAATTCGGAAAAAGTAGCTCATCAACAAAAACAATTAAGTCCCTTAGCCGGAACTTTGCATATGTTTAGTGTCTTTTCACTGGACTTTAGACTCATCTGGGTAGAAGACCGATACCCGGGTTTTTCAGTTGTAGACATATTCCATTTCTCTCGAACTCTACATCAAAACAGATTATTCGCTTTAGTGGACCGTACGTTGACAACAATTACGAACTTTCTGAGTCGATATGTACTAGATTTTACGCATACGTGAATGGTATTTTTTCATTTATTGCCGAACATTTAAAAAAAAACGTTCGCACTGAGAATCCAATTAATAGTTATTATTCATAATATTCGTGTAGTGAGAAATATGTAACATGTCTATATTCAATAGATAAAAAAAAAACAGCGTTTTTTTTATCCGCGCAAGAACTCAATCGTATCCAGCACGAATCTACGTGTACTTTTATCTCGCGATCATCAATGAAAGCACTTTTAGTTTTGCATATCCTGCGTTTCGAGAGCAACACACTTCGTTGGTGAAATTTTAGTGACACCGATGAACAGGCAATTTATTCTTCTTTTCGTTCCACTGCGCATTTACACTGTATTTTACAAAAATGAATAAGAAATGTTTTTTTTCTTTATTGATTACTAGCGGGATGACACGTACCAGTACCCTAGTCCCGCCCAATGCGACGGGAAGTTTCTAGTTGCATTGCATTCAGGGGATATAATCGTAGCTTGCATTTCTAGCTGGAGACGAACTGAATGTTCACTCCCCATTTGTATACTAGTGTCGGACTTTACGTCATTTTTGCAACAATAACTGTATTCTCTACAGGAACATTTACTTATTTAAGATGACAAAATTACCTATAAACCACTAACTACCAAACAAAACAAATCAAGCCAAATTAATCTTTTGAATCCTGGTGGCATCTTCCATGTCAGTTCAATGGCAGCAATTGGGCGAGTTCTCATTAATTGTTTTGGGGGTAGACCAATTAATCTTTTCAATGTGCAGCCTTGAGGCTGCACGTTGAAAATATTGATTGGTCTACCCCATACATTCACTCTGCGGCCACCCTATTTAATACAATTATAGGGGGCGCGGTGGCGTCGCTGTAACCGGTTCTCGTGAGATCACCGAAGTTAAGCAACGTCGAGCGCGGTTAGTAGTTGGATGGGTGACCATTTCAGCGACTGATTCGCGCTCCCGCGTCGTGTCCTTGGGCAAGGCACTTAACCCCGATTGCCTACATGGGGGAACGATGACGACGTGTACTAATGCGTACTGCACGTCGAAGGTGCGCATGTCTTCAACCACTCTAACCCTGCCTGTGCCGCGGCGCAGAGTTCAGAGTTACGATGTTGGAGAGCTGACAGCTGCTCGTCGTTGCTCGGTGGTTCTCTCCGGGTACTCCGGCTTCCTCCACCCGTAAAACTGTGACCGACATGATATAACCCTGGCTGTTAATGTGTCGTTAAACCCTAATAATAATAATAAAATAATACAATTATAACGTATCGTGTTCGTGGGCCGGAAAAGAGTCTCTCGTGTTCGATGGATTAAGAGAAAAGCAGCTTTCGATTCTGATAACATTATTGTTTTTCACATTAAAATGTGTGGTGCATTCAACGACATTCTGAACATGACTGTGCATAAAAATCACAGACAATAGAAATGCGGCGGGAACTACGCCACATCGTTAAAGCAGTTGTTGCGAGACAGTAGCGTTGTGTCGTTGCATCAAAAGCAAACAAATCATTGAGTGTTCTCGTAGCCAGGGATACCCTATATACAATGAAAAGCATACTATATCTTCTTGCTCACAATTAGCAAATGGCGACGTTTGCAGCAGATGCAATTGCAAGAAGTATTGGAACCTCTTTGTCAGACCACCGATAAACACAACTGTTTAATCTAAAACGTTTCGTAAGAAACACGCTGCAGGCTGGCCCATTTGAGTTATTATCAGTCGTGAATGAATACCTCCAAAGAAATTAATGGTTGGTGCACAGTGTTCATGCAGCTACTGCACATATTATTGGAATTTCTTTATCGATTTTCCCAGAATTGTTGATTGAGATGCACAATTTGGATCAATCTCAACTCGATGTTTTATTCTGGATTAAACAGTCACTTGTCGCCAGTCATCTTACCGCCGTATTTGTATGGTGTGTTTTCGTTGTTTTTGTTCTGTTTTTACCAGCTTTTCCCCCGAGGAAGGCCTTCGGTAAACTGAACGCTCTGTTGTTTTTTTTTCAGATTGTTACTTGATGCCCAAAAGTGATACAGATATTTCTATTTAGGCCGGTTTGTCTTTTCGATTCGGTATATAGTGAACAGATTGTGTTTTTTTTAGAGTTATTCGGATATTCTTCTTAACCATTTTCCCAACGCACAGGATATCAAATTTTTTATTTTATTTATTGCTTTATAAGTTTATATAGTTTTTCAACAAAAAAAACCCCAACAAAATCATATCATGTGACCCCCTCATTGGGACGGGCTCGATGGGCTCGTTCCAGGAGGGGTCACATGATATGGTTTTGTTTAAACGTTTTGAAAAATATATTTTTTCAACTGTTTTATATGAAAATTTACAGGGGTGGTTTCGGTCGATTTGTTAGATAAAGGGGTTAACCCTCTACTTAACAAGGCTAAGACCTTTGCAAAAGCAGAAGTAAACATAGCTTATGACCACTCATTGGAACGAGCTCGCTCCAGTTAGACATCAAAAGCTATACTTATGAGGCAAAAGCTGAAATGGTTAGAAGAGGTGCTTTGGGTAAGCAAATTCTACTGTATTGGTAAAATAGGACCCGGCAATCAACTTCTGGGCCGGAAATCCCCTAAAGTGAGAAACGTAGGTTATGTTGTAGTCATTCTATAACCATAGCTGCTGGAAATATAGAATAAACGTATGGTGTTTTCAAGTAAAAAAAATATTCTACGAGTAGGATTTAGAATGAAACCGACGAGCCTCTGGCGAGTCGGTTTCATTCTTAATCCTACGAGTAGAATAATTTTTTTTACGTGAAAACACCATACGTTTATTTTGTTTATCCCATAAATAATTTACACGGCAGTCGCGGCGAAATCGTCCTGTTACTCGCAGCAAAACACTGCGAGAAGTGAAGAGCACATCGGTCCAATTCGATTGACAAGCAAAACTGCCAAAAATTAACAAGGCGCAGTGATACATTTCTGTTTAAAAATAATTCCCCTACAAACTTGAGCTAAAGTTGCAAAAATACTTTATTAAATGAGCAATGTTTATCTTTTTTAATTTCGTTGTTTATTGTTGTTTTTTTTCGTCGTCAATTCAACTTGAGTTTTATAAACAAAGCAGACGTCACGCGGGTTTGTTTATTTACACATCACTCACCATGCCCCTGCTTTTGAGAAACGAACTTGAATGCTTTTCAATGTTTGATATCGATTGATTTTCTTTTTGTTTTGTTTGTTAATTGTCATTCGTTTTATTGTTAGACAGAGCATAAATTCTAAAACTAAACATTTCAGCGACGGTCAACGTTTAATAAACGTCGGTTCATTTTGCCTCCCACAAACGTAAAACAGGTCATGACAACACGAATGCGGAAGAGGTCAGAGGTCAACAAATCCGTCTCCACTACAGGAATAAATTCTTTCAGTGTTGAACCTACGGGGAAAATGTATCACCCTACTAGGAGCTGCTACTAGGTGAATAAAGCAAACATTTATCCAAGGCTTTTATTGTTAGAATAAACTTTCATTTGTGGGATAAAAAACCATAAACACCAATAGATAAAGAAGTGGGGCACATTCTGCTTTACTGATAAAATAGGACCCCGTAACCAACTCCGGGGTGAAATTCCTCAAAAGTGCACTGCATAGGTATAAATAATTCGCTAAACGCGACATCATACCGATGTTGCGGCCATGATATAGCAATAGACGCTGATTATGACATTAAACATCAAAAAAAAAAAAAGAAAAGTAAATAAATAAATATATATATAAAAGAAGGGTTAACTCGGATATCGCTCTCTGCTGTAAACTGAGGCATGATTTTACTTTGTGACGAAATAGTCTGTTATTCAGGAAGTGAAACGTATCGAATATCTTGTTACTGTGCGAAAAAAATACAATTTATGTTTTAGTGGATATATTCTCGAGTTAAAGCATTACCATCCCGGCATACTTCCTAAATTATGTAGAGGGTAATCGCTTGACTGGACTGGTTACGTGAAATATTTCATGAGCGGTGAGGTACGTTGTACAAACATGAATGCGTGAATGCGCACGAGTGTTTTATAATATAGTCCCTTGCCTCGAATGAATTATTTCACGTAACCAGTCCTGTCAAGCGATTACTCAGTTTATTACTTTTCATTATTAA
Organism: Pictodentalium vernedei; assembly: GCA_031216915.1. Classification (NCBI taxonomy): domain Eukaryota; kingdom Metazoa; phylum Mollusca; class Scaphopoda; order Dentaliida; family Dentaliidae; genus Pictodentalium; species Pictodentalium vernedei. The sequence continues at coordinate 332,643,050 of CM062292.1, forward strand.
CGATAATTATATTATTCAACCCTTTACCTAACGTGACGGCCAAAACCGACCAGCGCTATTCTAAAAAATCGCCAATTTTTCGTCTCTAAAACATAGGTTATGACCCTCATTGGAATGAGCTCGTCGAGCTCGTTCCAGCGAGGGGTCATAACCTATGCTTTTGAAACAGAAAATGAAAACATTAGTTATTCAAGAATTTTTTTCAAGTGTCGTCTGCTTCATGTTAGGTAAAGGGTTAAAAAAAACACAAAAAACCCAATGAAGTCCCAATTACACCCATACATGACCCAATTGGTGATTGCACAATTCACTTGTTAAGTTATCGTTTATTATCAGACCCCAGTGAATCACACTTTGGAAAGGAATAAAAGTTTTTTTTCCCGGACATATCTGTGGGTGAGATATGAAGAGCGTTGTCTCGGTGCACATCTTCCACAAAGCTCTTTCGTGTTAAATCTACAATGGGGACAGTCCGTTGTGTGAATAGCCAAAATCTGTTTTATTGTTTTCCCTAAAACTGTTCAAAAATTCTGTTTTGAAAACACGTATCTTCACCGATTAACCATTTGCTGTAACGTCCACTTTAGCCATATATATGGATGACCTCAATGTTCGACTGTATGCGAGGAAGTTTAATAAAATTTATGACATACTTAAAACTCTATCATCTGATTAATTGTTGGAAAGGGCTCTCTGAGCCCTTTCCAACAATTAATCAGCTGATAGGTTTGATTTGCGCATACCAGAATTTACTGATAATCCTCATAAAATTCGTGACATTAGTCGCTTTCGGTAGCGAAGGTGTTAAAATTTCAACAATGAAGTCCATCCTATAGTATGATAATAAGGGACTGAAACACAATAATCTTCAATAAGGTACTCTTGTTCTTTTATGAAGCTATCGGCCTCATGACCTCCATCAGCAAATATATATTTGACAAACAGCTACATCTCGATATTTTTCACCACACAGAGACAGTTGTTAATTTCTCCGAGGTAACGTTGAGAAAAACGTAATAGTGACGTCTCACACCTGGAGTATTCTTCGTGCATTCGATGACGTTTAAAACATTGTGTGATTATACTTCAAATTTACACCTCTTTGATGGAGATTCGGCTCTCCCAGACTATACTAAAAAGTCAATGATCTTCAGTCTCGGGATAAGATTGAAACGGATATGTCAGAGGAATGTGGACTAGTACCGGCATAGGAGAGTATTGAAGATACGACCGAGAAAAGGAGGATATAGTTCGAAATTGATAGAAAGCCAATTAAGGAAGGTTAACTGGTTGAACAGAGGGGACCTTCTTCAAAAGAAGCCAGGAGGACAGGATACGCGAATAGAAAGGGTACCGTTAGTAACAACATACTCTAAAACTTTGCCGAACATTGGGCGCATCACTCCGAAACATATGAGAATGCTTCATGAATCGGAACAGATGAGAGAAATTTCCCCTGACCCACCACTGATTGCTTACAGGAGAGATACCAAATTAGCCGACGTTCTGATTCATAAAAAGACCGCAAAGTTAACCTTCTCACCCATTTTGAAATGCACGGAAAACTGTCAGATCTGCTCTATCCTATCAACTAATAATTTGAAAAATACGTCGAGAGATGCGGAATTCTACGCTAGTAAGAACGTTATTTTTCTCATTCTTTCACCAAGTCCGAAGTTTCATCTCTTCCTAATTGAGCTATCCGACCTCTCCTAACCCCCCTTGGGAAGCCACGACGCTCGAAAGCTGAACTCTCTATTCTCCCACTTCGACGAATCCCCACTTACGACTATGAAGCTAAGTTTGCGTTGAATTTTATGTATACTCTCTTTTTTCTTCTCTTCATCCACCTAATCTTTACTTATTGCCACAATTAATTCCTCACGCAAAACGTTTCCAAAACACAAAAACCCTTCATTATTCCTGGTAACGCCAAGTTTCCCGATGAATAACTGTACTTCGATGTAAACGCATTGGTTGCACTTGGTAACGCATTATATATCAGCCGGTATCGGGGTCATACTAACAGAGGTTGAAGTCATATCTCCCGAGCTTGTTAAAGGGCAATGGTGGGAAAGAAAATCATATCTAATAAAAATAGACTTTACTTCCGGGATTATTTCCGGTTTACATTGATTTACTACTCTTCTTTGTTTTTCAGAATTTTATATTCTTTTCTAAAAATATTGTTATTGATTTTGCGTGCCAATGAGAAAAATAACCCCCTTGTAGGTTATCTATTTTTGTGTACAGATTAATACGAGGATTCGGTATGAGTGGGGGTGAAGAATATACCTTATTATGCGGAATTTGAACAGTAAAAAAGTGGCAGTTTTGGAACGTCTCGCTTATTATAGTTAAGTACATGAAAATGCCATGCATTTTGCATAGCGCACCAAACATCTACTTTTTCGGTAACACCAGAGAACGTATACAAAGTCTCCAATTTTGTAGTTTGATTCTGTAACCAGTTCCGGGGGTGTATGTCCTTTAAAATGGGCACCATGGGTATAAATGATTGACTGGACTTGACTTTATATCCATGTTGCGGTCACGATTACAGTACAGTCGCTGTGAACTGGCCGTACTCCACGCGTGGGCAGTGTCATCCACGCATGCTTTTCCCAGGTAACAAAAATCATCAGCAAGATTTTGATTAATGAAGCACCGTGTTGTACCCGGTGCTTCTTAAATTAATTTTTTGATGATTATTCCATTAACCCTTTACCTAACCTGAAAAGCAGACGACACTTGCAAAAATAATTCTTTAATAACTAATTTTTTTCATTTTTTGTCTCAAAAACATTGGTTATGACCCCTCGTTGGAACGAGCTCGACGAGCTCGTTCCAACGAGGGGTCATAACCTATGTTTTTGAGACAAAAAATGAAAAAAATTAATGAAAATTGATTGGCGATTTTTGAGAATAGCGCTGGCGGGTTTTTGCCGTTACTTTAGGTAAAGGGTTAATTAGTGTTTGGAATCTAATTTTATTGCGTCCGTGGAAATATTGCCCACCCGTGGAAAGTGATCAGGCCACGGCGGTCGTACTGTAGCCATTGTACAGAAATATGCAACCTTAACCCTCTGAACCCTAGCGGCCCTTTTTCCGGCCAGGAACATGATACATCATAACGTCATTAAATAGGATGGCTGTTCAGTAAACGATGCTGCACACTGAAAATATTGATTGGTATATCCCAAATAATGAATATGGACTCTTCTAATTGTTGCTATTGAACTGGCATTGAAGATACATACCACTGGAATCCAAAAGGTTAAGCACCAATAAATAAAATATTATGATTAAAGACTTAGGGTCATGTTCGTCCTGTGTTTTGATCGATAACCTAGAGCTTTTTGAAGACATTTCAAACTGTGATCTGGTATTTTATTAATCCTTCATCTAACTTTGTGGTAAAATCGGGTTTACGTCATTCAAATTTTATTTTTCGTAATTTATGCCTTCCAATCTTAGTTTATACCCTTTAGTAAAAGAGCTCATTCGGAAGAATGTTCATATGAAATGTTTAGTTATCCTAGTAATTGTAAACCCCCCAAAAATAAAAACGAACACTTCCTCTTGGGGTCAAAACACAACGACAGAATGACTGTACAGAGGTCCAGAATGATAACGTACACACTTCACTCTGTATTTTGGTTTGCAAATTGTGACGTCAAGCTCGCAATCAGCTACTGTTTCCCTAAGGTCTTAGCTTATCACCTTAGAGCGTAAAGTCGAATTCACTCGCCTATAATGTTGTACAACAGTTGCTCTTAGAATGACGGTTTGGGTAATAGTCAGCAGAAAGATTCTTTTAATTTGAGCAGTTATTTTTAGTCAAGTGTCGTCTGTCTGACTAGGCAGACGATACTTGACTGGATATAACTGCATGGCCATAAGTGTCTACCATATGTTTCGATTTTTTTATAATTTACTCTTACATTCTTCTATCAAACAAACAAAACAGAACGAAGCTGTCCATATTAAGTGAATGACGAAATCTTTTCGCTCGTTTTGGCAGAAAGTAATGTAATTTCAGGCGAGATCACGCGAGAAACTGTTATTCTACATCCTCACTCCGGAAGTTATTCCAACTTCCGACTAAAAGGCCCCAGTCCGATGATCACCAAATCTATTTTGGTGTTGAGAAAGTGATCTAGAGCGCAGATCTGTGTCATGGGATTAGTTGAATAGCTGCGTTTCCTTCAGAGCCAAGCCATAGCCTGCGTACCCGCATATTAGTGTCAATACACACATTAATCCGTCCCAGGCACAATACAGACTATTTGGGAGCCTGGCGCCTCATTGGTTTAACAAACCGAAAGGTACAACGGTTCAATCCAGACCAGCGTCATCTGCTGTATGTCATTGAGCAGGACACTTAATCCCAATTGTCCCCGCGTGGGTACTGTGGCAATGTTACTAAGGTGTACTGCACACCGATGTTCACTTGCCTTCAACCGCTACTAACTCTGCCCGTGCCTGTTTAGGAAAGTGGAGAGTCTGACAGTTGCTCGCCGCTGCTCGATGATTCTTTCCGGGCATTTCCGCTACGTTTAAAATTGTCCTACACGATATGACTCGGGCTGTTTAAAGTGTCATTTAACCGACGAAAACAAATTTCGTGCGATTTTTCAACAACAAAAATGGCAGAGAGAGATAGTGGCCATGTCTATTTGATGATATTTTTTGGATTGTCTGAACGAGGTCAAATGGTCTTGATACAGTACCATGATTATGATTACAAAAGCGGTCAAAGAATTTAGACCGGATCGCGACCCGATCGAAATTCCCGTACGCTGTCCATCCCACAACGGCGAACAATCTTACTTATCCGAATAAAAGGTACGAGGATACTGATACTGATTTCGTGTGTTTGTTTGTTTGTTTTTTTTTTGGGGGGGGGGGGGGTTTCTTGATTTGGACTTGATTTTACAATATTTTATGTTTAGAAAATCGCGTTCCACTGATGTACAGTACGGCCGCCGTGGACTGATTACTTTCCACGGGTGGGCAATATTTCTACAATAAAATTGGATTCCAAAGGGGACTGGACTTTTTGCCGAAAGTACATTTCGGAGGAAATGAAAAATTGCACAGTTCGCCGAACATTTGGACATTTCGCCGGAAAAAAGCTGGACTTTTCGCCGAACATTAGACACTTCGCCGAAACTTTGGACACTTCGCCGAATAAAAAGACTATTCGCCGGAAAATATCAGACAGTTCGCCGAAATAAATTTTTCGGCGAACTGTCTGATATTTTTCAGCGAATAGTTTTTTTTTTCTCCGAAAAAAAGACTATTCGCCGGAAAATATCAGACAGTACGCCGAAATAAATTGTCTCGATATTTTCCAGCGAATAGTCTTATAAACAACACAAGTTTATTTTTATTATTTTTATATTGAAATAACATCATTGCAAACATCATAAAACAGTAAAAGCATATTGTGAAAGTATGCTGAAACTGAATGGTCTGTAAAGAATTATCAGTCGAAAAGCTGACGGACGGCGAAAAAGGGTTATACTTCTTATCATTTTTATTGGAGAAAAAAAAAATCGGCAAAGTGTCTATTTTAAAAAATTTATGTTCCGGCGAACTGTCTTTTTTATTGGAGAAAAAAATATTTCGGCGAATTGTCTCTTAAAAATTTTATGTTCCGGCGAATTGTTTTTTTTATTGGGAGAAAAAAAAACTCGGGAAGTGTCTTTTTTAAAAATTTCAGGTTGCGGCTAACTGTTTTTTCCGGCGAAATGTACTTTCGGCGAAAAGTCCAGTATTCATTCCAAACACTAATTATAGGAATAATCGTTAAAAATTTAATGTATGAAGCACCGGGTACAACCCGGTGCTTCATTAATTCAAATTTTCTGAAGGTGATTTTTATTACCTGGTAAATGCATGCGTGGACATCACTTCCGATGCGTGGATTACGACCTGTCAACAGCGACTGTGCTGTATTTCGCGATCAGATTGCTTAGTAATCACTGGATTGTATTCTCTACCTATTTTAACTACATCCTCCGTGCGTAACAGTATATGATCTTAAATATTTACCGATACATTTAAACCATCCACTTTAGCATAATCGGGACGTGAACACCCACATGATAATAATTGGGGACTACCATAAAGATAATTAAAATCGTAGATGGAATTCAATGAACTCAGTGGTGCATTCTAAAATAAAATTACCCAAATGGACTCGAATCGATTTATTCAGGTAAAATGATTCCATCAATTGATGTTTAATATTATAGTTCTATAATCCCAGTTCTATAAAACTGTGGACATTAGGTTCTACGTCAAACACATTTAATTCTATTTTACTATCCAGAGATACTGTTGATAACAAAACAACCAAATTATTTCCATTTTGTTGTGATACTTTCGAAAAAAAAAACAATGGGTTTCCTGAAGACGACAATATGATATTCTTATAATTTTGCGACGGTAGACCCGCCAAGATGTAGTCTTTCATGGTCCGCCAGCAAGAAAACAAACCAGTAGAATGTTAACCACTTCACTGGTGCGCAATTTGGTAATATCCTGTGTAGGGCTGTTGCGATTTTTTAATTTGGAATCGATTAATCGTCGCAAATAATCGATAATAATCGTACCTAGATGACCCCCTCTCCCTCTCTATGAAGTCGATAAAAAATAAAGTTCAAGTCAGTTGACCTACCTCCGGTAAACAACGAAGACGGTCCTCTTTTAGGTACATTCAAAGCTTTGATGTTCTGAACTTTTGAACCGTCAGTGTAATAATCAAGACCGGCCGGCAGTTGCGAATTTCGCAACTGCCGACCGGTCTTGATTATTACACTGACGGTTCAAAAGTTCAGAACATCAAAGTTTTGATGAATGTACCTGAAAGACATATGCTTCCAACGGCTTCTTGGGGTTTAACATCGATGTTCTTAACTCTTTACCATAAGAAACAATAGTTTTTTTCATCAAATTTTCTTTTAATTATTAAACTTCTAAAGCGGGATACAATTTACCGATTATTCGACAACGAAAAATACTAATCGATTTCGCCGTGACCGATCAACAATCGATTAATCGATTAATCATGACAGTCCTAATCCTGTGCTGAACCACATTTGGCAGAAATGGGTTAAAACGAAAAAATTGAAAACTCCTGGCAACTACTCTTACATGTAACTTTAAAATTATTAGTACATATTTCAACATTATGCATCAATCTCATAAGGAACACAGCCTTGAAAGGATTAAGTAATGGCGTTACTTGTTTACATAAATACCCTCAACCCCCACCCCAGCATCCACACTCAAAACATATAATTAGAAATGGCATTTGTATGACTCGAAACAAGTCAGTCCAGTAGGAGCTAACTTCAGTTGTTAAGACATTTGGTCCAAGTCTCTTACCATCTGAAGTTAGCTCACATCGGACTGACTTTTATCGAGTCATACAAACGTTTGGAAAACATTACGAAAGGTAACTTTAATTGTTTTAGTGATATTGGCGTTTCCAAAACATCAAAAGCTAACTTTGATTGGTTGTTTAGCACGCAGTCCAAATATGGCCCAACAGGCCGTTATATATATATATAATTTTTGTTTTGCCGTCCTGTGGCGTTGAGAATGTAATTGCCTTATTTTGGGTTTTCCGTAAAAAACGAATTATAATAGGACAAAAGGAAAAAGGTCCTATCGCCTGTCGCTCATGTATATTACAATATGTCCCTTATATTGAGAATAACATTGTGCTATGTCATACTTTCCTTGGATGTGGTATCTCCGCACTCTCTACTGACTTACAGCACGGGACATTAAAATGTCTTTCCCTACTCAACTATAGCAGTGAAAGAATTAACTGGTGGAGGCTGTTAAATATTATATTTGCTTTACAGTTATTCGACAATAGAGGCATACAAACTTGTAAATATTCTCAAAGAAATTACTGTCGCTTGGCGTTACCTGTAGTATTAAATAGGACAGACTTGTTTGTTGTTTAGGTCCCCTGACTGAAAACCAGGGGGAGCTATTGTTATCATTTTTAATCGTCGTCGTAGCTCGTCGTCGTCGTCATCGTTGTCTATCGTCGTATACATGCTGTTTGTGACTTCTCCAAAACTGCCGATCCCATTTCAATAAAATTATATGTGAGTCGCGGCTGTGTTAAGGCATTTCATTGTGTTCATCATGAGTAGTATGTAATGTGGTTTTGAGGTCCATTCTGGGGGACCCCGGTGGGGGACCCCGGAAGTGACGTTATGTCACGTGACGTAGTGGCGCCATGTTGTGTTGTCATGGTAACCCGCGTGAGCGGCCATCTTGTGACGTCATCTCCATAGTGACGCGTGGTGTTAGTGCGCATGCGCAGCGCGTGTTGTTAGGGTGATACGTGTTTCCGTCGTCCATTTTGTATACAGGAGGCCACCATCTTGGTTTCTATGGTAGCACGTGATTGCTATGTTACCCAATTGTTCTGCAATAAGACGGGGTATGTTCGGAGGGTGTGTTCCTTTGTAGAAGAGTAAATCTAATTACCACAAACAACCCGACAATCCCTCCAAATCACCAAAATCCACCCGATTTTTACTATTTCGAATTCTTTCAGAATTCTCTGCTTCTATCTGTATATGCAATAGGTTACGTCTACCTAGGCTTGTTCCTTTATTCTAGAGTATACTCCAGTAGCGTAGAAGAGCCTATCAACTGGAACAGTATACCTTATTATTGCTATATTTAGCAATTTCTAGTCTATTCTTGTTACTTCTGACCCTATTCCAAGTACTCTTGTTGTTTCATTTATCTAGATTCTAACTAACCAATCAGATTGCTTGATTTCCCATAACCTGTATACAGAGTTATCTCCCTTCTGTATAATAAAAGACTAGATCCAATGGCAATATCTCACGGAATCCCATTTTTTGCAAAACACCTGTGGCTATGGAATCCCTTTTTTGTCGTATGAGGCCATGAGGGCTATGTAAAACCCCTCATTGAGTCCTCATTTATTATCCCTCATACCCTCATTGAATTTTGAGGTTATGAGGACCATTAAAAATCCCTCAATGAGGTATAATTTACTACGACTCTTAGCCTCATTTCAGTATTTGAGGATACCTGTGGCCTGGTATTGTATTATTCGAGGATACCTATCGAGGATACCTTTAGGAGAATCCCTTTTTTGTCGTATGAGGCCACGAGGGCTATGTAAAAACCCTCAATGAGTCCTCATTTATTATCCCTCATAGCCTCATTGAATTTTGAGGTTATGAGGACCATTAAAAATCCCTCAATGAGGGATTTTTAATACGACTCTTATCCTCATTTCAGTATTTGAGGATACCTATGGCCTGGTATTGTATTATTTGAGGACACCTATTGAGGATACCTATCGAGGATACCTTTTGGAGAATCCCTTTTGTGCCGCATTAGGCTATGTAAAAGCCCTCAATGGGTCTAATGCAGTCTTACCAACCGCTTCCATCTTGTCGCCAAAGCTCCAAAGCCATTACAGGTCTATGGCCTATCTGTCATATCATTAGCTTCTACAGCAGTCTTGTTCCATTGCGGCCTTGTACCAGTACTATTGGCTTCTGTTATTCTACCCCATATCTCATCCATTACTTCCTAGCTATACCTATCTCAGTCTCACTATAACATTGATCAAGGTTGAATCAGATTTTCCCTGTATACATATAAGGCATTCTGTTATTGATATTCCTAGCCGAGTCCGTAAAATTTGGATTCCGTGTTTTAACATCAACACTCGAGGGTATGGAAAAGGATTGATAACAACCAATTCAACAATGACTACAAGACTCTGAAAAGAGACAACCAACCACTACAAAATAACAAAGGTACAGATCCAACAGAACCAAGATCGAAATAAACATAACAAAGTGAAAGAATGTCAAACTAGTCGGATTGATCGAACTAGTTGGACAGCATGAACAGATCTGATCAAATACAATCAAGATGGAACAAAACAAAGTGAACAAAGTTTAGGACTATAACCCCTAAATATAACCCTCTTGAACTGTTTGAATGAACTTTATGTAATTAAAACCCCTTTGAACTGAATGAATGAACTATAACCCTTATGAATGTATATATAGTTAACCCCTTTGAACTGAATGAAGTATATATAATATAAATAAATATTAACACCTTTTTTGAACTGATTGAATTTTTAAACTTAATGAAAATATAACGAAAGATGATCTGAATTTTTAAACTACAACCCATTAAACTAAATTCTTCCAATAGGGAAGGGGAATACCCTCGAGTGGACGATCTTAAAACACGGAATCCAAATTTTACGGAATCGGGTAGGAATCTCAATTACGGAATACTTTATATGTATACAGGGGAAATCTGATTCAACCTTGATCAATGTTATAGTCCAGACGGAGATAGGTATAGCTAGGAAGTAATGGATGAGATATGGGGCAGAATAACAGAAGCCAATAGTACTGGTACAAGGCCGCAATGGAACAAGCCTGTTGCAGAAGCTAATGATAGGACAGATAGACCATAGCCCTGTAATGGCCTTGGAGCTTTAGCGACAAGATGGAAGCGGTTGGTAAGACTACATTAGACCCATTGAGGGCTTTTACATAGCCTAATGCGACAAAAAAGGGATTCTCCAAAAAGTATCCTCGATAGGTATCCTCAATAGGTATCCTCAAATAATACAATACCAGGCCATAGGTATCCTCAAATACCCGTATGTGTCTATGTGATAGGGCATATTGTGTCACATTGTGACTTTTCACATAAGCACATACGACAAAAAGGGATTCTCCAGTAGGTATCCTCGATAGGTATCCTCAAATAATACAATACCAGGTCATAGGTATCCTCAAATACCCGTATGTGTCTATGTGATAGGACATATTGTGTCACATTGTGACTTTTCACATAAGCACATATGACAAAAAAGGATTCTCCAGTAGGTATCCTCGATGGGTATCCTCAAATAATACAATACCAGGCCATAGGTATCCTCAGATACCCGTATGTGTCTATGTGATAGGGCATATTGTGTCACATTGTGACTTTTCACATAAGCACATATGACAAAAAGGGATTCTCCAGTAGGTATCCTCGATAGGTATCCTCAAATAATACAATACCAGGCCATAGGTATCCTCAAATACCCGTATGTGCCTATGTGATAGGGCATTTTGTGTCACATTGTGCCTTGTCACATAGGCACATATCGGCACATAAAGCATGTGCCTATGTGACAAGGCATATTGTGTCACATTGTGCCTTTTCACATAAGCACATATGACAAAAAAGTGATTCCATAGCCACGGGTGTTTCCCAAAAATGGGATTCCATGGGATATGGCCATTGGATATAGTCTGTATTTATACAGAAGGGAGATAACTCTATACAGGTTATGGGAAATGAAGCAATCTGATTGGTTGGTTATATAAAAAGGATCTAGATAAATGAAACAACAAGAGTATAGGGTTAGAACTAACAAGAATAGACCAAAATAGCTAAATATAGTAATAATAAGCAAAGCTGTTCCAAATAATAGGCTCTTCTACGCTACTGGAGTATACTCCAGGATAAAGGAACATGGTCAGGTAGACGAAAAGTATTGCATATATAGATAGAAGCAGAGAATTCTGGGTAATGACCAAAGGAACGTGTCTTTTAGTGGGAACAACGTCATGGGATAGGGATCCAAAAAGGGAATCTGGGCGAATTCAAAGCCAGAACATTACTCCTGTTCAATCGAACGCACCCCCTTGTACCCCTTAGTACTATAGCACTACGTTCTAAACCGATAAAATGGAAAATCCGTATCAAATAAAGTCAATTTCGGTGATTTCGGGTGAATTTTGGTGATTTGGAAGGATTGTCGGGTTGTTTGTAGTAATTCAAAGAATCGGGAACATACTCATGTACAAAGGAACATACCCCCAAAACATACCCCGGTCCTATTTTTGGCCTTAGGTAACATAGCAATCACGTGCTGCCATAGAAACCAAGATGGCGGCTCCAGTATACAAAATGGACGACGGAAACACGTATGACCCTAACAACACGCGCTGCACATGCGTACTACCACCACGTTTCACTATCAGGATGACGTCACAACATGGCCGCTCACGCGGGTTACCATGGCAACACATCATGGCGCCACTGGGTCACGTGACTATGACGTCACATGAGATCCTGCAATGAGATCCTGCAACCTAGGCCCGAAACGTGCGAGCACTACTACTATCATGTCGTAACTCTTACCTAGATGGTGAGGCAAGCATATATTCTCTGATTTAAATTTATTTATTTATTTATTTATTTATTTATTTATTTATTTATTTATTTATAACAACACTTTCGACAGCCAGCCTGGGTCACCTCGTGGAGGAGGCCGGAGTATCCGAAGAGAACCACCGTGCAACTGTCAGACTCACCAACGAACCACCTCCGCACAAACAGGGTTAGCATTGCTTGAAGACAAGTGCACCATCGACGTACAGTACGCCTTAGTACACAGCACCACCGTGCCCTCACGTGGGCAATCGGGATTAAGTGCCTTGTCCAAGAACACAACGCAGTTACCACTGGCGGGTATCGAACCGTGGACATTTCGGTTTGATGTCAAATTCCGTAGCCATTGAGCCACCGCGCTGTCCCGATTTAACCCTTTACCCAACGCAGACGATATCAAAATTTATTATTTTAAATATCATTTTTTCAAAGTTTTCAAAAAATTTCAACAAAACCATATCATGTGACCCCTCGTTGGAACGAGCTCGTTCCAACGAGGGATCACATGATATGGTTTTGTTGAAATTTTTTGAAAAAAAAAAATTTTTTCAGCTGCTGAATTTGCATATTACGCGGGCGGCTGCGGCCGATTCGTTGGTTAAAGGGTAAAAAGAATTCTGCTCGTTGACTGTTGTATGCATTGACTTGATATTGGATGTGCATGTTTAATTAAAGGCGTAAAATGACGTTTGTTAATACGAGGTTGGTGAGAGACACTCATTCGAACACAATGTATTATTGGGAAAATATTCAGTAGGTTTCTAACATGGTTCAAATATACTCATATCACCTTTTTCATATTTATTACTTTCCAAAGTGTGATTTATTGGTATTTCCGGGGGGGGGGGGGGGGTGCCTCTGTAGGTAGAGGTGCAGGCTGCAAGCCGAGAGGTCCTAGGTTCGAATCCCACTTGCGGCAACCGCGTTGTGTACTTGGACAAGACACTTCACCCCCATTGCCCACGTGTGGGGACGGTGGCGTTGTGTACTAAGGCGTACTGCACGTCGATGGTGCACTTGTCTTCAACCAATGCTAACCCTGCTTGTGTGGAGTTAGTACGTTGGGGAGCTGACAGTTGCTCGCCGTTGCTCGGTGGTTCTCTCCGGGTACTCCGGCTTCCCCCACCCGTAAAACTGTCATGGTCATGATTAGCTATTGTGCAGAAATATGTGACCTTAAGCACCAATAAATAAATAAATAAATTGGGATTCCGGGTTTTATTATAAAAGATAACTTCACAAGTGAATTATGCAATCAACAATTGGGACATGTTTTCGTGCGCGCAAACGAAGTCGCTTTGCCGTGGGTGTAATGGGGACTTCATTGTTTTTTTGTTTTTTTAACTCTTTACCTAACATGAAAAGCAGACAACACTTGCAAAAAAACCCTTGAATGACTATGATTTCCATTTCTTGCCTCAAAAACATAGGTTATGACCCCTCATTGGAACGAGCTCGACGAGCTCGTTCTAATGAGGCGTCATAACCTATGTTTTAGAGACAACAGATGGAAAATAATGAAAATTAATTGGCGATTTTTTGAGAATAGCGCTGGCCGGTTTTGGTCGTTACGTTAGGTAAAGGGTTAAATTATATAATTATCGTTAATAATGAAAAGTAGTAAACAGAGTGATCGCGTGACTGGACTGGTTACGTGAAATAATTCATTCGAGGCGAGGGACTATATTGTAAAACATTCGCGCACTCGTGTTTGTATAACGTCTCCCACTTCTCATGAATTATTTTTATTAATATATATATAAGTCCAGTCAAGCGATTACTTTCTATCTATTTACTGTTTTTCCAACAAATCACATGAGTTCACATTTAGGTGGTGTTAAAACTCCCATTTTTTAACATTCAGAAAAATCTACTTTCACTAATCTCTTCATATATCAAGATTGCTGGCACGTCAGCGAAAAATGTGGCAACTCAACCCCCCCCCCCCCCCCCCAAAGAAAAAATTATCGCCAAGTCAATCAATACTGTAAATCCTCCATTTGATGACATGAAAACTTCTTCGCTGTTGGTGATTTGGTTCCTCAAACATTACTTTGTCTGTACGACCGACGTCGCCATTTTGTTAAATAATTTTCAATTTCTATATTTAGAACTCAAATTCACTGCAAAATTCTGACTGCATAAACTTTCGCATCTATACCCCGACAGCGAATATAAATTCTTGTGAATACTTGAATCGAATCCTTTATGAATTATTACATTAAACAAAGTTTCAAAAAGTTCAATTCGATCTTTCAAGTTTTCGTGACACCAAGTTGAAATCTAACTACAACCAGCGGAATGGCAAAGTTGAAGGGCATGGAACTGGAGAAAAGTTTCACAATATAAAAATTTGGACTATTTAGGTCCCGTTTCCAATTAACCCTTTGATACTTTTGTACGTCTTATGACGTGCGAAATCAAACAGCGCGTTGATACTTCGTAGTCATTTGTTTTGTTATTATTTTTCGATTTTTTAAAGTTTTAACCTCAATTACCATTTTCTCCCGAATAGTGCTCAATGACAACCGTTGGCCCAAATGTTATCGCAGCTTTAAATACTAATATAATCCTATTGTCAAGACTTCTTAACTGGTTGAGCGCTATAAGCCACTACCAGGGCATTCAAAAATGAGGGTACCAAAGCAAAAGACAACACTTTCTTTGCTTATATTTCATATTGAGTCAAACACAAATAATATTTTGTTTATATAAATTTGTTTTATTATAAATTATTGGAGAGTGCCCGGGGCACTCTCCAATAATTTGTAATAAAACAAGTTTTAAATAACAAATTCAGACCACCAAAAGTTATCTAGCCCTCAACCAGATAATCACTAATGTGAGAAATATCTTGTTATTTGTACTTTCAGACGTTTGACGTCACATTTTGAAAAACGTTGAAGAAACTGAATTCCCAGTGACGCTTGAACGTCAGGATAATTAAAGTCTCAAAGGGTTAACATACTGAATGTGAATTCTTTGGCCAAGTGTAACTAGATTAGTCCACATTTGCAGATAATATATACCAAGAAGCCATTAATTTTGAAACATTTGTATGCTCTAAGAATAAGGATAATTAAAGTCTCAAAGGGTTAAAGGGTCATATCCGAGGTCATTGGATATCCTCGGTCAATTGACTATTTTGGGCCATAATCTTATTTTGTGGTGGTGTGGACTTCGTAAATAACGCTCATTAATGGTGCTATGGCTAAAATAATCTGCGTGTGGTCCTGTTTCAAACTATGTACAGTCAGATCCATTTTAGTTGGAGATCAAGATCACACAGGAGTGTTTAATGACTGACCCAGACCTGTCTGGGAGAGCTGATATTTTGAAGGTGATATGGAAGAATTTCTGTTTTAATTTCTTTTGAGAAATCGTTTTGAAAAAAATAATAAGAAAACCATATGTGTTTTTTTTAGCAACATGTCGATCTTGTGTTGTAAACTCCTATAACATAGATTTGTCGCATCTGATGCAGGGATATTGGATATTTACCCGAAAATGAGAACATTTTGTCTGTTTTGACCAATTTTTCAATCGACCAACTGTGTCACCCAGCTGAATGCATTTGAATGATATAATATTTAGATTGTGTTGTGTTTCTACAGAAAAGACCTCACTGAAAGCTTTCAGAAAATGTATATATTATGAACAATGTGAATAGAGAAGGTAATTTTAATGGGACATATCCTCGGCCTTGTTAACCCTTTCAAAGTGGTGGGTATAAATTTTCGCCTGACGAAAAATTGGTAGTGGACAAGCAGACGATACGAAGAGCAAAAAATCTGAAGCGAGGCTCGGTAATAGTTTAACCCAACAGCTCAACAGAGCTGTTGGGTTAAATTATTACTGAACCTCCAAACAAACCAGGATGGTTTCGCTTGTTTCGCCGTTGACAGTATTGACTGAAATGATACCTTTCAGGGCCCCAGTGTTGACAGGGTTGATAAGGAGTTATGAATATCCTGCAGAACAGACATATTCAACTGAATATCTATAACGAGACTCTAGATAATAAGCACCACATTCAAGTAAACGTTCCTCTTTAGATACATAATTTTATGGGGTTTTCCCTTTTTTAAATTTTTCATTCAAACATGTTAAAAAATCACTTTCCCCCCGTTGTACATTGTGGAAAAATTCAGTGGGAGGGGAGTATTTTTTTAGGGGGCATATTTACATATCAAACTGGGTGTTAGGTTTTTTGACGAAAACCTGTGTATATCCTTCCCCTCCTTTCACCCACTTGAGGTTGTGTTGGGATAATCGGAATAAACCGAAGGGAACCGAATGTTGTAAATCCTCTGTCCGATGTAACGGTCATAACCTATTCGCAAAAACTGTCATTCAAATTTTATATGTTTTTAAATTTTTACCTCAAAAAGCATAGCATGCGACATCTCTTTGGAACGATCACGTTTCAGTGATGGATGAAAACCTATGTTTTTTAGAAAAATAGATGATTTTTGTTTTTTAAAGAGGCTTTTTCGCAAGTGTCCGATGCTATTCTTTGTTAGTTAAATGGTTAATGCGACGGAATGTGAGAAGCAAGATCATTTCACTGTCACAAAAATAATATTTACATTTCTTGTACTCTAAAATTCAGGATTGAAACTGTGGAAAATTTTTAAGCAAACCTTTTGTAAACAATTAAACATCGCTTATTTCTTACAGATGCGATAAATTCCCCCATTTCTCCAGAGATCTCAGAAGGCGGGTTTCCACTTGCGCCCCCACTCCCCCCCACCCCCACCCCCCACCCCCCATTGCCATTGCAGGATACGATTGAGAAAAGATACTTACCTAAGTTGATGTTGATATCTTTTCCATTCATGCCTTGTACAATAAGAATCATACACAAAACAAAGAATGTAACATGTCGACGTAAATTTTGAACTTTCATATTCAATCGTTTTGAATTAAACATTGGACACAAAAAGTATATTCTCCGCGTTACAGCATGTTGAAAATGCATGTAAAAGAACAAACGCGGTGATCGGTTGCAGAAGATTCAAAGTCGACTTCTTAAAAACAAGACAAGAACCGGTGGTAGTGCTTTGTGTTGATGTAAAATCCTTGTTTTGTTCGGGTAAACACAGAAATAAGCACGATAAATAGTATTTACATATCGGAGATTTCATCGACAATTGACATGTATCTTATCTCTGAGCGGGGAATAAGGTATTCTCTGGAACGCTTCCACTCTCGCCATGCACATTACTTAATTATGAAGGAATCGATATAACTTAACTCACGTAGTGTACGGTATCCGCAAAACAACACATTTAATCTCCCCCACCCCTCCCCCCGTACTCGTATATTATTATGCAATTCACATTTCTCTGATTCTAAGAACCACTCAGGGAAAATGTAAATTACATAATATTTTGAAATAATACATCTACATAATTAGAATCTTAACCCTTTATCCGCCCGCGTAATTTGCAAATTCTGCAGTTGAAAGAAAGAAATTTTTCAAAATATTCCAACAAAACCATATCATGTGACCCCTCATTGGAACGAGCTCATCGAGCTCGTTCCAATGAGGGGTCACATGATATGGTTTTGTTGAAATTTTTTTTTAAATTTAAAAAAATTGTAATTAAAATAATAAATTTTCATATCGCCTGCGTTGGGTAAAGGGTTAAAGCCTAGTACAGACGGTCATATAAATACCATTATTATATGCTCTCTCTTTTAAGATAGCAGGAAATGTCTAACGAATATTTTGCGATACAAATTGGCAAAGTAGATGCCCGAGATTTGTATATACTTTGTAAATATCCACATTTCTATTGGCTGGATCTTATACACGTGACTGGTACTCAAAAATCCATGTACACCGGTTTTCCAGTGAATATCAACTTTCGAAATACAGCTTTTGGAAATCTCCTCTCTAGTTCTATTTCAATCAACATGCATACGCAATCAACCTGACTTCCGTCTCATTTCTATGTTATTATAATTGAGACGGAAGTCAGGTTGATTGCGTATAATAATTTAAGTACAGAAATTAAGAATTTATTTGTGTTTGACATTATTTTTTAGCTTTTGAATACGATAACCATGGAATATGGATATTATTGGTAAAATAGGAAAATTTTCAATATGCCAAAAAGTTGACGGAGCGAACTGATATGGGTTCAATATCGAGTATGAGACCCATTACTGTTAATTACAGCTTGACAACGCCTTCTTATGCTACCAATCAGTTTCCAGGTGGTCCTTTGTGGGATGTTGTTCCATTCTTGGACCAGAATGGCATCAAGCTCTTGGACACTTCTTGGCTGGACTGAACGGGCTGAAATTGTAAGCTACAACTCATTCCAGACATGTTCGATTGGATTGAGGTCAAGGGATCTTGCTGGCCAGTCCATACGCTCAATCCCCTCCCTCTGTCGGTACTCCCCGACAGCATGGGCAACATGAGGACGGGCATGATCGTCCATCAGAATGAATATATCACCCACTGCACCTGCATACAATCTGAAGTGGACATCCAGGATCTCATCAATATACCGTTGTGCAGCCTGAATGATCAAAGACCGGTCTTCAGCTGCAGATGTTGCCCTGTCTCTGCCACCACCATGCTGTCTTACTGGGGTGCCACACTGCTGAAATCTTGCACAGGCTCTGGTGATCACCGTATGGTGCACACCAAGAGCTTCACCAACCTGCCGATGGGTAGCCCCTTGCTCCACCATCCCTACAGCCCGCCACATTTCTGCATTAAATCACAAGGGTTTGTGTTGAAATGAAGATTGAATACACTACACATGTCATGTACATGTAGATAGTACACGCAAACATGAACATCAAGGGGTACATGCTTTCCATGACTGTCACGAAAAGTCTGCCTGTCAAGAGAGCTAATGTAAACACTGGGGACCATCTCAATACATTCCTCAATCATATCCACCAAAAATATCGCAGATATGTCACAAGCAAATTTCACAATGATGTGTCAAATATTTGGTGCTTAGCAAACTTTGAGTAGTATATAACAGTTATGGACGTTTATGGTGGTAAATATGATGTGATATGAACCTAAAAACTTATTTTGACCGAGGCTAACGCCTCGGTCAATATAAGTTTTTTAGATTCATACCACATCATGTTCACCACCACAAAAGTTCAGAATTGTGTAATATATCTCCAGAAGCAACGCACATTACGCAATAAGGTGTGTTGGATATCATTGCGTATTTTCGGCGTTTGATTATTTTAACTGCAATGCATACAACAAGAAGAATATCTACTGTTCCAGATTAGGTACCATTATTATTCGTGACTGTTAGGAAATCTAGGCTTTCACTTCCAGCCCCATATGAAAGCTTATATTTACTTGCTGTCACTCAAAGAAACATTGTGGTATCTACTCACAAAGAGTAGTTTTCTTCTCTGCGTTGATGAATATTTATTTTCTCTCTAAGCCTAAATTGTTTACAAGTATTATTAGCGTCTTAAAAGAAGTGGCAATTTACCGGTATTTTGAATGCTAATGATTTATGCTGCACACTGTCTTCCCAAGGTGAAAATAGAATTTTGGAAAATACAATTGTAAACGTTTTTTAGGATTGTCCGCAGGGCACAGGTACGGATACTTAGGATAATATTTCCCAGATAGTTCAGCCCAGACCTCTTTCAAAGACCAGACACATCCAGTGTTACCGTATAATAACGTCAACACGTTCAATAATCCGTTGACCATACATTCACACAATCAGATGGGCATGAAGAGTGTGGCCATATAGAAATATAATGTTTGATAGTCTAATCGATCCCGAAGTTGATTAAGTTACATCACAAAAACGTTGACAGTGCTTGCGGGGAGCAATACAGACTGTCTCCTCCGTAGAATCATTATTTTGTACTTTAAATGTACCTTTTCCGTTTAGGTATTCCGTGTTTCAAAGATGTTTGAGACTGATCTTTCACGTTTATTACATGTTTCAACATACCAAAAGTATGATGCATATCACTCCATTTGGACGGACGAATAACAATCATTATGCATTTTTTCGTTAAATCTCCTTGTTCGGAAATTTGCGAAAGAACTTTGAAATTTGCGTCACTGTTGTTAAGATATAACGAGACAATGATGCTTTTCAGTTTTTAGCTCACCAACTTTAGTTGTCTGAGCTTATGGCATGGCTCGATCGGTGGGCGCCGGCGTCAGCGTCGGCGTCAGCGTACGTGTCCAATAATGTTAAA
The DNA here is from genome assembly GCA_031216915.1 of Pictodentalium vernedei. Lineage (NCBI taxonomy): Eukaryota > Metazoa > Mollusca > Scaphopoda > Dentaliida > Dentaliidae > Pictodentalium > Pictodentalium vernedei. The sequence continues at coordinate 332,663,549 of CM062292.1, forward strand.
GCTTCTGTTTAGGTCACCTACTCGCCCTATTTCCATATCATGGCCTTTATAATGCTACTATATGATGATTATTATCATTCTACAATGATTTAACCCCTTATAACTGTATTTTTAACATTTTTCTTGACATTTTTAGTTGTGTTTAGTTTTCTGTTTAGATCGGAATTTCATGTTTAACTAAGTGTTTAGGTCAGCTGTTGTGCTCCTTCTCTTCCCATGGCACTTATATTCATCATACATGTTCCACAGTATCATTGTTCCATGATTAACCCCTCATACCCTGCATTTTAAACATTTTTCTTGACATTTTTAGTTGCATTTAGTTTTCTGTTTAGCTAGGAATTTCATGTTTAACTCAGTGTTTAGGTCAGCTGCTGTGCACCTTCTCTTCTCATGGCACTTATATTCATCATACATGTTCCTCAGTATCATTGTTCCATGATTAACCCCTCATACTCTGCATTCTAAATATTTTTCTTGACATTTTTAGTTGCGTTTAGTTTTCTGTTTAGTTCGGAATTTCATGTTTAACTAAGTGTTTAGGTCAGTTGCTGTACGCCTTCTCTTCCCATGGCACTTATATTCATCATACATGTTCCTCAGTATCATTGTTCCATGATTAACCCCCCCATACTCTACATTTTAAACATTTTTCTTGACATTTTTAGTTGCGTTTAGTTTTCTGTTTAGCTCAGAATTTCATGTTTAACTTAGTGTTTATGTCAGTTTCTGTGTTTTACTTTTAAGAACTTGTGTTTAGGTCAGCTTTATCGCATGTTATGAGCCTGTTTGATACATTTCTTGTGTTTGCCAAAGTTACTATCAAAGAGGAATGTTGGTGAGCTATAGGGCGTTGGCGTCCTTCTTGTTTGTAGAACACACGATCAAAATGGCCAAACATCTGTTAGGTTTTTGTTTCTTCTAAAGGTACTGTTTTGTTCCAAATTGTGGCTCAAAGCTGCCTTGAGACATCACTTTGAAATTTGGTTTATTGTTCAAATATGACAAGAGGATGATGTAGGTCAATATTTGTTTGAAGAAAAACTTAATATGCCAACAGCATCCTTTTGATCTTCAGAAATATCTGTGCACCCGTATGTCCGAACTCGAAATACCCGGATATTCTTGTAATTACTTCTCATAATTTCCATAAATGATGAATGTATGTGTATAATTATATCAGTGAAGGAAATAATTCAGTTTTTATTGACAAAAAAACATCCAAATGGCCATATTGGCAGCTATTTTAGCTGTGTTTTAGTACTCCATCTTTTTACCAATGATGACCAGATGCTTCAAGACTAAACTTTGAAGTTTGGTACATTTTTGAAATATAACAAGAGAGTATGTCATTTTTGACGAAAAATTTAACATGTTGATGTTATGGCCATTTTAGTTGTATTCTAGTGGTATTTGTCTTGTTCAATTGGCTCTAGTATCTCTGGATATGCTTCTAGAATGAACTTAACATAACAAGAGAAAGTGAACGTTAATTTCTTTAGCATGGAACCTCACGATGACGACATGATGGATTTTTGTTATATTTATTGTACATTTTTGTTACCACTCAAAGTGCAAAAAATATTAACGATTGGACTTTAAAATTTGGTACATTGTTCGGACATAAAATCTTTCTCATAAAAGTCAATTTATTTCTGAAATTGAAATTTGTTTTTTCGTCATCCCTTTAAACACCACATCTTAAGGTATGTTTGTACTTACAATTCACAGATATATTGTGTTGTAAATGATGTATTTATGCTTTAAATTTTCGAAGTCATTCAGTTTGTCGTGAATATTAAAACAATTTAGTTGTTGGGAACCCCAGGAAGTGAAGCAGTCTTGTTTACTGTGGTAAACAAGCTCTGTTTTACTGGTAAATAGGATCCGGTCACCGATGTGCCGGGTGGAAATTCTCTAAAATGGGCAGAATGGTCACAAACGATTGACTAAACTTCACGTGACCTTACACACCAATAAAAAAACGACAGTAAATAAATGACTCATTTTTGAGATTTTGTCAACTTTTATTTAATTTTCATGAAATTATAGATACGAGACCTACATTACTATATTTCAACATAAGTTCTATAATCTGGAGATACCCACTGATTTCTATGCAACTGGAAGGCTGGAATGTCAGCGAAAAACGGCACAGCTCAGTTCCCCCTTACCCCCCCCCCCCGCCCCCACCTCAAGACGACAAGTCAAACAACCTCCTTCTATCGATGATGTTGGATAAGCGAAAGCTGTTACGCTGTGACTGTAGTAACAGCGTAACAGCTTTCACGTCATCAAACACCATGAAATCTAGTTTCACGATATCCACTTTCCAATCTATGCATTTATTTTTTGTCAATAATAACTAAAATATGTTTTAACCCTTTAAACACTAGTGGTATCTCTCATGCCAGTTCAATGACACCAATTCGAAGAGTCCTTATTCATTATTTTGGGTAGACCAAGCAATATTTTCAATGTGCTACCTCGGGGCTGCACGTAGAAAATTTTGATTGGTCTACCCCACACATTTACCGAACAGCCATCCTCTTTAATGACGTTATGACGTATCATGTTCCTAGCCGGAAAAAAACGTTCGCTGTGTTTTAAAGGGTAAAATAATACTTTCAATTTGTATTGCTACAAAAAAGTGCGCACATCATCAACGTATTCGTTCTTCTCAGACTTCAAAGTATATTATTTGAATAGCGATTGCGCTGCGTCCGGATTTTCAAAACCTTCGAGATTTTTTTTTTTTTGGCTTTGATCTTTGTTTATTGATAGCGACATCCGCCTCACCACTAAGATGACGGCGATTGAGACACTTTTCTGTATGTAACCAATGAGCGTTCCATCAATTCAGTTGTATAGAGATCTACACAGTTTCTGCCAGTTAGCTTGAAGGTTGCTTTTAACCGTACAGTACTGTGTCTGAGAACGAGTACAACATCGTGGGTCTGAATTGTATTCGGCAGTAACCCCGATTAACCATTTTCATTATATAAGAACCATAGCCAGAGCTACTCACAAAAATCGACATTCGGTTTTAATTTTTTATATTGTTCGTTCCATTGAGTGGGCCATAGGCTATGTATGTTTAGCAAAAAGTTGATTGTTTCATCATTTATGTTTTTTGTGCTAGTGTCAGTCATTATTCGTGTCAGGTAAAAGGTTAATAATTTGATTCTGAATTTTGGTGGACAGGTAGCCTATAATTGCTCGTCTTCAAAAAATATCTCAGAATAATTCTGGATAGTGATTAACAAAACAGTAAGTACTTGGTGAATTTCATTCTGTTGAGTACGTTTTGCCGGCAAATCACCGGTCGTCAGCAGAGATATTGAAATGGTGTTCGTCCGTCCTTCCGTCTGTCACAAACTTTGTCCGCTTAACTGCTACATCCTACAGTTTTTAGTGGATTATTACGACACTTGGTCTGAAGTATCAGTATCAAGTGTAGATGTGCATATGGTCAGGAATTTTCGATGCGACGAATTTTGCGTGGTTACGGCCCTTGGAAATAGCAACATTTTCAACACAAAGGCTTGAACGTTTAATTCCTCCTACATTTTTTATTGGATTTTACGAAACGTGGTCTGAAGTATCAGTATCAAGTGTAGATGGTCATGTAGTCAGGAATTTTCGATGCGACGAATGAATTTTGCGTGGTTACGGCCCCGTAATTGCAAAATTCCCATCACAGATGCTTGTCCGCTCAACTCCTGCATTTTCATTGAGTTTTTACGAAGCTTGGTGTGCTGCATGAGTATGATGTGTACATACAGTACGTGGAGAGTGTATTATCATTAAATCACCCACAGAGTGGAGATTCCACCCGAGCTATAATTGCAAATTTATTGCAAAGCGTAACCATCACAAGCAAAGTTCCAGCCAATGGACCTCCGGGTTAAACCCGGAGGTCCATTGACTGAAACATTGCTTGTGTTTTATGTCCATGTGTACAGAATTTGAAAGTGACACTTCGGGTAATAACTCCACTCCGCGGGTGATTTAGTTACAATCCACTCTCTACGTAGTGTATGCATATGGAAAGTAACTTTCGATTCTAATAATTTTCCCCGAGTTATAGCTCTTGTCGACTTTGAATTTACCGAAATTGCAGGTTTTTTGGAAGATATTTTCAATTGCGATCAAAGAAATTAAACGATTTATATCTCGCCGACGAAGTCGGGATGGTGTATTGAAATGGTGTTTGTCCATCCGTCCGTCAGTTCGTCCGCCAGTCCGTCTCAAACTTTGTCCACTTAACTCCCACAGTTGGATATTTTACGAAACTTGGTCTGAAGTATCAGTATCAAGTGTAAATGTGTATGTGGTTAGGAATTTTCGATGCGACGGATTTTGTATGGTTACAGCCCTTGGTAATAGCAAAATTTCCGTCACAAATGCTTGTCCACTTAAATCCTCATGCATTTTAATTGAATTTTAATGAACTTGGTGTGCTTTATGAGTATGATGTGTACATGTGCATATGGAAAGGTAGTTTCGATTCGAATATTTTTTCCAGAGTTATAGCCCCTGTCGACTTTGAATTTACCAAAATTGCAAGTTTTTGGAAGATATCTTCAGTTGCGTTTAAAGAAATTAAATGGTATTTGGTGAGTGACATTATTGGGTATGAATACATGTCCAGGTCGATAATGAGGTTATTCCTATTATAACATATAACTCGGCGGGGTATATGGATGTCGTTAGACCCTCTTCTTTATTGTTTTTATTACGCCATACGTTATAATTCCAATAAACCCTCTTGTGTTAAGTCATATTTTTTTAAAATGTCATATGAGTTGACGAACTCCTGACATTTTTCCAGAGGACATTGCCCCAGGCGGAAGTTTTCCCAGTGGACATTTTCCCAGTGTGGACGGATATTTCAAGAGACATTTGCTTATAGCTGGTCAGACATTATGAGACAGTAAGGGGGCGCGGTTGCTCAGTTGGTAGAGGTGCAGGCTGCAAGCCGAGAGGTCCTCGGTTCGAATCCCACCTGCGGCAACCGCGTTGTGTCCTTGGGCAAGACACTTCACCCCCATTGCCCACGTGGGGGCACGGTGACGCTGTGTACTAAGGTGTACTGCACGTCGATGGTGCACCTGTCTTCAACCAATGCTAACCCTGCTTGTGTGGAGTTAGTATGTTGGGGAGCTGACAGTTGCTAGCCGTTGCTCGGTAGTTCTCTCCGGGTACTCCGGCTTCCTCCACCCGTAAAACTGTCGTGGTCATGATTAGCCATTATGCAGAAATATGTGACCTTAAACACCAATAAATAAATATAATAATTATGAGACAGTAACAACACTTTCAAAGCTAAAACAATTATCAGAGTGACAGTGATAATAGACAATTTCTACGTTTATAACACAAGTGTCCTAGTATCGTTTCAAGAACTTGAAACGATTTGTATTATATTTTGTATGTGTTGATAAAACCAGCTGCTGGTATCATTTCATGGAACGCTCTCTCAAAGAGCGTTCTACGAAATGATCCCAAGACCTGGTTTTATTAACAAAACAAGCAATTCACATCACTGCATAAAAATCGGCCCGAGAAGAAATAGAGTAACTCCCAGAATTGGGGCTATACATTTGGAATAGTAATAAAAACAAAACAAACAAAAAACCCCAAATCTATCCCAAAACAGACTAAAATATAACAGAAAGATTCTGGGGACTATTCACTTTTCTGAAAAGCAGCCTGGGGAAATAGTATAGTGGGGGTAATGTCCGTTTGAGGGTGATGTCTGCGCATCTAGTTGAATCCTTGATACATGTATTTGCCACATAAGGTGAAGGCCTTTGTTAAGGAACAATGTCGCAGACTCGTCGATTTTTTATGGCTACTTTTTGTAAATGGTGCAGAAGGTTAATTCCGTTGTGTGATGTAAAGGGTTAACGGTTTCGCTCTCTTTACGGCACCGCTATCACACCGATACTTTTTTCATCAAACATTATTAGGTAATCTATATGACACAGCATGTATATTGATTTCACATAAGCTCCCCCATTGATCAACTCTGTGCTTGGCGTTTCGTGATCTTTAGAAGATACCAGTAACGGACTATATTTGAATTACCATTACTATCGCTTTAATCCTTGCAGCTCTGGCGGTCTGAATAGTATCGATTCACCCCACGTGGGAACACGGGAAGTAGATCAATGTTTGTTTACTGTTTTAAATAAGTTTTGCTTTCTAGTAAAATAGGATTCGGAGCCCATACCTGGGGTAGAAGTCCTCTAAATCGGGCATCATAGGTATAAATGCTTGGCTAAACTTGACTTCACACATGTACTCTATGTTGCGGTTATGATATAGCCAAAGATGCTGAAAGTGGCCCTAAATACCAATAAATAAATAATATTTGCTCATACATACACAGAATGACACACTCGTGTGAATGGGTTAATCGATATGGCACGAGTGCCAGCGCGAAGGATAGAACAAGAGGTCGATTAACCCATTCATACGCGTGTGTCGTTCTGTGTTTATTACACGCCTTCACGTCTATAAAATAATTATTAGAAGGACACTCGGCAATTCATTTGACAACTATTAACACATACAACACATTTAATCGTCATCCAGATTTGCGAGGGGAACCCGTGTTAATATTTCGTCCCCTGAGTTTCAATGTGTTCTATGTGCCTACTGGCACATAGAACACATTGGAACCCAGGGGACGATTTTCAGCTATCGCAAGCGATTCAAATTGTAATTGCGTTGCACAGTTTGTAGAAAATTCCAGAGAAATTTCGCTTCTATTTAAAAATAGTCCGTCAACGATTTCCGTTCCGCACATATATGCGGAACATATTTTTATTTTCTGCACGGTTTAGTGTTGCTGTAGATGAGGATTTCAGAGAACAGGCGTGTAATAAAAAGCTTTCTTCGGCGAATCAAATCTGTATTTGTAGGGCGGTTCAGTAATAATATAATCCTACAGCTCGGATTAAATTATTATTGATCTTCACTCCAGATGTGTTCTTCATTCAGCCTCAATTCCCTTTCTAATACTCGATAACCAGACAACATATCCCAGTCAGAACTAACAACAGCAGTATTTTTCTACCAGTAGTCTCAACCACTGAAATAAAGGATATTTATACATGTGGGTATTCACCTATTTACACACTTATATACTTAGAACCCAAGCAGATTCTGATACACCGTGCTTTTCATGTGACACCTGTGTAGCCAATTCATGTTGCCTTTCAGTCTAAAATCTGAGAATAATTTTCTTTAGGTGCGGCAGGAAGACGGACAATCTTGTCCATACCTCCCATGTACAATATATCTAATGCATTTGTTATTAATGTATTTAGCTTGTATGTAAGAAAATTGTACAAATAAAATATTTGTCTGTCGGTCTGCCTGCCTGCCTGCCTGCCTGCCTGCCTGCCTGTCACTCACTCACTTCCATTTTTTTCTTGACGCAAAAATTTCTGCACATCGGGTTTGAAAGGTTTAATGAAAAAATGTTTCCACAAAATACAAAAATATAAAATGACAATGGCAGTGGATAACTGGGAGTATACCATTGGGTGTGGTTGGTTACGATGATAATTGTATCATTTCAACATGATAAATTCTTAATCATTAAAATTTCGAGAAATTCGTATTATTCACATTAGTCGGCCGTTTGACAGAAGACATGTCGGGAGAGCAGGGGTGGGGGCGGGGTAGGGCGAGTGAACTTTTTTTAGGGTCGTCCTGGAACAGCTGCCTCAGCTCACATCACACCTATTCCACCATTCACTGAGTTGCTAAGCAACAAGCGCCGGATGGCTCTTGCGGGACTCTCAAAAGTCTACTCGCCACTTCATCACTCGCAATATAACCAGCGAGTACAAGCGCTGCCTCTTGAATTGAATTTTTCGCTCACGTCAGTAGAACTATTTTATAGGACTGTCATGATTAATCGATTAATCGATTGTTGATCGGTCACGGCGAAATCGATTAGTATTTTTCGTTGTCGAATAATCGGTAAATTGTATCCCGCTTTAGACGTTTAATAATTAAAAGAAACTTTGATGAAAAAAACTATTGCTTCTAAAGGTAAACAGTTAAGAACATCGATGTTAAACTCCAAGAAGCCGTTGGAAGCATTTGTCTTTCAGGTACATTCATCAAAGCTTTGATGTTCAGAACTTTTGAACCGTCAGTGTTTTATAATGGTATACGAACTTCGCAACTGCCGACCGGTCTTGATTATTACACTGACGGTTCAAAAGTTCAGAACATCAAAGCTTTGAATGTACCTAAAAGAGGATCGTCTTCGTTGTTTACCGGAGGTAGGTCAACTGACTTGAACTTTATTTTTTATCGACTTCAGAGAGAGGGAGAGGGGGTCATCTAGGTACGATTAATCGATTATTTGCGACGATTAATCGACTCCTAAATTAAAAAAGAGCGACAGCCTTAAGAACTAACCCTCTGGCCAACTGCACCGCTACGGTCGTATCTCTGTCTCTATTTCTGTTTCAAATTTTCAAAATGGCGTTGGGATGCGCCAGGCGGCTGTTGCGGACTTACCAAAAAGTCTACGCGCCCCACCCACTCCTGCTGCTCGGAGGTTTGTATCGGATTCTTTGTTTTGTCTAGAAGCAGTATGACGACGAATCACCTTCAGACGATCCAGGAGACTTGTCGGTGATACCTTTGAGCAAGAAATCGATTTTGATAAACATCTCCGGACATGCTCCCATTATTAAAGCACACAACATACGTATCTTGATAACAGCCATTAATTGCTAAGAACTGAGTGGAACAAAGGTTCGAAATGTCCCTAAAAGCAAAGACATTACTACGTACCGGGGCGTTCATCCACAATTTCCTACAGTATATAATATATTTCTCTAATTTTCTTAATAGTTTTGTACGCAGTGAGTTCGTTTCTTCCGTTTTTCTTAGACCAACAATCTGTCTGTTAGGTTGTCTTTTGACTAGCGAAGCCCATTAAAGCCATTTTTCTATATTACTCTAGTCATTAATTACGATTTATGTTGCCTTTGGGTTATTATCGTTAGCTTAATTATTATAACTCGGTCTAAGACACAGTGTAATTCCCCCTGTCCGGTCAGCTCACCCATTCTGTGGTGTTTGCACAATGTTTGCAATGTTTATATCTCAGACTGAGACGCGCCGAAATATCTCATGAAATTGTCATAAGTTTACCCGGAATGTCTTTTACTACCAAAGAACCCTCGATTTACTTCCGCATTCAGAAGATGTATTAAATTTATTGTCCAAAGAAGTTCACGCATGGGTGAGCGTGGGCGGATGAGGAACAAGAACAGGATAAACGTAATGAAACTCTGTTATCTTAGCTATTTGGTAAATCTCCCCGACAGCAGATGGTGTAAAGTAATGTTCCAGAGTTGTTTGGAATTCAACTACAAAGACAGCGTGGATTGTCCAAGTGAGGGGGTTAATATAGAACACACTGGAGATGTCGGACTTAAAAGTAGGGACACCCAGGATAAAGAAAATCGCCAGAGAAAGAGCCATGGAGGATGGTAACCTTAATTAGCGGGAGGGGGGGGGGGGGGGGAGTCAAAGAGGTTTTCGAATGGCCTGCGTGATAAAGAGAAGCCAGGTTTTGAAAAGTACCTTGATGGCACATTGGGGGGTGGGGAGTCACTGTTGTTCAAGTTGAGGTCGCGGGCCATGGAGCTTAGGCGAAAACTTGGGGAAAACAGTGAAAACGATTGCCAGTTGTGTACATTAGACGTGGTGGAGACACTGGAACACTTTATACTAGAATGTCCAAACTACCAGTCTTAACAAAATAAGACTCACTGGAAGTATAATGGGAGGGGGGGGGGGGGGCGAGCGGGGTTGGAGGACATGTGGTTAGTAGGTGACACAAAGGAGAAGGCAAGTATGCTTATCTGAGAGATTGGGAACAATGAGGCACAGGATGTCATCAAGCAGTTCGTCTCAGAGTGTTGGTGGAAAGAAGAGGAGTGTGGATAAGGAGGCAGTTGGGAGAACAGGGCTAATCAAGACCTCACCTGAGAACCGCGGCAAATCAGTGGATCGTCGAAGTGTTATTATTATTATTCAAAGAACATGGATGTTTATCGTATTTGGATCTAATCAGATGGAATATTTCAGTTGGTCGGAAAAGTGAACCGTAGGTTCACTTTTTCGACCTACTGAAATATTCCAGCCGATTGGATCCAATAAACATAGGCAATGGGCTACATTAAAGCTAGACTGGTTCCAGTCCATAACAGTCCGAATTTCTTACACAATTAGACTGGTGACTTGAGAGCTTGGAGCAAGGGATGTGGTCAAAGTGTCACTGTCAAGGTGGAAACGCAACCACAACATGAACGCAATAACATTTGGCATAGGAGGTCGGAGAAAGGATGACCAGCTCCCCATTCACCTGAAAGTAATTGCCATTGGTATTTTACCACCCATGTGAGTCTAAGGTTCAGACGTGCGTGGTGAAAAAATAAATATATGCCATCTTACAGAGATCACACAAAAAGCAGAGAGCTGAAAAGATGTGGATATAAGGAATTATGCTGTTTTGGTTATCATTATTTTCTAAGGTCGGGAGGGCTAGTTTCTTTACTTTTTTTAAGGCGAGCAGTAGGCGAGCGAATAAATCGCTCTCCTGAAAATGCCAGGCCTGCCTAGGGTTAGCATATGTATTTTATCTATAATGATGGGACGTGTGTGTGGAATTCTATATAGTGACATTCACGTTGAGTGCACATGAATGTATAAAACTACAAGTATGATGAAGACCCAACAATGAAATTTGGAACGTGGGAATCCTGAACTGTAGGACATGTTTATTCGGTATAATAGAAAGAAATCAAGACTGGGCTTGAGGGGAACACATCGCAGATAGTCTCCCTTCCGAGCCTGTATATCACTCTCAAACGCCCGTACAGAGGCAGTGGTTCCTCGGGAGATGGTGCCTCTCCGAAGTACTGTTATCACTTAAATAATGTCAAGCTTCGAATTACAGGGTCTAAGTTTGCCTTCAGTGCTCGTGAAATATCGGAAAAGTTCCACCTCGAATCGTTGATTCCAATCCTCCGTACTCTACCCTCCTCGTGTTGTTTTCTGCCTTAGTCTACCTTAATTAACCCTTTACCCAACGCAGACGATTTCAAAATTTATTATTTTAAGTATCAGTTTTTAAATTTTTTCAAAACATTTCAACAAAACCATATCATGTGACCCCTCTTTGGAACGAGCTCTACGAGCTCGTTCCAAAGAGGGGTCACATGATATGGTTTTGTTGAAATTGTTCGAAAAATTTTTTTTTCAGCTGCTGAATTTGCATATTACGCTGGCGGATGCGGGCGATTTGTTGGGTAAAGGGTTAAAAACCGACTTAGAGGTAACTCAGGCCTCGATTTGCAGTAGGTAGAATTGATTAGCAGTTTTTTTTACTTCAGGATAAAATGTTAGAACAGAAAGTATCTTCACAATCGCTGAATTGGATGGTATGTTGTATAAGGGCACAAAGTGTGTAATATTTAGTTTACCGTCTGTAGCTTGTAGAGCGCATATAGCTTCTGATTGTTGGCTGCTGAATTCCAATTATGTCGAACCGGAATGTCTTGGACACACATTTACATATTTCTGGGACGTTTTAACACGTGTCTCGTGAAACTAAAAGTACAATATGTCACTTTTCATGTGTTCTGGAGCACACACAATGATAATTTAGGATATAATTAGATGAATTTGTAGATATATTGAAGATGGAATCAACCTACATCACAACTATAGATTTTTACCTGGTCTCCTCGAGCACTTGAATACTAGTGAGTAACAAAATAAATTAATTTCTCTTCATTCACGTAGAAAATTTAGTTTCAATGTAACACTAAGTTACAATCCCAATCGTCCAAACTTTGGACTTGAAGGGTGTAATTTAATGTTCTACGTTGGTACGTCCTTGAAGGAAGTACCAACGTAAACAAATAAATTACGACTTTCAAGACCAATTTTGGTCTAATATCCCAGATGCCAGGAAATTATGTCATTCTGGTCAATTTTTTTTAAATTTAAAACTTGCTCGCTCCGGATCGAACTATGATTGGCCCGGAGGGTCCATGGACCCTCATCCCGGGCTACAGAACAGTTGCTAATCAATTTTCAGAAAACAAATCGAGACCTGTAACTATGGAATTAAACGGTGCTATTTTGAAAACAACAGCAATTAAGGATTTGAATGCGTTCGTTATGAAAAGGCTTTACACTTTGCATGAACACTCCCCTGTAAGTGTTTAAATGAAGAAATTTTAGGTTGTAATAGCCATTATCAACGTATTTATAGTTGAAGTGTCGACAACTTGTTGCTTGTACTAGTGTCGTAATTTTAACAGTAAATTTTCACAGTGGTGAACAGAGAGCCTACCTTGGCTATCAATTTAGAATCGTACTCACAAACTTGAAAATCGTCATGGTGCAGAATTATAGGCTTACTCTGGATGATATATAGGACTGGAATTCATACGTTTGATGCCTTTTATCATACATTCGAACTTCAGATTCGAATAATTTAACATTGAGAACTGAAGGTCTTTTGATCACACTTCTCTTTGGGGAGACAAGTATGACCCGGCTAAAATCTGGAGTCTAAAAACACTGGGTTGATTCAGATACTTTAAGAATAAGGGATTTAAAAATTAACGAATAGATGGATTAACACATTAAGATGTTTTTACCCTTACAATGCCAGTAGTATGTAATGTGGTTTTGAGGGAACATTGGCCGGACCCGGTGTCGGACCCCGGAAGTGACGTCATGTCACGTGACGTAGTGACGCCATGTTGTGTTGTCACGGTAACCCGCTTGAGCGGCCATGTTGTGACGTCATCTCCATAGTGATACGTGGTGTGAGTGCGCATGCGCAACGCGTGTTGTTAATGTGATACGTGTTTCCGTCGTCCATTTTGTATACTGGAGGCCGCCATCTTGGTTTCTATGGTAGCACGTGATTGCTATGTTACCTAAACCCTTCTGATAGGACAGGGGTATGTTCGGAGTGTATGTTCCTTTGTAGAAGAGTAAATCTGATCACCACAAACAACCCGAAAATCTCCCCAAATCACCAAACTCCACCCAAAATCACCGAAATTGACTTTATTTGATATGGATTTCCCATTTTATCGACTTAGTACTATAGTACCGAGAGGGTACCGGGGTGTGTTCCATTGAATCGGAGTATCACGAATTACCACAAACAACCCGACAAGTTTTACTATTTCGAATTATTTCAGAATTCTCTGCTTCTATCTATATATGCAATAGTTTACGTCTACCTGACCATGTTCCTTTATCCTGGAGTATACCCGAGTAGCATAGAAGAGCCTATCAGTTGGAACAGTTTACCTTATTATTACTATATTTAGCTATTCTGGTCTATTCTTGTTAGTTCTGACCCTATTCCGAGTACTCTTGTTGTTTCATTTATCTAGATCATTTATATAACTAACCAATCAGATTGCTTGATTTCCCATAATCGTACAGAGTTATCTCCCTTCTTTATAATAAAAGCCTATTTCCAATGGCAATATCCCCGGGCACCCCAATTTCGGCACCCCTTTTTTGAAAAACATATGACCTTCGGCACCTCTTTTTTTTGTCATATGTGCTTATGTGAAAAAGCACAATGTGACACAGTGTGCCCTAGCACATGGGCACATGCTTTATGTGCCGATATGTGCCTGAGGGTTTTAAGGGTAAAAAAAAATTAGTTTCCGTACAAAGACTTTAGTTTTCCATGGTATATAACACACAAAGTCGATACTCGGGCTTCTCTGCGTGCGGACCCCTAGAAGTGAAGCCGTGTTTGTTTACAGTTGTAAACAAATTCTGTTTTAATGGTAGAATAGGATCAGATCACCTGGGGCGGATGTCCTCTAAAACGGACAAGATGCCTATAAACGATTGGCCGAACTTGACCTGATATCCATGCTGCGGACGCGATTAGCCATTGTGCAGAAATATATGACTTTAAACACTAATAAATACACAGAACGACACACGCGTGTGAAAGGGTTAGTCGATATGGCACGAGTGCCAGCGCGGAAAAATAAAACGAGAGGCCGCAGGCCTTGAGTTTTATCCTTCCGCGATGGCACAAGTGCCATATTGATTAACCCATTCACACGCGTGTGTCGTTCTGTGTTTATTACAGGCCTTCATGTCTATATAAAAAAAACAACTATTAGAAGGACATTCGGCAATTAATTTGACAACTATCAACAAAAAGAACACATTGTATCGCCAATCAAATTTGCGAGGGGAACCCGTGTTACTGTTTCGTCCCACGAGTTCCAATGTGTTCTATGTGAGTAGTATGTCTCATATGTTTCAGGTCATTTTTGGATGCCCCCGGTGGATGACTCCGGAAGTGACGTCATGTCACGTGACCCAGTGGCGCCATGTTGTGTTGTCATGGTAACCCGCGTGAGTGGCCATCTTGTGACGTCACCCCATATTGGCACGTGCTGTTAGTGCGCATGTGCAGCGCGTGTTGTTTAGTTAAAACATATTTTATTTGCCACTATATACAGTAAACAGGATCAGAGAACAAGTTATCACAACTTACAAAAACTCCTCTCCTTAGACAAGAATAATTAAACATTTGCAGCACAATTATATACAATATAGAAATACAAAGAATTAGTGTAGTCATCAGCTAAAGGGTTGAAGATTTGAAAATTTACAGAGATTAGGATTTAACCGTTTTGAGCTCCGGTGGTATCTTCTACATCAATTCAGTAGAATTAGCTGGAAGGGTCTATTTTCATTATTTTAGAGCTGACCAATCATTATTTCCAACGAGGAGCCTTGGGGCCACATGTTGGAAACAGCTATTTTGTCAGGGAAAATGGGGTGTTTCACGGGCTTTGCCCGAAAAAGGGCCCCCGGGGCTCAAAGTGTTAAAGAGTTATAGGATTAAAGAGTGAAGGATTGCCGTTGTCTAGGCTCGCCTAGTGACTTTTGCATTATTGGATCTCTATCGTCTTTACAAAAAGAGAGCGTGTAATTTAAGAACCAATTGGTGGAAATTAAAATGCAGTGCCACAACACGCCACGTTGTCCCAATGCACGCTAGTACACAACCAAGGGTGCATTATGCATCGTTTGGGTTCAGGTGATGTTATTCAAATCGGCCAGTTGCAAGGAGGAATGTTTGAACTTTCCTGAATAAAAGTTCGTCTTGCTTTGTTGTTAAACCGATTATTCCATAAAGTAGCTCGTCGACATTGGATATATTGAACATGATAACAGCATTAAGAAAAGTCAATCTTTGAGGGTGGTAGTTTGGGCATTGAAAGAAGAAAGCGCGTGTTGTTAGGGTGATACGCGTTTCCGTCGTCCATTTTGTATACTGAGGCTGCCATCTTGGTTTCTATGGTAGCACGTGGTTGCTATGTGACCTAAAACCTTCTAATATGGCAGGGGTATGTTCGGAGGGTGTGTTCCTCTGTACAAGACTAATTTCCCGTTTCGGAGAATTACCACAAATAACCCGACAGATTGTACTATTTCGTATTCTTTCAGAATTTTCTGCTTCTATCTATCTATGCAATAGTTTTCGTCGACCCGACCATGCTCTTTTGTCCTGTAGTATACTCCAGTAGAGTAGAAGAGGCTATCAGATGGAACAGCTTTGCTTATTATTGCTATATTTAGCTCTTCTGGTCTGTTCTTGTTAGTTCTGATCCTATTCCGAGTACTCTTGTTGTTTCATTTATCTAGCGCACCCAATCAGTTCACTTTCCGGACGCTAACTGACCAATCAGATTGCTTGATTTCCCATAACGAGTACTTAACCTACAGAGTTACCTCCCCTTATTACAACGAAGTCCTATCCGATTCTCATCACCTCTATATCCAATGGCCACATCCCATGGAATCCCTTTTTGTGAAA
Source organism: Pictodentalium vernedei (assembly GCA_031216915.1). Taxonomy (NCBI): domain Eukaryota; kingdom Metazoa; phylum Mollusca; class Scaphopoda; order Dentaliida; family Dentaliidae; genus Pictodentalium; species Pictodentalium vernedei. The sequence goes on from CM062292.1 coordinate 332,679,486, forward strand.
CGTTTCTGGTTATGGAATCCCTTTTTAGTTGCATGAGGCCATGAGGTCTATGAGAAAGGCCCTCAGTGAGGCCTAATTTACTATCCCTCATAGCCTCATTTCTTTTGAGGGCATGAGGGCCATGAGAAAATGCTCTCAATGAGGCCTAATTTACTATCCCTCTTAGCCTCATTTCAGTATTTGAAGATATCTATGGCCTGGTATTGTATTATTTGAGGATTCCTATCGAGGATACCTTTTGGAAAATCCATTTTTAGTCTTATGAGGCCATGATGGGTATGTGAAAATCCCTCAGTGTGGCCTCATTTACTATCCCTCATAGCCTCATTTCTTTTGAGGCCATGAGAGCCATGAAAAAATCCCTCAATGAGGTCTAATTTACTATCCCTCTTAGCCTCATCTCGGTATTTAACAGCCATATCCCCGGGCACCCCAATTTCGGCACCCCCTCCTTGGAAAACGTCTGGCCTTCGGCACCCCTTTTTAGTCGTATGAGGCCATGAGGGCTATGTGAAAAGCTCTCAGTGGGGCCTCATTTACTATCCGTCATAGCCTCCTTTCTTTTGAAGCTATGAGGGACATGAAAAAATCCCTCAATGAGGTCTAATTTACTCTCTCTCTCTCTCTGTTAGCCTGGGAGACGTTACACACGTTGAGTTAGTCCTAAGGCTGAACGTTTAAAATCTTCTTTGGTCTTCCCCCAAATTACGAATATAGACTATTCCAGTTGATGACACGGTACTGACGTGGAAGATATCAGAATCCAACGGGTTAACAGCCATGGGTCCCTCGTAAACCATACAACCTGATATGAATAAACCTATGAGTAAAGCAAAAATTCTTAGGCCATTCAAAACAAATTCAATCATTTTATTCTTTATGACCAGTTTCCTGGTTATATGAGATGATACAAAATTTGGCATACAAAACATTATGATTAACATTGCATTGATTAGCATCATATCACAAACTAAATTCTTAAATTATCACGCGGTTCCATTTCCCCACTCCACGAGCCCAAATCCCGTTTACTGCAGAATGCCAGTGTTCATTAATTCATTTTCTGGCATACACACTCCATAACATACATCTTATCGTCGTCACAATGCACCCTACATACTCATTTTCGAACACTTGTACACATACCCACACCTAAAAATACACAACATTAAACGCATCCCATACCATCAATACACTCGATCAACTGGTAATTCCTCTTCTGAGTTTTGAACGAATGATTCTAATTACATTTATGGTTTTAATTTATGTTTGCAGTGTAAAATAAAATAATTCACATGATTCATAAGTATTGGGGTTTGTGTAATAGTGGGCAGCCATGTATCGTTGATAAGCCACGCGCAATCTCGGGCACTCCACAATGGCATGATACTTATCACCTACGGCTGTACCACAAAATGAGGAGACAACACAGTAGCCACTACCCGCACAGGGGTATCAGATATAAATTAACCCTACAGCCCGTAGGGCTATAAGATTAAATTATTACTCAACCTCCTTATTATTTATTTATTTATTTATTTATTTATTTATTTATTTATTTATTGATGTTTAAGGTCACATATTTATGCACAATGGCTAATCATGACCGTGACAGTTTTACGGGTGGAGGAAGCCGGAGTACCCGGAGAGAACCACCGAGCAACGACGAGCAGCTGCCAGCTCCCCAACATCGTAACTCCGCACTGCAGCACAGACAGGGTTAGATTGGTTGAAGACATGCGTACCATCGACGTGCAGTACGCCTTAGTACACGGCGTCATCGTGCCCCCATGCAGGCAATGGAGATGAAGTGTCTTGCCCAAGGACACAACGCGATTGCCGCAGGTGGGATTCGAACCGAGGACCTCTCGGCTTGCAGCCTACACGTCTACCTACTGAGCCACCGCGCTCCCTCAACCTCTTTATAAATAAAAGATACACACGTCCTTTTAGCTATATACAATGGTTTATAAGACGATATCACGAGGTGATCCCGGCTCTCGAAAGTGTCGTGAAACCCCATTCAGGGCATTAGGTTCGAAAGTGTTATCATTTTAAATATCATTTTTTTCAAATGTTTCAAAAATCTTCAACAAAACCATATGATGTGACCCCTCGTTGGAACGAGCTCGACCAGCTCGTTCCAACGAGGGGTCACATGATATGGTTTTGTTGAATTTTTTTGAAAATTAATATTTTTTCAACTAATGAATTTGCATATTACGCGGGCGGATGCGGGCGATTCGTTGGGTAAAGGGTTAACGAGTTTTGTAAATTTCTATACAAACTGGGGACTGGTTGAAACTTATGTATTTCCATATGACCCAAAAAACCTAAAAGACACCTAAATGCATTAAATTACTCACGGGCCACGGCGCTATTTTTGTTAATGCATGACCGTGCATTATCATTTTTAATGAATGGTATTAAAAACCGGAAGAATGGCCAGATCATATTATACAATTAAGGACTTTTGTGGTGGTGAATATGATGTGATATGAACCTAAAAAAACTTATATTGACTGAAGCGTTAGCCGGGGTCAGTATAAGTTTTTTTTGGTTCATATTACATCATATTTACTATCACTAACGTCCATAGCTGTTTTATTATATACACCATCCTAAAAAAACAATCTTCTATTTTTCAATTAAAAGTTCAATTATATTAACCAGAAATACTTTTAAGTAACAATAAATTAGTTATCATCTGCAGAATAACATAAAAATAAACAATGTTGTAGAGATTATGTCGACTGAAATAGAACTGGAGAGGGGATTTCCAAAAAGCTTTATTTAGAAAGTTGATATTCACTGGGAAACTGGTGGACGTGGATTTTTGACTACCAGTCACGTGTATAAGATCCAGCCAATAGAAATGTGGTTATTTATAAAGTATATAATAAAAATAAAAATTCGCCCTGTTTCAAAGACTTCAAACCAAGTACTATATAATAGCGAATCTGCAGTGTTCTTTTATAGCATCCTATTGGGTACCTTAATTGTTTTGTCCCTTGTTTTAACCCCTTCAGCACTGGCTCCCTGGAAGGTAGCATTCCATTCAGTGTTGTTAGGGCAGAAATAGGTGAAACAACCCGGGCTTGTTGGGAGGTTCTGTAATAATTTCATCCAACAGCTCTATCGAGCTGTTGGATTAAATTATTACCGAACCTCGCTTTAGATTTGTTGCTCTTTATATCGTCTGCTCGTCCACTACCAATTTTTTCTTCACGCAAAATTTTATGCATACCGGGTTAAAGGGGTTATGTCTTCCAGTTTTACTTATTCTACGAGTAGCTCAGTTTGACTTCAGCCTCCACATGAGCTGAAATGACAATACAGATAGGCGAATCCCACACTCCTTTCTATACTTTGGGAGCGCCGTGGCTCAGGGGTAGACTGTTGGACTTCTATGGTAGAGGTCCCGAGTTCGATCCCCGTCCGGGACGACCCTTATAGCGTTGTATCCTCGGGCATGGCACTTTATCTCGGTTGCCTACATGGGGCACGATGACGCCATGTACTAAGGTGTACTGCACGTCGATGGTGCATATGTCTTCAACCGCTGTAATCCTGCTCAAGCGTAGCTTGAACAGAGTTAGAATTTGAGGAGCTGACAGTTGCTCATCGATGCTTGGTGGTTCTCTCCGGGTACTCCGGCTTCCTCCACCCATAAAACTATCACGGTCTCGATTAGCCATTGTGCATAAGTATGTCACCTTAAACACCAGTAAATAAATAAATATTCTATCCTGTACCATTCAACCTTTAGAGGTCGATCCACTGAAGTAATGTAGTAACAACATATGAGATTAAGACACCAGAAATTTCCTACGCATTTATTTGTGGATTTGGTTGTGTTTTAGGTTCAAATGATATTCTGAATAGGAGTTTTTCCATCATTAGCATAATCCCCGCAACTACACATCCGATGACAATTAAGTAGAATGCACTCTGAATATCAATGAGAGCAATGGGTTCACTTGCTGCAACCGATTCACCGTTACAAAATGCTGTCTTTTGCCACCATTTATGTTTCCACATTGAGGGTAGACCGCTCTCAGCAATAGCCATCACCCTATAAAACAAATGTTAAGAAACATGAATTGCAGGAAACATGTGCAATAGGTTACTGATTGCTCAAACTGCAAATAAATATCCTGGGTTTAGAACGAACCAGTGTTGATATAAGGCTAAAAAGTATTTTGTATCACAGGCAATCCCCCATTGAATTTGAACTCCCTCATTGGACATTTTATTGCCTTTCAGCGTCTTCCAATATTAGTACAAACTCAGGGATCCCCGAAACTTCTTACATTTTTTGATTGATACATATTTATTTAGTTGCGTCTCCAATATGTTTGCCTTGTTACAATTTATGGGAGATATAGGCACTGTCCCATAAATTGTAACAAGGCAAATTCCCATAAATTAAATACTTTTAATTCAAAGATAATATGAAGAGCATCGAAAGAATATAAAGCCTTTGAATTGCAATACCTACAGTTTTGTTTTTAGAGGAATGTTTTATATTTCAAATTAAAAATGAATTTATTTGTATAAATATGCACTTTCTGTATTTTCTATGTGCAAAAAGGCAGCCGAAATCCTCTCCATCTTTTGCTCACTTTTTGCCGAAACAATAAAAGTTAAAAATAAAACTCTCCCTCCCTCATTGATTTGAACAAAAATTGCCTGAGAATCAGTTAATTTATTTTGTGTGGCCTAAACCATCTAATCTTTGTGAAATTCTTTTCGTGGTATTGCTCTGAGTCTGCCGATGTCAAATGCCAGCTTTTGAACTAGTAAATGTTTTCCATAATTTTAATATCTTGTTGATCGAGCACAATGGTTTGTATCAAACGCGATAATATTGGTTAAATATTTCTTCATAAATAAACAACATATTTTCCCATTTTTGCTGTCAGAGTGTAGACAGTTAAGTGCTCCAGCTCGTAATCCATATTTGGGCTTTATTAAACGGTGTAGGCGCCGTAATAAAGATTTTGAATTTTAGCATTATCTTCATAATGAGCCACAAAAAGATATTCCATTGATAAAGATTGTTTGTTTATGGTTGATTCAAGAGTGCCAAAATGCAAAGGAACTCGAACAAAACAATTAATGATGGACAGTGTTTGACTGCCGAAAATAATGTTACACTTCCCCAGATAATCAATCAAGAACGATAATTTGAAAGATTACTATTCAACCCATTGTTGTTCAACAGACTTTGAGTTCAAGAAAGTGGCAGCCTCCCAAGCATACGATAAATAAGTTACCGAACTCTCCTGTTTCAAAGAGACACCGCCGTCATTGACCTTATGAAAACTCCGTGAGACGTGTGTACTTATCGAGGGACTCGCTCAAAGTTCTCATCTGTCACTGTGATGGCTTCAGCTGACATTGACCCGTCTCGGTGAACGTGCAGCTTATTTGGGAAGAGGTATATGGAATAAAAATCGAGAAACGGTACTTACGGAGCGGTGGAAATGATTTGTATTGAAAGTAAAGACAAGAAGTACAGGCAGGGACGTTCCGAAGAGGTTTCGATTGGGGGGTGTGAGGTCCTGTATTTTCCAATTTTTGTTTGTTTGTTTTTTGGTTTGGGGTTGTTTAAAAGCAAAGCACAAGGGGCCTAAAACGCGGCAGTTAGTGGGTACATGAGAGTTTAAGAAAGGATATTTTACGTGTAGTGGCTGGGATTCGGTAGCACAAGCAGACAAGCTAGGATCAACAGTTCGATTGTAAACCATACTTTTCGAACTGTGGCCTTTTGAAGAATAGTGTCAGTTGGTAACCAGGTAACATATCGTCGCCTGAGTGCCATGATGTTGAATGGTCCCACCGAATTATAGTATGCAGGTGACGATATTTTTGCTTATACATTTTTACTCAACGAATATTATCCAAAGTAATTCCAGGCAAGCCAGACTATAATCTACAAACCCAAGCAGGGTTAGCGTTGATTGAAGGCATATCGGTCTGCCTGCAAATCCACCATACAGTACACCCAGATCTCCAACTATTGACAAAAAGTGGCGTCGTTTATTGATGGTCCAAAGAGTCGCGTTGCTCATGCTTTCCACCAGTGCTAATCTTCTCAGCCACATTATCGTGCCATTGCGAATGCAAGAAAAGTACCTACTGCAACCCAAGCCCAAGGGCGCAACTGAGTCGGTTGAGATAACTTGAGATACGATCCGAAAAGTAACCAAATTCAGGCCGAGTGTTGTTACTTTTCGGTCTTCGGATCCCGGGTACTGAGCCACAGCATTCCAGACTAGAGATACAGACTCTAGCTCCAATAACGAGCAATAACGAGCAACTCGGCATTGTGGCTGGAGTCTGTATTTCTAATCTGGAATGCTGTGACTCAGTACCTGAAAGTAAAATAGGAAACTGTTGAAGAGATTTTAAATCTAAAATTTGGAAAACAAAAACAGCCAGCACATGAAATGATAGTTTTGGCAAATAGGAAAAATCGACTTGAAAATTTTATTAATTTTTTTCCAACTTTTGATTTTACCCACAAAATTTCCAACTTTTGAAAATCAGGCTCTTTATTGGGGGGTGAGACACCCCCCCCCCCCACACCTCCCCCCCCCCGTCGGAACGTCCCTAAGTACAGGTTATCGGACACTTAGTTCGAGGCCGCGGTAGCGGCCGAGACCTAAGGTGTCCGATAACCTACTTGCTGTTCAGCGTTTCATCTTGCCGACTGTACGTGACAAATTCACCTCCCACTACAAGTTGTGCCGGGATTTATAGCCTGACGCAGAAATGTGTCTGATGGAGTTGTCGCGTTGCCAACTTGAGTACGTGCTTTGTCGATTTCACTTTTATACCATCACAGTGACAGTTGAGAATTTTGAGCAAGTCCCTCAATACGTACACAGATGCACTGGCACAACTTATAGTGGGAGGTGAATTTGTCACGTACAGTCGGCAAGATGAAACGCTGAACAACAAGTAGGTTATCGGACACCTTAGTTCTCGGCCGCTGCCGCGGCCTCGAGCTAAGTGTCTGATAACCTGTACTTATTGAACGAAGTTGAAAACATCACCACAAACAGGTCGCCCCAAATAAAAAAAAAACGTCCTTTTTCGGATCATAGCTTATGGGTCGCTAATGGAACAAACTCGATGAAAGCATCCCGTGTAGTTTATATCTTATTGTTTTCAGAGAGGGGGGGGGGGGGGGGTGAAAAAAACTCAAACGGGGAGGAAAGGCCTTTTTGCCTGGCAGATTCAAGATAAACCGCTACCACTGTAGGTTTTCAATGTTTGGTTAGTAAATGTAAACATCGTATCGTTGCATCATTTCCATTACAGAAAAAACATCTTCGTTCTCCGTAGGAAGACTGGGAAGTGGCTCAGTGTTTAACTATATAGGTAAACCAGCTTTCTTTTACTGGTATAGAAAGATCCAATAACCAACAACGCCTGGATTCTGAGTCTTCTGAAGTTGCCACCATTGATATAATAAACCTTTGGCCGAACTTGTCTTTATACCTGCTGTCTCGATAGAGACATAGGTGCCGAAAGTAATTTTGAACACCTATAAATAAGGAGGTACCGCTGGTCGGTATTGTCCGCAAATGTAAACCAGGACATTTTGACACAATCCTATGGTGTGCCATGACATATCTGTATTTAGAAAGTTACATCCGTGTAGTGAAGAGTGTCTGAATATAAAATACCTGCTTGGTTGTGTTTCAATAGTAATTCACTCTAAATGCACTGAATATACAGTTATTGTGTCAGCTGTTTGATGAGTGGTATGATCTAATATCTTACCTCCTACAAGTATCTGGGAATTTCATTGGTTCAAAGACGTCACATGCAGACTGCATATAAAACCATATACTGCCTGTCAACATCAATATACGCTGACAGCTATGGTAATCTCTCCTTTGTTCATTGATTATTCAAAATAACGGCAGCCGATAAACGCTTCAGGTTGAAAGATTGAGTGTTGGAAGCCCATATTTGGTCTGAAGCGCAGATTAGGCAACTTAAAAGGCTTCATATTCTGTGGATGTGTGTCATGTTACCTTCGAAATGAAACTGTTTGGTATGTATGAATTTGCCTTATTACAATTTATGGGAGAGTGCACTCTCCCATAAATTGTAACAAGGCAAAGACACGTGAACACATTGAGAATTCTCTCATTTAATTTTGATCGCTGTTGTTATTAGTTTTATGGATCGATGCAGCAGTCGGTAAGATATATTCGTTACACAGTTTGTTGGTGGCCTAATGTGGTGTCAGCTAATGCCATATTGAACTCGAGCTTCGCTCTCGTCCAATATGAAATCAACTGACACCATATATACCATATTAGGCCATCAACAAACTGTGTAACTAATATTATTGTGTCAGCTCTTTGATGAGTGGTATGATCTATTATTACTTTTTTTAAAATTATATAAGCTTCGTGATTAGTCAGTATCCAATTTATCCAATACGGAACATTTAACTCCAACGGGGTGAACGAAGTTCAACGGGGTGTATGAGAATATCACGTGACAGCTAAAAGGTGTGTATAGACACTATAGTACATTTCGTCGATTTCCCTTTCACCCATCGCCTTAGACATTTTCGTCAGTAATTATAAATATTCAGACTCACACACAAAATGAGAACAACATTGTTTCATGAGAATATTCCGAAAACCTGAAATAAAACAAGTGTACATACCCCCGGTGTCCGATTTCACTGTCGAGAAGAGAGATTCTGTTGTGGTGTTTCTGTACCACAGATCCGTTGTGGTTTCGAGAAACATGCAAACTATCTGGTTATATGAATTGTCTCTTCAGTGAAACTTATTGTTATTAAAGTACTTATAAATGTTTGAATATAGTGTCACCGACTGGCCAAGGCACACGACGAACCACTGTATCGAATAAAACACTTATAAAGTCAACTTGTGTCCTACAATAATGACGACGCGTCATTGCCCAATGTCCTTGAACTGAAGTATCCCAAATGTTTGAGTTCACTAGAAGGGAAATAACTCAAAATCGCTCTTGTTCAAAAATAAAGAAAGATATGTAACGTCTCTAATTATTATTTTCATCAAGGTTTTTGTCACTGGCATACAGTTTGGGAAGTTGAAGTTCAATCGAAGGGAAATAACTCCAAATCGTTCTTGTTCAATAATAAAGAAAGATATGTTTCTTTCAGTTTCTTTAATTATTACTTTTATCAAGGTTTTCGTCACTGGAACACCGTTTGGGGATTAACCCTTTACCTAACGTAACGGCAAAAACCGGCCAGCGCTATTCTCAAAAATCGTCAGTGAATTTTCCTTATTTTTTCATTTTTTGTCTCAAAAACATAGGTTATGACCCCTCATTGGAACGAGCTCGTCGAGCTCGTTCCAATGAGGGGTCATAACCTATGTTTTTGAGACAAAAAATGAAAAAAATTAGTTGTTCAAGATTTTTTTTTGCAAGTGTCGTCTGCTTTTCATGTTAGGTAAAGAGTTAATACAATAGAAAACTCGACACGCTGAATGATCAGAGTAATAAATTCGTCACACGGTGTTTCAGCAGAGTATTCGGGACTGCAGTACTTTTTGAGATTCGTATTTCCTTAGGTTTTCAGCCTCGGGAAATACGGATCTCTGAAGGATAGTACAGTTCAGAATACCGCACGAAAACACCGCGTAACTAACATTACCAGCGAACTGAGAAAATCTTCAGGATTCTGGGCATGGCCTTGATATAGCATTTATTAGTTGGTCTTTGACTTCGTCTTGTTTTTTTGGTGTTCCATCTCCCGACTTTCAATGTATAAATTTTGAGTTAATAATTTTCCAAATAAAAACAAAGATGATAAATATTATACTAAATTGGCGACACCTCCATAAAAAAATAGATCCGGGACCTCTGTGCTTTGTTGTACATCTGTTTTTAGTATTTTATAAGTTATCTCCCTTGATGTGAGTCTTTTGCGTTGTTAACAATAGACTTGATCAGCATCTCCCATCTTAATGACGTATGCCCTCCCACCCACGTGACGTTTGTGTACAAAACAATACACACGTGCCAGAACATTTGAGCGACAGCGATGAACGTTACTTCATATTTCACTCACTTGAAATCATTTCTGAACGTTTTTCTGAACTTTGCAAACTCCTAAATGACTACTATTGATAATACGTTATTTTGAGATCAAAATTTTACAATATTCATTGCATTTATTAACTAAAAATAAAATTTTAATCAATGCTGGCCAGCCTTCCACAAAATTTCAGTGTTCCTTCGAAGTTCCGAAATGGCCTCTGCGAATGCGACGGTGTCAATACACCTTTCGTTCACAAGACTGCCAAGAGAATGGTCGCATGTATGTGACATATCACGCTTTAAAAAATTACGTTTGAGGGCGTCGTTAATTAAATATTAATTGTATAGAAAGTATGGAGAGTTCAAGCGTTTTTTCAAGCTGGACAGTGCAGCAAATGAAGGATTTTTTAAACTTCGGTGTGTACCAATGACGGGTTCACGGCAAGAACTGTTAAAGAGGTGTTTTTGGGTGGACAAACTAAATTTGCCAACATTCCCAACCCCCGAACAACTACTACTACAAAAAAACCCCCCAAAAACAGACAGGCTAAAAGAGAAACTAACTCTTGAGAATGGAACAGTTCTGCCAGACCCCGCCACAATAAATGTTGGTAAATGGTCGGACGACATGAGATAAATGCCCGAGATTGATTTCTCTGACATTTACATTTACCTAATAAATACACCAGGGGACTTTGACAATGAAAAGCTCAAAGCAAGAAAATCGTTGAAAGCCATCCAGTATTTTAAAGACGGCTGGGTGCAAACTTTATTTGTGACAGTAGCAGATAAAGATTTTGCTTTTGTTAAAGCTAAAGTCAGACCGTCACAGAAATCTCATGAGATGCCCCATGATGCATGGGTTTTGATTCACAAGGATACGTGGATTAAATCAGCACATTGTTCATGCACTGCAGGGTATATACATAACTAAACTTTAAGGAGTTATACCACTCCCCAAACAGCCCCCCCCCCTGTAATTACCTGGTGGGGTTTAATTACCCAGTGCGGTTGTGATGGGATGAAAGTAGGCGTTTTTAGGGGGGGGGGGTGCAGTTAAACACTCCCTCCCTCACCCCCAGCTAACTTCTTGATCAAGTTTATGTATTATGTTATCACTCCATATTAATCATTCCGTTTGGGTTTCATAAACAGTATTTACCTGTGAAAATTTGCATGGGCACTTGCAGGGATTTATCGAGGTGGATAGCCCCATTTTCAATCATTACTCACAGTAGTGGAGTGCCAATTCCTGACCCCAAAAATAGGTCCAAGCCCACGGGTAAGAAGTTCATCTTCCCCCACTGAGGGGGGTGGGGGGGTAAGTTAGTTTATGCCCCCCCCCCCCCCCCCAAGCATATCTCCTCCCCCACCTGATGTTTGTGTCTTTTTCAGATGATTATTTTCTTTTCAAAACTTGATTCAAGAGGCTTTTTATATATCAGGAGTCTACAAGTGCATAATTCAGAAATCTACAAGTGCATAATGAGAAATTTGTTAGTCAAGTATGGGGATGGGTGCATAATGGGGACAATTTTTATCTCCGTGTGCTTCAATCATTGTTTTGGGAGTACTTACTTATTGGTGTTTAGGGTCACATATTTATATATAATGGCTAAGCATGACCACAACATGGAGATAAAGTCAAGTTTAGTCAATCGTTTATACTCATGTTGTCCCTTTTAGAGGACTTCCACCCCAAGCAACAATGACGATGTACCATTTTTTACAATGTGTTGAAGTGATGAAAGTTCAGTTCTTGCCTTATTATCCCTTTATTTTATCAGACACCCAGAAGTGCCCACTACCCCCATGTGTGGTCAAGGGATCCATCTCAGGAAACATTTGAAAAATCTGTGTTTTGAAAGTGAATCAGAGAGGGCGTTTTTTTAGTCTAGGGACTCTGCAATTATTTGACGACTTTTTGGAGAATCCCAGCCCCCACCCCAACCACCGGCTACGTCATTGAAAATAATAATTGGGAATTGCACGGTCGTTGTGACTGTAACTTGTAAGGTCCATATGCCATGTCTGAGGTACCCTGGGCCTGGGCTAGTAAGAAAGAGGTCTCATATTAAAGCGAGGTTTTATAGAAGATGCTGCCATGCTTACGTTTCTGTAAGAATCATTCCATAATGGCTGTACTACGTATTCCACAATCCGACTCTAATTTGTGTGAACAGAAAAAATAAATAAAAGCTCATTAAAAATAGTTTGCTATATCGCCATTTCGTATTGTTTTTAACTTTTTCGAAGCAGCGAAAATACCCAACACCACGGTGATTCAGACTGTAGGCCTGCACACCTACCGTTTAATTTTCAGCTCAGATTTACCTTGTTATTTGTATTAAAACTGACCATTTCTATAAGTTGTTTCAATATTTATGTCCGTTTTTTTATCGGATTTCAGATTCAGTTTATGTCTTATCGCGCTGATCTCCTCTATTGATGGACGATTTCTTTATAATATTGTTGCCGATGATTTTCTAAACAATTCTAATTCTTCCCCTCAGCTGATTTACGTGTTTGTATCTTTTAGACTTTGACGGTGAAAATCTTTTTAATTTGAATAATTTGAAATTAATGTCTTTTTCTTGTTTAATCCTTTACGTTACGAATCGGACGCATCCGCCCACGTAATTTACAAATTAAGCAGCTGAAAAAAAATTATTTTTCAAAACATTTCCACAAAACCATATTATTTGATCCTTCATTGGAACGAGCTTGTTCCAATGAGGTCTTAAATGACATGGTTTCGTTGAAATTGTTTGAAAACATTTGAAAAACAATAAATAAAATAATACATTTTGATTCCATGTGCGTTTGGTAAAGGGTTAATGTATTTTTTTTTATCACATCACGAACAGTTTAATGTGTTGTTTTATCATATCACGAAAAATTTGATCTGTTGTTTTGTCACATCACTAAAAAGTCTATTTCAGTTAACCTGTTGAGTATTTTCTTGAGTTTTTCATAAATCAAATAATGGCTGCTGAAAAGCGGCCATAATTTGATTTGATAAACATTTAAAACGCGCCCGACTTTAAGAAATCATTTGAGAAAGTACAATCCCTATTTACAAAAGTTTATTTTGTAAACAAGAGAAGATATTCCGCTGGGTTACAGTATTTTGTGCTGGTCATGTAATGCGCCTTCAGGAGTCAGAACTTTGGTCAAATGTCAGGAGAGTTTCTTCAGTATCCCAAAAGGCCAGAAAAAATAATCTAAAAAAACTGCAATGTGCCATGGAACTGCTGCCATGTGGTAATACGCAGTTCCCGAAAGTTCGCTGTGGCATAAGTGTCAGACCTAAATTTTTAGAATAAAATGCATTAAAATTACTGAATAGTTATATTCTGCAATCCTTCAAGTACAACCCAGGAGAAGTACTTTTCTCATTCATTAAAGAATGAACAGTAAGACGAATTCTAATTAATTAGGGGATTTAAAGGTGTCAGCATTTCAGAAGGACAGCCATTTACCTTTTAGGAAGTTCACCAAGAGTCAAGTCAACTCAGGTCACAAAAAACAAGTATGTCGTCACAAGAGTGTTCATCGATGTACAATAAACTTATGTCCAATGCGACTTTTTTAGTTGGCTGTGATTATACCACCACCCCCAATTCTATGGCAGTTGGTATGATGTTTGTGTCAAATTTGTAAAAGAGATGAGGTTGATACACCAAAAATAGAAAACATTATCTAACTTATTTGGTTTTATGTGTGACAATATCTGGTGCTGATCAATGACAACTGCCATGGGTGTCATGTGAATGCTCAAATATAGCAAAAAATGAACAAGAAGTACCTGCCCCACATACTGAAGATTCATATCATTCGCCTTATTTAAGTTAAAGGATGGGAATTCTAATTCTCTGTTTCATATGTTTTATTTGTTTCAGAACTATCGCCCCTTGTAGTAGCTGTAATGGGAAGCTTGACTGTTGGTGCCTCCGGGAATTCAACAACAATAACTGTTCCGTTTACGGATTTCAGTTTGACAGGCAGTGCATAACAAGCCGAACGAAATCACGATTATTTCGGTTATTAAATTCATTTACCTGAAAATTGTAGAGACATTTTCGTCTCATTTCAGGAATTTGTGTGCATTAGCCCCGTGTTGTTAACGAGCTGTTTTGGGCTATTTCCGGTAGCACAGCTATCTCAAAAACCTGGCCTTTGCATGCCAACAGGGATAAAATCGACATGAACCCATCTAATATTCGGTGCGGCTGTATGAGAAAGAAATTTAAATTTACGATGGTATTAAATTTCGCTGTATTTAGAAAACAGAAAAGAACTTTCTTAAGACGTCTGTATTCTTATCCGATAGCAGACTTCAAATGGCTATTTCAGCGGGATCTCTGTCACAAATATAATTCGGACTTTAATCAAATGACATTTTCGTAAATATACAATTGTGACAACAACAGTATATGTGGATGTGAATGTGTTTGTTATAAAAACTAATTTTCCAGTGTGTCATGTTTGCATATCGACAACCACAAAATGATAACAGTTCGCAGTGGCGTAGTAATACATTGCTGGAACTTTCTGTAACCGAAATCTGGTTTTCCGAGTCAACATTGTAATTGAAGACATTATCGCGCCGTTATTACATTGTCAATGGGATATTTTCTCGTGAATGTATCTTATGTTTCCAATTACATCGCGTCTGTCTGCAGGTTTTCAGATCTTTGAAAACGAAATTATCCGCCAACATGGTCCAAGACAGTCACGTGATCAAAACCCAAATGTCTTTCCTAATACAATTACCTTTCGTGTTCGTGCATTTTCCTGTGGGAGGGTAAAAATGGTACTCTCTCCGAGTCTGGTGTGTGGCGTCTTGTATTTGAAATCCAGACATTAGAATTACCGATTTATTCGTGTTATTCCTGTTGGCTACCTATGCCGCTGGCCATTTCTTTGTCGTCAAAAGCATAAAATACTTCGACAAAAGTTTTGGCTGACCCCTTAAACCCGTCTCCAACATAACATACAGTCACACAAACGTTACGCCCCCGTTGGAATCCCGGTAAGTGAAGCCGTGCTTGTTTACTGTGGTAAACAGACTATGTTTTACTGGTACGTATTCATTTATATATAGGAGTTTATCGAAACTATCGACTGCTAGGGTCTCCTCGTGTCTGACAGTTTTACGGATGGGGGAAGCCGGAGTACCCGGAAAAAAACAGCGAGCAACAGCGAACAACTGTCAGACTCCCCGGCGTACTAACTCCGCACAAGCAGGGTTCGCATTGGTTGAAGACAAGTGCACCATCGACATGCAGTGCGCCTTAGTACACAGCGCCACCGCCCCCCCCCCCCTCCCACACGCGGGCATTCGAGATTGAGTGCCTTGTCCAAGGACAAAAAATAAATAAATAAATAAATAAATAAATAAATAAATAAATAAATAAATAAATAAATAAATAAATAAAACGTTACGCACAGTGGCAGCATAAAAGGAGAATGAGGTGTAATTGTAAAAAGCTTAAACTTACTTCTCTGAAAAGATATCCTTATAAGGGGAATTATTTTGCAGCCCTATACCATATTCCTGGGGAAAGAGTTTTTCTTCCATAATGATCAGATTACATTCACTGTCGCTCCGCTTCAGATTTTCGAACGAAGTGTAATCCCCGATGTACATGTATTCACCTTTTCTGACCTTCTGTATATGAACCTCATCACTGCCACTGAGAACTGTAGGATCTTCTAGGTAGTCGTCTTCTATATGCTTCCATATGGCTCTATAGTTGGGGTCTGCTGATTCCTTCACAAAATAATATAAAACAGTTCATAAGTTAACACGTCCATGAGACGGCACCTGCAACATATCACTTGAATAAGTAAGAATTGTTTGCCTTTTGGTGCTATATAAGTGATGGGAAATTTAGCTTGAAAATAGGTGACATATTATTTTCGCTTAGGTCAAATATCTGAAAAAAATGTTATAATTTACATTTCATTTTACGGTGTTCAAAACTGCGGGTCATTGTTCATAACTACGGATTGGGGGCAAAACGGTGATAAATTATTACTTTTCTTAGATTAACTCTATAAGCTATTTTCCAGCTAACTTTCCATTACTTATATAGCATCTTAAAAACATAACTTGTGACACCGCATTGGAACGAGCTCGTCGAGCTCGTTCCAGTGTTGTGTCACAAGCTATGTTTTTGGCCATAGTCATTTTTACCCATTATGTTAGACAAGGGATCAACTCTTGACCTGACTCGACTTGAGGAAGACACTTGCTAAACAATTTTCTTAAATTACTAAATATTTTCTTTTCGTGTCCAAAGGGGGCACGATGACGCCGTGTACTAAGGCGTATCGCATGTTGATGGTGCGCATGTCTTCAACCAATCTAACCCTGCCTGTGCTGCAGTGCGGAGTTACGATGTTAGGGAGCTGGCAGTTGCTCGTCGTTGCTCGGTGGTTCTCTCTTGGTACTCCGGCTTACTCCACGCGTAATACTACCACGGTTATGATTAGCCATTGTGCATACGTATGTGAACTTAAACACCAATAAATAAATAAATAAATAAATAATTTCGTGTCCAAAACATAACTTAGACCCCTCGAAACGCCCTCGAGAAGCGCGTTGCAATGGTGGATCAAAAGGTAGGTTTTGGAGGCAAAAGTTGACAGAATATTAAATTAGAATTTGAATGGCAGTCGTTGTGAACAGAGCGAGCCATATACTGCAATTACGTCGGGTAACTGGTTGATAGAATTTAGCAAGAAATTGTTTTTGTGTTATTAATCCTTACTATTCTGTTGCGAAGAAATAATAAGTGATAACATGATATTAGGACAAATCCCCAGAGGATGCATTAGCACAAAAGTGAAAATAAGGGTAATTGTGTCGATATCTCCACTTGCCCCTATAATTTACATATTATTCGAAAAATATTGAACGAGTATAAAACCTTATCCATTTTTTATAAACCTTACACGCGATTACTCGATCAGTCTTTTTACTCTGTTAAATTTCTTCCATAACGTTTCAGGTTTAGAGAATTACAACAGAAGGCACAATTGTCTCGAATAAATCTCTGGATTACTAACCAATCCCAATAGTAATTTTCCAAAGAAGGGTCGGGTCGGTCGCCAAACAAAAGGCGACGACCAATTCTACTTTTATGTTGTATTTTGATGAGCAACAGTTGATGATTTCATATCGGAGATAAAACTAGAACAGATCACCAGCAAGATGAAACATGCTTCTTTTTTACCTGTAACACCAAACCTTCGATCGTAATGTTTTGAATAGAATTCAAACGTGACATTTTTGTTTCTCAGCTCGAAACAGGAAATTGCTGATAACAGGTGGTAAAAACCCACCGTGAATTTATTGCCGTTTATTGTGACGTGGGATATCGAGTTATCTTAACCTCGGATGACTGGACTTTTCACCTGTGGGACCGTTTTGAGCCTGTGGCCCCAGTCAGCTTCAGGAATATGTGGTTGTTGTTCTCAAACTCAAACTGAGGCTACCACTTCACTTTCTCCCAACCGATTAAATCAATAGACAAAATTATTGTTTAATCATGCCTCCAGGCAATACTATTACCACTTAATTTCAAATCTGCATTTTTGTCCCACACAGCTACTATGAATTTAATCAATTTAATCTTGTTTGGGAGAGCTCAATGAGCTCTCCCAAACAAGATTGAATTGGTTAAATTCATAACGATGTCGTTTGGCGTGGTACATCCACTATGCTACCTCTCACAAAGGGAGCTTACCATTACCGGATCTAAACTATCAATATCATAAGCCTTGCTGTCAACAATATTCCTTTTGTTCAAAAGGGAATTGTAGGAAGACAACCTATTCGGCTATGCCATTTCCTTGCAGTTTATTATATCTGTAATCAGATTTGTTTTATTGTTTTATTACACGCCTGTTCTATGAAATCCCCATCTACAGCAAAACTAAACCATGCGGAAAATAAAAATCTGTTCCGCACATATGTGGAACGGTTATCGTTGACGGACTATTTTATAAAGAAGCGAAATTTCACTGGAATTTTCTACAAATCGTGTACCACAATTACAATTTCAATCCTTAGCTATAGCTAAAAGTTGTCCCCTGAGTTCCAGTGTGTTTTATGTGCCAGTAGGCACATTGAACACATTGGAACTCAGCGAACGAAAAAATAACACAGGTTCCCCTCGCAAGTTTGGTTGGCGACAGAATGTGTTCTTTTTGGTGATAATTATCAAATGAATTGTTGAGTGTCCTTATAATGATTGTTTTATAGACGCGAAGACATGTAACAAACACAGAACGATACGCGTGTGTGAACGGGTTAATCGATATGGCACTTGTGCTATCGCGGAAGGATAAAGCTCGAGGCCTGTGGCCTCTCGTTCTATCCTTCCGCGCTGGCACTCGTGCCATATCGATTAACCCATTCACACAGGCGTGTCGTTCTGTGTATATACTACATGTTCAGATGTTGCAAATAAAACATTCTAATTCTAATACCTACTTTGAACATAGTAACCCACAGAGTTCCATTCAGCAGTCCCCAGTTATATTCATCTTGGTCCAGGAGCTCCCGAACAGTGGTAAAAGGAGGTTCATCTTTTGAAACTGTAAGGTAAGCGATCAGGTTTCCACTGTACAGAGCCGAAATAATTATCGAGAACAGACAGAAGAAGCTAACCATCGTCCTCCCTGTTATTGAATCGGGTCTGTGTACACCACCTAAAAAGAAAAGACAACAAACTTTATGCCATGCTCACCTAGGTTACTACCTGTGAAAAGCCGGTATACCAATAGTAGGAACTACATCTAACTTTGACATGACCTAATTTGCCGAATTCGATACATTCACACTTCGGGATGTTTCATTCAAACATACGACGTTTTGTGGTACTATCTACAACCTGTAATGACTTATTGAGTTTAAAATACCTACAGTTAAATATTTAAAATAAAATTTAAGAATTGTTAATAATTATTTGAATGAAAAAGCAAAGTAAATTCGATCTACCTTGACGATGGGTCTAACAGTCAATCCAGCATTCACGTGCAGCCGGAAGAACTGCCCATCGGCACAGATGTAAACAAAACAAAACCCTTGTGTTCGCTCATCTGATTATCAAAAAGTATCGTTTTTTTTCTCTATTTTAAGTGATAAAGTCGATTATTTATTAAGAGCATGGTATAAATAAAACAAATAGGTACCAGGGCCGGTAATCAGATTTAAACCACTCGTAGAATAAGAGTTTTAACCACGCGACAGAGCCTCGTGGTTAAAACTCTCATCCCACTCGCGGTTTAAATCTGATAACCGGCCCTGGTACCTATTTATTTTATATAATCCCTATTCCTTGTCGAAATGATTAACTTGATTGTTAACCCGTTCAAAATAATGCACAAACAATTTCTTCAAATGAAAGACAAAATTAAAGGCACATCTCATTTGAGTTTCTTTTTCTTCTGATTGACTGAGATGTACTATGCTATTTCCGATAGTTTTACCCATCGAACGTTCTAATAATAATCGTGAGCTATTTAAAAATAGCCATGGAATATTCTAGGATGCCGTCTGACGTAAAATATCGCGTCCTTATTCGAGATTTTTACCGCAATTCTATTTCCTTATTTTTAAGTTCATGGATAAAAATGCTTGTCTTGAGCAAAGTCCTTGACAATAGACGGGGTATTTTGGGTCGGAATCTCGATGGGTAGCAACATAGTTCCTCGTTCTTCCTCGAGGACCACTATTTTGACATTTCTAAATTGTGTTTAACGCCACTTTTAACACCCAAGGTAACCTCCTGTCGGACAGTTTAGACGGACTACCCTGAGAGAACCACTGAGTAGCGGCGAAGAACTGTCAAGACTCCTCAAAGTACCAACTCCACACAAGCAAGCCTGAAAATAAGCAGACTGCCATCTGCAAAATGAGGTCCACAGAGGGTGAATTTGGTGATGCCACCCTGCACAGCAGGGTAGCATCACAAAATTTACCCTCTGTGGACCTCAGTCTGAATCAAGGTCTCAAGCCAAAACAGAAAGTTGTACCAAGAGGATCAAATGGCCCACTGTATGGGATAGCCTCAGCAAATTCACCCTCTGGGAACCTCATTTTGCAAATGACAGGTTGCTTATATTCAGGCTTACGCACAGGCTGGATTAGAATTGGTTGAAGGAAAATGTAGCATCAGCGTGCAATACACTTTACAACACAATGCCACCGTGCCTGCACGTAAGCAATTGGGCTTAATTACCTTGCCCAAGGACACAACGCAGTTGCCCCTGGCAGGGATCGAAGCTTGGACATTTCGGTTTGGTGTCCATTGCCGAAACCACTGAACAACCGCGGCACCTACTATTTTGATATAGTCAACTCCAAGTCGTGCCATATTTATAATTAGTCGACGAATGGATGTTAATTGGAACAATAATCAGTAGGAATGAAGGCCAGGGGCGGACTGGGTGAAGAAAAGTTACCGGGGAATGCACCAAGGGAGCCCAAGACCCGGAGAAAATTTTGATTTTGCGAACTGAACGAACGCGTTTCCTTGCAGCTGAGCGGTCGATTAACCCTTTACCTAACACGAAAAGCAGACGACACTTACAAACACAATTCTTAAATAACTAATGTTTTTCATTTTTTGTCTCAAAAACATAGGTTATGACCCTCATTGGAACGAGCTCGTTCCAGTGAGTGGTCATAACCTATGTTTTTGAGACAAAAAATGAAAACATAATGAAAATTAATTGGCGATTTTTGTGAATAGCGCTGGCCGGTTTTGAACGTTACGTTGGGTAAAGGGTTAATGACAGTCCACATAGAGGACATTTCGATGGCATTTTGTATCATCATCATCGATCATTCGACAAAAATGGTTCTACCGGGGGTTGGAGCATCAGGAAGACCATAGTTCGGCCCAATCTGAGAATCTAAGTCTTTGAAATTGAAGGAACGCTGTTTCCTTTCAACTGAGCGATCAATGTCAAACTATTCTGCTAGTATATCGAAATGTTGTCAACTGGCAGTTCTCTATGAGGATATGCAGTCCACATAGAAAACAGTTCGATATATCGGCAGTGTATGCAATCAGAACAATTTCAGAATCAGATCCATTTCGCCTTTTGGTTATTTTCACGAAATTCGCGTTCCAAAGGTGTTGGACTGCAACAATTTTAGGGGCCCCAGGGGGACCCAATAGGGGGTCCACCGGGGAATTTCCCCGGTGGACCATACGGCCTCTCTGCCTCTGAAAAAGGGCCAACAATAATTTAATCCTCTACTCTCTGATGTCGAATGTATCAAGATTTCGCTAAGATTTCTCCCGAGATGCGTCCAGGAATTTAACCACTTCACTCTTGTGTGACAAAGCCCACTAACAATAAAAACATAATTGATTGCTTCAAAAAGGTTTTTCAATTTAGTAACAAAACACTTCATTAATTTGTGGACAAGGAATGCCAATTATATTCAACCATTATGCACAGTGTGTCATATAGAAAACAAACAGAAAATCAATCACAACAATAAACTTGAATAGCAAGAAAACGCAAAGATACTGCTTCACTGTGAATAGGTTTTGCCTGAAACAGTTGAAAGAGGTTGCTCAAAGAGGCTTTTCTTCTGAAAGAATCTGATTTAGTAACAAAACACTTTATTAATCAGTGGACGAGAAATGACGGTTATTTTCAACCATTATATACAGTATGTCAAATAACAAAACAAAAAAAAAATCAATCGCATCATTAAACTTGAAAAGCAAGAGAACACACTCTAAAATTCAGTTGGGTTAAATTTATTTATTGGTGTTTAAGGTCACATATTTCTGCACAATGGCTTATCATGACCATAACAGTTTTACGGGTGGAGGAAGCCGGAGTACCCGGAGAGAACCACCGAGCAACGGCGAGCAACTGTCAGCTCCCCAACATACCAGCTCCATGCAAGCAGGGTTAGCATTGGTTGAAGACAGGTGCACCATCGACGTGCAGTACGCCTTAGTACACAACGCCACCGTGCCCCCACCTGGGCAATGGGGTGAAGTGTCTTGCCCAAGGACACAACGCGGTTGCCGCAGGTGGGATTCGAACCGAGGACCTCTCGGCTTGCAGCCTGCACCTCTACCTACTGAGCCACCGCGCCCCCAGTTGGGTTAAAAATTAACCCAAATCAACTGTTTGAGTGAATATGAACCCAATTGGGTTCATATTCACTCAACCCAGTTAATTTGATTAATTTTGAACCAAACGATTTTAAAGTGCACAGAGATACTCTTTCACTGTAAATTGTTTTTTCTTGAAACAGTTGACTCACCTCCGGCCAACCACTATACAGTAATCCTAAATATACCCCCACAGGTCTGATTAGCAGAACTAGTGGTAATAATGAAGTAAAAGCTGTTTTATGTCACACCAGTATTTGACACAGTTGTTGTTTAAGCGAAGAATTTCTAAGGTTCCTGACATTTCGCATAATGTTGCCCAATGCCGCCTTTAAATATGACTGTTGACACCTTTGCGTAAACTCTGTCTAAAGTTCTCATTAGCTCTGCCAAACAAGTTAAATTGATTGAATTCCCAGTTCCATCAACGGAAAAGTTTGCAGCTAACATTTTCAGTATTTTGACATCATTTTGCGGAGAGTTAACCCTCTACCCAACATAACGTAAAACTGGCCAGCGCTATTCACAAAAATTACCATTATTGAATTTTCATTTTTTTTTGTTCTCTAAAACATATCTTTTGACACCTCACTGGATCGAGCTCGTTGAGCTCGTTCCAATGAGGTGTAATAAGCTATGTTGTTTACGCAAAAATTAAAAAAAAATTAGTTATTCAAGAATTTTGTTTCCAAGTGTCGTCTGCTTTTCGTCTTAGGTGAAGGGTTAAAAGATTATCGAATGACGTCTTTTATTCTAAATCGAATCCAACCTCGAATCGAATCGTGGCGTCTTGATTGATGGTGATAGATTGGGAGAGGCGGCGGGGGGGGGGGGGGGGGGGGGGGTGCTGTAAACCTGTTTTGTTCCGACTGTGATTGCTCAAATCCCGACAGATAACATATTCCATTCGCGAAGGCATGCAATGTAGTTGGAATATTCCGCATTAAAGATTATAGTTAAAAACTGGAACGGGTGCGAGAATTGACGGAACTTTTCACTGCACGTGACAAGCGGCTAGCAACAGCTCATAGTTGACATTGTTTGGAAACATTAATTTTGCTTTCAACAAAGGTGGTGACTAGTGAAACTGGAATAAGCATCGACTGTGCCATTCCAGTTAACCGTTTGAACCACGATGGTATCTTCCATGTCAGATCCATGGCAGGGACTGGAAGAGTTCATATTCATTATTTTGGGATAGGCCAATTAACCCTTTACCCAACGCAAACGATATCAAAATTTATTATTTTAAATCAGTTTTTGAAAGGGGTCACATGATATGGTTTTGTTGAAATTTTTTGAAAAATAATATTTTTTCAACTGCTGAATTTGCATATTACGCGGGCGGATGCGACCGATTCGTTAGGTAAAGGGTTAATATTTACAACTTGCAGCCTCGGGGCTGCACGTTGAAAATATTAATTGGTCTCTCCCACAAATACACTTGGTACCCATCCTACTTAATGCAATTATGACGTATCATGTTCCTGTAAATTAAAGCGGCTGTCATGTTCAAAGGGTTAATATAGCAAACATTACACTCAGTCTTTTCTCCGGCCTTCTCTCGGAATATCTGTTATCGATAACCCTATAGGGCTTTATTCCAATTCTGATCACTTTCATTGCTGTGAGAACGTCGGGAAGCGAAACAGCGTTTGTTTACGGTGATAAATAAGCTGTTTTCTGGTAAAATAGGACCCGGTCACTAATGCCTTGGGTGGAAATCCTCTAAAATCGGCAACATGGGTATAAACGATTGGCTGGACTTGACTTTATATCCATGTTGCGATTACGATTAGCTACTGTGATATATGTGACCTTAAATGCCAATACATAAATAAATGAATGATTACTTTCTAGTACAATAGAACAGTGCCCCAACATGCAGTCTCTAGGTATCTCTGGGTAAAGGTGAAGTTAAATTATAAGTGCCTTGGCAGTTGTTTCTCGTCAAGTCTCGGTTGCCTATATAGGCAGGTGAGACTTTCCTCGAAACTACTGCAAACCCACGGAATGTAAACTATCATTGAGTAGCAAAAATGTATACACATGTCCAGGCCTTTGCGGGTTAAATTATTTGAACAAAAATGGATAAGAAAGCAAAAAAGCACACTATTAGTCATGCCATCTAATTTGGGAACATGTCTGTATTTGGGGACACATATTTAATGGAACGTAAAGGCTTGGAAATTTTTTATTCTTCCAGTGAATGCAACCATTTGTTGGGTACCCTGCTGTCTATGGTTCAAACAGCAGGCTTCCTATTTTGTTGACGTAATTAATTCCAAGTATCCTATCTGTATAGTTTTTCATCAACCCGCATGCTGATAGAATAAATACGGTGAACCCCGTCCTGTCCAACAGAGATACTGTGCACCTACGCTTTTTTTGCGATTGCTTGCAAATGTCATAGTTCACAATTTACCGCACGAGCTACGTACATTTCATAATAAAATGGGAACGAGTGGAAGTTTCTATTTATCACGTGATACAAAACTCCATCAAAGATTCATGAGTGGATCGAGAAACAGACAGTGCTGTCCTCTGGCCGCCCAATTTTGTTGTTAAAAAACATACAGGGCATCCGCTCTAAAAATATTTCCAAATGGCGTAGCTATTTTGAAGCTTTTAACAATACACATTGATGGAAGCAACGGTTAATAACTCATTAAACAATATCGCTCAAAGAGTTTTTATTTCATCACTCGACTCTCGAGTCATTGTCAACGATTATCCGGTGATGTTTCGCACAAGAATACAAGTGCGTACTTCGGGATCTACTTCTATAACGTTATTGAATGACTGTGTTTTACCGTTTGAAAGGTATGAGTTTAATTGTAGAAGGCAGTCAGATCCTGTGATCAAAAATTAGACGTGTAAAAATACTTGTACGCACCTTGCGATAAAAGAGCCCCAAGTATAAACCAAAATGAATCTTGGAATCTGTAAAGACCTTCTCTGTTTAGTTTATCCTCTTTTCTATAGTACGGGTTGTACTTTTCCATCACAAAGAGGAAGAAACTTGTAACAGGAACTATGCCAATTATCATGATGTATACTTCCCATGAAAAAGGATTGAAATATGTTTTCCATTTATCCTTTGAAGGATCGGGTTTCCTTAGTAGTCCTGCTATATACTCGTAGTAAAACGGGTAGGTGAAATCCATCACCGTCTCTCTCGTCCGGTCTATAGACAAATCCGCCACAACAATGTCCACTTTCTGTTGGTGATGAAAATAAAGTAAGAAATCACTTGTTAAACTCACGCAAAAATGTGCACTTAAAATTTGCATAGTCCCATCAAAACAGAGTACTGACACCTTGCACATTGTACTGAAATGGAAGGAAGCTGTTGAACTTCACAAACGAGCTCGGTCTGAAGATTCTGAACAGGGACGCGAGGTGTAAGGGGAAATGGACCTGGGAGAGGAACGACAGAAAATCAATAATCGACTACATTTCCACAGATATTAATTTATGGAGGAGGGTGACAGGGGTAGAAGTGGATGATGGGGGTAAAATGGAGGTGGATAGTGATCACAACTTGATTACAGTGATGATCAGGGTCAAAAATCTAGTAAAAAGCAAAGGAAGCTTTAAGGAGATTTGGGAACTCAAAAAGGATCCTGACTGGGCGAAGTTCAATGAAAAACTGAAACCAAAGCTTGCAACCGTACCCAAGAGGGGCAGTGTTCAGAAGATGGCCGACGCCATAGTTGCGAGCCTGGTGGAGGCAGGGAAAGAAAGTGTAGGAAAGATCAGGGTGCCAACATGGGAACATGGGTACAGAGTGAATGAAGAACTGAAAAGGGCCATAAAGGGAAGAAAAGCTAAATGTGCTGCATACAGGAGAGGTAGAAACTTAAGGGGGCGGAAAGCAACGAGGCCACAGTAGCAAAGGAAGAATACCACCAAGCACGAAATAAAGTAAATAAGATTAAAGACGATAATCGGAGAGTACGAAATAGCAGTCTTATTAGGACGATAAGAACGACAGGGGGGTCGAGTTCTAACGTATTTTGGAAATGGGTGAATAAACGTAACAAAGGAAGTAACCCACAGAGTATTAACCCTTTGAGACTTTAATTATCCTGACGTTCAAACGTCACTGAGAATTCAGTTTCTTCAACGTTTTTCAAAATGCGAAGTCAAATGACGGAAAGTACAAATAACAAGAAATTTTTCACATTTGTGATTATCTGGTTGAGAGCTAGATTATTTTTGGTGGTTTGAATTTGTTATTCAAAACTTGTTTTATTACAAATTATTGGAGAGTGCCCACAGGCACTCTCCAATAATTTGCAATAAAACAAATTTATATAAACAAAATATTATTTGTGTTTGATTGAATATGAAGTATAAGCAAGGGAAGTGTTGACTTTTGCTCTGGTATCCTCATTTTTTGAAAGCCCTGATAGTGGCTTCTAGCACTCAACCAGTTAAGAAGTCTTGACAGCAGGATAAAATTTGTATTTTAAGCTGCAACAACATTTGGCTCAACGGTTGTCACTGAACACTATTCGGGAGAAAATAGGAATTGAGATTAAAATTTTAAAACATCGAAAAATAATAACAAAGCAAATGACCACAAAGTCATAAGACGTACAAAAGTATCAACTGTTTGATTTCATACGTAATAAGACGTACCAAAGTATCAAAGGGTTAAAGTAGATGGCAGAGTTACAGACGAGCTAGATCAAGTCGCATCAGAACTAGTCAAGCACTGGGAAAAGGTAAACGATAAGCGATGGGGCATGGCGAGCCCACCTGAGTGTCCGAATCAGGTCGAAGAAAACCTATCGAATTTCGTGTGCAGCGAAATTAAAACGGAGGAGGTGCGAAAGGTGATATCAAAATTAAGTAATGGAAAAGCGGGAGGAGTGAATGAAATTCCTAACGAGTTTATCAAAAAGGGTGAGAGGTATTCGTGGAAAGCCTAACTGCCCTATTCAATCTAGCCATAGAAAATCAAGAGGTCCCAAAGGAGTGGAGAGAAAGCAAAGTGACATTTATTCACAAAGAGGGGGAAAAAGACGTTTTGGATAACTATCGAGGGATCTCTGTCAGTAGCAACATTGGAAAGGTTTTCTGTAAAGTTCTGTATGGAAGACTAGAGGAGGTGATTGAAGAGAAGGGTTTTTTGGGAGAAATCCAGAATGGCTTCAGGAAGGGAAGGAGAGTTACTGACCATCTTTTCACGCTATCCCAAATGATAGAATCCGCGAAAGCAAAAACGAAAAAGATGTTTATGGCCTTTTTGGATGTCAAAAAGGCATACGATAGAGTATGGAGGGAGGGTATGTGGCGCAAGCTGGAGGCTCTGGGCTTAGGAGGCGAGTTTGTTGGAATTATGAAAGCATTATATAAAGATGTACAGAGTGAACTTAGACTGGGAAACATTCCAACAAAACGTGTGCCTATGGAGATAGGCCTAAAACATGGGTGTATCCTTTCGCCAATCCTGTTTGCATTGTACATCAAAGGTTTAGGAGATGAACTCCTGCGTAGCGACGAGGGGTAGCAGTTGGGGACTTGAAGGTCCCAGGACTATTTTTTGCAGACGATATGGTACTCGTGTCAGAAAGCGAAGAGGGGCTGACTAAAATGCTGGGAATTGTTGGGAAATATGGGAGCAAATGGAGACTCGAACTTTATGAAAGCAAGAGCAAAGTTATACCTGTGGGCCGCAAAGTGGACCACACTCGAAGGTGGAGAGTGGGTGAGTTCTGCATTCCAGAAGGGAGCAGCAAACTTCTCAGTGTAGGAGAGACAGGTGATTACGAGTATTTGGGGGTAAATATAAACATTACAGGAAGAGGCATCTACCGAAACCACACAAATAAATTGATTCTGAATGGGAAGCGAATCCTTAACCAAATGAAACTTATAGGGAGAAACAGTTTCAATAAGGTTTTCGTGGGGAATACCATCTGGGAAATGGTGGGGCTGCCAAGTATAACATACGGTACGGAAGTGGTACCCCTAAACCAGACGGCCGTAAAGAGCTTGGAAATGCTGCAGAACGATGCAGGCCGATGGATAACGGGGTCGAGTAATGCCGCAGCGCTAGAAGCAATCAGGGGTGAGCTTGGGTGGATGAGGATCAAGGACAGGATAGACCTGTTGTAACTCGGTTATCTTAATTATTTGGTAAATCTCCCCGATAGCCGATGGTGTAAAGTAATGTTCCTGAGAATTGTCAACTCAAATATCAAAACGGGGTGGATGGTCCAAGTGAGGGAGCTAGTAGAGAACTACTTATTGGAGATTCGGACCTGGACGTTGGGGCAAACCAGGGTACACAAATCGTCAGAGAAAGGGTCATGGAGGATTGTAACCGTAATTGGCGAGAGGGGGTCAAATCAAAGAGGTCTTTGGGTGGCCTGCGTGATAAAGAGACGCCAGGTTTTGAAGAGTACCTTGATGGCACCTTTGGGGTGTCACTGTTGTTCAAGCTGAGGTCGCGATCCCTGGAGCTGAGGGGAACATTGGGAAAGACGGTGAAAGGGAGTGCCAGATGTGTAACTTGGGCATGGTGGAGACCCTGGAACACTTTCTTCTAGAATGCCCAAAGTACCAGTCTAAAAGAATGAGATTCACTGGGAGTATAATGGGGAAGTGGGATGGGAGAATGAAGGACATGTGGTTAGGGGGAGACTCAAAGGAGAGGGTTAATATGCTAATCGGAGAGATTGGGAAGAATGGGGCAAGGGATGTCATCAAGCAGTTCGTCTCCGAGTGTTGGGAGGAGAGGAGAAGCGTGGGAATAGGGAGGCGGTTGGGAGCACAGGGGTAACCAAGGCCTTCTCGCCCGAGAACCGCTACAAATCAGAGACTGGCCAAAGTGTTATTATATTATATTATTACTGCCAGGTTGGGCTTTAAACTAGTCATTCAATATGATGTAACTTAACCCACAGCACACTGATACCGGTTTGCCGAAATGCCAGTTATATTTTTTTTCCTATATTGCAACTGGGGGAGGAATTTAACTAATTCAATGAGGTCTGTCAAACAAGATTAAATTTTCTAAATTCCTTGTTGCATTATAGGACAATGTTTTATTTTGAAATTGTTTTATTTCGATATCAAGCTGAAAAGGCTTAACAACATCTTTCCAGCACTACGTGCTTATAAAGGTTTGAATAAGTTACATAACCATTCGTGGTTACAGTGGACTCTTTATCCCCTCCCCGTGTTACTTTATCAATCTTTTCCTTGTTCCAAATAATCATAACATTTCGGCCGGCCGCTGATTTGTCGCGGTTCGTAGGTGTGAAAGGCTTGATTACCAATGTGCTCCTAAATGTTGTCCCCACACCACGCATTCTTCTCTCCTCCAATCACCCGAAAACGAATTGTTTGATGATATACCGCACCTCATTCTTCCAAATTTCCCCGATGTGCATACGAACACTCTACTTTGTATGGCAATAACCATTTTCCCGTCATTGTCCCCTCCCACTTCCCCATTATACACTAAGTGAATCTTATATCTTGTCAGACTGCTATTTTGGTCATTCTGAGAGAAAGTGCTCCGGCTCTCAAGTATTCCCACATTACACCCCTTTTCACTTCTTTTCCCAGTTTTCCTACTAAACCACAGCGACCACGACCACGATCTCAGTTTCAACAGCAGGACACAAAGGTGCCATCAAGGTACTCCTCCTAGAACTAGAAGTGAACAAGATGTAAATACCAACATCAGATAAGATTTTCTTACAAAGAATATTTACTCCTATCTCGGCATTTTTTCAATGCAGGCTTTTACTTTTCAGAAACATTTACAAAACCTATTTTAATTTTTTCCAATTAATGATTTTTTTGTTACCGTGCGGCAACGTGATGTTTGATCGGGTACTTTGGCTATAGGACTCGGGCATATAGTGAAGATGAAAAAATTATATTTGATAAGCATTTGTGATCGATTCTTTGCAGAATTGAACCCAACAATCTTATAATTGCACATACCTTCCATTGCAACAAGCCTACCAATCCTGACCAGTTACCATCAGAGTGACGCATGCCCCATTGCTGGTCTTCCGGCTCCATTAGTCTGTAACTACAAAGAGACGAAACATGAACAGGGACTAAAATTATTTATTTTAAGCGTATTCATTTTAGAAGCATTGGCGAGCAAGTTAAACAACTCATAGTAACGAATCGCCTTGTGGGATGTAGGATGACCTCCGTAGCGGCAACTTCGTGACCCCACTCTTCTCGAATACTATGAAGTAATCTTTAGCCTACACGAAGTGTGTCTCTCTCCTCACAGGGGACAGCCATTTTACGTCCCTGTCCGATAACACGGTACACTGTGGCAGCATTAACCCCACAACTGATGCTGGCTGAGAGTGTTCGGGCACCTCGAGAACTTTTCCCGGCCGGGGATCGATCTCGGGACCTCCGACATGAGAGACCAGCGAACTTATAAATAAATACGCTTAAAAATAAAATTATTTATTTTAGGACTGAAATCTTGGTTTGTTTTTGTTTTAAACTGATGCCATCCTTCCCCATCCACCTGCATACATGAACGGAATGATTCGCTGAACATACTGAAAATACATACAAACTATATTTACATAGAGAACTGAGAAGCTCAGAGATTCGTTTCGATTTCGAATCTTAACCCTTTGAACATTGGTGGTATCGTCCATGACAGTTCAATGACAGCAATTGGAAGAGTCCATGTTCATTATTTGGGGGTAGACCAATTAGTATATTCAACGTGCAGCCGTGAGGCTGCACGTTGAATATATTAATTGGACTACCACTCACATTCACTAAGCAGCCATCTTACTTAATGAAATTATGACGTTTCGTGCTTCTGGGCCGGAAAACTGGCCGCTGGGTTCACAGGGTTAAGTTGCTGTTAGGTTCGATTCGAAAGCGGTAGCCCCATTCGAATCTTTTTAAAGTATATAGGTTGGTAGCAGTCATCTACGTCGTCTCACAAAACGTACACTTCAGATAGAAATTATACAGAATAAAGCTGAAAATAAAGACAGAGTATAATTTCCTCTATATTAATACAATGAGCATCTGCACCCATGCCATCACCCTTGCTAATTCCAGTCTCACGTGTCGCTACCGCTGCTGGAAGCAAATTTAAATTTTCCAAACAGTGTCAACGGTGAGCTGTTTCTAGTGGCAAGTCCCGTGCACTGCCAAGTTCCTGTAATTCTCGCTCCCGTTCCTGTTTCAACAATAATCTCCTTATTGAGAAATATTCTAACTACTTCAATGCAAGCCTTCCCAGAAGGCATGCCATGATGATGTAGTTGGAATATTTTATCAGTTGGGATTTGTGCCATCACAGTCGGAACAAATCAGGTTTACAGCTCCCCTCTCCAATCGGTCATCTTTAATACGCCCATGATTCGATTTGAGTTTCGATTCGATTTCAAATAGCAGACCCGATTCAAGATTCGATTCGAATCGAAAATGTTTGATTCGAGAACCTTAATTTTTACAGTTCGTACCTGAAACTACGTTTTTTGTACATTCCGAACGGGGCGCGGTGGCTCAGTAGGTACAGGTGCAGGCTGCAAGCCGAGAGGTCCTCGGTTCGAATCCCACCTGCGGCAACCGCGTTGTGTCCTTGGGCAAGACACTTCACCCCCATTGCTCACATGGGGGCACGGTGGCGCTGTGTACTAAGGCGTACTGCACGTCGATGGTGCACTTGTCTTCAACCAATGCTAACCCTGCTTGTGTGGAGTTAGTATGTTGGGGAGCTGACATTTGCTCGCCATTGCTCGGTGGTTCTCTCCGGGTACTCCGGCTTCCTCCACCCGTAAAACTGTCACGGTCATGATTAGCCATTGTGTATAAATATGTGATCTTAAACACCAATAAATCATACGCTGCCCAACATTTTTACCAGCTGAGAAAACGGATGTACCCAAACACTGGCAAGTAAGTGTTAGACCTTCTGACTTAAAAGTTATCAAAAGCAGAATACAGGTCGATTTCCACTAGTTGAAATTGCGATTTGTATTAAAGTGCTTTTCAGTAACACATTCTTATTTGTACGTGCCTTATCTACAAAACCATGCACGTCATGAAAATTGACATTCGATATCGCCCTTAAAATTATTAGACGAGTGAGGAAGGTCCAATTAAGAAGCAAGTAATTGTTGAGAAAACTCCTATGACATCAGTAGAAAATAAAGACAGCTTTCCTTTTATTACTTTAATACACGAAAACAACAGACAGCTCTCAGAGCAGTCTGCTGTTTTCGTTTATTTAAACTAACAAAAGGAAAACGCCGCTTTTATGACAAGATAATTTGAGCAACTAATCACAGATAATCCGCCATTAGGCATATCAAGCAATATCTTACCTCCTACAAGTATCTGGGAATTTCATTGGTTCAAAGACGTCACATACAGACTGCATTTAAAACCATATACTGCCTGTCAACATCAATACACGCTGACAGCTATGGGTAATCTCCCCTTTATTCATTGATTATTCAAAATGGCGGCAGCCGATAAACGCGTCAAGTTGAAAGATTGAGTGTTGGAAGCCCATCTTTGGTATGAAGTGCAGGTTAGGCAACTTAAAAGGCTTCATATTCTGTGAATTTGTGTCATGTTACCTTCGAAATGAAACTTTTTGGTATGTATGAATTTGCCTTGTTACAATTTATGGGAGAGTGCCTGTAGGCAATCTCCCATAAATTGTAACAAGGCAAAGACACGTGAACACATTGTGAGAATTATCTCATTTAATTTTGATCGCTGTTGTTATTAGTTCTGTGCATCGATGCAGCAGTCGGTAAGATATATTCGTTACACAAGTAACTGACACCATATATACCATACTAGGCCACCAACAAACTGTGTAACTAATAGTAATTCACCTTCCAACACTAAAGTGTCCACTTTGGCTTTTTGTTTAGAGAATGTGTTTTTACAGTAATTTGCAAGTTTTTATTCTAATTAGGAAAAACATTAGCAAATCTCACCTCCTAGACTTTTATTTTAATGGAAAGGACAGTGTTTTATTACACGCCTGTTCTATGAAATCGCCATCTACAGCAACACTAAACCATGCCGAAAATGAAAATCCGGAAACCGTTGACGGAAGAAGAAGCGAAATTTCACTAGAATTTCCCACAAATCGTGCACCGCAATTACAATCTGAATCGCTAGCGATAGTTAAATTCGTCCCCTGAGTTTCAATGTGTTCTAGGCACATAGAACACATTGGAACTCATGATAAAATGTGTTCTTTTTGTTGATAGTTGTCAAATGAATTGCTGAGTGTCCTTTTATTAATTGGTTTTAGAGACGGGAAGGCGTGTAATAAACACAGTACGACACGCGTGTGTAAATGGGTTAATCGATATGTCACTTGAGCCGTCGCGGTTGGATAAAACTCGAGGCCTGTGGCCTCTCGTTTTATCCTTCCGCGCTGGCACTCGTGCCATATCGATTAACCCATTCACGCGCATGTGTGGTTCTGTGTTTGTTTTATATGATACGAAGCGCACACTATTAATAGAATGAAGAGCACAAACTTACAGAACATCAAAAGATGGTGAAAACGACGTTTTCTTATTTTCAAATGGGTGTCAACAGGGCGGAGTAATAGTGATACGTTCAAACTGATTGAGGAAAATATTGTAAAAAGCCAGCTTCTGTATTTTTATACTACTCTTCAGGAAATGCATTAAGTTTGTGAATGATGGGTAAATCGATTTTACAAATTCGCTAACATTTCGAAATTTAAATTTTTATTTGAAATTCCTTTACCATTTGTGTTAACTTGATTGACAGTTTTCGAAAATTAAATGGAGCTAACTTTCCCGTAAATCTCTTCCAATGATGTAAACTGCTAATTCAGCCATGTATAATGTATGGTAGTAATAAACATTCTTATTTGTGAGTGCCAATTTCTACAAAACCACGCATAATACTTGATTCCCCATTGCCTATGTCGGGGCACGGTGACGCCGTGTACTAAGGCGTAATGCACGTCGATGGTACGCTTGTCTTCAACTAATCTAACCCTGCCTGTGCTGTAGTGTGGAGTTACGGTGTTGGGGAGCTGGCAGCTGCTCGTCGTTGCTCGGTGGTTCTCTCCGGGTACTCCGGCTTCCTCCGCCCGTAAAACTGTCACGGTCATGATTAGCCATTGTGCAAAAATATGTGACCTTAAACATCAATAAATAAATAAATAAATAAATAAATAAATAAATAAATAAATAAATAAATAAATAAATACTTGCATCGGTCTGAATATCTCATTCCTCTTCAGTTTTCCTGTCTGGCCAGTTATATGAAACCTAGGGCTGCACGGTATATCGATAAGGCGATACAAACCGGTATTCAAACCTGTATCGATTGAATGTCGGTGTAATTACAAAAATATTGGTTTATCATCATTATTTATTTACCCAGTTTAATTTTCAAGATGCCATTAGTTTTTTTAACTGTAGTCTCGAATGAATAATATTATCCATTTATCAAACGAATCGGCCACATCCACCCGCGTAATATACAAATTATTGAGCGGTTGGTTCGAATCCCACCTGCGGCAGTTGCATTGTGTCCTTGGGCAAGACACTTCACCCGCATTGCCCATCAAGGGAGCTCGGTGGCGCTGTGAACTAAGGCGTACTGCACGTCGATGGTGCACAACCAATGCTAACCCTGCTTGTGTGGAGTTGGTATGTTGGGGAGCTGACAGTTGCTCGCCGTTGCTCGATGGTTCTCTTCGGATACTCCGGCTTCCTCCACCCGTAAAACTGTCATGGTCATGATTAGCCATTGTGCAGAAATGTGACCTTAAATAAATAAATAAATAAATAAATAAATAAATAAATAAATAAATAAATAAATAAATAAATAAATTGAGCGGTTGAAAAAATATTATTTTTCACAAAATCCAAGAAAATCGTAACATGTGACCTCTCATTGGAACGAGCTCTTTCCAATGAGGGGTCACATGATATTGTTTTGTTGAAATGTTTTGAAAAATTCGATAAACTCTGAAATTAATAAATTTATATCGTCTGCGTTGGGTAAAGGGTTATTCGAACTGCATCGTCAAGACCTGCTGATTCGTTCCCCACTCTATGGCCCTGATTGTGGTACATATATTCAAATATCTGAAAATTCTTTCGATGTACCGGTATACCGCGGAATTTTTTTCATCACTGATACAGGTATTCAGTTTCGAATACCGTGCAGCCCTAATGAAACCACAACAGTAAGTGGAGAAATACGGTCACAGTAACTATTGAAAAAGCTATATATGCCAGAATAAATAAAGCTCGACTTTACCTGACACCATGGCAAACACAGCTCGACTTTACCTTGAGGTGAACCGCACTTAGAGCAATGTTCACCCCCCCCCCCCCCCCCCAAAAAAAAAAAACAAAAACAAAAACAAACACTCAAAGTGTGAAGGATAGCCTACGGAAAACTAATAACCTCTGACTTCCAACAACCTGTGTTTTCACTATCCATCTATGTACATATTGCCTTACTTATTTGTTCTTTTCACTTTGTACATAACACCAGTTATTACCTCTTTTCCTTCTATACTCGACCTTCTTTATTCAACACTGATCAGACCAAAACTACTTCAGAAAATCCCCAAAACTCCCCATATGAATCGGCAATACTTCTGTGAAGTCCCGTCAGTTAGGAGGTCGGCCTCACCTTTGATAGGTCTTACCAAGTCAGTCCACTCTCATCCGTGCATAGTCCGCCTACGTTTAAACAATGGATGACATAAACATTTACCGAATGAGAATGGGACTGTTTGCAACAAAAACGCGCTCCAGGTGCATCGTAAAAACAGCTCGATTACGCAAGTACTATCCTGGTGCTGTTGGTCTCGTCACATGGCATATCTGGACTAACTTTAATGGTTGCCTTGCTAGTCGCGACAAACTCAGCGGATAACAAGAGTACCACAAGTGAGGAGTCACTCCCCCTCCCTCAAATAGATAACGCATGTGCATAAATTTACTTTGCTGTCTGTGCTTGCTACTGTTAACAAGTTTGGAGCAATACTGTTATTATATGCGGCCGGTGACATTGAGAGAAACACCGGTCCAACTAGCTCGTGTGCAAACTCCTCGCACAGCTCCCACTCGCGGTACCCATCTCCCAATACAAGTGGTTTCTCCGCAATTCACATGAACGTCCAAAGTCTATGTCCTAAATTGGATATACTTAGCTGTGAGATGCTTCCCCGTGTCATTTGTGCATTTACCGAAACTTGGCTTACTCCAGGTGTGAGGAGTGAGGATATCCTACTTCCCAACTTCAAAAACCCTTTGCGGAAAGACAGGGGCTCAAGAGGCGATGGGCAAATAATTTACATCAAAAACGATATACCCTTCAAGGCTCGCCCAGATCTTGACATACCTGGGCTAGAATGTTTAGGGCCCAGATATACTCCACCAATGGGTCGATCAGACAGTGATTTATGGGACTCAGTTGAACCATCTATTGAAAGAGCTCTAGACACAGATATTTAAAATCGTTTGCTAATGGGAGACTTCATCGATAACCAGGCCGCCGGTCCCTCAGTCTCAATGCAACGAATTACCAACCAGTTCAATCTCAAGCAGCTGGTTGTCGAACCGACCTATCACACAAAGAATTCATCCTCATTAATAGACCTGATCCATGTAAATGATGACCTCTCAATTCTAACCGTGACCCTTTCCTTGGTAAATATGTCAGGTACCATTGTCCTGTTATTGCGACTTTTAATTCCCGAAAAACCCACAGTAAAGCACATAAACGACTTGTCCGGACATATTATGATGGGAATTTTCCTGAATTAAATATACAGGCATCTACTGGTTAGCCCTGCTTGCTGACTGCTGCAACATCTCTGTTACAGACGAGCTCACTACAACAATAACGAGTACAGCTGCTAAATGCATTCCCAATAAACTTGTAACTGTAAGACCCCAACAACCAAAGTGGTTTCACAATAATTTGAGACGTCTAATACGTAAAAAAAAGCGTCTCCATCACAAAACAAAGTTAGTATTCCCCACAGGCATGGGAATAATTTAGACAAAAAACGCAACGAAGTAACATCAGAAATACGAAAATCAAAGCAATTACACATTACTAAGATTGACACAGTCCCGAATAGTCCCCTCAACAAAATCCCTCTGAGTCGTGGAAAACCCTTTGACTTATACTCTTCAAAAACCGGCCGCCCAATCCTGCCCTTCTTTTAAATGACAATCTCATCTCACACGAGAGAGATAAAGCCCAAATCCTTAACGACTATTTTTGTAATATCTCATCAATTGAAGACCAAGGCCATTCCCTCCTGCATACCCCTTTCAGCCCTGATCGCCCAGTAATAAGACAGATTACTCTTACGCCCGAGGAAGTGAAAGACTCGCTGAGTGTCTCCAAAGCATGTGGCCCTACAGTATCAGCCCGAAGATTCTCAAAAGGTGCTCAACGAGCTTAGCACTTACTTTGGCAACTGTGTTTAATATGATGCTGAGCCACTCTTTTTTCCAGCTGAATGGAAGAGGGGCAATGTTGTGCCCGTCTACAAATCCGGGAATCCCCAATTGGAAACGAACTACCGTCCAATAACCCTATTGAGTTGCCTAAGTAAAATCTTTGACAGATGCGTTTTTAAAAGAATTATCGCATTTCTACGAAATAACTCTCTACTCAGACCCCTTCAATCCGGCTTCCTCCAATCTGGATCAACAGTCCTACAATTAACTGAAATTTATCATATATTTAGTACTGTGCTTGACGATGGGAAAGAAATTCGGGTCGTATTCTGTGATACATTGTAAGAAAAGCATTCGCTAAAATATGGCATAAGAATTTACCGTTTACGCTTGGACCCTTACTTCCGCTGGTTTCAAAGTTACTTAGAAGACCGTCAACAACGGGCTTGTTTAAACTCTGCAACGTCATCATGGGGGAATGGAATGTCACAACCGATGTTCCCCAGGGATCTATCTTAGGACCACTTTTGTTTTTGATCTACATCAACGACATAATGGACAATATTAAAGGTAATATCAGACTCTTTGCTGATGATACCACTCTTTTTCTTGTTGAGAACTCGCAACTGGAAGCTGAAATTATTAACAATGACTTTACAGTAATTGAGGACTGGTCTCGCCAATTGCTTGTAACCTTCAATTCCAACAAAACGGAATATATGGTAATTACACGTAAGATATCACAACAGACCCAGTCCCATCTGACAATGTTTTCACATAATATAAAGAACATCCAAAAGCACAAACACCTCGGGCTGACCATAAACGAGCGTGGTAGCTGGTCATCCAATCTGAGTGAAATAATCGTTCAAGGGTGGAAACGAATTGGCATGATCAGGCAACTAATGTTTAGACTAGACCGTAAAGCCCTTGAAAGAGTTTATTTTTCATTCGTTCGTCAAGCATTGGAATATGCAGACGTAGTGCAGAAGAATCCCGTGGACTTGAACGAATTCAAATTGAAGCAGCCCGGATTGTGACCGGAGGAACTAAAAGTGCGAGCAAGCAGTCTCTGTATATTGAGACTGGCTGGGAAACTGGTTTCAAGAAGGAAAAAAACATAAACTTATGCAGTACTTCAAAATGTACCATCGCCTAACACCCCATTATATATCATTGATGATTCCGCCAGCACTCGCAGAAATCCACAGCTATAACCTTTGAAACAACCCTAACCTGAGTAACGTCAGATGCCGAACTCACTGTCACCAATCTTCTTTAAAACCTCCCACAACCGACCTTCAGGTGAGAGAAAACTCTAATCCCACCAGCTTCAAACAGTATCTTAAAAAGGACAATCGCAAGATACCCAGCTTCTATGTCGGTCATAAATCCCGTTTAGCCTAGATTCTACATTGTAGGCTTCGCCTAGGATGCAGCAATCTTAATGATCACCTATTCAGAAATCACTTATCGACTTCATTCTATTGTAGATGTGGCGAACGGGAAACAACTGAACATTTCTTGCCACGTTGCCTGCTTCACAACAACATACGAACAGTTACAATAGGTCAGTTAGGTATTGTTACCGTCGACACTCTTTTGTACGGCAGCTCTCTTTTCACTCCCGAAATCAATAGAAACGTTTTTGAAACAACTCACAGTTTTACCTTGCTAACTGAAAGGTTTAAATAAAAAAAATAACTCTGCCCCACTGCTAGCGTTCACGCCCATTCAATATAACGGTGTGGCATTACGCGTGGGTCTGATAGTAGTGCCCGTTTTTTCCCGTGAGTGTGCGTGCTTATTATATGCGTGTGTGTTCTGTGTGTTGTGCAGCTACCTATATGTAGACACAGACGTGTGGCTGTACAGTGTGCGGCGCGCGCGTAGGCGTGCATATTCGCGGAAGAATGTATGACTGCATGCATATTCTAGAATTTAATTACCAAATGTGGTACCTACGCAGTTTGAACTGTTGGTTTAGCGCTTGACAATTCTGAATTCCGTTGGGAAAAAGAATTTTTAGGAAACGAAGCCTGTTAGTGTCAAAACTCTTTATCAAGTAACCACCTCTCATATGTGCTCTATGAAACCCAATTCTAGAAATATGTACCGTATCAACCGTTCCACCCAAGAGCACTATTACAAACACTAAAACAGCATAGATACCAAACTTCCCACCATACTCCTTCATTATCCTACACAGTGCTTAAATCCAAAGTACAACTGTTTATAAGTATTCCTAACAAATCGTGCCTTGGTTGTAAATGCGTGTGTTTTTTACGAAGGCATACGATGGCTCACTTCATCCATAAGGCATCAATAAATCACCGACAATTCGTAAATTTATACAAAGCCCAATGCGCCTGCACCAAGCCACCGTCTTGTACCATAGTCGTAGGTCCTAGATTATACATAAACAACTTACCTTTATGCAAACAGCCAAGTAAAAGCTTCCAGCTTGTTACTGAATCCATTTACATTAATGTTTTGTGCTCGCTGATACTTTTATCTTTAACGTACTCGATTTCTGGAACTTTCTTTAACCCTTTACCTAACGTAACGGCCAAAACCGACCAGCGCTATTCTCAAAAATCGCCAATTAATTTTCATTATTTTTTCATTTTTTGTCTCAAATACATAGGTTATGACCCCTCGTTGGAACGAGCTCGCTCCAACGAGGGGTCATAACCTATGTTTTTGAGACAAAAAATGAAAAAAAATTAGTTATTCAAGAATTTTTTTTGCAAGTGTCGTCTGCGTTTCAGGTTGGGTAAAGGGTTAAACTTTGGAAATAAATATTGTTTAAATAATAATAAATGGCATTAAGCAACGTCGAGCCCGGTTAGGCCTCGGATGGGTGACCGTCTGAGCGATCGATTCGGACTCCCGAGTTGTGTCCTTGGCCAAGGCACTTAACCCCGATGTCCGCATGGGGGGCACGATGACGCCGTGTACTAAGGCGTACTGCACGTCGATGGTGCGCATGTATTCAACCAATCTAACCCTGCCTGTGCAGCAGTGCGGAGTTACGATGTTGGGGAGATGGCAGCTGCTCGTCGTTGCTCTGTGGTTCTCTCCAAGCACTCCGGCTTCCCCCACCCGTAAAACTGTCACGGTCATGATTATTCATTGTGCATAAATATGTGACCTTAAAACACCAATAAATAAATAAATAAATAAATAAATAAATAAATAAATAAATAAATAAATAAATAAATAAATAATGGCAATCACCACAACATAAGTCTTACGCTACCTTCATGAGTCAATTGAAATTCATTTAGGGG
Source organism: Pictodentalium vernedei (assembly GCA_031216915.1). Lineage (NCBI taxonomy): Eukaryota > Metazoa > Mollusca > Scaphopoda > Dentaliida > Dentaliidae > Pictodentalium > Pictodentalium vernedei. The sequence continues at coordinate 332,720,478 of CM062292.1, forward strand.
GCGCGGTGGCGCAATAGGCAGAGGTGCAGGCTGCAAGCCGAGAGGTTCTCGGTTCAAATCCCACCTGCGGCAACTGCGTTGTGTTCTTGGGCAAGACACTTCACCCCCATTGCATACGTGAGGGCACGGTGGCGCTGTGTACTAAGGCGTACTTCATGTCGATGGTGCACCTGTCTTCAACCAATGCTAACCCTGCTTGTGTGGAGTTCGAATGTTGGGGAGCTGACAGTTGCTCGCCGTTGCTCGGTGGTTCTCTCCGCGTACTCCGGCTTCCTCCACCCGTAAAACTCTCGCGGTCATGATTAGCCATTGCGCAGATATATGTGACCTTAAACACCAATAAATAAATAAATTGAAATTCATTCACACCTAGCCCTGAATTTAATAAAGCAATTACCTCTACATTAGGCTAGTGACGGCGGGAAGAACTTTTCTGGGTTGCTTCGCCCAACATGTCACTTATGCCCAATACTGTTCTACAAAATTTACTCTGCCCTGAGATCAGCAACAGTTTGTACCCGGTGTTTTCGAACACTATCTCTCTGGGAGATGGCAAGTAGACAGTCATGCCATCTCCCTGTTGTAAACATTTTTTGTCATCTCGTTGACATTTTTATACAATTAATGTACTGTGTGATTTTGTTTTCTGCTGAACAAAATTATCAATCTATCCTTTTATGTAAGGTAAAAGTTGAAAAGTCAAAAATTGTAAGGCGGATACAGTTTTAGCACAAAAGGCATAGTAAATAGTCTGGAGGGAACAAATACACTTTAAATTTTGAAAAGAAAAACTGCATTGATAATTTACCACAAAAATGCACCCATTTCTGAAACCACGGGTGCTTCAAACAAGCTGAGTGATAAAAAACGATATTTGATAGTATTTTGGATCAATTCTTTACGGAATCGATCAAAAATATAATAAAATAGCATATTTCGATATTTCAGCCTCCATCGAGCACTTGTGAAGGAGTAAACAGACGATTTGACCTCTAGTTTCAACACTGCTGCAGATAAACTTACCTTTTAAAATTTTGCAAAATGCTCCGTGGGATGAAATAAGCGATGGAAGTAAACTCGAGGGTTAATGTCTTTTATACATTGGAACTCTGTTGGATGGTAAATTTATCTGTAAAATAGTTGTGACATTTGCAACGTGCAATAATTAATAATAAAAACCTTTTTGTCAACTCACGTGAAATTTAAGTGCAATGCCAATTCCATTAATAAATCGATACAATATCCACTGTACTTCACTGTTCCATTCCTCGATTCTTTTATTACAAATGGGGGAAACTGAAATATAAATTACCTTTAATCCTTTTCCCAACGCGGACGATATCAAAATTTATTATTTTAAATACCATTTTTAAAAAAAAAATTTCAAAAAATTCCAACCAAACCATCAAGTGACCCCTCATTGGAACGAGCTCGACGATAAGATATTGCGCAATCCAAGAGACTCTCATTTTTATTTTTTTTTTTTTGGGGGGGGGGGGGGTGGGGGGGGGGGGGGGTTCCGCGGAAAATGGGAAACTTTGAGACAGATCAGCATTTAAGAAGTTAAGCAACGTCGAGCGCGGTTAGTAGTTGGATGGGTGAACATTTCAGCGACTGATTCGCGCTCCCGCGTTGTGTCTTTGGGCAAGGCTGTTCGCCCCGATTGCCTACATGGGGGCACGATGACGCTATGTATTAAGGCGTACTGCACGTCGATGGTACGCATGTCTTCAATCAATCAACCCCTGCCTGTGCCGCGGTGCAGAGGGCAGAGTTACGATGCTGGAGAGCTGACAGCTGCTCGTCGTTGATCGGTGGTTCTCTAAGGGTACACCGACTTCCTCCACCCGTAAAACTGTCACCGACATGATATGACTCTGGCTGTTAATATGTCGTTAAACCCTAATACTAAAATCGTTCAATTACAAATATGTCCACGCAGATCGTATACTTAATGAAATCACAAGGCTTCGTGTTTCCCACCCGCAGGCCAAGGACGTGGGATTTAGGGTGGGGCAAATGCATCGCCCCCATCCCCCCCCCACACACACACTTTTCCAGAAATACTTGAGAGAGAGAGAGAGAGAGAGAGAGAGAGAGAGAGAGAGAGAGAGAGAGAGAGAGAGAGAGAGAGAGAGAGAGAGATACATTAGGGTTTAGGCCAACATTATCTTTACCAACCCACCAATACGAGCTTATTGGGAATTAGCAGTAAAGGGATGCACTGCCTCTTTACTTTTAAGATATCACCAAAGATTCCCTCGTTTGATTTGTCTCTACTATGGACTTTAACCCTTTACACACTAAAAACTAAAGTGTTAAAACTGACTCTTTCAAGGTGTTAAACCCATTCTAACCATTAGGGTTTGATTTTAACAGTCAAAGTGCAATGCTTTAAGCACTTAGACATTACAATCGTCAGACATCTGAAACTTGAATGGATGGCACTTCCCATGTGTCTAGCATTGGTGGTTCTTCCAGTATCGTCCATAATTTGATTTACGCTTGGTGGGTACATAATTAAAAGGACACAACGCAGATGACGCGGATCAGGCTCGAGAGTTCGAGCCTGATCCGCGTCATCTGCGTTGTTTCCTTTTAAGTGTCGCGACATTACACTTGTCAAGTGGTATTATTGTCAACACCTGTCAAGTTCTGGGATATTTACACTTGAACAAAGTGCTAGTTCAGCACTTAGTAAGTGTTAAATACAGCACTTCAAGTGTAGTTTTTAACACTTTAGTTTTTAGCGTGTACCCAACGCAGACGATATCAAAATATATTATTTTAAATATTTGTTTTCAACATTTTTCAACAAAACCATATCATTTGAACCCTCATTGGAACGATCTCGACGAGCTCGTTCCAATGAGGGATCACATAATATGGTTTTGTTGTAATTTTCTGAAAATTAATATTTTGTCAACTGCTGAATTTGCATATTATGCGGGGGGATGCGGCCGATTCGTTAGATAAAGGGTTCAAGTCGAGAAAAACGAATATTTTTTGGCTCCATATTTAACAAATTTCCCCACTGGATACACTGGAAATTTGATGAACTTGAGGCCCAAAATGTGCATTTAATTAGAGGAGCGTGAATCACACACAAAGCCTTGTGTATTGTATTCATACCTTGCCAATAAGGTACACCGGCCACTGTTGATATACATCAGTGTGTGGTGCCCTTGTATGGCCGTGCTCCCAAACTTTGAAATGCTTCCTACGTACCAGTCACGGGCCCTTGTTTGGGACACCGAAAGAAACCAATGTACTTACAGTTATAATTCCGACAGTAAACATCCTCCCATTAAATCCATAGTTTATATTGGGAAAGAGGTCCTTTGCAGTGCGTCTTCCATTAATAACACCCCTCAATGTGTCCAGCGAACTATATTCTGGCCCATGTGGTTCCAATAGTAGTGTAGACACTGTATTTGCCATTATCTGATCCTCGATACCGGCACTATACATCTATAAAAAAATCACTAATAGTTCTTATTCATTATCTCAGTGTCATTTGGTTTTTGGTAACAAACAGTACTGCGAACGCAAAAGAGGTCTCATACACTGTCGGATCGCAATAGGGCTGCTATCCGATCATGACACATACTCATCAGGGGCGGAACCAGGATTCTGGGTTTGAGGGGGCGCCACATTCCATTTCAATCATGGTTCATGATGCGAAGCATCACTGGACGATCGTAGCGGCGAGATTGTGGTGAGCTCGATATGGGGTATCCCACTCCTCTGTGGGGCCGGGGAGGGGGGTCTTGTTGGAAGATGTTGGAACATGAGTGGTGTGGTGGTGGGGGGGGGGGGGGGGGGGGGGGCTTGTGAGGAAAATGCTGAAACATGGAAGGTCAGCGGCTTTTTTACACATGACCACAAGGTTTTCCAGCCGAAATATTCCAGTATTCGAATTTTGAAGAAAAGAAGCCACTTTATATCGGCTACCATGAGACCCGCATAGGATCTAGGCCTATAGCTGTATGCATGAAGTACGATGTTATTGGCGACAACACATGAACAAGGTAGTGGGTGTCCATTTGTTATCGCCGATAATATCATGTCCGTTGGTATCGGTGCTTGTAAAAAACTGAAATACATAAAATCGGAGTGGTGCGCGCCGGGTGCGTCCCCCTCTGAATTCGTCCATGCACATCGCTGGAGATTTCCGAGATAAATTTTTTAAAAATGCAGGGTGCTACAAACAAGAAAGAAACGAAAATAGCATCAGAGATGCAACGAGTTTACATAATCTTTTCGACAGATGAGATTCAACAATGTTGCGATCCGGTTGAAATTCTCTATCCGCTTTTGCAAGCACAATCCTGTATTTTTCAACCTCACAGAAAAATGGCTGCTATGGTTCCCCAGGCGTGTAGAGGGAAGGTCATGTGAGCTGAGGTATGTTGCATTGTTGTGGATTTATAGTAGTCCCGGTCAACACTCATTCGAGTTTATTTCAGCCCTGGAAACGCCCGTCTATACAACTACCCCCCCCCCCCCCCAGCCCAATACTGTTCCATGCCTCTGGTGCTTTGTTATGATTGAGTGAGGTGGGTTTTTATGATTCTTCAGCCGCAGTCATAAACTTGAAGAATCCTGTGGTTAACCCTTATTCATGCTTTTTACCTCACCTTCCTCTCACGGTCCAACACTGTATCCTCCCATCCAGTTAGTATTACTATTTTAGTTGTCAGAAGTAATCTATTTGGGAAGAACATTCGATGGGGAAAAAAGTTATTTCCCAGATACTTTCAGTCACGTTTGGCGCTAAATACTTTGAATGGGTCCAAAGTGTTGGTTCACAATGAAGATTCTGGTAAAAACTATTATGTCACCATTGCTTTGTGTATTCAGTTTTACTCAATAAAATACATATATTGTGAAATGTGCGCGATACATCACCCCAAGCCTGAAAATAAGCAGTCTGACATTTGCAGAATGAGGTCCCCAGAGGGTGAATTTGATGATGCTATCCCATACATTGGGCCAATTTATCCTCTGGGTACCTCTTTCTGTTTAGTTTTGAGACCCTGATTCAGGTTGAGGTTCACAGAGGGTAACTTTAGTGATGCTACCCTGCTGTGCAGGGTAGCATCACTAAATTCACCCTCTGGGGACCTCATTTTGCAGATGACAGTCAGCTTATTTTCTGGCTTGCATCAGGTTCCGCTCCACAGTTTTCCAGGCATTTCCAAATATGACATGCCATACACTCTCTTCAAATGCAAATATTCCGTAGCTTAGTTATCTAACCCATAACATGTATTACATTTCCCAAATCCACAAAAAACATATAACACTATCTGACTAAGTAGAAATAAACAATCTGAATGTGGGTGGAATAATTTATTGTCAAAGGCCAGACTTCAACCTGAAAAATTGCTTGAAAAAATGCCGAAACCAGTCATTTTCAGCCACCTAGCAGCCTCAAAAGCAGAATTTTCCCACCAACCTCACCTACCCACCCCTGGAACAGAGCATCCCCTCTTTCTAAAATGAAAAAAAAAAATGATATGTTTCCGTCTCCTTTTTCAGTTACCTGTCTGGTAACAAACCCGTGTAAAAATTACATTTTAAAAAATAGCCAATTTTTCGAAGCCGCTGTTTCCCATAATTCATCTGGTAATTTACCCCTATGTATCAGACTCCAACTTTGGGACCAAAACTTCAAATTCTCTTGTCCAACAAAAAACCTAATGTAATCATATATCTGATACTAAAAATATATCTCTATTTTACATGGCCTTAGTTTCAACATATGCCCTATGTTTAGAATTTCACCCCTGTGCAATAGTGCGAAACTGTGGAGCGGAACCTCACTCGTTGAATCTGGCCTACGTGCAAGAACGTATTGTAAGAACGCATCTGATTGGACGTTACACATCTGACTGGCGTTATGACGTCAGTTAATGTTTTGACACAAAACGGCTTCAAGCAAGAAAGTGAATAGGCCGACGAAGGTGATATTTCTCTTTTAAATATATCTGATCTGCGTTGTGATGCCAGTGAATGTTTCGACACAAAACAGCTTCATGCAAGAACGTGAATAGACTCTTTAAAATATATCAGATTCATTCACATAATTCGAATTTAATCGTGTTATAAATACAGAACACAACTCAGATGGAGTATGGGAGACAGGAATCAACAACCCTTGGTGGAGTTTTTCCTGTATTTCACGCGCGCCTTTGGAGCGCGTGAAATACATGAACAACTCCAACTCGTGTCGTTGATTCTACTCCAACGTACTCCTCCCTCGTTGTGTTCTGTCTTATGACCTTTATGAACAGTGGGCTGTTTTTTTGTTCCCTGAGATAGAGGGATGTCTAGAACTTACCTGTATGACTGTACTTAACTCGGAAACTATATTGGCTTTGTCTGACAATGATACTTCATTCATACATTTGATTTGGTAAATGGCTGATTTCAGAATTCGGTAAATTATCTATTAAAAGATATAAAATATAAAAAGATATATAAAGTTATATATATATATATCGCCTATGTCAGGCAGGAATTCCACCAGGCATCGCCCTAACACTGCGCCACTGGATTTAAAGCCGTAAAGTTTTTTTGGACGGTGGTCTCGAGGGGTCGATCGCGAGTCTGCGACACCCAGTCGCCTGGTCTTAAATGCTCTACCACCATACCAACTGAGCCAATCCCCCCCCCCCCCAAAAAAGGTTGCAATTGACTCAACCAGTATGTTAGTTTACATTTATAACTCGCCCCGAGACCTACACCCGTCGAGGCCACCTTCCAAAAAACTTTACAGTTTTTAATCCAGTGGCGCGGTGTTAGGATGACTGGTGGAATTTCTGCTTGACTAGGCGATATATATTAAATTCAAAAAAGGTTGCAATTGACTCAGCCCGTATGTTAGTTTATATTTACTACTCACCCGAGACCGATATTCGAGAATTGACAGTTACTGAATTGTTGGAATTGTTTTCTGTGGTGATTCGTAATTGTCTACAAGTAGCCTGTACTTTATATTGTGAGATTTACCCGTGGATCGTTTGCTTTAGCATCCAATGCAACTGGAACATATTACTATTATAATGTTCTATGGTCCCGGCTTTTAAACACAGGAATCTCAATTAATGGAAGATCCGTGAAGATGCAACTGCTTGAATTTAATTTATATCGCCTATATTAAGCAGGAATTACATCAGGCATCGTCCTGGCACCGCGCCACTGGATTGAAAACTGCAAAGTTTTTGGAAGGTGTTCAGTAATTGTCAGTTTTCGAATATCGGTCTCTGGGCGAGTTGCAAATATCAAGCAGGAATTCCACCAGGCATCGTCCTAACACAGCGCCACTGGATTGAAAACGGTACACCTTTTTGGAAGGTGGCCTCCACGGGAGTCGATCCCGGGTCTACGACACGCAATCGCCTGGCCATAAATACTCAGCCACCATACCAACTGTGCCAATGCCAACTCCCAAAAAGGCTGCATTTGACTCAGCCAGTATGTTAATTTACATTTACAACTCGCCCCGAAACCGATATTCGAGAATTGACAATTATTGAATTGTTGGAATTGTTGGAATTATTTTATGTGATGATTCGTAAATGTCTACAAGTAATCTGTATTTTATTGTGAGATTTACCCGTGGATCGTTTGCCTTAGCATCCAATGCAACTGGAACAGATTACTATTATAATGATCTATGGTCCCAGCTTTTAAAAACAGGACTCTCAATTAATGGAAGGTCCGTGAAGATGCAACTGCTTGAATTTAATTTATATCGCTTATATTAAGCAGGAATTCCACCAGGCATCGTCCTGGCACCGCGCCTCTGGATTGAAAACTGCAATGTTTTTTGGAAGGTGTTCAGTAATTGTCAGTTTTCGAATATCGGTCTCTGGGCGAGTTGCAAATGCAAATTAACATACTGGCTGAGTTAAGAGATATAAAATATAAAAAATATGTTAAGTTATGTATATATATCGCTTATGTCAAACAGGAATCCCACCAGGCATCGACCTAACACCGCGCCACTGGATTGAAAACAATAAACTTTTCTGGAAGGTGGCCTGGACGGGAGTCGATCCCGGGTCTACGACACCCAATCACCCGGCCCTAAATGCTCTGCCACCATACCAACGACAACCCCCCAAAAGGTTGTTTTACTTTTACAACTGTTTCTTTTCTTTTCGGTTGTATTACTGACCCGTTTAGTCAGAACTTGTCTTACGAGGGCTTTTATCGCCACATTTCATTTCTTTCTTCCTCTGAAAGAAGTTGTATTTGTACCCTGAAGAACGTCTTCGCCAGGCCCAAAGCTTGGTGAAAATTGTTTTTTTTCTGTGTTGTTTGAGCTTTATTTAGACAAATTTCTTTCGCTTTAGGTTCTTGCATCTCTCAGATTGAGGACACTTGAAACACCCTTTTTTATCAGAATACAGACCTTTTTTATGTCCCCGAGAACCTCTCGGGGCATTATGTTTACACCATGTCCGACCATCGTCCTGCGTCCGTCCGTTAACTTTTGGTTTCCGTCAAATAATTAAAGAACCGCTTATTTAACCAAATCGTAATTTTAGGGGTCACTTGTGGATGATCAGACCATGCTTCCTTTCGATTTTAGTCCAGCTAGCCAATTCAATATGGCCGCCATATTGAATTTGGTTTCCGTCAAATAACTAATGAATGCTGACTCGCATCATTTTTATTTTTTGGTTATGCATTGTTGGTGTCTAGTTTCCTTTCGATTTTGGACCAGTCATTTGAACCAAGACGACCACCAGTGGCCAATTCATTACGGCGGCTATCTTTGAATTTGATTTCCGCCCAGTAACTAATGAATACTGACTCGTATTAATTTCATTTTTGGTTATGCATTTTTGGTGTTTAGAGGAAGCTTCCCATTGATTTTGCCCGCCATATTGAATTTGATTTCCGTCCAAAAACTAATGGATGCTGATTTGAATAATTTTTATTTTTGAATTATGCATTGTTGATGTCTAGAGAAAGCTTCCTTTTAATGTTGGACCAGTTTTTGGATGAGCTAGCCAATTCTGACCAATAATTAATAAATGTTCACTCGAATCATTTTTAATTTTTTGCATTGTTGCTGTCTAGAGGAAGCTTCCTTTCAGTATTGTACCAGTCAGCTGAACCAAGATGGCCCCCAGTGGCAAATTCATTATGGTTTCCATAGCGGCCATCTTGAATATTTGGTTTCCGTACAATAACTAATAAATACTGACTCGCATCAGTTTTATTTTTTGGTTATGCATTATTGGTCTCTAGAGGAGGCTTCCTTTCGATTTTAGATCACAAAACCAATTCAATATGGCTGCCATGGTGGCCATTTTGAATTTGGTTTCTGCCTAATAACTTAGTTACCTAGCCTTTTATGACACAGCTCGGGGACAAAAGCCTCGCTTCGCGCTGCTCTTGTAATGTATTTATATCAAGTGTGCTGGATCTGAGAGATGCAAGAGATGAAGCGAAAGAAATTCGCCTAAATAAAGCTCAAACAGCACAGGAAAAAACAATTATATGTATATATCAAAGATACAATATTGTGATCACAAACTATGTTTTTTCTTGATCTTGATCTAATCGCGATATACTTCAACCAATGTGATTTTCTTTTTAACCCTCTGAACCCGAGATACGGCTTTTCCGGTCCAAGAACATGATATTATTAGTTACACAGTTTGTTGATGGCCTAATATGGTATATATGGTGCCACCAACAAACTGTGTAACGAATATATCTTACCGACTGCTGCATCGATGCACAGGACTAATAACAACAGCGATCAAAATTAAATGAGAGAATTCTCACAATGTGTTCACGTGTCCTTGCCTTGTTACAATTTATGGGAGAGTGCCTACAGGCACTCTCCCATATATTGTAACAAGGCAAATTCATACATACCAAACAGCTTCATTTCGAAGGTAACTTAACACACATCCACAGAATATGAAGCCTTTTAAGTTGCTTAACCTGCACTTCAGACCAAATATGGGCTTCCAACACTCAATCTTTCAACTTGAAGCGTTTATCGGCTGCCGCCATTTTGAATAATCAGTGAACAAAGGGGAGATTACCCATAGCTGTCAGCGTATATTGATGTTGACAGGCAGTATATGGTTTTATATGCAGTCTGCATGTGACGTATTTGAACCATTGAAATTCCTAGATACTTGTAGGAGGTAAGATATATCATAATATCATAAAGTAGGATGGCTGCAAAGTTAAAGTGTGGGAGTAGAACAATCAATATTTTCAACGTAAGTCCAAGGGTGCACGTTGAAGATATTAACTCTTCTACCCCCAGGTGATATATATTGACTCTTCCAATTGCTTTCATTGAGCTTACATGGATGATTCCACTTGGGTTCAAAAGGTAAAAGTGTAACGAAATCAAGACCATACAAAGAAAAAACAAAGTTTTTATCAGCTGAGTCATTGCTCTCGCATTTTATTTTTGACAGTTGAGATTGAAATTCTATGTCTGCTTTCGTAATCACGTTTCTCTAACATATTCGTCAACAGTGGGTATGCTTCATTCGCGGTCTGAGTTTATTATGCCCCTCCTGGTGGAAGAACGGGTATAAAGTAAAGAGTCGCGTACGTTCGCAACACTGTTTGTTTGATTTAAATAATGTTGGGCATGGAATGCTTCCACCTTATCATGGGGAACATATCCTATGTCGGAATACGTGCGCCTTCTAAAATAATAAAAGAGTTGTTTTTCCTTATTTTACTTCAGTGATTTTTAAAATGGTGTCCGCCCAACATGTTTAGCCGTTTCACTACTTGTTATATTGAAATGAGTTCGCGCATCATTCTTTCTTGTGGCGACTTATTTTGTAGCTGGATGCATACTATCGTCTGTCTAGTTTAATAGTTACTGCCCCTTCCCCCACTTGATCGATTATAAAGAAAATATATTATTCAAGTTCCAAAGTGTGATTTACTGGGATTTCCGGTTGATTATAAACGATAACTTCATAAGTGAATTATGCAATCAACAATTGTGTCATGTATCCGTGTGCGCAAACGAAGACGCTTTGCCGTGGGTGTAATGGGGTCTTCATGGTTTTGTTTTTTTTTTGCTTTTTTTTTTTAATTTGTTTAACCCTTTACCTAACATGAAAAGCAGACGACACTTGCAACAAAATTCTTGAATAACTATTATTTTCATTTTTTTCTCAAAAACATAGGTTATGACCCATCATTGGAACGAGCTCGTTCCAATGAGGGGTCATAACCTATGTTTTAGAGACAAAATATGAAAAATTGATGAAAATTAATTGACGAGTTTTGAGAATGGCGCTGGCCGTTTTTCGCCGTTACGTTAGGTAAAGGGTTAAATAATATTATTATTGTCAATAATGAAAAGTATTAAACAGAGTAATCGCTTGACTGGACTGGTTACGTGAAATAATTCATTCGAGGCGAGGGACTATATTCTAAAACACTCGTGCGCATTCGCACACTCGTGTTTATACAACGACCCTCACCTCTCATGAATTATTTCACGTAACTAGTCCAGTCAAGCGATTACTCTCTATACATATATATTCATTGCTTCACGTTAAAGTTTGGCCCAGGGAATCATTTTTTATTGAATGCCAGCGGAAAATTGAAAACTTTTATACTACACATTCTGAATGAGTTGCAGGGGCGATTAACGGTGCTTGTTTGTACGCGCGTTCGTTTGTCTATTACCGCATATACCCATCCCTCTGGTCTTTTCACTCATCTGATATTGACAGTTTTTAAAAGAAACTAAAGGAAAACTTGTAACTTTCACTTCATAAATCACTGGCTGTAATCCGATAGTCCACAAGCATTTGTCTTGTGGAAAGTGCACACACTTGTTTTAAGTTGCCACAGTACGGCCGCCGTGGACTGGTCACTTTCCGCGGGTAGACACTACTTCCAAAGACCCAACAATATTGGATTTCAAACACTAATTATAGGAATAATCAACAAAAATTAATTAACCCTTTAACCAACGTAACGGCCAAAACCGGCCAGCGTTATTCTCAAAAATCGCCAATTAATTTTCATTATTTTTTCATTTTTTGTCTCAAAAACATAGCTTATGACCCCTCGTTGGAGCGAGCTCGTCGAGCTCGTTCCAACGAGGTGTCATAACCTATGTTTTTGAGAGAAAAAATGAAAAAAAATTAGTTATTCAAGAATTTGTTTTGCAAGTGTCGTCTGCTTTTCATGTTAGGTAAAGGGTTAATGAAGCACCGGGTACAACTCGGTGCTTCATTAATTACAATTTTGCTGATGATGATTTTTATTACCCTGGTAAACGTGGACATTACTGCCCACGTGTGGTTTACGACCAGTCCACGGCGACTGTACTGTATCTGCCCTCCATGTCCTTGACATCGCTTAAACACATTCTAAGCTTTCTTGTAGTGCAAAGATTGTTTCTTCGGCACAAAACTCATGTATCATTAAGTTGTTTAAAAGGTCAGACGTAAGTCCAGTTGGTCAAAAGGTTGATATAAAACGAACAACATGTATCGGAATTGCCCGAATACTAAGGAATTATCAATACATCGTTCAAGTTCTCAAGCCAGTTCTGTACGAAATTCGAGAGTGTTATGGCCTGGAACCGGTCTAGTTCTTAAAATGTGACTCGTCTATGTTTAGATTGAATCGTTCGGAATAGTTCAGTTGCTCGGGAAAGCGATCCCACTATATTTTTTTCTTCGAATTAACACAAAAAATGTTTTTTACCGTGCTCATCTATGTAACTGCCTGTGAAAAGCCTGTATGTTAAATTTGAGCTTTTAACCCCACTACCGGTGTGAAGCTTCTACTGCAATTACAACGTTTTCAATGGGATTTCCATCACAGTAGTAGTACACCTACAGTAGGAACTACATACAACTTGTCCTTTGACATGACCCAATTTGCCGACTTCGATACATTCACACCTCGCGATGTTTCATTTAAACACACGACGTTTTGCGGTACTATCTACTACGTGCAATGACTTATGAAGTTTAAAATACCTACAATTAAAATATTTAAAATAAAATTTAAGAATTGTTAATAAAAATTTGACTGAAAAAAGCAAGGTAAATTCAATTAAGGTTGACGATGTGTCTAGCTGTCAATCAAGCATTCGCGTGCAGCCAAAAGTACTGCCCACCGGTGCAGATGTAAACAAAACAAACCCATGTGTTTGCGATAGAAAGTATCGTTTTTTCTCCATTTTAAGTGTCAAAGTCGATTATTTATTAAGAGCATGGTATAAATAAAACAAACAGGTACTAGGGACGGTAATCAGATTTTAACCACTCGTAGAATAAGGATCTTAATCTCTCGGCAGAGCCTCGTGGTTAGAACCCGTATCCTGCTCGTGGTTTAAATCTGATTACAGGCCCTAGTACCTATCGTTTCTATATTTCAATCGAGACTTGATTTGACCGAATCATTAGTGATCTTATCAATAACATCAGATACACTTGTTCATAAAATGATTATGAATGTTGACTCGTTCATCTGTAGTTTTATAATTTCGCTGTGTAGTTCCACTAATTGTGTTAATATCTTGATGTTTGCAAGACGAATTAATTACTAATTGATTGGAATATCTATAACTGGGACACAAAGGAATGTCGGTAGATCTTTGTGAGTAAAAGGACATCACATTATATCAACGGTAGTCTGCGTGCAGACTCCACGAAAAGTGGGTTAAACCTTTTACACAACGTAACGGAAAAAATCGGCCAGCGCTATTCACAAACATCGCCAATTAATTTTAATTATTTTTTATCATTTTTTGTCTCAAAAACATAGCTTATGACCCCCCTTTGGAACGAGCTCGCCGAGCTCGTTCCAGTGAGGGGTCATAACCTATGCTTTTAAGACAAAAAATGAAAAAAAATTAGTTATTCAAGAATTTTGTTTGGAAGTGTCATCTGCTTTTCATGTTAGGTAAAGGGTTAACAAATATTCCATAACAGCGTCGAATCCCTAACAGAATTATTGGGGGCCTGAGAACTTGTGCACCGTTATATCCCAAGCGCGTAGTTATGTCTCCCCTTCCCAGAAGGGAGACATATTGTTTCAGTGCATATTCTTCTTCTTCTTCTTCTTCTTCTTCTTCTTCTTTTTCTCATACAAACTTTGTCCGGGCCATTACTTTTTTGTCTTTTGATCTACACCTTAGATACTTGGCATGTGGATGTATCACCATGAGCCGATGTGCAGTGTACCATAGTGACCTTCATGTGACCTTGACCTTTGACCTGAAGGTCAGATTTATCTGGGTTTTTTTAAGGGAAACATCACACAAACTTTGTCCGGGCCATAACTTTTTTGTCTTTTGACCTACATCTTAGATACTTGGCATGTGGATGTATCACCATGAACCGGTGTGCAGTGTACCATAGTGACCTTCATGTGACCTTGACCTTTGACCTGAAGGTCAGATTTATGCGCTTTTTTAAGGGAAACTGTCTGGACCAGAACTTTTTTGTATTTCGAGTCAGGCTTTAGATATTTGGCATGTGGATGTATCACCATGAGCCGGTGTGTAGCGTACCATTGTGACCTTCATGTGATCTTGACCTTTGATCTGAAGGTCAGATTTGTGCTTTCTTCAAGGAAACTTTGTCCAGACCAAAACGTGTTTGTCTTTTGAGCCAGGCCTTAGATATGCACGTGGATGTATCACCATGAGCCGGTGTGTCGCATACTATTGTGACCTTCATGTGGCCTTGACCTCAAGGTTAAATTTATGTACTTCAAATAGGGAGTAATTGTCCAGATCAGATTTTTTTTGTTTTTTGACCAAGGACTTGGTTATTTGACATGTTGATGTGTCACCATGAGACTGCATGTCATGACCTACATGTGACCTTGACCTCTGACCTTAAGGTCAAATTTATGTACTTCAAATAGGGAATAATTATCCAGACCAGAACTTTTTTGTTTTTTGACCTAGGACTTAGATATTCGGCATGTGGATGTATCGCAATTAGACCGCATGTCACATGTAATCATGACCTTCATGTGACCTTGACCTCAAGGTCAAATTTATGTACTTTAAACAGGGAGTAATTGTCCAGACCAGATTTTTGTTTTTGGACATGTGGATGTGTCACCATGATACCACATGTCTGCTACCTTGATGAACTGCATGTGACCTTGACCTCTGACCTCAAGGTCAAATTTATGTACTTCAAATAGGGAATAATTGTCCAGATCAGAACTTTTTTGGTTTTGTGTTTTGACCTAGGACTTAGATGATTGACATGTGGATGTATCACAATGAGACCACATGTCATCATGACCTTCATGTGACCTTGACCTCAAGGTCAAATTTATGTACTTTAAATAGGGAGTAATTGTCCAGACCAGAATGTTTTTTTTTGACATGTGGATGTGTCACCATGAAACCGCATGTCCGCTACCTTGATGAACTGCATGTGACCTTGACCTCTGACCTCAAAAGGAAGGGGAGTCATATGTTTTAGTGTGCTAAAACACTTTCTAGTTTTAAAACTAAAGTAGGCAGCCAGTCTTTCCATGACCAGTGGTTCCATTCATCCCCTGTACACAACAGTCAGTCTTTAGTTGGGTAGTGCTTCCCTCCATATCATGTTAGGCTAACAACATATACGTCGATGTGGGTACAACAATATAGAAGGCACGAATAATGTCTGCAAACTTACTGTATTTGTACATGTTATAAACTGTTGAGCTTTACTGGTAGCTACTGGCACGAATGCCATATTATGTAGTGTCGCAGCAATACTAATGGTAACAGTCTTCAAACTTTTATCCCCAAATATTAACCACTTTGACATTTGACGAATTATGGTTTCAAATTGCCAGTACTCTGACATCTTAATTGCCTGAAACAGACATTCAAAGAAACTTCAGATTAAATAATACAAATACCGGACTGTTTAAAAATATGGTTGAAAAGGGATCGATTGAAAACTAGAAACAATTAAAATTGCGAAAAAAGCGGACAGGAAGTCAAATACTTCCAAACACGCGTCATTTCTCGATATCGTTTTGGAGAGTATTTATCATAAGATGATAAGGCCCCACAAAGTAGATATTCTGTTTCTCATGCCATTTTGTTGTAAAATAGCATGTGATCAAAAGATCATGTTCTTGGTTTGTTTTATGTTTTAGGCCTCGCAATCTACAGAATAGCATGGATGGTGGTGCATTTCGTCCCTTGAGTGCAAGAAGGCTTGCACTTACGGGACAGATTTATCAGTTCGTCGTGTGACAGCCATAAGGTTCTATCTTCCAGTGGAAGATAGAACCTTGAGGTTTTCACACGACGAGTTTTAATAACTTGAGCAAAATATCAGACATAAACCATTTAATTTTTATTTTTTTAAGTTTGCATTGGTTATAAAAAGAGAGCATGTGGCATCAAAAAGATCATGCGAAAGGGCCTGCGAAAGTGATTTTTAACTTTTTTGGGCCTAATATTATGTTGCTGATAGAGTTTTGATTTGTTACCCTCCATCGGACAGTGCTCAGTTATTGATGGATACTAAAATATCGTATCACATCACCAGTTAACTGTTACCAAGACTGTGTAGAATACTCCCAAGATTTTAAACTGAAGAAATGATATTGAGAACACGATATGTTTCATTGCTGCCGATAAACACCTTGAAGATCACTAATTATAAAATAGAAAAATATAGGAAAAAAAACCAATTCTAACAACGAGTAATTCATGACATCTGGGAAGACAGTTTACTCAGGTTTGTGAAGTTCAAGTTCAGATTAAAAATAAAGTGGCCGTCAGTAGGAATTGGGCTTTCCAAACTGTCAGCCCCTGCTAAAAATTCATCAACTCCCATGTTCATCAGAAATGTTGCCATTCTGCATTTGTATTTTGACAAGAAGTCGAACGCCTGAATGAAGTTTACTTGATGAGGCAGAAATGAAGAGATTCACTAATCAGTAAGTTCGTGCAGTTATAGTCTCCAGCCTTGAAATTTTAAAATCTCGCCGTCCGTACGTCACACCCTGAAAGGCTCCTAGGGTATTCAATTCGAAACGTTTAAAGTATGCTACGGTATTCAGGTAGCAACTCTAGATGTGCATGAAGGTTTCGGAATTTTGATTTGTCCCCAGGTGGTTCCAGTGGAACCACTTTTATCGTTGGAAAATCAGTTTTCATCGAAAAGGCTCCTAGGGTATTTAATTCGAAGGGTTAAAACTATGCTAGTGTGTTCAGGTAACATCTCTAGATGTGCATGAAGGTATGGGAATTTTGATTCGGCCCCAGATGGTTCCAGTGGAACCACCTTTATCGTTAGAAAATCTGTTTTCATCGAAAAAGGCTTCTAGGGTATTTAATTCGAAACGTTTAAACTATGCTAAGGTGTTCAAGTAGCATCACTAGATATGCATGAAGGTTTGGGAAGTTTGGTTTGGCCCCAGGTGGTGCCAGTGGAACCACTTTTATCGTTAGAAAATCAGTTTTCATCGAAATGCTCCTAGGGTATTTAATTCGAAACGTTAAAACTATGCTAAGGCGTTCAGGTAACATCTCTAGGTGTGCATAAAGGTTTTGGAATTTTGATTTGGCCCCAGGTGGTTCCAGTGGAACCACTTATATTGTTAGAAAATCAGTTTTCATCTAAAGGCTCCTAGGCTATCTAATTCGAAACGTTTAAACTATGCTGATGTGTTCAGGTAGCATATTTAGATGTGCTCGAAGGTAAAGGAATTTTGATTTGGCCCCAAGTGGTTCCGGTGGAACCACTTTTATCGTTGGAAAATTAGTTTTCATCGAAAGTCTCCTAGGTTATTTAATTCGAAACGTTAAAACTATGCTAAGGTGTTGCTAAGGAAATGCGGGGATACACCATTGTGTGCTTTGCACTCAAATAACTCTATCTTTATTATTGTTATTGTTGTTTTTTTATTATTTATTTTCTCTTTTTTCTGTTTTTTGGTTGTTTTTTGTTGTTGTTTTCTTAACAATAGAATGGCAGTGCTACTGATATCTTTGCAAATGCTGAGACAAAAGCTGATATACAACACTGCAACCTTATTCATTTCTGTCTTTCATTGGGGTCAGAATAATGCGATGAATACGCCGTCGGAATTGGCTGAAGAGCTCTGTCCAACATTATGTTACGTCACAGAATTCCATCGCTGAAGAACTCTCAGTATTATGGGCTTTATTAACCCCTTGTATGCTACTGTGGACATTCCAACACAGTACAGAATTTCTCTGCTACAGAAATAAGGATAATCTGGGCTCATTTAATTAAATTTTCCTCTGGTAAACTGAATGGAATTTTTCACCAATGATTTCAAGAGTTACATTTATGCGAATTTTTCACCAAATCTAGTCATGGCTGCTTTATAGCAGCCATGACTAGATTTGATGAAAATTTTAAAAAAATACTAATCATTGTTCTTGAAGAGCTAAATGGATATCAAGAGAAAGGGTTTATCCTTTTATCTTAGGTTTTGTGGTGTAGCGAAGTTGTTGCAAGCAGAAAAACACACAGTTCATGTGCAGTGTTGAAGCAAACATACTTCATTGGGAGGTGACAGGTAGACAGCCAATCTGGATATGTCATCTCCCAACGGTACATGCATTCGGTATTTTTTATTTTGAAACAATTTCGTTCTTTAGAAATGTTCACTTTGAAACAATTTGGCTCTTTAGAAATGTTTACTTTGTAGAATGTTTACATCGTAAAATAAATTATCTATCTATCTGACGAATAAAATTACGTTTCCTTTTATTCTTTTGAGACGAGCGTCGAGCTCGTTCCAATGAGGGGTCATAACCTATGTTTTTGTGACAAAAATGAAAAAAATTAGTTATTCAAAAATTTAGTTTGCAAGTGTCGTCTGCTTTTCATGTTAGGTGAAGGGATAAGCATATATTCTACACGCCTTTGTGAGGTATCAAAACGTTTTCATACCCATTATGTACCTGTCATTTGTTAAAAAATATTCTTTTACGAGTATATTTTCAAGTTTGTAGGATCAAATCAACACAAGCGTATTAGTAACGTTTTTGGGGATCACGGAGGCTCAGTGATTACGGCATTGAACTTCAAACCGAAAGATTCACTGTTCGATCCCCGTCAGGGATAACTGCGTTGTGTCATTAAGCAAGGCATTTCATCGCGATTGTCAAAGTGGGGGCACGATGTACTAAGGTGTACTGCACATCAATGGTGCACTTGACTTCAATCAATGCTAACCCTGCATGTGCGGAGTTAGTACGTCTGACAGTTGCTCGCCCTTGTTCGGTGGTTCTCCCCGGGCACTGTGTCTCCCTCCACCCGTCAAGCTGTCCGACACGAGGTGACCTTGGCTATCGAAAGTGTCGTTAAATAAATAAATAAATAAATAAATAATAAATAAATAAATAAATAAATAAATAAATAAATAAATAAATAAATAAATAAAAATAAATAAATAAATAATATTAACGTTTCTGTGGATATTGTTCATTTTGTGCACTCACAAAAGAGACAAACTGCATTGGTGTTTTCGTTCGTGGTGGGAATCATGCCGCGTCGAACTTTGAGTAATTTATAAATCAGTGTTTGGGTGTCTGAAGCTTTGTGTCTTTTTTCAATTGCACACGCTAGAGCTCAAGATCAAATTAGACCAGATGTGAATAAAATAAATTTTCACTTTTTTGCAAACCGCATGAACCCTTCAGAAACCTTCGCGAAGTTTTAAATTACTTAGTGGGATAATTTACCATTTTGATTGTGAGAGCAGTGTCATGTCGGTTGTTTTTACCACATAATTATGCTCGACCCAGGCTCAAATATCTGACAAGTGATATTTCATTAAATGAAAGTGTCAGTGACACTGTAGTTTAACTCGACTGTTTGGGGTTTGATGAAAACGGTAATGTTCAGTGTTTATGAGAGGATTATGAAATAAGACAAGAATTATGATAATCGAGAATATGCCAACTTCTGTCCCCTACAAGCAATGTTTTGTATGAGAATAATTTGAAGTGTAGTCTGTACTAAAGAATTGAGACCTGAGTTGATGCGGTCTTCGCAGTTAACGTATGTCAACCAAAGTTACCAAGTTACAGTAAAATCATTCCAAAACGAGTCATCCTACCAAGATACAATGAAATCCCTACATAAATATGACTCGTAGACTTTGCTGAAGCAATCTAGGTCACGTGCTGATCCGGCAGCGTTCACGGTTGAGCGATCGTGACCAAAATAGTCAGTCTCATCTTGATATCATACCGAGTTAGCCTACCAAGTTACAATGAAATCCCTTCATAAAAACAACATGTAGACAGTGCTGATGGAATCTAGGTCACGTAATAATTCAATCATGTCTCCTCTCAGTCTTCTGTACTTCAGGGTTGGTAGTTTTAGTTTTCGGAGTCTGTCTGAGCATTTGTTATCTTTCAGACTGGGGATTGATTTAGTTGCTCTTTTCTGTACCTTCTCCACCTCCAAAATATCTTTCTGTTTGTATGGGCTCCAGATGCATACAGCATACTCCAAATTCGGTCTTACCAGAGCTTGGTACATTAGTTTAAAAGTACTCTCATCAAGATATGTGAATGATCTCCTTATGACACCCATCATTTGGTTGGCTTTCTTTGTTTGAGCTAATACATGTGTCTCGTAGTTTAATCGATTATCAACTATTACGCCTATATCTTTCTCGCCATCCGATTTGCCCAGCATAATTTTGTTTCTCTTGTCACCCAGCAGAAAATAATTTCTCTCCATGTTGTTATGCTCTTTCTTAGATGATACAGTCATGTATTTACACTTCTGAGGATGAAACTTTAGCAGCCAGGTATCAGACTATTTCTGTAGTGCCATCAAGTCTTCTTGGATGATTTCTTCATCTTTATCTGTTTTGATTTGCCTGTATAATTTGGTGTCGTCTGCAAACAAGTACACTTCTGCGTCTACTACATCTGGCATGTCATTTATATGGAGGGCAAATAATACGGGTCCGAGCACACTTCCCTGGGGGATACCACTGGTTACAGATTCCCACCGTGAGCTGCATCCATTTACTATAACTCTCTGTTTTCTGTCATCTAGAAAGCTTTTAATCCACTTTTGAACCTTGCCAACGATCCCGTAACTCTCCAGTTTGCTTATTAGTCTTTTATGAGGCACCTTGTCAAATGCCTTCATAAAGTCCATGTATTTTACATCCAATGATCCTCCTTCATCGAGTATAGAAGCCCAGTAGTTCATTACTTTGATTAGCTGTATTACAGTTGATCGTCCCGAGATAAAACCGAATTGCTTCTTGCTAAATAATCTGTTGTTTTTCATGTGGCAAACCATTTCTTCTCTAATTAGTTTCTCAAGGAGTTTACAAAGTACACTAGTAAGACTGACAGGTCTGTAATTTCCTGGGGCAGATTTATCGCCCTTCTTAAATAAAGCAGTAATGTTAGCAATTTTCCTTTGTTCTGGAACCTGGCCAGCTTTTAGTGATGTGTTGAAGAGTATTCTTAGTGGATGGCAAAGTTCCTCACTACACTCTTTTAAGATTCTAGGATGTACCTCGTCAGGCCCCTGCGACTTCTGTGGGCTTAATGATTTCAACAATTTCTTGATTTGGTCGACTGTGAAGTTTGCATCTCTTAGCTCATGATTTACTTCAAGTTTTGGAAGTGTGGGAATTTCTTTGTCTGTTTCTATTGTGAAGACACTGGTGAAGAATTCGTTCAGTTTATTTGCCTTTTCTTCGTCTGTTTTGAATATACTAACTTCTCCTTGGCTGTTGGTTTCTTTCAGCTCAGCTATTCCTGTCTTGACTTTTTTCTTGGAATTTACATAATGCCAAAATTGTTTGGGATTGCTTTTTATATTTTGTGCTATTGACCTTTCCTTCTGCATTTTGCTTTTTCTGATGAGCCCTTTCACTTGATTTCGCATTTTAGCGTAGTCCTTATATTTTTGGCCTTCTCGGGTTTCCATATATCTTTGCCAGCATCTGTGTTTTTTTTAAATTTTTTGTATAGTTTTTTCATCCAGTGGTAGGAACTTGTGTTTTCTTATGTGATCATATTTGGAGCTGCTTGTTCTTGGTTCGTTCCGTTCAACAACTGTATTGTATTTTTCCATAAATGTCTCTAGCATAGTATTGATGTCCTCTCCCATTAGTACATTATCCCAATCCAGTTTAAAGTCTTGTTTCATCTGCTCGAAGTTAGCCTTTGCGTAGTTTCGCCTTGATGCCTTGTTCTCTTTGTATTCTGTTGAGCAGTTGAAGTTGAAACATAGGGTACAATGGTTACTCTTACCTAATGGACTATTGTATGTTAGATCATCAATTATCTCATTCTCATTTGTCAAGATTAAATCCAGTAGGCTAGGTTTGTTGCTTCCTCTACAGCGAGTAGGTTGGTCTACATGCTGGAACCAATAAATTTCTTTAAGACATTCTAGGAATAATTCTTCCATCATATCCTTACTCGTCCAATTCTCCCAGTCAATATGGGGGAGATTAAAGTCTCCCACAATTAGTATGTGTGTGATCTTCTCTCGTTGCTGTAGCTCTGATATGCTTCTAAGTAGTTTCACTAATTCATTTAAGTTTTTCTCGTCAGATGTAGGGCTTCTATATATACAACCCATTAGCATATTGTTGTTCTGAGCCAAGCTGATTTTAACCCATATATTCTCTTTCAATTTGCTATTTATTTTCAATTCTTTTGCCTCCAGTGTTTCTTTACAGCAAATTGCGACCCCTCTTTTTTATTTTCTTTGTTGTCTTTGTTGTCGTCATTCATAAATAGTGTATAGCCATCTATCTGTCTTTCTGCCAATGTTGATGTCCATCTTGCATTCTTCGATTCAGTCTCTGTTATGGCTATAATATCGGCCTCTTCTCCCACGTTTTGTGTTCTAGCTTTAAGTTCATCAAGTTTGTTCATCAGGTTGTCTGCATTAGTATACAATGTTTTTATATGGCTCCTTTTGAAGGTCTTGTTGAAATCCACTCCCTTAAACGCATTTACATTTCTTCGTAACGTATCTACATGGTTGTTATTTACATTTTTTCTTCTTAGATTCAACTTATCTTTACTCTGATAATTTTTCTGTCCCAGGGTGGACCCCGTAGTATATATTTGTAGTCCCCCGACTGTGACTCCTCATTGAACTTTTTTAGTTCAGCTCTTTTAATCTGATATTCTTCTCGTTCCTTTCTTGTCATATCGTGCTCAATACTGATGTTCCTGTATTTATCATCAGCTGTTGATAGTTTCCTGAGGTTCTTCATAAAGAAAGTTTTGTGTTTCTCTTCTCTGAAGCAGACTTTCATCGGTCGGGGTTTGCTCGTGCCATCATCCTTCTGGCTTCGTTTTCCTAGTCTGACTACTTTGCCCGTCATATCTGGATCAATTTCCACAATTTTACACAGATTTTTTACAAATGTTGTATCTTCTTCGGCTGCCTCGCTCTCAGTACATCTGTATATAATGATATTACATTTTCTATCATCACTATCCCGCAGTTCGGCTATTTTATTGTCAATTCCTTCCATTTTACTATTTGTAGCACCTGAGTGTTCCTCAATTATTTTCACCTCCTCAGACTCAACTTTTTTTTCCATCTTCTTTTCAAGTAGTTCAACTCTTTTTTCAAATTTCTCCAAAAAAGCACTGCATCGTTCTTCGATTTCTTTTTCCATTTTTTAAATTCTTCATGACTTTCCCCTCACATTGTTGGGGGCAGAACCAGTGTAATTCAGAACGTTTCCTCAAAAGTTTATATTCAGCACTTGTAAGATTGAGACATTTCCTACAGAAATGTTCGCTGCACATTTCACATTCCATCAGCTCAGCCTTTTCATCAGAGAAAATGTTACCACATATCTTGCATACCCAACTTTGTTTTGTTGAATCTCGTCTTGTAGCCATTTTGTAGTTTACTTTAAATTGAAATTTATTTTATATTCAGTTTATATTCAGGTTTGGGTCGAAACAGAGCAATCTCAAATTTCGAACCCTGGTTGTCCTATATTCTTCTTACTAATCTCGTCTTGTAGCCATTTTGTAGTTTACTTCAAGTTGAAATTTATTTTATATTCAGTTTATATTCAGGTTTGGGTCGAAACAGAGCAATCTCAAATTTCGAACGCCGGTTGTCTTATATTCTTCTTGCTAATCGGAACAGCCTTAGTAACCAGAGTCTGGCTAGGTCGCTTCCAGGGTGAATTCCATTCAATAAAATGTCAAAATTAATCTTATATTTAGTTTTCCTGTTTCTCTTCTTGGAAGATATCATTAAGTCTTGACTTAGTTTTGGCGTAGGTATGCTTTTTAGATTATGAATGCCTCTATTCAATTCAGTTATAATCACTTCAAGCTTATTATCTTGTTCCGTAAAACGTTCACAATCACGATGACCTTTGTCAAAGTTCCATTTTTTTATTGAGAAGAAAGGGCACTCAATAAAAAGCACCTCATAATGTCTATTGATTCTTAAAATTTTTCGTTTTAATGATATCAAATTTTGAATTGTATATTGCACTTGACAGCTGTTGTTCCTTTCAGGAAGATAAATAAATTTAGACTCTTTATACGTCACTTCACATGTGCCAAACCATAATAAAACAAATGGGTTTGATACTGCTCCTAGAACTGGTACCAGTTCTCGTATGACTCGACTGTCTGTAGTTTTTGCACCACTTACCGAAACAATGTCCAAGTTTACATTATCTGACGAACGAAGCTCATTTTTCAAATATCGTCCTTTACTGTCAGTGACAAGAACAACTCTTTTTCGACACAAACGTCCGTCTCTTCTCTCCGCCTCTTCCAATTTCTCAATTTCCTTCCTAAGTTTGTGCATTGTCATCCTACCAGGGTACAATGAAATCCCTTAGAAATACGACCTGTAGAATGTGCTAAAGCTTTTCGGGTTTCGGGCGCGCGTAGCCGTTACGTTTAACCGATCGCGACAAAAATGGGACGTTCTTATCTGGACATGACCTCTAGCCGGCAATGCAATTTCGTGATGATCGTACAAGAACTACTGGGTGTAGCCTGTGCTAAAGGAAATGTGAACAGACTCACAGACATAACAGACTCATAGACTTCCGCACGCGTGATGGCAATAGCTTATGTTGACCTTGTCAAGTTAAGCTAAAAATTGTGATCAATTCTGTAGTTTCTTCAGATATGAAAATGATTCGTCCATGGGTTCTTTTCATCTCTCCAGTGGGGCATTACAGTATTGATTACATGAACGAAAAGGTTCAGTGAATTAGCTGATTTCAGAAAATTCATTATCAAATTTTTGAAATTTTATTTCCGATAAATAAAATCTATCTGATTTGTGATAGATTACTAAAATCCAATTTCCAGTGCATTGTTGCTCAAACATAATTCTACCTCTGCAGGCCTTTAAATTCTTCCCAACTAACGACGGTAAACACTCTGCCCAAATAAGATAATTGGGCCCAAATTATGCGGAGTTTGAAACTTTTTCTAAAGTTTTGCAGTGTTTCTGCAAAATATGGTTTGGCCAGGTTTCCCTGATGCTCGCAATATAGCTTGGAGCTTAGCTTCGAATCAAACAATGCAATAGATAAATAATTTTTTTTAAAAACCAAACAGAGTTCGCCACAGAAAAGCAATCGGCGTTGACTGTGTCGTTTCCGACACTGTCGACGGCGATTGCTTTTCTGTGGCAAATTCCATATGATCATGCACTTAAAGCTTGAGATCTATTATGTTCGTGTTTGTGGCATTTCTCCTCAGTAAACGCCATGCGTATTTACCTTTGGCTCGACACTGGGAAACTAAAAAGCCTTCTCGAGTAAGTCGAGTAACGTCAAAGGTCGGTGGGATGGAACCAGTGATAATGGCGAAGACCAATAACAAGGGGTTGTAAACTAGCATTTTAAGACGGGGGACCTAAAGCAGACGCCAAGAAGAAGAAAATACCGGTGCTTTTTCTCCAGTCATGCAGGCCATATCCATATTTGCCGTTGTGCCCAAATTAGACTGATCTAAAGGTTTGTGACCTCTGATAGTTATATACGCGCCTTTATGGAGCTCTAATACGCATTGTGGCCTCACATGTCGCGAGTATCATTATAACAAAAGTATTACAGATGGAAGGTATTGGAATTTTAAGTTCGGTATCGGTTTCGGTATTTTTATGGGAGTATATCGTTTGCCACAAGTGTCATTGTCAGTGAGCACAACATTGGCGTTTTCTGCCAAAACAAGTCAGGTCCACAGTAATGTTGTGACTTATTCCAAACACACCTTAACCTTTAAATGCCTATTTCAGGCTACTGTAATCTCACAGCATGTGCCCTTAGCATGCCATCAGCTGGAGACCCTGCTGATAATTGACAAATCCCCTGGGCAGTGATTTCTAGTCAAGTCTTGGCTGGCTTAACAGGCGGCCAAGACTTGACTAGATATCACTGTACAGGTTGCAGCGAGACAGCCCCAGAGACAGTCCAAAATTCTGGGAACTTGGGCATCAGATGGAATTATTTTCGTCAAACTAAAAGATGAATCCGTGCGTCGCCTGACTAATGTCTCCCGGATAAGTGGCCCAGAAAATGAAGTTTAATTTTCCAATCTAGGGGATTGGGTTAACAACTCATTATCATTGTCTCTTTTTGTGTATAAATCCAAATCTTTCTTATCCTACCATTTAGTTTAGTTTCTTCTTCAGAGCATCTCAGTTTTGATACACGGCAACACTAGGTACCACACTGAGTGCACGGGAGAGTGCGGATATATATTGTTTTTTATCAGTATTCTATCGATGTTCTGTTTAGGGAACTACACAGTTGCATTATGCGTAGATGAATGTAGACACCCCGGTTATTAAACTACCCAGTCAGAAGAATTTCTGCCACAATAGACAGCAACAACCATCATGTGATTTGGCCTCGGCGATATCGCGCGTTCATTGTTGATATCTATATGGGCGGGAAAAACGTTAGCACGTCAAATGGACGACTATAGCATAGTTAAACAGTGAAGGCCTGGAAACACCACAGTCTCCTTTTCCAATAGGCTACAGGTACCTTACCTGGTGCAACCCGCTGACCGTTTAAGACATAGACCATTCATTTCCAGATCTGGATAATTCGATTAGGGCTGTCACGATGTTTTAATTTAGGAATCAATCGTCGCAAATAATCGATAATGATCGATTAATCGTACCTAGATGATCCCCTCTCCCTCTCTCTGAAGTCGATAAAAAATAAAGTTCAAGTCAGTTGACCGACCTCCGAAAAACAACGAAGACGATCCTCTTTTAGGTACATTCAAAGCTTTGATGTTCTGACAGTGTAATAATCAAGACCGGTCGGCAGTTGCGAACTTCGCAACTGCCGACCGGTCTTGATTATTACACTGACGGTTCAAAAGTTCAGAACATGAAAGCTTTGATGAATGTACCTGAAAGACAAATGCTTCCAACAGCCTCTTGGGGTTTAACATCGATGTTCTTAACTCTTTACCTTTAGAAACAATAGTTTTTTTCATCAAATTTTCTTTTAATTATTAAACGTCTAAAGCGGGATACAATTTACCGATTATTCGACAACGAAAAATACTAATCGATTTCGCCGTGACCGATCAATAATCGATTAATCGATTAATCATGACAGTACTAAATTTGGTTACAAACGAGTACGATGACTATGAGCAGGGTTCCACCACCTCTCTCATAAAATTTCATAAAATTCCACTAGGTGTGTCCAATGTCGGCGACTTGTCCATTATTATCATTCTCATATACTTATATCCGTTAAAAGATAGCTCAATGCATGCTCTTACTTATGATTCGTAGGTGTTTTGCTTGGGGAACTACGCGTAGATGAACGTGACATTCAAACGTCGGGCTATTGATCTATTCACTCAGAATTTCTGCCAGTATGGATAGCAACAGATAGCGTGCGATCTGGCTTCGGCGAGATGACACTTTCGTTGTTGATATCTATAAAGGCCGAAAACTCATTAGCAAGTTCAACAGAAGCAGGATTGACACAGTAAACCAGTAAAGCCCGGGAAAAACCACAGTCCCCTCTTCCTATGGGTTTCAGGCATGCTATCTGCCACAACCCATACAGGACCTTTATCTCCAGGTTTGGATCACTCGATTACATTCGAGTTGGGTGAATATGAGCAGGATTCTGTCACCCCCCCCCCCAACCCATAAAATCCCATTCGCTGTGCCTGTCGATGTCCAAATTTTTCATATAACTACAGTACGTGGAGAGTGTATTATCACTAAATCACGCGCAGGGTGGTAGTTCCACCCATGCATAACTGCAAATTTGTTGCAAAGCATTACCAGCACAAGCAAAGTTTCAGCCAATGGACCTCCGGGTTATACCCGGAGGTCCGTTAGCTGAAACATTGCTTGTGTTTTTTGTACACATGCACAGAATTTAAAAGTGATACTTTGGGTGATAACTCCACTCCCCGGGTGATTTAGTTACAATCCACTCTCCACATACTGTATATCTGATAAAAGGTAGCTCAAAACATGCTCTAACTTATGATTCGTAGGACTGAAACTATGTGTAGATGAACGTGACAGCCAAATGCCGGAATCCCCCCCCCCCCCCCCCCCGCAAATACATGGCGATGTCTCCAGTAAATACGTTTCCTGTTTTCTATGACACGGCGGCTTTGATCCACCGCCCCCTCTCATAATACCCCATTCGTTGTGCCCAATGTTGATGATCTGTCTATAGGTCTCATTCATGTATATCTGATAAACAATGGACCAAGTACATGCGTTTACTTACGATTATTAACTCGATATTAACTCTGGAAATAGCTCGCGAACAACCACTTCAGTTGCGTGTGGGTTACGTTAGTTATAAAAAAAAAACCTACGCGAACGGGCTGTGGGTTATGGCAGGCTGTGACAGGCCTCGGCAAAGTAATGCGGCATAAGTTTGTCAAACTACTAACTCAGAAGAATTTCTGCCAGAATAGATGCCGACAATTAGCGTGCAATATCGCTTTGGCGAGATGGCACGTTCGTTGTTAGTATCTATATGGGGGGAATTCCGCTAGCACGTTTTGAAAAAATATTTCATATAGCCATCGAATGACCGTTTGGGTCTTCTGTGGACTACGTCAGTTATAAAATACGCGAACGGCCCGCAGGCTACAGCGGGCTACAGCAGGTCACAACAAAGTAATGCAGCACAACTTCATTAAATTACCAACCTAAAGGAATTTCTGCTAGAATCGATCGCAACAACAAGCGCGCGACCCCGCTTCGGCGAGATCGCGCGCTTGTTGTTGATATCGATATGGGCGGGAATCCCATTTGGACTTTAAAAAAGCACGACTGGCTTAGTAAAATCAGAGAAGGGCGGGAAACACCATAGTCACCGAATGACCGTTTGGGTCGTGTGTGGACCACGAAAGTTACAAAATAAGCGAACCGGCCACAGGCTACAGCAGGCTGCAACAGGTCACAACAAAGTAATGCAGCACAATTTCATTAAATTACCAACCAAAAAGAATTTCTGCCAGAATCGATCGCAGTAACAAGCGCGCGACCCCGCTTTGGCTAGATCGCAAGTTTGTTGTTGATATCAATATGGGCGGGAATCCCATTTGGGCGTTCAAAAAGCACGACTGGCTCAGTAAATTCAGAAAAGGCCGGAAACACCATAGTCTCCCTTTTCAGTGGATTTCAGGCATGCTATCCGGCGTAACCTGCCTACGGGTTAAGATATTTGTCCCACATTTCTTTGTATGGATCATTTGATTATAAACAAGTTTGATGACAATGAACAGGTTTCTGTGTGGAAACTGAGACCAGGCTTCAGTTATTATACTTGACAAAGGAGTTGCGTCACACTCAATAAATGAAATAGTTAAAACTATTACTCTGAAATAGTGTCAACTTGCTACGTAATTCCTCAAGTATCAATTCCGTGCGTGCTTGACATCCATACACATTTTCAAGTTGGACCTGGGTCGAGTTTATGCACTCCTTATACGATCCCCTTCGTTGTGCCCAATGTCGATGGTTTGCCCATTATTCCTTCACATATCGGATATAAAGTTGCACAACTACATGCTCATATTTCAGAATCGATATACAAACGAGATGAGAAGCATTCATGGCCATTTCGCCGATAATTTCATTGTTCAGCAAGATGTTCCATCCAGTGAATTGTTGCTGAGATTTATTTTTAATTACTATTATTTTATGATTGCGAAAACATTCGCCAGCCATGTTACTAGTGCGTGAATTTTGTCCTTTCTCCTATTGTACGTTTCTGCATTGCAGTTTAACCATTTCGCTGCTATGTAATTTGGTAATATCCTGTGCTGAACGATATAATGGAGGGAATTGGGTTAAAGTGAAAAAAATGAAAACGCCAATAACGTTCACGTATTTGTAAATTTAAAACTGTTATTATACAGTACGTGGATAGTGTATTATCACTAAGTCGCCCGGGAGTGGCGATTCCACCCAAGCAATAATTGCAGATTTGTTGCAAACCATAACAAGCACAAGCAAAGTTCCTGCCAATGGACCTCCGGGTCAAACCCGGAGGTCCATTGGCTGAAACTTTGTGATTTTTATCCATATGTGCAGAATTTGAAAGTGATACTTTGGGTGATACCTCCACTCTACGGGTGATTTTGTTACAATCCATTCTCCACGTACTGTATATTGGAACAACGTT
This sequence comes from Pictodentalium vernedei, assembly GCA_031216915.1. Lineage (NCBI taxonomy): Eukaryota > Metazoa > Mollusca > Scaphopoda > Dentaliida > Dentaliidae > Pictodentalium > Pictodentalium vernedei. The sequence goes on from CM062292.1 coordinate 332,751,162, forward strand.
GACTGAGTTCAACAATGTTTCCAAAACTACTGCCAGCCACACTCCATAAATCTCAAAAGACGTCTAGTCGACTTGAATTTAGTTCCTATTTAATGGACTGACCATGTAGTGCAAACTTTGCTCCACAGGCCGTAAAATAAGTTTTGTTTTGTTTTGGCACAGGACAACAAAAAACAATTATACATGTTGGGACAAGTTTGGACTATTGAGTTCGTTGTTGCCTCGGGTATTTCGGAATTTACATAGACGCGAAAAATGGTTGAGAGCAAATGGATTAAACATATTTTTATTTGCCATTCAACAATGCAAATCAGGATTGGAGAACAAGTGCTGACCACTTAGAAAACCCTCCGCTCCTGTACAAAGACTAATAGATTACAAAAGGCGAGCAAATGGATAATGTCATATCGTCTGTCGCTTGCATTTCGTATAACATGCGTTCTATTGAGAATAACAACGTGCTATGATATCCATTCCATGTACATGTACGTGGTATCTCCGTACTGAGTACGGACTTATCGCACAGGCTGTCAACAGTTGGTTCCGTACTCAACATGGGCCTGTAGCAGCGGAAGGGCTAATAAAGGGTTGTTGTAATACCCCCACCGTTATCCATATTTGTGCATATACCCGCCTCCCACAAAGTATTCTTTCAAGATGCTACATACCCTGACTGTGCAAGAACTGGTATCCCGCCACTCACCTTTACATTGGTAAATGTACTTGTTCAATTACTTACATTTTTATAAATACACACATATACCCGCCCTCCCGCAAAAGTGGCTCAAATCACACTTCGTTAATATCAGTATAACAACGGGGTCCTAGCTCCTCCCCAAATTAAATTAAACATTTCTTGAACATGACCATACCTGCCAATAATTTCTAAAGTGAAGAAAATGTAAATGATGTGGAGTATTACCTACGAGTTGTAACTAATGTATTTGTATCTCCCAGTTTATTTGTAAATGTTACTGCTATTTTAAAAAATCTCCGATTGATAATCTTCTTGCATGTGGAATAACTTATACATATACCTATTTCGAGATTCTTCATCGTCTCCCCGATCTAAATTGCGGTATCTGTGTATCCTTTAAAATACACTTTTACCTTGTTTTTTTTTTTGCACCTGGTAATGGTGCTGACCACGCTAGGGGGCTACACACATCACCTCTGTGGGCTGCTGTGGGCCCCAATCTACAAATGACAAGCTGTTCATTATCAGGCTTGGCCAGAGCAGGTGTACATATATACGGGAACAAATTTTCATTTGAATTGTTCCCAAAATATTGTCTGCACATTTTCTACATTTCGAACAAGACACCCACCCCCTACTAACGTGTGACATTTTCCCAGTTTAAGCCCAATATTCTCACATATAAAGCCTCCTGACGTTGTATTTATGTTAAGAGTGTGATGTACAACATCATCTTTAAGGTTTCAAACACAAATGATGGTATATATTAACTGATATATTGATATATTTTTAAAAAATTCAAAAAATTGCACAAGTTGGAAATGCACATTTTTGGCGCACTCAAGAGACCCACCCACCCCCACGTCACGTCTTGCAAATTTTTGGTGGCCTCCCCCTGTATACAGTGTAAATCAATTTCCGTGACTGTGACATGGAGTATAGTTCTACCTGATAATGGTGGGTAGCATAACGTTGGATGAGATCCAGACAAAAGCAGAATTCGATTTCATCAGCCAATACATCGGTAGGATACCCGACTCAAGAGACGCGGACGATACCCCATTTCAATACCTCAGAGGGGAGTGTGCATATTACTCACCTGATGACCTTTGCTCTCCACAAAGTAACTCGAAGAATACATTCTCCCTCTGTCATATAAATTGTCAAAGTATCAATGCTCACTGGGACTCGCTCAGTGAACTCATGTTCAACATTCGGGAATCTGGTAACAACTTTGACATTATTGGGTTAACTGATTTTTTTTCAAATTAGGCAACCCACTTCATATACCCTAAACGGATATCAACCACTTCTGTACAAATGTCGCCTTCCAGAAGACGACGGACGAGATGGTATCGGACTTTTCGTTAAAGAAAGCATCGAGTTCAAAATTCGCGATGACCCTGGATGACCTGTCCATTTTTATTCCCCACATTTTGAATCCATCTTTATTGAAATAGAAATCAATAAATCAGAAAGGGTTATTGGAATCATCTACAGACCTACATCGAATAACGGGATTGTTATTGCAAAAAAAAAAACAAACGATTTTTACCTGAAACATTTTCCGGTAGTTGTAGCATCAGCTATTTGCCAGCCTTTATCGAATTTTACATTGTAAATTTTCACAGTGTGCATCTCAAAGTGTTAAGCATAGGGGCAGTTAAATAATACATATTCGAAAATACTGCTATACCCCGGGAAGTGTAGCAGTGCTTGATAACTGTGGTAAACATTTTTTTGTTTTATTGGTGAAATAGTCATAGTTACAAATGCTTTGTGTGGAAGTCTCCTAGACTTGGCAGTATAGATAAAAGCGATTGGCTAAACCGAACTACTTGCGTTGCGATCATGTTATAGCCACAGATGCTTAAATTGAATAAATAAATAAATACATCACTGTTCTAAGATTTACATACCTCTTTCAATATATTCATAATACATGATTCGTTACAGATCATTAGAACTTGTACGTCAGACAGTTTCATTATTTCTGTTGCATCCAGGAGAGCTTTCCTAATTTGGTCTTCAGATCGTAATGCGTCGGCGTCATATACAATAATCTTTGAATTAAATGTATCAAGAATCGAAGTGTCAAACAATACATCTGATTCTGAAAAAAAGATGTCAAATCTTAACCCTCTGCACACTGTTGTCGAAATATTAAAATTTCCTGCCACAATTTTTTCCCTAAAGCTTCTAGGAATTTAACCCTTCATTTGTTTCTTTTTTTGTCTCGGTCAAAGGAGAATGAATTGGTTAAATTCCTGGTTGCCTTATCGGACGATTTTGCTAATTTAAAATTTCGATATTTTGACATCTGGTGTATGGCGGTTTAAGAGAATGTACCTGGAAACAAATTTCAACAACTCTTGGTAATACACCTGCTGCCTGATCATCTGAACTAATATGGCTGATGGGGCTGTGTTATTCCAGAAGTTTGAAACGTGGTGGCTCAGTGGTTACGGCATTGAACTTCAAACCGAAAGGTCCACCGTTCGATCCCCTGAAGGGATAACAGCGTTGTGTCCCTGGGCAAGGCACTTAATCCCGATTGCCCACATGGGGACACGGTGGCGCTGGGTACTAAGGTTACTACTGTACGTCGATTATGCACTTGCTTTCAACCACTGCTAATTCTGCTTGTGTGTAGTTAGTACGTTGGGGAGTCTGACAGTTGCTCGCCGTTGCTCGCTGGTTCTCTCCGAGTACCCCGGCTTCTTCCACCCGTAAAACTCTCCGACATGAGGTGACCCTGGTTGTCGAAAGTGAGGTTAAACCCCAATAACTAAATAAATAAATAAATTTATAAATTCTCGAAGTTACCTCTTAAATATTTACTGATCCTTTGGCTACAATCGCTGTAAGGTACACGCAGTGCTTATTTACTGTGGCAAACAAATTCTGTTTCTCAGATGACTCAGTAACCGATACGGGGGCGCGGTGGCTCATTAGGTAGAGGTGCAGGCTGCAAGCCGAGAGATCCTCGGTTCGAATCCCACCTGCGTTCTGTCCTTGGGCAGGACACTTCACCCCCATTGCCCACGTAGGGGTACGGTGACGTTGTGTACTAAGGCGTACTGCACGTCAATGGTACACTTGTCTTCAACCAATGCTAACCCTGCTTGTGTGGAGTTAGTATGTTGGGGAGCTGTAGTTGCTCACCGTTCCTCGGTGGTACTCTCAGGGTTCTCCGACCTCCTCCACCCGTAAAACTGTCGAGGTTATGATTAGCTATTGTGCAGAAATATGTGACCTTAAACACCAATAAATAAATAAATAAATAAATAAATAAATAAATAAATAAATAAATAAATAAATAAATACCGGCTGGGAGGAAGTCCTCAAATGCGCGTAGCATTGGTATAAACGATTGTCTAAATCTGGCTTAAAACCTGGTTGTGATCATAATTTAGTCAGATAGACTAGGGCGGCCATAAACAAAAAAATACAAAAGGCCAGAAGATCGGCACCATGTTACCGAGCATGTTATTGGAATGTTAATTTGTTTGTTTGTTGGAGTATAGCAACACTTTCAACAGCCAGGGACATATCGTGTCGGATATTTTGAGGGCAGAGGAAGTCGGGAGTATTCGGAACTACCGACCATGCAACAAGCAACTGTCAACCTCTTCAACTTTCTAACCGGACACAAGTAGAGTTCGCAGCGGCTAAAGGCAAGTACACCATAGACGTGCAGTACAACTCAGAACTCAGCATCGACGTGTCTCCCCCTCCCCACCTCCCGGGGCGCTCCCTACTACAGTACAGTCACCGTGGACTGGTCGTAATCCACGCGTGAGCAGTGATGTCCACGCATGCATTACAGCAATAAAAATCATCATCAGCAAAATTTTAATTAATGAAGCACCGGGTTGTATCCGGTGCTTCATTAATTAGATTTTTATGATTTTTAGCTCACCTACATCTGTAAGATGTGGTGAGCTATTGTGATAACCTCGGGCGTCAGCGTCGGCGTCCGGCGTGTCCAATATTGTAAGAGTTAATGTTAAGGTGAATTTCTCAAGCATCAGTGGGCTCAGGCCTTTGATATTGCATATGTAGGTTCTAGGGGACTATTAGAACAGTATTTAACCCTGAAACTACGACTTTTTTCCAAATTTCAGCTAAAATTTTCTGCCAAAAGTTGTTGTAAGAATTTGCGTTTAGGTGTTGTAAGAATTTGTGTTAAAGTCAGCTTTTGTGCAGATTGTGCTGGTTTAACTTCTCATTACTGTTGATTTTCATATTTCAATAACAACTGTAGGTATTAACCCTACTGTATGCAGAAATTTAACGAAAATTTTCTTTTTTTTCACTCAAAATGTTCATGTTTTTCTCGGACTTAGTAAATTTTAAGTTGTAAAACTTTGTGTTTAAGTGAGTTGTGTTTCTATGTGTCTTTCCAGGTGATTAATATTCTACACTTGGGTTACTGAACTCCATTGCAGTAATATTTAACCCTCATTACATGCATATTTGAGGAATTTGAGGCTGATTTTCTGCCAAAACTTGTTGTAAGAATTAGCGTTTAGGTGTTGTAAGAATTTGTGTTAAAGTCAGCTTTTGTGCAAATTGTGGTGCTTTAACTTCTCATTACTGTTGATTTTCATATTTCAATAACAACTGTAGGTATTAACCCGACTGTATGCAGAAATTTAACGGAATTTTTTTTTTTTTTTCAGTCAAAATTTTCATGTTTTTCTCGGACTTAGTAAATTTTAAGTTCTAAAAGTTTGTGTTAAGGTGAGGTGTTAAGCTGAGTTCTCAAAGATCAGTGGGCTCAGGCCTTTGATATTGCATATGTAGGTTGTAGGGGACTATCAAAACAGTATTTAACCCTGATACTACAACTTTTTTCCAAATTTCAGCTAAAATTTTCTGCCAAAAGTTGTAAGAATTTGCGTTTAGGTGTTGTAAGAATTTGCGTTAAAGTCAGCTTTTGTGCAGCTTGTGCTACTTTAATTTCTCATTACTGTTGATTTTCATATTTCATTAACAACTGTAGGTATTAACCCTACTGTATGCAGAAATTTAATGGAAATTTTCTTTTTTTTCAGTCAAAATTTTCATGTTTTTCTCGGACTTAGTAAATTTTAAGTTGTAAAATTTTGTAAACTTTGTGTTTAGGTGAGTTGTGTTTCTGTGTTTGTTTCCAGGCGATTAATATTCTACGCTTGGGTTACTGAACTCCATTGCAGTAATATTTAACCCTCATTACAAGCATATTTGAGGAATTTGAGGCTGGTTTTCTGCCAAAACTTGTTGTAAGAATTAGCGTTTAGGTGTTGTAAGAATTTGTGTTAAAGTCAGCTTTTGTGCAGATTGTGGTGCCTTCATCTCTCATTACTGTTTATTTTCTCATTTCAATAACAACTGTAGGTATTAACCCTACTGTATGCAGAAATTTAACTGATTTCTTTTCTTTTTTTCAGTCACAATGTTCACGTTTTTGTCTGACTTACTCAATTTTAAGTTCTAAAAGTTTGTGTTAAGGTGAGGGGGATTTTTGGGACTTATATTCACTTTCTTTAAAAAAAATTTTTTTAACTTTTTTTTTTTTTAATACTTTCTCATACTTGTTACTAGTAACATTAAGGCTTATTTTAGTTGTTGATGTGATGTATTTTTGTTGGGACTTATAGTTACTTTCTTGAATGAATGTTTTTCCGCAACTCCTCTTTAACCAATGAATGTACTTACAATTTCATTGATTTATGAAAGCCTTGAATGAATGTTTTTCCACAACTCCTCTTTAACCAATGAATGTACTTACAATTTCAGTGATTTATGAAAGCCTTTCCTAATTCTTATTTATGATTTAATATCTGGCCTCACGATTCATATTCTTAATCATAAACATTTCTAAAAGAAAAAAAATGCTTTTATATCCAATGATTTTATGTTGAATTGATATATAATAAATGTAGAAATATAGAATTTCCAAAGCCATCACATAAACCACATTAATCATTTGATGCCTAGTTAATGATTTATATTAACTAAATATTAGGCATGTTACATTGGAACGACATTATCAAGTGCGAATGTAGGTGAGCGTTGGGATGTAACATCCCTCTTGTTCCAGTAATTATTGTTTGGAATCTAAAATTATTGCGTCCGTGGAAAGTTTGGCCAGTCCACGCCAGACGTTCTGTGACTTTTCAGTTCTTCAAACAGGAAAAAGGTGTGGGTGGGTTACATAATCATGAATAGTGACACAGAGACGTCACGGCTTGTCATATTTCCAAACCATTAGAATCGATAAATGGAATCTGAAAATATATTCCTTCACAAACACTGCTTTGTCACGCAACGCTTCAATATCGACCTATCGAATATTAACTGTTTCGACACCGGTGCTGCACAAATGTGATCAAACGAAAACTCCCAATGCCTTTGAAAATACGATCAGGTCTGTCGCTTCATGGTCAAATTGTTCAGTTTGAACAACTGAAGTATACTGCATCGTTAGTCTACCTTAAACCGTGGTGACGACTGCATTGAAAAAAGTTCACCCATTTCGTATAAAATATTGTTTAATAATGCGCAACGTGGGCAACGTGACTGCCATTTTTTGATAATCACTGTTCACTTAAAATCGCGATTGAAATTTTATATCTTCATTTTTTACCTTAAAAACTTAACTTATGAACTCGTCGAGCTCGTTTCAATTACGACCCGTAAGCTATGCTTTTGAGGCCCAAAATGGAACTCTTTTAGTAATTCACAAAATTTATATTTATGACTAGCCCTTTACCCAACACGAATAGTTGACAATACTTACAAAGAAATTCTCGAATAACGTAACTAAAAACATAGCTTAAAACCATCGCTTAAGACCCTCATTAGGAAGAACTTAACGAACTCCTTCCACAGAGGGGTCAGAAACTGTTTGTAGAGACAAAATTAACAGAAATAATCAAATGGTAATAGGAATTTTTGCGTGTGAACAGCGCTGGTCCTTTTTTTTTTTCGTTTCCTTAGGTTAGGGGTTAAGAAACATTTTACTACTGCTGAAAGGTTACCCTTGTTTTCCTTTGTTCCTCTTCTTTGTACTCTTTTCATCTTCTTCCTTCACATGCAAAATTTAAACAATATCATGTGTCGCCGCTTGGCAGTTTGACTTCCCTTGCTCATCATTCTATGACTAGAATTACCACCAACTTTCTCCCCAGTTTTGTCCCTGGCAGGGGTGTCGAGTCCTTGCACTCGCGGTTACCAGCGGGTGTCGAGTACGATACGATCAAGTCAAATATGAATGATCTCTCATGAATTTGCTCTCAGGTCTACATTCTTAGGGCCTCTAGGCAGCCCTTACTATACGTGTATGGATGTGGTGCCCCGGCTTGGTTGGTGATCAAGTTACTGGCCGACCATAGGCCATGCGTGGGTTCAAGACGGCGATATATGAGTCCATCTACTGTTTTATACCACCTTTTTGTGTAAATTTATGAATGACTCGGGGAGATGACAACATAAGCACCTAGCTTTCTGTCAGGTCCCCCGATTACTTAGCAATTTGTTTTTTTTAGCTCACCAACTTTAGTTGTGTGAGCTTATGGCATAGCTCGATCGGTCGGCGTCAGCGTCAGCGTACGTGTCCAATAATGTTAAAGTTTCTGTTTAGGTCACTTACTCGCCCTATTTCCATATCATGGCCTTTATAATGCTGCTATATGATGATTATTATCATTCTAGCATGATTTAACCCCTCATAAACTGCATTTTAAACATTTTTCTTGACATTTTTATTTGCGTTTAGTTTTCTGTTCAGCTCAGAATTTCATGTTCAACTGAGTGTTTAGGTCATTTGCTGTGTTCCTTCTCTTCCTACGGTACTTATATTCCTCATACATACTCCTCATTATCATTGTTCCATGATTTAACCCTTCTTCAGTGAATTTCTTCAAATTTTGAACGTTCAGTTTTCTGTTCAGGTCACACTTACATATTTTCAGTGTGTTAAAGTTTTTTTTTAGTTCAGCTGTCGACACCCTTTTCATCCCATGGCCATTATATTGCTTCTATATGGTGTTTATTATCAATCTATCATTATTTAACCCCCGCCCAGTGCATTCTAAACCATTTTTTAGCTACGTTTACTTTTCTGTTTAGCTCAGATTTTAGGTTTAATTTTGTGTTCAGGTCAGCTGTTGTGTTCCTTCTCTTCTCATGGTGTTAATATTCCTCATACACGTTCCTCATTATCATTCTAGAATCATTTAACCCTGGTCCACTGAAGTTCTTCAAATTTTTCACGCTCACACTTACACACTTTCAGTGCGTTAAAGTTTCTGTTTAGGTCAGTTGCTGACACCATTTTCATCCCATCATCCCATGGCCTTTATATTGCTTCTATGTGGTGCTTATTATCATTCTATCATTATTTCATCCTCACCCAGTGTGTTTTAAACCTTTTTCTTAACATTTTCTAGTTGTGTTTACTTTTCTGTTTAGCTCAGAATTTCATGTTTCACCTAGTGTTTAGCTCACCTGCTTTGTTCCTTCTCTTCCTATGGTGCTTATATTCACCATACATCTTCTTCATTATCATTCTACCATGGTTTAACCCTTGTCTAGTGAATTTCTTAAAAAAAATTCTTCCAATTTTGAACATTTAGTTTTCTGTTCAGCTCACACTTCGAAATTTTCAGTGGGTTAAATTTTTTGTTTACATCGACTGCTGACACCCTTTTCATCCCACGGCCATTATAATGCTTCCATATGGTGCTTATTATCATTCTACCACTATTTAACCCTTACACAGTGTGTTTTAAACGTTTCTCTTAACATTATTTAGTTACGTTTACTTTTCTGTTTAGCTCAGTGCTTCATGTTTAACTTAGTGTTTAGGTCAGCTGCTGTGCTCCTTCTCTTCCCCTGGCACTTATATTCATCATACTCGTTTCGCAGTATCATTATTCCATGATTTAACCCTTCTCCGGTGAATTTCTTTAATTTTTTCATCAAATTTCGAACGTTAACTCTTCTTTTTACTTCACACTTACACATTTTCAGTGTGTTACAGTTTCTGTTTAGGTCAGCTGTCGACACCCTTTTCATCCCATGGCCTTTATATTGCTTCTATATTGTGCTTATTGTCATTCTACCATTATTTAACCCTCGCCCCGTGCATTCTGAACCTTTTTCTTACCATTTTAGCTACGTTTACTTTTCTGTTTACCTCAGAATTTCATGTTTAAGTTTGTGTTTAGGTCAGCTGCCCTTTTCCGTCTCTTCCCATGGTGCTTATATTCCATCATACATGTTCCTCATTATCTTCTAGCATCATTTAACCCTTGTCCAGTGAATTTCTTCAAATTTTTCATCCCATTTTTAATGTTAAGTTTCCTGTTTACCTCACACTTTGACATTTTCCGTGTGTTAAAGTTTTTGTTTAGGTCAGCTGCCGACACCCTTTTCATCCCATGGCCTTTATATTGCTTCTACATGTATATAAAATTATTATTTTTTCAGTTTTACTTTAAAGAGGTTGTGTTTAGGTCAGCTTTGTCGTATGTTATGAGCCTGTTTGATACAGTTCTTGTGTTTGCCAAAGTTACTATCAAAGAGTAATGTTGGTGAGCTTTTGGGCGTTGGCGTCCTTCTTGTTTTGGTTGGTATATGTTATATTTGTTGATGTTCAATATTATACAGTTACTTTTTTGGTTTTCAATCCTGTAACGTATAGCATATTCATTGAATAAAAAATATTGTTTTTACTAAAGGTCTCCAATAAACATGGTATACAGACGGACAGCTTTATCGGAACATTTTGACGATAATTCCACGCTGAACGATAAAGAATACTCTTTCACTGAAACATGTTTATTTGAATTTGAAATAAAGGATGCGGTGTTGTGTAACAAAATCATTACTCAAATGTTTAAAAAAGGAAACCCGAGACACCGTGTGCTTCTGAAAACGATATTGAACCTTGGAAATTGGGTGTGTAACTGTCACAATTGCCTTTACACTCCAATGAATATCCAACTATATAGCGCTAAGTTGAAATGCATGTGTCAGCAACTAAACATGCCGATGAAGTAGATAATGTGATATCAGCGTTTTTTAAAAGTATTCAGGAACCGCGGGGTGGGACCTGATCGGGCTGTAGCTCCCGTTCTTTTTTAGAAAGTGTGGTATTTTGAGCAGAAATATAATCAAATTATTAGTGAACTTTCATAACTATTACTAGGTGAAAACAAAACAAAGTGTCCAAAACTTCCAACCATGTATAAATTGTGTTGTTTGTCTTACCTTCAGCTACACACGACTTCGCTTTGTGCCTAGTCTCACTCTAAGTGAAATTGTGAGTTACTTATTTACCCTTTACCTAACAGAAAGGCAGAGAACACTTGCAAAAAAAAAAACTTGAATAACTAATTTTTTTCATTTTTTGCGTCAAAAACATAGCTTATGTCTCTCACTAGAAGGAGCTCAGAGCCCGTTGAGCTCATTCCAATGAGGGTCATTTTGAGACCAAAATGAAAAAAATAATGAAAATTGAATGGTGATTTTTGTGAATAAACATTTCACTTTCGCGTTAATTTTAGTGAACGATTTAAAAAAAAAATCTGAAGTATTCACCCCATTCCCACAACCCCCCACCCCACAATACACACATACAAATAATCGAACCTTCGATTCAGTCAGCCCCTCTACTTTCAAATCGTTCCGCGGTCCTTGTGAACACTTATAGAAAAAAAATGTGTGGGGGACGCATTCATCCGTCTCTGGTTTTCTTAAAATTTTGGGGGGTTGACACCCCACTTACGTATACTGTTTTCTTAGTTCTGGAGTTATAGTTCATTGTTAAAGGCTCTGAGTGGCAAAAACAACCGTGCTGATATCGAATATATTCATTCACCTCTGTTAAACTTAACACGCCAAACTTAAACGGGTAAACTACATATCGAATCCTTTTTTTATACATTTCACTTGCAGGTTAATTCAAGGGGAAAATTTTTAAGATGAAAATCACGCTAATAGTATAGCATGTATGGATCGTCCCTTATTGGCAGGATTTATCCTCGAAAGTATCCTCGATAGGTATCCTCAAATAATACAATACCAGGCCATAGGTATCCTCAAATACTGAAATGATACTAAGAGGGATAGTAAATTATACCTCATTGAGGGATTTGTTAATGGCCCTCATGCCCTCAAAAGAAATGAGGCTAAGAAGGATAGTAAATGAGGCCTCATTGAGGGTTTTGTTATTGCCCTTGTGGCCTCATACGACTAAAACAAGATTCCATAACCAGAGACGTTTCACAAAAAGGGATTCCATGGGGCGTGGACATTAGATATAGAGGTGATGAGAATCGTATAGGACTTCGTTGTAATAAGGGGAGATAACTCTGCTTACAGATTATGTGAGATGAAGCAATGTGATTGGTTAGTTAGCGCCAGTAAAGTGAACTGATTGGGTGATCTAGATAAATGAAAAAACAAGAGTACTCGGAATAGGATCAGAACTAACAAGAACAGACCTGAAATTGCTAAATATAGTAACAATAAGCAAAGCGGTTCCAGTTGATAGGCTCTTTTATTCTACTGAAGTATACTCCGATTCAATCGAACTCACCCCGGGGGCCTTCTCGGCCCTGTAGCACTACGTGCTAAGCCGATGAAATGGGGAATCCGTAGTAAATAAAGTCAATTTCGGTGATTTGGAGGGATTGTCGGGTTTATTTGGGTAATTCTACGAATCGGAAAATTACTCTTGTACAAAGGAACATACCCTCCGAACATACCCCTGCCCTATGAGAAGCCTTTGGCTCACGTAGCAACCACGTGCTAACATAGAAACCAAGATGGCGGCCTCCAGTATACAAAATGGACGACGGAAACACGTATCACCCTAACAACACGTGCTGTGCATACGCACTAACACCACGCATCACTATGGAGATGACGTCACAAGATGGCGGCTCACGCGGGTTACCATGGCAACACAACATGGCGCCACTAGGTCACGTGACTATGACGTCACATGAGATCCTGCATGAGATCCTGCATGAGATCCTGCCAATAAGGGACGAGCAATACATGCTATACTACTCACGCTGAAGCATTCCCAATCAACCTTAGATTCAGTCAGCCCCCCCCCCCCCCACACACACACACTCACACACCCCACACACACTTTCAAAATCGTTCTTTGATCACTGTTAACCCTTTGAACACTGGTGGAATCTTCCATGCCAGTTCAATGGCAGCAATTAGAAAAGTGCATATTCATTATTTGGGGTAGATTAATCAATATTCTCAACGTGCAGCCTCGAGGCTGCACATTGAAAATATTGATTGGTCTGCCCACACATTTACTGAACAACCATCCTATTTAATGATGTTATGACGTATCGTGTTCTTGGCCGGAAAAGTGGCCGCTAGGGTTCAAAAAGTTAATTAAACAACTTGTTAAGCGGGAATCTGAATCTAAATTTTGTGTTCTTAAGAGTACCAAAATCACTTTGTACTTGTTGCACAAACTAGGCGTGTATTACATCGCCAGGTGTATAAGAAAATAACAGTTTACCTTTATCTGTTTGTATAAGAACAAACAAGTTGTTTGTCTTCATCAGTGATATCACACTCGCTATAATTCGACTCCTGCTGTAAATGGGTTCCATTGACGTATCGAGCCAAGTCGAACAGTTTGAGAATTCCGTAAAGGTATCGTCGATCAAACAGGAGCATTCCAACTTAAATATAACTTGAGCTCTGTCACCACATATACATTCCTCTCTCAGGAGATCAGGTGGAACTTCGTTTGAAAAAATGTTCCTTGCAGGCCAGTGTATCACGTGGATCCCTTTTAATTGCAGCGGATTGTACACGGCTCGGAACACTTGTGTGTGTGAATTGATAATAACAATTTCGGATTCATTTTGGAATAGTTTACTGACTGAAATAGATTAAAAAAATGGACTTATTTTTCTTGAAATAAAATATCGTAACTTAGATTGACTAAAAAGTGTGACGTAAATAATGCCCGTTATTGTCTTGAATTATTTACACCCTGGAAAAGCCTGGTGTGAAAACATGAAAACATGAATATGCAGGGAGTGTGATCAGTTTTAAAATAGCTCCTAAAATTAGATATAGACAGAACGGTATTCACGTTCGAACTGTCATTTCTCATCGCACGAGATCGATTTGGGCGGAGGGATAATATTGAAGGAGAAATTATCCCTCCGCTCAAATCGATCGTGTGCGGTGAAAAATGACAGTTCGAACGCGTATGCTGTTCTGTATTTATTGCACACGTCAACAGCTTACTAAAACATATTAAAAACATAAATTATTGCCAAAAATAACCCAAACATGAAAAAGAAATAGTTAAATAGTCCGCGCACATGTTCCGTATTGTTCAAGGACAATACAAAAAAAATTATTGTTCGCTTCGGTTTTTGCAGAAAAAGCGTGTATTTTATGAAAATGAAAACATAGGCGTGCAATAAATAATAATAGTATGTATAATTTATTTATTTATTGGTGTTTAAGGTCACATACTTCTGCGCAATGGCTCAGGCAATCGTGACCAGTGGAGTTTAAGTCAAGGTCAGTCAACAGTTTATTCCCCATATTGCCAATTTTAGAGGACTCGCACCCCAAGCATTAGTGACTGGGTCCTATTTACCAGTAAAACGGTGCTTGTTTACCACAGTAGACAAGTACTGCCCAACTTCTTGGAGTTTCCGTGGGGTACTAGTAGTAGTAGTAGTAGTATGTGTAAAAATGATGACGTTGTTGTTTGGTAGCCTCCTGTACACTGATGTCAAATGTATAAAATTTCAAGCAGCAAATTTTTCCCATAATACATCATTGAACATAAACAATTCAATTTTGTTTGACAGAGCTCAGTGAGCTCTGTCAAACAAGATTGAAGGGTTAAATTCCTAGTTGCATTGTGGAAAGAAAAGTGCGGGGTAAAATTTTGATATTTCGTCATTAGTGTGCAAAGGGTTAAAAAAATCAAGTTTTATTTTCAATATTACGGTATCTGAGACAAACGGAAGTTTAGTTATGGAAAAATATTTTGGGGTAGCTATTAATCAATACCCATTTTCACAATTTAATTTTGTCTCCTCTCCGCTGGAACCCCCGGAAGTAAAGCAGTGCCTGTTTACTGTTGTAAACAGGCTCTGTTTTACTGGTAAAATAGGACCCAGTCACCAATGCTTGGGAGGTGCAGACCCACTCTAAAATGGGCAACATGGCGTATTAACTCTCACCCCTGGTCTTGAGTTGATACTCATGTTGTGGCCATGATTAGCCATTGTGCAAATATATGTGACCTTAAACACCAATAAATAAATAAATATTTTAATTATTTGCTTTGGTTTAACTCTTTTACTGCCACGCCTACTTTGTCCATATCACGATGACCTCTATGTACGCCTCTATGAGAGGATGTTTAATAAAATTTATGACATACTTGAAACTCTATCATCTGATTAATTTTTGGGAAGGGCTCTCTCAGCGCTTTCAAATTATTATTAATTAATCAGGTGGTAGGCTTGATCTGCGCATACCAGAACTTACATATAATCAATATAAAATATGTGACAAGAGTCGCTTTTGGCTGCGAAAATGTCAATAAATAAACATCTTATTTGGTCTCAATGTGATACGAAGTTACAGATCGGCCAAAATGAAACTATCCAAGTTACAAACTCTATGTATCGTTATGAGTGGAAATGTTAGTTTATATATATATACATATTAACATTCCAACACTATTCAACACGTCTGTTCAAAACAATAAACACTAGCCTTCCTCCCCCATCGAGAAATACATGTCCAACAAAGGATACATGACGTCCAGACCTGAGCTGAAACGATTAAAATGTTTTTCATTGGGACCTGGGGCATTAAATGGGGGGGGGGGGGGGGGGGTCGATTTTTCAGTCTATTAAAGGGGTCAGGGCGCGGTGGCGCTGTGTACTAAGGCGTACTGCACGTCAATGGTGCACTTGTCTTCAACCAATGCTAAACCTGCTTGAGCAGAGCTAGTACGTTGGAGAGTCAGACAGTTGCTGGTCATTGCTCGGTGGTTCTCTCCGCGTACTCCGTCTCCCCCACCTGTAAAATTGGCTGACAGGGGGTGACCCTGGCTGTCGAAAGCATCGTTAAACCCCAATGAATAAATAAATATTACGTGGGATTTCGGTGTTTAGGACGACCCGACACATAACGGGTTCTAGCATCAAATTACAACTTGGTGGACTAGCTGCGATTTGAATGAAGTTGTGTTAACTTTCGTCATCACCCCAAATGGCGACTGTCGGATAGCGAACGTGAATAAAAGAAAATGTCGCCTTGTATTTTCGATGTTGTTTTTTTATTCGGTAGTATTGTGGGCTAATTGTGATTTGAATTACCCTGAGTCGCTATGTGTGTTTGGTCTCTCTCCAATTGTAGTGAACTCCAGCTATCAGTGACCTAAATGTGTTTGGTGTAGAGTGTAGTTTACCATTTCAGTTCTGACAAGCGAACTGGTAACATAACATAGCTTTGAAACGTTTTTCCAGAAGTCGATAGAATGAAGTGAAAATCCATAATAACTTGCGTGAAAAGGGTGGAATTTTCTCTTTTCCATTTGTTTGGCTTTCTCCGTCGATACGGGTATCCATATGTTGAATACATGCTTGAAGCAAATATTGCCTGGCTTCTCACCTTGTTGATGAAACGCGGCCTGGCGGGGGATGTCCAAATGACGTCACTACTTATCTAAAAAAAATATTTTATGTAAGAATTCCAATGTTTTTTCTTTAATTTCTCGAAAATTGAAATCTATGAAGCCTGAAACGTGTCGACGTTGCTTCAAAACGAGTACAAAGGTTCAGTGCAGCAATTTTCGGCGTACATGCTGTCAATAAAGCAAAAAGTGGCCCACAAAAATGTCTTTTCCTTCAGTATATAAGATGTTATAGTTTTTTTTATATAAAATTTACCCCACTACCTTAATCCTTTGAGACTTTAATTATCGTGACGTTCAAACGCCACTGGAAATTCTGTTTTTTCAGCGTTTTTCAAAATGCGACGTCAAAAGTCGGAAAGTACAAATAAGATATTTTTTTACATTAGTGATTAACTGGTTGAGGGCTAGATTATTTTTTGGTGGTCTGAATTTGTTATTCAAAAATTGTTTTATTACAAATTATTGGAGAGTACCCACAGGTACTCTCCAATAATTTGTAATAAAACAAATTTACAAAATATTTATTTGTGTTTGACTGAATATGAAATATAAGTAAGGAAAGTGTTAGCTTTTGCTCTGGTATCCTCATTTTTTGAAAGCCCTGATAGTGGCTTAAAGCACTCGACCAGTTAAGAGGTTTTGACAGCAAGGTTAGATTAGTATTTTAAGCTGCGATATCATTTGGCCCAGTGGTTGTCACTGAGCACTATTCGGGAGAAAATAGTAATTGAGGTTAAAACTTTAAAAAATCGAAAAATAATAATAAAACAAATGACCACAAAGAAGCAACGCGCTGTTTGATTCCGTACGTCATAAGACGTACAAAAGTACAAAGGGCTAAATGTCTAAAGTCAATTTTAATAAGCTGTGTGTTTTTGAGGTAAAAATTAAAGAAATAATAAAATAAAATCTGAATGACAAATTTTGTTAGGAGCGTTGTTTGGTTTTAGACTTTACATTATAGGTACATGTAACGGTTACAGACCTCGGTTTGTTGAATTTAGCATCGCAAAAAGCGAAGCAAAAATTGTGAGCTGCGATGCTATAGCTAGAATTGGTTAGCAGTTTTTTTTTTACTTCAGGATAAAATGTTAGAACAAAAAGTATTTTCACAATCGCTGAATGGATGGTATGATGTATAAGGGCGCAAAATGTGTAATAATTTTTTATCAGCTACCGTATGTAGCTTATTGAGCGCATATAGCTTCTGATTGGGGGCGCGGTGGCGTCGCGGTAACCGGTTCTCATCAGATCACCGAAGTTAAGCAACGTCGCGGGCGGTTAGAAGTTGGATGGGTGACCATTCCAGCTACTGATTCGCGCCCCCGCGTTGTGTCCTTGGGCAAGGCACTTCACCTCGATTGCCCACATGGGGGCACGATGACGCTGTGTACTAAGGCGTACTGCACGTCGATGGTGCGCATGTCTTCAACCAATCTAACCCTGCCTGTGCCGCGGTGCAGAGTTCAGAGTTACGACGTTGGAGAGTCGACAGCTGCTCGTCGTTGCCCGGTGGTTCACTCCAGGTTCTCCGGGTTCCTCCACCCGTACAACTCTCACCGACATGATATGACCCTGGCTGTTAATGTGTCGTTAAACCCTAATAAAAAAAGCTTCTGATTGGTGGCTGGGGAATCCCAGTTGTGTCGACCCGGAATGTCTTGGACACACATTCACATATTTCTGGGACGAATAAACACGTGCCTCGTGAAACTGAAAGTACAATATGTCACTTGTCATGGTTTCCAGAGAACATACACTATGATAGTGGGATATATTTGGATGAATTTGTAGATATATTAAAGAACCTACATCATAGCAATAGATTTTTTACCTAGCCTCCTCGAACACTTGAAAACTAGTGAGTAACAAAATAAATTAATTTCTCTTCATTCACTTGGAAAATTGAGTTTCAAAGTAAGACGTAAGTTACAATTTCATTAGTCCAAACTTGGGACTTGAAGGGTGTAATTTAATTTTGTACGTTGGTACGTCCTGAAAGGACGTACCAACGTAAAAAAATAAATTACGACCTTCAAGACCAAGTTTGGACTACAATCGCAGATGCCAGGAAATTACGTTTTTCAGTTCAAGTTTGTTTTTAAATTTTCTCAGTCAGGATCGAACCATGGTTGGCCCGGAGGGTGTATGGATCCTCAACCCTGGCTACAGAAAAGTTACTAATCAATTTTCGGAAAAAAAATCGAGGCCTGCGGTTTAAAGCATTTTTGTATGTTCCAAAAATTATTTTAATGCGTTTTTACCCCCCCCCCCCCTCCCCCCCCCAAAAAAAAAAATCGTCTGATTTAGAGATATGTTCGCAAGATGAGTTTTTAACCCCCTTCCGACTTGGCAGTCTGTGTGAAGAGGGGCGCGGTGGCGTCGCGGTAACCGGTTCTCGTCAGATCACCGAAGTTAAGCAACGTTGAGCTCGGTTAATCCTCGGATGGGTGACCAGCTGAGCGATCGATTCGGACTCCCGCGTTGTGTCCTTGGGTAAGGCACTTAACCCCGATTGTCCACATGGAGGCACGATGAAGCCGTGCACTAAGGTGTACTGCACGTTGATGGTGCGCATGTCTTCAACCAATCTAACCCTGCCTGTGTTGCAGTGCGGAGTTACGATGTTGGGGGAGCTGGCAGCTGCTCGTCGTTGCTCCTTGGTTCTCTCCGGGCTCTCCGGCTTCCTCCACCCGTAAAACTGTCACGGTCATGATTAGCCATTGTGCATAAGTATGTGACCTTAAACACCAATAAATAAATAAATAAATAAAAAAATAAATAAATATAGTCTGTGTGAAGGCATTGTTTGCGAACTTTCGCCTGACCTGTTTTCATGCTGATACACGTTCACAAGAAGAACGTTCGTCACTGAAGTCTTCGTGTCACAAAAGCCTTTTTTCTTTCTTCATGCGTCTCTTCAGTGAGTACAGCACCACTTGTCTGTGAACAAGTTTCCCAATAATAGCTGGAACCTTTTATACCCACATTCCTTGAGTTTGCCAGTTTCGGAGAGAAAATAAATCAATAGATATGTTTGAGCGATAACAATTGTGGGCAGCATCAGTAGTACTTTCACTATCAGTACCTTTGTGCGTGACAGTCGAATGTCACTACCAGTTTGTGTAGACACAATGCTGAAACCGCTCGTTTGTGCCTAGATCGATAAGCTAAAGACCATCTTGTTCATGGCCCAGTAGAGACAAATCTTCTTCAGCACTTGACAAAGATGTTTACTTTGCAGTGTTTTGACAACAGACTGTCAATAACATAAAACAGACACATTCAATGATCGTGACAAGAGCACTTAACCCGTTACCTGACGAATCGATAACATCGATTGAGTAGTTGACAAAAAATAATTTTCTCAATATTTCTACAAAACAATATCATTGTCCCTTCTTTGGAACGAGCTCTTTCAAATGAAGGGTCATATGATATGGTTTTGTGGATTTTTTTTTTAAAATTTGAAACAAAAAATTGAAATAACAAATTTTAATATCTTGGGTAAAGGCTTAACTGGTAGAGTGCTAAATTATTTTTTGTCCTTAAAATTTGTTTGTGCATCTTTGCCTTGTAACAATTTATGGGAGAGTGCCAGTGGGCACTCTCCCATAAATTGTAACAAGGCAAATCTCAACAGATAAAATAATATAATTTCAAAGACAATATGAAGCACATCTACAGAATATGAAGCCTTTAAATTGCGATACCAGGACTTCAGAATAAAGCCCAATTATGGATTTCCAGCACTCTACCAGTTAAAGAAGAAAATCAAGAGAGTAGAGTAATGTGATCGCAAAAGCGGTCTCTTTCTAGTTCTGATTTTGATCTGATCGCGATGAGCCAACACCAGTGGTGGAGATTTCACAATTGCAATACTGTGAAACAAAAATTGAACAAGGACAATCAAACAAAAATATTATCAGGGGTGCAAGGTTTTCGTGCTTCTTTTTATTACAGATGATATTTGTTGGTGTGAAAGCGAATTGAGAATTTCGACCAGATCGCGACCTAGTCGAGTTACTTGTTTAACACCGTTATAATGCAGGCACAGGTTTATTTCCAAGATGAAAAAACCCAACACTCTACTCTCTTTCTGCTTACTGGTGATGTCTTCAGTTTTGAAACCAGACTGCTTTTACCTTTTTCCACCCTACTGCAGTTGAAGAAATAGGTTCGAAAACGCCCAGACTTTGCAATTTAGAGACATTCTGCAATCTGCTTCCTGTACTGTCTTATAAGCCCATCCGAATTACAGAGATCGTCTGATTTAGAGATACTAACTTTCGTGTTTTTTTTCTTCATATTTCGGAACTAATCGTTTGAAAGTTTTATTTCAGAAAAGACCCTAAACTTTTGGGTTTAAGTATTGTGTAGTAAATTAAATTAACCCTTTACCTAACATGAAAAGCAGACGACACTTGCAAAAACAATTCTTGAATAACTAATTTTTTTCATTTTTGTCTCAAAAACATAGGTTATGACCCGTCGTTGGAACGAGCTCGACGAGCTCGTTCCAACGAGGGGTCATAACCTATGTTTTTGAGACCAAAAATAAAAAAAATAATGAAAATTAATTGTCGATTTTTGAGAATAGCGCTGGCCGGTTTTTCCCGTTATGTTGGGTAAAGGGTTAACAACTGACACTTTTTCATTTGTAATACATTGTATTAGGCAGTCCTTGAAATTGTGAAACATTTGCTGCGGAATATTAATGCAGCGATCTTGTAATCTTGCCTCATCAGGGCTTTTTTCTCCAAATACTTTCTTTAACCTTACCTATTATAACAGCCACTTACGAATGCAATTCTCCAAAATCGCACTTCAAATGTTAATATTTTTTTTCTATCTTTTTTGCTTCAAAAGCATACCCAGTCGTTACACATCGCCCCCTTTCGGGAAAGTGCAACGACTGGAATATCCTTCTCTGTAATACGTATCCCAAATACTTTCTTTAAACCTTTCCTATCATAACAGCTGCTTACTAATGCAATTCCCAAAACTCTCCATCCAAATGTTAATATTTTTTTCAAATTTTTTGGCTTAAAAAACATAATGTTCCAGTAAGAGTAAAATCCCTGCCCTCTCATTTGATGAGAACTGGCGTAGTTTCTTTTATGTTTACGGCTCCAGTAGCAAATGTTACCGTCTGACATCACCACGCGAAATATTTGAAATGACGTCACCCGTTTCGTAATTGATTCATCAACGGAATGACTAGCAAGCCGCTTAATTTTTCTGGATTTTTTACACGTGCAGCAGATGGTGTTCCTGATAAAGCGTTGTTTAAATTACAAACCCATTTACGATTTGAACTGAGATGGAATAAGTTTATCTGGTTTATTGAATATCCAGTGCCGACGTGGAGCACACGAGACGTTTATTTACTAAACCTGTGATCGTTAAAAGTTGCCTTGAACAAGGCAACTTTTAACGATCACAAGTTTAGTAAATAAGCCTCTCGTGTTTCACGATGTAGGTTTTGGGCTATGGGTAGTGTCCTATTGCAACGTATACGTTATTGTGATGAGTTGACGGTAACATGGTCTGAGGTTTGCGGCTCGGAGCGCATGTTCAACCTCGACACTTCGCGCCTCGGTTGAACATAAGCTCCAAGCCGCAAACCTCAGACCGTGTTACCGTCAATTCATCACAATAATTTGTAATGTTACATTCACCATGTGACCATTTATTGTCATCAATACTAACCTTCCAGTATGGTTTGTAAGGCTGTTGTTGTGTATCTCCAGACGATGTTTACTTTTATTGTTCTTGCATTCACTGTCCCAATCTGAACGTTCTCTTCCATCACGTGACATGGTCCTTCTTGTTGGAGATCAGAAATTACCACTGGAAATTAAAAATGTTTATTTTCTTCACCAGACATTAGAACAATAAATAGTAAAATGGAATACAGACAGCATATTTTATTTTCGTAGTTTACCGACAACAAGTAGTAACTGTTAAAACCTAAATTATTGGATCCAAGCCGTTGAGATCAGGAGCGGACTGGCCAAAAAACGTTGCCGGGAAACATACCAATAGGGCCCTAGACCCGGGCACAATTTTGTCTTTTTTTGAATCGAAAGAACGGTGCTTCCTTGCAACTGAACGATCAATGACAGTCCACATAGAGGGCATTTTCAATGGCATTTTTATATCATCCCTATCGCTCATTTGGCAAAAACGGCTGCCCCGCACTCATCAGGCCGACCAAAGTTCGACCCAGTGTCGGCCTGCACGGTATATCGATAAACCGATATATACCGGTATTCATATCAATATCGACTGAATACCGGTGTAATTACAAAAATATCGGTTTATCGCCATTATGTTTTTTCCCACAATTTAATTTTCAAGATGTCTTGAGTTTTTTTTAACTGTTGCTCAGAATAAATAATATTATCGCTTTCCCCAAGGAATCGTCCGCATGTGCTCACGTAATATACAAATTCAGCAGTTGAAAAAATAATTTTCAAAAATTTCGACAAAACTATATCATGTGACCCCTCATTGGAACGAGCTCTTGGAGCTCGTTCCAATGAGGGGTCACGTGATATTTTGTAAAAAATTTTGGAAAAATTTGATAAACTTATATGTAAAATAATAAATTTTGTTATCGTTTGCGTTGTGTAAAGGTTTTTCGAACCGCATCTTCAAGGCATGCTGATTCGTTCCGACTGCGATGCCCAAGTTTCGATTGTGTTACTTATGTTCAGATATCTGAACAGTTTTCGATATACCGGTATACCGCGGTATTTCTTTGGATACCGATAGCGGTATCGTGCAGCCCTAACCCAGTGATAGAAAATTTTGATTTTTTGAACCGCTGTCTCCTTTTATCTGACCGATCAATGGCAGACTAGACTGCTGGTTTATCAAAATGCCTTCTATCTGGACTGTCAATGGCAGTTCACATAGAGACATTTCGATAAACCAACAGTCAGATCCATTTCGCCTTTTTTACGACATTTCAGGCGCCAACAGGTGTGGGGCTGCGTACATTTTGGGGGACCCTGGGTGGCTACCAACATGGGGTCTACCTGGAAATTTCCCGGTGGACCGTACGGCCAGTCCGCATCTGGTTTAGATTTTCTGAAAGTTTAAGAGAATCGGCTTGGGCGCTCTAGGCAATTCATTACTGATCTTTGTTTTCTCTGCAATTGCGACCACAGTTGTTTGCTTATCGTTGGAACTTTTATCAGCAGGTTTCATGTCGTGCTGTATTTCATCTAACAATCATATAGATTTTGGCCTGAAAACCACGAGAAACGGTACGTATCACATAATGTGTTCCGATTCCGTATCATATAGACGACCTTTTCTGATTCCGTATCATATGGATTCAACTTCCGGTAAACACCGCTCTATGACAAATAATATCATTATATGCATTGTTATTGCGCACTAAAATATGAAATTTCAAATTTTGACCAATTCCAACCGAATTTAAACTGAAAAACGGGGGAAACGGGCCTAATGTAACGGGATTGTTCGATAAATGTATTCTCATGACCAAATGCATGTCCTGTAATTTGTTTCAGATGCTCGGTCGTGTTTACAATCGGATCACAACTCGCCCTGACGGGCTCGTTGCGATCTGATTGTAAACACGACCTCGAATCTGGTACAAATTACAGGACATGCATATGGTCATGATAATGTATATATATCTCACGTGACATTCCCTACCTCTGATTGGCTGAGATGTATTATACTATTTTCGATAGTTTTACCCACCAAGGGTAATTAAACGTACATTATTCCCGTGCTCTACATATACTTTCTAAAAATAGCCGTGAAATATTCTTGGACGCTCGACGGATGGAACACAACGCGCCCTTTGGAGGGATTATTTTTCCGAATTCTGTTTCGTTATTTCTAGTTCAAGAATGAAAATGTCTGTCATGGGCAAGTCGTTGACAATAAGCAGTGTGTTTAGGATTGGAATCCTGATGGTCTGTAAGATTTGTCCTCGGTTTGTTAGGCTTTCTATATAGTCCAATCAATGAAGTCAAATTATATCACAAGTCCCACGAAATTGCTGTACAAATGTTAGTATTGCTTTGGGTGGGAATTAGTAATGCAAAATATAACATATAAAATATCCCAATACGGGAAAATGGTTATTCTGGGGTGAAAGCATTGAAAAATTCAATAAAATCAGCGAAAATTGAAATTTTCTCAATACTCATTAAAAGAGTTTAACCCTTTACCCAACGCAGACGATATCAAAATTTATTATTTTAAATATCATTTTTTTTTAATTTTTCAAAAAATTTCAACAAAACCATATTATGTGACCCCTCGTTGGAATGAGCTCGACAAGCTCGTTCCAACGAGGGGTCACATGATATGGTTTTATTGAAATTTTTTGAAAAATAATATTTTTTAAACTGCTGAATTTGCATATTCACGGGCGGATGCGGCCGATTCGTTGGGTAAAGGGTTAAACAACAATCATTTCCGTGGTACTTAGATCAAAATAACCTGTGACGATCCACCTGCCCCAAAGACATTTCTAAATATGAAAAGATGTAACTGTGCCACAGGCAGTGAGACATCCGGGTGTAGTTGCAAAAAACTCAGACTCACCTGTTCAAATAAATGTGGGAAATGCCAGGAAAATAATAACTGCTGCAACGTCAAAGCTGATAATCTGGATATCTAGTGGAGCGGATTAGTGCGATTTTTTATGAAAATAGTTCACTTGATGATACAAACATGAAATTTTCACCATGTGTTCTTTAGATATAGTAGAAAAACCTGAGATAGTTGGCCACTGAAAATTAGGCCATTTTCAAGATGGCCGACATTTCTAAAAATAGATGGGCGGCCATAATGTTTTTGTCAATGAAGTTTTGTCAGGGCTTTATAGTCTGGCCGTGGTGACTTGATATCAGGCTCTACTTGAAGGAAATTTGCAACAAAGGTGTCATTTTAAAGAGAGATTTCTCCCCTGCTAAAATTAGCATTGGGGTGGGGTGGGGTGACGGTGGAGCTATTGGGTTAACAGAAGACCCAGCTGCACTGAGGCGATGGATGATAGCGGAGCCGGAAATAAGCCGGGTTATCGATGAATTTGCAGATGCAGCTGGCAAATCAGAGTTGAAACGAAACAGAAGACACCATGACGATACCTCTGCTGCTCAGAAGGACTTTCAGGATAAAGTCTGTAGACTAATTTCAACAATATCTGAGTATGGCAGTCCATTTCAAGAATATTTACAAGACCTTTATTCCCTCGATGTCAAAGAAGTTGCGGATAAAAAGCTAAACGAGTCGATGGCTCAGGTTTTACCTGTTGGCAGAAACAGTATGATAAATTCCTGAAAAAAATCGACAACTAATGGACAAGAAAGTTTTCATGAACCCTTGGCAAAAAATAAGCTTTCCCTTTTCAGCCAAAAAATCAAGCCTCATACTATGGTGGGGAATCTGAAAATAGAGAGTTTGAGAAATGACTGTCAACTTTTTTCTCGACTTTTTATATCGTGCCAAAATCGACAGTGTGACCTTCAAAACTGTTTTCAACATGAAAACCAACAGTGCCCACCATCATTATCACACAATGGTATGCTCAACTCTGGAGTAAAATCACAGCTGATGGACATTTTAGAGACAGGGATAGCTGCTCGAGTAGAAGAGCCTCATACTGAAGTTATGATTATAGATGGTGCGGATATGGTCAATGCAAAACCACCTGGAACTGCTAAAACATTTGATGACTATGCTGCTGAGGTTATTATACATTACATTGTAAGATGTGCACAAAAATGTACAAGAGTAGATGTTGTTTTGATGTATACCTCGAAAGTAGCCTCAAAGCAGGAACTCGACAGAAAAGGGGAGCTGGGTTTCGAAGAAAAGTGGTCGGTAAGAGTAACGTACCAAAGTCGTGGAGCAATTTCCTGAGGTGTGATGAAAACAAAACTGAACTGTTTGGATTTTTGGTAGATAGAATTGTAAATGCTCATACAAACAGCTTTATAGTCGTCACTAAAGGGGATGATGTCGCCTGTAATAAGGAACTGAACACAGATATGCTGTCACCCTGTAACCATGAAGAGGCAGACACCCGTATGTTTGTTCATGCCAAACATGCGACTGTTGTTACAGGTTTTAATAGCATGACTGTTGTTACTTCCGACACAGATGTTGCTGTTATAGCCATCTCCGTGTTTACTGACCTTCAGATTAATTCCGTGTGGTTAGCTTTTGGGAAGGGACAACACTTCCGCTGGCTCCCAGTACACGGCATTACCAAATCAATTGGACCTCGGTTAAGTGCTTTACCTTTCTTTCATGCTTTTACAGGGTGTGATACAGTGTCTGCCTTTGTGGGAAAAGGAAAGAAATCTGCTTGGCGGGCATGGAATGTGTATGAGGCTGCAACAGAGGTTTTCTGTCGACTCAGTTCACCACAGAATGAACTTACAGAGGCAGACATGGATATCTTGGAACATTTTGTTGTTGTCATGTACGACCGTTCAAGCACAACATGCAGAGTAGACGAATATCGCCTTGATTTGTTCGCTCGAAAGCAACGTCCATACAATGGCATACCACCAACTAGGGCATCCCTATATGAGCATGTTAAAAGGGCAGTTTTCCAAGCGGGTCATGTTTGGGGCCAGGCTTCTTCTCCAGTGCAACAGTTACCAGATCCTATCAGCTGGAGTTGGCTTAAACACAACAATTTGTGGGAGCCACACTGGACTACACTCTCTGCTATACCAGAGTGCTGCCAAGAACGACAGAAGTGCTGCTGCAAGCGTTCAACATGTACTGGAAATTGCGCTCAGGATTGTCATGCACTGCACTTTGCTCCTGTAACTGCCAAGAAAGCAGTTAGTATCAACAAATACACCTGTGATAGATACGGATGTCGATTCTAAATGCATGAGATACAAAACATTGGCATTGATATTGCAGATTATGAGGTTTATTTTGAAAATACGTGTACGTTTAAAAAAAACAAATCCCTGGTAACTGCACATTTGAGCATACAGAGTTATTTTCCTTGCCATATATTTCCACAGCCTTTTAAACCACAATTGTCGTATTCATTATTTCAATTCATATTCAGTCTTGGTTTGCATAAAGGAATGATATAACAGCAGAAAAATTGCTTTAATGCTATATGTTTCACTCATATATGCTGCACTCACATCACCAATAGTGCAGATTTTTTTCACTTCCGGTGGCCATCTTGAAAATAGTAAGATATTTCGTCGCCAACTATCCTAAAGTACTCTATATACCAAAAGTGACTTCCATACCAAATTTCATGCTTGTATCACAAAATGAACTATTTTTATAGCAATCCGCCCCACTAATCTGATTTCCTATAGCGGCAGGACCATTTTTCAGATCTCCAGATTGTCTGCATTGACATTGCAGAAGTTATTATTTTATATTTATTATTTATATGTCACATTTATATGTAACGGTAATTTTTAAAACATTTCACCCCCAGAATCACATTTTTAGCTCAACTCGACGACGTCAAGTTGGAGCTATTGGGATGGAGTGCGATCGATCGTCCGTCCGTCCATACGTCCGTCCGTCCGTCCGTCCGTTTCTTTGTCAGTTCACAATTCCTTTAGCACTCCCTGCATGCCACAGTACTCATCCGATCAGTTCCAAATGTCATACGTTGTAATGTCTAGATGAGAGCTATCGTATTTTATCAAATTTCGTTGAAGAAATGGCTGACAGCGGCCATCTTATATTTGGCATATAAATTGTCAACAATTCTATTGGCACACCCTACAGGCCGCATCTCTCACCCGATCAGTTCCAAATTTCGAATGTTGCTTTGGTCAATATCTAGAAGGGAGCTATTGAATGTTTTCCAAATTTAATTTTGTTAAAAAGCATGTCCGCCAGTGGTCATCTTAGATTTGGTATATAAATTGTCAACAATTCTATTTGCACACCCTACAGGCCACATCTCTCTCCCAATCCTTTTTCAAATTTCATATGTAGCTTTGGTGTGATGTCTAAATGGGAGCTATCAATTTTTTCTGAAATTCGTTTAAAAAACAGGGCAGCCAGCAGGCAGATTGAATTTGACACATAAATTGTCCACATTTACATTGACACACCATACAGACCCCCATCACTCATCCAATCAGTTCCAAATTTCAAATGTCGCTTTCGGGCTCTATCTAGATGGGAGTTATTGAAATTTTCAGAATTTCGTTGAAAAAATGGCCATCAGCGTCCATCTTAGATTTGGCATATAAATTGTCAACAATTCCATTGGCCCACCCCACAGGCCACATCTCTTACCCGATCTTTCTCAAATTTCCTTTGTCGCTTTGGTGTGATGTCGAGATGGGAGCTATCGAATACGTCTGAATTTTGTTGAAAAAGTGGCCGCCAGCAGCCATCTTGGATCTTGGTACATCAGTTGTCTGCAATTCCATTACTACACCCCACAGGTCGCATCCCTCACCTGATCTTTTTCAGATTTCATATGTAGCGTTGGTGTGATGTCTTTTCTGTATAAATTTGAGTGAATGACTTAGCATTACTGCATCTTTCTATTCAGTTCAGTCCCTTCTTGGACATGTTGAGCTGCAGTGTCATTGACACTTTCATCTTGCTACCATTTATTTGGAGTTTAAGAGAGGTATTTACCTTTTAGTGTTTACTACTAAATATATAGTGCTTGGAACTATTTGAACGAATAGTGATGAAATTCCAATTTTCGTACATTTTATTTACTTTTTTACAATTGCCACCCCAAAATTACTCATTTTCTTGTGTTCAGTAAGTGGGATTTCAAGTATAATATTGTACACAGTTATTTTGATCTAAGTACCACGGAACTGATTGTTGTTTGAACTCTTTTATTGACTATTGAGCATATTCCAATTTTCGCCGATTTTATTGAATTTTTCAATGTTTTCACTCCAAAATAACCATTTTCCGGTGATGAGATTAATGGTGATTTTTCATATGTTTTTTGCATACTAAATCCTGCCTAAAAGAAATACAAACATTTGTATAGCAATTTCTTGGGATTGGGGTATAATTTGACAATTTTCATTTTCTCACGAGGAAATAATTCATCAAAAACATAATTTCCCGTAGTGGGATTTTTGAGGATTTTTAGGATGTTGTTATTTAGACATATATGCTTCATTCAAGAACAAAATCTTGTCATAGCGATTTCTTGTGGTTAAGTATCATTTTGGTATCGCTGAACTAAATATTTGAATTAGAGTTGCCCGCCTTGAAATGTTGCAATCTCTAAAACAAAACAGCCTTCGGAAAATATATTGTTTTAATAAACGTTTGAAACATTCTATTGCCATCTTGCATTATTGTTGAATATTCCTGATAAAAAGAGGGTGATTTGATGACTTTTGGACCTAAAAAATACAATTCATTTTTTGTGTGTTTTTGAATTCCCCGAAATATATGTCCACATGACCGCTACTTACCTTGCTGTCGGTTTTTCTCTCTTATTTGTTGCATGACCCCCTCTCCCCCCCCCCCCCCCCCCAGTTTTCGGGTCAGCAAAGAGGTTGTCTGAAGAGCTGTACAAAGATATTTGAATGCAAAAATTAAAGTGATGCGATCATATTTTTTTTCCCTGAACATTATAATGGTGGCCTATCGGAAAATATTTAGTTCTGTGACACCATCAGATTGATTGTACTAATAATAAATATTGCACGGCATGTTGTTGATCAAAATAGTAGTTCTCGAGGAAGAATAATCCACGTGCCACCGGCGCACGTGCCTATTCCACTATTTTGGTTTACTTAACACCAAGCCGTGTAATATTTATAATAGGGGGCGCGGTGGCTCAGTTGTAGACTGGTGGCCTTCTATGCTAGAGGTCCCGAGTTCGATACCCGTCCGGGACGACCCGCGTTGTGTCCTTGGGCAAGACACTTTATTCCGGTTGCCTACATGGGGGCACGATGACGCCGTGTACTAAGACGTACTGCACGTCGATTGTCCACATGTCTTCAACCGCTGTAATCCTACTTGAGCGGAGCTTTAACAGAGGTAGAATGTTGAGGAGCTGACAATTTCTCGTCGATGCTCGCCGTTCCTCGGTGGTCCTCTCCGGGTACTTCGACTTCCTCCATCCGTAAAACTGTCACGGTCACGATTAGCCATTATGCATAAGTATGTGACCTTAAACACCAATAAATAAAAAAATAATAAATATTTATAATATGTAACTATAATAAGAAAAATGGTCTTTTTCTCCATCGGATTGCGATACGCTTACATCGAGATTTCTAAAATAAAAACAATATTCCAAAATCAGGTTCAAATTAAGAGAAATACAAACGAATTCAGTATTTGTAATTCAGTATTTTTACAATAATTTTCCCACCTTGAGATTGTACCATTTCGTGAAAAGGAAAATGGACAAAAATTCGACCGGATCGCGATCCAGTCACAATCTGGTCGAAATTCTTCATTCGCTTTTGTAATCACACTATATAGCCAGTGTTGCTGTTCGAGGAAGCCAAATTGTCCTGAGAAAACCATCGAGCAGCTATTGAACTTTTTGTCTCACTGATCACGAGCTTGCAATAAATCAAAACATTATGCAATAATGTCGCTCGTATTATGCCATAAAAACTATGCATTGTGCAATAAAAACAATGTGTTATGCATTAAATTATCTTAGTTTTGTGTTTAGCAGTAGTTTCTGGCGCACTTTGTTACCAGTATTCGTTGCTCTGCACATCAGTGTAGTAATTTAGCCTGGTGTATTTTTTATGCTGTGTAAATGTATATTGCACGTTGATGGAAAATTGTTCTTTTTAACTGGTAGAGTGCTGGGAGCCCTTATTTGGGCTTTATTCTGAAGGGCCGGTACCACCACGATTTAAAGACTTCATATTCTGTGGATGTGCCTCCTATTATCTTTGAAGTGATAATATATTATCTGTTAGGATTTGCCTTGTTAAAATTTATGGGAGAGTGCCTATTGGCACTCTCCCATAAATTGTAACAAGGCAAAGGTATGTGAACAAATTTTGATGAATTCCCTTTTTTCGTAAACAACTTCTTGGCAGGGGACACCGGTGGCGTTGCACCTTGTTGTTTTTCTTGTGAGAATCACTTGCAGGAATCGATTCGGATTCTCACGTGAATTTTAAGCCCTACTGCACGAGGCTGTTTTGGGTATTAGTGGCACATATTTAAGTTGTTAGTTGATATAGATGTGGTGAGAACTTTGGCCTGCTCTTGGTCAGTAAGGGCAGTGTTGGATTTTTGGAGGTCCAAAGTTCCCCCTACCTTCCTTATTGAGATGGGAAGTTCAACTTATATAAAAAATTAATAGTATGGCATTGATGAGAGGGCATTATTTTCTTTTAAAAAATATCAATCTTGAGGGAATGTGTGTATCCGATACAAAATATTTTTTATCAGGCACAATCTTGTTAATGTCTGACATTTTTTCAGGCATCAGTTTTAAGGTTATTTGCATGCATGCCAGGCTTGTACAGTTATAGATTAGATCTCACACTTCAGTGCCATGCACACACAGTGTTCACCAGTGGAAAGCAATCTTTTGGATGCCTGGTGGATCACTGTGGACTTCAAACCAAAAGGTTCATGGTTCAATCCGGGGTAACTACAGTTTGTCCTTGGGCAAGGCACTTAATCCCGATTGCTTATGCAGTGTGCAAAATTTCAAAATTGACTCTAACCGATTGATCGTTCATGTGGGATGGAGATGGCTAACCGAACACTCGGCTATTGTAAAAAGTCTTGGGAAACTGCCTTTTTTTAGCATTAACAGGTATTCATTTATTGCATGGAATTGAAATATATATAGCCTCTCACAGCAAAAGTCTAAAAATCTATCAAGACACAAGAAAGTCTGCTTAACTGATAGAGTGCTAGAAGCCTATATTTGGGTTTTATTCTAAACCGGTACCACAATTTAAAGACTTCATATTCTGTGGATGTGCGTCATATTATCTTTGAAGTGATTATTTATTATCTGTTAGGATTTGCCTTGTTACATAAATTGTAACAAGACAAAGATGCACAAAGAAATTTTCAGGACCAACCATAACAATTTAGCACTTTATCAGTTAATGATAACAGTACCACAAATTCTGTGAATAACAAACCCATTATATGCCAGTTGTTCCTTCGGAACCCCCTGAAGTGGGTCAGTGGTTGTTTACTGTGCTACACACGTTCTGTTTTACTGGTAAAATAGGACACGGAACCAACGCCTGTCGTAGAAGTCCTCTGAAGTGAGCAGCATAAGGTACCAACAATTTGCTAAGCCTGGCTTCATTCCTATGTTGCGGCCATGAGATAGCTAAAGATGCGGAAAGTGACCTTAAACACCAACAAAAAATAAAATAAATATGCCAGTTGAGTCAACACACGATTACTATTGGTATGATACCATCAGTACCAGTGATTCAGTGGTAACGGAATTGGACTTCAAAGCGAAAGGTCCACGTTTCGATCCCCGCCAGGAGCAACAGCGTTGTGTCCTTTGGCAAGGCACTTAATCCCGACTGTCCACGCGGGGGTGGGGGGGAGGGGTGCACGGTGGCGCTGTGCACTAAGACGTACTCCACGTCAATGGTGCACTCACTTGTCTTCAACTAATGCGAATCCTGCTTGTGTGGAGTTGGGGAGTCTGACAGTTGCTCGCCGTTGCTCGGTGGTTCTCTCCGATTACTCTGGCTTCCTCTACACGTAAAACTGCCCGACACGAGGTGACTCGGACTGTCGAAAGTATCGTTAAATTCCGATAAATAAATAAATAAATAAATAAATAAATAAATAAATAAATACCTGGGATTTCATATTCCGACGAGTGGATGAGACCAGATCATCCAGCCCAAACATAATCCACGCGTGGAAAGTGATGTCCACGCATGCGTTTACCAGGTAACAAAAATCGCCATCAGCAAACTTTTAATTAATGAAGCACCGGGTACAACCGGGTACAATTATTTATGATTATTGC
The DNA here is from genome assembly GCA_031216915.1 of Pictodentalium vernedei. NCBI lineage: Eukaryota > Metazoa > Mollusca > Scaphopoda > Dentaliida > Dentaliidae > Pictodentalium > Pictodentalium vernedei. The sequence goes on from CM062292.1 coordinate 332,784,564, forward strand.
TATAATTAGTGTTTGGAATCCACTATTATTACGTACGCGGAAATATTGCCCACCCGTGGAAAGGATCCAATCCACGTCTGCTGTACTGCAGTATCTCTTGTGATAAATTGTTTATTATATGGTAGAGAACATTTAAAAACTGATATCGACACCTGGAATGTAAACAAAAATGAAATTATGGAAAAAATATCTGTTCAGAGTGTTCAACGCAAAGTCACTCGACTTTCCATTTCGCATCTGTGAAACTGTCGTCTCGTCTCGATAATCTTCCAACGCTAATGACATCTCGTGAGCCTCGTTTGAGGAAGGCATGATATGGATTGATAAATATTGAAAATTCTCGTTTTCTGGCGCGCCTTGGTTGATGAACACGCTACAGCGACATTGTGGAGCTATTTATGGCAGTCGTACAATAATTTGTAGTATTGAGGCATCTCATTTACTGAAGAAACGAAGTACAGACGTCTGTTGAATAAAATAAATTAGAAACCGCAAATTTTATTGAAAAGGTTTCTCAGCCTTAGTGCAACGAGCTCGTTCCAATGAGGGGTCATAACCTATGTTTTGGAAGCAACAAATGAAAATTTTTAGTTATACGAGGATGTTTTTTCCAAGTGCCGTCTGCAACTCAAGTTAGAAGATGGGTTAAAAGGGTCATACAAAGTGGCTAATTTGTGCGTGTGTGTGGCATATGATAAATAGAATATGAAATGAGTGTTTTTCTCATATAATATTTATGAAACTCGTCCCAATTTTCCGTTTGGGCTCGCCAGAGGCTCGACAAAACGGAAAATTCTTAGACTCGTTTCATAAATATTATATGAGAAAAAACACTCATTCCATATCCTCTATTTATTCATGAGCGTGGACCATTCATTTTTGATGAGCACTTGTGCGAATGAAAAAATAATACTTTCAGTTCCACACGAATGACATAATTCCCAATATTCACTAAAATAGCGTAGATTTTCTTTTTATTATATGCTACGTGACATTCTACTGCACAATATTCAGCCCAATTTGACTGCAAACAGTTTCAAGACAATAACAAAAAGCTGCTGATCGTTCCTCCAAGCCGCCATCATGCGCCGAAGCCTAAGCCCTCGTGAAAAATAAAACTTTTGAGGTCCACCCTCATGAGATAATTCCAAGTACTGACTAAAATAAAGTAGATTTTCCTTTATTATATGCTACGAGACATTTTATTGCACAATATTCAGCCCAATTCGACCCAAAATGCGAACATTTCAAAACAATAACAAAGATCACCTGATCGTTCCTTCAAGGCAACGTCATTTACGAAGTCCCCATAATTTGGAGCACCCGGTATACACTTGGTCATCGACTCGGTGGATATCGAGAAATATCTTTTAGATAATCTGCGAAAAGGATCTCGGATGAGCCAGTCCCCAAAGAACATGTTAATTATATTGTCAAACACACTGCAAAAAATATAGGTTCTCTTTAGAACCAAAACTGGATCTAATCTTGTCCCTGAGATGGAACCAGTTCTGTTTAAACAGTATTTATTTCAAATCAAATAAATTTACCAAGATTAGCATTCAATTTTAACAGAATATTAAATGAACTGAAGTAGATTCAGCAGTAAACTTGGAGCTTAATCAACGCAGTCGCCAAAAATTTTGAAACAAAGGAGATATGAACAGTTGGCATATCGAACCAGTTTTGGTTCTGTACAGAACCAAAACTGGTTCGATATGCCAACTGTTCATATCTGCTTTGCTTAATAATGATTTGAGACAACCTCGTATAAGCTCTAAACTTACGGCTGAAACCCCCTCCATTTATGTTTTATTCTGTTAATATTTAATGTTAATCTTTATAAATTTATTTGATTTGAAATAAATACTGTTTAAACAGAACTGGTTCCATCTCAGGGACAAGATTAGAACCAGTTTGGGTTCTAAAGAGAACCTATATTTTTTGCAGTGCAGGAACACAATAAACAGAACCTAATTGTGCTTGATGCATGTACAACCAAGGTTTGTTTGTATGCACAGCAAATCATCTCTTGCTATTGAATACTGAACATAATGACCGAACTATTGTTTATGAAATCGATTTAGTTTTTCCGACTAACGTAGTGAATTCACATGTAGATGTGTTTTTAACATAGTGTTTCCTGTGCGAGATGTACAGCAGAGAATATTACGAATTACGCCACGATTATTATCGTTCAAATGGCCAGTCCCCGTAATTTGTAGCACCCGGTATACTTGGTCACACACTCCTTATTAAAATAAAGGCACTTGCATACTAGACACAGTGCGAGTTTCCTTTCCAGTGCGATAAAACTGTAAATTAATTTTTGAAGCTAGCAAATTCGACATTTATGTATTTATGTATTTATTGGTGTTTAAGGTCATATACTTATGCACAATGGCTAATCATGACCGTGACAGTTTTACGAGTGAGGAAGCCGGAGTACCCGGAGAGAACCACCGAGCAACGACGAGCAGCTGCCAGCTCCCCAACATCGTAACTCCGCACTGCAGCACAGGCAGGGTTAGATTGGTTGAAGACATGCGTACCATCGACGTGCAGTACGCCTTAGTACACGGCCTCATCGTGCTCCCATGTGGACAATGGTTAAGTGCCTTGTCCAAGGACACAACGCGGTTGCCGCAGGTGGGATTCGAACCGAGGACCTCTCGGCTTGCAGCCTGCACCTCTACCTATTGAGCCCCCGTGGAAAAGTAAGCAAAAATATTGACAATACGGACGATCTATGTTAAAATTGAAGCATTAAATCACTTATTAATTATAATTTTTATGCCACGAATCGTAATTGCATATTTAAATTTAACCATTAGACTCGGTTTAATTATTGTTGTACTTCTTTGACGGAGACTCACATTAGAGGAATTGTACCGGTTTGACGCAAAGGGATGAAGGTCAGCGGAAGCTGCGCGCCTATTTGTGAGGACAAGTCCCTCCCTCACCCAGCCATCTTGGAAACTGCCTTTCTTAATTATGGCCTTCTCGAGGAACACAAAGCCCCCCTCTCCACAACGGGGAGCACATGTATCCTTATCAGGGAATCCAGGCACCACCCCTAGTCATACTATCTCGAAATTCCAAAATGAAAAGAAAAATACAGGAACATATTGTACTTGGGGGAGTGACGGAGGAAAAGTCATAAAAGGGCATCAACACACTATTTTTTATTAGTGGTGGTCAATGCGCCTTAGTTGGATTGTTGGAAGATAATATACAAAGCTATGGTTGGGACTAATGCACCTCACAAGCTGAGAAAAGTGTACATTTTGGCATCATATTTTACAAATTTCCCTACCAGTCGGTTTGAAAATTTGTTAGTAATGAAGCTAAATATAAGCACTTTTCTTGACTTGAAAGGCCATAGAGAAGACAAACCAAACGAGGGAATCTTTGGTCTCTTCTTAATCCTTTGAACCCTTGTTTCCTGGAATGGTATCGCCTTTGTGTACACTTACAATGAGATGGGTCACTCCAATATCAATATACAGGGAGGATAAAATAATAACGGCAGTCTGCAGCCGTCAGGCTGCAGACTGCAGTTATTATTTTATCATCAATGCCCCGTGTATAGACCTCTTATAGTAAGACAAAAATGAGATTAAATTATGCCTCGGATCGAAAAATCGGTCTTACGGGTTCAAAAGGTTAACCCTTTACCTAACATGCAGAGAAGTGGGCACTTGCAAACAAAATTCTTGTGAATACCTATATTTTTTTCACTTTTTGCGCCAAAATCATAGCTCATGTTTTTAGATAAAATGTATTAAAAATAATGGAAATTGAATAGTGATTTTTTTGTGAATAGCGTTGGCCGGTTTGGGCTGTTACGGTGGGTAAAGGGTTAATTGTAAAAAAGGCTGTGCACCAGCTCCTGTTAATACCAGATTAGATTGTAAGGATTTGGAACCCAAAGAGGAAATTCAAGTTTCATGTGACTGCATTTAAGTCGCAAGGGACCCCCGTCTTGATTCCCTGGTGGTGGTGGTGGTGGTGGTATGGAGTTTCATTTCGTAAATAAACCTACCTGAGATTACATTACAATTCCCCTTTCGGACCCTCTTTTTAACTCACCCTCTATAATTCGAGAGTAATTTTTATAGTATTATCTGCCTTGGATAAAACTTCCGGATAAAAGAAACTCCACTCCAATCGGTTTCTTTTCGACGTTCTCAAAGCGCAGACGTTTCTCACCTGTTGAGTATCTTTCATTTATTACTTCACTTCACTTCCTCGTATCATGGCAGAGGCTGATTTATGCAGCAATGGTGCTGCCGCTGATGAGAATGTCAATGTAGTTTGGGACACGGAATCCCCAGAAACTTTTTCTGGCACTTCAAACCATTCGAACAAACGTCGTTCTCGTTACGATATTTTAGACGGAACAGTAAATTTTCTGCATTAGATTATAAATTAGATGTTCTCATTGCATCGTTCCAGGACAAACCTGCTCCAAGTGAATGCAGTTCGACATACAGTCGTGATGCACAAGTTTCGTCACGCAGACAGAAACGAACTAATAATACAAATTTCACACAAAGTGAATATATACAGATTATCGTGGTAATGTGCATGTCCTGTGATTTGTATGATTCGAGGTTGTGTCCAGAATGGGATCTCAACGATCCGGCTTTGCCGGCGAGTTGTGATCCCATTCTGGACACCACCGAAAATCTGATGCAAATCACAAGACATACACATTATCATGATAGTTCATTTATCTAACAATTCTGTCACATAAACAGATTAAATCTTAAATTATTAATACCGTTTTGGGACAAATATTGGGCGAGAAAAAGTTTTAAAAAACCCATATTTTATGGAACATTATTGTTGTGCACTTTAACAAACAATGAGTAACGCGGTCACCCCAAATTTTTAAAGTTGCGTTGTAAAATTACTCACTCTCAGTGTCACTTCCTATGATGATACGCTTGAATTTACAAGTGTGTAATTTTTAATTCTGAAATTTCTATTTATTGTGGGGGGAGAGTCATGGGCTAATTGTAAGGAATTTTGTTTTGTTCTGTAAGCGATCAGCTGAGTCGATCACTGAAACTCACACAGAATGTATTCACGCGCCTGTTATGACAGCCCGTTGCGTTCCTGGAAACGAGTCGTCTATATGATACGGAATCAGAATGAGTCGTCTATATGATACGGAATCGGAACACATTATGTGATACGTACCGTTTCTCGTGGTTTTCAAACCAAAATGTAAATAAATGTTCGATAAAATGATGATACTTTGTCAGTAGACGCCGTCCATTTTGCAGACTCTGATGTGGACCAAAGTGGCATACAAATTGGTAGTGGCTCAACACCGTCTACGGACACTGACAAAAATGTCTTGCTGATATCTTCGGCGAACAAGCTACTCTTAACAAACCACCTTGACGATTCTCAGAAGAATATTTTAAACAACAGTTACCGCTGTACACCTCCCAATTTTCCATCTGGGTTCCGTGACGACACTCTTGGCCTTTTCCTGCTTGACGAGGATACCGATAATTACTGGGAAGTTCCTTCTTTGGACGCACTGCCAGAAAGTTGTCTAATAAAACGTCAAGGTGTCGAAGCTTCTTTTATTAAAGTCAATTGTATTTCTCCTTTTTTCTCAGTCATTGAAAATGATAGAAAAGATTTCCTACAAAGGACAACAGACTGCACGATTAGAGATCACAATTCAACTTTGTTTGCAACAAAATCTGAGCAATGTATTGGAATTCTTAGATTCTTGGTCTTGGTCAAGCTGGAAGGTCGGCAGCTTTTCACCACATCGTTCGTCGTTGTGTAAGTCTCACGGACTCTGGCCTTTATGAAATCACAGATTCATCTGAATTCTCTTATTTGCCTTTATCTGGATTTTTGAACCCAATCTAGAAGTAGGTTTAAAAGACAGGGATGATAAGAAAAAAAAAAGACGAGCTCCTCCCAAGTCTGAAAAAGAGGGAGTTTAAACAAAAATTTCCAGGTCCTCAGACGGACACAGACAGTGATCCCAAGCGCCCAGTGTTTGATACGTTATTTCCACACCAGATTAGAACGCTTCAGGCAATTCTCATTCCACATGGAATCATTTGCGCATTCCAAAGATACCAGGAGGTGCATCACAAGGCAACTACGGACGACGACACAACAAATCAGACAGCATATCAACAGGTAGCCGAGGCAGATTTGGACGACAGTCTCATAGATGACTCGGTAAGTATTCAAGTAAAACATCCAGAGATACCTGTTTGAGGTCGCCTGTCACATTCTTGAAAGGAATGACAACGCATAAAATATGATCAATGGGTATTGGATATGAGAGATCTACAAGCTCAAATTCTTAACCAAACCCCTTTTACTGGGAATAAAATGTACAAGAGTTCCTCTTTCTCAGCAAAGCATTTCGCAAGAAGAAATAGCCTCTCTTTTAAACAAAAACGCATTGGAAATTGTAGACCCCAACACGCCAGGGACGGTTTTTACAGTATGCTATTTCCAGTAGCGAAAAAGAACTGGCGACCTGCGTCCGGTGATAATCTTGAAACCATTCAACAGGTATCTCAGGAAAAATCATTGTTAAATGTAAACACGAAAAGGGTACTGGGGTTAGTTTCCAAAGAAGATTACTGTCTCACTTTAGATACCAAGGATGCTTATTTTCACATCAAGATTTTCAAACGTCACAGAAAATATCTTTGATTTTGTTCAAAGGAGGTATTTTCCAATTTCGTGCTCTCTGTCCCAAGGGAGCCCCACGCACCTTTACCAATATAATTTCGGTTGTTGCAGCAATTCCACGCAGCCACAGTATTCGAGTGAGTGGCGATGTACCTCGACGATTGGTTAGCTGTAAAACAACGTAGCGTGGGTCTTTTGTACGATCGCAACACAATTATCAACCTGTTGGCAAATCTCGGTTTCTTCATTAATCAACAAAAATCGGACGTAGTACCAAGCCAACGTCTAAATTATTTAGTGCCCATTTAATTCTTTCCAAAACAAGAGAGAATAGGGAAATTGAAACAAGATGTGAACAATCTATTAAATCACCACAACTCGGCCAGAGACTAACTGATTCTTCTTGGCATGATAACATCCTTTCAAGAGCTAATACCCAACTGACGACTGTCCGATTTAAACACATCTACTGCATAACTGAAATCCCCTCTAGAATGGACATGACTTGCCAGCTTACGGTTACTCATACGCTCAGGCCTCACTTGAAATGGATCAGAACATTCAAAGGGGCAGATGTTTGCAACCTCTTCAGTTTCAGAAAACAATAACCACCGATGCAAGTGGGTCTTGGGGTGGGGGAAACCTGGATCACGTGTCAATACAAGGCCAATTGACCTCTCTTCAAAAACTCCAACATATAAACTGTCTGGAGATGCAAGCCGTACTTCTAACACTTCCACATATTTTACAACACCTTCAAAAGTGCAGTAATTCAGTACATCAAAAACCAGGGGTGGGGGGGAACAAAATCACTCACCTTAAATCAGTTGACATGGGTTTTATGGCAGATGGTTCTGACCAACAATATTTATTCGAATGTAGCGCATACTGCTGGTAAAATGAATTGCCTAGCCGATTTATTAAGTAGACAACAAATACATCAGAGTGGTCGTTGAACACATTAGTGGTGTCAAAAATATTCACCCTCTGGTGGGCGGCCATTGATCGATTTATTTGCTGCAATGCAGAACAAGAAGACACCTCTGCTCTGTTCATGGGCTCCCCATCAGCAAGCATTCTCAGTCGATGCCCTGTCAATTCCCTGGCAGAACATGTTTGCCTATGCGTTTCCACCTCTTCAGTTAATTTCGAACGTTCTGAGTCATCTGCAGCAGTTTACATGCAGGACATTCCTATTGCTCCCCGATTGCCCAGACAAACATGGTATCCTCAGTTGCTGAAAATGTTGATTGCCAATTCGATCTCTCTTCCAGACATGGCCAATTTACTGCCCCACTACTCAGGCAAAGCCTGTCTCCCAGACACTCGGTCTCTAAATCTGACTGCTTGGCTAATGACAACAGAAAGTTCTCTTCAACAGGCTTTTCAGAAAACACCACTAAATTATTGACAGCATCATGGAGAAAGGGAACGCAAAAAGACTACCTGTAAATTTAAACACTTCAGTAGCTGGTGTGGTGAACAAAAAGTTGCTCCCTATCTTGCGTCTTTTGCGTCTTTAAATGACTATGCCAACTTTCTCACCTTTTCGACAAAGGCTTGCCATACATGGCTACCCTTCTATGTTATCATCTTTCCTTCCTACGCTAGGTGGGTCTTCCGTTGGCCAACACCCTGCTATCATCAGGTTTTTGAGAGAAGTTTTTATTATTACTTTCCAAAGTGTGATTTACTGGGATTTCCGGGTTTGATTATAAACGTTAACTTCACAAGTGAATTATGCAATCAACAATTGTGTAACGTACCCGTGCGCGCAAACGAAGACGCTTTGCCGTGGATGTAATGGTGACTTCATTGTTTTTTTTAACCCTTTACCTAATATGAAAAGCAGACGACACTTTCAAAAAACATTCTTGAATAACTATTATTTTCATTTTTTGTCTCAAAAACATAGGTTATGACCCCTCATTGGAACAAGCTCGACGAGCTCGTTCCAATGAGGGGTCATAACCTATGTTTTAGAGACAAAAAAATGAAAAAATAATGAAAATTAATTGGTGATTTTTGAGAATAGCGCTGGCCGTTACGTTAGGTAAAGGGTTAAACAATATAATTATCGTTAATAATGAAAAGTAATAAACAGAGTAATCGCTTGACTGGATTGGTTATGTGAAATGATTCATTCGAGGCGAGGCACTATATTGTAAAACACTCGTGCGCATTCGCGCACTCGTGTTTGTACAACGTCCCTCACCCCTCATGTATTATTTCAAGTAACCAGTCCAGTCAAGCGATTACTTTCTATATAATCGTCCCCCTTGTAACAAATTGACTTTCCATTGGGATTTATCTCTCATTTTAGATTGTCTCTGAGAAGCATCATTTGAACCAATGGAGACCTCATCTCTTAAATTCCTGACATGGCTGACTTGTTTTCTGGTGGCCATAAATATTTTTCGAAGATGCAGTGACCTTCAGGCATTTCAGGTGGACGGTGGACATTTCAATGTAAATAAACATTTCGTTTATCCGTTCAAGCTTAGCCAAGCAAGACAGTCCACAACATCATTCCAAAACTATTTTTATTTCGTCATTTTCCAGGGATGTTTTGTTGAACCCTAATCGTGTGGTCACGCATTATATTGAAAGAATCAACATTTTCTGGTAAACTGAATTATCCAATGAACTCCCATTGTTTCTGACAGTCACCCTTCCACGCCGTTCAGGATTCAGTCAAACGTTTTCAAAGTGATTAGTTTAAACAATATTTATTCAATAAGTATGTTATATGTTACAGGATTGAATACCAAAAAAGTAAGGATATATATAGTGAACATTAAGAATATAACATATACTAACAAAAGACCATATTGGGATGTTAAGGGGGATCTGACGGAAAGCTAGGAGCTTATGTCAGTCATCTCCCAGGGTCATTCATACATTTACACAAAAACGTAGTGTAATTTTATTGATGGACTCATATATCGCTGTCTGGTACCAATCGCCTATAGTCGATCACCAACTTGATCACCAGCAATGTACCAAGCCAGGGCACAAAGTGCTTGGTTAAAACTCTTCAGTTTTGTTACAGTTTGCAAGATTTTTCTAATGGAAATGTCACTGGTCATTCCAGAAGTAGTGAGGGCCCCTCTTGGGCTCTTTCCAATGGGGTTTCTAATGACAGACTTCTGGAAGAAGCAGACTAGAGAGAGACCACGTTTATAAAGTATTATCTCGTGATGGTTAATTCCGATTTTATAAGTTCATAGATTATTCTTCAGTTGAGAGAACTTCCGAAGTTTCTTTCGGCATTTTTCTGGGAGGAGACTAGCCATAAATTTCAAGTGTTAGAAATGCTGTTTGTTGTTGTCGGTGAGAATATTAACTAAAGTGACATTTTCAATTACATGAAGATCAGATATAAAAAAATAACCTTTTGAATATTTTTTGTTACTACATATGTAATTCCCACCACCTAAACATTGCTTTTCAATCAGAATTCTAATGTAATGTCAGGTAGGTTTATTTATCATATGACTCGTCCGTTTTGTTCACTTTAAAACATTTGATATTTTGTTTTCATATTAATCAGTCATAAATAAAGCCTTCCGTCAATTTCATTGGTCAGTTCCAAAACTAGACAATATGATTGGCTGAACAAAATAAAACTGGGCCACATTTTCATAATTTGCATAATTAGAGTTGGGAGCTTTCATTGGTCAATTTCAAAACTGGACAATTTGATCGGCTAAACAAAATACAACTAGGTGACATTCGCATAATTTCAGTAGGGAGAATTTACGTTATCTGTCCTATTTAGGGTGGGTTATATTGTATTAATCTTTTACCTACAAGAAAAACGACATTCATTTTTTTTTATATTTTAACTTTTTGCTTCCAAAACATAGGTTATGACCCCTCATTGGAACGAGCTCGACGAGCTCGTTCCAACGAGGGGTCATAACCTATGTTTTGGAGGCAAAAAATGAAAATGTTTAGTTATACGAGGATGTTTTTTCCAAGTGCAGTCTGCAGCTCAAGTTAGGTGATGGGTTAAAAAGTCATACTAAGTGGCTAATTTGTGCGTGTGTGTGTCATATGATAAATAGAATATGAAATGAGTGTTTTTCTCATATAATATTTATGGAACTCGTCCGAATTTTCCATTTGGGCTCGCCAGAGGCTCGCCAAAACGGAAAATTCCTAGACTCGTTTCATAAATATTATATGAGAAAAACATTCATTCCATATCCTCTATTTACGAAATGAAAAAAATAAATTTGTACTCAAATTATAGTTTTATGAGTAAATAATACCTACCTGACATTACAGGTAACCCACCCAACCTCCCCACTAGTGGATTAGTTTCATGAGATTTGAAACGCCTCAGTACGAAACTGATAGGATTGGGGTTTCTTTCATCCGGGAGTTTTATCCAAGGGAGATAATATATTGAAAATTACTCTCGGATAATAGAGGCTGAGTTAAAAAGAGGGCCCGAAAGGAGAATTCTAATGTAATGTTATGAATGTATTATTATAAAACTATAATTTGAGTACAAATTTATTATTTTTGGGGTGTAAAAATATATTTGTAAAGATAATGGCCACACGCATGACACCATCTTATGCCAACATTTTTTATGGGCCGACTCGATAAAATTTTTCTATTTCTTCCACCATTTGCAATGCCCATCTCATGGCCACGGTTTATTGATGATATTGACTTGGAAGTGGGCTGGAGCAGAGTCTGATGTCATGGAATTTATCCCCTTTTTGCAATACTCTTCACCATAGCATAAATTTCACAGCTGAAATCTGATCAGAGAGCATTTCATTTCTCATCACGTCAAGCATTGACAGCAAATGCATTGTTACCAATTTGTATTTTAAACCTGCACACTAGTTCTTGCTTCAATCCAGTTGCAATCCTAAACATATTGTAAGGAACATTTCCTACTGCCTCGCCATTAGAATCAAAAGGAGTTGCTCTAACCCAGCTGATGAAGAAACTGCCTTCAGTACTCCGAGGTGGCAACTTGTGAGCCGAAAGTTTCAGGAGGAAACCAATGGACAGTGCTGTCGCCAAAGCTGATAGCTTTTCAAGTGATGAACTCATGCATTATCGCCCCGACGTGCAGTGAGTGACACAACGACTCACCTTGATCAGTGTGTAAAGTAAACAATTTCACCACGTTTACTAAAATTGTATCGGCCAACTAGATGACATACATCCCAACATGCAGCTCTTGAATGATTGGTATTTCTTTTGAGGATAAGTCTATTGACGTTTTTTCTTTTAAATTTTTAGTTATTTAAGAATTTGATTTTGCAAGTGTCGTCTTCTATTCGTGCCAAGTGAAGGGATTTATTACACGCTTGTTCTATGTAGTCTCTATCTACAGCAACACTAAACCATGCGGAAAATGAAAATATGTTCCGCAGATATGTGCGGAACGGAAATTGTTGACAGACCATTTTTAAATAGAAGCGAAATTTCTCTAGCATTTTCTACAAATCCTGCAACGCAATTACAATTTGAATCACAAGGCGATAGCTGAAAATCGTCCCTCGAGTTCCAATGTGTTCGCATAGAACACATTAGAACAAAGGGAACACAAGAGTAACACAGGTTATCCTGAAACCATATTACCCTGGCCTGTTCAATGTGTTGTTGAACCCTAATAAACAAACAAACATGATAGGATACAGTCTCTGCAAAAAATGGAAAGTTTTTCTTTTTTTTCAAAAGACAAAATGAACATTCATTAAACCATGTTTACATTTACCTGGCGTAACGGTTCACATCGCTGCGCATAAAATTCGTCATTCAAATTTTATTATTTTTCCAATGTTTGTCTCCCAAACGCAGCTTATGACCCACTCATTGGGTGGGCTTCGTTCCAATGTGAATTCGTAAGCTGTGTTTCTGAGACAAAGAATGCAATTTATTAATTAGTCAAGAACTGTCATCTGCTAGTCGTGTTTAGTTAACCTGGTGAGTATTTTTGAGATAGTTTTTTATCAAATCTAGTCATGTCTGTTTCTGAACAGCCATCACTAGGTTTGATGAAAAATTCTTCTAAATTTATCTCAAGAAACGGTGAAAAATCCATTCATTGTATCGGATAGAAGTTGGTCTAAATATGCCCAAATTAAACATATTTCAGTGGCGAGAGAGAAATCCTGTCCTGGGCATGAAAAGTCGCCAGCAGTGTGCAAGAGTTAAATAACAAAAATTACAATTCTCATACAGATTCCTTATTTAAGGTAAGTCAAATTCTCAAGGTTAATGATTTGTTTAAACTACATGCACTGCTGTTCGTGTTTGACTGGCAAAATGGCAGATTGCCAGTTTCTTTCAGTGATATATTTAATGTTATTGACAATCCATCTGGTAGAACAACCAGACAGTCTGACCTCCAATACATAAAAATACGTACCCAAACTCTAGATAAACTTCCTTTATACATCTTCCCAAAACTATGGAAAGCTCTAGACGACACAGCTCGTAATATTAGTGATAGAACCATGTTTTGGGACAACTTAACTTCCACATTCATTTCGTCATATTCTGGTTATGTCCGTTGCGATAATCCCTACTGTCGTGATTGCACATTGCAAAGTTGTAAATCGTCATTACACGTAATAGTCATGCCCTGTGTCTTTATCTGGAATCCTCGCCTTGTGCAATCTGCTGCGCTTCTTCCTACAAACATCGCGTAGAATGCTCTCTGTGCGCAGTTAAAAAATTGCTTACAATAATTTAAACAAATAGACAGATAATCTGGCGCACACATTTCAGCAGGTGATCTATCAAAAGAGCATTCGTCCTCATTGGTATGGGTTAATTTATTACATTCGACACCCTACGACGATCCAGCTGACGTAGACCCCCCACGCCCAAACATAATGATCTACCTCCTCTTTGTCGCAGTCTGAACGACACGAACTTCATGATGGGACTTGTTGCCGCTCTCAATTGTTACGATGAGCAGTGGAGGCAGTCCAATAAGCAGGTTGCTTGTTGCCAACCTTGAAGCACCAACTTTCTGCTGGCGTATATGATGAACCATATCTCTGGCCCCGAAAACGAAATGGTTCAATCAACATTCCCCATCATGTGCCACATAACTTGTTCTAAGTTCATTCGTTTGGCCACAGTCTGTTTGCAATTACTTCCAGGGAGTGACAGGTATACAGCCAATCTGGCCATGCCACTTCCCACGGTATATTACTTATTATATTTGTGCAATATGTTTATTTATAACCACTTTGCATATATGTATACCTTGGATACAGAATCCGAAGAGTTAAGAAACCATTGCGCATGTCTATTGTCAATTCAAGTGTTGACTGAAATGTTGAAATGATGTGTATGTTCTGGAATCAATGGACAAAACACTTCACTTGAAAATCAATCCGCGTTTCTTTGTTTCTGTATCTGCTGTAAGGTATGACGATGGCGTCGACATATCTCAATTCTGATACTGACTGAGCCGAGCATTCGAGTATCCTAATCGACAAATTAATTTAAATGTGGCTTCATGTAAATAAACTGTATTGAACGGGCGGTAGAAAACCTGTCATTCGGAAATTATTATTATCGCATTTATTTCTAGTAAAGCATTTGTTTGTCACTGTGTGTCATCGCAGGCAACTCCAAGATTGTTTATATACATTTTGCTACACTTTGTCACACTTATAAGACTGTTCATCACATTTCCAGTAAATATTGTCAGTATGATTGACGTTTAAAAGTTGCCACCCAGAACCCGATAAGACACGCAACAACTGCTACCAAACTCTTTTCTTCAATCAGACTTCCTATTCGTTTTAGCTCGACTGGCTGGAAGTCAAATTGTCATAATTTGTCGACCGTCATGAATGTGATGTTTGAGTATTTTTCAAAAGCGCTGTGTCGATTTCAATAAAATTGTATAGTAGTTGGAGTGAGGCATTTCTATTTCTTTAAAATTTAGTTGCTGTGCCTGATGGGGAAAGGTTATAGAAAATTCCCAAACTATCATGTTTTCATGAGCCGATGGATCCAGTGTCCCGATATATACAACAGACTTTCCAGTAATTCTTGATTTCTGAAAGTTTTCGAAGGATATGTAAACTCGCGAAAAAATGAGTGTTTGCGAAACTTTGATTTTATAATCGGTTCTCTGGAATCACCTTTCTTCTATAAATTTACTTTTTTCAACGGGTTTTATTTTTTCTGACCTCACTTTGTTGAGAGAAATCCTGTTCGTATTTTCCAGATGTTTTCATCCATATTCTTACCAATTGTAGTTTGAGCGTGAGGGTTTTTTATAATAGGGTTATAATCTAGATACTTCCTTAGGAGAAATGATTGATGTGTCCCAAATGTTTTCTCATACCGGATAACCAATTATAAGAGAAAAGACTTCTTGCCTTCAATCAAAGCAGCCCTGGTAATTTACCATCAGCAATCAGCAGTGCCGAGGAAAATGCAGAGGAAACGAAACATATCCACAGTAAAAATACTGCCGACGATGGCTTCTTTAGAAAGCCTTGTGGTGGCAGAAATTACACAACTTCCATGTTACACAAGGAATCAAACCATGTGGGTTGCTCTACTCTGTTTGCTTATCTTACAATTTACAGTACAAGATGCAGCGTAACCACTAGAAACTGTGTGTTCTGCTTCTTCTGTGTTGATAACACCAGAATCTGACATCAGTTTCTAGAAAGCTCTTACAGAGCTTTCTAGAAACTGATGTCAGATTCTGGTGTTATCAACATAGAAGCAGTGAGATACTAAGTTTTGTGGTTATGCTGCATCTTATTTTCACTCATACTCTACATATTGAGCAAGTCGCCTGCTTACTTAAGTTTTTTTGTCCGCATTCACATCGTTCATGTTATTGGCATGATATAATTGAGTGAAAGATTCTGCACCTTGATTGTGGCTATATACACTTGTATCTTGAACTACTTTCATATGTTAAAGTTACTTGAAAGTTTTCACTTCGCCGCATACTACATATACATGACAATTGAGATCCTGCCCAGCCCCGATGATTTTCACACAATCGAACAGGCTCCACGGCAATTACCGTAGAAGCACCAGTTTTCCACAGCAGTTTTTTTTTTTGCTGAGGAAATAAGGATAAATTACCAGGACTGAATTAAAGTATGAGTAATTTCAGGTCATAATACTTCACAGTAATGAAGTAATGGTTGTTATAGCAGAAGTAGTGGTAGTGCTAGTAATAGTAGTAGAGGCAGCAATATCTATATCCTCTATAACACCCATTACTTCTTTACTGTAAAATATTCTTACAGGGCACAATCATCTGTTGTGGTGCTGTCAGAGCATAGCGAAGTCTCTCCGGAAATGTCTTCAGGTGATGGTATCAAGTGCAGACAAAATGTGCGAATAGTGGATTGCTATATGAACGCAATAAACCCTCAGTGTATAGCGGTTGAGCCCCACCGATCAATATCTATCATTTCTAAAATAACTGTGTCGTACGCATAGTTTGGTTAGAAGCTTTAACCCTTTACCTAACATGAAAAGCAGACGACACTTGCAAAAAAAATTCTTGAATAACTATTTTTTTTCATTTTTTGTCTCAAAAACATAGGTAATGACCCCTCGTTGGAACGAGCTCGACGAGCTCGTTCCAACGAGGGGTCATAACCTATGTTTTTGAGACAAAAAATGAAAATATTTTGAAAATTAATTGGCGATTTTTGAGAATAGCGCTGGCCGGTTTTGGCCGTTACGTTGGGTAAAGGGTTAAATAGACATTTTGTAGGTGCTGCTTTTTGAAATATTTTTCATTTACTTCATTGTATGAAAAGATTGTGAATTTCTTGGTGATTGTTTTTTTTTATCGATACCTTCCATAAAATGACGTTGCAGACACTATTTTCAGCTGTATCAGAAACATTCCAAACCTGAAATTACTCATGTTTTAATTGAAGGCCAGGGAGCGTGGTGACTCAGTAGTAGACTGTTGGACTTCTATGCTAGAGATCTCGAGTTCGATCCCCGTCCGGGACGACCCGCGTTGTGTCCTTAGGCACGGCACTTTATCCCTGTTGCCTACATGGGAGCCCGATGACGCAATGTACTAAGGCGTACTGCACGTCGATCGTGCACATGTCTTCATCCGCAGTATCCCTGCTTGGCGGAGCTTGAACACAGTTATGATGTTGAGGAGCTGACAGTTGCTCGTCGATGCTCGGTGGTTCTCTCCGGGTACTCCGGCTTCCTCCACCCGTAAAACTGTCACGGCCACGATTAGCCATTGTGCATAAGTATGTGACTTTAGACACCAATAAATAATAATAATAAATAATAATTGAAGGCTAGAAGTATTTTCTCTTGCAATTGGTTATCTGATCTGAGAAAACATTTGGGACACATCAATCATTTCTCTTCGGGAAATATCTAGCTTTCGGCTCTATTATATATTCACTTAATCCCCTGGTAATTTCACCTTAAAATGTGGGTTTGATCAAACTTTAGGTGTCAAAGTACAAACCGAATCTTTTGTAAAAAGTGACGATTTATAAATGACCCAAACTTGTTGTATTCTATGGAAATGTGGATTACAGTGAATAGTTCAGGGTTCAGGCATATAAGAATTGTTTGAAAATGGAATCTTTTCACTTTTTTCTTATCGGATATACTTGTATTGACAGACCATATATATTTGTCAAAATTGCTACTATTTAAATTACGGCAATTTTGACAAATATATATATATATATGTGAATCAACACTACAACAATTCCAAAAAAATAATATTGTCCATTCTGGAATATCGGTCTGGAGACGGGATATAAATGTGAACCGACATACTGGCAGAGTTATTTACAACCTTTTGGGGGATTGCCGTTAGCTAAGTTGGTATGGTGGAAAAGCATTTATGGCTAGGCGATTGCGTGCCAGAAACCGGAGAGCGACTCCCGCCAGGGCCAACTTCCTAAAAACGTTACAGTTTTCAGTTCAGTGGGTCGGACACGCCACTATACCTGGTGGAATTCTTTCTCGGCTAAGGCGATATTATATGATAAAAGGCGTGTCACCGACCACACACATAACTTTGATAGTAGTAGAAGTAATAGTAGCAGTAGTAAAATATTTTATAATAGTGTCACATTTCAATACTCATCATTTACAGATAGAAAATACAATTTTGATAACATAAAAAATAACATGAACCCAGACATGGGAATACCTCTACTTCTACTATATACATATATCTTACCTCCTAGAAGTATCCGGGAATTTCATTGGTTCAAAGACGTCACATGCAGACTGCATATAAAACCATATACTGCCTGCCAACATCAATATACGCTGACAGCTATGGGTAATCTCCCCTTTGTTCATTGATTATTCAAAACGGCGGCAACCGATAAACGTTTCCAGTTGAAAGATTGAGTGTTGGAAGCCCATATTTGGTCTGAAGTGCAGGTTAGGCAACTTAAAAGGCTTCACATTCTGTGGATGTGTGTCATGTTACCTTCGAAATGAAACTGTTTGGTATGTATGGATTTGCCTTGTTACAATTTATGGGAGAGTGCCTGTACTCTCCCATAAATTGTAACAAGGCAAAGACACGTGAACACATTGTGAGAATTCTCTCATTTAATTTCGATCGCTGTTGTTATTAGTTC
This sequence comes from Pictodentalium vernedei, assembly GCA_031216915.1. Classification (NCBI taxonomy): domain Eukaryota; kingdom Metazoa; phylum Mollusca; class Scaphopoda; order Dentaliida; family Dentaliidae; genus Pictodentalium; species Pictodentalium vernedei. The sequence goes on from CM062292.1 coordinate 332,802,875, forward strand.
TGTGCATCGATGCAGCTGTCAGTAAGCTATTTCGCTCGAGTCCAATATGGAATTAACTGACACCATATATACCATATTAGGCCACCAACAAACTGTGTAACTAATAGTATTTATAACAGCCATCGCTCGCTCCAGGACGGCATACGCTGTCTTCCTGTCTCTCGCCCTCACCCCCCCCCCTTCTCTGTCTGTCTGTCTGTCTGTCTGTCTGTCTGTCTGTCTGTCTGACTGTCTATGTCTCTCTCTCTCTCTCTCTCTCTCTCTCTCTCTCTCTCTCTCTCTCTCTCTCTCTCTCCGAGTTCCCATCAATCACACATCACCTGTGAGCATCAATCCCCAATCTCATCTACACTCCATACAACGATCGGTCACATTAATAGCCATAATACAGTCACGTAGGCATTATTCTATTTACATGTTTAGAACGTTATCGTTTTATGTCTACTATACTCATCATGGACATGATTGAAAATATTACAAACATAGCTCTATTTTAACCCTTTGCCTAACATGAAAAGGAGACGACGACACTTGCCAAAAAAAATCTTGAACAACTAATTTTTTTTCATTTCTCGTCTCAAAAACATAGCTTTTTGACCCCTCATTGGAACGAGCTCGACGAGCTCGTTCCAATGAGGGGTCATTAGCTATGTTTTTGAGAGAAAAAATTAAATAATAATGAAAATTAACTGACGAATTTTGAGAATAGCGCTTGTCGATTTTGGCCGTTACGTTGGGTAAAGGATTAACTTACCCATATCGTCACCCTGACTCGCATCAAATTTCCTTGTTTTTTGTCTTCATTGAAAGCAATAACGTATCACAATGTATGACTGCTGCCTTAAAGAAAATTCCAAAAACAAATAAGGAAATCAAATATATATTTATATTTAATATTGGATCCATGTGTGCAGATGCATGTATGTACATAAGTCTATACAATATATATGGGTATAGAATTACGGGTATAGTCATATATTTTTATAGATATATGTATGTATTTACATGGATCCAATATATACTACTCAAAGTTTGCTAAGCACCAAGTATATCCAACTACCTGTTTTACGTTTCAGTTGAAATATTGTAATGAAAAATGTATATATCTTTTATTTAGTTTGGCATGGCGGGGGTTCGAACCCACGCCGAGAGAGTTTCCTTCGGCACCAACCGCCTAGCGAAACTATACTGAACCACGCACACCACTCAGCCACCGACAGACCCCAAAAGGGAATGCTAGTTAACCAAGTATATACGAGGCCAGTACAGAACACACGGAATACTTATTTAATTATATCTTTAATGATTTAAAGAATTTTATTTAATTATATCTTTAATGATTTAAGTACAGAAATTAAGCTTTTATTTGTGTTTGACATTATTTTTTAGCTTTTTGAAAACGATAACCATGGAAAATGGATATTATTGGTAAAAGAGGAAATTTTTCAATTTGGCAAAAAGTTGACGGAGCGAACTGGTATGGGTTCAATACCGAGTGTGAGACCCATTACTGTTAATTACAGCTTGACAACGCCTTCTCATGCTCCCAGTCAGGTTCCTGGTGGTCCTTTGTGGGATGTTGTTCCATTCTTGGACCAGCATGGCACCAAGCTCCTGGACACGTCTTGGCTGGACTGGACGGGCTGTAATTGCAAGCTGCAACTCCTTCCAAACATGTTGGATTGGATTAAGGTCAGGAGGGGATCTTGCTGGCCAGTCCATACGCTTAACCCCCTCCCTCTGTCGGTACTCCCCGACAGCATGGGCAACATGAGGACGGGCATTATCGTCCATCAGAATGAATCTATCACCCACTGCCCCTGCATACAATCTGACGTGGACATCCAGGATCTCATCAATGTACCGCTGTGCAGTCAATGTACCACGTTCAAGGACACAGAGTTCTGTACGTCGATCCCTGATGACGCCACCCCAGACCATGATTGACCCTCCACCATAGCGGTCATGCTCAGCAATGTTGGCTGCATGGAATCGCTCTCCTGGTCTTCTCCATACCATAGAACGCCTATCTGTTCTGTGGTCTAGGCAGTAACTTGACTCATCTGTAAAAGGACAGGTCGCCAATCTTCTCTGGTCCATCCAACGTGGTCCATGGCCCATTCATATCGTGCCTGGTGGTGGTTCTGGGACAGCGGAATGCGAATGCATGGTCTTCCCGATCGGAGCCCACCTTCGTGCAACCTTGCCCGGATAGTCTGCGTCGAAACATTTATCCCGGATGCATTCTGAAGGTCACTGCGAAGCTGGGTTGCTGTGACAAAGCGGTTCTTACGGACCTGAATGATCAAAAACCGGTCTTCAGCTGCAGATGTTGCCCTGTCTCTGCCACCACCATGCTGTCTTACTGGTGTGCCATACTGCTGAAATTTTGCCCAGGCCCTGGTGATCACCGTATTGCGCATGCCAAGGGCTTCACCAACCTGGCGATGGGTAACCCCTTGCTCCACCATCCCTACAGCCCGCCACATTTCTGTTTCCGACAAATGTCTTCTTACATTTGCATTTGCCATATTCAATCATTAAATCACAAGGGTTTGTGTTGAAATGAAGACTGAATACCCTACAAATGGCATGTATATGTAGACAGTACACGAGAACAATATGAAAATTAAGTGGTACATGCTTTCCATGAGTGTCTCGAAAAGTCTGCCTGTCAAGAGAGCTAATGTAAACACTGTGGACGATCTCAATACATTCCTCAATCATATCCACCAAAAATATCGCAAATGTGTCACAAGCAAATTTAACAATGATGTGTCAAATATTTGGTGCTTAGCAAACTTTGAGTAGTATATCTTAAACACTGTGGCAGTCTACCAGAATATATAATGACAGCGCTGAGCTCTATCGCCTCCTTGCAGTTTTTTTCTCTCTTATTACATGATGCCTTTATGTAAAACCACTTATTCTATACTTAATTCATGTATCATCTATGTAACAATAAATAGACAAAACTACATGTATGTTTCAATGAGTCGTTTTGTATTCAATGAGTCAGATGTGCGTAGGAAGAAAACGTCGAGACCGAAGGTCGAGACGTTTTCTTTCTATGCACATCTGACGAATTGAATACAAAACGACTCATTGAAACATACATGTGGTTTTGTATTTATTACATGACCCAAGCACCTACTGACCTAATTTTCTTTTCTATCAACGGTGGTAAACACCATGCACTTTATGCAGTCGCATTGCATAAAAAAAGTCCCGGTTGGAACAGGTTGGTGTGCAATACGGTATTCCGTATTGCACAGCCGTATTGCACGCCGTATTGCATAAGAGAGACTGCATGGGCATGTAATAATACTGCATCCATCCATTCATTCATCCACTCATCCATCCATACAGTCACGTTGGCTTTCTATTTACCTGCTTAGACCGTTATAGTTTTACGTCTAGTTTTCACCCTGTAAACAGTACAAGCGTACAAGCTAGACTTGATTGTGATTAGTCAATATCCAAAACAAACACAATTTTTTGAGTTGTATCATAACGACAACTCGGTGTCGTCACCAGTTCTGATTTTAATAAGAGTTCCGAGCACATTTGTTTCGTTTTTCAAGATGTGACATTGAGTTTGTTAATTTTAGATTTAGTGCTCAATTTAGCTTTAAAGAATATTAATATTAAGCTATTTTTGGTGAATAAAATTATGATATTCTTTGGCCATTTGTTTTGATAATGTTACATTAACTCCTTGCAGGAATTCTCTTGCAACCTTTAACAAACATTTCCCCTGAGAACTGTATCCACCTTTTGACCAGTGATTTCTTGAGTTAAATGTTCATGAATTTTTCGTCAGATCTAGTCATGGCTGTTTAATAGCAGCCACGACTAGATTTAAAGAAAAAATATTTAAAAATACTGAGCTAATCAATTGTTAATCCTACCACTATACTTGCAATTTCCGAATTTTGTCCCTTGTGGACTTTGACGGGCTTTCACACGATGTTCACTAAGATATTGTTTGGCGTGATGTATAGTTGCTCAGAGAAATTTATTGGTGCTTCTGAGTTCTTGCGATATCCTTCTGTAAAAAGCATTCTTTTTCAAACGGTAGTCTACGGTACCCCTAAAAGAGCCTTAAATATTCCGTCAACCCATACGAGATTGCATAAGTTGTGTCATTTACTTCTACTATACCCGTGTAGTAACAAATTACTAAATTTCTTTCATTTTAATCCTTTACCCAACGTAACGGCAAAAACCGGCCAGCGCTATTCTCAACAGTCGCCAATTAATTTTCATTATTTTTTTCATTTTTTGTCTCAAAAACATAGGTTATGACCCCTCATTGGAACGAGCTCGTTCGAATGAGGGGTCATAACCTATGTTTTTGAGACCAAAAATGAAAAAAAAATAGTTATTCAAGAATTTTTTTTGCAAGTGTCGTCTGCTTTTCGTGTAAAGTAAAGGGTTAATCATGCAAGTAGTAAACTACATTCTGTTTCAAAAGTCTAAAAATACCTCTCGTAGAAATTTAATTTTTATTTTTTTTTGTATTTTGCTGTTTCCATTTTTTTGTAAACTTTCTTTCTTGTAGTTGTTCTAATGGGGAGAGGAGGTGGGGCAACAAACTATGTCCAGTCAGTGCTTTACACACCACTGAGTGTTTTTACAGGAGAGCAAATAATAACTAGTGGTGTGAATTATTGTGAACACTTACTTATTCTAATTTCTATATCTTCTCCGTTGATTCTTGGATCACTCGCAAACATACCCGTAATTAGGAACGTCAGAACAACAATTTGACCTGAAATATCCATATCCTTGTATTGCTACACTATTAAAATATTTAATAATCCACTGAAACAGAATGTTCTTGGTGATATTGATGTTGATTGAATGTATCTCTCTGAGCGGCTGAGTTTTGCTTGTCCTGAAACTATTGTATTGGCCGTTTTGTGTTGAATAAAATGTTCGCCAAGACACGAAGTGTTATTGATAAACATGGGCTACATCTTTTCCACCCTGTTGAGGAAATGAATACCGTTCGAAGATGTCAGTGCAAAAATATCCGTTGTTTAATCCGAACAAAACCTTCTTAATTGGAACTAAAACTACTTAGTAATTTATCAGAGATGGAATTTTATATTAATTGATGAGTGTGAAGGTGTACGCAAAGGCAAAATCAATACTTCCTTTAATACTGTTGAGTATCGCTAGCGTTTATATTCATCCTGTGAGACGGTGTTATTTCATTTTGTAGCCTGGTAGTGGCGTAGAAAAAGGGATAGCAGATAGCGCCGGCGAAGGAAATTTCGAGTTTTCTTCACATTTTTGTCCATTGACGCTGCAAATAATTGTCAATGTTAGCTTAGACTCGATGATATTTCACATCGAAAATTAATGTTTCGGAATGGGTTTTTTTCAAGTTGAAAGGGTAAAATCTCTTTACCCCTTTAACCCTTTACCTAACCTGAAAAGCAGACGACACTTGCAAAAATAATCTTGAATAACTATTTTTTTTTCATTTTTTGTCTTAAAAACATAGGTTATGACCCGTTCCAACGAGGGGTCATAACCTATGTTTTTGAGACAAAAAATGAAAAAAATAATGAAAAGTAATTGGCGATTTTTGAGAATAACGCTGGCCGGTTTTGGCCGTTACGTTAGGTAAAGGGTTAACTAACCAATCGGTCGTATCCGCCCGTGTAATTTATAAATCAGAGGTTTAAAAAATTCAAAGAATTTCAACAAAACCGTATCATGTAACTCCTCATTGGAACGACTCATTGAGCTCGTTCCATAGTGGGGTCACATGGTATGGGTGGTTGAATTTTTATTGACAAATTTGAAAAACATATCAAGAATAACAAATTTTTGATAGCGTCTGCGTTTGGATACCCCCCCCCCCCCCCTCCCCCCTCAGTGGGAAAGACCATAAAATTCCGACAGGAATTAGTGATGCCTTGCGTCGCTAGCTTCTGTTGACAAAGTTGTGTTCTCCCATGTTCCCACCCACCAACACGGAAACTAATCTTCCCCACTGAAGCTGAGTTATTTTTTTGCACATACTCGGAATTAATCTAATTTTCATTCTATGGTTGTTGAGATGTGTCGACACTTTCAACAGTCGGAGTCCCATCGCCTCGGGCCGATTTACAGTTGGAGAAAGACGCAGTAACGAAAGACAGTCATTAGAGATTGGACTTTATAAACTTTTTAAATTCTTCTGAAAAAGCATGCTTCGCCTTCGCTGAAAGCATCTATACCAACAATCGTTACACTGCTCTTGATAAAAGCAACAAGCCTAATCAAAACTTCTGACTTTGGTGTAACTTTTACCTTACAATGGGTATGTATTGAGTCCGTAATTACCTGAATGCGTCTCGTGTCAGGGGCCTCAGATATAAAATCTGAGTCTATATGAGCTCAAAGCTTTCTGTCGAATCCTTTCCGTTACACCGTCGTTTACTTCTGTTTGTCTTGCTATATTGCTTACTTCGGTATCATATCCTCTGTACAGCTCCTGTGATATTAACAGTTACTTGAATGTATTATATCATATTTCTTTTTGAATAAACAGAGATTATTACCATTATGTGGATGTACAAAATATGTATCCGAGTCGAGCTCCGGGTTCCAAGGGCAGATCACGACGAGTCGAAGACTTACCGTTATATATAAATGTGATATATAAATAATAAATATATAGAGATTATTACCATTATGTGGATGTACAAAATATGTATCCGAGTCTCGCTCCGGGTTCTAAGGGTAGATCACGACGAGTCGTGATCTACCCTTAGAACCCGGAGCGAGACTCGGATACATATTTTGTACATCCACATAATGGTAATAACCATTTTATCTTACAATATATTGGGGATAAGTCAAGAATGTAGACGAATATATAACGAACTATTTATTCGTACGGATGAACAAAAAGAAAAAAAAATATGGAACTCACGCGAAGGGAACGTGCTTGTATCCGACCCCCTGATACAAACATCTGTATCAGGGGTCGGATACACAACAGTTGCCGAGCTAATACAGACAAAATACATGTTGATTGTAAGATAAATATTGTTTGAACTAAAATCTGAGTCTTGCAACGGCATGATACAATCACGTGCTTAGTAACGATTTGTTAACATTACTATTTCTGGAACATTACCTCGCTTATTTGATAAACAAGCTCCGTTTCACTGGTAAAATAGAACCCGGTAATTGATGTCTAGGGCTGAAGTCCTCTCAAATGGGTAACATGGTATAAACGTTTGTCGGACTTGACCTTGGATCTATGTTGTGGTCATGATTAGCCATTGTTCAGAAGTATGTGACCTTAAACGCCAATAAATAAATAAATAAATAAATAAATAAATAAATAAATAAATAAATAAATAAATAAATAAATAAATAAATAAATTAATCCAGTATTAATTAATAGATAGAACATAACAAAATTTCGGAAAGCATTTGCGAGAGACTATACGCGTTCCAATATAGGAAATTGGAAACAGAGAAAAAAGCTTCCCAGAAGTATAATTATTAAACCATTTTACTTTTATATGTGTGCGTCTGAATCGTTGGAAGCATCCGAATTGAAGCACCACGTGTTTACAAAGTACAGTCATTTCCGAATGGTTTAAACAAACACGCTCATTATCCGTTTGAGGGGTTAAATTAACCCGAGAGGCCTCTTTTCCGGCCCAGGAACGTGATACTTCATAACCTAATTACGTAGGATACCTGTTGAATTTATGTGTTGGGTAGACCAATCAATATTTTCAACCTGCAGCGTTTGGGTAGCACGTAAATATTTATTGGTCTAACCCCAGATAATGAATATGGACTCTTCAAATTGCTGCGATCGAACTGACATGGAAGATACCACCAGGCGTCAAAGGGTTAAGTTTATCAGGGGATTGGGGAAGTTCAAGGCAACCGTATAGTACAATGTCTAGCGAAACGACCCGCTTTTTAGTGAAAATAAATCTTAAAGAGACCAGTTAATGAAGTAACTGACACTTCAAAATTGAAATTGTAAGATACAGCTGTCATCACCATTATGTTTATGTATACAATGATATATCAGAGCCTTGATCTGTTTCTAAGGCCATATCTCGACAAGTGGAGACTCAGACTAAAAACCAAGAGCGAGACTCTAATACATTTTGTACACAAATATAATGGTGATGATCAAGATATTTATCTAACAATCAACTTAATTCGCTCCCAAAACTCGGAAAGTACGTTTATATCACACCTCCTCCCCCCCCCCCCCCCCCCCGTTCCGATTTCGTATCAGACAGATTCAAGTTCCAGTAAACACAACACTATCACATATATGCATTATTATTATGCATTAAAATATAGTTCCTGCAATTCAACATTTAGACCAATTCTATTTCGTCATAATCCCCCATCGGTCTTAACTGAGATAGTACTGCGCATGCGTGTGTCAGTGTGCATGTGCATGCCACTCTGTTCCGAAGTTTCTTTTCAACGTGATTGGGAAGTTTTGAGCGTTTGTTCGCTTCTTGTCTGTTTTATACAGACCTGAATATTCTTCAGTTCGTTTTACTGGTATGCGGTTTTTCTCACACTGTAGTGTTATTATATCGCCTACGCCGAACTTTTCACACGAAGTGTGAAACATTGAGTGATTGACTTTGCGGTAATTCGTCCATTATAGCAGATTCGGTGAAGGGAAGAAAAGCGAGCAAAAATGGCTCCGCTGCTAAAGCGAACATTTTGGATACGCCTGAAAAGACTTTTCAGCTTCAATCTAAAGTATCAAAACCCAGGACCTCTGTGAGTTCTTCAAAATACAAATCTTCACGGAGTGAAGATGCCTCGAAATTAGGTGACGGAAAAAGTACCACATGCGATTCGGAGGTCTTAGAATATCTTAAGACGATATCGGACAATCAACAAAAATTTGAGGACAAAGTTAATAAAATGTGTGATCGAATTTCATCTCTAGAACATTATGTTGAAAGTTATGAAAATGTTGATGATTCCAATCTATTAGAATTCGAAGAGGAGGCTCATCTGAGGTTGGACAAGTTTTGTCACCTATCTTTTTTGTGTGTAAAGCCAAAAAGATTTTAGGCTGAAAATTACTATTATTATTAAATTAGTATTATGATGATTCTCATGCTAACCCTGACGGTCATTCACAAAAACGTAAGCACACATCTACTGATGACCAAAAAAGTCGTTTTGCTGCTCTTTCCAAGCGTTTTAAAACGCAGGAAGTTTGTGATGTTGATATTGACCATGTTCTAGCTACTAATGTTACCGATTTGTTTCATAACGGCATGGATGAAAGTAAATATTCAGATCTTATTAAAGAGGATCGGACAGCAAGACTTCAAAATTGTGAGGGTCTTTCCGTCGTTAAGACGAATCATTTAGTTTGGGATGTTATATCTCAACAGGCGAGAACAACTGACAAAAAACACTAAATATTGAGGGTTCTGTTGTCAAGGCAGCAACTATACTTGCCAAGGCTTCACACAAGATAACTGAATCGGAGAAAAATCACCCGGATTGTTCTACAGAATTAAATACTATTGTAGAAGAAAATTATAATATACTGGCATTACTTGGACATGCTAAACGGCAAATTAATCTTACACGTCGGGATTTACTGAAACCTGAACTCAAAAATGAATACAGTCATTTGTGCACTCATACACTGCCGTTCACAAATCAGCTCTTTGGGGACGATGTCTCCAAGACGGCGAAAGAGATTGAAGACACTTTTAAAATTGGTCAGAAAATTCATTACGGTGCACCTCGGGTGGATTTAGGGGCCGACCAGCTTTTCGGGGTCGACCCAGGGGCCGAGGTCGAAGCTTTCGCTCCAGGAATGAACCATATTCACCCAATTTCTATTCCGATTAAAAAACAGTCAACGTCGAGGTGCTCCCAGGGGACACTTAACCCTTTACCCAACGCAGACGATATCAAAATTTATTATTTTAAATATAATTTTTTAAACTTTTTCAAAAAAAAATAAACAAAACCATATTATGTGACCCCTCATTGGAACGAGCTCGACGAGCTCGTTCCAACGAGGGGTCACATTATATGGTTTTGTTGAAATTTTTTGAAAAATAATATTTTTTCAACTGCTGAATTTGCATATTCCGCGGGCGGATGCGGGCAATTCTTTGGGTAAAGGGTTAAACAAATACAGTAAGTAATTTTAAGGCAGGTAATTTGAAATATTTTGTCCAAGATTAGAAAAATCTTACACATACACATGACCCTGCAATTCTTGATATTGTTCAACACTGCCATCTCAAATTTGTTGATGATCGAGCACCCTCATCTGGTGATATGCCTACCCGGACATTTAATCATTCTGAGCAACATATACGTAATGATGAAATCCTTTCATTACAACAACAAAATATTATTAAGCAAGTAAAAGCTGAGGTTGGACAATTTTTGTCACCTATCTTCTTAAGGGAAAAGAAAACTGGCGGTTTTCGAATCATATTAAATTTGAAAAAACTAAATGAATTTGTACCATATCGCCATTTTAAAATTGATACATTTGAGAGAATCCTTAAACTTGTCACACCGAACAAGTACATAAACCATTAAAAATGCTTTTTATTTAATGCTCAGGCATCAATTCACGCTGAAAAATTAAGTCATATTCCCCTGTCGGTCGGCAAAACGAAATATCAAAATGATATTTAGAAATCGATATTTCATCGTAGGTTCGGATGACGAATCACATGTACTTTAAACGAGTCAGCACATCAGTAATGAATTCCAGAGTCCCAAATACAAACGAATTCGAATAATTGATAGTGACAGTGACTAAATCAATTCATTAAATCAGCGGTTTCAAAGTTTGACTTTCTCATTCACCTTCCAGCGAAAAGCCGAAATCACTTTCAAATTTCTTCAGTTCAACTTCACACGTCTTCAGTGCATTGAGTTCAAAAAAAATAAAATGACGTGTCTTGTTATTGAAAATAAGAAAGTGGTGTTTTTTGTTATTGTTCTATTTCTTCGAAACACATTGCGATTATTTCAATTCGCCAGCCTTGGTAAATCGTAAAGTTAGGGGAGAAATAAGACGGGACTACTTTTTGTGCGGATATTCACACATTCCAATGGTTGGAGTTTGGTTGTTGTAATTTTTGTATGGACGCCGGTTCGGCACATAAATTTTGCGCCTTAATGGCAAATAAAGGCCACAAATTGGAGAGTTTGTAGTCGTAGAGCATTAAATAAAAAGAAAATTCACGAAAATTTGATGAATACCGAAAATATCTCGTGAGTGGCTACAAAGAAATATGAGGATCTTCACGAGCGACGCTCGTGAAGATCCTCATATTTCTTTGTAGCCACTCACGAGATATTTTCGGTATTCATCAAATTTTCGTGAATATCCTCTATTTATTGCATTCCGGTGGCATTAGAACATCTAAAATATTTAAGATTCCGATGGAACGATAAAATATTTAAATTTTCCTGTATGCCTAATGGCTATGCCGATGCATTTCGACTTTACACAATACTTATGAAGCCAGTGTATGCAACTCTTAGAACCCAGGGCAATACAAGTTCAGGGTTCATAGACGACTTTTTACTTTGTGGAGAGTCTGCACATGAATGTAACAAAAATATTTTGGAAACCACCACTTTATTTACTAAGTTGGGTTTTGTTATCAATTGGGATAAATCTGTTTTACAACCAACACAGACGATTCTGTTTTTGGGAGAATCTGATAAATTCTGAACACATGATTGTTCGACTCCCCGATGACAAACAACAAAATATTATTTCTGAATGTAAATCCTTATACTTGCGTACATCCGCACCAATACGGGATGTCACAAAAGTGATAGGCATTCTCCGTTTCCTCCCTTTCTGCAGTGGAATGTGGTCGATTACACTATAGGGAACTTGAAAGGGCAAAATGGAAGCCCTGAAAATTCAGAAAGGCGATTTTGATGCACGAATGCCTATCACCCCCTCTATGAGAACCGATTTAAAATGGTGGTTCCAAAATATTTCTGTTCAATTCCGTCACATTCGACGTTCCACTCCCGATGTTACAATCTATACTGACAGCAGTTTGCATGGTTGGGAGCCAGTTTTTATGATATTCAAGCGGCCGGAATGTGGTCTGCTGCTGGAAAAAGAGAAGCACATTAATATTTTGGAATTGAAAGCTATTCTTTTTACTTTAAAATCATTCAAGGCTCAACTCTTCCACAAACATGTGCATATTTTGACTGAGAGTACAACTGCAAATTTTTATGTCAATAACATGGGAGGACTTAAGTCGAGGGAATGTCACATTTTAAGCCTCAACATTTGGGAATTTTGTATTAGTAATCATATTTGGATTACTAGTTCATTCATTCCTGTCAAACACAATAAGGCAGATAGGCCATCTCGGCAGTTCAGTATGAAATTAGAATGGGAGCTTAACAACAATGTTTTTGGAAACATTTGTCGCAGATTTCGTACTCCTGATATTGATTTGTTTGCATCGCGGTTGAATGCAAAAGTACCACAATTCTGTTCTTGGGAGTTTGATCCTGGGGCCTCATATATTGATGAATTCACTCTCAATTGGCATCAGTTTTATAACCCTTACTTATTTCCCTCTTTCAGTATGATCGCTCGCTGCATTCAAAAGATTTTAATCGACATGGCAACAGCTGTGGTCATAGTGCCACTATGGCCCACTCAACCTTGGTTCACTCCATTGATGAAAGTGCTTGTGGAAATACCACTGCTACTTCCAGTTCAGGAAAATCTCCCCACACTTCCGAATTCAAATCTTCTTCATCCACTTTACCCGAAGCTGCTTCTGATAGTGGGCAGAGGGTCAGGAAATTGTTCCGAGGTCGAGGCTTTTCAGAGCAAGCTACCAACATTTTCATGTCATCCTGGCGCAGCTCTACCAAAAAACAATACCAAGTGTACATACAGAGATGGTTCCAGTACTGTCGTCAACACCAAACTGATCCAGTTTCAGCATCTATAAACTTTATTATAGAATTTCTGCATTATTTAGCACTGGCCTTGGGTGTAGTGCTCCCAATACCGCTAAAGGCGCTTTGACCTCTTTAGGACTTCGATTCGGCTCATTTTCTGTGGGATCACACCCCTTGATAATACGGTTCATGAAAGGGGTCTTTAATCTACGACGTCCTACGCCTAGACATCAGACTACATGGGATGTTGACAAAGTCTTACATTACTTACGAACTTTATCTCCAGTAAAGACCTTACATTGAAACTAACCATGCTGATTGCTCTCACGAATACAGCGAGAGTACAAACTATAAACTTGTTGAGTATTGACAACGTAGAAAAACGGAATTCTAAGTTTATTTCTCAGTTTGATGGTTTATTAAAACAATGCCGACCAGGCTGTAATGTTTCCTTTATGGAATTATTTGCTTATCCTCCAGACAGGAGGTTGTGTGTGTATATTGTAATTAAGGAATACTTAAGTCGCACCAAACATCTTCGTGGAGGTATCACAAAGAGATTGTTCATCAGTTACATAAAACCTCATCATCCAGTTTCTACTGATACCATTAGTCGATGGATTAAGACAGTCATGACTCGATCTAACATCAATGTGCAGGAGTTCAGTGCCCACAGTGTTCGCTCAGCAACCACATCTAAGGCAAAGGACAAATCTGTACCGATTCAGGATATTCTCCGAACTGCAGGATGGAACAATGTCTCAACTTTTGCACGCTTTTATTAGAAGGCAGTTATCAAAGAAGATTCCTTCAGCACTGCGGTGCTGCATTGTTGATATCAGGTATGGTCTACATGTATCTCCGCCTGTTTGTCATTCTCTGCTTTGAAGTCTCAGTTAAGACCGATAGGGGACTATGACGAAATAGAATTTTAAAATTAAACTAGGCTTAGCTTGGTATAGGCGAAGTTCAATAGAGTCATAGAATCTCAGGAGGGTTTAACTGCCACCCGCCCTCTCAACTAAAATTTCCGGATATGTGATATTCAGCTTCCTTGTTTGTCAAATATTTCTGTGGGCTTTTCTTTTACATATTTACCTATTCGATCTGCTGCCCTCTTTGAGATAATGAGAAACTACTTTTAAATCTGACTCACGCAGGCGCAGTACTATCACAGTTAAGCCCTCCTAGGATTCTATGACTCATAGAATTCCAATTGAACTTCTCCTATACCAAGGTAAGCCTCCTTTAATTTTTAAATTTCATCCCAATTTAAACTGACAAATGAGGGAAAACGGTTTTATGTAACGGGATTGTTAGATAAATGAATTATCATGACCACGCGCATGTCCTGTAATTTGTATTAGATTCTCAGTCGTGTTTACAATCGGATCGTGACTCGCCCTGACGGGCTCGTTGCGATCCGATTGTAAACACGATCTCGAATCTGATACAAATTACAGGACATGCACATGGTCATGATAATATATACTGAGTCAAAAAAGAAAGTAAAATAAACTTTGAGGAGGAATTTTTTAGTATTATCGACTTTCATCCCAAACAAATTATTGTAAATTCATATTTTGAGTCAACCTGTATGAATTTGCATAATTTCATGTTCTTACTGTTGCCAGCGTCACGTCAGGGCGTCGCAATTCAGACAGGGGGTGAAACGGAAAGTTCACACATGCAGGCAATAGCGTGTATGTCCACCGTTTGCCTCTTGGATGGCAAGACATTGACGGCACATGGACCTGATAAGTCTCTGGATGTCACCCTGTGGTATTGCGTTCCACTCCTGCCTTAGAACATTACGTAAATCGCCTAACGTCTGAAGATCATGAAGTCGTACCCGACTTTCCAATTGATCCAAAAGATGCTCTATTGGCGACACATCTGGCGAAAGTGGGGGCCAGGGAAGAAGTTCGATGATCTGCACCTCAAGAAAGTCACGACAGATACGCGCGACGTGACATCGGGCATTGTCTGGCTGGAATAACTGCAATCCGACGTTAGCGTTGAACAACGGGACAACACCAGCGTTAAGAATTTCGTCTCCATAATGCTGTTCATTCAGATTACCATCGATGAAGATCAAATGCGTTCGATGGTGCAAGGAAATTCCTGCCCAAACATTTACACTACCCCCATCGAAACGGTTGCATTCCCGCACGCAAGCATCAGAAAACCGTTCTCCTTGTCGGCGATACACTCTTGACCTACCATCAGCGCGACGTAGACAAAATTGTGATTCACCATTAAAAAGAACTGTGCTCCAACGCTGCGGAGTCCAGCGATCACGCTGACGTACCCATTCCATTCTGACGGTACGATGACGTTGGGTAAGGATTGGTCCGTGGTATGGACGCCTACTTCGGATGCCGTGTTCAGCGAGTCTGTTACGGACAGTTTGTGCACTAATTCTATTGATAGTTCTACCAGAAGTAATTGCTGCTGTCCTCGTCGCCGGAAGGAAGCGATCCCGCTAGTGAGACGTCCTGATGTGTCGGTCTTGTACATGGGGTCGTAACTCTTGCTCGACCTGAACGCGTTCGGTCAGCAGTAGATCCAGTGGTTCTATGCCTTCCAATGAGACGGTAAATAGTGGCCACAGTGACTCCGAACTCAGCAGCGAGCTCATCTGGTGGTATCCAGATTTATACTTTATAATACCGGGATTTATCTCATGAGTGAGTGAGAGAATTCGTATTTTCACGAGCAGCTTGCGAATTCTCTCACTCACGAATCGCTGTTTCCACTGACACAGATCACATTGAATGTTGTGTACATCTACACAAAATAGTTGGCGAAATGACATAATGATGTCTTGTTATACTCACTTTTGTTTTGCGCTTGTGAAAATTCATTTGTAAATTTCAAGTTCACACGAAATGTTAATCACCGAGGTGTTTGATCTCACTAGTGAGGGGAGAACGCAATTTATTTTTCACCGATTCCTATTATAATTAGACGTTAGAGGTGTAATAAATAAATATTAGTATACGGGAGCACGGTGGCTCAGTAGGGAGATGCAGGCTGCAAGCCGAGAGGTCCTTGGTTCGAACCCCACCTGCGGCAACTGTGTTGTGTCCTTGGGCAAGACACTTCATCCCGATTGCCCACGTGGTCGCACGGTGGCGTGTGTACTAAGGCCTACTGCACGTCCATGGTGCACTTGCCTTGAACCAATGTTAACCCTGCATGTGTGAAGTTAGAATGTTGGAGAGTCTGACAGTTGCTCGCCGTTGCTGGGTGGTTCTCTCCGGGTACTCCGGCTTCCTCCACCCGTAAAACTGTCCGACACGAGGTGACCCTGGTCGTCGAAAGTGTCGTCAAACCCCCGATTAGTATAGAGCATCCCATGTGAGAAATCGGGTTTAAGTGTATTGCGCAAGACCGGGTCAGGATCGAACTGTCGAACTTTGGGTTTAAAGACCAATGCTCTCACTAGTGAGCCATCGCGCTGCCATTCCAAAGAGAGACTCATACGTTAGGACGAAAAAGCAGGGATTATTTTGCCCTCATTGGGAAAGGGTCCTGTGCTCATTCAATAGGGACATTCCCACTGGGAATTTGTTTTGGTGCAGAAGAAATACAAAAAGAATAATATACTACTCAAAGTTTGCTAAGCACCACGTATTTGACACATCATTCTGAAATTTGCTTGTGACATATTTGTGATATTTTTGGTGGATATGATTGAGGAGTGTATTGAGAAGGTCCCCGGTGTTTACATTAGCTCTCTTGACATGCAGACTCTTCGTGATAGTCATGGAAAGCATGTACCCCTTGATTTTCATTTTGTTTTCGCGTACTGTCTACATGTACATGACACGTGTAGGGTATTCAATCTTCATTTCAACACAAACCCTTGTGCTTTAATGACTGAATATGGCGAATGCAAATGTAAGAGGACTTTTGTCTGAAGCAGAAATGTGGCAGGCTGTAGGGATGGTGGAGCAAGGGGCTACCCATCGTCAGTTTGGTGAAACCCTTGGTGTGCACCATACGGTGATCACCAGAGCCTGGGCAAGATTTTAGCAGTATGGCACACCAGCAGTAAGACGGCATGGTGGTGGCAGAGACAGGGCAACATCTGCAGCTGAAGACCGGTTTTTGATCATTCAGACCCGTAGGAACCGCTTTGCCACAGCTAACCCAGCTTCGCAGTGACCTTCAGAATGCATCCGGGCTAAATGTTTAAACGCAGACTATCCGGGCACGGTTGCACAAAGGTGGTCTCCGATCGAGAAGACCATGTATTCGCATTCCGCTGTCCCAGAACCACCGCCAGGCACGATATGAATAAGCTATGGACCACGTTGGATGGACCAGAGAAGATTGGCGATCTGTCCTTTTTACAGATGAATCAAGGTACTGCGTAGACCACACAGATAGGCTTTCTGGGGTATGGATAAGACCAGGAGAGCGATTCCATGCATCCAGCATTGCTGAGCATGACCGCTATGGTGGAGGGTCAATCATGCTCTGGGGCGGCATCAGCCGGGATGGACGTACAAAGCTCTGTGTCCTTGAACGTGGTACATTGACTGCACAACGGTATATTGGCGAGATCCTGGATTCCACGTCAGATTGTATGCAGGTGCAGTGGGTGATAGATTCACTCTGATGGACGACAATGCCCGTCCGCCTTTTGCCCATGCTGTCGGGGAGTACCGACAGAGGGAGATGATTGAGCGTATGGACTGCCTAGCATGATCCCCCGACCTCAATCCAATCGAACATGTCTGGTATGAGTTGCAACTTGCAATTTCAGCCCGTCCAATCCAGCCAAGAAGTGTCCAGGAGCTTGGTGCCATGCTGGTCCAAGAATGGAACAACATCACACAAAGGACCACCAGGAACCTGATTGGGAGCACGAGAAGGCATTGTCAAGCTGTAATTAACAGTAATGGGTCTCACACTCGATATTGAAACCATACAAGTTCGCTCCGTCAACTTTTTGGCATATTGAAAAATTTCTTCTTTTTCCCAACAATATCCTTTTCCCATGCTTATCGTATTCAAATGCTCAAGAATAATGTCAAACACGAATAAAATCATAATTTCTGTACTTAAATCATTAAAGATATAATTAAATAAAAAATATATACACTTTTCATTACAATATTTCAACTAAAACGTAAAACATGTAGTTGGATGTACTTGGTGCTTAGCAAACTTTGAGTAGTATATATAATACCTTTAAATTGGACTGAAAACATTTTGACCATTTTCTTTCTGTGGCTTTGATGTAGTACCCAGACAAGTCATGGTTGCCAATATAGGAAACAACTGACAGAGAAACAACTGACAGAGGTCTTAGACTGTAACTTGCAATTGCAAGTGCGAATGAAACTTAGAAGTGTATCTTAAAAATGCCTGTTGGGGCACTTGTTTTCTTGCAGTAAAAGGTGATCAAAATAGGAATTTGGGCCTTTAACCTCTTGAACACGTAAGACCGATTTTTAGTTCCAAGACATAATTTCTTGCCATTTTTGTCTTATTATAAGAGGTCTATATACGGGTCATTGATGATAAAATAATAACTGCAGTCTGCAGCCAGACGGCTGCAGACTGCAGTTATTATTTTATCCTCCCTGAATATTGATATTGGACGGATCCATCTCCATCTCGCTGTTAGTGTACACAAAGACGATACCATTCCAGAAAACGAGGGTTCAAAGGGTTAAGTGTTAGAGAAGAACCTTTGTTTACCCTTGAATTCAGATGCTTTCTTTGCTTCATTAGGTTGGTAATTAGTGTTTTTTTTCTGATGGCTTATTGCCGCTCAGTTCAGGACAATAAATTTATTTATTGGTGTTTAAGTCACATATTCATGCACATGGCTAATCGAGACCGTGACAGTTTTACAGGTGGAGGAAGCCGGCGGAGTACCCGGAGAGAAACACCGAACATCGACGAGCAACTGTCAGCTCCTCAACATTGTAACTCTGTTCAAGCGGGGTTACAGCGGTTGAAGACATGTGCACCATCGACGTGCAGTACGCCTTAGCACGCGGCGTCATCGTGCCCCCATGTAAGCAACCGGGATAAAGTGCCTTGCCCATGGACACAACGCGGGTCGACCCGGACGGGGTCGAACTCGGGACCTCTAGCATAGAAGTCCAACAGTCTACCACTGAGCTACCGCTCTCCCAGTAGGTCAATAAATGGGAATTAATTCTTTGTTTAAATGGGCAGACACCCAAAATAATCCCTGAAAAGGCACAAATATTTTGGGTTTTTTTTCTTTCAATTTAACCCTTAAGCCCCCAGATTAATTTTACGTTAATAACTACCGTATATATATGTACACAGCTGCAGATGACTCAACAGTGTTTCTACATTATTGTTGGCTGTGCGATATAAAAACTCTGCCAAGATAAATGCAAACTACCAGTCGTGTTCTCATGGAAAAGGACACTTGGGACAACTTTTTTCAGAGAAAATATAAGAGGGGCTCTCTGTGGGTGTATTGGGGTTAAGTATTGGTTCTGTTGTCTGACATTTATGCTACTTATAGGGTAAGGAAGCCGATCTCATGAAACCATAGTTTCGCAGAGTATGTTTCTTCACATTGATCCAAATGGTAATTGTTGTCTTTAATTTTTCTTGAACAGGATAAACAATAACCAAAGACAAAAACTTAGCTGCACATCAATTCATTTTGTCAATGTCTAACCACTAACACTATTGTTAGGTGCTTTTGAGTTCACCATCCTGTAAAAGGGCGTTCTATTTTCTACATTTTACTCGGATATAGATTTCTTGCAAAGTTGATCTTCAGCCAATTTTTCAATGACAATATGGCAGGAATATAAAGGGAAATTTAATTGATTAAACCCCGCATGGTTATCACGCTATTATTGATCCATATGGGCAGTTAAAAGCATAATGCTATGATATTAACCCTTTACCTAACGAATCGCGTAATTTGCAAAATTGAGTAGTTTAAAAAAATTACATTTTTCAAAATATTTCAACAAAACCATATCATGTGACCCCTCATTGGAACGAGCTCATTGATAAGGTTTTGTTGAAATTTTTTGAAAATTTAAAAAAAAAAATATTTAAAATAATAAAATTTGATATCGTCTGCGTTGGATAAAGGGTTAAACCTTTATCCAACGTAACGCCAAAATTCGGCCTGCGCTGTTCACAAAAAATCACCGTTCAATTTTCGTTTTCTTTTTTTTTTTATCTCAAAAGCATAGCTTTTGACCCCCAATTGGAACGACGCAAAAATAAAAAAAAATTAGTTATTCGAAAATGTTGTTTGCAAGTGTCGTCTGCTTTTCATGTAATGTAAAGGGTTAAATGTGTAAAACTATACTACATAAAAAACTTTTGAACTGCCCCAGGTGTCCAAACTTTTCCTTAACCCTTTTCCCAACGAATCGCCCCCCTCCGCCAGCGTAATGTGTCAATGCAACAGCTGAAAAAAAATTATTTTTCAAAAAATTTCAACAAAACCATATCATGTGACCCTTCTTTGGAACGAGCTCGTCGAGCTCATTCCAATGAGGAGTCACATGATATGGTTTTGTTGAAATGTTTGGGAAAATATTAAAAAATGATATTTAAAATATATTTGGCCGAATGTTTTATGAAACATAAGACATGAATCTCAATAGTTTCACAATAAAATATTAATTTGGAAGTTAGGCTACATGTACACCCTTGCCCACCAATAATTAGGGCAAGCACAAATTCACTAGCAATATGTGTTGCATGAGATATCCGCGAATTTCACTATTAGATCTGTGTATTATGCGACTTTTATACACCTTAAACATGTCTACAATGCCCCGGAAAATAGTATATGCTGACGAGAGAGCCTGGGTGCACTGTCTACATCAAACTGGTACAGTACAGTCGCTGGACCTGATCGTAATCCACGCATGCGCAGTGATGTCCACGCATTCGTTTACCATGTAATAAAAATCATCATCAGCAAAATTTTAATTAATGAAGCACCGGGTTGTCCCCGCTGCTTCATTAACTAAATGTTTGATGATTATCCCTGTAATTAGTGTTTGGAACCTAATATAAGTGCGTCCGTAGAAATATTGCCCAGCCGCCAGTGCACGTATTGGTACATGTGTGCTAGAAGGATCGTTAGAATTGTTGGTGTAACATTCTTGTTCAGGAATGGGATTAAACTGGTCGTGACCAAGTTCGTTCTTTCATTGACATGTCGGGGGTGGACAGACCCGATACTGACCAGTAAAAATGTGTTTTTAATTCACCTACTTGAACGAAGTGATAAGGTTATGTGGTGATTCCAGGGCGGCGGCGTCAGAGGTATGTATCCAATTTTGCAAGAATTAGTGTTGGAATCATTTCTTGAAGTTCAGTAGACTTAGGGCTTCGACATTGCGTACACTCAAAAATCAGTCGAGTTAGAAATCAAATCAAATCAACTGAGTTGAGTCAATATGAACCCGATTGGGTTCATAATCACTCAACCCAGTTTATTTGGGTCAATTTTCAACCCAACCTATTATAGGGTGTATGTAGGTATGTAGGTTCTGCGATAAAAACCAGCAGCTGTGTTCGAAACTTAGGTTATTTCATGGGTGAAAATTTGGCCGCTGATGAACACATCAAACATGTCTCTCGCAGTGCATTTTTTTCATCTTAGAAATATTAGCAAAATTCGATCCTTCATTGATACGCAGACGTCACAACAGCTCGTCCACGCCTTTGTTACCAGTCGCCTCGACTACTGCAACTCTCTTCTGATTGGCTCTAAAACATCTATTCTTGAAATGCTACAACACATCCAAAATTGTGCTTCGCGGGTCATAACTAGAACTCAAGTCCGATCTGCTTACTATCCACAAACCAACGAGGTCTCTTGGGTCATCAGGTCAACTCAATCTGGCTCAGCCCGTATCTAAATTTACTAGTGCTGGCGATAGGGCCTTTGCGGTTGCTGGCCCAAGGCTTTGGAATTCTCTTCCAATCGACATAAAAATCACTTGAATCATTCAAGTCTGGTACTAAAACCTACCTTTTTCGAAAGGCATTTCCTTAAGTGGTCTTTTAATTTTGGTCATAAACTGACATTGCCAGGTGCGTGGGTGTGACCGAGTCAGTGAGGATTGCCTCGTTACTCGTCAAGTTACACCCACATACTTGTTTAAGTAAAGTTGTAGTTTGTTTTTTTTTGTTTTTTGGGTTTTTTTTTTTGTTTTTTTGTTTTTTTTTTTTTTTTTTTTGTTTTTTTTAACTCAATACCCTTTTTCTTTTAGGTTATGTCCCTTATCGCCACGATATAGCATCGGTTGCTGATGTTTCGTTGGTCACCAATAAATGATAATAGTGATCCATGTATCAATTTATCTGTGAGAGAATGTATGTGTATGTGTGTATATGTTTGTATGCAATTATTGTGCAGCCATTGAGCACCGTGTGTGGATTCTAGGCTTTAAAATTATTATTGAATTAAATTAGGGGAAGGGCTATCACAACAGCATCCTTCCCTAATACTCTGAGTTTTTTCCCATTTTCATCTAAAATTTTCAGCCAAAACGTAGACAATTTCTTGATGTAACAATTATTTATTTATTTATTTATTTATTTATTTATTTATTTATTTATTCAATAGGGTTTAACGACGCTTTCGGCAGCCAGGGTCACCCGTGTCGGACAGTTTTAAGTGTGGAGGAAGCCGGAGTAGCCGGAAAGAACCACAGAGCAACGGCGAGCAACTGTCAAGACTCCACAACGTCCTAACTCCACACAAGCAGGGTTAGCATTGGTTGAAGACAAGTGCACCATCGACGTACAGTATGGCTTAGGACACAAAACCACCGTTCTCCCCACGAGGGCAATTGGGATTACGTGTCTTGTCGAAGGACACAACGCGATTCCCGCAGGTGAGATTCGAACCGAGGACCTCTCGGCTTGTAGCCTGCATCCCTACCTACTGAGCCACCTCGATCCCGGTTGTAAGAATTAGGGTCTAGATAGGCTTCTGTGCAGATTGTGGGATCCTTACCTTCTGATTACTGTGTATGTGTGGTTTTTTTTTGTTTTTTGTTTTTTTGTTTTTGTTTTTGTAACACCTTTAGTTAATTCCACTACTCTGTGTGAAATGTTTTTTTCAGTCATCATTTTCATGGTTTCTCTCGGAGTTGATTGATATTGTAGACTTGGTTTGAAGTCTACTATCAACTGATGTCCGTTGCAGTCGTGTTTAATCCCCATTTTATGAATATTTCAGGAATTTTATAGGGAGGTTTTAACCAAAACTTAGTTATTTTACAAATTTCTCCATGAGGACCCCGGAAAGTGGAGGTGCAGTGCTTTTTTGCAAGTTCTGCTTTACTATTAAAATAGGACCCGGTGTAAAAGGAATGGAAGTTCGTAGGAACGTTAGTTTCTCTGGACTATTATTCCGCGGAATTATAGTCCTAGGTCTAACATTTCTAGGAATAGTAGTCCGGCGGACTATTATTCCTAGAAATGTTAGACCTAGGACTATAATTCCGCGGAATAATAGTCCAGAGGGACTAATTTTCCTATGGACTTCCATTCCTGTTACGCCGGAACCAACGATTTGGTGGAAGTCTTCAAAAGTGGATGACATAGGTATAAGCGGATGGCTAAACTTGACTTTATACCTGTGTTGCGGTCATGAGATTAGCAAAGATGCTAAAAGCGATCTTAAACACCAATAACACTTACATGAATAAGAATATTGATCATAGTGACTGAGCGAATTTATTTTGTATTTGTGCCCCGGCGGAACTGTTGAATTAAATTAGTATTAGCCTAAGAGCTACTAGACTTTTAATTACATGTCCGAGGCCAGAGTTTTATGCAAATCCTGAAAATCTTTTTCTTAATTGCCTAAGCTCTTGCATTTTGGGAGAAAATACAGTTTTTTGCTTGTTTTCGATAATTTTTTTAGAAAAAGTGCAAAATATTGTTTTCATTTCACGCAATCGTTGAACAAATGTTCATCCAGACAAATGGGATATCAGTTATAATGTATTGGGAAGGCAAAATCACACACATATATTTGCTATATATAGACTCAGATGTATTGTTTTAATTAAGAGACATTTTCTATAAAAACCTGCTACTAAGTTTTATTTTTATTATCGAATAGTGTTCCCTAGACAAAGTTCATTTCTGGTTAGGTTTTGTAATAAATTAGTCATTTGTTCTAGTAATTTAAAACAAACATTGCATGCCCAAAGACCTCTTTCCTCTGATCCCTTCTCATCAATCTGAACTCTCCATTGAATAATATTTCTATTAACTCTGTCACTGGTCCAACCCACTCCGTCTTAATATTGCAATCTCAAATATTCTGAAACGTTATTTTGCACCATCGACTGTCAGTGGGATTAACCAAACAGACCAGATAACAGAGGTGCATCTAATTTGTCCTGTTCTTCGTCCTCATCCGCGGGTGCTCCCTCTGACTGTTCTCTGTGCTTCTGCGTTGCTCGACCATGTTAGCCATCTACCTGCACTGTCAATGTTTCAAGAGACAGCCTCGTATAAGCTTTAAGATTACTGCTGAATCCCTTTCAGTTCTAATTTATTAATGTCTTACTGCTTTGAGTATTCCTTGTAATATTTTTGTAAAATTTGTTCTGAAATAAATACTGTTTAAACTAATGTTTCAAGACTCTTTACAGCCATTTGGTTTAGAGATATCACTTCGCACCATGCTTTATACTGGGTATACCCACCACTTACCAAATAGTTTCCTCTACACACTAAAAACTAAAGTGTTAAAACTGACACGTTCAAGGTTTTAAACCCATTCTAACTCTTAGGGTTTGATTTTAACGCTCAAAGTGCAATGCTTTAAGCACTTAGACATTACAATCGTCAGACATCTGAAACTTGAATGGATGGCACTCCCCATGTGTCTAGCATTGGTGGTTCTTCCAGAATCGTCCATAATTTGATTTGCGCTTGGTAGGTACGTAATTAAAAGGACACAACGTAGATGACGTGGATTAGGCTCGAGAGTTCGAGCCTGATCCGCGTCATCTACGTTGTTCTTTTCTTTTTAGTGTCGCGACATTACACTTGTCAAGTGGTATTATTGTAACA
Organism: Pictodentalium vernedei; assembly: GCA_031216915.1. Taxonomy (NCBI): domain Eukaryota; kingdom Metazoa; phylum Mollusca; class Scaphopoda; order Dentaliida; family Dentaliidae; genus Pictodentalium; species Pictodentalium vernedei. The sequence continues at coordinate 332,827,910 of CM062292.1, forward strand.
CCAGTCAAGTTCTGGAATATCTACACTTGAACAAAGTGCTAGTTCAGCACTTAGTAAGTGTTAAATACAGCACTTCAAGTGTAGTTTTTAACACATTAGTTTTTAGCGTTACAGGTCTGTATTGTACCAAAAAAAGTAAAACATGTATATCTAGTTGCGTCGATGTGGAAAATGCGATTCCTTCTGATTCATACACCTGGGAATCTGAGGAAAATGGATGAATCCTTCGAAATGGTCGTTACGCCTGCAAGTGGTTTAATGGTCCACAAGTCCCAGGCGATGCATGCTGTCATTTTTATTCTGCACACGTAACTTAACAAGAAGATGACGATACGCTGGAAAAGTATTCGTCTTCTGATACATTGATCTTGAATGAACAGTGTCACTGGAAAATCAGCATAGCGGAAACATAACTTTCTTTCCTGAACCACCCGCACTTAGTATCAGTAAACTAAAATAAAGCTCATTGATTGGTGAATATATGTTAGCAATTGTGTGTAAAAATAATAAGATCATTCAAAATCTTTTAAAAACCAAATTTAATAACTTTGGGGCGATTAAATACTACCTCGCATTTTCGGACCATGAGATTAATATCAGAATAAATATAATAATGTACATAATAGGTACATAGGGAGCGATGTGGCTCAGTTGGTAGAGGTGCAGATTGCAAGCCGAGATGTCCTGGGTTTGAATCCCACCTGCGGTAACCGCGTTTTGTCCTTGGGCAAGACATTTCACCCCCATTTCCCACGTTGGCGTTGTGCACGAAAGCGTACTACACGTCGATGGTGCACTTGTCTTCAACCAATGCTAACCCTGCTTATGTGGAGTTAGTTTGTTGGGGAGCTGACAGTTGCACGCCGTTGCTCGGTGGTTCTCTGGCTACTCCGGCTTCCTCCACCAGTAAAACTGTCCGACACGATGTGGCCATGGCTGTCGAAAGTGTCATTAAACCCCAATAAATAAATGGGTACGCAATGGGTACACAGTTTAGGTGACTTTCATCACGAGAAATTACCCGTAAATTGTTGTTTTATATTACTAGAACCAAATAACGAAAGTTTATTAAAAATCTCAACGGAAATGAACTTTATCCAGAAAATACTGTTCGATACTAAAATATTAGTATCGGATATAGAGGGAGTATTTGTGGAAAAGCCGCAAACAAATACACCGGAGTCCATCTCTGACAACTATATATGTAAGTATTTGTCTTTTCATTGCCTTTAATGTGATATCCTACTTGTCTGGATAATATGGCCCGGCGAACGTTCGAGATTCGATTCGATTTGGTTTGGAATCTTGTCACTGATTCGATTCGATTCGAAACCATCTCGATTATTCGAAAAAATCGAATCCTGGAGAGATTTCGATTTCATACAATTCTTCATTGTCAACTTTCTGAAGATAACAACTCGCCCTGCAATTTTCTGATGAATAATAAGATTGAACGTATCCAATCTAACTTGATACCACAACGTCAGTCGGGAGGGAAATTCATCAATTGGCATTTGAAGTGATAGTGGAGATGCGTTACGGATCGTTTGCACAATATTATATTTTATTATACGCTAAACGATAGATTATCGAAGTAATTGCGGAAAGATAGAAATCGTATCCCCCACTGTGAAGATACAGAAATTTTCACTTTCACTGTATTAATCAAAATGGCGGCTTTCAAAGCATCACTTCAAGGTGCATACGAGTCAAATTATCTCTGGAAATGATCAATTTGTTCTAAAAACGTATAACGAGGAGTAAATCTAGTGTTTTTGAGTTGATACCGACCATTTTCCAGCAATATTTATTTATTTATTGGTGTTTGAGGTCACATACTTATGCACAATGGCTAATCATGACCGTGACAGTTTTTACGGGTGGAGGAAGCCGGAGTATCCGGAGAGAACCACCGAGCAACGACAAGCAGCTGCCAGCTCCCAACGTCGTAACTCCGCACTGCAACACAGGCAGGGTTAGATTGATTGAAGACATGCGCACCATCGACATGCAGTACGCCTTAGTACACGACGTCATCGTGCCCCCATTTGGACAATCGGGGTTAAGTGCCTTGCCCAATTTTCCGACAATAATTCAACACATATTCACCTTGAATTGATGCATGAAACCCGCTAGTCCAAACATGGCCTGAAAGTCCGTAATATAAGTTTTTGGTTTGGTACGTCCTTTGAAAGGACGTACCAAACCAAAAACTTATAATACGAACTTTCAGGCCATCTTAGGACTAGCAACCCGCCAGGTGAATCAGATTGCAAGACGCCATCTGTTCCGAGTATCGACCAAATCACTTCCGGGTATCAACGATGCAATGCAATGTTTAGTTTCATGCATCAGTTCAAGGTTGAAATGAGTGGAATTATCAGATTCTTAAAAAAAGCGTATAATAAAAAGAATATCGAGCATTTTTGAGTGGATACCGAAAGTGATCTCACTTTTGACGGAGATAAACGTTTATTTTCGCTCGCGCAAGCGCTCACGAAAAATAAATATTTGTCTCGATCAATCATGAGATAATTTTCGGTATCCACTCAAAAACACTAGATATCCTCTACATAAATTATATGCATGTACTATATATTGTCTGTTTAGTGCACCAAGACGCCTCATGCAATGTTTTGGAACTTGTTGCACTCAAAAGGACGATAAACCGCTTTTTCTTCGACCGCCTTAGTGATACCTGTCAGTTTTCTAATAGTCCAGTATGCCTATTGATATTAGCTTCGCGGCGGAAATACACAACACCAGAAGACCCTATCATCGTAACAATTGAAAAGTGGATTCGATTCGAGATTCGATTCTATTCGATTTCAAACTTTTTCTTGATTCGATTCGAGAGAAACATCGTGATTCGCCAGGCCACACTGGATATACATATGTTCAATGAGTGAGTAAAATGAAAACAATATTTTGCACTTTTTCTAAAAAAAAATATTGAAACTCAAAATGCATTTAAGAAATGGATTTTCAGAATCGGGTTAAAATTCTGGTTTAGGAAACAAAAACAAACCTTTTGGCCTCAGGCATTTAATTAAAATCTCGTAACTCTTCAACTTTTCTGAGCTTCCCTATATTTTTGTTGTCCACTTTACTCAGCTCACCAGCTACAGAACTTTCTTTTGCACAAGACTTTCTGCATACCAGATTGAAAAAGATAACACTAAAACATTTTGTAGTTCTGGTAGCTGTAATGCTATCAATTTCATAATGACTTTATGGATCAAATTAACAAAAGTTGAATGGATCAACTGAGAATTTATTTTTTTTTCTTTCTGAAAGGGACATTAAGCTGCTAATTTGAAAAATATCAATTCTTCATTTTTTCTTGTATTTGAAAGAACATGTAAAAAAAACAACTGCATGTAAAGTGTAAGACATAAGAAAAACGCGAAACTACTTAAATTTGCAGTTAAGATACTTTTATTTAGATTAACTAGCATATGATACAAAATTGCCTGAAAGTGATTGGAAGTGAACAACAACTTGATCTAACTTCCGAGTACACGTAATTTCTAATGCTGTACAAAAGAATGACCGCCACGAACAACTGAGCATTATTTTAGAATTAACTTGAATTATTAGATCATTATAACGACAATCCAGATCAAAATGCACTAAAAATTGTTGCCTTCATGACTAAAATTAGGCCTAAAACAAAATCAAAGAATTTGACACCAAATAAAGATACCCGTATTTGCCCAACTTAGTTTGTACGATTAAAACTCAGAGGACGGGTCAGATAAGTCGAAAAAGATCAGAAAAAATGAAAACAACGGTGTCATGTATATGTGTATGTATGCAAGAACATTTTCATACGCGCGCATGTGTTCGAGTGTTTGGGTGTGTGTAATGATGAGGGTGAGTTTTTTGTGTGTGGGGGGGGGAGGGGGTGAGGGTGGAGGCGAAGGTGTGTAGGTGCGTGTATGTGTGTGAGTATGCATGTGGGTACATGTCAGTACAGTGCAAATTAAAAATTACTTCTATCAAGAACATCTAGCATTCCTGGCTTCTCTTCCTTGCATAAAGGCGCGCACACACAAATTTATCGCCGTAAGGGCAAATGCCATTTCATTATTTCGCAGTGGCGTACCTTGCAAGGAAAAGAGATTTCGGATCAATGTTACGAGTCGTTCTAAAAGGGTATACGTTGCAAGTTCACCCATGAATATAAAGAAGTATACGACTGACAGACTCGGAATACATAATATCACTTGCAAACGCTATGCCAGCCTAACTGCACAGTGCCCTACCAAAAGCAATAAGAAAGCTGACGAAATAAGATAGAATGAGAGAGAGAGAGAGAGAGAGAGAGAGAGAACCTAACAGTTATGCCCATATATTATTTGCTCACATCTCCTGGACATGTGCTGGTATCTCTTTCTGTACATTTATTATTATGCAACTTTACTCCATGTAATAGGAAACAAGTTGAGAAATAAATTATGTATCTACAACTATCTAACTGAATGAACGCATACGCTATGAATAGAAAACTTCTATAAGTATCACGGAACTAAATATTTTCCCATAGACGACCATTATAACGTTCAGGCATAAAAATATGATCGCATCACCTTAATTTTGGTATTCAAATATCTTTGTCAAGTATAGCCCTTCAGACAACTTTTTCTGACCCCAAAACAGGGGGTCATGCAACAAATACGAGAGAAAAATTGACAGCAAGGGAAGTACCGGTCAGGTGCATATATTTTTCAGGGAATTCCCTACAAAAACACACCAAATGTATATTGTATTTTTAGTTCCAAAAGTCATCAAATAACCCTCTTTTTATCTGGAATATTCATTAATAATGCAAGATGTTAATAGAATGCTTCAAACGTTTATTGAAACAATTTATTTTCCCAAGGCTGTTTATTTTTAGAGATTGCATCACTTCCGAGTACAGCATTTCAAGACGGGTATTTGTAATTCAAATATTTAGTTCAGTGATACCTGTACAAAAGCACACAACGTCGAAAATGGAAAATGATATTGCAATTTGTACCGTGTCAGAATTTTCCGTCAGTGATCAGGTGACCTGTTCGGGTTGAAAAACTATACCATGCCACTTTTCAAATATCCGATAAATTGTTGCCTTCAAGTTAATTTATTTAATCGAATCGGACGCTTTCATACGAACGATATATAAAACATGAGGGTACTTTTGCGTAATGGAAATTGTGGTTTTGTTAAACTTATTTTATTTTTGCAATCGCGACTTATTTTTCATTCAAATGTTGTTGCTTATCCACAGATAATAAAATAAATGAAAAAATACAGCGTGTCAAAATAATCTTCATCCCATTCGCAGCAGTATTTTTTTTTACTTTCGGATGCCAGTATGGCTGCTGTGCTGCTCGTGGCTTGACCCTGCCCGAACGACTTATCTGAATCATACTGCAAAATTATACTACATTCACACACAATCCGACATTGACTCCTGAACTGCTAGGCGCACGCGCGCGCGCACGCACGCACGCACGCACCCCCCATATACGAATAAGCGATAACAATGAGCAGCATAAACTCTGTTCACCTCCCCTCCCCAAAATAGATGCCAGCATGGCTGCTGGGTGTGTCCGTGGCTTGACCCTGTCTCTCCCGACTCACAACTAGTGAGCTATAATCACAGCAACGAACACTAATCTTTACCTAACCCATCTACACACTATCAGAGAAATGGATTCTCTAGAATAATTCAAATCAGGTGCTTTTTCCAAATTATTTATTTATTGGTGTTTTTAAGGTCACATATTTCTGCACAATGGCTAATCATGACCGTGACAGTTTTACGGGTGGAGGAAGCCGGAGTACCCAGAGAGAACCACCGAGCAACGGCGAGCAACTGTCAGCTCCCCAACATACGAACTCCACACAAGCAGGGTTAGCAATTGGTTGAAGACAGATGCACCATCAACGTGCAGTACGCCTCAGTACACAACGTCACCGTGCCCCCACGTAGGCAATGGGCGTGAAGTGTCTTGCCCAAAGACACAACGCGGTTGCCGCAGGTGGGATTCGAACCGAGAACCTCTCGGCTTGCAGCCTCCACCTCTACTTACTGAGCCACACTTTTTCCAAAAGTCATTTTCCAATTTTGAACAGCTACAGAGCACCATGTGTGGATTTATTATTATTATTATTATTATTATTATTATTATTATTATTATTATTATTATTATTACCCTGTTGGTGAAAATTAACTTGTTTTTATCTTTCACTCTCTTCATAACTGTAGTACACACGAGAAAATTAGGTAATCTCTTCTGCGATTGTTACTGAGGGAGTCTGTTATGTAGTTGCTTATTACTCAAACTTACTACACATTAAAAAATAGCTCAATGTGTTGCGCATAGTTCGACTGTGTTAGCAACGACCAAAGGATTATTTTATGCTCAGGTTAATCTGAGAAGCACGCTGCTAAAAAAGAAAATCAAAAAGCTTCAGGTCATTAACTGGGTTCAATTGAATTGACAAACAACGCGCGACGATATTCAAGAACTCTTATTGGAATACTTTTCAAATTGTTGTAAGAAAATATAAGGTTAATATATATTGCAACAGAAATGTTGTCAACCCGACAATAATTCTTATCTTCAGCAATAATATGCATGGGAAATACAGAGTTTTATAGAAAAGACAACCACGTGTCCAGTTTCTCTGAAGGTCTCATTGTGCTTTTTTACAATCTCACAAAATTTAGAGATTTTCTGGTAAAAACTCCACGGTGCAGGCGTATTCATTGTGAACCAGTCTACCTGTATCGTATACAGTATTTTTTGTGAACCAGTATCCATGTATCGCATACAATATTTGTTGTGAACCAGTATCCCTGTATCGTATATAATATTTGTTGTGAACCAGTGTCCCTGTATCGTATACAGTATTTGTTGTACTAATGGTCCTGCACGCTTCCATGAAATAATTCGCGATTCTCCAGATTTAAGCAAATGCCACAGGTCTCTCCTTAAGGTGAGCTTGTATTCTCGGGGTTGTTTCCACCAGTTTACTGTGCATTGCAAGTTTGGGGTACTTTTTCAGTAAATCGGGAACAAACGCCCTAGTTGCATCCAGAATGTCAAACACAGCTAAATCCGCCCAAGTCATCTTCAAAAGAAATAAAAAATAACAAATCAAGGTTTCATAAAAACAAAAACAGAATAAGAACGTGAACAGTTTATCATTACAGGCACATTGTCAATTTAAAAAGGTTATAGAGAAAGGCGGGTAGCTAGGAATTCTGTTGGGGAGGCGTGCTAAATGTTGATCGCTGAACACCGGCTCCACCAGGACGCCATGGTTGGTCCCCGTGAAGAAAATTTTGAAAAATTAGTATCAACTGGAGGTCTGTGGTAGTTTGTGGGGAAATATTTATTTATTTATTTATTTATTTATTTATTTTATTTATTTATTTATTTATTTATTTATTTATTTATTTATTTATTGGTGTTTATTTATTTATTTATTTATTTATTTATTTATTTATTTATTTATTGGTGTTTTAGGTCACATATGTCTGCACAATGGCTAATCATGACCACGACAGTTTTGTGAGTGGAGGAAGCTGGAGTACCCGGAGAGAACCACCGAGCAAAGGCGAGCAACTGTCAGCTCCCCAACATACTAACTCCACACATGTAGGGTTAGCATTGGATGAAGACAATTGCACCATCGACGTGCAGTTCGGCTTAGTACACATCGCCACCATGCCCCCACGTGGGCATTGGAGGGAAGTATCTTTTCCAAGGACACAACGCGGTTGCCGCAGGTGGGATTCGAACCTAGGTCATCTCGGCTTGTAGCCTGCACCTCTACCTACTGCGCCACCGCGCCCCTTCTGGGGAAATATTATGTGCAATTTTGGATCTGAAATATAAACACTTTTGTATGTCATTAGGGACAAAATTGATCGATAATGTCGATAGGCATATTTTAGTTTCCAGATAGATATTATACCTATATTTGTTATCCTGTTAATATGTGATTCTGGCAGAAATTAAACAGAGATAATCTCGGTGTAATATATATTATTTCCAAATGCAACAAAATACTGCATTTTGATTGGCTGAGAGGTACGGTGTAACTTGCAACCCACAGTAGCTTTTTTACACCGTGGTTAACCACGGTGTAAAAACAAAAATGCACAATAGCAGAGTATATGGCTAAGAAAGTACCCAATTTTAATTATTAATTCATACCATCTGCCTGGTTATGTTAGAACAACAATAAAAATTCAGGCAATTTAATATTATGTGTAATAAAATATTACAGATATGGATGTCATTGGAACTGGCTCGTTGAGCCAGTTCCAATGACATCCATATTTACCTGGTTTTATTGAGAAACTTACAAAGTACAAATTTTCTGTCAGTTTTTCCCACAATTTAGGTTAAAGTATCAAGTAAACCAAAATTCTTGGAAATAAATCCGTTATCCTTGTGTTTTCCAGGGTGTATGGGAATTTCCACCGGTCTGGGAACTCATACACCCTTCGGGTTTGCCTCAGGGTGTATGAGTTCCCAGACCAGTGTAAATTCCCATACACCCTGGAAAACACAAGGATAACTAATAGGGCCTGTAACACCAGGACCATGCAACTAGTGTTGTAAAACCTCTAGTCACATAGATACTTTTTTATCCCATAAATGGCCGTTTATTTGAACAACAAAAGCCTTGGATAATTTTTTGCTTTATTCACCTAGTAGGGTGATAAATTTTCCCCATAGGTTTAACACTGAAAGAATTTATTCCTGTAGCAGAGACGGACTTGTTGGCCTCTGACCTCTACCTCATTTGTGTAGCATAATTAATAGTTCAGTTGTTGTTTTCTTTAAACCTTTTTGAAGGTATTACACAATGCCAGTAGAAAACCCCACACACTGTTCGTTTAATAAGGTACTTTTCCAAGTTTAGCTCAAGTTTGTAGGGGAATTATTTTTAGACAGAAATCTATTACTGCGCCTTGTTTATTTTTTGACAATTTTTCTTGTACATCGAATTGGACCAATGTGCTCCTCACTTCTCGCTGTGTTTTGTAGCAAGTAACAGCGCGATTTCGCCGCGACTGCCCTGTAAAAGATTTATGGCATAACCAAAATAAACGTACAGTGTTTCAAGTAAAAAAAATATTCTACTAGTAGAAATAAGAATGAAACCGACTCGCCAGAGGCTCATCGGTTTCATTCTTAATCCTACTCGTAGAAAAATTTTTTCTCTTGAAAACACTACACGTTTATTCTATATATAGCCAAGGGTATATAATATTATCTCTACATTGAAGTGATGTGGGTCGTAGTATCACGTCGAGTTCAGGAAGTCAACGACTTTGATCCAATGATCTGACCGCCTCAATGAGGCGTGATGCGACGACCCAGATCACTTCACTGTAGCGATAAAAGGTTTTTTATATGACTTAGAGTTCAACATCTCAAGCCAACGCTAGCATTAACAATTCCCCCAACCTTTTTGGTAAATTGAATTGAAGTGAAAAAGAACTATTTTTTTGTTTGCACATATATTTTTGCACACTTCCGAGGAATCCCCCCGAGGTGCATAAATACGTAACAAAGTGAACAGTGAATTTTCTTTTTGACCTGGACCGCAATTTGAGCGCACCCATTCCAGCTCGGAGTAAAGTTTACTTCCTGCGACCGGAACAGCTAATCATGCGAATTCGAGCGCAGTCGTAAATAGTCCGTCATACTATACTGATACGGAATCGGATTCCACACTGTGGATTTTCCGTTGACAAGAAAAGATCGTCAAATAGTAGTGATATTAAGAGGTTAAATTACATAGTCATATATTAAAAAAATATGAAAGATATGCTATTAAAAAAATATGAAAGGTATGCCTATGTGTTTCATAGAGACACCGCATGTACGAGAATATTTATGTTGTAATACAACTTACCCCGATACATCGCACTCTCTGTGGACAAGCCACAGAGAGTGCGATGTATCGGGGCAATTGAGGTCACCCCATTTTATCCACATTTTTAAATCACAAATTGGAGATCGGGGTCTCGAGTGGAACTTCAAATTTGTGGGGAACTGCATCAGTCGCACATCCCCTGGCTACACGCATGAAATTGCCCCCTCCCCAGTTTTGACAGGACTTTTATGAACTCTGAGCTAAACTAAACAGGTAACCTTCTATCATCCATTTCAGTTAATTCAAAATATAAAACCCAACAAAAAATGCAGTTATTGTGTTTTGGGTTTGTTTGTTTTTTTTGTGGGGGGGGGGGGGGAGGGGGTGTTTGTTTATTTTTGTTTTGTTTTTTGTAGCTAATGATACACTTTCCGGACACTGATTCAGTGTCAGTTATTGGTGTCATAAGAGAAGAGATAACAGCAGAGAAACATTTTTTCAGCTGCCCTCCAAATTACGATTCAATTAACAGCAGAACTGAGTACTAACACCATAGTTCTGGTTGGAGGTTTCCAAAGGGAAATTACAGTTCTTGTTAACCCTTTCAACACTGGGGCCCCCCTGGAAGGTATCGTTTCAGTCTATTCTGTCAACAACGAAATGGGCAAAACCATCTTGGTCTGTTGGGAGTTCAGTAATGATTTAATCCAACAGCTCTGTCGAGCTGTTGGATTAAATTATTACCGAGCCTCGCTTTAGATGTTTTGCTCTTTTTGTCTCCCGCTTTTTTAAAAAACGGAAGATATTAAATTCGGGGTGTCCTTCCGTCCTTTCGTGTTTTTCGTTTCCAGACTCTAACTTTCCTTACAGAGACCGGATTTCGATGAAATTTGGATAGTAGATCACGTTCATCAATTGTGGGTCCAAGTTCGCATATGGGCATTTTCCGCGCATTTTTAATTAGGTTGCTGAAATTTGATTGGCTGACGGTTTCCAGAGTCTAACTTTCCTTAAAATCAACCAATTTCGATGAAATTTCATATATGGATTACTGTTATCAATACTTAGGTCAAGTTCGAATGTGGGAAATTTTGTACCGAAAATCTGTCCGTCTGCCTGTCCGTCTGCTCTGTGCGTCAACGCACCTCGGACTAAAAGCCGTATTTATGAACCGATCTTCACGAAACTTCTTGTGTATCTTTGTTATCATTGTGAGGCCAGAATATGTGTTTTGTGGTTTGGTCCAAAATTCAAGATGGCCTCCAGCGGCCACTTTGTTCCGAAATTGGGTGTAATCAGTTTTTTGTACAGAACTTCAAAATGAAAGTTCGGATTTGAATAAATTTTTGTATGAATGTTTAGTAACATGCAATACATCACATATAATGCGGGTTTTGTTCTCGTGCAAAAATTATGCAAATTGGGGAAACTTTGATTTATTCAGTGCTACTACTAATACACAGTAAGTGCACACCTTCCGGGTTTTTCGTTTCCAGACTGTAACTTTCCTTACAGTCAGTTGATTTCGATGACATTTGGGTAGTAGATCACTTTCATCAATTGAGGGTCCATTGAGGGCATTTTCCACGCATATTTAATTAGGTTGCTTAAATTTTAATGGCTGATGGTTTCCAGACTCTAACTTTGGTTGGAGTCAACCGATTTCAATGAAATTTCATTTATGGATTACTTTTATCAATACCTGGGTCAAGTTCGAATGTGGGAAATTTTGTACCGAAAATCTGTCCGTCTGCCCATGCATCAACGCACCTCGGACTAAAAGCCGTATTTATGAACCGATCCTCACGAAACTTCTTGTGTGTCTTTGTTATCATTGTGAGACCAGAATATGTCCTCATCATTATTTCTTTTGCAACTCTACAAAGTCAGACTATCCCAGTACCATATACAGACCACCATATTATCTGGACATCACTTCCAAGGTTTCATTAACTTCCAATCACAAACTTCAGAGGTTGGTTAACACTTTTCACATTAGTGTAATGTAATATGTCTTATCATACAGTCTTAATTTTTAGTGATTCTCACAATTATACTCCCCATCACTTTACTTGCTTTGACAGTGACCTCCGTGAAAATAATTCTGATAACCACTGTCTGAAGCACTGTCTGTTCTGTCTCTTCTAAATAACTTTCACTTGCAACTCAACTATATTCCACTGGATGCATTAATTCCCCTTGAAACGGCTGCCCAGCGGGAGACATGAATTCACTGAATTTGCTCGTTGACTTCTGCTCTTCCACTACCATTTTTTATGCAATAATTTATGCACATGGTTTGAAAGAGTTAAACAGGCAGAAATGGAACTGTTACATTAGAGGGAATAGGAACTTATTTCTTTTTCATCGAGTCCACATACAGTGTGCAGGATCATTCTCAAATCAAATGGACAGTTTTCGATCTATGATTTACGTTGCCCGTTAAACAGAAACTTAGGGACCATACAAGTACATTTGCAGTTCATGAACCTCTACCCCTTTGTTCATTAATTGCATATATGGAGAAGAGTTTTCGTTAGCCTGGCCAAAATGAAATGACATGGGTGGATGTTTAACAGCGATATGGATAGGACCAAAATATTCCGTGTATTTTAAGGTGCTGATAATCGGGATATCACAAGTATCGTGCTTATTGAATATGACGTATTTAAATGATACGTATCGATTGGTTTAAATATCTAAAGAACATTATACCTATTTAATCATTTAAGCGCCATCACGCTCTAAAAATTCTACTAACAGCACATTAAATTTTCATGATTACATTCATTGTAAGAATCAAGTGGCTTTGGACACCATTGTGTCGTGCAGATCACCGGATCTAATTACCGCGACACGCATGATGTTTATCCAGACAGAATCTTGAGAAAAGTTTCGATTTTCATCTAAGTATTGTCGCGAAGAATGGTAAAGTTAAATTTGTTCTTGATTCATATTATCATTTCCTTGCGCTCGTTAACCCCTTATCGGCAGAAGTTGTACAAGACTGTCCTGAGTCCGCATACAGTACAGCTTCTTTTTCTCATGCCATTTTTGTAAAATTGAATGTGTGCGGGCGTTTTGTTTTTTTTTTTGGGGGGGGGGGGGGGTGGGGGGTAATTATTTCTTTGCCACCAAAAGTTCATGTTCTTGGTTTGTTTTATGTTTTAGGATTCATAATCTACAGAATAGCTTGGGTGGTGATGTATTTCGTCCCGTGAGTGCAAGAAGGCTTTGCAATACTAAAGCATTGTAAATCCTTGTTACACTCAAGGGACAAATTTCTCAGTTTTATTGACATGGGTAAAAGATCAGACATAAACCATTTAATTTTTTTTTTAAAGTTTCGATTGGTTATAAAAAAGAGCATGCGGCAGCCAGAAGGAACATGCGGGAGGGTCTGAGAAACAGATTTTTTACTTTTTTAGATCCAGTCTGTAAACAGGTTTTTTCTAAATCTATTTCACCTATTGCTCGCAACAGGGACAGATCCAACCACTTTATCCAGCAACAATGACAAGCTGGGAGGATGCTCTCCCTTAGTTTTCTTCGTTATCTATTTATTTATTTATTTATTTTTTAATTTATGTATTTATTTATTTATTTATTTATTTATTTATTTATTTATTTATTGGCGTTTTAACGACACTTTCGACAGCCAGGGTCACTTCGTGTCGGTCAGCTTTACGGGTAGAGGAAGCCGGAGTACCCGGAGAGAACACCGAGCAACGGTGAGCAACTGTCAGGCTCCCCAACATACTAACTCCACACAAGCGGGGTAAGCATTGGTTGAAGACAAGTCCACCATCGACATGCAGTACACCTTAGTACACAACGCCACCGTGCCCCCACGTGGGCAATGTGGGTGAAGTGTCTTGCCCAAGGACAAAACGCCGTTGCCACAGGTGGGATTCGAACCGAGGACCTCTCAGCTTCCAGCATGCCCCTCTACCTACTGAGCCACCGCGCCCCCTCTTCCTTACCATGCAGCCCACATGAACTATAATGCATATACTAGTCTGGTCGTGGTATGTCAGTTTCAAGGTCTATCCAGAAGAAATTTGAAACGAAGTTTTCTTGGTGTCATTTTGAAGAGGAATATCTTCCCTATAACATTTCCAAAATACGCTAAAATCCGCTTGGTGAACATTTTTTTACAGCGCTTTCAAACTATCTTGTCATCTGCGCTCGAAAAATAAACATTTGTCTCGGTCACTCATGAGATAATTTTCGGTATCCACTCAAAAACACTAGATATCCTCTATGTATCAGTCATTTTTTGAGCATGGGTTTCATGTTGTTCGTAGAAACGACAGATATTGAGCAGGGCTATACACCGATTTGGTAATCGAACAGGTGTTGATGAGATCAATCAAACGTAGAGGTGGATTGACATGAGGGAGGGGGTTACCGCGCCAGTTCGTCCACAATTGATATATAGTATGCATCGTTGTGCGGAGGTGCACGAGGCTATGACTATTTTGACAGATGTCAAGCATAGAACCTCAGAACAGCACATAGAGCTTGGTGCATCCAGGATCCGACCCGATTATGATGACTTCTTGAAAATCCAAGATTGGTTTCATGCACATGAGCCGTTCGATATCAATGACAGAAAACCTCGCTCTCTGGCCTCACCGATAGTGACAAAGACGGCATTAATTGCGAAAGAACAGAAGTTGGTTTGAATCAATTCGATACTAAACTAGTCACGACAAGTAACAGTAAAAAAATCGACCACATAAAATCATTGGACCACTTAACATCCGGAGTGAAAGATGACAACGAGAAACCCCACATCAATCCCACAGTGTTTGAGTCTTACTTTCTCGGCTGGTCGCTATTGCACAGCGAGAAGAAAATGCAACACAATGCTTGTTTATGGCGGCGCTCGTCTCCATTGTGTTAAGTGGATGAAAGGATCAAGCTACTTGGATGTTTGTGAACAATATGCCGAATATGTTAAAACAAAACACGGGGTGGCGATCATTGTTTTCGACGGGTACGAAGAAGCCTTCTCCTTCAAAGACCATTAGCATTTCAGAAGAGCTGGAAAGTCATGTGCTGATATGAAAGTGGCGGGGGCCACCAACGCCAATCTTAACTTGTATCGAATAGTAAAGATAAAGCTCATTTCATCAGGCTATTTTAGGGCGTGCTAGAGAATGAAGGGCATAATATCCAGTGTAGTAGTGATGCAGATACACTGATAGTGTCTTGTGCACTTGAGATGGCCTCTCATAGGTCCAATGTGACTGTTGTCGTTGATGATACTGACCTGCTGGTGCTGCTATTTTACAATTGGAATGACAGGATGGCTGACATTTCATGTCTGGAGCCCTAAATTATCAGGTACACAGCCTAGCGCTCACCAAAATTGCTGACATTGTACAGAGAGTAGGCCGTGAGAAAGCTGCACACATGCTTTTCATTCATGCCTGTAGTGGATGCGACTCAACCTCCGCAGTTTATGACCAGGATAAGACAAGCTTGATGAACAAGATCTCACTTGAAGACGTACAACGCATTTCTTGCGTTATGGCTGATTCCAACGCCAACCAACAAGAAATTTGGGAGGTTGGTATCCAGTTGTTCAGGATAATGTAAAAGGGAAAAATAGATGACACTTTGAATGGCCTACGATTTGCTAAATTTATGGAGACGGTATCGACTAGCAAGGAGCCACCGCTCTCACAGATGTTACCACCCACAGAGCTTGCAGCATACTTTTATAGCCTGAAAGTTCATCTGCAGGTTATCATTTGAAAAACCTCGAACAACAGAACATTTGATCCTCGTGATTGCGGTTGGAAGTTGCTTGAAAATCATCTCGTGCTAATCATGATAGACATCGAACCGGCCGCTGAAATGTTGCTTAAATTTTTGCTCTGCAAGTGAAACTTACAGGCAAAAATCCATGCGGTGGAAATGCATGCACCTGTAGACAGAATGGGCAGAAATGTGTAATTTCATGTGCGGATTGTCGAGAAAATGGGTGCAGAAATTCAGCAGAGGTTGCAGTTGACTCTGAGGAAGAAGATACATAGGGTTGAGGCCTTCGCCTTGTGGTGCATGACGATATGTTAAGTCAAAAGCAACCGTCTCATTTTCAGTTCCCAAGAACTGATTGAAGAATACATTTGTAAGATGAGTTATACGAGGGAATTTGATTCGTCCCCGTTATAGTTACTGTAGACGGTAACGATTAATCTGCAGGCTGTTGGGATTGCATCACGAGCACCTGCACTTTTGGCACTTAAATCTTGATTTCTATTGCTGGTTATCAGGATAATCTGGTTGTTGCAATCTGTCTTGAGAATTGTGGTAATATATTCACGTGAATTAATATTTTGTCACTTACGCTCAAGTCAGAATTTCCTTGCAGAGAATTTCCGGTCTCCGCTCCTATATTCGACCATTTTGACGGCCATTTTGGCAACCATCTTGGACAGCTAGCATAGCTAAGTTGAAAATTCATCGACATTTATAACCACCGTTCAGTTTTATGCACTTGTTGGGTTACGGTTGGTTGCAAATCGCAAATTGCAATGTTATTCCAATAATCGTCTATTTTTAAAGAATTGGCAACCATCCTGGACGCTATCTTGGACAAAAAAAATTCTCCAAAGTGGATTTTAGCGGATTTTGGATATGTTGTAGAGCAGAAATCCCTGCGTCAATTGACACCAAGAAACGCTTGTTACAAATTTCTTCCGGATCCAACCCTACATGTACCAGACTATACTTGTAACGTTCACAATGAAGTAGAAAAGGAAATATTTCAACCTACTTCTCTCTCACATAATGAAGTTGTAAACTAGGCATTTAATCAATTCAGTCTTGTTAGCCTGAGCTCACTGAGCTCTGTCAAACAGAATTACGTTGGTTAAATTCCTAGATATATTATGGGAAAAATGCTGGTTGAAATTTTGATGTTTTGACAGTGTACGGACAGTTGAGATAAGCGCTATTTGCCAATTATTTTACTGATTTTTTTTTTTAAATTTGATTTGATTCCTCTAACTTGAGCCTTGCTAAAAAATAAAAAAAAACAACTATAGTATGCGCTGACAGCAATGTACAGATTGACACATTGCATTATTGATTGTAGTTATGACACAATGAGGTACAGTACAGCTGCCGTGGACTGGTCACTTTCCACGGGTGGGCAATATTTCCACAGGCATAATAATATTAGATATCAAACAATAATTCTTGGAATAATTCTAAAATTTTAATTAATGAAACACCGGGTACAACCCGGTGCTTCATTAATTAAAATTTTTCTGATGATGATGTTTATTACCTGGTAAACGCATGCGTGGCGACCACTGCCCACACGTGGATTTCGACCAGTCCACGACGGCTGTACTGTACATAAGGAACTTTTTTTTTAGAGATTGTCTTCATTTTTGACACTGGAGTCAATTTAAATGTCCTGTCTTTGTTCGACAGCGAGGCACAACTCGGAGGCACTGCATGAATTTAAATGTTAAACTGAGAAGAAAGAAATTCTTAATTATTACACTACGCGCAACACTCGCATCGCTTCAATTGGCCAAACACCTTTTTCAGTGTGGTCTGCGACTGATTTGGTTGTTTTGGATACGTCCGTTGTATTTCGACATTTAATTTAAGGTATGGAGCGAGGAGTGTGGATTTAGCACTAACATATTCTCAGTGCGTCAGCGTTCGCAGAGCACGCCCCCATCCTGTATTTTGACAACAGTAATTATTCACGGATGCCTCAAATCACACCTTATTTAAGCCTTTTTCTCATCAGATGTTGAAAGTGATTGGATCCAGCAAACCCACATCCCGAAGAGTTTGTTTGTTTGTTTAAGGAGGTTCAGGTCAATTATATCGTCCAGAGCTATATATTTTGCAGAATAGTCCGATGACTAATATAATACACTATGTGCTGATGGGTGAGATGGAAAAATCTCTCACGAGGCTTGCGGAGTGTCTGGCTCAAACATCTGTCCCCGAGGATGAGATGTTTCCATCTCACACGTCAGATCATGATAGGTCATTTTTCTCCCACTCACAGAGCCTCATTTTCATCCTCCAATCAAACAAGGCTATATACTACAATTTTATAATTTCTAAACCGTCGTTCCGATCTAAAAAATCATGCGCTATTCCCTTTTTTCGGGGGTGATGTTTCAGTATCACTAAGTACCACAAAATCCAAAACCATGACCCGTACTCGTAGGGTTAATGTGTTTATCGAAAAAGTTGACTTCTTTCATCAAGAGCGCAAGTTCCTTGGAATGTGTGGGATGATTTTCCGACAAGAATTCTTGAAAAAGTTTACATGGCCTGCTGCTTTCCTCAGAGTGTTTTTATTTCCATTTGCTTCGATGAATTCGGTCGAATGTATGGACGCGGAATGAGAAGTGGCGGCCATTATTTTTGATTATAATTGCAGACGATTTGAAATAGTTCCGTAATCGGGGCGCGGTGGCTCAGTTGGTAGAGGTGCAGGCTGCAAGCCGAGAGGTCCTCGGTTCGAATCCCACCTGCGGCAACCGCGTTGTGTCCTTGAGCAAGACACTTCACCTATATTACCCACGTGGACGCACGGTGACGCTGTGTACTAAGGCGTATTGCACGTCGATGGTGCACCTGTCTTCAACCAATGCTAACCCTGCTTGTGTGGAGTTGGTATGTTGGGGAGCTGACAGTTGCTCGCCGTTGCTCGGTGGTTCTCTCCGGGTACTCCGGCTTTCTCCACCCGTAATTGTTAGTCATTGTGCAGAAATACGTGACCTTAAACACCAATAAATAAATGAATAAATAAGTTCCGTAATCAAGTATGCAAATTTGTCACTTAGGGGATAGATGAAGGAAATTTTCCACTACTTTCTTACATAGGCTGCGTGTACAAAATGGAGTAAGGGTGGGCGAACCGTTTTTCTCGCCTTTTCCAAGTGAAATAGAACTTGGGCTTGATTCTACGAATGTGACACACGAACTCACAAACAGAGAAATAGCCGTATAAGAGATCACCTAATTTTTATAACTTTTACAAATAACATACAACATATTAAGAACAGTGACGAATGAAAAAAAGCAATCACTGACAATAATTATCGAAACAGGTCAACATGATTCGTCTCGTCGATCAACGTCCTTTTTGAATCGACGTGTCTTATCGGAATTCGTCTGGCAGGGATAATATCACGCATATGGGAATCCTGTGACAAGCGAAACCCGCATAATATTGAAAATTATCACCATAAACACTGTGCTACATTTGTAATTAAAGAATTACGTTTGGTCACGTTAAACTACGGATTTTTTTTCTTTAATATTTTAAAGCAAAACCACAGATTACCCCCCCCCCCCCCCCCCAACACACACACACACTCATTGGAATGAGACATGTTTTTCTAAAACGTGAACATTTATAGGAGGGGTCGTCACCTAGTCGAGTTGGTTAAACGCTAAACTATCAACACGCAACGATCGAATCTGAACTTGATCTCGTTTCCACCACCCATATATTTTTAAAGGATCTCAAATGCGTCGCTACTAAATACGAAATTTATGGACCGAATTCACTAAATTCGATTCTAGCCGAAGCTCGAATCGAATTTAGTGCATTCGGTTCAAGAGTTTTGAATAGAATCACGAGATAGTCTCTTTCATTGACAACTCACCTTATTTCCAACGATATAGCCAGAACTTCCTCCATACTCAGTCAGAAACCTTTCAAATGCAGGCATAAATTGCGGTATTGCTTCTTCAGAAAGTTTTCGTCTCGCTTCGTTTTCCTTGACAGAAAAAATACAAAAAGGAAATATGAGAAATTGTCGACACGGAAAGGCTTATAAGGAATTGTCGCAAAATAAGGATTCCCTACTATATGCCTTGACCCTGACCTGGTAATAGACCGCACGTTGGGTAACGACGTTTCGGAACTTTTGAAAGACTGTGTGGTAAAATTATAAAACGAATGCTGTTGTCCCACGTTTTTCATCAGTAAAGTTTGTTTCCCTCTAGAATTGCAGTGTTTCAGCCGATTATAAATATTATTCTTATTTACTTTGAAGTTTTGCTGTTGGTTGAAAACAACGAAAAAAAGCGCGGTGTTTTTCTGTTTTTCGCAAAGAAATAGCAAGAAGTGGCATCGACAAAATGTTTTTTTTAGGTCTGGTATCCATGTGACACCAATCACCCAACACCTCCCAATGCTCACATGGACACGCGATTATAATTCAGTTTAAAATTCATCCCGATTTTGTAATCTCATTACACCACGTCATGTCCAATATGACCACTGTGAAGTTGGTGTGGGTTCCCCCGATATGATAGAACTGTGTTTCAGGATGACAATAATCACGTCGTGCGTTTTCACTCAACGCAAAGATGTTTTTTTTTCGTCTAGCCTCTTTTCTGCATACTTCCTCTGTCGGGTAACGTCTTCAAGTCCCCAACATGTGCCAGCATATTAGCAGTCTAGATAGTTTCAGTGTCCCCGTGGGAACCCCAGTGAGTAGAAGAGTCATGGTAACTGTGGTAACTAAGACCTATTTAACCGATATAATATGACTAGCTAACCAACGCTTGAATGAGACTACTCTAAAGCGGACAATATAATTACACTCTGCCTGCAAAACTTCACCTTTTTATAATTGTGTTACGGTTACGATAAAGCCAGCCATAGATGCCGAAAGGGATCTTAAATGTTGTAAAGCATATTGCTAGACCGGTGAATAGTAGCACAAGACAAGTAAGAAGAGTCATGTCAGATATTGCTACCGATTTGAACACTCTAATCTTTTGAACCCTGGTGGTGTATTCCATATCAGTTGAATGATAGCAATCGGAAGAGTCGATATTCATTATCTGGGGGTAGAATAATTAATATTTTCAACGTGCAGCCTTTGGGCTGCACGTGGAAAATATTGATTGGTCTACTCAACGCATTCACTTTGCAGCCATCAACGTAATGAAATGATGACGTATCATGTTCCTGACCGGAAAGCGGGCTCACGGGTTCAAAGGTTTTATAAGGCTTATTCTTTATTGCATTAGAAAGTCCATAATTGAAACTGGAAACTTTAATATAATAAAACCCTCGTATAAAATCAGTTTATCAAATTGTTACCAATGCGGCACTAATACCAACATAATGATATCGAGGACCCGATTCACAGCACAGAAAACAACAATTAACCATATAAACAATATATATGTGTGTGTATTTTTTGTATCTAGATAAGTTAGCTACGTTTGGAAAACCCGGTGACTTTCGGTAACATTCAGCATGTGGGGGGATCCCCATCAAGAAATAAATGCAAGCAAGAAAGAACACCAAAATTCCGTTTCTCGGAGAAATAAATAGTAGGTTTGGATTGTTGTTGCCAACTGATCCGACCTACTGCCCTAGTTGTGTTCTCAGATATTTGAAGTAACTTCAACCATGGATGGTTTTGATGTAATTTGCCCCTGTGTACAGTTTTCGCCAACATGCTGCAGCAGGCTTTAGGGAATCACTAAAAAACGCATCTGCCAGTTTAGAAGCAGGCATGCACTTATTCAGTTTCTATGCAATACAATCTTCACTTTGATGCATAGCATGCCTGTATTGCTCAGAGATTAGTCGAAAGTTGGAAATCAAGCAGTTTTGCCACGAATCTGGTAGCTGTACCTGGATATGCCCTTAAAGCGTTCCCTCTGTTGCAAAAAAGAGTTGAAACTGAAATCTACCCATTCAGGTCCTGCTGAAAGAAACGACAAACCACCTCGCTTCATTCTTACTTCATATGTTTTAAGAACAGAGAATATAGGTTAATAGTCGAAAGTAGCCTTACCTTTTCAGAGCCAGGCGCGCTGCGACGCGCCAAATTGATGAATTTCAAGTACGAAACCCTCAAATCATAACAGGTCTCAACTATAACATCACATTTTAGATTGTCGATTGTATTGGTACAAGTGAATCCTAATGAAAAATGAAAGAGAATTAAAACCATCAATACCTACACATTGTTTATTTGCAAAATGTTTATTTGCAAAATGTGCAGACGACATAAAGAAAAAATCGGAAAAGATGGATGAGAAATGATTCAATTCGTCGTTCGATGGGCGAGCTCTCAGGCTACCGGTTAAATTATGTAAAGAATTAGACGCTATTATGGCCTGGAACCAGTCTCGCCCTTAAATAATCCATCGCCTATGTTTAGATTCATCCGTCTAGAATATCTCAGTTGGCTGGAAAAGAGAACTTGTGGTTCGCTTTTCCTACTAACTGGAATATTCTGGACGATTGGAATCTAAAAAATACCATTAACATTCATTCTCTCTGGATGAACGCTGTTTCTCAACCGAGGCTTGATTACACAGAATCTTTAATGACTTTGTCAACACTCTTGGGCATGTTTGTTTACTGAATAATTAGGAATGAACATTCATCACAGCTGTAATTTTATGATTAAGCCGCCTAGTTTCAGAACTGTTTTAATATTTTGATGTTTTCTAAGTTAATTAAATTCTTATTGATTGGAATATATGTAACAGAAGCAATAAAAAATAACTATATATTTGTGTGAGGGACATCCATCACATTACATCAACGATTGGTAACGAGAAAACTCCATGAACAGTTGGTAAACAAAAAGCCCATAAAGCGTCGAATTCCTTACAGAGTTAGACACAGTTAGACAAGTGGTCTATGAGCTTGCTCTATGGGGCACTTGGATCAATTTATTGTTGAACTTCCCTACAACTAAAAAAATGGGATTTGATAAGACTACCATGTTAAAACACTTTGCCGTACACATGTTTCTGGCAACTCTGCAAAGATTTGTTGCCAAAATAATGTCAAGTGAATCCCTTTCCCCCTTTTTGCATTAGCATTGGGGCGTGTACGACCTGGCGGTTTTGATCCGGAGCACCCACACTTTTCTTGGAGAAATATATTGCCAATTCATTATTCAATTAAACAGTAATTCAACACTCAGCACATATGCGAATGGTGATATAAAAAGTACCATAAATGATAGGAAAGTGCAGTTTGAATGATGATGTGTCCATTAATTGCCCCTTCCACACCACCCCAGCTTTGAGCGAATGGGTAAGCCCGAAGGACTGAGGCAGTCGCCGCTATGCGTGGTGACTGCCTCAGTCTATCGGCAATAGTAATGATAAACCCCCGATCAAGCGATGAGCTTTGATTGCTACCTTGTACGAGTGGCTATAAATTACAGACTGAAGGACAGAAGTTCAAATTATCAGTTCCAAAGCGCTGGTCGGAGTTCGATGTTAAGCTAAAAATAGATATAAATATGCAGATACTGCACTCTCTATCTGTGTATCAATAGTTTATGTATTTATTAGATGGGGAGACAGAGAGGCAAAATCTTTTTCGAGATATATGGCCGATCTCATGTACGTGATTACATGTTTGGCAGTCCAATCCGGTAGTGGTTTCCGCACATTCTGTATTGACTTCATGTAAACAGAAAGTAACTGCCCCAGAAACTTCAGTACAAGGTAGTAAAGTTTAATCCTGTACCCAACGTAACAGCCAAAACCGGCCAGCGCTATTTACAGAAATCACCATTCAATTTTTATTACTTTTTCATTTTTTGTCTCAACGACATAGCTTATGACCGCTCATTAGAACGAGCTCAACGAGCTCGTTCCAATGAGGAGTCATAAGCTATGTTTTTGACTCTAAAAATGAAAACAGTTAGGTATTCATAAATTTTGTCGGCAAGTGTCATTTGCCTTTCGTGTTAGGTAAAGTGTTAAAATTCAACCACCAGGCTTTATTGTGTAACTTTTGTACAGAATGCGCAGCTTGCGAAGCATACGCAACATTTCGACTGAACCCAGTTATTTCGGGAGAGGAAAACCCACTTCGCGGGGTGTATAATGGTAATCTAACCTCCACCCTGTGTACTTTTGCACAATAACGTGTGCTTTATTTTTTCACAGGTACTACCAATGTCATACTTATTGAAATGTACCCTCTGAACAAGCACTAAACCGTATAAATATTTCGGATGTGAGCCTGTTGTCTAATTCCAGAACTTCAGAAAGTATTTCCATCAATGGAAATTATTTTTGTGACAGAAATATAAAGCACAGGTATGTCAATTTTGAATATTAAATTTTCGCTGTTTATATTTTGACTATAACTCCAACTGGAAGGCACATTTCTGTTGTGTCATGGAAATCTCGCAGGTCGAGGATAAGATGATACATGGGCGATAAAAAATCAAATGGAGGATCAAAAGTAATTTAATCCCACAACCCTAGAGGTCATTAGGGTTAAAATATCACTTCCTAAGTTTGCTATAAAGGCAAAATAGGTCGCTCATTTACTGATTACACTATCGTTTTGGTACATTCCATCGGTCGGCGACCAACGAATTTTTTAATAAAAATAATATTCGGCATGCAAATATCTCTTATCGATGCCCAGCCCAATGTTCAATGCAGCCATTTCCGGAGCATTTTTGCCAGAGTTATCGCCCTTTATTGACTACTTGAATTTGTTTCATTTTATCAGCATTACTTTTAAAGTACTTGGAGGAATGACGTCATATTTGGTGTTTAACTGTATGTTATTGGTGTCCAGCCCCAATGCAGGTGTTTTTCGGTGTATTTTTGTCAAGAGTTATTACCCTTTATGGACTTGAAATTTGTTTCCTTTTTGTCATCCATCGCAGCTTAGGTGCGATCTCACATTTTTTCTTTTTATTTTGGTAATTGTCGTCCGATAGTTGTGTTAGGTCAAAGCTTAAACTTGATCCAATAATTTGGATCGAAACTTTCCAACATTAGTGTGTGTAGTACTGGAATGGAATGAGTTAATATTGACATCTTGCAGTCTATTACCTCCATGTTGACAAAAGCTGACATATTTTACGAATTTCACTTAGCTTCAATTTAGTTTTCTAGACCTAAATATTTCGCTATGCAAACTCACAGTAAACACTGCTTGTAAAACATAGTCTTACAAAGTCAACATTATGAATGACACGATAATCGATAATCAGTCGGGTTGTTTGGGTAATTCTTTTTTTCAGTTTTCATTTCGTGTGGTTGCGCTGGTTTCGTTGTATCTGTTGTGTCACAGCGTGTGTAGTTTCGAGATATTGCACTTACAAAATCCACGGACGCAATAATATTTAGATTCCAAACACTAATTATAGGAATAATGCATTTATTTATTTATTGATGTTTAAGGTCACACATTTCTGCCCAATGGCTATAGGAATAATCAGCAAACATTCAATTAATGAAGCACCGGGTACAACAAAATTTTGCCGATGGTGGTTTTTATTACCCGATAAACGCATGCGTGGACATCACTACCCACGAGTGGATTATGACCACTCCTCGGCGACTGTACTGCACGTGAAATCTGAGGAGTTATACACTTACGTTTCCCAGTGGAAACCCCGTAAAGTGGTGCAGTGCTCATTTAGTGTTATAAATACATTCTGCTTCACTGGTAAAATAGAACCCGATAACCAACTCCTGAGGTGGAAGTCTTCTACACTCGGTTGCCTAGGTATAAGCGAATGGAAAGACTGACATTATACCAATGTTGTTGTCATGATATAGCCAAAGATATTGAAGATGAACTTAAACACCAATAATTAAAAGAATCACTCCGAACTCGCCGATGGGACATTCATCAGGTTGACAGAGTCTAGTGGCGGCGCATGGGATATTTCCCCCAACAAAATAGGATTTCCCCTTCCACCAACTCCATACGACTGTTGTATCAGTATTTAACTCCCCTTACCTAACGTAACGGCCACAACCGGCCAGCGCAATTTACCGAACAAATGGCTTTTAAATTTTATTCTAATACAGAGAATAAACGAGAAACGTAATTGGGCTAACATGTTATGGACGTTTTAGGACTTTCGCTGTGAGCTATTATTTCGTTCAGCATTAAACCTTTACACACAAGAATAGTAGATGGCATTTACAAATTTCTTGATTAACTCCTTTTTTAAAATTTTTGCCTCGAAAACATAGCTAACGAACCCTCATTGGAACTAGCTCAACGCGCCCGTTTCAGTAAGGGACCTATGTCATATACCTGCACGGTACCCTCACAGTCCTAATAGAGGACCTTCCACTCATTTGCCCTACCATAAACAAAATATAGCACCACCGCTGACTCAGTTGGCATAAAATTATTAATGCTTGGCGGAGAAAATCAGTGCATTTTGATACTTAAAAAAGTCCTCTTTGATTCTGAAAAACCATAGCTTCAGAAAGGGAAAGCTCTTGGGTAGTTTTTGTCTCCGAATCTTAGAGTCACAGCGAACAACCGGCAAGAGAGTACCATACATGCACAATTTAGTTATGATACCATATATGATGTCTATTTTAATCGTGCTGGATCATGTGAAAATTGTTAAGCTTGTAAGGGCTATTGCTGGCTGCAGCAAGATGAAGTTGAAAGACGTCAATTGCAGTGGTGTGATACACCTGACATAGCAATGGAGGTCAGTAATCTTAGCTCCAACTTTGTTTTCGTGAAATGGCGAAAATGTGCAAACAGCGTGACATGACTTTAAATTTGCTACCGTTTCATTTCGAGTATTTCCACGGCCCAAGAAAGCATATTTTGAGAATTCGTTATTATGCGCTTGAAGGATTGAGGGCGTTTTTTTTTTTAATTTTCCGACGCCTTTTAATCGCCGATCGCTTTTTAACCCTTTTCCCAACGTAACGGTCAAAACCGGCAAGTGCTGTTCTAAACAATCGTCAGTTAATTTTCTTTATTTTTTCATTTTTTTGTCTCAAAAACGTAGGTTATGACCCCTCGTTAAAATGAGCTCGTCCAGCTGGTTCCAATGAGGGGTCATAACCTAAGTTTTTGAAACAGAAAATGATAAAAATTAGTTATTCAAGAATTTTTTTTACAAGAGTCGTCTGCTTTTCGTGTTAGGTAAAGGGTTAAAGAACATCCTTTGATGTCTGTGAAAAATGAATTGCGTTGGTGATGTTCAAATTTTTCACAGCTATACAAATCGAATATTTACAACATCATTATTTTAGTTGTTATTGACATAAAAACAGGTTCCGTGGTTGGAAAGTTGATGCCATGTTACTAGTTTTCGTCCTGGGCTTTCATTTCATATTTGGTGATGTGAAAGCTTTTACTACAGTCACCGCGTAGTGGGGGGAGTTACCGCGTTGATTGACTTGACGCCATCTTCAGGGTGGTATAGTGAGTTGTAATGCTTTTCGCTGGCGTTCGAGCAATCCATTTGTATATAGAGCAGTGCATATGTGCATACAGTACGGTCGCATTGGACTGGTCACTTTCCACGGGTGGAGAATATTTCCACGGACGCAATAATATACTACCTAAAGTTTGCGTAGCACCAAGTATATCAAACTACCTGTTTTACGTTCTAGTTGAAATATTGTAATGAAAAATGTATATATCTTGTATTTAATTATCTCGTTAATGATTTAAGTACAGAAATTAAGATTTTATTTGTGTTTGACATTATTTTTTAGCTTTTGAATACGATAACCATGGAAAATGGATTGGTAAAAGAGAAAATGTTTCAATTTGCCAAAATGTTGACGGAGCGAACTGGTATGGGTTCAATACCGAGTGTGAGACCCATTACTGTTAATTACAGCTTGACAACGCCTTCTCATGCTCCCAATCAGGTTCCTGGTGGTCCTTTCTGGAATGTTGTTCCATTCTTGGACCAGCATGTCACCAAGCTCCTGAACACTTCTTGGCTGGACTGGACGGGCTGAAATTGCAAGCTGCAACTCATTCCAGACATGTTCGATTGGATTGAGATCAGGGGATCTTGCTGTCCAGTCCATACGCTCAATCCCCTCCCTCTGTCGGTACTCCACGACAGCATGGGCAACACGAGGGCGGGCATTATCGTCCATCAGAATGAATCTATGACCCAATGCACCTGCTTACAATCTGACATGGACATCCAGGATCTCATCAGTATACCGCTGTGCAGGCAATGTACCCCGTTCAAGGCCACAGAGCTCTGTACGTCCATCCCTGCTGACGCCGCCCCAGACTATGTTTGACCCTCCACCATACCACCATACCTAGAACGCCTATCTGTTCTGTGGTCTAGGCAGTAACTTGACTCATCTGTAAAAAGGACAGGTCGCCAATCTTCTCTGGTTCATCCCACGTGGTCCATGGCCAATTCATATCGTGCCTGGTGGTGGTTCTGGGACAGCAGAATGCGAATACATGGTCTTCTCGATCGGAGACCTCCTTCGTGCAACCTTGCCGGATAGTCTTCGTCGAAACGTTTACCCCGGATGCATTCTGAAGGTCACTGCGAAGCTGGATTGCTGCGGCAAAGCGGTTCCTACCGGCCTGAATGATCAAAAACCGGTCTTTAGCTGCAGATGTTGCCCTGTCCCTGCCACCACCATGCCGTCTTACTGGTGTGCCATACTGCTGAAATCTTGCCCAGGCTCTGGTGATCACCGCATGGTACACACCAATGGCTTCACCAACCTAACTATGGGTAGCCCCTTGCTTCACCATCCCTACAGCCTGCCACATTTCTGCTTCAGACAAATGCATTCTGGAACCTTTAAACTGAAAAAGCACCAATTTTAATGGTATGGCGAAGTTAAATGTGAAATTTTATGGTGTCGAAACACTCTATCAAGATAGGTTGTACCACTAGTTTGCCGTGATTTTTATTAGCCCGACTGTTGACAGTGAGGGCTATAGTAATGACTTTTGTCCGTCCGTCCGTCCGTTTGTCCGTCTGTCCGTCTGTTAACATTTAGAGTTTTGGTTAAAGTTTGTGGTTAAAGTTTTTTACTGAATGTTCAAGTGTTTTTTTTTTTTTGTTTTGTTTTTTTCTTTTCCTGTTCAGTTGACATTTGGAGTTTTGGTTAAGGTTTGTGGTTAAAGTTTTTTATTCACCCTTCAAGTACAGGCTATACCCGGTAGTTCTTGTCTGATCGTCACGAAATTTCATATGCAGGTTTTAGGTCATGTCTACATGAGCACGTCCTCTTTTGGTCGTGATTGGTCATGGTCAACCGGTATGGCTGCCCGAGCCCAAAACCCGAAAACCATTAGCACAGTCTACAGGTCGTATTTATGAAGGGATTTCATTGCAACTTCATAGAATGCCTCTGTATAATGCCTAGATGAGAACGTCCCCGTTTCGGTATGATCTGTCAACCGTGATGGCTGCCCAAGCCCGAAACCCAAAAACTTTTAGCACAGTCTGCAGGTCATGTTTAATATGGACGGATTTCATTGTAACTTGATACGATGACTCTGTATGATGTCTACATGAGAATTTCCCCATTTGGGCGTGATCTATCAACCGTCACGACTGCCCGAGCCCAAAACCCGAAAACCTTTAGCACAGTCTACATGTCATATTTATGGAGGGATTTCATTGTAACGTCGTAGGATCAATCCACATGATGCCCAGATGAGAATGACCCCTTTTGGTTGCGATCATTCAACCATGATGGCTGCCCGAGCCCGAAGCCCGAAAACCTTTAGCACAGTCTATACGTCATATTTATGGAGGGATTTCATTGTAACTTGATAGGTTGACTTCATATAATAGCGGGGGAGGAATTCGTCACATACAGGTGAATTGTGCACTTGGTGATACCTTCTTGAAATTTGGCACACTGTTAGTGTAGGCTATGAGGTTCTCAAAAACGATCGGCTACAAGTTGACACCGACCGGTGGCGACCAGTAGCGGCACAATCCAAAATGGCCGCCAGCGGCTGAAGGGAACCTCCTTTTCGACGGTCTACCGACTATACATCCGATTGTAAGGGCGCGAAAGTGAACTCTGATCCACGCACGTGTTGGAAACAGACGTGGGAGATGATGTAGAATAAAACGAGATTCTCTATACGGACGCATCAATTTCTTGGAACTTGAAAAGAGCGTTGTTTCTCCGGGATCAGCGTCATTCAGGCAAACCTGAATGACGCTGATCCCGGAGAAACAACGCTCTTTATGAAGCAGTCTCTTTGCCATACAATCTCTTGTTTGGCGTAATTCCGCAAGCAATTCTGATTTGTCTGTCGAAATTAATTCGAGAACGCGATTGTTCACAAAAATCATTCACAGAATGAGTGAGAATCCTCTTCGTGTACGGACTAGTACTGACTGGGAACGTTGTTGCTTTTGCCAGCAAGACAGTTCCAAGAAATTGATGCGTCCGTATAGAGAATCTCGTTTTCATGACGCCTATAAAGCTATTGAGGAAGACATAACGCGCTTCCTAGATAATGGCGTTGAGCTTCCATATAATTTGACCATTGATTGTTTGATGAGAGAGAGTGATGAGTGTATGTCGATGTCACTGTTGACGAATAAGGCAATATATCATAAGACATGCCGTGACAGTATTCGGACTCACATCGTACAGCGCGTGCTACACAAGCGAGAGCGAAATGAGGCAGTGGCATCCTGCTCCACGCTGAGTCCTAAAAGAACACGGACAAGTTTTGAATCTGGCTGTGACAGGAAACTGCCCCAGTGTGTTTATTGTCACAAACGCGAAGGTGACAGCAGTGAGCCTATTTGCAGATCAATGTCTGATAACAATAAACTCAAAATTATGGCAAAGGAAGCCGAGAACTGGGTTGTTTTTTCTCGGGTCAATGCAGCATTTGATTCCGCTGCTAGTGATCTTTACTATCACAAAACCTGTTATTGTAAGCTTGCCAATGAAGCACGAGCGGCTAAATCTAAAAAGTCGAAGAACGCCGAACATTCCGCGTCAGGCCTGCCCTATGACCCTCTCGTTATGGCAGAGCTCATAACATTTGTTGAACACAACGATTCCGCGATGAAGCTTGTCGATCTCAAGAATCTGTACAGTCGGAGGTTGAAGCAAGTCGGTTCTGATTGGCTTAGTGAAGAAATACATTCCACTCGATTCAAAGAACATTTGTTGCAGAAATTGGGCGATGGCTGGGACGCCTTCACACAGGGTAGAGATGTGTTTATTTCAAGTAGGTTTCGAGTTGGCTCCTTGTTGTCCGAATCTTTAACTCGTATAGTGTCTGAGGAAGAGGCAAAAAAGATAGTTGATGTGGGTCTTCTTCTGCGTAAACACATACTCATATCTCAAGCTCCTTTCACGGGATCATTTTCATCTTATTGCTTGAGCGAGCCTGTACCCAACTCACTCCTGACTCTTCTTAGAGTTCTACTTGAGGGCACATGTAGTATACAGAACTTAGGCGATGATGAGACTGTTAATGCCAAGACTCGAGTGGCTTGTACTATTTCACAGATGTTGATCAGCAATTCAGCGAAACGCTCCGAACATGCACAAAATGTTCACCAGAGACGTGACAGAGAAACTCCAATGCCTCTTTATGTGGGTTTGAAGTTGCATGCCCATGATCGTATGAAAAATCTTATCAGAGATTTTCATCAAATGGGACTCTCTGTCTCTTATGATCGCGTAAT
This sequence comes from Pictodentalium vernedei, assembly GCA_031216915.1. Lineage (NCBI taxonomy): Eukaryota > Metazoa > Mollusca > Scaphopoda > Dentaliida > Dentaliidae > Pictodentalium > Pictodentalium vernedei. The sequence goes on from CM062292.1 coordinate 332,859,259, forward strand.
GGATGTTCGCAGGAGTTTCGCGAGAGCTGTTTCACTGCGGTTCAAGAACGAAGGTGTTGTAGTCCCAGCTAACTGCAAACGTAATGTTTTCTCGATAGGAACCACTGATAACATTGATGTATCTGGTAGATCTGATATGCATGGTACGTCCATCACACTCATTGGTCAACTGAGCAGGGACAATGTGGGTACTGATCCCCCACCACTGAGTTTAGATGTTCCAGAAGACACACAAATTGAACTCCCAGACGACTATGCATTTGTTCCTTTCGTTGAAGACTTTGGTGGGGACATCAGGCTTGAATCTCCAGATGAATGTAATGTACGGCCCAATGAATATGCAGATTTGAACGTGGGAGAGAATGACTGGTTGTCTCATGTGTCACAGATCAGCAATAAAGGGAAGGTTGATGGCAGCTGGCAGCTTGATGAAGTCCCTGTGACCTTTTCAGGCTTCTTTTCAAAACATGAAGATCAAGACAATGTCAAACCTCGTGCAGTTATTGGGGTATTCCCTGTTTTCAGTGAGCAGAAAGCGGACTCACTCAGTATGCAGAAGCATGCTATGTATGTGGTCAGGGAAGCTACTGCTTTCGTAAACCCCGGCCAGATACCTGTCATTGAAGGTGACTGTCCGTTGTATGCCAGGCAGAAAAAATGTCAATGGCTGTTCCCAGAGGAGATAGGTGAGGATCGAATGGTGTGTATGATTGGATTCCTGCATCTTGAAATGTGCACCCAAGAAGCTGGTGGTAAGCTTATGGGTGGTTCTGGTTGGGAGCGAATGTTTCACCTCGCAAAGATATTCACACCCGGTGTAGCATCATCCCTACTTGGTGGGAAACATGTCAAGAGGACGCGACAGGCATATCTTCTCACTCTAGCTTGGCTTGAGATCCTCAGAAAGAATGCTTATGAGATTTACTGTCAGCAGACTGGGCCCCATGAGTCATTTGAAATGTGGGAACAGAGGATTCTTTCACAATCTCCAACTGCGCGCTATTGGGGTGAAATCGTTCGGAACTTTCTCTTGACAAGCTGTCAATTCGTTCGGAACCAACGAATCGGTAACTGGCCTGGTACACTGTGTTCTATCGATGAGTTGTGCAGTTACTTTTTTGCCCTAGGGCATACAAATTATTGTCGGTGGGTCCCCGTATTTCTGAGAGACATGTCTCAGCTACCCAGGCGGCATCCTTCAATCCACAACAAATTCATGGAAGGCCATTTTGTGGTCCAGCGTAGTGAGAGGAAGTTCAGTATGATGGGTTTAGATCAGAGCCAAGAACATAGTATCCAACTACTCAAAGAAGACAGTGGTCCAAAAGGTCTCTATGGCCAGGCTGAAGAGAAAGTCGTTATTGAGCTTTCAAGGTCAGAAGTTCTGCGTGTTATAGATGAGTATGAATATGCAAGTTTCCACACAACATCATCAGATAACACGGAACACCCGGAAAGTTCGGTATCAGAGCAGAAAAAATTTCTGAATCAATTGAAATCTCTCCTCGATCTGGTGAATCAGGGACTCATTATCAACCCTTATGATGAAACTAGTGGTCAGCTGGTGACATTAGATACTGGTGAATATATGGACCCCGAAGTTAGTAAGAGTTTACGGTCATTACCCGAAAGGGGCAAGCATTTATATTCCACTTTCTTGAAGGAAAGGCTTGTGGAATGCACCGTACCCCAGAATGATGTTATTCCCAAGGCAAATATATATACCTTCCTTAACCCACCCCCAGCCAACCTGGACAAAGGCCGAGACAAACTCATGTCAAGTAAAGCAACTGCCGCAATAGTTACCCAGATGTTCGTTTCACTGCAAGCCCGGCCTGATTCAAACATGGATGAGTTTTTCATGCACGAGAATGCACGTGATCCGCCAGCATTATCCGATAGAGGTAAGCTACGGAGTGGGACAAAATCTCAAATTCTCAATTGTTTACCAGCTATTCCTGCACAAGGGAAGAATTCAGCAGCTAGACAAGCTTCAGTTGTCATCTTGGATATGCCTGCTGTAGTCCATGTAATCAAACCACAGAAAGCGGATCTGTTTGGAGAATATGCTCGATTGCAATTATTGCCATACATCGAATCTCTGATTAACACGAACACCACAAGGGTTGATGCGATCTATGACTGTTACCCCGAAGGCAGTTTGAAGAATCAGACGCGAGCAAAACGCCTCGGTGAGACAGCAGTTAGGTTGATACGGGTGTCCGAGAACGTCCCTTTACCTAAAGGGAAGAATTGGCAGGCATTCTTGAAAGTTAGTGAGAATAAAGACGAATTTTTCAAGTTCCTGTCTGCTGAACTGCTGAAATTAACATCAACATCCGAGTACCAGTTGTTAACGACATCAGGAGAATATGTACTATGCAATAAGGATGTTAGCTTATGTGACATATCTCCATCGAACCACGAGGAAGCAGACACGCGCATGATGCTTCATCTCAACCATGCAGTCTCACAAGGTCACAAAATAGCTTTTCTTCGCACGGTTGATTCTGATGTCGTCATTCTGTCTTTGCACCATTTCGCAACATTCCGTGACCTTGGACTCAGTGAGCTGTGGATTGGGTTTGGAATTGGAAAGGCATATAAAGATATGCCAATTCATGAGATAGCTTCACAACTTGGACCTGATTACTGTAAGGCCCTGACTTTCTTCCACGCCTTCACAGGTTGTGATGTAACATCCAGCATGCTCGGCATTGGGAAGAAGACAGGATGGAATGCATGGATGAATTTTCCCGCATCAACTGAAATGATGATAGAATTGACTGAGAATCCGCAAGTCTTTTCAGAGGATTCCCCTCATATGCAGCATATCGAAAAACTCACCATACAGATGTACAGTAACAGTTGTGTCAGTACACGTGTCAATGATGCGAGACGGCATATGTTCACACATGGCCTTAAGTCTATGGAAAACATCCCGCCCACCAAAGCAGCTCTGTATCAACATGTAAAAAGGGTAATTCTTGTGTCATCTTTCATTTGGCATCGTGCTCTGCAGAAACACTTATGTGTGCCAGACCCATCACAGTACGGATGGGAGTGGAATCCACGTCTCAATATTCTGGTCCCATTTTGGACTCACCTAGGAGACGCAAGTGCTGCATGTGCACTGATGCTCCACTGTAGTTGTGCCAAGGCCTGCAAGGGCAATTGCAAATGCTTGAAAGCTGGATTAAGGTGCACACCTTTGTGTAAGTGTGAAGGTGGCTGTTGTAACAATATTGAGTAGTATACTGTCATGTTAGGACCAGTCATCTCCTATTCTGGTATTTTTTTTTCCATTTTCGGCCAGTTAACACATGTCATGTTTCTAGTTGAGTTGATTTTGCTAACAAATGTTCATCCCATGTGGCTTGCTACATTGTCCGGGGTATAGGAATACAGTTTTAGATTTCGGAAAATAGTCTGTTATTTACTGCACAAGACGGTGTTAATTCATGCATAGCATGATACAATATCCCCAACTATTTTGCCTCTGTACAACAGTTGATACCTTCGTTCACCCGTGTGTTCATCTATGGTATCCTTGTCTTTCTCTGGCCATAGGCCACATGTGACTAGTCAGTTCCTACTCCATAGCAAATCAACTTGGAAATCCTTCATCTTGTAGCGCACTCATGTCTCAATGAATCCATACCTGAGTTGATCTAATAAATCTAACGTAAGGTATCAAATTGCCATACCGGATCATATTTCGATAAGTTATTCGCTAAAACATTTCGACCACTCATCGACATCAAAGGTCATGTTTTGGCTCCCAGTGGTGGCTATATCTCTATATCCCTGGTAAAGTAGCATACCATGAGGGATGGGCATTAAGTGTCGGCAACATTAATCCTGACTTGGAACACACCACATCTTAACTGGCCGAAAATGAAGAATACTACTTGTAGTCAAAAAATATTCCTGTACCTCGAATGACTGCAAACATACACTCACCCCTTCTAGTCCCATTTTGCCAATGTTCTATACTGGCAAGATAACATTGTATAATTAACAACGGGAACTAATGCATCCCGAGTTCATTCCAGCACTGCCCTTGCTGGCAGACGTGTCGCTATGGTGTTGAGATTGAACCAGAACTCCTCTAGAAATTTGATAGTTTTATTTTCTTAGAAAATAAATCTATCGAAAATGCCGGAAGTTGAGAATAGACTGTCACTTTAATTGGATTATCAAATGTCCAAGTATCCCCACTGCTGCATACTATCGAGTACCCTTGTTCATGTGTTGACAGGAATCTCTCATACCATGTTCATTTGACCATTGCATTCCCGAGAAACATTCAACACTAATTTATCTACGGACGGACGATCATACTGACAGTCAGACACACAGACGCACACATCGACGGAAATTCTGATCCCATTATCCATTAATCTTCCCCCCAACTTGTTCCAAGGGCTTCACTCCATCATTCACATCAATTACAGCACATGTATGGTGTTAGGTTTGGAGCTTCAGTTGTGCGATCGGCGAAAATAGCTTTTTTTCGATCCGCTTGGCGGCCATTTTGGATTTCGCTGCTAGTGGTGGCTAGAGGATGGTGCCAACTTGTAGCCGATCGATTTTGAAATCTCTGATGCCTACCCTTACATCATGCCAAATTTCAGGAAGGTATCACCAAGTGCACAATTCTAGCGAATTCCTCCCCCGCTATAATGTCTACATGAGAAAGGCCCCTTTTGGACGTGATTGGACAACTGTGACGGCTACAGGTGCCCGAAGCACGAAAACCTTCAGCACAGTCTACAGGTCATATTGATGAAGGGATTTCATTGTAACTTCATAGGATCAATCCACATGATGCCCAGATGAGAATGTCCCCTCTTGGTTTCGATCATTCAACCATGATGGCTTCCCGAGCCCGAAGCCCGAAAACCTTTAGCACAGTCTACACGTCATATTTATGGACGGATTTCATTGTAACTTGATAGGTTGACCTCATATAATGTCTAGATGAGAACGTTCCCTTTTGGGCAACTGTGATGGCAACAGGGGCCCGAAGCCCGAAAAAATTTAGCGCAGTCTACAGGTCATATTTATGGAGGGATTTCATTGTACCTTCGTAGGATCAATCCACATAATGCCCAGATGAGAATGACCCCTTTTGGTTGCGATCGTTCAACCATGATGGCTGCCCGAGCCCGAAGCCCGAAAACCTTTAGCACAGTCTACACGTCATATTTATGGAGTGTTTTCATTCTAACTTGATAGGTTGACTTCATATAATGTCTAGATGAGAACGTCCCCTTTTGGGCAACTGTGACGGCAACAGGGGCCCGAAGCCCGAAAACCTTTAGTACAGTCTACAGGTCATATTTATAGAGGGATTTCATTGTAACTTGATAGGTTGACTTCATATAATGTCTAGATGAGAACGTCCCCTTTTGGGCAACTGTGACGGCAACAGAGGCCCGAAGCCCGAAAACCTTTAGAATATTCCACAGGCCATAATTATGAAGGGATTTCTTTGTAGCTTTGTAGGATGACTCCAAGTTTGTGGTTAAAAACCCAGACAAACACCACCACCCCCTTCCCCCAACCACCCCCCCCCCCCCCATTAGGCTTTTTTTTCTTCTTTTCTCCAGTATGCATTTTGAACTATTTACAGTCACTACATGCGGAATCTGTTTTTAAACTTAGATGAGAATGTCCCCTTTTGGGCAACTGTGACGGCAACAGAGGCCCGAAGCCCGAAAACCTTTAGAATATTCCACAGGCCATAATTATGAAGGGAATTCATTGTAGCTTGGTAGGATGACTCCAAGTTTGTGGTTAAAAACCCAGACAAACACCACCACCCCCTCCCCCCCCCCCCCCATTAGGTTTTTTTTTTTTTCTTCTTTTCTCCAATATGCATTTTGAACTATTTACAGTCACTACATGCGGAATCTTTTTTTAAACTGACGTACCCCCCCCCCCCCACCCCCACCGGGGGCTAATTAGGCACTTTTTTTTCTTTCGTCAAAAAAGCTTGTTTACAGTTTTGGTTGAAAACCCAGACAAACACCACCGCCCCCTCCCCCCCCCCCCCCCCCCAATTAGGCATTATTTTTTTTTATTTACTCCAATATGCATTTTGAACTATTTACAGTCACTACATGCAGAACCTTTTTTTTCCTTTTGTCAAAAATGCTTCTTTACAGTTTGGGTTAAAGTTTGTGGTTAAAAATCCAGACAGAAATTATCCCCCCCCCCCCCCCCAATTAGTTTTTTTTTTCTTTCCTCGAATATGCATTTTGAACTATTTACAGTCACTACACGCGGAACCTTTTTTTAAACTCACGTAACCCCCCCTCCCCCCTCCCCCCGGTGGGGGGGGGGGGGGGGGCAATTAGGCACTTTTTTTTTTCTTTCGTCAAAAATGCTTTTTTACAGTTTTGGTTAAAGTTTGTGGTTAAAAACCCAGGCAAACACCCCCACCCCCGCCCCCACCCCCATGATGCCAGTTAGGTATTTTTTTCTGCTCAAAATGCTTTCTGAGGGATTTAGACTGATCACATGTGGAAAGAAATGGACTCCCCTAACACACACCCATTCTCCCCACCCCTCACCCCCATCCTACCCCACCTCCTCCTCACCCAGGGCCATTCATGCAATATTTTTTCTTTGGTACAAAATGCATTTTTAGCCTGACTGTTTATAGTCATGACTTTCGTCCGTCCATCTGTCGGTCCATCCATCTGTCTGTAAACAATTGGTTTCCGACTGATAACTCCAGTTTGGATCATTTGATTTCAACCAAAGTTGATATGTGAATTTTCCAGCTACTAATACAGGCCAGGTTTCAATACAGGTGCCACAACTCCCCCCCCCCCCCCCCCCACACACACACACAGACGTGTCACTTAGGCAATTATTCCCAAAATGCATTTTGAAGGATTGGGAGTTATTACATGCAAAGAAGAAAATTGACTCATATAGCCCAACATTGCCTTATGTACTGCATCTTGAATCCTTTACCAAACTCAAGTTGAAGCCAACAGTATGAATTATTTTTCTGAAACATCAGATTTTTTCATTTTTTATTTACTTCTAACCATGGCTTATTACTCCTTATTGGAACAAGCTCATCAGGTTTGTTCCATTAATAGGTCATGAGGTATGTTTTGAAGTAGAGAAATGAAAAAATAAAATTTGAATAGCAAATTTTGTATATCACGAGTTAGGTAAACGGTTAACAAAAAATGGCTCCGACTATTTTGTGTCTGAGCGATGCCATTCCTGGGACAGTCGGTCTGCATGCGTGACATCACTCTAGTTTTTATTTTATTATTAATTTTTTTATTTTGTTATTTTTTTGATAGAGATCGTAAGTGCACCCAGTACTTCCCTTGACTCGCATATGGCTCTGCGCGAATAGACAAAATAATTAAGACAAAACTCCAAATTAAAAACAATAAATGGGTGAGGTTTTGTGTCCGCAACATCCGGCTGCATGTATATCTAAGCTATTGCAATTAAGTATCCCACCAGTGCCCAAAATACGTCATGTCCAGGTTAATAAGAGTACCTGAGGGGGCGCGGTGGCGCGGTGGCTCAGTTGGTAGAGGTGCAGGCTGCAAGCCGAGAGGTCCTCGGTTCGAATCCCACCTGCGGCAACCGCGTTGTGTCCTTGGGCAAGACACTTCACCCCGATTGCCTACATGGGGGCACGATGACGCTGTGTACTGAGGCGTACTGCACGTCGATGGTGCGCATGTCTTCAACCAATCTAACCCTGCCTGTGCTGCGGTGCAGAGTTCAGAGTTACGATGTTGGAGAGCTGACAGCTGCTCGTCGTTGCTCGGTGGTTCTCTCCGGGTACTCCGGCTTCCTCCACCCGTAAAACTGTCACGGTCACGATTAGCCATTGTGCATAAGTATGTGACCTTAAACACCAATAAATAAATAAATAATAAGAGTACCTGAAAAATCGGAGAATAAGAGAAACACAGAACGACACACGCCTGTGAATGGGCTAATCGATATGGCATGAGTGCCAGCGTGAAAGGATAAAATGAGAGGCCGCAGTCCTCGAGCTTAATCATTCCGAGATGGCACAAGTGACATATCGATTAACCCATTCATACGCGTGTCGTTCTGTGTTTATTACACGCCCTCACATCTATAAAAACAATTATTAGAAGGACACTCTGCAATTCATTTGACAACTACCAACAAAAACAACACATTTTATCGCGAACCAAATTTGCGAAGAAACCCGTGTTACTAATTCGTCCCCTGAGTTCCAATATGTTCTATGTGCCTACCGGCACATAGAACACATTGGAACTCAGGGGACGATTTTCAGCTATCGTTAGCGATTCAAATTGTAATTACGTTGCAGGCTTTGTAGAAAACCCCAGTGCAATTTCGCTTCTATTTAAAAGTAGTCCGTAAGCGATTTCTGTTCCGCACATATGTGCAGAACAGATTTTCACTTTCCACATGGTTTAGTGTTGCTGAAGATGAGGATTATATAGAACAGGCGTGTAATAAATTGAGTATGCTTACCAAGTGTCTTGGCTATGTACCGAGTTATTGCAAGACTTTGTGGGTACTCCACTCCATCGATTTCCATCACTGGTAACTGCCCAAGAGGAGTTTCTGAAATAAAATGACATACCGAATGAAATGAATTTGGGTCAGAAATATATTTTTAATATTTTTAAATAATTTTAAGAATCAAGTAAATTGTTTTAATTTATTTTTGCTCTTGACAATAAAATATTCGTTTTCGTAGCGTTTACGTGAAATGAAAGCGCTTCACATGTTTAATTATTTCCACAAAAAAGTTAGTCAGCATGGGCGAAATTGTTCATTAAAATCGCTGCACGGGTTTGCTTCTGCCAATTAAACGTTCAGCTGATCCACCTTCTGTTGAAGTTGACATCTCTGTAGCCCTATATTGTGGGTATGATTTGCGAGACGTTTACATTTACTAACACTAGTCATGAATTTTTTTTTATAAAAAGAATCTTTATCAAATTAATTAGGGGAAATTTAATCCGAAGATACGTGGATAAGACTGGTACAAAATTACGCCATCACTTATCAACGAAAAGTACCACATTGGCTAACCACTATATTCTCAGAAGGATTGGAAAAAGTAAAGTAGTGTGTAATATTGCATTCAGCGTGCTTGCTACGTTCGATATTGTATGATTGACCATATTGTGGGAGTAAATTTTGAAATGGCTGTCACGAAAAGAGAGGCCGTGCTCTGTTGATAAGGGTGGATCAAATATGTTGTCAAGTCCCTGATACACACAAGAAATCATATCTTCGTTCCAAAGGAGCATATTGGTTTTTGATTTTTTTTAACCCTTTACCTAACGTAACGGCCAAAAACGGCCAGCGCTATTCACAAAAGTCGCCAATTAATTTTCATTATTTTTTCCTTCTATGTCTCAAAAACATAGGTTATGACCGTATGTTTTTGAGACAAAAAAAATGAATTAAAATAGTTATTCAAGAATTGTGTTTACAAGTGTCGTCTTCTTTTCATGTTCGGTTAACGGTTAACACAGGATGGTTGTTTGTTTGGATTTAAATACACTTTCAGAAGCCATATTGGATCGTATTGTGTTGGGAAGTTTTACGGGTAGAGGCAGCTAGGTTTCTCTCAGAGAACCACCGAACAATGGTGAGTGCCCGTCATACTCTTCAACTTACTAACATGACACAAGCAAGCAGGGTAAGCATTGGTTGAATATATGTGTATCAGCTACTTGCTACACTTCTTAGCACCCTGCGCCACTGTGCGCCTACTTGGGCAATTGCGGACTTGAACCTATGACCTTTTGAACATGCAGTCCAATGAGCAAACTTGAGATACCGCGCACTCCCAATACGACATGTAAAGCCCAATAAAAAGGAACTCAAAACACCAGTAATTTGTATTATCATAGTACTGTGGTCAAGAAGTGGTACCTTCCTCTGTCGGATCGCGATCGGGTGGTGACTCTTATACGGCAGGGGTTGAGATTTCAAAAATACAATTGCGAATTCAAGGCTGTATCACAAAAAACAACAAAAATAGCGTCTCGGATTCCTTGTTATTTTGGATTTTTCCTATCTGTGTTATTTTTTATTTTTTATTTTTTTTTTATTAGGGTTTAACGACACATTAACAGCCAGGGTCATATCATGTCGTTGACAGTTTTACGGATGGAGGAAGCCGGAGTACCCGGAGAGAACCACCGAGCAACGACGAGCAGCTGTCAGCTCTCCAACATCGTAACTCTGAACTCTGCACCGCGGCATAGGCAGGGTTAGATTGGTTAAAGACATGCGCACCATAGACGTGCAGTGCGCCTTAGTGCACAGCGTCATCGTGCCCCCATGTAGGCAATCGGGGTTAAGTGCCTTGCCCAAGGACACAACGCGGTAGCACGAATCAGTCGCTGAAATTGTCACCCATCCAACTACTAACCGCGCTCAACGTTGCTTAACTTCGGTGATCTGACGAGAACGGTTATCGCGACGCCACCGCGCCCAGATCTGTGTTATTCTACAGTACTGTGGGGAGAAAAGCGGAAAGATAATTCCAACCGGATCGCGACTTGAGTCGCGATACGATAGAAATTTTCTGTCCGAATTCGATGTCACGGTACAGTGTGCATGTATGTTGCTTTCACTGTTTCGGTTATAGCAACTGGAATGGTGTAAGTAAATTGCATAAAAAAGTGAATTGTGCAGAACTTAGAGGTATCATCTTGCAGCACAACCCGTAAGGCCACTATATGTACACACTTGACATTGTGCGAGTGTTGCGCGCTGCAGTAAATTAATAGCATTAGTAGTAGTAGTAGTAGTAGTAGTAGTTAGTAGTAGTAGTAGTAATAGTAGTAGCAGCAGCAGCATCTTTGTTACTGTAACATGTTCAACCTTTTAGAACAGAGAACAATCGAATCGATATAACAACCAACCGGCCCATTGGGTCTATATGTCACAAATATCGTGTTTTTATTTACACCCAGGGTTGTCCTCACATAGGCTTCGACATGCTCACTCTCGTACTCTCTTATTCACTCACACATCCACTCGACAGACATCTCCATCCAGACAAACACTACACCCTCACACGAATTCCACACGACCTCCCTTTCGCAATTCACTAAGTCTCACTCGCTCTCTCACTCATTCGTTCATGTTGTCAGCACAAAAAGGTGTAGTTTCAAATATGAACACCAACCCCGACATTAAATTAATATTTAACTTGTTTTCTTCTGCAGTTTCAAATTTGATACATAGAGGATATCTAGAGTTTTGAGTGGATACCGGAAATTGATACTCTGAAGTGATTTGATCGATACCCGGAACATGTAGCGTCTTGCGATCTGATTCAGCTGGCGGGTTTCATGCATCAATTCGAGATGAATACGTGTTGATTTTTTGCTGGAAATGATCGGTATCCACTCAAAAACACTAGCTTTTCATTTCATTATAAGTCTTTAGAACAAATTGATCATTTCCAGTGATAATTTGACTCGTATTCACCTTAAAATGATGCTTTGAAATTCGCCATTTTGATTGATACCGTGAAAGTGAAAATTTCTATATCTTCACAGAGGGGGATACGATTTCTATCATTCCGCACTGTTTTTCGATAATCTATCATTTAGCGCATAATACAGTATGTTACGTCAGAATTTACTCTTGCTGTAAAACATGCCCAAATATTCAATACCTCATGGCCAATGTGCAAACAGGAACATAATAGCACTGAATATATTTTTGATGCAACGAATTGTGATTGTGTGTTTAACTTTAAACGTGGAGTTGAATTCAATTCATGGTTGTCTTTTTTCGACAGCAAGGCTTAAGTTAGAGGCAACACCTACGTCAAATCTGCAACGATCGCCCATCGCGTAAAGACCATTTGGTTGTCAAAACTGTGTCTTTTAAAGGGACTATATACGTAGTGTATTGCGATCACAGAACCGGTCTTTTTCACGACTGGTCGCAATCGGATCGTGATTTCTTTAAAAAATACTGCAAAATCAAGACGATATCAACAAAAAACCAATGAAACGAGCATCTCAGATTAAACATTTTCACACTTCTATTTCGACGGGAGAGTTTCTACAGTAAAGCGGACAAAGAATTTCGACCATATCGCGACAGTCCGGTCAAAATCCTGTGTCCCCTTTTGTGATCACAGAACTGTACTTAACACCACACTTTTAATATAACGAGGCTGGCGAAAGACAGTCGGGTCAATGTATAGCAACCGCACGAGAAGGACCCTCCCTCAACCATGCCCAATGATTGTAAAAAAGCTACCACCAGCCATTCAGGGGATGAATTTGTTGATATCTACTCGAACAGTAATAAAACTATTTTGATTTTGTTTCTAATGCAAGAAAACCCCCCTTGGGAATTATGGAAACTAGAGCAGTGCTTGTTCACTGTGGTAAACAAGTTCTATTTTACTGTCAAAATCCTCCATGGTGACCCTGAAACGTGGGGCTGTGCTTGAATAACAAGTTTGTTTTACTGGTAAATTGGGACCCAGTAGCCATCACCAGTGATGGAGCCCTCTAAGATGGACACTACAGGAATAAAGATTGATTAAACTTGACTTTTTACTGATGTTGCGGTCCTTATATAGCCATAGATGCCGAATGTGCTCTTAACCCTTTACCCAACGCAGACGATATCAAAATTTATTATTTTAAGTATCTTTTATGAAATTTTTCCAACAATTTCAACAAAACCATATCATGTGACCCCTCGTTGGAACGAGCTCATCGAGCTCGTTCCAACGAGGGGTCACATGATATGGTTTTGTTGAACTTATTTGAAAAATAATATTTTTTCAACTGCTGAATTTGCATATCACGCGGGCGGATGCGGCCGATTCGTTGGGCAAAGGGTTACAAATCCGCTGGGACCTCGGTAAGAAGAGAAGTGCTTGTTTACTGTCGAAAACAAGTTCAGATTTACGAAATATGACACAAGCAACAAAGCACTTCAAGTACGTTTTGGTAAAAATGATAAAACGAATTATTTTTTTAAAATTCATGTTACTTACTACTTTTCAATTTCGGCCAATCTTGAAAGCTGATCCTGGTATCTTCGAACTCAACACCTGCCGCTGCAAACAAAAGTCGAATAAGTTCGCCTTTTGCGCGCATATCGAAATATATTAACTTGTATCGGGGCATTTTGGAGCAACGTATCGAACGTAGAAGCAAATAAAAGTGATCGTATTGGTTGTCTCGTCAGCAGTGCATCTGAGAGATTCGATGCATTCCTGATCAACAAATACTTAAAACTGAAATAAATATAAAACTCGCCCGTCTACAATTCAACAAAGTATGTCAAAGTGTTAAAATAAGTTATTGTGTATCACAGATATCGCGAGTTAAAAAACGCAAGAAATTGCTTTCCGCTTCATGATCTATCAAAAGCCGCTAGGCTTTATCTTGTTCAACAATAACGTCAATCCCACAATTATCTTTTGCAGTCGGGCAATTTTCATTTGGGAAAATTTGCATAAAATGGTTGACTGGTTAAGTGCCCACTCCATGATCCCCATCATTCACTTCAAAAAAGCAAGGCAAACATGAATTCATGAACTGTTTCATACCTGTACATGGACGCTTTATATGTATATTTTAAATTCACTATCATACACTTGTACATATTAACTTTCTCCCCCGTGTGAACTCCGAGAGGTGGAGCAGTGCTTGTTTACTGCCGGTGGGTTGAGATTTTCCAAATAAAATACAACGAAATCAAGACAGCATCAAAAAATAAATGAAAAGAAAATCTCAAGATTCAAACTTTTCACATTTCTATTTCAAGAGGAAAGTTTCTATAGTGAAGTGGGGACGAAAGCGGGGAGAATTTCGCCCGGATCAGGATCTTGTCGAAATTCTCTGTCCCCGTTTGTTATCGCAGTACTGTAATGCACACCCTACTTTTAATATAATGAGTCTGACGGAAGACAGTCCGAACAATGTATGAAAGTTGATCGAGAAGAGTTTTCATCTCCCCAACCCTGCCAAACAATTGTAAAAGCTGCTACGAGCCTTTCAGGACTTGCCCCGTCGAAAACCCATGTAATCGGCGCTGTACCTGCATACTACGGTTATTTATTATGTATATATTTATTGGTGCTTAATGTCACATACTTATGCACAATGGCTAATCGTGATCGTGACAGTTTTACGGACGGTGGAAGACGGAGTACCCGGAGAGAACCACCGAGCATCGACGAGCAATTGTCAGCTCCTCAACATTCTAACTCTGTTCAAGCTCCGCTCAAGCAGGGTTACAGCAGATGAAGACATGTGCACCATCGACGTGCAGTACGCCTTAGTGAACGGCGTCATCGTGCCCCCATGTAGGCAACCGGGATAAAGTGCCTTGCCCAGGGGCACAACGCGAGTAGTCCCGGACGGAGATCGAACTCGGGACCTCTAGCATAGAAGTACAACAGTCTGTCACTGAGCCACCGCGCTCCCCGCTTACTGCGGTAACCCTTTACCTAACGTAACGGTCAAAACCGGCTAGCGCTATTCTCAAAAATCGCCAATTAATTTTCATTATTTTTTTTCATTTTTTGTCTCAAAAACATGGGTTATGACCCCTCGTTGGAACGAGCTCGCCGAGCTCGTTCCAACGAGGGGTCATAACCTATGTTTTTGAGACAAAAAATGAAAAAAATAGTTATTCAAGAATTATTTTTGCATGTGTCGTCTGCTTTTCAGGTTAGGTAAAGGGGTAAACAAGGTTCTGCTTTACTGGCAAAATAGGCCCAGGAAGGGAAGTCATCTCAAGTAGGCAGCAAATCATATCTTGGTTGTGGTCACTATAGCCAAAACTGCTGAAAAATGATTTTAAACAGCAATATATAAATAAATAAACATTAACTTACCGAGTTACTCGGTTTAAAAATGTTGATATTTTCTGGAACCAGCAGTGGATGGTAAAACAAAAAAAACAAAATAAGCAGTGGATGTGTTTGAACGCATAACTAGGGACAGGAGCGTAACTGTGGGAGTGGAGCAATGATTTTCCAGTTTTATCTGGATTTGAGTCTTGGATATGATTCGCTCTTGCTGGTAATGTATAGAGTAAATAGGTACTAGGGCCGGTAATCAGATTTAAACCACGTGTAGTATAAGGGTCTTAAGTGTGGTTAAAACCCCTATTCTACGAGTGGTTTAAATCTGATTACTGACCCTAGTACCTATTTATTTTATTTATATCATGCTCTTAATAAATAATCGACTTTGTCACTTAAAATGGAGAAAAAAAGACATTTTCTCTCGGGTTTGTTTTGTTTGCATCTGCGCCGGTGGGCAGTACTGCCGGCTGTACGTGAATGCCTGATTGACAGCTAGACAAATCGTCAAAGTTGATTGAATTTACCTTGCTCTTTCAGTCAGACTATTATTAACAACTCTTTTATTTTATTTTAAATATTTAATTATAGGTATTTTAAACTTAACAAGTCATTGCAAGCAGTAGATAGTACCACAAAACGCCGTATTTTTTAATGAAACATCGCAAACTATGAATCTATCGAAGTTGTCAAATAGCGTCATGTCAAAGGTCAAGTTGGATGAACTTCCTACTGTAGGTGTAATTTTTTTAACCGCAGTAGAAGCTTTACACCGGAAGTGGGGTTAAAAGCTAAAATTTAATATACAGGCTTTCCGCATGTAGTAACATAGGCGAGCATGGTATAAAATGTACTTTCTTACGGGAATAGATTTACGTTTTCGACTTATGTCACACGATGGCGGACTCGTTCAGATTGAAGTATGTGGCCGATTGGATATGTTTGGGTCCCACCATGACCAATTTTGAGTCCAGTATATGCAAATTAAATAAGACGTTGGGAAGCTCATGCATCACGGCTGCTACTATAAGTTATCTCCGTCAACATTTATGGTATATGGAGATTTAATACCTGGATGTTGGTTTTTAAACACCGAGCCGCAGGCGAGGTGTTTAAATCAGACATCCAGATATTAAATCGCCATATACCATACAAGTAGACGGAGATAACGTTTTTGTCCCGTTTGAAACACAATAGAAACATAGTGGAGAAAGATTTGTGGACGCGTTTCTCACGCTCCGTAAAAAGTTGGACCAAATTCGTGAATAACTGTTTTGTTTTACAATCGCAGAAGACAACAGTTAGAGTTACATCCCTTGGATCGTTAAGGAAACGAGTAAACTGTATTTTGTTTACATATCGTCCCCCGAGTTCCAATGTGTTCTGTGTGCTTACTGGCACATAGAACACATTGGAACTGAGGGGACGATATTTGCTCTTATTTCATTTTTCTCAAGTTGTTTCATTTAATTATTCGAATATTTAATTTATAACAGCAAAATATGATCGAATTGTTGGTAATCTGATGACATTTGTGACCATTTTCATGTTTTTTGGTTCGATTTTTATAACAAGACAAGCAAAAGCGGAAAGCTTTCATTTAAACCATACACCCCCGATGTTTCGCGTGCGCTTATACCCTGGATGTTGCGCACTCTCATATGCCTGGTATGTTGTGTGCACCTTTTGCCATGGCTATTAGTCCAAGGGGGAGCACGCTGGCTCAGTGGTAGAATGTTGGACGTTTATGCTAGCGGTATCGAGTTCGATATCCGTCCGAGACGACCCGCGTTGTGTCCTTGAGCAAGGCACTTTATCCCGGTTGTCTACAAGGGGGAACGATGAGGCCGTGTACTAAGGCGTACTGCACGGCGATGGTGCACATGTCTTCAGCCACAGTAACCCTTCTTAAGCGGAGCTTGAACAGAGTTAGAATGTTGAGCTGACAGTTGCTCGTGGATGATCGGTGGTTCTCTCCGGGTACTCCGGCTTCCTCCACCCGTAAAACTGTCACCGTCACGATAAGCCATTGTGCATAAATATGTGACCTTAAACACCGATAAATAAATAAATAAATAAATAATAAATAAATAAATAAATAAATAAATATTTGTCCAAGGCTTTCTGACCAATCACGAGAGAGAATTTATCGGGATATAGGGACAAATGTATTTACGATAAGCCATTGTGCATAAATATGTGACCTTAAACACCGATAAATAAATAAATAAATAAATAAATAAATAAATAAATAAATAAATAAATATTTGTCCAAGGCTTTCTGACCAATCACGAGAGAGAATTTATCGGGATATAGGGACAAATGTATTTATCTAAAGACAAATTTCCAGAGATTTTTAACTATATTCCCCATTGACAAACATTCCAACTACACCATCAAGGGAATTGAGTCATGACAGTCGGGACAAATTGGGTTAACCCCTTCTCAATAGGTCATCTTAGCGATGCCCCTAACTGGGGAAACAGTCGTATCCCCTCCGTGTTTCAAACGACACACCTTTTGCGCTGCCCTACACAGTTGTCGTTGCCAAAGTACTAGTTTCAATTCAGACGTTTATCAGGATACGAAACCATGGCATCGAGCGTCATATATTTAAATAAGCAAAGGTGGTGGTCAGACATTTCACCTGAGGCGTAACATTCAACCATACGACACATTTGGAGTTGAGTATGTGAAGCTTTCAGATTTACCCCCATACGGGACTACCGGAAAAGTGCACTTAACCTCAGTAGTATGTCTCGTATGTTTGAGGGATAGGTTGCCGGACCCCGCTGCCGGAAGTGACGTCATGTCACGTGACGTAGTGGCGCCATGTTGTGTTGTCTTGGTAACCCGCGTGAGCGGCCATGTTGTGACGCCATCTCCATAGTGATACATGGTGTGAGTGCGCATGCGCAGGGCGTGTTGTTAGGATGATACGTGTTTCCGTCGTCCATTTTGTATACTGGAGG
The DNA here is from genome assembly GCA_031216915.1 of Pictodentalium vernedei. Classification (NCBI taxonomy): domain Eukaryota; kingdom Metazoa; phylum Mollusca; class Scaphopoda; order Dentaliida; family Dentaliidae; genus Pictodentalium; species Pictodentalium vernedei. The sequence goes on from CM062292.1 coordinate 332,877,101, forward strand.
CCGCCATCTTGGTTTCTATGGTAGCACGTGATTTCTATGTTACCCAATTTTTCTGCAATAAGACGGGGTATGTTCGGAGGGTATGTTCGATTGTAGAAGAGTAAATCTAATTACCACAAACAACCCGACAATCCCTCCAAATCACCAAAATCCACCCGAACTTTTACTATTTCGAATTGTTTCAGAATTCTCTGCTTCTATCTATATATACAATAGTTTACGTCTACCTGACCATGTTCCTTTGTTCTAGAGTATACTCCAGTAGCGTAGAAGAGCCTATTAGTTGGAACAGTTTACCTTATTCTTACTATATTTAGCAGTTTCTGGTCTATTCTTGTTAGTTCTGACCCTATTCCGTGTACTCTTGTTGCTTCATTTGTCTAGATTATTTATAACCAATCAGAGTGCTTGATTTCCCATAATCTGTATGCAGGGTTATCTCCCTTGTGTATAACAAAAGCAGTCCCAAAGCCAATAAGCTATCGAGCAGTTACTGATAAGTCATTGCTCGAACGATTCTAAGCCCATCGAGCAAATGAGCTATCGAGCAATTGCTCGATCGAGTGACTCCTCGAACGACTCTTCGACTCATTTCAGTATTTGAGGATACCCATGACCCGGTATTGAATTATTTGAGGATACCTATCCCAAATATCCCTTATAAGCTAAAGAGCCAAGAGAGTAATTGCTCCATGGGCAATTGCTCGAACGACTCGAAGCTCATCGAGCAAATGAGCCTTAGAGCAATTGCTCGATCGAGTGACTCGACATAGTGCTCGAACGACTCAAAGTCCATCGAGCAAATGAGCTTTAGAGCAACTGCTCGTTCGAGTGACTCCTCGAACGACTATACGACTCATGTCAGAAAAAAGGGATTCTAGGGCCTAAAGGGATTCCGTAAGTAGGGCTTTTTCCCAATTTAGCCAAAAAGCCAAGAGAGTAACTGCTCCATTGAATTGAATTGAATTCCAAGTTATTTTCAAGATCGGATAATGTTCGAAGACACGAGAAGAACCATCATCGACTCCACTGCAGATATTGTGATAAAGAATTCTCCAGGAGCTTCACACGTAAGAGTCATGAAGAACATTACTGTCCAAGAAGAACAGAAGAGGAGAGAGATACTGGACTGACTGACCAGAATAAAGCACTTTTAGAATTTTTACGGGATGCTGACAAGGTGGAAATCGATGCCGTTCTACGTGCTGCTGATGAAGATTTGATTACCTGTTTTTTGCAAATGTGCTACCAACATCCTCGAAGATAAGATACCACTGAATTTAGCTGAATTTGATGATCTGCGAAAATACGAACATGTATTGAAGCTGCTAGCAGATGATGGAATTTCTCCAGATATAAAAAGATGTATACTACGAAAGAGTTGCTTTCTCTCGGCGCTTATCAACCCAGTCCTAGCTCTGAAAAAAGTATAAAAGGATTGAAAATAAATTCATTTGTTCTACTACCACGAAAGAGTGAAGACATGGCGATACATAACTGCGAGTACTGTGGAAAAACATTTTCTCGAAAATTTAACATGAAGAGGCACAAAGAAGAAGTTTGCCCAAACCGACAAACGGAAAAATCGAGCAACACTACAAGATTAGAAAGAAATCTAGATACACTGCGAATCCTATCTGATGCGGATCGATATGAAGTCAAGACTATGATGAAGATGGCTAGTGATGATTTGATACAATGTATATGTGATTGTGCTTCAAACATCTTGACGGGCGCAGTACCTATAACCAAATCTGAGAGAGCTAAGCTGATTCCACACAAGTACGAAATAAGGAGAATTGCCTCACCAAAGACAGAACTATCTTATCGGAAAAGAAGACGGATCATACAGAAAGGAGGATTTTTAGGAAAGTTGATCAAACCCGTCATCAATGCTCTGTCCGATATCCTATAAAAGGGTCGTACTCATGAGAAATTTGTTATTTGTAATCTGTCCTTCGAAGAGAGCGGACGCAATGCAATCCAGCTGTGCACCAAAAAATTGGTCAAGAGATTCGGACTCTGATGATTCGTCGGAACTATCAGAAGATATGGAATATGAAGAAGAAGAAGACGAAGAAGAAGACGTTTCTATGATGGGAGGTATCGTTCAAAGTGCCTTTGACAAATACCAAAACGATTTTGACAACTCATGAACAAATATATCGAAGATGGATTGGATAGTGAAGATGCCGTTGAAACAGCATATAGAGCACTTCAAAAGAATGTTAGAGAAGCCATTAGTGAGAAATACATTCATACCCTTGTGTACATTCGAAATTTTTGCAACGACTCAATTCACAAGAAAATTCAAGAAACTGCCAAGCGTCTTCGTGAAGAAGAGGATTTTGACTTTGAAGAATCCCAGAAATATGCCTTGGAAAAGCGAAGATTTCTGTTCGACAACCTTATGACAAACTACTCATTCCGAGTAGATGAAGAAGAAGAAGACGATTAGAAAAGTATAAAAGGAGTGTTGGTATAAAAATAAATTCATTTCCGTTTTGAACGTCGAAGAGTGAAGATGTCTGTGTCAACAACGGTGCTCAGATTCAAAGATGACTTACATATACAGATCTTCAAGAATGATGCTGGATTAAAGCTGACTTCCCAGGAACTGACACAAGTGAATCGTGTGGTAAATGCAGCCAAGAGAAAAAATCTAGACGTGGATGCTGATGGAAAGAAACAAAGATGTGTGGATACTGGCTGATCAGTAAACAAAAGAATAAAGACAGAACTGACTCACAATACAAACAAGAATGAAGTTGCTTCTACAGAAACTAAGAAAGATGTTTCCACTAAGAACGAAGTTTTTACTGAAGACAAGAAAAAGATGCCAGCTCCCACAAAGAAAGAAGTTTCCACTAAGAACGAAGTTTCTACTGAAGTCAAGAAAAAGATGCCAGCTCCCATAAAGAATGAAGTTACCACCAAAAACGAAGTTTCTACTGAAGTCAAGAAAGATGTTTCCACTCAAACCACGAATGAAGTTACTACTGAAGATACGAAGAAGATTTCCAATCAAACCACAAATGAAGTTACTACTAAGAAGACTGAAGTTACTACTATGAAACAGCTAGAGAAAGAGGAACCCAAAGATGCCAGACAGGAAATTAACGCAACCAACAAAGCCAAGTTATCAAATGAGAGAATGTGTTTTATCAAGAACCTAGCCATGCGATGGGAAGAGGCTCCAACCCACAAGAAGATGAAATGGTTAGCCCATGCAAGAAGAACTACAAAGAGAAATGCCTTGAGACATTGAATTGTATACTTGAATAAAAATGAAATGTTATATATATTGTTGTTTGTTTTTTATCTACTACCCCAACAGAAGTACCCGGATGTAAAGTCCAACAAGTATCCCCCAATACAGAAATGAGTCTAAGAGTCGTTCGAGGAGTCACTCGATCGAGCAATTGCTCTAAGGCTCATTTGCTCGATGAGCTTCGAGTCGTTCGAGCAATTGCTCATGGAGCAATTACTCTCTTGGCTCTTTAGCTTATAAGGGATATTTGGGATAGGTATCCTCAAATAATACAATACCGGGTCATGGGTATCCTCAAATACTGAAATGAGTCGAAGAGTCGTTCGAGGAGTCACTCGATCGAGCAATTGCTCGATAGCTCATTTGCTCAATGGGCTTAGAGTCGTTCGAGCAATGACTTATCAGTAACTGCTCGATAGCTTATTGGCTTTGGGACTGCTTTTGTTATACACAAGGGAGACAACCCTGCATACAGATTATGGAAAATCAAGCACTCTGATTGGTTATAAATAATCTAGACAAATGAAACAACAAGAGTACACGGAATAAGGTCAGAACTAACAAGAATAGACCAGAAACTGTTAAATATAGTAATAATAAGGTAAACTGTTCCAACTAATAGGCTCTTCTACGCTACTGGAGTATACTCTAGAACAAAGGAACATGGTCAGGTAGACGTAAACTATTGACTGACTGACCAGAATAAAGCACTTTTAGAATTTTTACGGGATGCTGACAAGGTGGAAATCGATGCCGTTCTACGTGCTGCTGATGAAGATTTGATTACCTGTTTTTTGCAAATGTGCTACCAACATCCTCGAAGATAAGATACCACTGAATTTAGCTGAATTTGATGACCTGCGAAAATACGAACATGTATTGAAGCTGCTAGCAGATGATGGAATTTCTCCAGATATAAAAAGATGTATACTATGAAAGATTTGCTTTCTCTCGGCGCTTATCAACCCAGTCCTAGCTCTGAAAAAAGTATAAAAGGATTGAAAATAAATTCATTTGTTCTACGACCACGAAAGAGTGAAGACATGGCGATACATAACTGCGAGTACTGTGGAAAAACATTTTCTCGAAAATTTAACATGAAGAGGCACAAAGAAGAAGTTTGCCCAAACCGACAAACGGAAAAATCGAGCAACACTACAAGATTAGAAAGAAATCTAGATACACTGCGAATCCTATCTGATGCGGATCGATATGAAGCCAAGACTATGATGAAGATGGCTAGTAATGATTTGATACAATGTATATGTGATTGTGCTTCAAACATCTTGACGGGCGCAGTACCTATAACCAAATCTGAGAGAGCTAAGCTGATTCCACACAAGTACGAAATAAGGATAATTGCCTCACCAAAGACAGAACTATCTTATCGGAAAAGAAGACGGATCATACAGAAAGGAGGATTTTTAGGAAAGTTGATCAAACCCGTCATCAATGCTCTGTCCGATATCCTATAAAAGGGTCGTGCTCATGAGAAATTTGTTATTTGTAATCTGTCCTTCGAAGAGAGCGGACGCAATGCAATCCAGCTGTGCACCAAAAAATTGGTCAAGAGATTCGGACTCTGATGATTCGTCGGAACTATCAGAAGATATGGAATATGAAGAAGAAGAAGACGAAGAAGAAGACGTTTCTATGATGGGAGGTATCGTTCAAAGTGCCTTTGACAAATACCAAAACGATTTTGACAACCTCATGAACAAATATATCGAAGATGGAATGGATAGTGAAGATGCCGTTGAAACAGCATATAGAGCACTTCAAAAGAATGTTAGAGAAGCCATTAGTGAGAAATACATTCATACCCTTGTGTACATTCGAAATTTTTGCAACGACTCAATTCACAAGAAAATTCAAGAAACTGCCAAGCGTCTTCGTGAAGAAGAGGATTTTGACTTTGAAGAATCCCAGAAATATGCCTTTGAAAAGCGAAGATTTCTGTTCGACAACCTTATGACAAACTACTCATTCCGAGTAGATGAAGAAGAAGAAGACGATTAGAAAAGTATAAAAGGAGTGTTGGTATAAAAATAAATTCATTTCCGTTTTGAACGTCGAAGAGTGAAGATGTCTGTGTCAACAACGGTGCTCAGATTCAAAGATGACTTACATATACAGATCTTCAAGAATGATGCTGGATTAAAGCTGACTTCCCAGGAACTGACACAAGTGAATCGTGTGGTAAATGCAGCCAAGAGAAAAAAAAATCTAGACATGGATGCTGATGGAAAGAAACAAAGATGTGTGGATACTGGCTGATCAGTAAACAAAAGAATAAAGACAGAACTGACTCACAATACAAACAAGAATGAAGTTGCTTCTACAGAAACAAAGAAAGATGTTTCCACTAAGAACGAAGTTTCTACTGAAGTCAAGAAAAAGATGCCAGCTCCCATAAAGAATGAAGTTACCACCAAGAACGAAGTTTCTACTGAAGTCAAGAAAGATGTTTCCACTCAAACCACGAATGAAGTTACTACTGAAGATACGAAGGATATTTCCACTCAAACCACAAATGAAGTTACTACTAAGAAGACTGAAGTTACTACTATGAAACAGCTAGAGAAAGAGGAACCCAAAGATGCCAGACAGGAAATTAACGCAACCAACAAAGCCAAGTTATCAAATGAGAGAATGTGTTTTATCAAGAACCTAGCCATGCGATGGGAAGAGGCTCCAACCCACAAGAAGATGAAATGGTTAGCCCATGCAAGAAGAACTACAAAGAGAAATGCCTTGAGACATTGAATTGTATACTTGAATAAAAATGAAACGTTATATATATTGTTGTTTGTTTTTTATCTACTACCCCAACAGAAGTACCCGGATGTAACGTCCAACAAGTATCCCCCAATACAGAAATGAGTCTAAGAGTCGTTCGAGGAGTCACTCGATCGAGCAATTGCTCTAAGGCTCATTTGCTCGATGAGCTTCGAGTCGTTCGAGCAATTGCTCATGGAGCAATTACTCTCTTGGCTCTTTGGCTTATTTGGGAAAAAGCCCTACTTACGGAATCCCTTTAGGCCCTAGAATCCCTTTTTTCTGACATGAGTCGTAGAGTCGTTCGAGGAGTCACTCGAACGAGCAGTTGCTCTAAAGCTCATTTGCTCGATGGACTTTGAGTCGTTCGAGCAGTATGTCGAGTCACTCGATCGAGCAATTGCTCTAAGGCCCATTTGCTCGATGAGCTTCGAGTCGTTCGAGCAATTGCTCATGGAGCAATTACTCTCTTGGCTCTTTAGCTTATAAGGGATATTTGGGATAGGTATCCTCAAATAATACAATACCGGGTCATGGGTATCCCCAAATACTGAAATGAGTCGAAGAGTCGTTCGAGGAGTCACTCGATCGAGCAATTGCTCGATAGCTCATTTGCTCGATGGGCTTATAGTCGTTCGAGCAATGACTTATCAGTAACTGCTCGATAGCTTATTGGCTTTGGGACTGATTTTGTTATACACAAGGGAGACAACCCTGCATACAGATTATGGGAAATCAAGCACTCTGATTGGTTATAAATAATCTAGACAAATGAAACAACAAGAGTACACGGAATAAGGTCAGAACTAACAAGAATAGACCAGAAACTGCTAAATATAGTAATAATAAGGTAAACTGTTCCAACTAATAGGCTCTTCTACGCTACTGGAGTATACTCTAGAACAAAGGAACATCGTCAGGTAGACGTAAACTATTGTATATATAGATAGAAGCAGAGAATTCTGAAAGAATTCGAAATAGTAAAGTTTGGGTGGATTTTGGTGATTTGGAGGGATTGTCGGGTTGTTTGTGGTAATTAGATTTACTCTTCTACAATCGAACATACCCTCCGAACATACCCCGTCTTATTGCAGAAAAATTGGGTAACATAGCAATCACGTGCTACCATAGAAACCAAGATGGCTGCCTCCAGTATACAAAATGGACGGCGGAAACACGTATCACCCTAACAACACGCGCTGCGCATGCGCACTCACACCATGTATCACTATGGAGATGACGTCACAACATGGCCGCTCACGCGGGTTACCATGACAACACAACATGGCGCCACTACGTCACGTGACATGACGTCACTTCCGGGGTCCGGCAGCGGGGTCCGGCAACCTATCCCTCAAACATACGAGACATACTACTAACCTCTCCCCACTAATGTCAAAAAATCAAAATTCAAGCAGCAAATTTTTCTCACAGTGCATCTAGTAACTTAATCATCTCAGTTGTGTTTGGCAGAACTCAACAAGATTGAATTGGTTAGGTTTCTAAAGTTAAAACTAGGGGGGGGGGGGGGAGTGCGGTGGCGTTGCGATAACCGGTTCTCATCAGATCACCGAAGTTAAGCAACGCCGAGACCGGTTAGTCCTCGGACGGGTGACCGTCTGAGCGATCGATTCGGGCTCCTGCGTTGTGTCCTTGGGCAAGGCTCTTAACCCCGATTGTCCACATGGGGGCACGATGACGCGGTGTACTGAGGCGTACTGCAAGTCGATGGTGCGCATGTCTTCAACCAATCTAGCCCTGCTTATGCATAGTGCGGAGTTACGATGTTGGGGAGCTTGTAGCTCCTCGTCGTTGCTCGGTGGTTCTCTCCGGGTACTCCGGCTTCCTCCACCCGTGAAACTGTCACGGTCATGATTAGCCATTGTGCATAAGTATGTGACCTTAAACGCCAATAAGTAAATAATAAATACAGTTAAAACTAGAAATCATGTCACGAACTGTGCGCTTATCTAGAAATTGTGCGCAATTGCCATATCGAATAGCATCCAAAGCACGGCAGGTTCTCCTGGTAACTCATAGCAAACACAGGCAATGTCTCTGCCAGTGGACCTCCGGGTTACCCGGAGATCCATTGGCTGAAACATTGCTTGTGCACAGGCCACATGTACAGAATTTGATAGCCTTACTATGGTCATAACGCGTAGATTAACGTGCAGGTCGACGTGCTATTTGTGCGCATTTCATGACAGGACTTCTAGTTTTAACTGTAGATGCAGTATGGGAAACTTTACTACTTGAATTTTGGTATTTTGACATCAGCGTGCAGAAAGTTAATTTCCCTTTTACTGATATAGCAAGGGAGCGCGGCGGCTCAGTAGGTAGAGGTGCAGGCTGCAGGCCGAGGGGTCCTCGGTTCGAATCCCACCTGCGGCAACCGCGTTGTGTCCTTGGGCAAGACACTTCATCTCCACTGCCCGCATGGGGACACGGTGGCGTTGTGTACTAAGGCGTACTGCACGTCGATGGTGCACTTGTCTTCAACCAATGCTAACCCTGCTTGTGTGGAGTTAGTATGTTGGGGAGCTGACAGTTGCTCGCCGTTGTTCGGTGGTTCTCTCCGGGTACTCCGGCTTCCTCCACCCGAAAAACTCACGGTCATGATTAGCCATTGTGCATAAATATGTGACCTTAAACACCAATAAATAAATAAATAAATAAATAAATAAATAAATAAATAAATAGCACAACAAAACTACAAAACTAACAATACAGTATACTGTGGTCATTTTAAACCATTGTCTCCTGTACAGGAATTTTTTTCTGTGGAGTGCAAGAATAACCTGATTCCATGTAGATTCTACCTCTTGTTAACAAAAATGAACCGCAACGGTAAGGAGTCTTTGGAAATTTTTCATCAAATCACGTAATGTTAGATTTACAGCAGCCATGACTTTATTTTATCAATAAGTTAAAGAAAATACTCAGCAAGTGTAGACTTAACCCAACACAGACGATATCAAAATTTATTATCTTATATATTTATTATATAAAAGATTGGCGTTCAAAAGTCCTGGTTTCTAAAGTACATCCTTCTGGGCTCCACAGGTGCATCCCCCGGTGTAAGGCTATCAAGAATGTGGAAAAGATGAACAATTTGATAAGTTATGGATTTGATTTTGTGAAACAGTTGAAGGATTATGGTTAGTAGTGGAAGCGCTTAATGCCTAAGTCAGTTCTACTGACTCACATCAACATCAGTTTCGTAGTTGGTCCTTGATCAAACACTCTGCCACTCCTGTTATTATAATAACCACTTCACGATAAATTTATGCAATACCCTCAAGGTAATTTTTAATCCTTTCAACTCTGAACGCCCCTTGGGAACCACAGGAAGTGGAGCAGTACTTGTTTACTGTGGTAAACAAGTTCTGTTTTTTGGTAAAATAGCACCAGGAACCGACGCCTAGGGTGGAAGTCCTCTGAAGTGGGCAGTATCGACATAAACGATTGGCTAAACATTATTTCATACCTATGTTGCGGTCATGATATACAGGCCTGAAAATAAGCAGTCTGACATTTGCAGAATGAGTTCCCCAGAGGGTGAATTTGATGATGCTATCCCAAACAGTGGGCCAATTTATCATCTGGGTACCTCTTTCTGTTTAGTTTTTAGAACCTGACTCAGACTGAGGTTCACAGGGGTTAAATTTAGTGATGCTACCCTACTCAGCAGGGTAGCATCACTAAATTCACCCTCTGGGGACCTCATTTTACAGATGACAGTCTGCTTATTTTCTGGCTTGATGATGTAGCCAAAGATGCTGAAAGTGACCTTAAAACCAATAAATAAAAATACTGAACACTTGAATGGTATCGACCAAACGAATATCCATTACAATATAGTGGAAACATCATTATGTATTCACGTGGAGGTTCAGCAATGACTATCCTTTTGTCCGATGGGTGTTGTTTGATTAAATTATTGCTGATCCCTTACCGATGTATTTGTGCCATCATCGATTGCCACCATTTTCTTGATGCCAAAAAAGTATATACACTACGGATTGAGAGGGTTCAGTGAACTTTACACAGAAACGGGCCTGGGCCGATTCATTTGAATAAAAAAGATGTATGCTTTACACAAAATGGATTCTGTTTATTTAAGACTTACGCTACCGAAAGCGACCATTGCCACCTATTTTGTATTGATCATATCTACGTTCTGGTATTCTCAGATCAAAAGTACCATCTGATTAATTGTTGGAAAGGGCTCAGAGAGCCCTTTCCAACAATTAATCAGGTGATAGAGATTCAAGTATGTAATAAATCTTATTAAACTTCCTCGCATACTGCGTACATAAAAGTCCTCCATATATGGCTAATGTGGGCGTGGCATTAAAGGGTTAAATAAAAATGATGTATCTTTCACCCGGACTGGGAGTGTGGGTCGTCCCAGTTGAATAAATAATACGCACAGTATTCGAGACGTGAACATTGAGTTTTTACTGGAAAGGCTTACGGGATTTGAGAAATACAGTTCAGGGATACGCTGATAACTCCAGCCGAGTGGACTTTCCATCCAGACATAACTGCTCAAATTCCTCCAAAACAATAAACTCATAAACAATCTTTCAGATGATGGACTCTTGGGTTGGACGTGAAATCTTACAAGTCAAACATTGTTTGTCCTCGAGTTATATGAGCGAAATACGTGGGTGTTTTAATAGTGAATCACTCTCCCTCTGTTGTCTAGAATGTGTTCAATGATAACCTTCACAAACATCCTTGAGAATTCCGCGTGTCTCCACAACACTTCTAGGAAAATGATGCTGGTCTTTTCTCTACGTACGCTTGGATGTTTGAGTTTGATTCTACCAGTTTTCTATGCTGTGCAAGCTTTGGGTAGTCATTCAGTAAATCGGGGGCAAATGCCATTGATGCGCCCAGAATATTGTATACAGCTAAATCTGCCCATGTCATCTGCAAAAGAAACCTCCGAAAATAGCAAGCAATGCATTTGTGAAAGAATAAAGAAAGAATTCTCGCCGTCGAGTTGAGATTGCGAAAATTGAGTTGGACTTTGATAGTAATATCATCCCCTTTGGAACCCCGGGAAGTAGAGAAGCGAATATGCAGTGTGGTAAACAAGTTCTGTTTTAATGGTACGAGAGGGCATTGGAACCAAAGCCTGGGTGCGAGTTATCTTAGGTTGGTAGCATTGTTGTAAACTTACCTTTCTAATTTCAATGAGGTCTGAATATAGCCTGTAGCGGCTGCACTTTACCCGAAACCCACCATAAAGAAGAAGAATGAGATATCAACAATCTAACTGTTGTAACTCGGGCAGGAAAAATAGGATAAATACAGAATATACCCATAGTAGCTTGGTGTGCCAAATGTTCACCACTCGTGGTGAAGTGGAGTTAACCGCGAGCCTTTGGCGCGCGGTTAACACCACTTCACCACGAATGGTGAACATTTGGTACATCGAGCTACCTGGGGTATATTTTATTTATACCATGATCGTCTGATTATTAAGAGTCGCTATTAGTTTTTCTCCTCGATTTTACTGAAAAGCAGATGTACATACGTGCGAATCTGTTTTTGTTTACATGAGCATCGGTGGACGGTACTTCCGCTGTCTATTTCTTCGCCGAAACGAAATAGAAAAAGAAACGGAGCCTTTTTCGTTTTAATAACATAACATACTATTTCGAGTTATGCATGGTTTATTAACATGAGACAATGCATGTTTGTTAATGTTTGGCATCTTATGAGGTAAACCCATTTAAAAACGTAATAAACAATTGCCGGTTTCATTTCACTCTTCGCGAGCCGACGTGCGGTAAATTTAGACAAGTTTGCATCTAGGTCGACGTCACCAAAGGTCAACTTGGGTGTAGTTCTACTGTAGGTGTAAAATTTGATTAATGAAATCCCATTGCTGGAATTTTCACCACGGTTAGTGTATAAAGCTAAAAATTATGTCATCGGCTTTTCATATATAGTACAATAGGTAATCATGGTACAAAAGTGGTTTTCGAACTCACATACCAAATTCTGTGGGAATCCGTAGATGTTTGTTCCAGTTGTAGCAACAATGGGTCAAAAAATCGCGAAAATTAATAAACTAAGGATCCTATCTTAGGTAAGAACAATCGTGTAAAACTATTTTTCAAACTCAGTCAAGATCACGATATTATAGTAACGGACTCACATGCTCAAATTATTGAACTCCGTTCGTGTTTGTTTGAGTTCTCACCTTGACAGTCAAAAAATACAAAGAATCGGCACATTAGCTCTTTAAAGAGTGTGGCATCGCCCATGTCAGTTTTTGTGTTTCAGTTGGAAGAGAATGTATTCACTACTTGGGGACCAATAAATATTTTCAACATGTAGCCCAAGGGATATACGTTGAAAATATTGATTGGTCTAAGTCTAAGTCTAAGAGTGTGAGTAGTATAGCATGTACCCGATCGTGCCTGATTACCCGGACTTTAGCCGGTGCAGCTAGTGTTAAATTCCCATAGAACCGGACTTTTGCCGGTGCAACTTTTGCCGGTGCAAAAGTACGGCTCCTTGCAGCTAGATCCGGCAAGCAGTGTACGTACTGCATATATAGTATACTATGGTTTATAGTGATATATGTAAACACAGGGCTATGGGTATATAGTATGGGTAAGTGATGGAAAATTAATGATGAAGTTGGATTTTCTTGAAAGTTTTTTTACGCGAAACGGTTGACGTTGCTATTGACGTTGTGACGTCATGATGCGCATGCGACGTCATAGAGACGTTGACCAGTGTTGTTGTCCACTGTACATTCCGACATTATAAGTTACAGGACGTTCAGGTGGCGGATACGGTATCATATGAGGCGAGGTGAAAACAATATTGGACGAGGCGGTACGCCGGGTCCAATATTGTTTTTGCTGAGCCTCATATGATACCCTATCCGCCACCTGAACGTCCTGTAACGTATTTATTATGCCAGCGAAAACAAAATAACAATCAAATTTGAACGCCGGCACATTTTCAAAACTGGTGCAAAACGTTATGTAAGTTGTAACAAACGTGCACAGTTGTCTCCCTGTTTGTGTATAATTTCCTTGACAACACAGACAACAGCGATAGACGCTTTTCTTCGTACTGTCACTTTGTCCTTGAGTGTGCAGAAAATGTCCGAAACGTCCGATTTTATAGAATTCGAAAAAAATAAATGTATCTCGCACCTTTTCCCATTGACTTTCATTCATTTTCCTACAATTTCATTATTGTGCAATCTTATAATTATTCAATGAAATTAAATCCATTTTCGAAGCGACGTTATCCATTTACCACAACAGAGACTACAGAATGAGCTCAACGAGAAAAAATGAAATTAATCTATTCCCGGGATAAGACAATTTTTTCTCAGTTTATTTATTCACACTATATATATTTTTCAACTTTCTAACATCGCATTTATGGGTTATATATTTTTTCTAAAGCTTTTAAAATATCGAGGCGAACACCGTACCCAAACTGTTGTGCGTTAGCCTTAATAAGCTTAGACCCTATGTCAAGTTAGGGCCAGGCCGACTTATCCGTTATCGGTAGATCGAATACAGTAGTATTTCTCACTTCAAATAATTAAATTTACATTTAGAAAATAAATTTCACAATAAATTTATTATAAAACGAGAGAAAATTAGACATATAGACACGGAGGGACGTTTGATTGTACTGCAATTTCTTCAATATGGATATAAAAGCACCGCGAGGTTAGGAATTTCTGCGTCGAAACAAAATGACGGTACTGACCTAATACGAGTTTCGTATTAGGTCACCTCGGGCTGCAGGTGACCCAATATGGCTCAGTACCGTCCCACTATTCGGGGGGCTGTGATTGGCGAATTTCATTAGCTGGCATAATAAAACGTTGTTCGGGTCAGGGGGTGTCGGACTTCTCGTAAGTGGGGTGGGCTGATATGGTAGTGGTGGTATATATCCATGTTGGTATCCTATTAGCCCTTGGGTCTTCATATTATGCTATATCTGATATATCTAGGTCAAGCAGTACTGTAGGAATGGGGGTAATGCATGGTCGCCCGGTGTGGTATTTGCGAGATAGTCCTTGGTGGGTTAGATTGGCAGTATAGGATGAATGGTCTATTGGCCTATTAACCCCTTAGTACTATTTACCTACCGAATCCTTTGTATTTTCTTATGGCTGGTATTTAGTTCCTAATGCTAGGTCAGGCAGTATTATAATCGTTCGTTTAGAAGTGGGGCTTAGGATGCAATGTGCATACCGCTGTAGGTCCCCTGTTAGTCCTCGGTATTATTAACAAACCGATTGCTTTGTATTATTCTATGGCTGGTATAGGTAGTACGTTATGATGGCAGGTCAAGTGATATTGTGAGTGGGGGTAATGCCTGGCAGCATAGAACAGCAGTATAGTATGGATAATATATAGCTAGCTCTGTGCCCCCCCCCCCCTCCCCGAAAGCCATGGATACTACTAATTGACTCAATGCTTTATGTCACCCCATACTAATATAGGTAGTATGTAATGTGGGGGCAGACGTCATTGTGGGTGGGTGGTTGTAATGCATGGTCGCCTAGTGTGGTAGTGTAGGATGTACGCGTGCTCCCCCTAGAGGTCCCATGTTAGTCCTTAGTACTATTAATCCGTCTAATGCTTCATGTTATCCTATGACTTGTATAGGTAGTATGTAATGCTAGGCCAAGGGGTACTGTGGGTAAGGGTAATGCCTGATGTCAAAACACGGAATCCAAATTTTACAGACTCGGATAGGAATCCCAATTACGGAATCCTTTTTAAGAATCCCTTTTTGGAAAATGTCTGTCGCTATGGAATCCCTTTTTCTGAAATGAGTCTAAGAGTTGTTCGAGGAGTCACTCGAACGAGCAATTGCTCGTTAGCTCATTTGCTCGATGAACTTCGAGTTGTTCGAGCAGTATGTCGAGTCACTCGATTGAGCAATTACTCGATAGCTCATTTGCTCGATGAGCTTCGAGTCGTTCGAGCAATGACTTGTCAGTAACTGCTCGATAGTTTATAAGGGGAATCCGGGATAGGTATGCCTGGGTGGAGGTGGCTGGGAAGGAGAGACTGTGGTAGTTGTTGGTGTAGTTGGGCTGTTGATAATGGAGGACTGACTAGGGTGGAATGGTCGAGTCCTTGCTGCTTCAGGAGTGTTGGTGCTGTGGCTGTTGCGCTGTTCTATGAGTGCCGTCGTGGTCTCGTTGTGATCTTTTGTTTCTTCTATTGTTGTCCTGATGTCTTCTCTTAGGCTGCGAATTTGCTCAAACAGTATCCGTGCCTGTTCCTGATCCATAGAGGGGGTTGAAATTGGAGAGGGAGACTTCAGAGAACCAGTTTCCATGTCCGTCTCCGACTCCGACTCGCTGGTGACATCGTCATCCTCCAGGTTGCCCCTCACAGGAGAGGCAGCTGGGGAGTGGATGGGAGTCACAGGAGTTGCAGGGGAGGAAATAGTAGTGGCCTCCTCCGTCTTCTCTTCTGAGTTCAGAGGTGCGAATGTAAAAACATCTAACAAATTCGGTTTATTTTATAGCAACAGACTCACAAACCCAAAACTGTTGGAATCTGTTGACGTTGTGTTTGAGTTATTCGCTGACAGATCAGCAATCACGATAAATCGACAGGGACAATAACTCTCGTAACGAAGTCGATCAAAACTAGTTTAAAACTCATTCAAGATACTCAGGTAACTCGCATATCAAAACTGACTGACGTTTGTTTTAGTTCGCTAATAGATAAAAAAAACAAAAAACACGATAACTCGCAAATTAAGGAACGAAAACTGCGGTAATAAAGTAGTTCTAAATTGGTTTAAAACTCATTCAAGATATTATAACAGCAAGCTCGCGTGTCAAAATTTGTTGGAATCTATTGAAATGCGTTTGTGTTATCCCGTTAATTGACTGAAGATCATGAAACTTCAATAAAATAAGTAGTAGGTGCAGGCTGCAAGCTGAGAGGTCCTCGGTTCGAATCCCACCTGCTGTAACCGCGTTGTGTCCTTGGGCAAGACACTTCACCTCCATTGCCCACGTGGGGGCACGGTGGCGTTGTGTACAGAGGCGTACTGCACTTGTCTTCAACCAATGCTAACCCTGCATATGTGGAGTTAGTATGTTGGGGAGCTGGCAGTTGCTCGCCGTTGCTCGATGGTTCTGTCCGGGTACTCCGGCTTCCTTCACCCGTAAAACTGTCGCGGTCATGATTAGCCATTGTGCAGAAGTATGTGACCTTAAACACCAATAAATACATAAATAATAAAGAATGGGCAATAACTTAACTCTTTGCATGCTGCTGGCAGATTTTCCTGCCCAGGACAGGATTTCTCTTGCCACTGAAATAAGTATAATTTGGTCCAATTTTTTCGCTGTGAATTAAATGGATTTTGTCGCCAATGATTTCTTGGGTTAAATTTAGATGAACTTTTCATCAAATCTTGTCATGGCTGCTTTGCAGCAGCCATGACAAGATTTGATGAAAAATGTCTTGAAAATACTCAGCGGGGTAAGAGTTAAGCAAGAATAATTGCACAAAAGTTGATTTCAAACTAAGGGTCATAACTGAAATATCGATCGAAAGTTGAGTTTAAAGACATGTAGGATGTTATAGAAACACAACCACAAACAGGGTTAGATTTATCGTGTTTTTCAAATTTGTTAAATATATTATGGCAGTGGGCATGCTCTGAGATCGGAAAAGCTTGAAAAAGGTCTTTAAACATGAAGGTACGTTTAGAACAGGTCACAAAATTACTGTAGATATGATTTATGGTCTAAAAGAATGCCGCTGTTGAGCTCATATAGCGTTGTAGTAGAATTATAGGATAACAACTTATTTTGTTTTTCCTGTTGTGAATTCCTCTTTGGTACTATCAGAAGATCTGAGTCAAGTCAGATACCGAATACTGAGGTATACTTCCATAAAAATACCGAAACCGATACCGAATTCAAAATTCTAATTCCGCCCTCTCTATCGAGAACAAAGATTTCGCCCAAAATGGAATTAAATGATAGCCTATAAACCATATTTGGTCACTAACAAATTGTTTTACGAACATTTCTTGTCGACTACTCTTTTGAAACAACGAGCTAGCAACAGCGGTCAGTAATAAAGAATGGAGTTCTTACTCTTTTAACCTGAAACAGGTGTCGTCTGCAAACATTTTGAAAGATCCACGAACAAAGGGAATATCACTTTTTAAAATTATAAATAAATTTTGGTGTGCTACATTATATTAACAATATCTTGGACAAGTTCGATAATCACCATCATTTGTCGAAAACAAAAGGAGTTGCTGTCCTTTATTTGTTGAATTTTGCCTAAAATTTCATTGTTTATCCAATAACTTGAACAGTAGATATCAGATTTCAAAAAAGTTTGATAGGATGCTTTATACCAATATTATCTTGGACCAATTCGAAAACCACAGAGATTTCTTAACAAAATGAGAGTTATTTCCCTTGGTTTGTTGAATTTTACTCACAATGTTATTGTTTATGCAATAACTGCAACGGTAAACACCAGATTTCAATCAATTTTGAGATCCACCTTTGTATTAATAATGTATTGCCCAAATTAAAACATTACGATGACTTCTTGTAAATTGAGGGAGTTATTGCCCTTTGTAAGTTCCGTTTACTTGAATTTTTAAGGTTCGCGTGACTCCTTGAAAAGTAAACATTGAATTTCAATAAATATCTTTATGCTGCTTTATTTTAAAATTGTCTTGGATGAGATTGAAATTGACGATGATTTCTTGAAAATTATTGCACGCCTGTTCTATGAAATCTCCATCTATAGCAACACTAAACCATGCGGAAAATGAAACTCTGTTCCGCACACATGCGCGCAATGGAAATCGTTGACGGACTATTTTTTATAAGAAGCGAAGTTTCACTGGAAGTTTCTACAAATCGTGCACCGCAGTTACAATTTGAATCTCTGCCGGCACATAGAAGCCATTGGAGCTCAGGGGACGAAATAGTAACACGGGTTCCCCTCGCAAATTTGGTTAGCGATAAAATGTTGTTCTTTGTGTTAATAGTTGTCAAATGAATTACTGAGTGTCCTTCTAATAATTGTTTTTATAGACGTGAATGCGTGTAATAAACACAGAACGACACACGCGTGCGAATGGGTTAATCGAGGCCTGCGGCCTTTCGTTCTATCCTTCCGCCTTGGCTCTCGAGTCATATCTATTAACCCATTCACATATGTGTGTCACTCTTTGTATTTCCGTTTTACTTTTGAGTTTTGACGTTTTATGTGATTTGTTGAAAAGAGATGGCCTTATAGGCCCCTTTTCGTTCTACTGGAATTTTTAACAAATTTGAACAGTACTTAATTATCAGATTTCAGTAATGATTGGTTGATTACACCTTTGCTTGTGACATAGTTCATCGGAGGCGGGTGTGGTGGTTGCTTCGCTGTGCGATGCTTTGCTAATTTCTTGTCTTTTTGGTGGTACGCCCATAAGAAGGCATCAGACCTTAAATGAACTTAACGACCTTACTGCCCAAGTTTGGAAAACTGTTAAGACATGCTGAATTGAATTAATTCGACATTCACGACATTTATTAAAGGAAATGCACTACACACGATGAATAAATTTATCACGAAAACATTTGCGTTGTGTCGTGATTGCTGGTGTGATCTCTTTCTGGGTCAGATCTCCACCTGAGGCTAATACTATAAAACTCTTACAATTATATTTTCTAGAATTGTATTTTCTCGTCATGACTTTAAATGGATTGAAATGAATCATTAGCATTTTCAAAGATTTGGCAATTTCCCAGTTGGCAAATTGCCAAAACTTTTGAAATACTAATGATTCATTTTATTCAGCTATATTAATAGGTGGAAAATAAAATTCTAGAAAATACAATTGTACAAGTTTTATAGTACTGGATTCTGGTCCCAACACATTCACACTAGTGGATGGAAACTTCATAAATAAAATATTGCTAGATCAAGCTTGAATTAAGAGAAAGTGACTAACACAGCATCAAAGATGCAATATTTTCGATTTTATTTTTCGACCTTTGGGATTTTATAGTTTTGTCGGCGGTTTAGCGGACTGAGAATTTGCGTACCGTATATCCTTCATACAATAAACAGCATTCAAGGTCTTTAAGAATAAAATATCATAGGAACCAGTGTCCCCTAGAGACAGACAGTGTCCCCTCATACGCCATAAATTCGTATAATTCTCAAATAGTGTTTATTACTTTATAATAATTCACGCGATTTCACGCTCTGAACAGTTTTACTAATAACACATTCAGTTTTCAAAATTACTTGCATTTTATGACTGTAGGGGCTTTGGAAATCACTGTGTCGTGTCTATAGTTTAGACGACTGAATTGAATTAATTCGACACGCACGACATTTATCAAAGGAAATACATGGCACATGGTGAATAAATTATCACGAAAACATTTGCGTTGTCGTGATTGCTGATTTGATCTTCTTCTCGGTAAGATAGCAATCTGGTCCCAACACATTTACACCAATGGACAGAAACTTCATAAATAAAATATTGCTAGTTCAATCTTGAATCAAGAGAAACAAACGAAATCAGCACCAAAGATGCAATATTTTCGCATTTCTTTTCGACCTGTGAAACTCAGCAGTTTTGTCGGCAGTGTAGAGGACAGAGAATAGTCGAAAACCTCTACCCGCTTTTGTAATCAAAATACTGTACCCGTGCAAACTTTCTAACTCTTTTTTGCATCGCTGTCTCCCAAACATTACCGTTAACGAAAACCCCTTGTGGCACAATAAGTGAGACTGGATGCGTCGCTGAAAATTTATATTCTCTCAGGCTGTCACAACCCTACTATATTATATGATATCGTCCTATAAATATTACATGCTGCAAATGGGCGAATCTATTTCAATTTATAGGGGTGGCCATTGTTGATTTAATCCGATAGCTCCTTCTGGCTTCAGGATAGAAATAAAATTAATCCCCTGCAATGGCGAAGATAGCTTTTCCTGAAGGTGAGCTGAAATGAAAATAGTTTCGACTGAAGTTTACGATGCATAGCATCGTCGCGTGATAAATTGCATGCGCCAACGCATTGCATCACTAACTTCCGTCGGAATTGTCATGATTCCCCCTGCCCCCGCTTATTCAATGATGGTGTATCCTCACCTAACATGGGAAATTTATGAAATATGCATGTGTAAAAGACGCATATTCTTTGATTCCAACTGGTAAGTCGCACTTATCACCCTCCGTTTCAATTTAATTTAACACCTATCAAAGACTATAGGCCTGAAATAATATCCGACAAGCCAAATGGTCGTCAATGGGAGAGCGGCGACTACTCCGAGGGGCATATTTTGGTGCTGCAGATGTGTCAACAAAGCCATGTCCTCCAGATCTCTATATGAAACCAGCCACCAAAAATACTTAGTGATGCATTGGGATAGGGCGACACCAAAGATTGGCCCTCGGGTGGCAAGCTATGTGTACCGTCACTGGGCAAGCGTGCAAAGTTTACCGACAAATCTTTTGATGGTACCATCACAATTTGGTTCATATTTACTCAACCCAGTTGATTTGGAGTGATTCTTAACTCAACTGATTTAAATTAACCTCTAACCAACTGGGTTGAGTGAATATGAACCCAACTGGGTTCATATTCACTCAACCCCGTCGACTTGGGTTGTTTTTTAACCCACTGAACTAATTTTAGAGTGTAATTCTATAAATGTTCAAACGATACCCATGTGATGGTGAAAATAATTTCTGCCAAACAACTTACTTTATGTCCAACCATATAACCAGAATCTCCTCCGTACTCAGCAAGAAATCTGTCAAATGCAGGCACATATTTTGGTAGCCCTTCGTCGAGAAGTTTTTGTTTTGCTTTGTCCACCTTTATAAAAAAACAACAATTATCAACAATCTTTCAAACTTGTAATTTTATTGCAAGTGAAACACGGAGACAACAGATTAGGCGACTGATTCAAAATCGGGCTAAAATTGTGCCAAAGTTACGAAATATATCTTAACATTTTTATTGTAAACTAACAGTCCATCTGCTTTTATATCGAAATGTTTACATCACTCTAGTGTTCAACCGATTACCAAAAATAGCCGCTGACCGTTTACTGGTTATTTGAGCTCACAATCGGCCGATTCCGGTGCCGATTTCGATTGTAATACCGTGCACTACTAGACAAGTCGAGGCTCGCCAAGAACTACATTAAATTGAATATATTTTTCAGTGTTTACAGTCCGTTCACTATTAGATAAGTCGAGACTTGAAAGAACAACATTAAATTGAACATTTTTCACAGTGTTAAACTCCGTTGACTCAGGTCCAGTAAAATTACCAGTCGTGCACACTTGGGCAGTAAACGTGGCTCTCTCGGAGCCACGTTTACCGCCCAAATGCGCGCAACTGGTATTTTTTTCTGCGACCTGAGTCAATGGAGTGCAACCTTCACTATTCCGGTATGTATTGGTGATTGCCGCAAGTACCCTCAATTGTAAGCTTTATTCGGCTGTAAAGAGCTTGGAAATCCCACAGAACGCTGCAGGCCGACGGATAACGGGGTCGAGTAAAACCGCAGCACCAGAAGCAATCAGGGGTGACCTTGGATGGATGAGGATCAAGGACAGGATAGACTTATTGAAACTCGGTTATCTTAATTATTTGGTAAATCTCCCCGACAGCCGATGGTGTAAAGTAATGTTCCTTTGAATTGTCAACTCAAATATCAAGACAGGGTGGATTGTCCAAGTGAGGGAGCTAATAGAGAACTACTCATTGGAGATCTCAGACCTAGACGTTGGGGCAAACCAGGGTAAAAAAATCGTCAGAGAAAGGGTCATGGAGGATGGTAACCTTAATTGGCGAGAGGGGGTCAAATCAAAGAGGTCTTTGGGTGGCCTGCGTGATAAAGAGAAGCCTGGTTTGAAGAGTACCTCGATAGCACCTTTGGGGGGAGGGTCCATGTTGTTCAAGCTGAGGTCGCGATCCATGGAGCTGAGGAGACAAATTGGGGAAAACAATGAAAAGGAGTGTCAGAAGTGTAATTTGGGCGTGGTGGAGACCCTGGAACACTTTCTTCTAGAATGCCCAAAATACCAGTCTAAAAAAATAAAATTCACTTGAAGTATAATGGGGAAGTGGGATGGGAGAATGAAGGACATGTGGTTAGTGAGAGACTCAAAGGAAAGGGTTAATATACTAATCGGAGAGATTGGGAAGAATGGGGAAAGGGATGTCGTCAAGCAGTTCGTCTCCGAGTGTTGGGAGGAGAGAAGAAGCGTGGGGATAGGGAGGCAGTTGGGAGTACAGGGGTAACCAAGGCCTTCTCATCCGAGAACCGCGACAAATCAGCGGCCGATCAAAGTGTTATTATTATTATGTCATTTAACTTGTCCATCTCGAAAAGAGGCATCTGGAGAGATTAAGAATACACATTGGGGTGGTCTTTCAGCTTTACTGAATGGCGTCATTGGCATCATTTTACATTAACAATTCAACAACTGCAGAAGATAATAAAATGCAGTTTATGAATCGCCACAAAATGCTTGGCAACAATCGGTTGAACCGTTGTCGTCATCCGATTGCCCACATCGGTTGAACACTACATCACACACTCTTCATTTCATTGGCACAAACTTTGAAGTTGATAACGTCAATTTGTTTTCAAACGTTACTTTGATTTTTTTTCATTTTTTCTTTCCATTTTTGAAGATTCGAAAAATCACCTGTTTCCCTTTTAGAACTGGCTTGGTGAAATAGTTCTAATGGTCTGTCAGAAGCTGTCTAGGGGAAATGGCCAACCGAAAATGAGCAGGTGGCTTAGTGGACAGTTGACAAAAAATTATGGCAGTCGTTGTGTAATCTAACAAATTGTGGAAATTTCCCCTGCTCCATTAGAGTTAGGTTAGGCAAATTTGGGAATACTATGACCGGAGAACTAGTCACAAAGATATTTGCATCGAGGATTGCTCGTATGATACGAAACTAAACGTCTTTACACTCTAACAAATTTAATAACAGTTTACTGGGTTCCAGAAGACATGTGACGAGAGAGTCGGTTACCCAACAACACTGTCGAATATAACAAATAACATGATTCCGGAGGGCATTGAGGTTTATTAACGACTCTACAGAAATGATTAACAGCCCAACAGGTGATAAGCGGCCCGAGATGCAGTCGAGGGCCGCTAATAAGTTTGAGGGTTTTTAATCATGTCTGATGGGCCGTTAATAAACTGCATAAAAATATTTAAAAAAAAAAATATTTCATCCCCAAAAATAAGCTCCATAAATAATTTCGCTTTCTGTTTTGTTTATTTGTGATGCTTTAACCCCTTTCGCATAGACTTGTATTTACTGGATGCAGTAAATTATGTTTCTCTAGTTACCACTGCTTTTAATAAAATACAACAAATAACTGAAGATTGGCTGAACCTTAAATATAAATACCAATAGTTAGTTCAGCTGCCTAAACGTAGTGGCTGTATACACTACAACTATCGCCTGCTTTGTTGTAAACCACAGGTCGAACGGTCACGTCGTTATCACTTGTCTGCGGAAAATTTAGGAAACTTCCACAGCTTGTCAAACAGTAGTTGGAACACGCAGTGTAGGAGGCCGTATGTCTATCATAATCTCCGCGTATAATCTCTCCCAGACATGACCATATGAATCTTGTTTACACAATGTCATGGAGAATAGAATTTTGAGCGACGAGGAATGCTTGGAACTATCGATCTAATGGATCTCAATCACGTGACGTGCTTGGCTGTTATTGACAGGCTAACTCATTAACAGCTCAACAAGTCGCGTGATCTGTCGAGATTTACACAGTTTGAACGATAGAGTAAAACTCTTTTCATGTACTAGGAATACCTTGCCAAGTGATACTTCTTAACAATCGGCTACTCAGACTACCTTTTCATTAACAACCAACAGCATTAAAATACACCTGGAACTTAATTAAATGAAATGTGTCATGACAATGTTATTACTGATTATTATGTTTTAATGATTGCAATGTCTTGCAGTACATTTCATCTCATGAAAAACATGAGGTTTCTGGTTGATAGAACACATCCCCTCGCCCACGTGATGCTTACCACCCATGAATGTCACAAAACACTATCATCCACATGCAATATCTGGGTATAAAACAAGAAAATTTGTCACTTTTTTATCAATAAATGTCGACATGGCAAGGGGGAGACTGTCAGATGCACTAAGATGGCAAATCGTTGGCATGTATTCAACAGGCATGTCATTCAAAGATATTGGAAGGCAACTGGGCTATAGTCATTCTGTCATCAGCAGACTTGTTCGAAGACATCAACAAACCAACGACGTTAAGGACCGACCAGGCCTGGACAACCCCGAAAGACATTTTCTCGGGAATATTCGGAGTCTGGCACGCCTCGTTAGGCGTGAACCCTTTGCTTCAAGTGGGGTTTTGAAACGCCTTTGCTTCCCAATAGGCGTTTGTGCAACAGAACTGTCCGCAACAGACTCAACGCACTGGGTATGAGGTCCAGAAGGGTCATCAAGCGTCCAGCACTCTCCGATCAGCATCAAATACGACGTTTGGAATGGTTTATGGCACGACAACGTGGGATTCTCCGGAATCGGAGGAGAGTCCATTGGTCAGACGAGAGTAGGTTCCTGCTTCACGTCACAGGTGGTCGCATTAGAGTGTGGAGGTATAGAAATACTGCTTACTTGCCCAGGAATATCAGACCTACTATTCCTTATGGCGGGGATCAGTAATGATCTGGGGATGCCTCCCTCATGATTGTAAACTTGATATGGTGACTGTACGTGGGAATCCCAGAGGTCATCAGTACATCCGGGACATTCTCAATCCGGTTTTCGTGCTTCATTTTCATTTTGACAATCAACCGTTGGCTATTTACCCTGACGACAATGTAAGGCCACATCGTTCCCATGCTGTGAGAGCATTCCTTCAGAACAACGCTATTACAACACTACCTTGGCCTGCAACGAACCCCAGTTTTAAATCCCTTAGAACACATTTGGGACTCTCTCGGACGTCGTGTGCACGCAAAGGTTTCGCCTGTACAGAATTTGGCCGATTTGGAAGCTGCATTGTATGAGGAGTGGCAGCACTTGCCTCTGAACCATATCAGAAGGCTCACTGGTAGCATTAGGAGGGTTCAGGCTGTTATCCGGGCACGTGGTGGATACACTCGATTCTGACGCCAGATACTGCTACTGTGTTCAGGAGATCACAAGTTACATTTTTGTCAGTCATTACCGGCATTGTTTCATCATGGACCGTTCCGGCAACATACTTGTCGAAAGAACATTTTTCCATCAAAAACAGTGACAGATATGTGTAATTAGCGCCATTAAAATACTGCCTATTTTCATCGTTGTCTTTCATTTGTCAATAGACCATTCTTTCCGCAAACAATCACTTTTGGCCATCTTAAAGATAGCATGAAAATAATGACAGTTTGTATTAACACGACAGCGACAACAAACACAGCTGAATTAAAGAATAGCTGACCATAGTTAAATGACAATAGTTTGTGCAACTTGTCTAATAAAATATGTGGATTGTTCGAAATTCAATTATTTTAATCAGCATAGACAGTTTATCGGCCAGCTAATTGAATATAATAACCGTCAAATGATGGTTCAGTTGTGGTTAACGTTTTCAGTGACGTCACTGACAAGTTCCAGATACTTTCTCTTTCCACTATTGTCGTCACGTTGACACGTAAGACGCATTCAGTTTGAGAATGCTATTTTTCCTGATCTTTGGTTTAACGGAAGTAGTTAAATTCCCCTATGGGATCCCTTCCCGTTTCTGTGCATTTTAGCCTTTTGTCAGTCGTGACATATATGCAGCGTACATTCAAAAGTTACTTATAGAGCAGTAACAATGAACCACACACACACAGATGTGAACGAATAATGATAGATATTAAGGCAGAACACAACGAGGGTGGAATACGGGGGGGGGGGGGGGGGGGGGGCTGAACACAACGACCAGAGGTGAAGTTTTTCGTGTATTTCACGTACGTGAAGTACATGAAAAACGCCATCAACGGTCGTTGATTCCTATCTCCTATACTCTACCCGAAATATGTTCTGTTTTTATACCAAGTTTAAACTTGAATTAAGTTCATGAAGCTTATGTTATTAAAGAAAAGTATCACCTTCAGAGGTCTGATAACTTTCTTGCTCGACACTGTTTTGTCTCAAAAGATCAGGGGCGCCGGAACGGCCCAAACATTGGCCCGACCATAATACCCAGATCCCTTTTTTTAGTCCCCTACGGGAACCGTAAGGGGACTATAGGATTGCACTCCGTCCGTCTGTCCGTCCGTCCGTTTGTACGTCCAAGGATAAATGGTTCTGAGGGGATGATGCACGCTCAAAATTTTTTTTTCAAAATCCAAGATGGCGGAATGGCGGCCATTTTTGTTGTGTTTTTTAAGCTTTTTTTCTCTATATTCATGTTACCACCCCTCCCACCAACATGGTTCAAACTACACTTTGCATATTTGGCACATGGATAGAGGGCTGGGAGGGGATGATGCACGTTCAATATTTTTTCTTCAAAATCTAAGATGGCGGCATGGCGACCATTTTTGTTGTGTTTTTTAAGCTTTTCTCTCTATTTTATCTTACCACCTCTCACTCCAACATGGTTCAAGCTACACTTTTTATATCTGGCACATGGATAGAGAGTTGTAATGGGATGTTGCACGTTCAATATTTTTTTCCAAAGTTCAAGATGGCGCCATGGCAACCATTTCTGTTGTGTTTTGTAAGTTTTGTTCTCTATTTTATGTTACCACTGCTCCCTCCAACATGGTTCAAGCTGCACTTTTCATATATGGTACATGGATAAAGGGGTTGTGAGGGGATTATGCACGCTCAATATTTTTTTTTCAAAATCTAACATCTGTCTGTCTGTCCGTCTGTCTGTCTTTCTGTCTGTTTTTATGTTACCACCTCTTCCTCTAATATGCTTCAAGCTACACCTAACACCTTTCATATTTGGTACATGGATAAATGGTTCTGAGGGGATGATACACAGTCAATATTTATTTTTTAAAATCCAAGATGGCAGAATGGTGGCCATTTTTGTTGTGTTTTTTAAAGCTTTTTTTCTTCATTTTATGTTACCACCCCTCCCTCCAACATGGTTCAAGCTACGCCTTTCATATATGGTACATGGATAAAAGGTTGCGAGGGGATTATGCACGCTCAATATTTTTTGCCCCGACATTGGTCGGGGTGGTCGGGGCGGCTCCGGCGCCCCTGAAGATTTCCATCACGTCATAACTTCACTCAGACGCGTAACGTCCAATCAGATAAGTTCTCACTTGACATTCTTGTGCGTAAACCAGATCCCACACGTGGTGTATCAATAACATTTCCTAATGTATGCATGATTGTATCGCGTAAAGTTGAATGCGCTTACACCTACAGATTAGACTCTTTGCCGCCTCCTCATTCACAACCGAAAAGTGCAATACGGTAATAACAATGTAGTTTTGTTATTTCTGGTAGTTTTCAGTTTCAACATAACTTGTAATTTTCTCTGGAGCAAGCTAGTTGAGCTTGTACAGAGAGTAGTTATAAGTTACCTTTAAAAAGCAAAATACGAATACGCTATGTTATTGGGCAGCTGTGTTTTAAGTGTTTGTCTTAAGTCATGTGTAGGTGGATGAGCTACTTACTTCTATAATCTCGAGAGAAATTACAGAAGGTTGCAGTACTCAATGAAAATGTCAAACAAGTCATTCCTTGAATGCATTAGGTCGCCACTGGAGTGCTTTAAACTTAATGTACTCGACGGACGAAATGCTTCCCGTTTTCAACTTTTATCTTCTAAAATCTTCTTTATGGCCCAGTCTCATTTAAGAGAAAAACTAAATGATTACACAAACCATATTCCAATTATATTCGTCTTGTACTCAGCACACTCTTTCCTTTCTGGGAGTGAACCCGTTCTATCTATTTCGCACATGACGAAAATGCAAACCACAATGCAAACCACAATGCTCACATTTATATTGTGTGGGAGTTATTAGTACATAAAAAGTGCAGTCGAAAAGAAATCTTACCTGTTCTGAGCCCATCCGTGAGTAATGCGCAATACCGATATCCCTTAAGTACTGAGCCCTCAAATCATAACAGGTGTCTACTATGAGATCGCATTGAAGATTTTCCATTTCATCGTTACCAGTGAGTCCTGGTAAGAAATGAATAAAAATTAAAATTGTTTTACAGCTTGTTGTTTGGGTGTCCATAGTCATTTAATAGCGTCGAAAAAAATCATCCTGGGAAGAAATGGGGAAAATTGTGGGTAATTTTTAATTTCTAAATCCGTAGAAAGGCCATGAAATCATCATAAAATTCACAGCAACATTTTTATGAACAGGTTATCGAGAAGGAATTATGCTCAGAAGGGACGTGAAAATCAAATCCAAAATTGTACAGGAGTCTCACGGAAGCTGAAGGTCTCTGTAGATCTCGTACAGATATAACTAGTGACCAAGCACTGAGGGATATACCCCAAAATAATGGTCAACAGTTACGGTGTATAGATTCTATATACTCATATGGTAGTATATTAATTGTCACAGCACGATCAATGAGGTGTTGGGATAACTCCCATTGCATTACATTACTACTCTTCCGCTCTTGTGAACAAGTGAATGCCGACAGCAAAATTTACAACACAACTGATGATCTTGAATTTTCGGATATGAAAAGAATTGCAAAATAAATACGCTACGGGGCGTTTTGTTGTGTCGTGTCACATGAGGGTCATCGAGAGCAATATTGTTTTCTCTTCGCCTCATATGACACATGATATTACAATAAATAAATAAATAAAAAATAAATATTTTATTTAATTATTGGGGGTTAACGACATTTTCAACAGCCAGGGTCACCTCGTGTCGGACTGTTTGACGGGCGGAGGAAGCAAGAGTACCGGGACAGGACCACCGAGCATCGGCGAGCAACTGTCGACTCCCCAACGTACTAACTCCACACAAGCAGGGTTAGCATGGTTGAAGGCAAGAAGTGCACCATTGGCGTGCAGTACGTCTTAGTACACAGCGTCACCGCGCTTTCACTTGGGCAATCGGGATTAAGTGCCTTACCCAAGGACACAAGCTTAAAACCAAACATTACCAGTTATGAATGACTCTCCCATAAGTCTGTGGGTGTATCTTTTATGGAAGTCCATTCAGAGTTATCTCTCTTAGATCACAAACGAATAAAAATGCGCCTCCTCACGGTTTGAATTCTTTTGACCTGTGTTGAATCCTTTTGTTGACAATATACATGTTATTATTGTTACTGTCACTCAAAATATGAGGTAACGTTATAGTAGATCCATACCCAGTTACATCAGGAGTGTTTCAGGAATATTGTGAATAATTTGCTTATTTTAAGGAGACAACATAACGAGATGGGATGTCGTCATGATTATGACAATTCCGCAGCGATCAGCAACACACTGCGAGCACTGCGATCACAAAAGTGGACAGATAATTCGAGCGGATCGCGACTGAGTCGCGATCCGTTCGAAATTATCTGTCTAGTTTCTTCTCTACGGCACTCTAGAATCTTATCTGCATAAAAAAATGCAAGAATCTGATGTGGTTCTTTTTTATGCGATCTTGATTTTGCGGTATTTTCAAGGAAATCTCAATCCACGGGCGCTAGTGTGTAGTGAACAAGTGATCAAATCGCGATCTGATCGCGAAAAAGACCGCTTTTGTGATCATAGTCATATTGAACTATACTCCCCTGAATGCGCATGCGTGTAAACAGTGGGAAAGATAACAATCTAAATTAAGATAGCGATCTATGGAAGAAAAATGAAAAACTTTCATTTGCCACAAATTTCATTTTTTTTTATAATGGTCGGACATGTGATCAAATATTTTATAACATACTTTTTAAAATGGTATCAAATATGTTTTATTAAAATTAGTTTCAATATTTCCATTTTTCTTTAAAATTTTCACTTTGTCCCAGTACATCACCTTATTAATTTGTTAGAAAAGACAGAGGGGAGGGGTAACTTCAAGGCCAAAACATGTACTAAATTCTTATGCGAATATTTGGACGGACATAGATTTGATGAAAGCAAAAATTAATTTTCTTTCTTCCATAAACATATACTGTTCAAAAAGAGAAACGCAAAACGGGTTTTTTGTGATGAGGTACGTTCCTCCGTTATGAAATAATGAGATAGAGAACGAAATCAATTCATAACCAAAGTTTTAATGAATGAATGAAATACCACAAAAGGAGATGTTTCAGACGTTAACGTCACGAGTCGACATCATCCAAACTCTCTATCTAGTGTGACCGCCATTTGAGTCCAAAACTGCTTGGCACCTTCTGTTCACTGAAGCAATCAGATTCCGGATGGAAGCTTGAGGTATGGTGGCCCACTCTTCGTTTGCACCAACTGCGGTAACGTCTGAGGCTGTGGTTGACATTGTCGCACATGTCGATCCAATCGAACCCATAGATGTTCGATCGGGTTCAAATCTGGCGATCTGGAGGGTCAGGGCAGGACTTCGATGTGTTGTCCTGTAGATAAGTTGTCGTGAGCCTTGCTGTGAGCGGTCGGGCGTTATCATGCTGGAAAATGGGGTTGGCATTCTGCATAACGGGGAGCACGTGTGGATGCAAAATTTCATCTCTGTATCTCAGCGGCGTCAGTGGTTCATTTTGCATGAGCAATATCCTTTTAACGCTGTGCGAATTCCGACCGATTTCCTTATCCATTTATACCCCTACATGCTCAGCTCGCATGCTTGGAGCGTGCAACTTGATGACCAAGTATTCACTGAGTGGAAACTTTGTTTTGTTAATTTCCAATATTTTGGGGGTCACGGTAGCCGAAATTATGCCTCATTGTCCAAATGTCACCTAATGTTCACACCACCGCGACATGTCGTTAACCATATCTACAGCCACACTTCATCACTATATTCCCCTAAATTTGCCATGTTACCGTGACTATACCCGTTTTGCTTTTCTGTTTTTGAACAGTATATTTGGGATATCATATTGTTTTAATGGTTCCATTTAACTTTGAAAAGTGTTCTTTTTTCTCTATTTATGACCTTGCGACAAATAATACCTCTCCTCCATGGAAACAATTACATAAGAAATGAGACCACGTGCGCGTTCGTGTGTGAATAATGACGGGAGATAACTAGAAACTCTCACCCTTACTGAAGGTGTAGAAATAGTTCAATATGATTGAACAACAATACCACCATATTATTATACGCAACTGGTTATTATAAATTGATCGTTTGAAACCACCATATCACTTCAAAAAACACACAAATGCGGATCTCAGTGGAACAAGACTAGGCCAATTGTGTGATGGTCTTCAGAATGATGGTCTTCAGAAAATTATTATATGAGTTAGTACAATTGTGCATTTTGTTTTTATGCCAGTACTTGATAATATGTTGGTATTTATTTATTTATTGGTGTTTAAGGTCACATATTTATGCACAATGGGTAATCGTGACCGTGACAGTTTTACGGGTGGAGGAAGCCGGAGTACCCGGAGAGAACCACCGAGCAACGACGAGCAGCTGTCAGCTCTCCAACATCGTAACTTTGAACTCTGCACCGCAGCACAGGCAGGGTTAGATTGGTTGAAGACATGCGCACCATCGACGTGCAGTACGCCTCAGTACACAGCGTCATCGTGCCCCCATGTAGGCAATCGGGGTGAAGTGTCTTGCCCAAGGACACAACGCGGTTGCCGCAGGTGGGATTCGAACTGAGGACCTCTCGGCTTGCAGCCTGCACCTCTACCAACTGAGCCACCGCGCCCCTGATATGTTAGTATCGGAAGTAATTGTATGTTGTTCGCCACTGGCCTTCTGTTCGCCGATGATGTGTTCTAAGGCAATTTTGTCTTCCGACATATGGCTTATGATCCAAACTGCCATTTCAGATTTATATAAAGATCTCTGTCGTGATACCATATCGCTGAAAGGGGTGTCGTGATAACAAAGTTAACACTGATGTCTTTCACGCATGATAACTGATGATGCCAGTGGTTATGAAAAGGAAATTTAGTTTAAATGTCAGACAGGTCAAAGCAAATATACCCCTGTGGAACTCCGAGAAGTGAAACAGTGTTTTTTTTGACTGTGGTAACGAGTCTGTTTTACTTGTAAAATAGGACCCAGTCACCAATGCTTGAGGTGGAAGTCCTTTAAAATGGGGCAAGGGTATAAACGATTGACTGAACTTGTCTTTGTCTCCATGTTGCGGGGGATGTGGTGGCTCCGTATGTAGAGGTGCAGGCTGCAAGTCGAGATGCCCTCGGTTCGAATCCCACCTGCGACAAACCGCGTTGTGTCATTGGGCAAGACACTTCACTCCATTGTTCACGTGGGGGCACGGTGGCGTTGATGTACTAAGGCGTATTGCACGTCGATGGTGCACTTGCCTTCAACCAAAGCTAATCCTGCTTGTGTGGAATTAGTATGCTGGGAAACCTGACAGTTGCGCGCATTTGCTTGGTGGTTCTCTAAGGTACTCAGACTTCCTCCCCCACCCCCACCCCGTAAAACTGTTCGACACGAGGTGACCCTGGCTGTCGAAATTGTTGTTAAACCCCAGTAAATAAATAAATAAATCTCCATGTTGCGATCACGATTATCCATTGTGAGGGGTATGTGACCATAAACACCAATAAATAAATAAATACAAAGCAAATACGGTTTCTATACTTAACACTTGTAAAAGAAAACTAGGCGACATCAAATGCTGAAGTCCATATCAATAGCTACCTTACTGAACCATGAAATAGTATTGCCGAACTCGCGTCTCGAAAAGTTGACACGTACAGAGAGGCCGTATTTGATTGTGGTGTGAACGACCTGAAAAAACATGAGTATTGAATATAATTTTGTTGAAGGGTCGAAAATAATTTTGGACTCCGCAAATAGCGCACATAAGTGACTTTGATCACAAAAGCGGACAGAGAATATTAACCGAATGACGACTGGGTCGTGACC
This sequence comes from Pictodentalium vernedei, assembly GCA_031216915.1. Classification (NCBI taxonomy): domain Eukaryota; kingdom Metazoa; phylum Mollusca; class Scaphopoda; order Dentaliida; family Dentaliidae; genus Pictodentalium; species Pictodentalium vernedei. The sequence continues at coordinate 332,910,231 of CM062292.1, forward strand.
CAGTCGCCATTCGGTCAAAATTCTCTGTCCGTCTCCCATCCAGCTGCACCGTATAGAGCCACACATCGAAAATGGAATGCGAAAATTTCGAATCTGAAATGAAATTTTCATTTGTCATGAGCGATTTTGATTTCACAAGATTTTGTTTTGGAAAATTCGACACACTGGTGTACCCATCTCGCCGGCCTTTGCTTTTCTAGTGGCAAACTCAGTAAATGATGTTGCAACGTACAGTGTGTTGAATGAAAATTTCTTCAATATCTTTTGTAGAATAGCTAACTTTTTACCCCTGGTTTCGGCCAATTTTATTGGCATTAGGCACAAAAAGTGCTCTTGAAATTCAATATTGTTTCATTTTTTGTCTATCAAATCAAAGCTCATGTCCCGTCAGGAGCACGAGTTGGGGTAGTTCCTTCCTAGCGGGTTTGTAAACTACTATTGAGGGAGACAAAATAAAAGAAACTAGGCTTCAGTAGAATATTTTCTTTCTCGTCTTCAACTTGTTGTTAGAGAAGTTTTGCTGCGTAGTGTATTTTTGGAGCACATATTTTTAGCTCACCGAAGGGAGCTCAACTTATCACTTGCCGTCCGTCGTCTGTCGTCGTCCGTCGTGAACTTTACATTATCGACTACTCCTCACAAACTACTGGATCAAATTGAACCAAATTTGGCGTGCATGTTCCCCATCATATGTCACTTCAAACTTGTACAAATAAACTTGCCACACCCACAGGGGGCACCACAAGGGGCATAACTCTGATAGCACCCATGAATTTCTTTCCAAAATTAAAAAAAAATCTTCTTCTTCAGATCCACCAGGCAGAATTATTTCCTATTTGGTATACATCATCTCTGGGGGCAGATTCAAGTTTGTACAAATCGGCCCCCTGGGTTCATATTTGGGCTCAGTATAGGAGCCCGAATTCAAACTCAGTTGCATTTCAGGCAAATTTCTTTAAAAATCTTCTTCTCCAGATCCAGCAGGCAGAATCTTTTGATATTTGGGTATGCAACATTGTGGGGTGGATCTGATTCAGGTTTGTTCAAATCGGCCCCCTGGATTCATATTTGGGCTCACTATAGAAGCTCAGATTCGAACTTAGTGCATTTCAGGCAAATTTCTTAAAAAATCTTCTTCTCCAGATCCAGCATGAAGAGTCTTTTGATATTTGGTATGCATCATTGTGGGGAATATCTGATTCAAGTTTGTTCAAATCGGCCCCCTGGGTTCATATTTGGGCTCAGTATAGGAGCTCAAATTTGAACTTAGTGCATTTCAGGCAAATTTCTTTAAAAATCTTCTTCTCAAGATCCAGCAGGCAGAATCTTTTGATATTGGGTATGCAGCATGCTTGGGGGGGGGGGGGGGGGGGGGGGGGGGCTAGGGAGGGGGGGGGGGGCTAGGGGGTGAGATTCAAGTTTGTTCAAGACAAGTCTCTGGGTTCATATTTGGGCTCACTGTGGTAGCCCGAATTATAACTTAGTTCAAAATGAGGAATTTTCTTTAAAATTCTTCTTGTTCAGATCTAGCAGTCAGAATGTTTTTAATATTTGGTATGCAGCATCCTTGGGTGGGGGGGCGGGGGGGGGGGGAGAGAGATTCAAGTTTGTTCAAGCCATGTCCCTAGGTCCATATTTGGGCTCACTGTGGGAGCCCGAATGATAACTTAGTTCGAAATGAGGAATTTTCTTTAAAAATCTTCTTCTTCAGATCTAGCAGTCAGAATGTTTTGATATTTGGTATGCAGCATCCTTAGGGGGGTGAGATTCACGTTTGTTCAAGCCATGCCCCTAGGTCCATATTTGGGCTCACTGTGGGAGCCCGAATGATAACTTAGTTCAAAATGAGGAATTTTCTTTAAAATCTTCTTCTTCAGATCTATCAGTCAGAATGTTTTAATATTTGGTATGCAGCATCCTTAGGGGGTGAGACTCAAGTTTGTTCAAGCCATGTCCCTAGGTCCATATTTGGGCTCACTGTGGGAGCTGAATTGCAACTTAGTTCGAAATGAGGAATTTTCTTAAAAATCTTCTTCTTCAGATCCAGCAGTCGGAATGTTTAGATATGTGGTGTGTAGCATCCTTAGGGGGTGAGATTCAAGTTTGTTAAAGCCAAGTCCCTGGGTCCATATTTGGGCTCCCTGTGGGAGCCCGAATTATAACTTAGTCAATATGAGGAATTTTTCTTTAAAAATCTTCTTCAGATTTAGCAGTCGGAATGTTTTGATATTTGGCATGCAGCATCCTTAGGGGGTGAGATTCAAGTTTGTTCAAGCCAAGTCCCTGGGTTCATATTTGGGCTCACTGTGGGAGCACGAATGATAACTTAGTTCAGAATGAGGAATTTTCTTTAAAAATCTTCTTCTTCAGATGCAGCAGATGAATGCTTTTGATATTTGGTATGCAGTATCCTTATGGGGGTAAGTTTCAAGTTTGTTCAAGCCATGTCCCTAGTTCCATAAAATTTGCCTCTCGTGACATCATTCCTTTGTAGTGTTGATGAACCATGTCTAACTGAATGTGACCCCAAATACTTCTTTGAACCACTTTTGCCGGTGAGCGATTAAGGCTCCTTGGGGCCTCTTGTTCTTAAAGTAACAGGAAGTTGTGACAAATTAAAATCATTGCGCGGCCATATTATTGAAATGTCCCCAGGAAAGGCATTATTTTTGCCCAATATGTTAACTTTGCGTGTACCTGCAACACTACCATTCCACAAGAAGACGCAGAGTTCCGACAGGACTGCGACTGGGTTGCGATCTTGGGAAATTCTCTGCCCGCTTGTATACCCACAACATTGTAGTACCTCTCCCGCCGAATGCGGAGCGCGAAATTATTACATCTCAGATAACATTTACGTTTGTTTTTCATGATTCGGCCCTGACTTTGAAATATTTTTTTTCTGAAATCTCAACCAACCGGTGTAAAAATATCGCGTCCATATCGCAGTCCAATCACAATCCGAGCGAGAAAGAGAAAGCGATTGCCATCACAGTACTATATGTATGCTCTCAAGCCACCAGTCAAACGGAATAAAGAACGCGGCGTTGTTTGTTGTGCATGGAACCACTCTAGCCCTCAAATAGTTAATCGTCCATTTTAGATACAGACGTTTGGAATATTTAAGTTGGTCGAAAAAGCGAACCATACATTTATGGTTCGCTTTTCCAACCTACTGAAATTTTCCAGTCGACTGAATCTAAAAAATAACACAAACATTTATTTTCTTTGAAAAGAAATGTTTCTCATTCGAGACTTGATGGTCTCACAGAACTAAATATTTTCCCATAGGCGACCATTATAACACTTATGTGTAAAAAAATATGCTCGCATCACTTTAAATTAAATATTTAAATACCTACATAAAGTACAGACCTTCACACAACTTTCTCTGGCCAGAAAACATGGGGTCATGCAACAAATAAGAGAGAAAATCCACCAGGAATTGAAGTACCGTCCTTGAACTTAGTTTTTTTCTGGGAATTCCCAACAAAAATACACAAATAGTTAACTGAATTTTAAAGACCCAGAAAATACTTAGAAAATCTCCTTTTTCTTGTGAAATATTCGGTATTGTTGTAAAAACCTAATAAAATGCTTTAACAGTTTTCTCAAGCAATAAGTTTTTTTCTAGGAGTCTTATTTTAGACTATGATGCAATATCCGAGTGCAACATTTCAAGGCAGATCACTCTAAACTAAATATTTAGTTCCGCGAGACCTGATGAGAGCGAAACTTTGATAACATTTCGAATACATGTTTGTTTACTAAATTATTATGAACTAAAACTTAGCACAGCCGCAGTTTTATGATTACGCCGCGTACTTCCACAAAATGTGGTAATATCATGATATGAGTATCAATTAAATGGAGCACAAAAGAATATATGTACATCCTTTTGAGTAAAAGAACGTCGCCTTTCATCAACGGTAGTCTGTGGGCATATACCACGAAACGTGGGTAAACAAACAGCCCACAACAGTGCAGATCTCTTTACAGAATTAGACTGGCATCCTGAGAGCATGTACATGTGAAGTACGGCCGCCGTAGACTGGTCACTATCCACGGATGGGTGATATTTCCACGGAGGCAATAATATTAGAGTCCAAACACTAATCATTACAGGTTTAATTATTAATTAAAATTTTGCTGATGATGATTTTTATTACCCGGTAAACACTTGCGTGGACATTACAGCCAACTCGTGGATTACGACCACTCCACGGCGACTGCACTGTACTGTATTTTCAAATGTTGTGTAATGATGATTTGCGAACAGGCTAACACAAAAAAAAGACTGAGGAATGAGTTATGAAATGCGCTTACCGAATTGCTTAGCTAGGTAACGATTTATTGCGACACTTTGTGGGTACTCAACTCCATCGATTTCCAGCAAAGGTAACTGCCCCAGAGGGGTCTCTGAAATGAAATGAAATCTATGTATTAGGGGAAATGTTTTCGTGAATTCACACGAATTGTCATATGTTCGAAGTTTTAATATACCCACCTCTACTGTACTGATCGTAATGCTGAACAGTGTAAGTTAATTAAATACGCGCTTTGTCAGTGGAAATGTTTTTTTTTTGTTTATTATGGTATAACGGCAGCTTCAACACATATCGTGTCGGGCAGTTTTACGGGTAGAGGAAGCCCGAGTACCCGGAGAGAACAACCGAACAGCTGCGAGCAACTGTTAGACTCTCCAACTTAATAGCTCTTCATAAGCAGAGTCAGCGGCGATTGAAGACAAGTGCACCATCGACGTCCAGTACGCCTTAGTACACAGCACCACCATGCCCCCACAGGGCAATCGGAATTGAGTATCTTGTCCAAGGACACAAGGAAGTTACCTCCTGCTAGGATCGAACCTTCGACCTTTCGGTGTTAAGACCAATGCTCTAACCATTGAGCAACCGAACGCTCGCCAGCGAAAATAATCCATTAACAGGTGTAATCAACAAGTATTTCTTCATTTTCCCAAATTTTATTGAAAAAACTTTATCAATCATAATATATATTGTTTGAAAGATCTCTATGAGATCTGTCACACAAAATATAATAGATTAAATACTTATATTAGATTGTCGGGCCCAAAAAGGTCTATAAAAGCGGGGAATTATTTCGTTATTACAGCGCGTGTTCGGAAGATCAAGGTTTTTAGTTCAACAACGAAGTTGTGTGAGCTTACGTCATGACCCGAGGCGCGTCGGCGTCGGCGTCGGCGTCGGCGTCAACACTTGTGTTAAGGTTATTGTAAGAACCCACTTTGACTTTCCGTCCTGACACTGTGCACCTCATACTGTTTCTATGGCTTACAATTACCCACCGACCCTTACCCAGTGATATTTTTTCGATTTTTAGAATGTTTTTGCAATGTTATACTTTTTTGTCAATGTGGACTTAAAAAATGTCTGACCTTGTTTTGCTGTACATGAGTGGAGGCTACCACCGGTATGCTGTGGCTTTTATATTTCATATATGTGTTAAATGCATCAATATAAGACAACATAAACCCTTGGCCGGACATTTTTCGGAGATTTTTGTCTTTTTTAATGCAATGTTGGACTTTTTTGTCAGTGTGAACTAAGAAAATATTTTTACCTGTGTTGCTATACATGGACATGACCGGACATTTTTTGCAGATTTGCAAAAAAAAAATTAGGTTTATTGCATGCCATGCGTTGGTGAGCTAATGGCGATGGACCCCCCCCCCCCCAACCCCCCCCCAACCCCCAACCCCTATTTTATTTCATATATGTGTTAAATGCATCATTATAAGACGGCATTAACCCATGTCCGGACATTTTGGCGAGATTTTGGACTTTTTTAATGCAATGTTTGACTTTTTTGTAAGTGTGGACTTTAAAAAATTCTGACCTGTTTTGCTATACATGAGTGGTGGCTACCGCCGGTATGCTGTGGCTTTTATATTTCATATATGTGTTAAATGCATCAGTATAAGATGACATTAACCCTTGCCGGGACATTTTTCGAGATTTTGGACTATTTTAATGCAATGTTAGACTTGTTTGCAATTGTGGACTTACAAAATGTCTGACCTGTTTTGCTATACATGAGTGGAGGCTACCACGGCTATGCTGTGGCTTTTATATTTCATATAGGTGTTAAATGCATCAATATTAATTAGGGCTGTCACGATTTTTTAATTTAGGAATCGATTAATCGTCGCAAATAATCGATAATAATCGATTAATCGTACCTAGATGACCCCCTCTCCCTCTCTCTGAAGTCGATAAAAAATAAAGTTCAAGTCAGTTGACCTACCTCCGGTAAACAACGAAGACGATCCTCTTTTAGGTACATTCAAAGCTTTGATGTTCTGAACTTTTGAACCGTCAGTGTAATAATCAAGACCAGTCGGCAGTTGCGAACTTCGCAACTGCCGACCGGTCTTGATTATTACACTGACGGTTCAAAAGTTCAGAACATCAAAGCTTTGATGAATGTACCTGAAAGACAAATGCTTCAAACGGCTTCTTGGGGTTTAACGTCGATGTTCTTAACTCTTTACCTTTAGAAACAATAGTTTTTTCATCAAATTTTCTTTTAATTGTTAAACGTCTAAAGCGGGATACAATTTACCGATTATTCTACAACGAAAAATACTAATCGATTTCGCCGTGACCGATCAACAATCGACTAATCATGACAGTCCTAATATAAATCAACATTACCCTTGACCGGACATTTTTTCCAGCTTTTGAAGTTTTTTAATGTGATGTTAGACTCTTTTCTAAATGTGGACTTATAAAAAATCTGACCTGTTATATTATATATGTACATGAGTGGAGGCCACCACCGGTATACTGTGGCTTTTATATTTATACCCCCACTTTCGAAGAAAATGGGGGTATACTGGATTACATGTGTCCGTGCGTCCGTCCGTTCGTGCGTCCGTCCGTGCGTGCGTGCGTCCGTCCGTCCGCGCGTCCGTCCGTCCGTCCGTCTGTGCGTCCATGTGTGAGTCCGTCCGAGACTATTCATAACTTAAGTAAATTATTATTTTTTATAATATTTGTTGGTCATAGGTATGCCCGCACTAGTTATTTTTTTTTCATTTTTTTTTTTTTCATTACTGGTTCACTTCGAAATTGTGTCAGTCCGAGCCAAATTTTGTCTGTTCAGCCTATATCTCGGGTATCGAATATTCTATTGCAATGAAATTTGCCATGAACACTGCTTATGGTATAGGCTTTAAAAAAGGATTCACCGATATTTCTCACATTCTCCTTTTTAGAGTTATCCCCCTTTTTTGACTTAGAAATTGTAGGAAATAGACATTATTTGTCTGTTCAGCCTGTATCTCAGGTATGGGTTGGCGGATTTCAGTGAAATATGGCATGCAGTTTGCCTATGACAAAGGCTTCTGCCTCATGGCATAAAACTTCCAAACACCAAACAATTTACCATACCTTTTGACTTAGAAATTGTTGAAAACTTTCGAAGAAAATGGAAGTATAATGGATTGAGTCCATCCATCTGTGCATCCGTCCATCAGTCCGTACAAGAATATTCATAAATAATATTTGTTGGTCATAGGTATGCCCACACTAGGCGGTACACCGCGTGTGGGTATGCTCCCGACGAAAGACCAGCTCTTGTTCATATTTGTGTTAAATGCATCAATATAAATCAACATTAACCCTTGACCGGACATTTTTTGCAGATTTGTAATAAGCCTAGGTTTATTGCATGCCATACGTTTGTGAAATAATGGGGATGGACACCCCCTCCCCCCTTGTTTTTTATTCAGTTAAAAGGAGTTTACTCAATAATCTACCTGGTATTGGAAAATTAAATTTATATTGAAGCTATTGTAATGGAGTTGCTGTTATATGCAATTAACGTGGTTTCTCAGTGAAGGAGTATCCATTAAACTGAAGTTTTCTATTCTATGCTGGGAATAGAGGTTTGGGGACAATGAGTAATCCAGCATTATTCTTTCTTATTTGATTTATGTCAGCAAACCGAACCCTTTCGACTATAGGTACATAATTTTTTCAAAGCTTCTGTTGGAATGTTTATCGTACCCATCTTAATTAACCCAAACTGTTTATTCCACTGACGTATTCTGTGGCGATTATCTCTATCAGAATACTAATATGATGCTGATGAGAATATAGTAGGTCAAAGCCCTTATTAACCCTTTGAACCCTGATGGTATCCCCCATGTCAGTTCAATGACAGCAATTGGAAGAGTTCACATTCTTTATTTGGGTGAAGATCAATAAATATTTTCAACGTGCAGCCTTTGGGCTTCACGTTGAAAATATTGATTGATCTAAAGTACATATTGACGGATTGACGGAGCAGCCATTCTACTTAATGGGGGGGGGGGGGGGGGGGGGGTGGCGTTGCGGTATCCATTTCTCGTTAGATCGCCGAAGTTAAGCAACGTCGAGCCCGGTTAATCATTGGATGGGTGACCGTCTGAGCGATCAATTCGGACTCCCGCGTTGTGTCCCTGGGCAAGGCACTTAACCCCGATTGTCCACATGGGGGCACGGTGACGCCGTGTTCTAAGGCGTACTGCACGTCGATGGTACGCATGTCTTCAACCAATCTAACCCTGCCTGTGCTGCAGTGCGGAGTTACGATGTTGGGGAGCTGGTAGCAGCTACTCGTCGTTGCTGGGTGGTTCTCTCCGGGTACTCCGGCTTCCTCCACCCGTAAAACTGTCACGGTCATGATTAACCATCATGCATAAGTATATGACCTTAAACACCAATAAATAAATAAATAAATAAATAAATAAATAAATATTCTACTTAATGAAGACAAGACTATGCATAAGTATATGACCTTAAACACCAATAAATAAATATTCTACTTAATGAAGACATGACGTGTGATGCTCATGGACCGAAAATCGAATCTTTCGGATCCAAAGGCTTATGCCTTCATACGACGTAAAGGAATTTACCTGTCTCATTGATTTGCGTAATCCCTTCTGAAATGGCTGGTTGAAAGAACTTTCGTATGATGTAAGCAAAAAACATTTTGGTAGTTATTTCAAGGTTATTACATTGTTAGCCGAGATATCAGCCCGTAGAAACTGTATATCAGTCAGAGGCCGAAGGTCTGGCTGCAAGACGACCATGATCGAATACTAGATAAGACAGAGTTTTTAAAGCCATCAGGAGCGAAAAGTTCTCCACCAATCCAGCCTTCACAGCAGTTGGACTAAAAGATGGTGTTTATTGTGCACGTTTGTCTTCACAGTAACGAACAATAATAAATATTTTGGGGGTTCAATCCAATGAAAAGGGAAGAAAACATATTTGCTGTTTTAAAAAAAAGATGTTACTAATCGTCGCATCGGAATAACAAAATTCAGTGCTACTTACTGGGTTTATATTTTGGCCAATCTTGAAATTCAATCCTGATATCTTCGTATTCAACATCAGCAGCAACAAATATAAGCCGTGAAAGTTCAGCTCTTGCTCGCATATTGAAGTACGTAAGCTTGTATCGCGGCATCTCGGAGTTTAGTATCGAACGAAATCAAAAATGCGATATATTCCAACTCCAGTCGGTGAGTTTAGAGAAGATAGTGCGCACCTTGACTAGAAATGTTCGAAGCTTTCAAGCTGGCGAGTGACCTTTGAGTTAATCCGTTTGTGTGATCACGGGTCAAGATAAGTTAATGAGGTAACATGAATTATAAATAAACTATCGATGGCGCGAGTTATCATAAATAAACAAGAAACTACTTCGTGTCTCATCATATTATATGACCGGCGTGCCAACCGTTACTTATTCCCAGTTCCTTATTCTACATTCGTTACCAACCAATTTTATCGGTTGATAACAAATGTAGGGGCGCGGTGGATCAGTAGGTAGAGATGCAGGCTGCAAGCCGAGAGGTCCTCGGTCGAATCCCACCTGCGGCAATCGCGTTGTGTCTTTGGGCAAGACACTTCACCCCATTGCCCACGTGGGGGAGTTGAATCCAAAACTTGAACCCTTCAGCTAACGAAACGGCTGCATCCGCCCGCGTAATTTACAATTTCACCAGTAGAAATATTTTTTTTAATCCTTTACCCAACGCAGACGATATCAAAATTTATTATTTTGAATATAACTTTTTTTAATTTTTCGAAAAATTTCAACAAAACCATATCATGTGACCCCTCATTGGAACGAGCTCAATGAGCTCGTTCCAATGAGGGGTCACATGATATGGTTTTGTTGAAATATTTTGAAAAATTAATTTTTTTCAACTACTTCATTTGCATATTACGCGGACGGATGCCGCCGATTCGTTAGGTAAAGGGTTAAAATATTAACAAAGCAATATAATCCAACTCCACATTGGAACGAGCTCATTGAGCTTGTTCACACGATGGGGCACATGAGATGGTTTTGAAAGTCTGAAATAAATGATCAGTTTGAGTTCGTATGCAATATAATCCAACTCCACATTGGAACGAGCTCATTGAGCTTGTTCACACGATGGGGCACATGAGGTGGTTTTGAAAGTCTGAAATAAATAATCAGTTTGAGTTCGTATGCATTGGGTAAATGATTGAGGTTCTTTTATCCTCAACATAACATGGGCGTTTCGTTTTTTTCAATTTGCTGAAGCGATAATTATGTAATCTGCTCTATTTGCAGTTTCGATACGGCGTGATATTCCAAAGTTGAGCCGAGTTGTGAATAAACACATATATTCACTTGACACAGACCTATGTGCTAAGGTCTTACGAATCTTCGAAACTCGTTTCGATTCTAAATCCTCCAGACGATTCGATTCGAGTTGTGCTGATTCGGATTTTTTTCTAATAACCCCGATCTTAACAAAACAAGATCAAACATTACCATGTGACTTCATGGCTTGACACTCCAGTATTTTACGCATTCACAGTGTTCATACAAACATGTCATAGCATGAGTGTGTTAAAAATCCTTAAGCTTTGGACCCTCGTGGTATATTCTATTTCAGTTCCGAGCTGTCAGCTGTTAGAGTCTATATTCGTTATCTGAGGGAACGTCAGTCAATATTTTCAAATCTTGATTGATCTACCACACAATTTCACTGAGCAACTTACACTTTATGAATTCAATTCGTATCACGACCCTGGACCGGAAAAGCAATGTTTCGTGTTCAAAGGGTAAATAACCGTGTTGTTCTTCATTAATTATACCCTTCTTCGCCTTTGTGTCTTGAGAAGTTCCAAGCCTACAGGCCACCCGTCACATTCCGTAAGTTAATTGACGCTATTGTGGCTGTTTATTTGTCAAACGTTTTGGTATTGCAAGTGTTACACCCCAATAAACAAACAAATACTGTCATCATAGGTTCGGCCAATTGAAAAAACATTTCGTGTGTTGATTCACAGAAAATTAATGTTTATGATATTTTTAGATTCAATCAGATGGAATATTTCAGTTGGTCGGGAAAAGCGTACCGTTCAGGTTCGCTTTTCTGACCAACTGACATATTCCATCTGACTAAATCAAAAAACAGATTTTGGAACATTTTTTAAGGGCCTAGCTGCTTCCAGGCCATAACAGCGTTAGATTCGATTAAGAATTTACTTGATGGCTTGAGAGCTTGCGAAGCTCTTCACAACAGCCTTCCATGAATTAATTTCATAGACTGGAATCAGCAATGAAGACAAAACGAGAGGAATTCGCTTGCACTTTCCACACAGGGGGCGCCTTGGCTCAGTGGTTAGAGTATTGAACTTAGACCAAAAGGTCCATGGTTCGATCCGGACCAGGGGTAAGACACTTCATTCTGATGCCCACGTTGTCGCGCGGTGACGTTGTGTGCTAAGGCGTAATGCAAGTCGATATTCAACTTGTGATTGTTAGTTTGTTCAGAGTTAGTACGTTGGGGGTCCGACAGTTGCTCGCCTCAGCTCGGTGGTTCTCTTCGGGGTACTCCGACTTCCACCACTCTTATTAAAACTCTCGACACGATGTGACTCCGGCTCTTAAAAGTGCCGTTAAACCCACAATACACAAACACACTTTCCACACAGTCCCGCAATGTCTTTATATATTGTGTTATTATTGTTTACCCTACTGTTCTTAGGTGCAGATACCCTTTCTTCCCAGTTAGGTATACGGAAAGGAGTTTGCAGTCATCGAAATGAGCCACACCAATCGGCAATGTCATGTTAGACTAACACGGTTTCTATTGGGATATTGTCGGGAACGCGGTGGCCCAGCGGTTACGGCATTGGACTTCCAACCGCAGGGTTAACTGCATTGTGTCCGTGGGCAAGGCACTTAAGTCCAATTGCCCACCTTGGGGGGGGGGGGGTGCCTGGTAGCGTTGTGTGCGAAGACGTACTGCACGTCGATGGTGCACCTGTCTTCAGCCATTGCTAACCCTGCTTGTGTGGGGTTAGTACGTTGGGGCGTCTGACAATTGCTCGTCGTTGCTCGGTGGTTCTCTCCGGGTACTCCGGGTACCTCCACCCGTCAAACTGTCCGACGCGGGGTGACCCTGGCTGTCGAAAATGTTAAACTCCAGTAAATAAATAAATAAATAAATAAATGAATAAATAAATAAATAAATAAATAAATAAATAAATAAATAAATAAATAAATAAATAAATAAATTGGGATAGCTAATTTCGATGCCTGATCTCACTCGCATGTCGCCAAACGTAACAACTACCTAGTTTTATGTATATGCGGAGTGCCTTTAAACCTTCTGGATGCTACATTAAGCTAGATATCTTGGGCCCCGTGAGAACCCCAGGAAATGGAGCATTGTCTGTTTCCTGGGATAATCAAGTTCTGCTCCACTGGTATAATAGGACCCGGAACCAACGCCAAGGTGGACATCCTCTGAAGTGGGCAGAATAGGTATAAACGATTGGCTAAATTTGACTCCATCCCTATGTTGCGGTTATGAAGTTGCTAAACATCCCTGAAAGTGACCTTAAACAACAATAAATAGATAAATAAGATATCTTGGGCAGGGGTGCTTTCCACTAAACTATATAGGACCTGGAGCTATGTGTTCTAAACGAAGTCTGTCGATGAGGAGTAATGTGACTGTCCTCGACACAACGTAGAATATCACCTAGAAACTAGAATTCCATATCACAATCGAAGTAAAACTTTGTGTCCAACTGTTCTCTTAAGTTTACCCATAAAACCTTGGATTAATTGTTACGTTAATTATTTCCTTTTTATTACTTTCCAAAGTGTGATTTACTGGGATTTCCGGGTTTGATTATAAACAATAACATCACAAGTGAATTATACAATCAACAAATTGTATCATGTATCCGTGCGCGAAAACGAAGACGCTTTGCCATGGATATAATGTGGATTTAATTGTTTTTTGTTTTTTTAACCCTTTACCTAATATGAAAACCAGACGACACTTTCAAAAAAATTATTATAGCTGTTATTTTCATTTTTTGTCTCAACAACATAGGTTATGACCCCGACGAGCTCGTTCCAATGAGGGGTCATAACCTATGTTTTAGAGACAAAAAATGAAAACATAATGAACATTAATTGGCGATTTTTGAGAATAGCGCTGGCCGGCTTTGGCCGTTACATTAGGTAAAGTGTTAATTAATATAATTATCGTTAATAATGAAAAGTAATAAACAGAGTAATCGCTTGACTGGACTGGCTACATGTAATAATTCATACGAGGCGAGCGACTATATTGTAAAACACTCGTGCGCATTCGCGCACTCATGTTTGTACAACGTCCCTCACCTCTCATGAATTATTTCACGTAACCAGTCCAATCAAGCGATTACCCTCTATTTCATGTACACAGTTGCAGATTACTTATCAGTGTTTCTTTATCATTACTGGCTGACCCTACGAGCAGTCAACAAGGACGTAAAACATTGCCAAGGTAAATGCAGCCAACTGGCTGAGTTCTCAAGCAAGAAAACATTAAGTGGCGACTGTTTTAAAGCAATTTTAATGTTTCAGTCTGTGGATGTATGAAGACTTAACATTTTGAAACCGAAGGTCGCTTTTCCAGAAGGAACGCGATACGTCATAATTTCATTAAATAGGATTGCTGTCAAGTGAATACGCGGGGTAGACTAATTAATATTTTCAACGTGCAGCCTTTAGGCTGCACTTTGAAAATATTAAATGGTCTACCCCCAAATAATGAATCTCGACGCTTTCAATTTATACCATTGAACTGACATGGAAGATATTAAAGGGGTTCAGAGGGTTATGGGTTAAACTCCCCCTACGCACAGAATTTACCCGCTATTACCACATAATTAGAATATGGCCGCAGGTGATGTTCATGTGATGTAGATCGATTAAAGATCTTCTATAATAACCCGTGTTTAATTAGTATATGGTCTATAGTTGTCAAAAATGTGGAATCAAGCTTTGTGAATAAATATTGAAACTTCATGAATAAACATTCACGAAAACAAATATTTTGAAGGCACCACGACTTAAAAATAAATAAAAAATGATAGTGTTTATAATGTCGCAGGACGCTATTGATCGCGTTTCACACATAATAAATACTCAACACTTCAACATAAACATTCAGAATGCCAAATCCCTCTTTTTCCAAATACGCGTGCTGCAGGCAGAAAACATTTTTATAAAACACTTTAACACTTTACCTAACATGAAAAGCAGACGACACATGCAAAAAGATTCTTGAATAACTAATTTTTTTAATTTTTTGTCTCAAAAACATAGGTTATGACCCCTCGTTGGAACGAGCTTGAGACAAAAAATGAAAAAATAATGAAAATTAATTGCCGATTTTTGAGAATATCACTGGCCGGTTTGGGCCGTTACGTTGGGTAAAGGGTTAAACAATCGAAGTACAATGTCCATCAATTTTCCCACACATGTGCATGTTGGAACTATGGCGACAAATTTAAACAAGAACACGTTTTGTTCAAGCACAAGTGTGCGAAAAAATGCCCATAACACACTCTTATTTTGTGCAAATGTCATGCAATTTCTTTGTATTAGAACTTATACAAGAATCATTCTGTAAACAAACTCGAATCTCTCTCACTAAAAGAGATGAATACCACATCTCAAAGCATTGCGACTGGTGCTTTACAAAAAATATTTTAAAATAATTTCAAGTTTTTTGCACAGGGTTCCAAACTATGGCGAGTTAACTTCATTCGAAAACACTTGAAAGCCCGACTACCACCCCCCCCCCCCAAACTCCCCCTCAAAGGAACAGCTTTTGTGGGTCGAATCGTCCCGGTACGTAACTCGACTGGGGACAAAACGCCTGTGCCGAAGTGGTTTGGAGAGGAAATGCCCCGATACCATCTCCAAGTACTGTCAGTGGTGGTTCCCGAAAATTCTTTTTAAAGAATTACAAACTTATTGGACAAGAAGGGGAGGCTACACTTTGGGGGTTAAGATCTCTATGCGGAAAAAAACTACCTGACATCGCTCATTGAGAATTGGGGGAAAATATTCACGCAGACATCACTCTCATCTAATATAATCGAGGATGGATGTATCATAACAAAAATCGTTTTAAAAAAGGACTAATGTTGAAAAACGTAATTTGAAATTTGAGAACATACCAAGTTGAATTTTTGGTCTGCTGGCCGAGTTATTGCATCAAATAGATTGATTTTATCTGTATTTGTATCTGTACTTCTTCGGAATACTGCATTTTTTACGAGAGATTCTTGACTTTCTAAAAGGAACCAATCCAAGTGACACCGCGTTTCCTTCTAAAATGTCGATGGGATTTCTTGACGGAATGTATTGCAGACACGGTTGCAAAATACTGAAAGTACGCCATAAAATCGGAAATGTTTATGCCAGCTTATACTGCTTCTGCAATAGAGAAACAGTTTATGGAAAAGGAAAATAATAGCAAAGAAAACGAGAAGTAATAACGAATTCCTCATATTAATGGATCCAGTATATATATTTATCATATGACACGTCTGTTTTGTTCAATTTAAAACATTTGATATTTGCTTTCATATAAATCAGTGATAAATAAAGCCCTCCGTCGATTTCATTGGTCAATTTCAAAACTAGGCAATTTGATTGGCTGAACAAAATACAACTGGGCCATATTTTCATAATTTGCATAATTGGGGTTGAAAGATTTCATTGGTCAATTTCAAATATGGACAGCTTGATTGGCTGAACAAAATACAACTGGGTCACATTTGCATAATTTGAGTAGGGAGAATTTACATTATCTGTCCTATTTAGGTTGGGTTATATTGCATTAACCCTTTAACTAACATAACGACCAAAACCGGCCAGTGCTATATATGAAAATTTTTAAATTTTTTTCTTCCAAAACATAGGTTATGACCCCTCATTGGAACGAGCGCATAGCGCTCGTTCCAATGAGGGGTCATCACCTATGTTTTGGAAGCAAAAAATGAAATTATTTAGTCAATATGATGGTGTTTTTTCCAAGTGTCGTCTGCAACACACGTTAGGTAAAGGATTAAAAAAGTCATACTAAGTCGTTAATTTGTGCATATGTGTGTCATATGATAAATAGAATATGAAATAAGTATTTTTAGGCTTTCCCAAACTCAGTTTGGGAAAGACTATTGTTATTCTTCTTTTTCAAAATTTTTCTTCTCTATTTTTTTTTTTTCCTCCCTGAATTTTGTCTGTTGAACTGCTCGAAAACAAGCTGTACGATTTTAACCATTTTTTTCAGAATTTGGTAAGTTTAGGTGACGATTTACTCCATTTTTAATTTTCTTGAGCTCTAAATATTTTCTATAGCTGCTTGCAGCAGGCAAAGTATGACAAATTTTGTTCTATATGTTATTATTAAAAGTTTAACCCTTGGCAGATTTGAGACTTCCCATAAGGGTACTGTCGGAATATTTGTTATTTTCGTCAACTTCAAGAGCAATTTTTTCTAATTACAAGGTAGTTGTAATAATTATTTTGGTATGGCTAGATGCAACAATGATTGTGGAAGAAAGTTACTGTTTACTTCTTAATCTCAGATTTAACCCTCTAGCACAATGAGGCCGAGAATAAGAGCACCGTTTGAAAATGCCAAAATTAGCCATTTTTGGTTGCCTTTTCTATCATTTTGGAAAGGGTTAATTTCAAACACTTTTCATGTACGTATTCACAATTGACGATCGAGCATATTTGCTGTTGTTAGTTTGGTTGTAAAGTTTAACCCTATCCCATCCTGGTTGCAGAAAAGTAGGTACCGTCCAAACAAATTCCAATTTTTTCAGAATTTGGTAAATTTAGGTGGCGATTTACTCCATTTTTAATTGCTTGAGCTCTGAATGTTTTCTATAGCTGCTTGCAGCAGTCAAAGTATTACAAATTTTGTTCTATATGTTATTATGAAAAGTTTAACCCTTGGCAGATTTGAGACTTCCCATAAGGGTACTGTCAGAATATTTGTTATTTTCGCCAACGTTTACATGCACTTTCTCAGCACTGGAGCCATATTAGTAGTATAACTCGTATGTTTGAGGTCCATTCTGGATGACCTCGGTGGATGACCTCGGAAGTGACGTCATGTCACGTGACCTAGTGACTCCATGTTGTGTTGTCATGGTAACCCGCGAGCGGCCATGTTGTGACGTCATCTCCATAGTGATACGTGGTGTGAGTGCGCATGCGCAGCGCGTGTTGTTAGGGTGATACGTGTTTCCGTCGTCCATTTTGTCTACTGGAGGCCGCCATCTTGGTTTCTATGATAGCACGTGATTGCTATGTTACCTAAGGCCTACAATAGGACAGGGGTATGTTCGGAGGGTATGTTCGATTGAATCGGAGTATTTTCTGGAACGACTTTCCTGGATAATTACCACAAACAACCCGACAATCCTTCCAAATCACCAAAATCCACCCAAAATCACCGAAATTGACTTTATTTCCCCATTTTATAGGCTTAGCACGTAGTGCTATAGTACTAAGGGGTACAAGGGGGTGCATTCGATTGAACAGGAGTAATGTTCTGGATTAGAATTCTCCCAGAATCCCTTTTTTGATCCCTATCCCATGACGTTTTTCCCTATTAAGAATAGCACGTAGTGCTATAGGGCAAATTTACCCAGAATTCTCTGCTTCTATCTATGTATGCAATAGTTATCGTCTATCTGACCCTGTTCCTTTGTTCTAGAGTATACTCCAGTAGCGTAGAAGAGCCTATCAACTGGAACAGTATACCTTATTATTGCTATATTTAGCAATTTCTAGTCTATTCTTGTTAGTTCTGACCCTATTCCAAGTACTCTTGTTGTTTCATTTATGTAACTAACCAA
This sequence comes from Pictodentalium vernedei, assembly GCA_031216915.1. Lineage (NCBI taxonomy): Eukaryota > Metazoa > Mollusca > Scaphopoda > Dentaliida > Dentaliidae > Pictodentalium > Pictodentalium vernedei. Next base: position 332,928,476 of record CM062292.1, read on the forward strand.
TCAGATTGCTTGATTTCCCATAACCTGTATGCAGAGTTATCTCCCTTCTGTATAATAAAAGCCTATATCCAATGGCCATATCCCATGGAATCCCATTTTTTGCAAAACACCTGTAGCTATGGAATCCCTTTTTTGTCGTATGAGGCCATGAGGGCTATGTAAAAGCCCTCAATGAGTCCTCATTTATTATCCCTCATAGCCTCAGTGAATTTTGAGGTTATGAGAACCATTAAAAATCCCTCAATGAGGTATAATTTACTACGACTCTTAGCCTCATTTCAGTATTTGAGGATACCTATGGCGTGGTATTGTATTATTCAAGGATACCTATCGAGGATATCTTTAGAAGAATCCCTTTTTTGTCGTATGAGGCCATGAGGGCTATGTAAAAACCCTCAATGAGTCCTCATTTATTATCCCTCATAGCCTCATTGAATTTTGAGGTTATGAGGACCATTAAAAATCCCTCAATGAGGTATAATTTACTACGACTCTTAGCCTAATTTCAGTATTTGAGGATACCTATGGCGTGGTATTGTATTATTCGAGGATACCTATCGAGGATATCTTTAGGAGAATCCCTTTTTTGTCGTATGAGGCCATGAGGGCTATGTAAAAACCCTCACTGAGTCCTCATTTATTATCCCTCATAGCCTCATTGAATTTTGAGGTTATGAGGACCATTAAAAATTCCTCAATGAGGTATAATTTACTACGACTCTTAGCCTAATTTCAGTATATGAGGATACCTATGGCGTGGTATTGTATTATTCGAGGATACCTATCGAGGATATCTTTAGGAGAATCCCTTTTTGTCGTATGAGGCCATGAGGGCTATGTAAAAACCCTCAATGAGTCCTCATTTATTATCCCTCATAGCCTCATTGAATTTTGAGGTTATGAGGACCATTAAAAATCCCTCAATGAGGTGTAATTTACAACGACTCTTATACTCATTTCAGTATTTGAGGATACCTATGGCCTGGTATTGTATTATTTGAGGATACCTATTGAGGATACCTATCGAGGATACCTTTTGGAGAATCCCTTTTGTGTCGCATTAGGCTATGTAAAAGCCCTCAATGGGTCTAATGTAGTCTTACCAACCGCTTCCATCTTGTCGCCAAAGCTCCAAAGCCATTACAGGTCTATGGCCTATCTGTCCTATCATTAGCTTCTACAGCAGTCTTGTTCCATTGTGGCCTTGTACCAGTACTATTGGCTTCTGTTATTCTGCCCCATATCTCATCCATTACTTCCTAGCTATACCTATCTCAGTCTCGACTATAACATTGATCAAGGTTGAATCAGATTTCCCCTGTATACATATAAGGCATTCCGTTATTGAGATTCCTAGCCGAGTCCGTAAAATTTGGATTCCGTGTTTTAACATCAACACTCGAGGGTATGGAAAAGGATTAATAACCCCCAATTCAACAATGACTACAAGACTCTGAATAGAGACAACCAACCACTACAAAACAATTAAGTACAGATCCAACAGAACCAATTGTGAACAAAACAAAGTGAAAGAATGTAAACTAGTCGGATTGATCGAACGAGTTGGAAAGACTGAACAGGTCTGATCGAATGAAGTGAACTGACCATAAAAAGTGAACAAAGATCCAACACAACCAAGATCGAAGTGAACATAACAAAGTGAGCAGAGTATTGAACTACAACCCCAAATATAACCCAATGTTAACCCTTTGAACTGTTTGAATGGACTTTATGTAATTAAAACCCCTTTGAACTATTTGAATGAATCAATTTTGCTGTTATATATTTTATTCAAAGTTTTAACCTTCACCCAGTTTTCGAGGCCTTGAATTTAAGTGCCCTAAAATTCTTCATAAAATTGGCTAATTTGGAGTTCACTTTACTTCCATTTCCAAAGGAATATCGAAAAATGATTTACATGTTCGTATTTACAATTGCTTACCGAGCATATTTGCTGTTGGAAGTTTGGTTGTAGAGCTTAACCCTATGCTCCTTCTGTTTGCATAAAGATAGGTGCAGTAAAAAAAACTCTCGTTTTCAGAATTTGGTAAGTTTAAGTGACGATTTACTCCATTCCTAATTGATTGATCGCTGAACATTTTCTATGGCTGTATGCAGCAGTCATAGTTTGACAACTTTTGTTTTATATGTCATTATTACAAGTTTAACCGTTGGCAGATTCGAGACTGCCCATATGGGTATGGTCGGAATAATTTTAATTTTCATAAAATCACTGAATATTGATAAGCGTGCAGTAGTAGTTTGGAATAGAATATCCGAAAAAGCTTTCGAAATTCGGATTCACAGTTCAATTCCAAGAATATTTTCTGTTATAAGGTTGCTGTAAAGTTTAACGCAATCCCTGTCTCAGATGCATAATTGTAGATGCCGTCGAACAAAAACTCATTTTTTCAGAATTTCGTAGGTTTAAGTGACAATTTACTCCATTCCCAATTCATTGAGCGCTGAATGTTTTCAATGCCTGCATGCAGCAAGCATAGCATGTCAACTTCTGTTTTATACGTCATTATCAAAAGTTTTACCCTTAGCATATTTAGGAGTTCCCATGTGGGTATAGTCGGAATAATTGCTATTTTCGTAAAATCAATCCCTGAATATATTGGTAACCGTGCAGTGGCCTTTCGGTGGTGCTACATGAAGCTGCAAATAGTTAAGGCTGAAAAGTTCATCAAATAGACAAATATATACCTAACTCAGCCGGTGGCAGGTAAATAATGAATGGAAAAGTCGTTGAATTGGGAATAAAGTAGGGACGAATCGTGCCCTCGGTTTCCACCTGATCCACGGTATTTCCACGCGGTCTCGGCTCTTGACAAATATACTAAACTGCGGGCAGGGGCAGCAGGAAACATTCTGAGAATTTCAAATTGCTGCCTTGCATAATCGGGACATAATTGGAATATATCCGACATTGTATCTGTCGGATATATTCCAATTATGTCCCGATCACTTCACCCCGACTGTCCGTATGGGGGCACCATGATGCCGTGTACTAAGGCATACTGCACGTCGATGGTGCGCATGTCTTCAACCAATTATAACCCTGCCTATGCTACAGTGCGGAGGCACTATGTTGGGGAGCTGGCAGCTGCTCGCCATTGCTCGGTGGTTCTCTCTGAGTACTCCGGCTTCCTCCACCCATACAACTGTCACCGACATAATATGACCTTGGCTGTTAATGTGTCATTAAAACCTAATAAATAAATAAATAAATCCAGTACCAGTTTTGCTCGTACAAATATTAGTGCTGTCAGACAAAATTCATTTTCTGATTAATTTCGTTATTTTCTGTAATCGCCTTCCCTGAGTAAGATTGGTATATCTTTTCAATCTCAGATTTAACCCCCAAGCACAATGAGAATGAGAATAAGTGTACCATTTGGAAATACCCAAATTATCCAACTTTGGTTACTCTCTACTATCATTTTGGAATGGGTTAATTTGAGACACTTTGCTTTGCTATATGCAGAGATGTTTAATCAATAAATCCGGCTTTAGTTATGTTCTGGGACTTAATGAAACATGTGCTTTGGCCACTTAAAAATAGCACTGTCTCCAAAAAATGACTTTGAGTGAATACTCACTTGTCCAAAAACAAAAAGGAAAGAGCTCTTTGAGCTTTCCAAAACTGCTTTCAAAAATCAATGGGGAACAGATTTTGTGTTATATGTTTTGGTGTTCCGTGTTATGCAACACCAGTTTGGCCGTACAAATATGAATACCGCCAGGAAAGAAAGCACATTTTCTCAGTGGTAGACTGTTTGACCTCTGTGATAGAGGTCCGGAGTTTGATCCCTATCTGGGACGAACCACGTAATATCCTTGGGCAAGGCAGTTTATCCCGGTTGCCAACATGGGGGCACGATGATGCCATGTACTAAGGCGTACTGCATGTCAATGGTGCACATGTTTTCAACCGCTGGTACCCTGCTTCAGCGGAGCTTGAACATAATTAGAATGTTGAGCTGACAGTTGCTCGTCGATGCTCGGTGGTTCTCTCTGAGTCCTCCGACTTCCCCCACCCGTAAAACTGTCACGGTCACGATTAGCCATTGTGGATAAGTATGTGACCGTAAACACCAATAAATAAATACCGCCAGGGAGACCCTCTGTGAAATCCTTCTGTCAATAAATAGCAAAGTAGTAATGTAATGCAAGAAATATTAAGCTGTTCAACATCCCTTTAATGAACTCATTTTGACTTGAACTGTACCCATCACTGTGTATACCAGCTCTCTAGATGGTTTAAACCATATCAAATAAACAACTAATTTGTGTGTGACAGTAACTCATATTACATGTATTTCATTGTATCTGAAACAGATATGTTGGAAAAATTGTGAAATCATGGAGTAGGAAGCTTACCATCGTTTGTTGACAAATCCCACACATTCGCAAACAGACAGAATGATAGAGAATAAATTAATTATTGATATTTAAGGTCACTTTCATCATCTACAGCTATATCATGGCCATAATATAGGTATTTATTCAAGTCCAGGTATTCATTGCATAGGCGTACAGGGCTATTTTTCAGGGGGGGGGGGGGGGGCGATGAACCCTTTTAGCCCGAAAATGTTGAATCTCAGGAGGAAATGCCAAATGTGGGTATGGGAGGGAGGGGGGAGGTCTCCCTCCCATTGATTACCTGGAGAGAACCACCGAGCAATGGCAAGCGACTCAGACTCCTCAGCATACTAACTCCACAAAAGCAGGGTTAGCATTGGTTGAAGACAAGTGCACCCTCAAAGTACCCTTACTACACATCGCCATCATGCCCCCCCCCCCCCCCCCCCCCCACGTGGGAAATTAAATTGGGATGAAGTGTCTTGCTCAAGGACACAATGTGGTTGCCACAGGCGTGATTCGAACCGAGGACTTCTTGGATTGCAACAATCATCTCTACCTTCTGAGCCACCGTGCTCCCTTAAATTGCAGTAATAGAACTCTTTATATGTACTTGTGTGATTATAAATCAATAATATTAACGTGGGTATGGTTCCACTGAATCAACATGTACAGTATAATGGTCAGTTTACTTGCAAATTCTAAGTGATGAGATAGGAAAACAACATTTTGTGTGGAACACCAAAATGTTTTGTGGTCATTTCTGGCAACTCAATGGCCGAAATATTCTGGCATATTGGCTGAAAAATCGGCTCCTTCCTGACTCAGGGGTGGGTTGGGGCACAGTCCTTCATGAAACTCCGGCACGTACGCCCATAATTCATAGTTTTTCCACAGCAGAAAGGACATGGCTTGTTTTGCTTTCTATGAAGATATTCTGTAATTATTGAAGAGCAAATTTTGTGTTAAATGTTTTGGTGTCCTGCTGTATCTCAAATATCTGTTTTGGCTGCATAAAAACTAGTAGCATCACAAAAACTTTGATTTCCACTAAATTTTCTGTTTTCAAAACTGATCGATAGTTTTGTGTACAATACAGTTTGCCTTTTCACATTAAAAAGTTGGGAAAGCCCGTAATTTGTCCAACAAATTACAATTCTCTTGTTCTCATATGATATTTATGAAACTCGTCCGAATTTTCCGTTTGGGGCTCTCCAGAGGCTCGCCCAAATGGAAATTTCTCAGATTCGTTTCATAAATATCATATGAGAAAAACACTCATTTCATATCCTTTATATACGGTTCCATTTTTGGGGGGCTTTTCAAGTCAATTGAATCGGCCTGGGAATTTACTACTGCATGATCTGGGACAATTATTGTCCCGATTTTCAGGAGATATTGCTTTTATTGTAATCCAACACTGGTTGGCCCAATTTGAGATGTTGGTTAACGTTCTCGGGAGCTTAATAACAGCATATTGCAAAGCGCGTTGATTCAAACTTATTTTCTTCCAATTTCGTTTTGCTTGTGTGTATATAGGGAGGTATAACAACCCGAGAACCCTTTTTAGGACTAAAGGTGAGTCCCATATGTGTCACGCTCTGTGATATGGAAAGCCCAAATACTTGATACCAAAGGTTACTCATCTTATCTGCCTTATTAATTCTTGCAGTGGGACCTTTTAAAAAACATGTCTTATTAAAACCAGATTTAGGTTGGTTAACTGGTAGAGTGCTGGAAGCCCATATTTGGGCTTTACTAAATACCCCAGGCTGTGACTATAACATCTACACTCTACTGATGGTGGTTTCATATTGACCGTGGCAAGAATCAAATTTTGTTGTTGACATCTTGCTCAGTTACATTTGATTGGATAGTGCCCACTGGCACTATCCAATCAAATGTAACAGAGCAATATATGGTGAAAAGAAATCTGTGGCACCAAAAAATGTAGCACTCTACCAGTTAATGCACACTTAGGCAATTTGAGAGAGGCTATTTTTGCACCATTATCTAGAATCACAGGGCTACATCGGATTCTCTGTTTACTGTAAAATGGCGTGCATTCGGATAGTCCGCAAAGTATACGAGAATTTATTATTGCGATCCAGCACTTCGGCGTAGCTGTCGAAGTTCGGTTCGCCCACTGTACGAAGTAGATCAATGAGGCTAGTTTTGATCATACTACGGCGTGCTGGTGCACTTGCCTTTAACCACTGCTCCGTCTAGTACTCCGGCTTCCTCTACCTGTAACACGAGGTGATCCTGGCTGTCGAAAGTGTCGTTAAGCCCAAATAAATGAATATTGCGTGTTTGAGCTCATTATTTACTCTATATGGGGGCGCGGTGGCTCAGTAGGTAGAGGTGCAGGCTGCAAGCCGAGAGGTCCTCGGTTCGAATCCCACCTGCGGCAACCGCGTTGTGTCCTTGGGCAAGACACTTCGCCCCCATTGCCCACGCGGGGGACGGTGGCGTTGTGTACTAAGGCGTACTGCACGTCGATGGTGCACCTGTCTTCAACCAATGCTAACCCTGCTTGTGTGGAGTTGGTATGTTGGGGAGCTGACAGTTGCTCGCCGTTGCTCGGTGGTTCTCTCCGGGTACCCCGGCTTCCTCCACCCGTAAAATTGTCATGGTCATGATTAGCCATTGTGCAGAAATATGTGACCTTAAACACCAATAAATAAATAAATAATAAATATTTACTCTATATCCCAATTCATTTGACGTCACTCTGATTCTCCCTATGCTTTCAATCCCAGCATCTATTAGACTTCTCACTATTGAGTCCGCCACTGTGCTGGCTTGTTGTGAGTATATCTATTTGCTCCTGTGTAGCTGAGTCTGGATTGCCGTGGGTTGTATTATAGACGGGATGTCACTTGCTGGAGGATCATAATAGAAAAATAAAAATAAAGTTTTACATGTCCACTTGCTTAAATGCGTACGAGCTATTGCTTGGTTAGTTTCATATGGGCCGTGATATCAGCCCGAGATAACTTCATATCAGCCTGAGACAGAAGGTCGAAGGCTGATGTGAAGTTACCGAGGGATGATATCGGGAGCGATATGAAATTAACCAAAATAACCTCTTTATTTATTAAACCAAAACAAATATTTACAAAAAAATCTCGGATCTGTTACAGTTTCCTGACAGTATTATTGTTTCTCATTCTTTTCACAAAGTCCGAAGTTTCCCCTTCTCGTAATAATAATAATAATAATAATAATAATAATAATAATTTTAAAGCCTAGAATCCGCACACGGTGCTCAGTGTCTGTTCGATAATTGCATACATTCATATACACACATACACGTCCATTCTCTCACAGATACATTGATACGTGGATCACTATTATCATTTATTGGTGCCCAACGGCACATCAGCAACCAAGGCTATATCGAGGCGATAAAAGCGACAGAACCTAAAAGAAAGAGGGTATTGACTTAAAACAGTATAAAAAAGAAACTACAAAAACAAGTTTGTGAGTGTGACTTGACGAGTAACAAGGCAATCTTCACTGACTCAGTCACACTCTTAGTTTAGCTATCCGAGCATCTCGGCTTCCCCATTGGAGAAGCTTCGAAGTTCGGATAGCTAAACTCCTCCCACTTCAACAAATCTCCCTTTACGATTTCTGAATTTTAGTTTGTTAGTTAGTTAGTTCAGTGAATTTTCTCAACAACTCTCTTCTTTCTTTTCTTCACCTACCTAATCATTACTTATTTTTTTAATCAGTTCCTCGTCATACTAACCTCTGCTCAAACCACTGCACCTTTCCTGGTAACGCCAATTTTCATGATTGCGTTCACCGAGTATCGCATCAAGGGGAACAACTGAAGCTTGGTTCATATTGGCCGAGATTGAGTTATATCAGCTGAGTTTGAAGCCATATCAGTCGAGTTTGATAATGGATAAAATTGGGGGAAATTATTTCTAATAAAGATCGATAACAGATCGGCATATAGGCCTGGCATACGTGTTGCTTGGGAAAATGATTTAATGAGAATATATGTATGACCATATGTACACGTCATAATAATAAAAGATTTCTTACTGTACAATTAACAGTTTTTACATACATTTTCTAATGTCTGACATGCCGATTTTTTCGTCAGTGCCTCTGGAATTGTGATTAACCACTATGTCCAAAGGACGAATCCTCAAATGATGTTGGATACAATAATATGTGTAGGAGTTATTTAACTTGTCTGTCGATTGATAGTTTGTTCATGGACCTATCAATGGCTCGTATTTTCTCTCCCCCCCCCCCCCCCCCCCCCACACTTCCTATGCAAGATATGCGTGTCTCGTGTGAGAAGGCCCCGTGAGATAAATACCTATCTCACATGACCCACGTGAGCGTATCTTATGTTTCGTTGGTGTTCAAAGTATTGTTGTACTTGATGTTAATAATAACAGTATATTGTATACCGTTTGTTCAATTTCTTAACTTAATTCCTATCACTACAGCGTCCATCGATCGATTGATGCACGCGCTCAGCTGACGTCATCGAAATGTGTCAATGTTCATTTCGCTACAGATTTTTAACCCATGTCTTGCCGGCGTTGGATTTTAATTTCGTGGTATATACCTTTGGAATATACATAACGTTTGTGCGCTCTTTCCGAAAAGCAAATCAGTTTTCTTCCGAAATGGACAACAGAATTGTTCGACATAGCTGCACGTGCCTCTGGATTACTTTTGATGATGTCCGAATGGTTTGGTGGGGGAGAAAAATATCCCTGATGCGAGTGGGTGTGAGATGGGGAAATCTCACCCTCGGGACAAGATATTTGGTCCGGACACTCACGTCAGAATGTTTTGGTGGGGGAGAAAAATTATCTCTGATGGGGGTGGGTGTGAGGTGGGAAAATCTCACCCTCGGGACATCTCACACCCACCCACATCAGGGATAATAATAAACCTTTATTCACCGCCTCTGGTATTTTAGTTGACAATTGTGTTCATTGCACGACCCAACAACGTCTAAACTTTACTGATGGCTTACATACAGATTCTTTGTTACTTCCTTTGGTGTTTTAATTAAGACCTGTATCCGACGTGCAAGTACACAATCATCTTATAGACGTTTGTTAAGCACTAAGCAGTTCATTTGGTGAATAGAAAACAAAGAACTTTTCAAATTCGCAAAGTTTACACTACACTCAAGTTTTATTCCAATACCCGTAACAAAGACCTCCTTGTTTGCCGTCCTGTTTGTTTTGTTTTAATTTTTAATGGTGCAAAAAATATCCATTTTATTCTGTCTGATGAGAGGAATGTAACATTGATCAAAATCATTTTTTGTTTGTAAAATAGTGCCCCATTTGTAGATGCAATGATAATTCATTTTCTAGAGAACTAAGAACTTAAAGACACTCGGGCGGCCGATGGGTATTGGAGATCCACAAGAGTTGGGGGAGATAGGGACCTAGGACTCACCAGGACGACCATGGATCGGTCCGGTGTAAGAAAAGTTTGATTTTCAGGTATGATCTTTTGGAAGGTTTCTATCTAACACGAAACTTTTGCCTGTTTTACGTTAATATATTCAAATGGCCATTTGTACTGCAAATAAGGGATATATTTGTTTCCTAGTGGAGAAAATGGATGGAGTATCATAAAAAAACAATTCTCAGTTATCCTTTAAAACTTATCCGGACTCCAAGAGCTCCCAAGAATTTGATAAGTAATTTTCTTCAAACGTTTTCCCCCTACCCCCTCGCCGAAGACGCCGAAGACCGTGACCCCTCGGATCTACTCCACCCTCTCTCCATGAGTGAGACGCAACATTTCGGTATTTCGGTTTCACACGAGAACCCTGTGTTGTACCCAGTAGCGTAAACATGCTACATGGAGTGGGGAGGGGGCAAAATATTTTTCTGCTACCATTGCAGCAGAAAAATACACTCACACCCACACACTTCAGTCTTCCTTATGAAGACTGTGTATACCCCATTGGTGAAGGTCAAGGATCTTCCCCGGAAAAAGTCCTCCTTTCATGCCAATTGGAGCATCCAAAATACTTTATAAGGCTTTATTACCCATAAAGTTAAAGCATGACTATAAGGTGACCCAAAAAATATCAAGGCGAGAATAATTAACCGAAATTCCGGCCATGAATGGTATATACGGTTGTAAGATTGATATTTTTCAGAAAAAGTGAGGAGAAAAGTTCTTCCCACCCCTCCGCACCCCGGCTAAGCTGCTGGTTGCACCTGACAATTTGTTTCCCGTCGTGGGTCAGAACACGTAAACCCAAACATTCAATGCTCGTTTTTGTGCTAAGAGGAAAAAGGTCGTATGTGATTTTGATTTTTTTGTCACTGGCAACAGATTTCATGAAGCGTCGATCATTTAAAAAATATATTGCAATGGGCTGGGCGGGTCGCTGTGGCACATTGGCCTTTATGTCGCTTGAATAATCGAGAACATGAATTTGCCTGTATCACTCGAGTCCATGGTCAATATACTTCATTGCATTATCTCGAGCTGTGTGTGTTCGGGTGTTGGGTGTTGTGCTGAGCAGTACGTTGACCTCTCACATATCTTCATCAAATTTAAGTCCGTGAAGGCTTCTATCGAATCGTTGCATCCAAATTATAATTATATAATCAATAGTTTAATCTTTCAGATTGTACATAGAGCTTTTGATTGCAGTAGGAATGTTGTTTGAGTGGGTGAAATGCTTTCCAAAAATAATTTCCGTTAACTCTTCACCAAAAATTAAAAACATTGAAAAAAATAATGATAATTTTTATGAACAGCAATGGCTATTCACAAAAAGTCCTTTTTCTCAATGTTGGCATCCAAAATGTAGCTTATGAGCCTCATTGGGACAAACTCTCTCATAAGGGTTAACAGACTATATTTTTGGAAACGGCAAATGAAAATTTTCCATGACTCCAGGGCATGTGTTACAAGCGTCGTCTGGTAAACTTTTCTGCATAACACGTATTTAGGCTTTTCCCTCTGGAAAAGACTCTTGATTTTCTACGGATTTTTTTTTTTTTTTGGTGTTGGGTGGGGGAGGTGGGGGGGCTGTTTTTTTCACACATTTTATCCATACGATTTTGAAGCCATTTCCGAACCGATTTTCACACAATTTTGCACACGCATAGAGGGGCACAAAAACGTACCAAAAGCGGAATTTTCAATTTAACCCTTCTTTCGCCAAAAATTGGAAAAAAAAACTGTCACAATTAGGGTTTATCAGCACCTTCTCAAAACGGGTCTTGTAGATTTTTTTAAACGCCCATCACCGTTAGACCTGACTGTGACGCTACAATTGATATACAACAGATATTGGGGTAAGCATTTGTTAACCCTACACAGGCTGCCAAAGATCGAACTTTTTATAAAATGGGCCGCTTTCGGGTACCTACAGCACCCGGCAGGTATACGAGAGATAAACATAACTTCTTTTATTGGTAGTGGAATTCACGGAGGATCATTTTTGTAAGTAATAAGGGTATTCAAAAAACCAAGCGTTAATCCACTATGGCGTGGTTAAACAGTGACACCCCTCAAAAGCTTAAAAAATCCTTTTTTCCGTGTATTTCTCTAAACGAGTTTTGTAGATTTTCAAGACAAAAATGGCCATTCGCAGGTCTTGGTGGGACATTACAAGTTGATGGACAAAATATTCCGGTAAGCATTTGTTAACCTTCCACAGGCTCCAAACATCGAAATTTTGAGAAAATGGTCTGTTTTCGGGCACCCAAGTGTACCTGAGAAATAAACATAACCTCTATTATTGGAAGTGGTATTTATCGAGGATCATTTTTGTAAGTACTAAGAGTATTCAATAACCAAGTGTTAACCCGTTTTGGGCTGGTTAAAGCAAGATACCCATCAAAAGCTTAAAAAATCATGTTTTCCGAGGATTTCTCTAAAAACATCTTGTAGATTTTCAAGCAGAATTGGCCATTTGCAGGTCTTGGTATGACATTACAAGCTGCATGGGCAAAATAGACCAGTAAGCGTTTGTTAACCCTCCGCAAGCTCTCAAACATCGAATTTTTGATAAAATTGGCTGTTTTCGGGTACCCACAGCACCTAAAGTGTAGCGGGGAGATAAAGACAACTTCTTTTATTGGAAGTGGAATTCACTGAGGATTATTTTTGTAAGTAATAAGGGTATTCAAAATAAATAATCCTTGACCCGTTTTAGGCTGGGTAAACAATGGTACCCATCAAAAGCTTAAAATTCATGTTTTCCATGGATTTCTCTGAAAGCATCTTGTAGATTTTCAAGAAAAAATGGCTGTTCGCAGGTCATGGTGTGACTTTGCAAGATGCATGGAAAAACTATTCCCGTAAGCGTTTGTTAACCCTCCACAAGCTGCCAAACATAAAAAAATTAGGTACATTTGAGATAAAATGGGTTGTTTTCAAATAGCCACAGCACTAGGTGGGTATGTGTCAAACAAACATAACTCCTTTTGTCGGACATAGACTTGTGGGACGACGATATTGAAATTAACACTTCTTCCACCAATAATGATGGTTTTAACCCTTTACCTAACATGAAAAGCAGACGACACTTGCAAACCAAATTCTTGAATAACTAATTTAATTTTTTGTCTCAAAATCATAGGTTATGACCCACTCTTTGGAACGAGCTCGTTCCAAAGAGGGGTCATAACCTATGTTTTTGAGACAAAAAATTAAAAACAATAATGAAAATTTAACCTACACATTTTTTTTTCATCAAGCTGAGTCATTTGAGACTACTATTCCCACCTTTCTCAGAATACCAATAAATGTACTTCAGTGATACAGTTAAAAACATTTCATCAGACACTCTGGGATCATGGAAAATCAGGGAATCTCATCTGGAAAAGCCATGATTCTCCAGAATCATCAAGTCTAGTTTCATTATGTATTTGTTTTACGGAGGTTGAAAAATGGTTCAGTTCACGTTTGGTTCAAGTGGATAAAACAATGCACAAGGGTCTCTGGTGGCCACCCTCCAGCACATGAGTATTCCAGGTCCTTGTAAATAGGAAACGTATCGGATTCGATACTAATGTTGAAAGTCATATGTTATACAGGTGGCATGCTCGACTGGAACCTTTCTCAAACGCTACTCTCTTGCAGGCTGGATCGAGCATGCAGAATGCCAAACAATCTTCGTAAATGGTGATTTGTTTCTTCTGTGTGGTCTTGAAAAATCCAACAGTTGAGAGTGCTCCATCTTCGCTCTTGAAGAATGCGTAAGTCTTTCCTATAACATAAATGAAGAAAGCAAAAAGTGATGAGCAGAGAAAATATGCAAGAAACTCTATTGATCAGAGATCGTTTCCGCTTTTTGTCTCATTTTTGTTTAAATAGACTTTAAAAACAGAGATCAACATGATGGAAGGGGGGAGGGGGGGGGGCGGTGGCTCAGTAGGTAGAGGTGCAGGCGGCAAGCCGAGAGGTCCTCGGTTCGAATCCCACCTGCGGTAACCGCACGGTTATCAGCACGGTTATCGCTGGTTGAAGGAAAGTGTACAATCAGCTTGTATGTATTACCACCATGTACCATCAGATTTCTACTCATGTACTTCAGATTTCAATTTGAAAATTTCACAATGACACATTACAGATGATGCGGATCATGACTTGACCTTCGACCTGATGTCCAATATGCAAACAAATGAGGCACCGTGCTCTCCAGCTTGAAGATTACAAAGATGTTCAAACTCAACCTTTCCTGAAAGAGTTTATTTCATACAAGATACGACTAAAATGACAAGTGTGCGAGAAAAAGACCGATAGATATCCTGTGCCTCCCCCGCCCCTCAAAATGGAAAAATTAAAGCACCAGAGGGACCAAGATTCACTCTCAGGGTATCAAATTTTCAAAATTCTCTCGGGGGAGCCCCCCAAACCCTCAACAGTGGGAGGGGAATTATCGTAGGCCTGAAGTGAGGTGGGTATAGCCCTTCCATTGGAGAGGTTCTCCGAATCCCCACAAAAATAGCCATACCTACCTCCACCTCAGGCCTAAGGCCTTCGGATATGTCTGTTGCATAAATCGACCTGGCACCCCTGAACCCCCCCCCCCCCCCCCCCCCCCATAGGAAATCTATCTACGTCCCTGTTGTTATATCAAGTCGTTGTAAACGCAGCGACACCAAGTCCATGAAAAAATTTCATAAATGAGTGTTATAGAACTATCAGTTTCTTCGAAACTAGATATCTGTGCTATATACAGTATTATTACGAACTAATCTCTTCATTCCTCGCTCAGACCCTACCTGCCCCGTTTTCCATACTTCTGTTCTTCCTAAAATTTACTAATCCGTATCTGTTGGTTCAAGCGAGCCACCATGTATCCTAGATGGAGGAGCCGTATATATAGTGGTTTTGTAATTTACAAGAGATCGGTGAATACACTGAAGGGCGAATCTCAAATCGAATCGGATCTATTATTCGGAATCGAATCAAACCTCGAATTAATTCGGGCGCATCTTGAAGCTGACATATTGGGGGGGGGGGGGGGGGGGGGGGGGCTGTAAACCTGATATGTTCCAACTATCATGATAAAATATTCCAACTATATCATCAATGCATGCCTTGATGTCGTAGCTGGACTATTAGACAATCGGGATTACAGTTAAAAAAAACAGGAGCGGGTGCTAGACGCTAGCAAAACCGCAACGCTGCCATCGTTTGAGAGCTTTAAATTTGCTTTCATGTGTGGTAGTGACAAGATAGACTGGAATTGGCGTGGGTGTATATGCTGCGTACATTTACTCTTTACCCAACGTAACGACCAAAACCGGTCAGCGCTATTCACCAGTCAGTTTTTATTATCTTTTCATTTTTTGTCACAAAAACATAGCTTATGACCCCTCATTGGAACGAGCTCAACGAGCTCGTTCCAATGAGGGGTCATAAGCTATGTTTTTGACACAAAAAATCAAAACAATTAGTGTTTCAAGAATTTTATTTGCAAGTGTCGTCTGCTTTTCGTGTTAGGAAAAGGGCTGATATAGCGGATATTACTCAGTCATTATTTTCAGCATTGTCTGTGTACAATTTTCGTCTGAATTATTTGTGTCGCGAGAGAACGTAGATGATTGATGCTGTGCTATATTTGTGTGAAAAGATTCGAAAGGTGTAGCCGAGTTCAAATCGATTCGAATAGTAACTTAAGATTCGAAATATAATGGAATCTCGAACCTTTCGGAGGGACGTAACAAAAAAAAACAGTGTTATTATCATTATCTTACGTTCATCATTAGAATCAGAAATTGTTTACATTCTGTTTTAAATAGCAATGGTAGTATTTTATTGTGCAAATTGAAAACAGATAGTGCTTTCCACTCAAATAAAGTGGTAAATCGTGCGAATAATTTTGTCTACCTGAAGCTGGTTTAATAAGCTTTTGCATGGTAGCAACTTTCAGTTCCGCTGCCACATATCCATTATCCGGTACAGGTGCTGGTGTTGCAGTAAAGTACTTTTTGTCTGCAAATCAATAACAGAAAAGAATTGGTAAACGGGCCTGACAAATGGAATATACAAAACGTAAAGTTTAACCGGCAGAGTGCTGGAAGTCCATTTTTAGGCTTTACTCTGAAGTGTTGGTACCCCAACTTAAAGACTTCATATTTTATGGATGTTGTTCACGTCACCTTTGAAGGTTGTTATTTAGTCAGTTAGGATTTGCCTTGTTACAATTTATGGGAGAGTGCCTAACAAGTGTGTAACAAGGTGATGATTTGTGAATAAATTTTGATGACAAAAAATAATTCAGTACTCTGCCAGTTAATATATGTTTTCTATAAAGCAAGCAGCTGCGCTGGGGGTGTACTCCTCCAACCCTATTCGCATGTTATCTTCCAGGATATGATAGGATTGAAAAAGTTAATTTTTGATATGAAAGGTCGATCAAGTGGTATGGTATTTGTTGGCTGTAGCCTGGCAGTTGCAACTTGAAATTACTGATTGGTTTACCATGAAAATTCATTAATTTGTTATTTTCTATTATAACGAGGCATATCATTGTGCTGACCATAAAAGCTTACCAGTCATATCTAGATGATTATCAGGTTGTTAGATTATGTGGTTTGAAAAACAAATCAACTTTTTTATTTGTTTTTATTCTTCTGTTGCTCACAAGAACGAAATCCATGTACTCACATAGAACAAAATTTATCCACAAACAGGCGTCTAGTATATGGATTTTAAGCATTGGAAGAAACTCTTTGGTTTATTCTCGTACTAGGGTAATATATTTTCTCCGTAGGCTTCACACTAAACAAGAATATTCCCACAATAGCCCTGACTTCACAAACCTCATTCACTTCAGGTCTCGTTACAGTTATTCAGCTGAACATATCGGTTTTTCAAGAAATGCACTTCTCATTAACACGGTGGAGGATACTTCGCGTTTAAATTACCTCCCCTATCCACATTTGCACTTCTCATTAACACGGTGGAGGATACTTCGCGGTTAAATTACCTCCCCTATCCACATTTTTCATAATGATCACATTTTCTGGAACCTCTCCAGGAAAAAACAATACATAATCGAAATCTAACTATGTTCAAATACACTCAAACTGAATGACACTATTTATTGCTTAAACAATGGGTCAAAATGGACATCATTTTCTCAATTTAGGGATAAATTTCCAATTTTCATGCATTGGCGATAAAATCATGTTACCGGAATTCTTTATTTCCACACTGGGGATTTTACAACATAAGATGAACATTCTGACAAAGACAAAACACATGGGTTTCTTATTCATTTTTTTCAAAAGGCTTTCTCAAAGCAAATTTACACAAAAATTGTCCCATTTGACACCTACAAAAATGTAGGTTCCCAAACAGGTCTAGTTTAGTCATAAAACACTCCTGTATGACCATGCCCTCGAATGAAATGCACTTGACCGTGTGCAGTTTGAATCAAGATCTTAACAGATTATTTTGGCCATATCACCATTAACGAGCATTCGTTACTGAATCCACGTCATCGCAAAAGAAAAGTATGACACAAAATAACCATTTCGCCGATCCAATTACCCTGGATATGACCTTTTTTAGTTGGAAACAAGTGTGTTCTGCTTGCTACCTTCCACATAATTATGACTATGTAGAAGGAAGTTAGCCCGACAAAGCTGATTTTGATTTATTTATGATCTCTAGTATCCCTACTAGGACTCTACATGTTTAAAGTGGAATATAATTTGGAAACGCTCGACCAGGAAATCTTAAAAACTAAAATGATTCAACTTGTTGCCTTCCACATATGACTAGCAAAAGATATGACAGTCTCAGGTCTCTTCCGAGTCTTTTTTACCCAACTGTTAATTGTAAAATAGTTGCCTTTACAGCAGTTTATTTATTTATTGGTGTTTAATGTCACATACTTATGCACAATGGCTAATCGTGACCGTTACAGTTTTACGGGTGGAGGAAGCCGGAATACCCGGAGAGAACCACCATGCATCGACGAGCAACTGTCAGCTCTTCAACATTCAAACTCTGTTCAAGCGGTTGACGACATGTGCACCATCGACATGCAGCACGCCTTAGTACACGGCGTCATCGTGCCCCCATGTAGGCAACCGGGATAATTACAGCTATTTACAGTACTCACAGATCGATTTGGTACTTACATACCCAGCTGAATATAGGCTCATATATATCCTTCTTTACAGAACAGATTAAAAACAAAATCTAGGATCTATTGATTAAACATGTAAATTTGCAGCACACTGATCATTTGGCAGACTACCTGGTGGCCTATGTGCTGCAGATTTTCTTGTGCCATCCGGTGTCATTTATAAATCGCGATAACAATATTATTTTAGAGATTCATATTACTGCAATAATCACTTACTATATCCATCAGTCGATATTGTAGGAAAAATCTGGGGACAATTATTTTTGATGGGGATGGGAAGGTAGAATCATGTATTTTAGGGGTGGGGGTCCGGATAAAACCGAGAAAATGGGGAAAATATAGGGAAAATGTACAGTTTGGGGTAGGGGTGCGGGTCTTCAGATTGATTGAAAACAAAAAATAGGCATGAGTGTCTGCAATTTTTTTCCAGAACACACCTCCCTCCCCCACCTCTGCTTGTAGAGTAAAAGTAGTTTAACATAGTATATACTTATTCTATTTTTCAATCACACACCGATGTATAAGGGTAACCAACATACAAGCTAGTAAGTTGTGCAATGCACCTTAATGCTGCAAAAAATTATGACAGTTGTCTCTATAACTCAGAAAATCTCGTACAGTTCGTTCGGCCACCTTACACTGGTAACTTTCCCTGGGTGGGCAATATTCCCATGGACGCAATAAAATTTAGATTCCAAACACTAGTTATAGGAATAATCAACAAAAATTTAATAAATGAAGCTCCGGGTACAACCCGGTGCTTCATTAATTGAAATTTTGCTGATGATGATTTATATTACCTGGTAAACGCATACGCGAAGCTCACTGCCCACGCGTTGATTCCGACAAGTCCACGGTGACTTAACCCTTTACCCAACACATACGACATCAAAATTTATTATTTTAAATATCATTTTTTCAAATTTTTCAAAAAATTTCAACAAAACCATATCATGTGACCCCTCGTTGGAACGAGCTCGACGAGCTCGTTCCAACGAGGGGTCACATGATATGGTTTTGTTGAAATTTTTTGAAAAATAATATTTTTTTAACTGCTGAATTTGCATATTACGCGGGCGGATGCGGGTGATTCGTTGGGTAAAGGGTTAATTAACTGTGTGATATAAAAGTGCACTGTCAAAGTGGTGAAGGCTGCTTTGGTAAAAGGCGCTTTTAAAGCTTAAACTGACCTTCGCAGATGTAAGTATTTTTGTATTCACAGCGAGTGGTCACGAATCTGCATGGATAATCTGTGTGAGATAAGTTCAACAGCACGCAGTTGTATCCTTCACTCAAAATCGGTTGGTCATTTCCCCAGCAGTCTACGTCGCCATCAAGTCCAGAACCGTCAGTCCATTGGAATACCCACGTGCTGTTTGCAGATTCAAACTGTTTCAAACCAATCATCACTTTGCCAATACGGTGGCTGAAAAAGTATTTTAAAAGAACGTACAATCCATTTTGCTATGTGCAGGTTTCAGTCACTATTCATATCGATGAACAAATTCATTTTGATATCAGTTATCCGTATATATTGTGGGTTGTATGGAAATTTATACCATGATTACCTATTCCACTACATATGAAAAGCCTATGACATAAATTTTAGCTTTACACACCAACCGTGATGAACACGGCAGCAATGGGATTTCAAGAGTAAAAATTTACACCTACAGTAGAACTACATCCCCGTTGACCTTCGGTGACGTCGACCTGAATGCAAACTTGTCTAAATTTATCGCATGTCGCCTCGCGAAGAGTGAAATGGAAGGGGCAATTATTTATTACGTTTTTAAATGGGTTTACCTCATAAGATGCCAAACATGCATTGTCTCATGTTAATAAAGCATGCATAACTCGAAATAGTATGTTATTATGTTATTAAAACGAAAAGGGCTCAGTTTCTTTTTTTCATTTCGTTTCGGCGATAAAATTGATAGCGGAAGTACCGCCCACCGATGCTCGTGTGAACAAAAACAGATTCGCTCGTATGAACGTCTGGTGCTCAGTAAAATCACGAAAAAATAATAGCGACTCTTAATAATCTGACGGTCATGGTATAAATAAAATATACCCAAAGTAGCTTGGTGGACCAAATGTTCACCACTCGTGGTGAAGTGGTGTTAACCGCGCGCCGAAGGCTCGCGGTTAACACCACTTCACCACTCGTGGTGAACATTTGGTCCACCAAGCTACTATGGGTGTATTCTATATTTGCACTGATTTGAAGCCTGATATATCATTCGGCTGCGTCTCAGGTAGGATCTGAAAAGTTAGCAGAGTCCAAGCCTGCATGTGAGTAGTATGTCTCGTATGTTTTGAGGGTAGGTTGGGGGACCCCGGTGGGGGACCCCGGAAGTGACGTCATGTCACGTGACCTAGTGCCGCCATGTTGTATTGTCATGGTAACCCGCGTGAGCGGCCATGTTGTGACGTCATCTCCATAGTGATACGTGTTGTTAGTGCGCATGCGCAGCGCGTGTTGTTAGGGTGATACGTGTTTCCGTCGTCCATTTTGTATACTAGAGGCCGCCATCTTGGTTTCTATGGTGGCACGTGATTGCTATGTTACCTAAGGCCAAAAACAGGACAGGGGTATGTTTTGGGGGTATGTTCGATTAAATCGGAGTAAATCAAATTACCACAGACAACCCGACAATCCCTCCAAATCACCAAAATCTATCCCAATTCACCGAAATTGACTTTATTTCCCCAATTTATCGGCTTAGCACGTAGTGCTATAGTACTAAGGGGTACAAGGGGGTGCGTTCGATTGAACAGGAGTAATGTTCTGGCTTAGAATTCTCCCAGAATCCCTTTTTGGATCATTATCCCGTGACGATGTCCCAATAAGAATAGCACGTAGTGCTATAGGGCAAATTTACCCAGAATTCTCTGCTTCTATCTATATATGCAACAGTTTATGTCTACCTAGGCATGTCCTTTGTTCTGGAGTATACTCCAGTAGCGTAGAAGAGCCTATTATTTGGAACAGTTTATCTTATTATTACTATATTTAGCAATTTCTGGTCTATTCTTGTTAGTTCTGACCCTATTCCAAGTACTCTTGTTGTTTCATATATCTAAATTATAATTAACCAATCAGATTGCTTGATTTCCCATAATCTGTATACAGAGTTATCTCCCTTCTGTATAATAAAAGACTATATCCAATGGCCATATCCCATGGAATCCCGTTTTTGGGAAACACCCGTGGCTATGGAATCCCTTTTTTGTCGTATGAGGCCATGAGGGCTATGTAAAAGCCCTCAATGAGTCCTCATTTATTATCCCTCATAGCCTCATTGAATTTTGAGGTTATGAGGACCATTAAAAATCCCTCAATGAGGTATAATTTACTACGACTCATAGCCTCATTTCAGTATTTGAGGATACCTATGGCCTGGTATTGTATTATTCGAGGATACCTATCGAGGATACCTTTAGGAGAATTCCTTTTTTGTCGTATGAGGCCATGAGGGCTATGTAAAAGCCCTCAATGAGTCCTCATTTATTATCCCTCATAGCCTCATTGAATTTTGAGGTTATGAGGACCATTAAAAATCCCTCAATGAGGGATTTTTAATACGACTCTTATCCTCATTTCAGTATTTGAGGATACCTATGGCCTGGTATTGTATTATTTGAGGATACCTATTGAGGATACCTATCGAGGATACCTTCTGGAGAATCCCTTTTGTGTCGCATTAGGCTATGTAAAAGCCCTCAATGGGTCTAATGTAGTCTTACCAACCGCTTCCATCTTGTCGCCAAAGCTCCAAGGCCATTACAGGTCTATGGCCTATCTGTCCTATCACTAGCTTCTACAGCAGTCTTGTTCCATTGCGGCCTTGTGCCAGTACTATTGGCTTCTGTTATTCTGCCCCATATCTCATCCATTACTTCCTAGCTATACCTATCTCAGTCTCGACTATAACATTGATCAAGGTTGAATCAGATTTCCCCTGTATACATATAAGGCATTCCGTTATTGAGATTCCTAGCCGAGTCCGTAAAATTTGGATTCCGTGTTTTAACATCGACACTCGAAGGTATTCCCCTTCCCTATTGGAAGAATTTAGTTTATTGGGTTGTTGTTCATTCAGTTAAAATTTATGAAGTTTAAAAATCCATTCAGTTCAAAGGGTGTTTATTTATATTAGATATAAAAAGTTCATTCAAAAAATTCAAAAAGTTCAAGGGGTTTACACTGGGTTATAGAGGTTATCGTTAAAAACTGTATTGGCTTCAAAGGGTTCATTCAATTTTGTTCAGTTCAAGAGGGTTATATTTAGGGGTTATAGTCCATTCAGTTGAAAACTTTGTTATGTTCACTTCGATCTTGGTTGTGTTGGATCTTCGTTCATTATTCATGGTCAATTCACTTCGAGTTTGATTATATTCGATCAGATAAGTTCGATTTTCTTCAATTTCTTCTGTTCACTTCGATCTTGGTTGTGTTGGATCTTTTTTCACTGCGACTTCAACAGTTCAACTGTAGTTGAGTTGGTTCTGTTCAGTTGTTTCCAACTAGTTCGATTTAGAGGTTACAGTACATTCAGGTTAAAAATTGTATTGCATATATTGGGCGTTAAGATTAAATCATAGTTTATGTCGTGTTCCCTTCGATCTTGGTTGTCAGTTGTATATGTTCGGGTTCTTGTTGTAGTTGATGAATTAGGCTTTATTAGCCCCTTTCCATACCCTCGAGTGTCGATGTTAAAACACGGAATCCAAATTTTACGGACTCGGCTAGGAATCTCAATAACGGAATGCCTTATATGTATACAGGGGAAATCTGATTCAACCTTGATCAATGTTATAGTCGAGACTGAGATAGGTATAGCTAGGAAGTAATGGATGAGATATGGGGCAGAATAACAGAAGCCAATAGTACTGGTACAAGGCCGCAATGGAACAAGACTGCTGTAGAAGCTAATGATAGGACAGATAGGCCATAGACCTGTAATGGCCTTGGAGCTTTGGCGACAAGATGGAAGCGGTTGGTAAGACTACATTAGACCCATTGAGGGCTTTTACATAGCCTAATGCGACACAAAAGGGATTCTCCAGAAGGTATCCTCGATAGGTATCCTCAATAGGTATCCTCAAATAATACAATACCAGGCCGTAGGCATCCTCAAATACTGAAATGAGGATAAGAGTCGTATTAAAAAATCCCTCATTGAGGGATTTTTAATGGTCCTCATAACCTCAAAATTCAATGAGGCTATGAGGGATAATAAATGAGGACTCATTGAGGGCTTTTACATAGCCCTCATGGCCTCATATAACAAAAAAGGAATTCTCCTAAAGGTATCCTCGATAGGTATCCTCGAATAATACAATACCAGGCCATAGGTATCCTCAAATACTGAAATGAGGCTAAGAGTCGTAGTAAATTATACCTCATTGAGGGATTTTTAATGGTCCTCATAACCTCAAAATTCAATGAGGCTATGAGGGATAATAAATGAGGACTCATTGAGGGCTTTTACATTGCCCTCATGGCCTCATACGACAAAAAAGGAATTCTCCTAAAGGTATCCTCGATAGGTATCCTCGAATAATACAATACCAGGCCATAGGTATCCTCAAATACTGAAATGAGGCTAAGAGTCGTAGTAAATTATACCTCATTAAGGGATTTTTAATGGTCCTCCTAACCTCAAAATTCAATGAGGCTATGAGGGATAATAAATGAGGACTCATTGAGGGCTTTTACATAGCCCTCATGGCCTCATACGACAAAAAAAAGGATTCCATAGCCACGGGTGTTTCCCAAAAATGGGATTCCATGGGATATGGCCATTGGATATAGTCTTTTATTATACAGAAGGGAGATAACTCTGTATACAGATTATGGGAAATCAAGCAATCTGATTGGTTAATTATAATTTAGATATATGAAACAACAAGAGTACTTGGAATAGGGTCAGAACTAACAAGAATAGACCAGAAATTGCTAAATATAGTAATAATAAGATAAACTGTTCCAAATAATAGGCTCTTCTACGCTACTGGAGTATACTCCAGAACAAAGGACATGACTAGGTAGACATAAACTGTTGCATATATAGATAGAAGCAGAGAATTCTGGGTAAATTTGCCCTATAGCACTACGTGCTATTCTTATTGGGAAAACGTCACGGGATAATGATCCAAAAAGGGATTCTGGGAGAATGCTAAGCCAGAACATTACTCCTGTTCAATCGAACGCACCCCTTGTACCCCTTAGTACTATAGCACTACGTGCTAAGCCGATAAATTGGGGAAATAAAGTCAATTTCGGTGAATTGGGATAGATTTTGGTGATTTGGAGGGATTGTCGGGTTGTCTGTGGTAATTTGATTTACTCCGATTTAATCGAACATACCCCCAAAACATACCCCTGTCCTGTTTTTGGCCTTCGGTAACATTGCAATCACGTGCCACCATAGAAACCAAGATGGCGGCCTCTAGTATACAAAATGGACGACGGAAACACGTATCACCCTAACAACACGCGCTGCGCATGCGCACTAACAACACGTATCACTATGGAGATGACGTCACAACATGGCCGCTCACGCGGGTTACCATGACAACACAACATGGCGGCACTAGGTCACGTGACATGGCGTCACTTCCGGGGTCCCCAACCGGGGTCCCCCAACCTACCCTCGAAACATACGAGACATACTACTCATGTGTAATACTAGTTACACGGTGTTTCAGTAGGGTGCACGGACTGTACTATCCTCCTGAGATCCGTGTTTCCGGAAGCTGAAAGCCAAGGGGAATTCGAATCTCAGAAGGGAAGTACTGTTCCATACATCCTGCTGAAACAGCATGCAACGAATTTATTACCCTGCCCCTTCAGTGTATCGAGTTTTCTTTTATTATATAATCCCCAAACGGTATTACAGTGACGAAAACCTCGATAAAAGTAATAATTAGAGAAACTGAAACATATCTTTCTTTATTATTGAACAACACGTTTTTGAGTTTGTTCCCTTCAATTGAACGCAAATATTTGGGAGACTTCAATTCAAGGACATTGGGAAATGACTCGTCGTTATTATTGTGGGACACAAGTTGACATTTTTAGTGTGTTATCCGATACAGTGGCGCCTTCCGTGCCTTGGAGAATCTGGGACACTATCTTTAAACTTGTACGAGTGCTTTAATATGTTTCACAGAAGTTGCATGTTTCTCGAAACCTCCACGGATCTGTAGTGTAGAAATACCACAACAGAATCCCTCTTCTCGACAGTAAAATTCACCCTTGGGGTATGAACACATGTTTATTTCAAGTTTTCGGAATGTTTTCATGAAACAAAGTTTTTCTCAATTTGTTTGTAAGTCTGAATGTTTATTATTACTGACGAAAATGTTTGAGGCGATGGGTGAAAGGAAAACGGCAAAATGTACGGCGCCGTCGTCAGGCGTGCATGCCCAGTTTTGTAAGAATTGGTGTTCAGGTCATTTCTCAAAGTCCAGTACTATTATACTGTATATGTAGGTTGTATGTTTATATCGGAACAGTATCCATCCCTAATATTGTCTTTTTCCAATTCCATCTCATTTTATCGCGTTCAGATTAGCTCTTGTGGAGATTGTTGAGCCTTAACTTCTCATTACTGTGTATTTTTTATTTGCATAACATCTTTGGGCATTAACCCTACGGTATGCGAAAATTTAACTCATTTTTAAAGTAAAAATATTTCTCGGACAAACAATTTCAAGTTGTAAAAGTTTGTTTTGAGGTTGGACTGTTTTATGTGTCTTACCAGGTGATTTCTATTGTAGCGTGTTTCAGAGTCCTAGACTTGAGCAATCTCCGAACAACTGCGGCAACCTATGCCACAGCAAGTCATTATATGCATGTAATAATGTGTGTGTGTGGGGGGGGGGGGGGGGGCTATATTTAGGCACTGCCTATGTGTCACGTGTCAAGAGTCAACTTCGCAGATCCATCTTCGTACATACCCAATTAACCCTTCACCTAACATGAAAAACAGACGACACTTGCACAAAAAAATTCTTGAATGACCAATATTTTTTTATTTTTTTGTCTCAAAAACATAGGTTATGACCCCTCATTGGAACGAGCTCGTTTAGCTCGTTCCAATGAGGGGTCATAACCTATGTTTTTGAGACAAAAAAAAATTAAAAAATTAATGAAAATTAATTGGCGATTTTTGAGAATAGTGCTGGCCGATTTTGGACACTGCGTTTGGTAAAGGGTTAAAAGTACTCTATTATTGATATAACTACTTTATACGAGACTATCAGAATAAGCCATGGTATTTCATATTTCACCCCAAAAAGTCGCCGATCAATAAAATTAATCTGTTGCTCTTGATAATTAATGCGAATATGTTGACTAAGAAATTATGGGTGGAAAGCAGGTGTTTTCTTTTTGGGGTGCAGTTCAATAAAGTTGATTAAAATACAAGTATAGTATAATTAATACGGGAATATCATAACATGCAATGGTATTTCCTATTTGACCCTCAAAAGCCCTGGGTCTATAAAGTTGATTTAACCCTTAACCCAACGTAACGGCCCAAACCAGCAGTGCTATTCGCAAAAATCACCATTCAATTTTCCTTATTATTTCATTTTTTATCTCAAAAACATAGCTAATGACCCCTCATTGGAACGAGCTCGTTCCGGTGAGCGGTCGTAAGCTATGGTTTTGACGCAAAAATGAAAAATATAGGTATCAAGAATTTTGTTTGCAGGTGTAGTCTGCTTTGCGTGTTAGGTAAAGGGTTAAAATACTGGCAAGTTTGCTTGCGGGCTCAACAAATAAAACATCCATTTGCAGATGTAATTGACTTGCGGGTACTGTCTGGTTTACGGACCTATTCGGCCGAAAGATCCCCCCCCCCTCCCCCAAGAAAGTAGAAGTTAGTAAGGTCTCTGATTCACACTCACTCGAAGTGAAAAGTTCTTCTCAGTCAATATCTCACTCTCCACAATTGCCCCGAGGCTGCACGTTGAAAATATTGATTGGTCTACCCCACACATTTACTGAACAGTCATACAATTTAACGACGTTATGACGTGTCATGGTCCTGACCGGAAAAGGCCTCTCGGGTTTAAAGGGTTAATGATGTTATTGCTTAGTTGGTCATTGGTATCATACTCACGAGTAAGCTTTAAATTTATCTATTATACATTTTTATACCATGATTACCTATTCTACTACATATAAAAAGCCTATGACATAAATTTTAGCTTTACACACCAAACGTACTGAACGCGTGTGTCTGTGGTGAACACGCCAACAGTTGGATTTCAGTAGTTAAAATTTACATCAACAGTGGAACTGCATCCATGTTGACCTAGACCTGAATGCAAACTTGTCTAAATTTATCACCCGTCGCCTCGCGAAGAGTAAAATGAAAACGGCAATTATTTATTACATTTTAAAATGATTTTACCTCATAAGATACCAAAACATCCATTGTCTCATGTTAATAAAGCATCCGTAACTCGAAATAGTATGCTATTATGTTGTTAAAATGAAAAAGGCCCCGTGATCCGTGTGTTTATTTTTCAATTTCGTTTCGGCGATAAAATTGACATCGGAAGTACCGCTCACTGATGCTCATGTAAACAAAACAGAATCGCACGTGTGTTCGTCTGCTGCTCAGGAAAATCGAGAAACAATAATAGCGACTCTTAATAATCTGACGATCATGGTATAAATAAAATATACCCAAAGTCTTTGGTGTACCAAACATTCGCGGTTAACACCACTTCACCACTCGTGGTGAACATTTGGGACACCAAGATACTATGGGTATATTCTATATAACTCATCACAGTGAGTTCTATATTGATAAAGGAATGCTCAACTGCACCGTTCCTACAAACCTAAGACAAACTTCATTCGTGAGTCTAGAACCATGAGAAATAATGTTTATTTTTCCAGCAAGCTTCTTTAACAACTCAACCTGCAGTATTAGTTACTCGCCATATACTGTAAGTTACGGGATGTTTAGTGGTCAGATATGGTGTCAATTGAGGCTAACGCCTCGCCTAATGTTGATCTCACTTCGTCTTACATGACACCATTTCCGACCACGACACATCCTGTAACGTATTTGGTATGTCAGCTGACAAAAACCAGTATATCTCTTTGATTAATCGGTCCGGTAATTTATTTTCTCGTTGGGTTGGTTTGCATCTGGAATTCTCACAACATTCGAATGTCAAGGGCGATCACACCGGCCATCCGGAAAAGCAAATCACAGTGGAGCTTTTGAAATAAATAAAAGGATTTTCTCAATTTGGGACACATATTATAAACAGATTATTTCTTTTTGTTCAAGTGAGTTTAATGAAACTTAAATCACATTAAACGGACGATTCAGAACGTTTTCTGTAAGATTGCCGTTTTTGGGACGAGGCGGTTCTATTTTATTTCTAAAAACAATATGGTGAACACACACCTAATATTGTTTTCATATGGAATCACTGATGACGTCATCAGCGACCTGATATGGCTTCATAGGCCGCCACCATTTATCCACGCTGATTGGTTGATTTCAAGAGCTGACATAATTTTTTTTTTATTTGGGTTTAACGACACAGTAACAGCCAGGGTCATATCATGTCGGTGACAGTTTTACGGGTGGAGGAAGCCGGAGTACCCGGAGAGAACCATCGAGCAACCACGAGCAGCTGTCAGCTCCCCAACATCGTAACTCTGAACTCTGCATCGCGGCACAGGCAGGGTTAGATTGGTTGAAGACATGCGCACCATCGACGTGCAGTACGCCTTAGTACACAGCGTGATCGTGCCCCCATGTAGGCAAGCGGGGTGAAGTGTCTTGCCCAAGGACACAACGTGGTTGCCGCAGGTGGGATTCGAACCGAGGACCTCTCGGCTTGCAGCCTGCGCCCCTACCTACTGAGCCACCGCGCCCCCAGCTGACATAATAATTAGCCATATACAGTAACCTTGCAGTTGAAGTCACCCACAGAGATCGGATTAGATCCATATGGGTAAGTAGATGCCATTTTGGAATCCCAATTAATTTCCTCTCCTCGCCTTCAAAAAATACTCGTTGCCTAGAGTGTGACGCCAAAATATTTCACCGCTTAACCCTTTATACTTAATACGAAAAGCAGACGATACTTGCAAATAATATTTTTACGTCAAAAACATAGCTTATGACCCCTCGTTGGAACGAGCTCGTTATGTTGAGCCGGTTTTGACGGTTACGATGGGTAAAGGGTTAATGTAGTTTAAACTGATCGATAATGAATAACTCAAGCGAAAACTGAATTAGAGCCTTTGCATAACCCGAAGCAGATGTTTGATTTATGAACAAAAACACACGTGTAATTTCGACCAATTGCACTATAAAACGTTTCGTAAATTCGTCGGAATAAGATGTAGAGGAGAAAAAGAGCAAATTACATTTTGAAAACGCAACAAAATCGAACGATCGGACAAAACACATATTTTTCAAAATATTTCAACAAACCTATATCTTGTGCCTTTTTGGAACGGACTCTTTGAAATGTGGGGTCATATGATATGGTTTTGTAGAAATCTTTTGAATAAAACATGGTTTTTGATTTGCTCAATTTGGAAATTATTCCAGCGGATGCAGCAGATTCGATAGAAAAAGGATTAACCCTTTACCTAATGAATCTGTCGCATCCGCTTGCGTAATATGCAAATTCGACGAGCCCGTTCCAACGAGGGGTCACATGATATGGTTTTGTTGAAATTTTTTGAAAAAAATGATATTTAAAATAATGAATTTTGATATTGTCTGCGTTGGGTAAAGGATTAAGGCTTATAAATTTGTACATGCTACGCGTGTATACTAATTGTGGGTACCTACCTCCAGTCTTTCATTGTGCTAACCAAATCTACAATAATGTCATATTCGCCCATGTTATCAATCTTGACCAAACTCATACCAATAGCTTGGCAATTGAATTCTGCTTCCATCCAGTCCTGTGGCATTTCTCTAAGAGAATATCGGGGTGTTGTAATTCCATTTGCCACAAACACAATAACTGAAAAGAAACAGGGGAATTGCTCAAGTTCTGGTGACCAAAGACTATTATTCTGAAAGCTCACAAACCGTAGCTTCAAAGCCCAAGTATAGAGATGTTATGTAACGCCCACACCTGGTCAGCGTTATTTCCGAAAATCCCATTTCGAAATGTTATACTTTTTTCAATGTTTTCCTCCATAATTTGTCTCATAAGCCCTGACTGAAACGAGCTGATATCGTATATCAAGTATTTCTTGCAAGGTTTCTTGCCGGCTTACCATAAAGGCTTGATTTTAGATTTGCAACTCCACAATAGATCTGATAACAATTGTATAACAGCACAGTTACCTCAGACGGCTGAATATATCATCGAACAACTTTCAGTGATTAGTTGCCTAACAGTCTCAAAAAGCCCCAGGCTATATACCAGGTGTACAACTCAAAAACGCAGATCCAATAAATAGACAGAATTGCTTCGCATCTCGTGGTATTCTTGCGCCCAACTAAACTCGTGCAATAAACATTAACCCATTCAAACGCCTGTGCTGTTCTGTATTTATCACACACCTTCGCAAATTTCTAAGACAGGCATTTTACGGTAATACTAAGTAAGAATTAACCTATCATTCTGAGACGTGAAGGAAATAAAATAAGACAAAAATTCAAATTAATCTTCACAAGCAGGAGACCAGTCTAATTGTTATTTCGTCCGCTGGGAGCGCGGAGACTCAGTGGTAGACTGTTGGACTTCTATGCTAGAGGTCCCGAGTTCGATCCCCGTCCGGGACGACCCGCGTTGTGTCCTTGGGCAAGGCACTTTATCTCGATTGCCTACATGGGGGCACGATGACGCCGTGAACTGAGGCGTACTGCACGTCGATGGTGCACATGTCTTCAACCGCTGTAACCCTGCTTGAGTGGTGCTTGAACAGAGTTAGAATGTTGAGGAGCTGGCAGTTGCTCATCGTTGCTCGGTGATTGTCTCCTGGTACTTCGGCTTCCTCCACCCATACAACTGTCACGGTCACGATTAGCCATTGTGCATAAGTATGTGGCCTTAAATCCCAATAAATAAATAAATAAATAAATAAATTTCGTCCGCTGATTGAACTTTCGTTCAAAGTTTCAACTTCTAAATTGTAATGCTTCACCACTTTGAAGTTCAATCGATGAAACACTGTCCATCTGAAATACAGTTTACCGTCCTTTTATGCCTCAATTTTACAGAACGAATTGTGAATGGTTGATGTGGTCTCCACTAAAAAGTTACCATACTTTCACAACAAACAATAGGTGTAAATTCTGAAAATACTTCAATGAGAAATTATTAAACAAAACTCACATGTTTATGTGACTTCCGATTTGCATACGGCTGTTACGTGACTGATTGACAGGTTAAGATTTTAGTCAAGATTACAGTTGTCGTTGTCAATTAATCCCACGTAAATAAAATTTATATCCTTATTGTCCAAGAGAAATGATCGTATTGTTCAGAATGCCTGCTCAAAATTTATTAAAGTTCGTGTTATAGGCTGTAACAGGAGTACAGAATCCATACGAGTTCCAATGAATATCGACAGACAATTTGTTTTGCATTTCGATTTTGGTGACCTAGAAACTTGCTCGCGCAACGTCATTCATCGAAATGACGTCACTCATTATCGATTTCATATTCTGTCCACATTGTTCTTTAGTTTGAACTGCATGTCAGTCATAGCCATGTCACACTTTAACACATCGGGTTATTTAATAAATAGTCTGTATTGTCCACGTGAAGAAAATAAATTAGAAAATTTCTTTTGATGGTCGGTCAGTGTTTTGGACATGAGTTTCTATGGAAACAATACTATAGACCGCTAACATCCACTTTACAACATCAAAATAAATTACCCATAACATCGAAACGGGCCCACGTATTCCCAGAAATATGGCTGGTTCCATTCTTACATTAAAAAAGTGCAAAAGTCTGTATCCCACACGTGTGCGATCTAAGTTTATTTTTATCACGCAACTTGAATGTCGTGAACAAAACTTAATTTTAAATGGAAGGGTAATAACAATAACGCCGGCCCGTTAATAATGTGAAATGGCCTTAGGTATCATCTGCTTTTTATATTATCGTAGCAGAACGAAGTCTTTCTGAAATAATAATAAGTCTGTACGTCACTTTATCACCTGTCGGGAGAGTTGGTTATCGTGTGAAGATTGTCAAGCCTCTGGTTGGCAAACTCCGCAAAGTGGCCATCTCTTCAAATCTCCTCTGGCCGTGGGTGAAAAATATGGCAACAGCCGCCTCAGTGGACTGAAAGAATTGAAGTGAACAACTTTGTGACTCGGCACCTTAATCTTTACGAATTTGTATGCTAGCTCATTTAATATTTTCTACCTGCCGCTAAGTGGCTGCATGTTGAAAATATTGAACATTCACCTAACTCGACTAGAGGTCGACACTTGACAGAATATATTCTTGAAAACCCGAACATTTTTATTTTTTCTTCGAAAACATAGCTTATGATCCATTATGGAACGATCTCTATGGGTTGTTTATAACGAGGAGGAATAAGGCTAAAAAAGTGTTCGATTATCAGGCAATCCTTCATTGAATTTAACCCCCTTATTGAACATTTTTATTGCCTTTCAGTATCTTCCAATATTAGTACAAACTCAGGGAGACCCCAAATTTTGACATTTTTTGATTGATGCGTATTTATTTAGTTGCGTCTCCAATTTGTTTGATTTGTTGCAATTTGTTGGCACTCTCCCATAAACTGTTACGAGGCAAATCCCCATAGATTAAATACTTTTACATCAATGATATTATGAGGAGCATCGAAAGAATATGAAGCCTTTGAATTGCAGTACCTACAGTTTGTTTTTAGAGGAATGTTTTATTTTTAAAATTAAAAATGAATTTATTTGTATATTTCTGTGTGTAAAAAGACAGCCGAAATTCTTTCCATGTTTGCTCACTTTTTGAAAAATAAAAATTAAAAATAAAAACCTCCCTCCCTCACTGATTTGAAAAAAAATGCCTGAGAATCAATTAATTTATTTTGTGTGGTCGAAGGTATGCTTTCGAGGCAAATTGAAAAAATAATAAATTTTGAATGGCTTCTTTGTGAATATCGTTATATTCGTTACTTTAGGTAAAAGGTTAACTGATGTACCGCTATCACAAAAGTAGTATTTTTCGCGCTCAGAACGCGTTTGGACCGCAGCACACTTACATCGGTGTATCAAGTTTTCCAGAACAAAATCGAGACAACATCCAGAAAAACAAATGAAAATTGCATCTCAGACTCAAAGTCTACTCACGAATGACTGCAGCCAAGTGTGGTAAATTTGGGTAGATGTATATGTGGATGGATATGATTAACATTCGTTTAGTTTCCATAAGATCCTGGGTGGTGTATGTGGGGGAGGGGTCTGTTGGCTTAAAAAATGTTTTGAAGTGTGAATTTATGCAAAAGAAAAATCACAGTTGACTCCATGCGTTTGGTGGAGTTTCTGGAATCCACTGGGTGGACCTTTACACTTTAAAATTAACCTTGAAAGATTTCTAGTGATTTTAAGCAAAAAGGTTCAGCCAACTGACCATTCGGGGGTGGTGGTTGAAACAATCGTTTCTGAATGTGTGGTACAGTGTCAGGTGAGCGTTCAGCCCAAACATTGGTCTCTTGTTGTTGACGCACAATGATTATGTATACCGGGTTGGAAGGGCAAGCCATCTGCAAGTAACAGCATACAATGAACATCACGCCTCAAATATAAGAACAGCATACTCACCGGCCTCAAAAATGACCATATCAAAGGTATTCCTGAAAATCTTCATATTGGATACTTTTTGCTCTACAAGTTTCGAGGATGCGTTGCTCAGATGTTTAGTGCATGTGGAATGGATTGGCTCTAAGTTCAATAATTCTTCAGTACAAACTGTATATATATAGAGAATCTTGAAAGTATTAAATATCGATATAAATTAATGAATCCTGGTTGGCCCATCGATCAGGCGGTGTAAAGATTTGAGAAGTTCCGGGGACTGCGGAACGATTTGAAAGTGGAGGAGCTGAATCTAAAGTTTGATTTGTATGTGTGTGTGTGTGGGGGGGGGGGGGGGGGGGCGGGGGGGGGTTGGGGGTGGCAGTGTATGAATTAACGAATGAAATATTATTTAAAACAACTATGTAGTACTCAGGTGTTCTAAACATTCCACTATCACAATTTAATTCAAGTGGACGTTTTCGCACATCGCAATGTCCCGCTTATACAGAACGCGAAGTGGCCGTGAAAATGTTTCGCTTTCAATGTCTTTCCATTTGACCATTTATAAGGACACGCCACGGAGCGAAGTGATGCGACGCGCTATTTCAGTTTCGGTGGTCTAGCTAAAATGTTGCGTCGCTTATGTACGCTTGCCTGGTTATGCAATGTGTAACATGATTAAAGCGTGCCCATGCACGGTCTATAAACGATTCTAGAGAAGCGCTGCGAGGCGCTGCGCCTCGTGTGGCGTCGCTCCGTGTTCTGTATAAACGAGGCCTAAGGCGAGGTCAAGCGAAGTCTTGAGTAACTGCGGGTGAATGGATTACCACGAGTAATATACACCTGGAACTTAATTAAGTACCCCCTGAAATGTTTCATGACCGTGAAGTTGCTGTTTCTGATTATTATGTTTTAATGATTGCTATGTCTTGCAGTACTTTTCATCTGCTGAAACATGATGTTTCTGGTTGATAGCGTACCCCAAGCACATCCCATCGTCCACGTAAAGCTTACAAATTACCGTCTCCCACCTGCAATGCCACTACCACAAAATACAAAGAAGAAAAAGGACCACATGCGCGGTAATCAATAACAGCATACAGCCTCCCTTACTTCTCCACTGTCTCTGTCAGACAGTTTTCGGTTTTCGTCAAATCATAGCTTTACAGTCAAAAAGGTCGAAAGGGGCTAACCTATTTCAGCACAGATCCTGTGTCCTTCTGCTTGCACAAACCATTGTCTTCTCTTTGTATAATATTGTGCGGATAAGCCAGTACTCGCTTTACCCGCCCGTAGAATTTAGTCAGATACGTGGCGACAGGAAGGGGTTCTTCTACCTCCCACATTCCTGCACAGATCATCAGGTGTTGGAAATTCACGGGTAGCAGTTGGAAACTTCTCGCTCGGGGTGCAATTGGTTTTCTCAAAAGGTGCTAGGTGGGAAGGTAGAGATGGAACATCGGAAGGGACACACACCCCGACCCGAGAGACTCTAGCCACATACCTGACTATAGTCCTGTTTTTACCAAAATGTCACTCATGGGCTTTCGTCTGAACGAGTTACTCATCACAATGAGAATCACAATTCATATTTTGAAAAGTTAGAAAGAATTCTGAAAACATGTGCAAGGTTTCGTTTCTGTACTGAATGCATGGAGGATTACGTCTTTGAACCGGAGAGACCGCTTTTCCGGCCCAGGTACGTGGTACATCATTATTTCCTTAAGTGGGAGCGCGGTGGCTCAGTAGGTAGAGTACTGCAAGCCGAGAGGTCCTCGGTTCGAATCCCACTTACGGCAACCGCGTTGTGTCCTTGAGCAAGACACTTCACCCCCATTGCCCACGTGGGGGCACGATGACGTTGTGTACTAAGACGTACTACACGTCGATGGTGCACCTGTCTTCAACCAATGCTAACACTGCTTATATGGAGTTAGTATGTTGGGAAGCTGACAGTTGCTCGCCGTTATTCGGTGGTTCTCTCCAGGTACTCCGGCTTCCTTCGCCCGTAAAACTGTCGTGGTCATGATTAGCCATTGTGCAGCAATATGTGACCTTAAACACCAATAAATAAATAAATAAATTCATTAAGTATGATGTCTGTACGTTGAAAATATTAATTTTGTCCATCCCCAGACATTGAATATGAACCCTTCCACTTGCCGCTATTGAACTGATATGGAAGATACCACAAGTGTTCAAAGGGTTAATGAAGGTTGCATTTAATATGGTGCTTTTAAAATGAGAGTTAGGGAATCTTCTCTACTGATGTAGATATTTATAACTCGCTCTGTTTTCACAATAAAGGTGTATAGGTTTCCCATACATAATACAGATGAAAGCTGTGCTTACCACTTCTGAAGTTTCACGCAAAAATTTACGTAGAGTCAAAGGAGATCGCGAGGAAAATTATAACAGTATTATATATATGTACACATATCTACACGAACTTCCGATGATGGCCATCATTATTCAACAGAAGTGTGGGATATTTTAAAGTAATTGTTATAAGGTATAAACAAGCCCCTCCCCACCCGAATTTACACCAACTGCGATTTTGGGGTATAAACAAAGCCTGTGCTACTGTTTGAAATCGGACTCTATTACCATTTTACAATAACTACCCACAAAGTGTGAAACTTCAAAGTAAAGGTAAAAACGCTGTGTGGCTCTATTTCCATCCTGAAATATTTCAGTGTCCCACAATTAGAGCTTAACCCTTTACCAAACATAGTATTTTTAAAAAATAAATAAAATTTCACATTTTTCGAAAACAATTTCACAATTCATCAATAAATTCACAAAAGTATGGATATCATTAGAACGAGCCCGACGAGCTGGTTCCAATGATATCCATATTTGTATGGTTTTATTGAGAAACTTCCGAGATATTTTAGGCTGTGTGCAGGCTTGTTCTGGTTAATTTACTGGCCGTTTTAACGCTATATTAGGTAAAGAATTAAAAGTAAAAAACACCCTGTCCTCACTGTCCTCACCAATTCACTGTTGTATTAAAGTGAAAATTTAATTAATTTTTTACGCGATGCACTTGAATTTTTTGTTAACAATAACGACACGACCAGCGGCCAATACTATAAAACTTTTACACAGTTGTATTTTTCAAAATTGCATTTTCTGTTTGTGGAAATAACCAATTAAAATTAACCATTACAGTTTTAAAGATGTGGCAATTTGCCAGTTGGCAAATTGCCATATCTTTTAAAATGCTAATGATTCATTTCCGTCATTTATATTCACTTGTAGAAAATACACTTTAAATTCAGCTGGGTTAAAACTCCACCCAAATCAAATGGGTGAATATGAACCCAATTGGGTTGATTTTTAACCCAACTGATTTTAGAGTGTATAATTCGGGAAAACACAATTGTAAAAGTTTTATAGTATTGGTCACAGGTTACCTTATTTTTACGATGATCTTGTGGTTGAATTTTAAGGTGTTGGCAAAGTGACCAAAATGGCTGAAAACTTGTTTCGGTTTTGTTTTTGTTTGTTTTTATTTTTTCATTTTCACATAATGAGTCACACATTTTTCTACAATATTGAAAAATGGCATCATGAAAGAAATCGTGAGAAATGACAAAATAGAAAGCCACTCAAATTTGTGTTTTTGATTAGACTGAAACTTTACAAGCAAATGATTCCAAAAGAGTATGTTCGTAAACGTCAAATAAAATCATACTATTTATATTGGGCCCTAACATATCTGTTAAGAGTCTTGAATTGTTCTAATGAACGATAGGTTGATTGTGTGTGTCGGGAATAAAAAGTAAGCTGGCCTGCAGTATCTATGGTAAATGAGCTGTTTATCATATATCAATAGTACCAGTCGAAACTGTTATTATAGGTTGACTAATCTAAACATCTGATTTGTGGTAGACTTTGACCAAGCCCTCAGACTACCAGTTTAATTTTGTCCTGAACTCGACACTGTTATGGGCTATTTGTTCACCCACATTTCGTGGAGTTTGCGCGCAGACTATAGGTCATTTAATGTAACGTCCCTTTACTTGCAAAGATACACAGGGATTCTACTTGCAAAGATACGCATGTATTCTTTTGTGATTTATTTATTGGTGTTTAACGCCACATCAGCGAGCCTTTCGTGATCCAGTTATGGTATTCCAATTATTTATTTACAGGGGTTTAACGACACTTTCGACAGCCAGTGTCACCTCGCTCGTGTCGGGCAGTTTCGCGAGTGGAGGAAACCGGAGTACCTGGAGAGGACCACCGAGCAACAGCGATCAACTGTCAGGCTCCTAAACGGACTAAGTGCACACAGGCAGGGTTAGCACTGGTTGAAGATAAGTGCACCATCGACGTGCAGTTCGCCTTTGTACGCCACCGTGACCCACGTCGGCAATCGGGATTAAGTGCCTTGCCCAAGGACACAACGCCGCTGCTGAGATTCGAACCAAGAACCTCTCGGCCATCTCTACCTACTGAGACACCGCGTTCCCTAGATATTCCAAGTAATCAGAATTTAATTCACATTAACACATTTAGTAGAACTACGCAGCGCAATCATAAAACTACAGTGTGATGAGTCGTCATGCATAATAATAAAGTCATTAAAGATTAGCTCAAATTACATCTTGATTGAGAAACATAGATTGTGTTGATTAAAAGAAAAATAAATGTGTATGGTATTGTTTAGATTCTATCAGGGGCGCGGTGGCTCAGTAGATAGAGGTGCAGGCTGCAAACCGAGAGGTCCTCGGTTTGAATCCCACCCGCAGCAACCGCGTTGTGTCCTTCGGCAAGACACTTTACCCCCATTGCCCACGTTGGGGCACGGTGGCGTTGTGTATTAAGGCGTTCTACACATCGATGGTGCACTTGTTTTCAACCAATGCTAACCCTCCTTGTATGGAGTTGGTATGTTGGGGAGCTGACAGTTGCTCGCCGTTTCTCGGTGGTTCTCTCCGGGTACTCCGGCTTCCTCCACCCGTAAAACTATCGTGGTCATTATTAGCCATTGCGCAGATATATGTGACCTTAAACACCAATTAATAAATATTAGATTCAATCGTCTGGAATATTGCAGTTGGTCTGAAAAGCGAACCATAGGTTCGCTTTTCCGACCAAATGAAATATTCGAATTGTTGAATCTAAACATAGGCTATGGACTTTTAAAGGACAAGACTGGTTGTATGCCGTAACAGGATTAGACTGAAAACCCGAGAGCTTGTGCTGTGGCAGTCTGCCATCAATAGCTCTCTCTCTATTGATTTGTTCACCTTTTAAGAGGTCTTATATTTCATTTTAGCCCAATGCTATTTCAAAAACGTATTCTGTGACTCCATTATGATTCCTTGCACTGAGATGTTTGATACAAGTGAATAAAAACCCCTAATTTTGGTGAGATTGAATATTTCATTTCTCATAACTTCGCTTGACATCATTTCATCAAAGTTACAGATGATATATGACTGACTGTTTAAAATGCAAGAATGTTCATTTATCTATACACATGTTTGGTCGTTTGACAATCATGTTAAGTGCCTGGCAATATTTGCAAACAGCCATGGTAATACTTTGATATAGGAGTGGATGGAGTTTGAATGCCCACTTAAGTGAGAAGAAGAAGGAGTAGGCGAAAATAAGTGAAATAAGTGATGCAAGTTTCGACTGATTTGGAATCTTCTACCCGACGGCAAGAGGCGATTACAAACGTCAATGTTAGCCGAACAATATATGTTTTGCTTCAGTGACGTGTGTGGTAATGATGCTTCTCGACATTACAGGGGAAAACGTGGAGGCATATTCTTTCAAAAATCAATAGATTTTGTTTGAAACGTTATGTTCAAGTAAATACAAGTA
The DNA here is from genome assembly GCA_031216915.1 of Pictodentalium vernedei. Lineage (NCBI taxonomy): Eukaryota > Metazoa > Mollusca > Scaphopoda > Dentaliida > Dentaliidae > Pictodentalium > Pictodentalium vernedei. Next base: position 332,968,100 of record CM062292.1, read on the forward strand.
TTGCATTAGCCTTTTAGCTGCTGCACTTACGCAGCATAAGTATTTTTTCAAGATATAAGTTGCAATATATTACGGTGCAAAAATAACAAAATAGGTAACAGAAAGAAATCTAAAAATCAATAACAATAACTAGAGCTCAACTATTCTAAAAGTTAATGACAAAAATAATTTGAGACGAAAATGATGCAAAATCTTTCGCACTATTTTGTTCACAGAAAATAAAAAAACAGAAATACTTAACAATTAGTGTCCAAAGTAAGGTTCAATAGAATCCAGTGATGTAGAAACGTTCCAGCTGGTATTATAATGTTCAAGGATGTGTCTGCAGAAACAGTATCTAATATATTGTAATAAAATGTTCACTCAAAAGTTTCAGCAGCCTCCAATAAATTCTAATAAAGCGCTCAGCAAAATTCAAATTAAATTGATATCCAATAAGTATTGGTACCACAGGCAGTTTTAAAATAATCCAGCTTTTATCAAAAGTAAATTCTCGCTCACAAGACAATAAATTCTCTTCAAAACTTCTCTTTTGGAAACCCTTTTCCAATACACAAAGTTGCGCAGATCTCGAAATATTCAGTAGAATACTTAGTAAATTTTCTGCTGCTTCTACAATAATGCACTGTTCTGTAATAATAATCTTTAATGTTCAATTAATGTTGAATGGTTAAACAAATCATAGTGCTGCCTATATGAATAGAAGGCCCGAATTCTGTTGACGGAGGTTATTTATATAGTCTTCAGATAGAAAGTTCCAGAATAAGAAATTTCTCCAATGTACTGTTGTTCCAGTAATTATGATTGGCTGAATAAATTTACCCAGTAAGATGATTCTGTCAATTTCAAGTAAACAAGTGTGACCCAGTTAAACAACCTGTGAGCTAAAAATAGATTTTGTGTAAAGAATCTGTAAACATGTGAAGAGGTATATTCAAAGGTCACTGAGTGCAAATAGGTGATCACAAAAGCCAGAGTCTGCTTATTCCAAATAAAAAAAACCTTAGAAAATATTAATTGTGTATAATTATTCACTATATTATAAAAGGGGGGGGGGGGGTGGTCATAATAAATACCATGCAAAAGATTCACAAGTTCTGTGCGAAGAGCTGGATCGGCAACAGATTACCAGATATTTTTTCAGTAAACCTGAAATCAAGAATAAATAAAGTTCTCTCTGAGCATATCACCAGATGTAACTCTATACCAAGTTAATCTGTCTGGCAAAGACAACAGCCTGGCACCCCATCATAAACCCGTACCAACCTCCTCTACATTTATAGTGCTCTGTACCGCCCTTTGAGTGCACCAAAACGCCACCTGCAATGCTATGGCATTGCAGATGGCAAATTGTTCCACCCATGAGACTAATGCTGATTCTGTTTAAGAACAGAACCTGTATTTTTGATTGTTTGTCTGTTTGTTAGGGTTTTCTTCTTTTTTTTGGGGGGGGGGGGGGTGTTTGTTTTTTAGGGGGATTCCAAATAGTACTTCATCTTAAAACCTAAATATGATGTACGAAATTTCTTCTTTTTTGTATAAATATACTATTCCAAAAAAGTAGGAGATATCCAAACTGATGTTGATATTTTCGGAAAATGGTATTGGATACGCGTTATTGGACACATCAGTGTGTTACCAAGTTTTGTGTGGATCATGAATGTCACCGGCCCACGAAAACTTCGTGCAGGTTTTTCGCACGATCGCCTCGTTAATGTCTGTGGGGTACGTTTTGAAAATTTCATTTGAACTGGACGGGTCTCATCGTTCTTATCTTCTTATAAACTCGTTCATCAATAGTTTATGGTCGAAACGTAACTTTTGAGGTATGCTATGATTGACACGTGACGAACTTTCACGTGCCGTTGGGATGCTGGGAGCTGGCAACAGACAGACTGCAGTGGATTAACTACTCAACGTTACTCAATCGGTGATTAGCAGGTTGTGGTCACGCTACCATCAGACAGGCAACGTTGATGACAGACGTCGGTCAGGTCGTCCAAGGGCGACAGCTGCTAACCAGGATCGTTTCATCCGAACCGCAACATTACGTAACCGCCATCAAAGTGCCTCAGAAATTGGACAGCAGCTTTATCGAGCGATAGATGTGTGAGTCAGTCGTCAGGCTATCCGAAATCGCCTACACAGCTGGAATTTGTACTCTCGACGACCTCGAATAATTCCACGTTTGACTGAACGTCACATCGCAGCAAGGCGTCATTGGTGTGGAGCACGACAGCACTGGGACAATCGTCGGTGGAGCAACGTCATGTTTTCCGATGAATCGAGGTTCACTCTCGACTTCCACGACAGGCGAAACAGAGTGTGGCGGTGGCGGAACGAATGAAACCACGACGTAACCGTTAGACAGCACGATCGTTTGGTTGGTGGATTAGTTATGGTTTGGGGAGGCATAACCATGACAAGCAGAACAGCATTACATGTCATCCAAGGGCGTGTCACAGGTTAGTGTTACCGTGACAACATGTTAGCAGCTGGTGTGGTGCCATTTACGCGACGTCACGGCCGTCGATTCATTTTCCAAGATGACAGTTCAAGAGCACACAGGGCCCGTGTCGCTACAGCGTTCCTCCAGGAGCAGAACATCACTACACTGCCTTGGCCAGCACTAAGTCCAGACCTTTCACCAATCGAACACGTCTGAGATATGCTTGGCAGGCGCCTACGACAACGCCAACCGCCCCCTACCAATGTCCAGGAACTCGCCGCTGCACTGCAGGAAGAATGGTATAACATCAGTCAAGCTGATATTGGACGTTTGGTGGGGAGTATGCCACGTCGGATCCGCGCTTGTCTCGCGAACCGAGGAGGATTTACATGGTATTGAGATCTTGGACTGAATGTGGTAAATTCTCTGACTGACCTCCATATCTTCTGCAGTTCAGTGCGTGGAATGTCTGCTTGTCAGACACCCAACTATCGCAGAAATCATTCACCAGATGTCACAGTGTAATACCTCAACTATCTTTTTGATGAAAATATAAATATATTTCTCCATATATCTCACTTCTATCAAATACCTCCTACTTTTTTGAATAGTATATATGTTTATCAAACAAGGCAGAATGTGTAACACCTCCCTTTTTAACCATTGCATGCTGACAGAATGGAGTAAGAGAGCGATTGAATACCTTCCAACAGGCAATTGACGTCAGAACGACAGTTTTGTCAAATGGACCATTTTGAAGTGCATGGAATCAATTCTTTTGTTACGTGTCTATGTTTTTCCATATTTACTCAATAAACACTGTCCCCCGTCAACATATGTCCTTGCATTCAGTTCCAGAAGATACATCGACCTGAGGAAGCATTTCAGTTTTTAAAACATCTCAGAACAAGATACGGAAAGTTGATAAGTATATCAATCAAGGGAGCGTAGTGACTCAGTGGTTACGGCATTGAACTTCAAACCGAGAGATCCACGGTTCGATCCCCGTCAAGTGTAACTGCGTTGTGTCCCTGGGCAAGGCACTTAGTCCCGATTGCCCACGTGGGGGCATGGTGGCGCTGTGTACTAAGACGTAATGCACATCGATGGTGTACCCGTCTTCAACCAGTGCTAACCCTGCTTGTGTGGAGTTACTATGTTGGGGGGGGGGGGCTGACAGTTGCTCGCCGTTGCTTGGTGGTTCTCTCCCGGTACTCCGACTTCCTCCACCCGTAAAACTGTCCGACACGAGGTGTCACTCGCTGTCGAAAGTGTCGATAAACTCCAATAAATAAATAGCTAATTAATTCCATTCTTCCTATAGATTCCGAATGATGTTCAATTATAGAGAACATTGATGCCAGTAATGAGTGTGATACGCAATTATGCATATTGCATATTTAGTGTCGATACATACAGATTATCATGATAATGTGCATGTCCTGTGATTTGTATCAGACTCGAGGTGGCGTCCAGAATGGGATCTCAACGAGCCGGCTTTGCCGGCGAGTTGTGATCCCGTTTTTCGGCACCACCGAGAATCTGATGCAAATCACAGGACATGCACATTATCATGATAATTCATTTATCTAACAATTCTGTCACACAAACAGATTAAATCTTAAATTACTAAAACAGTTTTGGGACATAATGTTGGGTCGATCACTGAAACGCGCATGGAATGTATTCATGCGCCTGTTATGATAGCCGGTCGCGTTACCAGAAACGAGTCGTCTATATGGTACGGAATCAGAATGAGTCGTCTATATGATACGGAATCGGAACACATTATGTGATACATACCTTTTTTCATCTTTTTACCTAGCACGAAAGGCATATGACACTTGCAAACAAAATTCTTGAAAAACTAATATTTTTCTTCCTTTTTGCGTCAGAAACATAACTTATGACCCTCTTTGGAAGGAGCTCGTTCCATTGATAGGTCATAACCTATGTTTTTGATACAAAAATGAAAAAAAAATGTGAAAACTGAATTCTAAATTTTGTGAATAGCGCTGGTCGGTTTTAGCAGTTGCGTTGGGTAAAGGGTTGAAAGCTGAATCTTAGTCAGCAAATCGCAAGATCTCCCATGGAGAACTCACCAATGCGTGCAGGATGGCGGACAGGTACGGGGCATCAGATTCAAGAAGCAATTTGTGTGGTTCATTTTTACTTAGAGCTTATTGTGTTTGAATTCAAGTCTAAATCCAAAGAGAGTACATTTGGAAGCAATGCCTGTCATTTCATAAGTTCTTCAGCTCAGCTGATAAAGCAGTGGTGATGAATGTTAAGATGTTTCTATTTCAGCTCAACAAGTAGTTGTGGGATTGTTTTTGCTGCTTCCTCGGTATTATCTGGCCTGTGTATAATTCAACTTTATTGAAATTTTTCAGCTAATGTGTGTACGAGTTTTAAAAAAAACACTTGAACTTTATTCTTACGAATAGAACATTTACTTTTATTTGTACATCTTCGTCTACATCTACAAGTGGTGATGTGGTTCATTCGTATCTCACCAACGACGACAATATAGAGTTTATTTCTGATTTGATGGTCAAGACTTTGGGCAAATTTCAACACCTATTTAGGTGAAATAAATGTGGATGAATACCATAAATACACAGAACGACCCACGCGTGTGAATGGGTTAATCGATATGGCACGAGTGCCAGCGCGGATGGATGAAACGAGAGGCCGCAGGCTTCGAGTTTTATCCTTCCGGGATGGCACAAGTGCCATATCGATTAGCCCATTCACACGCATGTGTCGTTCGGTCTTTATTTCACGCCTTCACGTCTATAAAAGCAATTATTGAAAGGAGACTCAGCAATTCATTTGACAAATGGTTCCTTGGGTTCCAGTGTGTACTGTGTGCCAGTAGGCACATAGAACACATTGGAACTCAGTGGACGAACTATCAACAAAAAGAATACATTTTATCGTCAACCAAATTTGAGAGGGCGAACCCGTGTTTAGTGTTATTATTTTTAGCTATCGCTAACGATTCAAATTGCAACTGCGGTGTATTTATTTATTTATTTATTGGTGTTTAAGGTCACGTACTTATGCACAATAGCTAATCATGACCGTGACAGTTTTTCGGGTGGAGGAAGGCGGAGTACCCGTAGAGAACCACCGAGCAACGACGAGCAGCTGCCAGCTCCCCAACATCGTAACTCCGCACAGCAGAACAGGCAGGGTTAGATTGGTTGAAGACACGCGCACTATCGACGTGCAGTACGCCTTAGTACACGTCGTCATCGTGCCCCCATGAAGACAATAGGGGTTAAGTGCCTTGTCCAAGGACACAACGCGGGAGTCCGAATCGATCGCTCAGATGGTCACCCATCCGAGGATTAACCGTACTCGACGTTGCTTAACTTCGGTGATCTGACGAGAACCGGTTTCCGCAACTCCACCGCGCCCCCAACTGCGGTATGCGATTTGTAGAAAATTCTAGTGGAATTCCGCTTCTATTTAAAAATAGTCCGCAAACGATTTCCGTTCCGCACATGTGTGCGGAACAGATTTTCAATTTCCGCAAGGTTTAGTGTTGCTGTAGATGGGAATTTCAAAGAACAGACGTATAATAAATCACATGGATTCGTGCATTTTCTTTCAGTTGACAACGAAAATGCCACGTTCCCGGACAAACTAAGGTTATAGATTCCATGTGTCAAACAACACCTAGTTGGATTTACTATACTCTCCAGACTTTCGAGATCATTAAATTCAGTCCTCTTTAGTAGTTGATCTGGCTGCTAATGGGTGTTAATAACCAAATTTGAAACAACCGGAACATCAGATGGTAATATCAAAAGTATACCATTTGCAGTCAATGGAGAATCAAAGTTTCTGAACTCATCGGTAAATGTTACTGGAATTGCTTTTCAAATCAAGTAAAAGTTTACCAATCATTCTCCAATGAAGCGTGCAAGTAATATGACAAAGAGGAGAGAGTTAGAATGGCTAACAGATTGCAGGCATCCATGGTTCTTCTCAAGGTGAGACATAGCTCTACCAAATTAAATTCATTGCTGAGCCATCAAAAGGAGAATATACCTAGGTTATTACCACCATGTCACCATGTGGGTTTCCGAGATGGTGAATTGAAGTCGAGACCTCGTCTCTCGGCATATATCGACGATTTTGTTTAACCCTTTACCCAACGAATCACCCGCATCCGCCCGCGCAATATGCAAATTCAGCAGTTGAAAAAATATTATTTTTCAAAAAATTTCAACAAAACCATATCATGTGACCCCTCGTTGGAACGAGCTCGTCGTGCTCGGTCCAACGAGGGGTCACATGATATGGTTTTGTTGAAATATTGTGAAAAATTTTAAAAAAATGATATTTAAAATAATAAATTTTGATATCGTCTGCGTTGGGTAAAGGGTTAATGAAAATCATAACATGACAGTACTGTGTTCTTGCGCTATGCGTGACGTAATCCCCATTTCTTATTCTACTTCTACTATAGCCGTTGACGATTATAACAGTGTTTCAGTTGTGTGTTTCTTTGTTTTATTTTTCAGGTTTAACGCATGGTAGGCCTATATAACAATATCATCATGACAAAACATTATCTTGGCTAATTTGTTTTGCTGACTTGGTGATTTATTTATCATTTATTTACTTTTATCGGGGGGGGGGGGGCGGTGGCTCAGTTGGTAGAGGTGCAGGCTGCAAGCCGAGGGGTCCTCGGTTCGAATCCAACCTGCGGCAACCGCGTTGTGTCCTTGGGCAAGACACTTCACCCCCATTGCCCACGTGGGGGCACTGTGACGCTGTGTACCAAGGCGTTTTGCACGTCGATGGTGCACCTGTCTTCAACCAATGCTAACCCTCCTTGTGTGGAGTTGGTATGTTGGGGAGCTGACAGTTGCTCGGTGGTTCTCTCCGGGTACTCCGGCTTCCTCCACCCGTAAAACTGTCACGGTCATGGTTAGCCATTGTGCAGAAATATGTGACCTTAAACACCAATAAATAAATAATAATAAATAATTTACTTTTATCAAAACAGTGGCCTCGACATGTGTAATATCAGGTTTCGATGATCGCATTTGCGGTTGATACTCTCAATACAGATTGGTATGTTGTCCAGACGTTTTTACTTGTATTGGGAGAAATACGTTCTGGTTGTAAGATAATATTTTCTTTAACCCTTTGAACCCAAGCGGTCGTTTATCCGGCCAGGAACATGATACATCATAACGTCATAAAATAAGATGGCGGTTCTATAAATGTGTGAGGTAGACCTATCAATATTTTCAACGTGCAGCAACGAGGCTGCACGTTGAAAATATCGATTGGTCTACCCCAAATAATGAATATGGACTCTTCTAAGTGCTGCTATTGAACTGGCCTGGAAGATACCACGAGAGTCCAAAGGGTTAAGATACATAGGAACAAGCCCAGAAAGGTTGTCAATCACAAAAAATGCCAAAAGAAACAGAACAATCTACTGAATGAGAAGCACCAAGTTCAGATATCAGATGCATGCTTACTCTCTTTACCCGGACATTTGCAAATTGTCATGCCGACTGTGAGCCAGTAAATCCTGCCAGATAATTTTGGGGCACATGCGTCTCAAATGATTAGTTGAGCCCTCACATAAAGTTTTTTTCTTTTTGTTCCTAGCAGATGGAATATTTTCACGGGGCACCAGAACAGTTCTAGTATCTTTTACAGGATTAATAGTGCTTGTGTTTGAAGATTGCAGTGGAAATTCATTTGCTTCCCCTTCCACTACCTCAACCTTTCTTACTAAATATTATTCTTCTGCAACAAAAAATCTTCTTTCTTATTTACCTCCCCTCCTTCCACTATTTTAACATTTTTTCTGAATTCTAGGTTTCTGCCGTTACAAACTCTTCCGGGTTTTCACTCTCAACAACCCTTTCTCGGCGTGTATATATTTTGTTATCAGGATCAAATTTTTTCGACTCATTAAGATGAAGGTTGAGCATCTACACTTGAAATACTAATTTCACTATGAAGTTGTTAAACTTTTGAATCCTGGTGGTATCTTCCATGTCTGCTCAGTTTATTATTTGGGGGGTAGACCAATTAATATTTTCAACGTGCAGCCTTGGGGCTGCACATTAAGAATATTGATTGGACTACCCCATTTGTTCACTTTGCAGCCATCCTACCTAATGAAATGGTGATATATGTTCGTAGGCCGTAAAAAGGTCCTCTCGGGTTCAAAGGGTTAGGCATGGTAGGTGTTGTGCAAAGATTACTGCAGTTCTTAATCTTTAAAGTTCAATGGTGGACATATTTTGCTGCCAACAGATGTCGGAGGGTTTTCTAAAAACAAACCGGGAAAATCTGTGTCACTGAGATAATCGAAGGGATCAGTTGTATCCTTTGAAATTTCGGATGGTGGCGAGTTAGATTTTGTCTGGTTGTCACACATTTCTTTGAAACTGTTTTAATCTTTGGTCAGCAATTTCTACTGACTCCAAGTTAGAAGTACATGGCACAGATGGACTGATTTCTCCGGTGATTGTCAATTTTTCAGCCGATTTATGATGAGTTCTAGAGAAGAGCGTGTGTCTCCGTCAACGCATTCAAAAAGGAAAATCTCTTCCGTGACAACGCTTCAAACGATCACGGTAAAAGAATAAAAGTACCGTTTCAATACTGCATCCTCTAGAGTGGATAATAACATTCAGTGACAAACTATGCTACAACCCATGTTTGTTGGTAAAACCCATTTATAGACTCTGTCTCTTGGTCCATAGGTATTCTCACAGACTCTCAAAAAGTAGTCACGCTTCTGACATAACTGACACTGGCCTATATTTTCTCTTGCTAATCTGCAAGCTGTAGATATGGTATCCTCCATCTGACTGATCCATTCATCTGGTACAACTTTAACAAACCGTTTGGGAGCACGGTGGCCCAGTGGTTATGGCATTGGACTTCAAACTGAAAGGTTCACGGTTCAATCCCGATTGCCCGCGTTGGGAGTCGATTGCGCTGTGTACTGAGGTATACTACACGTTGATGGTGCACTTGTCTTCAACCAATGTTAACACCGCTCGTGCGAAATTAATACATTGGGATTCTGATAGCTGCAAGCCGTTGCTGTGTGGTTCTCGCCCGATACTCCGGCTTCCTCCACCCGAAAACCTGTCCGGCATACGGTGACCCTGACTGTGGAAAGTGTCGTTAAACACCAAGAAATAAATGAATGAGTACAACAAACCGTTTAATACCTAACATTAGATCTGCATGTTGTATTAACTCCCTCCCAAATATCAGTTTGTTTGGGGTGTACCATGGGCCCCGGTTTATGGTTAATTATAATGCCATGGCAACTTGGGGTAAAGTCTATCTCACTCAGGATTTTTATTTTCAATTTAGCATCTTATCATTTGGAGAAGAGTTCGATTATGTCCCTTTATATGCTCGTTTGCTGATGGAATATGAGTTAGATATCTGGTCAGTTTGAATTTCTAGTGGGCAACCATACGAGATAATAGATAGATGTTTTATTTAATCCCTTCGGGATTCATACATAATTTGTACCCATTCCCACACGTTCATACTCCAATAAAGATTATAAAAATTGCATTCAATTCTTATAATTGCATTCCGTAACTGTTTAAACTACTTTTTACCAAACAACAAAGCAGAAAGACGAAATAAAACATATACGAACGAACGAGGCGAAAAACCACCCTCACACAAAAGACAAAGCGCACAACTCTGAGTTGAGCGCCGGTTCCGTCTAAATGATATCCCAAAGACAAATAAGCTTTAATTTTCACAACTTTAGAAATGGAAACGAGTATTTTATTAACGGGCTTTATGCCACAGTTGGAAAATGTCAACAAAGAAACAGCAGCGGTGTTGATCACTGCGAGAGGCGCTAAAAGTTAAAAACCCGCCCAAACACCGCCCGAATTACATTCTCTCAACTGCGCTCTACCGAAAATGCGGGTCAAAGTTCGACCAAATGTATTCATTGGAAAACGAATTACATTTGGTCATGACGTTTTCATCCTGCTGACTAATGGGAATTGAGTATTTGGACTCAAAACGTATAACTACATTAATAATGTAATTATTTAACGATATATATGATATGTTGATTTACAGGTTTAAATGAAACATATAATTACAGAATAAAGCATATATACCGTGAGGAGATGGAATAGCCAGATTGGCTGTCTACCTGCCATATTTCTATCAACACTGCTTACGAAAACAGATTTGTGTGTATGACTAATATTCAATTAGGGGCGATTCTTAGTTGTTATTCACAACGTTCGGTGCTATTCTGGATTGACATGACTTGGTAGTTGAGGCAGCATAAGAATCAGACAAAGTACGAAATACAAAATAGACGTATGCTCTAATGTATGGGAGTCTAATGAAGATTTACTAGATGAGCGCGTTAGGTGATTTGTTAATTAGTGGGTGTTGAATTGACACTCAGGACAGAATGGGTTATTACATTGAATATAATCAGAGTGTAGATAAGAATAAGACAATGAAACGGACTAAGACTTTTTGTGCAACATTAACAACCTGTTGGTATGGAAGGACCGCTATTTCTAATATTGATTTATCATATGACTCGTCCGTTTTGTTCACTTTAATCAGCAGTAAATAAAGCCTTCCGTCAATTTCATTGGTCAATTTCAAAACTAGACAATTTGTTTGGCTGAACAAAATACAACTGGGCCACATTTTCATAATTTGCATAATTAGAGTTGGGAGCTTTCATTTGTCAATTTCAAAACTGGACAATTTGATTGACTAAACAAAATACAACTGGGTCACATTTGCATAATTTCAGTTGGGAGAATTTATGTTATCTGTCCTATTTAGGATGGGTTATATTGTATTAATCTTTTACCTAACGTAACGGCAAAAAACCGCCTCGCGCAATACAAGAAAAACGCCATTCATTTTTTTTATATTTTCTCTTTTTGCTTCCAAAACATAGGTTATGACCCGTCATTGGAACTAGCGCGTCGCGCTAGTTCCAATGAGAGGTCATAACCTATCTTTTGGAAGCAAAAAATGAGAAAATTTTAGTTATACGAGGATGTTTTTTCCAAGTGCCGTCTGCAACTCTAGTTAGGTGATGGGTTAAAAAGTCATAGTGGCTAATTTGTGCGTGTGTGTGTCATATGATAAATAGAATATGAAATGAGTGTTTTTCTCATATAATATTTATGAAACTCGTCCGAATTTTCCGTTTGGGCGCGCCAGAGGCTCGCCCAAACGGAAAATTCTTAGACTCCTTTCATAAATATTATATAAGAAAAACACTCGTTCCATATCATCTATCTACCATGAGCAAGATATATACAGAACCACACTTTTGGTTGAACAGGTTAACTGTTACTGGACGAGAGTGAATGGCGCATAGACACCCCACGAGCTGTTAGGCTCGAGTGGTATCCCAGCGCCACTCGTTTAAGTCCAGTAATCGTTGAATCATTCAAACATAAGTGTGGTTCTGTATTTATTACACACTCAACCCTGAAAAAGAAGTCATTGTAATTAATCGCAAACCGAATTAAACAGCCGACGATTTGAACGGTTGAAAGGATTTTACTGAGAAACTGGTCATCGGTCATTTCTGTTCTGCACAATCACTGTAACAAAATTACACACTGGACAAGAAAAGACTTTTTGTACAATAATTAACCTGATGGGAATTCATTCAATCGTTTAGAGTAACTGGGGAGGTTTGTGATTCCATTCTGGGTGGACTTTATTTTTCAACATTATGTTTCATTAATTTTCTGACTTCAAATTTAGCCTTCTTTTTATTTGACCTCACGTCTTGATAACCTTTGTTTGAAATGGACTACACATACGATGAAGGCTTTAGGTAGTCCACAATCCACATTTACTACATACAAAATGAGAAACAAACTCAACGATAACTGCAAGAAAATGTCATGCCTTTTGTTGTCACCACAAGTTTATACACTTTTACAACATTTTACAGGGGGCGCGGTGGCGTTGCGGTAACCGGTTCTCGTCAGATCACCGAAGTTAAGCAACGTCGAGCCCGGTTAGTCCTCGGATGGGTGACCGTCTGAGCGATCGATTCGGCCGCTTGCGTTGTGTCCTTGGGCAAGGCACATAACCCCGATTGTCCACATGGGAGCACGATGACGCTGTGTCCAAAGGCGTACTGCTTGTCGATGGTGCGCATGCCTTCAACCAATCTACCCCTGCCTGTGCTGCAGTGCGGAGTTACGATGTTGGGGAGCTGGCAGCTGCTCGTCGTTGCTCGGTGGTTCTCTCCGGGTACTCCGGCTTCCTCCACCCGTAAAACTGTCACGGTCATGATTAGCCATTGTGCATAAGTATGTGACCTCAAACACCAATAAATAAATAAATATACAACCTTTTACAACCACCCATCACTAACCAGACAGCATTTTTTCAAAAGCTCTCGAAATGAGTATCCAAAGGTCTTTGTCAAAGGCTGAAAGAGAAATAAAGGGGTCGTCCTACTTTTCTTCGCCGCCAATGTGTTATCTGAGCCGTTCTATCAATATTTTTGTCTTGGTATCTGTTTCAAAACAAAAATAATTCTTTATGTATCTGGTCTATATCTTGTAAACCTTAAATTTGGAGTTATTTTGAATTTGCATTTACTAAGTAGTTTTAAAGAGGACTGATAGAATATGGCTAATGATAGGCTTTTGGAGGCCATTCCTTGTGGATGGGGGCTGAGCAATCAAACAGCCCTGAATGTTTGTTTCAAAATCAAAATGCAGGTCTTTACTTCAGAGTTGCCCAGTAGAACCTGAAAATAAAAAAATACCTCTCCCTCTGAACAATTTGTTCTGAAAATACCAATCCCTTGCCATGAAAACTGCAAATTTAGCTTGCCATTGGTGGAGGGGGATGAGAGTGCTGCAACCCCACCCCACCCCCAATCTCGTACACCCATTTAGCTAATACTTGTGGATGCCATTCGATTTAAGTTTTGAAGCTGAGAGTTAAAGCAAAATAATATCCTTGTACTAAACAGAAATACATACTCATCAGTCTCTACACCTGGAACTTAATTAAGCACCCCCTGAAGTGTTCCATGGCAGTGAAGTTGCAGATACTGATTATTATGTTTTAATGATTGTATGTATTGCAGTACATTTCATCTATTGAAACATGATGTTTCTGGTTGATAGCGTACCCCAATCACATCCTCTTGTCCACGTGAAGCATACTTCCCACGAATGTCACAAAAAACACTATCATCCACATCCAGTATCTGGGTATAAAACAAGAAAATTTGCCACTTCTTTTATCAATAAATGTTGACATGGCAAGGAGGAGACTGTCAGAGGCACTAAGATGACAAATCTTTGGCATGCATGCAACAGGCATGTCATTCAAAGCTATTGGAAGGCAACTTGGCTATATTCAATCTGTCATTAGCAGACTTGTCCGAAGACATCAACAAACCAACGATGTTAAGGACCGACCAAGGCCTGGACAACCCCAGAGGACCTCTCCGCGGGAAGATCGTAGTCTGGCTCGCCTCGTTAGATGTAAACCCTTTGCTTCAAGTGCGGCTTTAAAACGCCTTTGGCTCCCCAACAGGCGTTTGTGCAACAGACCTGGCCGAAATCGTCTCAAAGCACTGGTATGAGGTCCAGAAGGGTCATCAACAGTCCAGGTCTGTCCGATCAGCACCAAAAACGACGTTTGGAGTGGTGCATGGCACGACACCATTGGAATATCAAGACTTGGAGGAGAGTCCATTGGTCAGACGAGAGTAGGTTCCTGCTTCACGTCACAGATGGCTGAATGAGAGAGTGGAGGCATAGAAATACTGCTTACGTGCCCAGGAACATCAGACCTACTGTTCTTTATGGTGGTTGATCAGTAATGATCTGGGGATGCCTCTCTCACGATTGTAAACTTGATATGGTGACTGTACGTGGGAATCCCAATGGTCATCAGTACATACGGGACATTCTGAATCCGATTGTCGTGCCTCATTTTGACAACCACCCGTCGGCTACTCGTCCTGTATTCATGGACGGCATTGCAAGGCCTCATCGTTCCGATGCTGTGGGAGCATTCCTTCAGAACAACGCTATTACAACACTACCTTGGCCTGCAATGAGCCCCGATTTGAATCCCTTAGAACACATCTTTGATTTTCTTGGACGTCGTGTGCAATCAAGGGATCCGCCTGTACAGAAATTGGCCGATCTGGAAGCTGCATTACATGCGTGGCAGCAGTTGCCTCTGGGCGGTTTCAGAAGGCTCACTGGTAGCATTAGGATGTGGGTTCAGGCTGTCATCCGGGCACGGGGTGGATACACTCGCTACTGACGTCAGGAGATCACAACATAATTTCACTTTTTGTCTGTAATTACCGGCATTGTTTCATCATGGACCGTTCCAGCACCATACTTGTCTAGAGAACATTTTCCCACCAAAAACATTAGTGACAGATATGTGAAATTAGTGCCATTAAAATAATGCATATTTTTATCATTGTGTTGTCTTTCATTTGTCAATAGACCATTCTTTCCGCAAACAATCACTTTCGGCCATCTGAAAGAGAGCATGAAAGTAATGACAGTTTCTAATAACACCACTGCGAAAAAACAGAGGGTGCTTAATTAAGTTCCAGGTGTATATGTTTGGAAAATATTGTCACTCTGTCTGTTTTATAAATATCCTAATCACCATTTTCATGGAAATCGTCTCATAAAATTGACAATATGTTGCATCCGATCACGTGTATTTACCACTCCTTCCCTCTTTGTGGTCTCACTCACATCCTACTCAAGACTTTCAGTGGCGGGTAGGTGGTAACATTTTGTATTTTGCTCAGTGCAAACTGCAAAAAGTCATATGTTATCATTACTATATTGGCACTTGGCCCCCACCCCACCTCCGTAAAAAACGTACCCTTACGGGCAACGTTCCACAAATGTAAACTACTGGGTTTTTCTTAAACCGGGCTTTTCACTCTTCCACGAGTAAGTGTGGAATCGGTGATAGTTAATCCGTAACTACATGTACTTGCTGTCAGCCATATGCACTGTTTGCGTTTCTCCGTCGGACTTTCCGCTTCGTGATAACCACTTTTCACGATTGATATTGTTCTGCTTCTAGAGAACTACTTCAACTGAACACGCTCTTCAGCGTATGTTGTGCGTGGGCAAACAAGTCCTGCTGAATTGTCGAAGTGTGAATCGAATGGGATTACAGAGTAAACCTCGTATCGACTGGTCGGCAGCACACAGCACTAGTAACAATGTTACAAAATTATATAGGAACCCTTCAAGTGCCAGGCGCCAGTATCGAACTCAAAATTAATTAAGTTTACCTCGGTTTTCAATAACGAAAGCAAAGGTGGAGTTTCATTTTTCATTTTCCTGACAGAGATCGTATCCACATGATGACTATCTATAGATTTTAGCATAGTTGTGCATCAAACATTGCGTATTGAGAATTGGTAATAACGACAGATAAATATAGCTGATTGTTCTCATTGGTTAATTTCCAATGATCGCTGCAAACTATAAGAACCAGTCTTACGAGAACTTGTACACGCGAAGGGTACTTTTGTCATATCGCACTAGAGCTGGCTAGTTAAAATTACCGCATGTCCCTGAAATCCATGTGATCGTGAGAAGTGCAATTACGGGTGTATTAAAAATAATTGTGTCCACTAGTGCTGGTTTTGAAAGAACCAATGGTGTTCAAATGTACTCGTTCTTAAGGAAAACCATCATAAAATAATTTCAAAGGAGCGTTTGCTGAAACTGAAGCTTTTTTATTTTGATTACAGGTGCCACAGGATTTAACGTAATGAATACAATCGATACACTGTAAAATCAGTTGAGTTGAAAATCAACCCAATTGTGTTCATATTCACTCAATCTAGTTTATTTGGGCTAAGGTTTAATCCAATTGATTTTAGAGTATAGACGAATTGTGCCAAAAGAAAGATGTTTTTAATCCAGTAGTAAGCGTCTTATTTTGACCAAAATACCCACAACTTGACATCAAGACACCTGAACAGTACTTCCTTTTGTTTGGGAGTTACTACGACTAACTTTGTCTCTGGGGGTTTCTCCTGCTTCTAATGACGAACTCTGTAGTGAAATGGAAGCTGATCTTTACATAATCAAAGAGCCTCAATAGCGGGACGAGGTAACTTCTGTTCGTCTTTACTGGTAGGTAAACCCAGTTCTTTCCAATTTAAAATATGTTTGGTGTCACTGCCTCCCAAATGAAATTGTCTTAATTGTTAAAGAATACTGAAGGCGCGCCGTGGCTCACTGGTACGTCACTAGACTTTCAACCGAAAGGTCCACTGCGTTGTGTCCTTGGGCAAGGTACTTCATTCCGATTACCCATTTGGGGACACGGTGGTGCTGTGTACTAAGGCGTACTGCACGTCGATGGTGCACTTGTCTTCAACCAATGCTAACCCTGCTTGTACTCGATGGCTCTCTCCGTGTCCTCCAGATTCCTCCACCCGTACAACTGTCCGACACGAGGTGACCCTGGTGTCCCAGGAAAAATCAACTTTCCATGCCAATACATTTTAATGCTTATGTGCCCATAAAGTTAGGACACAACTATAATAGAATGACCAAAGAAATGTCAAGACTAGAATACCTAAGCTAGTGTCTGGAATTCCGGGTATGAGTAGTATATACGGTTATAAGATTGTTATCTTTCTGGAAAAGTGAGAGGAGAAGACCCCCAACCTCCCACTTGAGATGACCCCCCCCCCCCCCCCTCCGTCCCGTATCTACCCTAATGCACCTGACTATCGTTTTTCTGTCGCGGATCGAAACACGTAAACCCAAAACTTTAGTACTCCTGTTTGTGCTTGGAGGGAAAAGGTTGTATGGATTTTCAACTTTGTATCACAGTTAACAGATTTTATCAAGCGTCGAACATTTAAAAAAGTTCTTGCAATAGTCTGGGTCCCTGTGACATATCGACCATTGCGTCAGTTAACAGTTGTCCAATCGAGAACACGTATTTGCTCTTGTATCACATTACACAGTCTCGTCCCGTTAAGGTTATGGAAGCCATTGACAACAGTGTTAACCTTTCACTCTCTGTACAACACAAAAAGTTGTTTTGAAAAAATCACCCATACATCCATAAAGTACATCATCTCTTGAAAACAATAAACTGGAAAAAAATATATGGTCCCATATCAAATTTCAATTTTAATTTCGAATTTTCGTTACTACCATATGGTCTTGCACTTAACCCGCTGCACTCTGATGTCAAAAATACCAATATTTCCGACAGCAAATTAATAATGCACCTAGGAATTTAACCAATTCAGTCTTGTTTGACAGAGCTCAATGAGCTCTGTCAAACAAGACTGAATTGGTTTAATTACGAAGTGCATTATGGGAAATATTTGTAACTTGAAATTTTGATATCAGACATCAGTGTGCAGAGGGTTAAAGACCTTGATTTTTTTTTCATGCCTCATGTTTTTAGGAGACTCTCACACATTCCGGTTCAAAATTACAAACAAATTTATTAATCCTTTCTGAAGTGGACAAATCAAAATTTTTATTTATGGTTTCAAAGCCAAAATATATTGAACCAATCGCCTGACCAGCCCTATTTAATCCAACTCACAACTTTCGGTGTCAAATGCACCGTGTCACGTGTTCACTTTTTTAGGCTCTCATAACCTTAAATCTTCACCTAAACTTAAAACATTGAAAAACAATAATGCTATTTTTTGTGAAAAACAACGGCCATTCACTAAAATTGTCAAAATTTGTTTCTATTTTTGCCTCCGAAAACTATTTTATAGCTCGTCTTTGGAACAGACTCTCTCAGTGATGGGCAATGAGCTATTTAGTCCATTTATTCAATGAAATGTGTATGTAAGCGTTGCTTAGGGAGCGCGGTGGCTCAGTGGTAGACTGTTGGACTTCCATGCTAGAGGTCCCGAGTTCGATCCCCGTCCGGGACTACCCGCGTTGTGTCCTTGGCCAAGACACTTTATCTCGGTTGCCTACATGGGGGCACGATGACGCCGTGAACTAAGGCGTACTGCACGTCGATGGTGAACCTGTCTTCAACAGCTGTAACCCTTCGTGATGAGCGGAGCTTGAACAGAGTTGGGATGTTGAGGAGCTGACAGTTGCTCGTCGATGCTCGGTGGTTCTCTTTGGGTACTCCGGCTTCCTCCACCCGTAAAACTGTCACGGTCATGATTTAGCCATTGTGCATAAGTATGTTACCTTAAACACCAATAAATAAATAAATAAACAGTAAGCGTTGCCTGATAAAAACGCAAAACAATTTTCAGCCTATATTTGTTTACGAAATTGAAAACTCTTTCGGTTTCTTTAACTGATTAAAACGAATTCAGACTATGCAAGTGTCCCAAATGAGTCACGAGGGTCCCAGGTAGCTCTCCTCCAGGACATGAGTAACCCAGGTACTGATAGATCGGAAACGTATCGGTCTATATCAGAAATTGTCAGTAGATGAGGGGTTGCTTCATTCTGTAACACAGTATAGGGACAAGATAGAAAAACCCGCAATTTGTATTAAGACAGAACACAACGAGGGCGGAGTACGGGGAACTGCAATCAGAGACCCGAGTTGGTTTGTTTCCTGTATTTCCCGGGTGCCTCAAACTCCAACAATGATCTTTAATTCCTGTCTCTCGTACTTTATTTTAGTTGTGTTCTGTATTTATACCACGATTAAACTTGAACTACGTGATTGAAGTTGATATTTTTAAAAGAAAAATGTCACCTTCGGCGGTCTGTTTACTTTCCTGACTGGCACTGTATTGTGTCAAACCATTTCTTTCACGTTATACCGCCATTATGAAGCATAACGACCAGTCAAATGCGTTCTTACTCATAGGCCGGATTCCACGCGTGGTGGAACATTTCCCATTGTCTGTATTGTATCGGGGTAATGTTGAATACACACCTTAACCCTTTACCCAACGTAACGCCAAAACCGGCCCCCACTATTCACAAAAAGCGCCAATTAATTTTCTTTATTTTTTTCATTTTTTGTCTCAAAAACATAGATTATGACCCCTCTTTAGAACGAGCTCGTCGAGCTCGTTCCAATGAGGGGCCATAACCTATATTTTTTGAGACAAAAATGAAAAAAATTAGGTATTCAAGAATTCTGTTTCCAAGTGACGTCTGCTTTTCATGTTAGGTAAAGGGTTAATCGTGGTATGAACTACATAACGGAGTATTTGAGCTGAAGAATAAATTAGCTCAGGTTTCCAGAAATATCGAATGTGATAATAATGTTGAAAGTCGTATGTTGTGTAGGTGACATGCACGTTTGGAACCTTCCTCAAACGCGACTCGTTTGCATGCTGGATCGAGCAAGCAATATGTTAAACAGTCTTCGCAAATGGTGATTCTCTTTCTCTGGGAGGAAAAATCCAGCTGTTGAAAGTACACCATATTCGCTCTTGAAAAAGGCATAAGTTGCTCCTATAACGTAATTGAAGCAAACAAAAATACTCAAACAGAAAGCAGAGAAAACATGACATCGTGTTCCAATAAGACTAAAATTCTCACCATTCGATTGGATGAGAGCTCGCGTAGTTTCTTCTATGTGTATGGCTCCAGTAGCATATGTTGCCGTCTGACTTCACCAAGCAGGCTTGCAACCAGGGTCGGGCATCAGGGGAGGGTATGTAGGGGGGTGGGGGCACCTCCCCAACCTGGACATAATCCCATCATTTTTCCATCCAGAATCATTTTATCCCCCCCCCCCCCCCCCAAGTGACTAAAGTTCACTAATTTGGATAGATCTTGCCAAGCAAATGTGCGCCGGGCCGACCCCGTTTCGGCATGGAAAAATTTTGAAATTCAGCATTAAAAGGAGTAATTTCCTGTCTTCTGAAGGATCAATTCCCACATCAACATACCCCAGAAAGTTTTATTTTTTCTGTTCAAATAACAAGATTCATTATTTGATATTTTTTTTATTTCTGTCCACTAACTTTTGAATTGACCATCCTGAATAATCCCCCCCCCCCCCCCATAGTGACTAAATTTTACTAGTTTGGACACACCGTGCCAAGCACATGTGCGCCGGGTCGACTATGGTTCGACCCGGCATGAGGAAAATTCAAAATTTTGCATTAAAAGGCGCATTTTCCTGTCTTCTGAAGGATCAATTCCTACTTCAACATATCCCAAAAAGTTTAATTTTTTCTGCTCAAATAACAAGATTCATTATTTGATTTTTTTTTATTTCTGTCCACTAACTTTTGAACGACAATTCAGAATCATTTTACCCCCCCCCCCCCCAAACACCATTAAATAAATAATAAATAACCATATTGATCAGAGATTACTTCATAAATATTTCCGATTTTCGTCTTGTTAGTCTGAATAGATTTTATATGTACAAAGATCAACACTATGGAAATCTCCAACACTGTTTTTACACCCTTTTGTATACAGAGTCTTATCGTTCACACTTATTTTGTATATCAGATTCTTGTGAACCTGGTGGATAGAGCAAAGGTCATACAGTAGTGCTCACAAAAACGGACATAAAATCAACCCAAATCAACTAGGCTGAGAGAATATGAACCCAATTGGGTTCATATTCATTCAACCCATATGGTTTGGGTTAATTTTTAACCCAACTGATTTTAGAGTGCATTAATACTTGTATGTGGTCTACCCAGTCCACAAGTGATTATCATTCAGCTTTCATTCATTGTCATCGCGCGTTTGTTTGTTTGTTTGTTTGTTTGTTAGTTTGTTTGTTTGTTTCCACTTTAACTTTTACGGTTTATCGTGTCGGACAACTTTATGGTTGGCTGAAGCTAGAACATTCTGAGGGGCCCCACTAGGCAGAGGTTAGTGACTGTCAGACACTCCAACTTACTAACCTTGCATGAGCAAGGTTAGCATTGGTTGAAGAAAAGTTTACCATCAGCTTGTACGCTTTACCACCCTGTGCCAACGGACTCCTACTTAAGTACTTCCGATTTGGATTTCGGAATTGCCCAAGGACACAACGAAGATGACGCGGGTCATGACAACCTTCGATCTGAGGTTCCTCTCCACAATCTTCCAGGCATTTCCAAAAATGGCATGGCATACACTCTATTCAAATGCAAATATTCTGTAACTTAGTTATCTAACCCATAACATGTATTAAATTTCCCAAATCCACTAAAAACATATAACACTTCTGGCTTAGTAGAAATAAACAATCTGAATGTGAGTGAAATAATTTATTGTCAAGTGCAAGACTTCAACCTGCAAAATTGCATTAAAAATGCCGATACCAGTCATTATCAGCAACCAGCAGCCTCAAAAGCAGACTTGTCCCACTATGCCCACTCACCTAACCCTGGAGCATATAACCCCCTGTTTTCTAAAATGTGGAAAAAATTCTGTTTCCGTCTCATTTAGTTAGATTGGGGGTCCCCGGAAGTGACGTCATGTCCCGAGACCCAGTGGCACCATGTTGTGTTGTCATGGTAATCCGCGTGAGCGGCCATCTTGTGACGTCATCCCCATAGTGATATGTGGTGCTAGTGCGCATGCGCAGCGCGTGTTGTTAGTGTGATACGTGTTTCCGTCGGCCATTTTGTATTCAGGAGGACGCCATCTTGGTTTCTATGGTAACACGTGGTTGCTATGTGACCCAATTTTCTGCAATGGGGCGGGGACATGTTTGGAGGGTGTGTTCCTTTGAACAGGAGTACTTTCCCGATTCGTAGAATTACTAGAAACAACCCAGACAATCCCTCCAAATCACCAAAAACTACTTTATTTACTACGGATTCGATCTTCGTTCACTTTGTTATGTTATGTGCACTTCGATCTTGGTAGTGTTCGATCAGATCAGTTTGATCTTCGTTCACTTTGTTTAGTTCTGTTCACTTCAATCTTGGTTGTGTTGGATCTTCGTTCACTTCGATGTTGGTTGTTTTGCAGTGGTTGGTTGTATATTGTCATATCTTTTTCCGTTCAGTTTCTTGGAATAATAATTGGATTTTATTTCCATACCCTCGAGTGCTGATGTTGAAACACGGAATCCAAGTTTACGAAATCTGTTAAGAATCCCACTTACGAAATCCCTTATATAGCCTGTTCATATGTATACAGGGGAAATGAAGCAATCAGATTGAAAATTTTGAAGGCCTGAGCGAAGGTATAGCTAGGAGGTAGTGTTACAAGTCAATATTAATGGATGATAGTATAGCCAATAGTACTGGTACAAGCCTGCAATGGTACAAGACTGCTGTAGAAGCTAATAAATGATAGGACAGATAGACCATAGACAAGTAGTGGCCTAGGAGCTTTTGGAGATAAGATGGAAGCCGTTGGTAAGACTACCTGTATAGGAGCCATATGGGAGCCAGGAGCCATACAGGAGCTGGATCATAGGTATCCTTAAATACCGAAATGAAGCTAAGAGACAGTAAATTAAACCTCATTGAGGGACTTTTTCATGGCCCCCATGGACTCAAACGAAATGAGGCTAAGAGGGATAGTAAATTAGACCTCATTGAGGGCTTTTCTCATAGCCATCATGGCCTCATCCGACTAAAAAGGGGTGCCGAAGGCCAGACGTTTACCAAAAAGGGGTGCTGAGATTGGGGTGCCGCGCGTTATGGCTGTTAAATACCTAGATGAGGCTAAGAGGGAGAGTAAAGTAGGCCTCATTGAGGGATTTTGTCATGGCCGTCATGGCTTCAAAAGAAATGAGGTCAAGGGGAATGGTAAATTAGACCTCATTGAGGGATTTTCTAATGGACCTCATGGCCTCATACGACAAAAAAAAGGGATTCTCCAGAAGGTATCCTCGATAGGTATCCTCAAATAATACAATACCAGGTCATAGGTACCCTCCGATACCGAAATGAGGCTAATAGTCGCATGTGCGAGTCACTCGGCCGAGTAAATACTCTATGGCTTATTTGCTCGGTGGGATTCGAGTTGTTCGAGCAATGACTTATCAGTAAGTACTCGATAGATTCTTGGCATTAGGAATGATGTAGGCTTTCATGGAGGTTGTCTATCAGTTGGCTATAATGCAAAGGGGCCCCTCAGTACTATAGCACTACGTGCTACTATTATAAGCCATGGTATGGCGGTCCTAAAAAGGATTCTGGGGGAAATCTGTAGTAAATAAAGTCAATTTCGGTAGTTTGGGGGTGGCTTGTGGTGGTTTGGAGGAATTGTCGGGTTTATTTGGGTACTCCTATTCAATCGGTGCCCTCTCTGTACAATAGCACTACGTGCTAAGCCGATAAAATGGGTAATTTGTAGTAACTAAAGTCGTTTTTGGTGATTTGGAGAGATTATCGGGTTGTTTGTGGTAATTCTATGAATTAAACGAGGATTCTGGGGAAATCCGTTCCAGATAAATACTCCTATTCAATCGGACTTACAACCCCGGTGCCCCCTCGGTACTACAGCACTACGTGCTACTATTAAAATCTACGGTATGGCGGTGCTTGAAGAATCCGTAGTAAATAAAGTAGTTTTTGGTGATTTGGAGGGATTGACTGGGTTATTTGTGGTAATTCTACGAATTGGGAATTACTCCTGTTCAAAGGAGGAACACACCCTCCGAACATGTCCCCGCCCCATTGCAGAAAATTGGGGCACATAGCATCCACGTGCTACCATAGAAACCAAGATGGCGGCCTCCTGTATACAAAATGGCCGACGGAAACACGTATCATCCTAACAACACGCGTTGCGCATGCGCACTAACACCACATATCACTATGGGGATGACGTCACAAGATGGACGGTACGTTGTGACAGCATCAACCCTACAATTGATGCTGAAAGAGAGTGTTCGACAACTCGAAAATTTTTCCCGACCACGGATCGAACCCGCGACTCCTGGCATGAGAGGCCAGCACACTTATCCACTCGGCCAGCACTTCTCCTTGCATTAGTTTCAACATATGCCTTAGTTTCGAATTTTCCTTCTGTGCAATAGTGCGAAACTGTGGAGCGGAACCTGAAGTCCAATAAGCCACGGTTCTCGCTAGTTCGAAAGTTACAAATGGTCCTGAGATATGTTCACCGTAGAAGCGTTCTAAAGGGGTTTCATGTAATGTAGACCGAAATTCGACGAGTTTTCTGTGAACAGACTGGTGGTTATGATAAGTCATGGAAACCCCAGTGGGGTCAAATCCGTAAAAAACATATCAGTAATTAATGTTTGTAAATACTGCAAATCGTATCCGCATCTGGGACACTACTTTTCTCGCTCCCTGTGCTACACGCAGTATTATATGTGGTCTATTTCTCCATTTCCATATTTCAGTACTTCCTAAAATTTATTAATACTTACGCTGCCGAAAGCGACTATTGTCACCTATTTTATGATGATTAGTTGTACGTTCTGGTATGCACAGTTCAAACCTTAATCTAATTAATTGTTGGAAACGGCTCAGAGAGCCCTTTCCAACAATTAATCAGATGATAGAGTTTCCATTATGTCATAAATTTTATTAAACTTCCTCGCATACAGGCGTACATAGAGGTCCTTCATATATGGCTAAAGTGGGCTTAGCAGTAAAAGGGTTAATCCATACCCGTTGGTTGAAAGGAGCCAACCACTTATGTCGTTGGTGGAGCTGTATAAATGGCGTGTTTGTAATCTCCAAGAGTCCCACGAAAGAGTAAATAAACAGTGCAATTATCATTATCTTACGGTGTTCCTTAGAATCGGAGATTTGTTACATTGTGTATTGTATCACAATAGTAGTATTTTATGGTGCAAATTGAAAGCAGATAATGTGTTTCACTAAAATAAAGTCGTAAATTATGACACCACAAACTAGATCTTCTGTTTCTTTGGCCATGTTTTTGCAAAAGTTCACGTTCTTGGTTTGTTTTATGTTTTAGACCTCATAATCTTCAGAACAGAATGGGTGGGGTGTATTTCGGCCCTTGAGAGCAAGAAGTTTTTGCAATCTTATAAAGCATTGCAAAGCCTTGTTGCACTCAAGGCACAAATTTATCACTTTTATTAACTTCGGTAAAATATCAGACATATTAAAACAATTTAATTTTTAATTTTTTAAGTTTGCATTGGTTATTAAAAAAAGATCAGTCAAAAGGACCATGCAGGAGGGCCTGATATATGGTATGTCTTGATAATAAGTCTCTTCTATTTTCACCTAGCGGTCCTTCTGAAGATATTTATCAAATGTCGCTGCCACTAACATTGTTGAGCAAAAAGTGAAAAAAGTTCAAACTGGTTGAAAAAGTTACTAATGACTTATTGAATGATTGCTGCAAATCTATAAAAATGACGAAATCAACATTTATATGGATCTACATGTCCAAAAAGCGTATATATGTAAAATCCTTGAAGGAATGAAAGAAAAAAAAATTCCCTGCACCATCGAACGCAGTTGATCTCTTCATCGATGGTAATCTGTATGGACAGCGATATAGGGACGAAATTCTTAACGCTGTTGTTGTCCCGTCGTTCAACGCTAACGTCGGATTGCAGTTATTTTAGCAAGACAATGCCCGATGTCACGTGGCGCGTATCTGTCGTGACTTTCTTGAGGAGCAGAGCATCGAACTTCTTTCCTGGCCCCCACTTTCGCCACATTTGTCGCCAATCGAGCATCTTTGGGACCAATTGAACTGTCGGATACGACTTCATGATCTTCAGACGTTAGGCGATTTACGTAATGTTCCAAGGCAGGAGTGGAACGCAATACCACAGGGTGACATCCAGAGACTTATCAGGTCTATGCGCCGTCGATATCTTGCCACCCAAGAGGCAAACGGTGGATATACACACTATTGACTGCTTGTGTGATCTTTTCATTTCACACCATGTCTGACTTGCGACGTCCTGACCTGACGCTGGCAACAGTAAGAGCATGAAATTCATACAGCTAGACTCGAAATATGAATTTACAATAATTTGATTTGGATTAACGTCGATAATACCAAAACCAAAAAAAATTGCTCCTCAAAGTTTATTATACTTTCTTTTTTGACTCCGTATATGTTTTAAAAGAAACCCTGTTGATTGAACTGTTCATTAGCAAAACAGTTTTAAATGATTAAAGTTATCCCAGCATAAATATTTTGTTGACGTGCTTTACAATTTTATTTATTTATTTATTTATTTATTTTTTATTTATTTATTTATTTATTTATTTTTTATTTATTTATTTATTTATTTATTGGTGTTTAAGGTTACATACTTATGCACAATGGCCAATCGTGACGGTGACAGTTTTACGGGTGGAGGAAGCCGGAGTACCCGGAGAGAACCACCGAGCATCGACGCGCAGCTGTCAGCTCCTCAACATTCTAACTCTGTTCAAGCTCCGCTCGAGCAGGGTTACAGCGGTTGAAGACATGTGCACCATCGACGTGCAGTATGCCTTAGTACACGGCGTCATCGTGCCCCCATGTAGGCAGCCGGGATAAAGTGCCTTGTCCAAGGACACAACGCTTTACAATTATACTCCTGTTCTATGTTTCACAACAAAGACCTTTTTCATGTCTACAACTTCATTGATTTGATAATAGATCAATGAAGTTGTAGACATGAAGAAAAAGTTGCGTTCAAGAGGACTCGGGTCTTGCCGACATTATTTAATGGTGTCTTGTATCACACTTCAGTGACGTGTAGTGTTTCGAGTCCAAATTTATTTGTTGGGCAGTTTAATGCATTTCTTTTCAACCTACTCACAATTGTTTACAATTGGCTGTAACGTAAGTGCAAGCCCTACTTCGCTTCGGAACTAACTCAAGCTTTAAGAAACTTTTCCAAACAAGTTGGAAAAGCAATAGAGTGCAAAAGCACGAAAAAGATCGAAAAAGGGTTGAGCGAGACCGGCGCTCGAAATTACAGGTATTCTCTCTGCACACCTCTTGCGTTTACCGAGCGCATGCGTAACAACCGTGACGTCAATTCCTTTTATTTCCGCCATTGTACTGGTCGGAAATTTTGTGACTCATGCTATTATTTAGCTGTTATCTTCGTGAACAACTTATTTGTATGTGCTATCTTATCTGATTATGAGCAAGTGGATTGTATCCTTTTCAAGCTTCTAAATTCTTCACTATTTGATGATATTTTTGATAATTTTTGTTTGCTTTTTCACACATAGTCTTGTTTTTCCCCCGCGTGTGAACATAGCTTTGTTCTGTTTTCCGTCGGCTAGAAGCTTGATTTCATTTATCATATTATGCCAAAGACTATTCCTCGTTCCTCTTGCTTGCAGGTGAGACATGTGGACGACTCTCATTCCACATGTGTCACTTGCAACAATTGTACACAGGCCCAATCATGTGGTATTTGTGGGGTTTGGTCCTCAAAATTCTGGGCTTCTCTTAACAAGGTGGTTCTGTCTAGAGCTACAACCCCTCGTTCTCGGAGTAAGGGTAGCCTTGCCTTATCAGACATTTCTGTGAGTGCACGTGGTGACTCTGTCACACAGGATACTGATCTGTCTTTTTCTGTGACGAGTTCTTCTGCAACTGTTGACGGTGCTGATGCGGTGATACCTGAAGTGGAGACCATGGTCTCTTTGTCTTCTGATGTCACTCTTGATGCGTCTGTTTTCGTCGAGAGCTTCTCCGAGGTCAGCTCGGTGACACTCTCCAATTTGGCTCCTACGCCGTCAACAGTTGCTGAGGAAATTGTTCCTACAGATCCTATTCTGTATGATGGTGGCCCTTCCATCTCTTCTGGGGATGGTATACAGTCTCGGGGGTCCGAGACTGTATCTGCTGGTGTGGCTATGAGCTCTCAGCCTCCCCTGGCTTCACGGCGAAGCTGTGCGGGTTTGCTGTCTGCTCCGTCTCATCTGGCTAGGTTTGCTCCTAGTTGGTTGAGTCGTTCAGTCGCTTCGGCAGCGATTCCTCACCCCTCGAGCGAATCGTTTATTGTTCCTCCTTCCCCTGCTAGTGTGCCGACTAGCAGGATGGGGCTGGGACATTGGCATCCAGGGCCTGCTGTTCGGCAGAGGTAAGTGACAGCCCCGGTTAGCTGTCACTCTTGGAACCTTCCTCCGGTGATTCCTCACTGTGTTCCGAGTCTAGCTGTCGATCGATGCTTGCCGTCGGTCTCAGAGGATGGGCAGTTGGGGCCTTCTGCCGCGCAGAGGCCAATGGCAGGTTCCTGTCATTCTTGGGACAATCCTCCGGTGTCTCCTCATCGTCTCACATGTCCAGCTACCGATCGACGTACGCCATCGGTCTCTTTAGAGGATTTGCAGGCAGGGACTTCTGTTCCGCAGAGGTCAGTGATTGCCCCTGGGCGTCACAATCGGGACTATCCTCCGGTGTCTTCTCACCGTCTCCCTATTCTGTCTGCCGATCGACGTTCGTCGTCGGTCCCTTCTGAGGATTTGGTTCTTCTACCAGAATGGGAAGACACTCCGTCGGGCGATGCTGCTGCGACGGATTCTCAGGGTGACCTGCCTCAGGCCGTTTTGGCGCTCACCCGGTTGCTTTCTAGCAACCCTCAAGTTGGCTTCCCTGTGCCTTCTGATGCACAACCTCCTTTGGTCGGTCGCCGAGATGTCTTGCCTGGCCCTTTGGATACTGCACAGTATTCACAGGAGGTTTCTGCTTGTCAGCCTGAGTTGGGCTACGCCTCTGCTTCAACAGAGGATGACGATTTTCTTGAAGGTGATGCCCCCCCCCCCCCTCGTCAGTCTTGGGGCAGGCTTTGGATTTTGTCTTTGGCTTATTGCCGGACATTCAACCTTCAGACCAGCCATCTGTGACCGTCCGGCCGCGGTCCTCTGTGCTGTGGATGAGGATTCTTTTTCCCTCGGGTTGACTAAGCCTACGTCCGCAGTTCTCCCGATGTCGGTAGTTGAGTCTATGGCGGGCCTGTCTCTAGAGATGCTGGGTATGTTATCTCTCGCGGACCATGTCGTCGCTGCCCTGGCTGAATATTTACCACCAGGGGAGTTTGATGATGCTCAGGCGCCTTTTCGCGTTTTGTCACAGGCTCTTATGAACTTGACACACGCTGACGCCTGTAACACGGCTAATTTGAAGCTGGCACGCCGGGATGCGGTGTTGGATTCTTCTCCATTTCTTCCTTCTGAGCAGCGTGCTGTTCTGAGGTCTGCCTCTTTGGTTGGACCTCAGTTGTTCCATGGTTCCGTGGAAGCTGTCCTCCTTGGCGAGGTTCTTCGTCATTCGAAGGACCAGCTTTTGCTACGACAGCTGGACCAACCTGCTACTGCGGGTGGTGGTCGTTCCAGGCCCGCCAAGCGTCCTGCTGCGTCTGCCACGTCGGCGACGTCGGCTACGCCTTCGGCTCCGTCTGCTCCTTTTGCTCAGAAGAAGCGCCGACGCGGCCAGGCTCGCTGGCAGCCTTAGGGAGGAAAGTCTCAGGACCCTGTTGCTTCCCGATGGGGTGGTTTCTCCTCTTGGGGGCCTCATCGAGGCCACAAGTGAGTGTCCTCACCTCGATTGGCCTCCAGTGGGGGAAGGCTGTCGTTGTTTTACGACCGTTGGACAGAGATAACGTAGGACACTTGAGTCCTCGACGTCATCCAATCCGGTCTGCGACTGCCCTTCCATCGACACCCCAGTTTATCTCGGGTGCCCCTCCCTACTCAGATCCCTTCTGATTCTCTACATCGGGACCTTCTGGTGCAGGAGATCGACAATCTTCTCTCCAAAGGGGCGATCGAGGTGGTCAGGAACACCCTTTCACCAGGGTTTTACTCGAGACTTTTCTTGGTGCCGAGGAAAACGACCAGTTTCGTCCTGTCATCGATCTGAGTATCCTGAACGAGTACATTATAGCACCTCCTTTCAGTATGGAGACTTTCCGGTCGGTTCGCCGTTCAGTTCATCAGGGCGACTTTGCTGCCAGTATCGGCCCGAAGGATGCCTACTTCCATGTACCCATTCATCTGTCGTCATGGAAATACCTTCGGTTCTTGTTTCGGGATCGAGTCTATCAATTCAGAGCTCTCCCGTTCGGATTGAACCTGGCTCCTTGGGCCTTCACCCGACTGATGTCACATGTGCTTACTTTTTTACCGTACTCAGCCGGCTGTGACTTCGTCAGCCTACCTGGACGACATCCTCCAACGGCACCACGATGGTGCTGTTCTGGAGTCCTATGTCCGGCAGTTTCTTTGCCCACTAGCGTCGCTGGGTTTCAGAGTCAATCACGGGAAGTCGGATCTCCTTCCTTCTCAGCAATTTCGTCATTTGGGGATGGATTTCGACACTCTTCACAATGTGGTGTCGGTTCCTAATGCTCGGGTGACGATTCTTTCCGCCTTGACTCGGAACCTGCTTCAATCTTCCTCGGTCTCGGCCAGGACTTTCCTTTGGATGCTGGGCCTTTGCGGTTCGGTGACAGATCTCTCATTCCGCTCGGTCGCTTGTTTGTCCGACCTCTCCAACACTTCCTGTTGGATCATTGGCGTCCAAATGTAGATCCGCTGGACCTGGAACTTCCTATTCCTCGGTCCCTGCTTTGTCACCTCCACCACTGGGCCGATGTTCCCTGGCTGACACAGGGTGTTCCGTTGGATCTTTCTTTGGCCGATCGCATCCTTACTGCGGATGCTAGCGCTCGGGGCTGGGGTGCGACGTTGGATCCTCCCGGTCTGTCCACTCACGGCGAGTGGGACAGCGAGCAGGTGGGCCTTCATATCAACCAGAAGGAGCTCCTTGCTTTCTGCTTTGGATCCCTTACCAGTCGGACCACATTGTCCTACTTCTTTCTGGCAATTCGACAGTAGTGGCCTACATATGGAATCAAGGAGGCACACATTCGATTCCCATGTATCGGCTATCTCGGGATCTTCTTCTGTTGGCGGGGGCTGTAAACGTTCGGGTGTCCATTCGGCTCATTCCTGGGCGTCTCAGCGTCCTGCCAGACTCCCTGTCCCGACGCGACAGTGACCTTCCAACCGTATGGATGCTACATCGCCCGGTGTTTCAGGCGATTTGCGAGCGGTGGGGACGTCCTCTGGTCGACCTTTTCGTCACTCGCTGGAATCATCAGAGACCTTTGTCTCTCCTTGTCCATATCCTCTGGCATTTGCGGTAGACGCTATGTCTCTGGACCGGACAGGTTGGATCGGCTCCTGCACCGATTCTTCCTCAAGTATTGGCGAAGATTCGTTCTTGCAGTTGCAGGATCATTCTGATCGCACCTCCACAGAGTGTGTGGATCAATCTGCTGCGGCCTCTGTCGGCTGATTCGTCTACCCCTACGTCGCGATCTTCTTTCTCAGGGTTATCCCAGGAAGTATCACAACAACCTGGCGAGCCGGTTCCTTCACGCCTGTCTTTTTTCATGTCCTGTCCCCGACGTAGAGGTTTTTCGAGACGAACAGTGGAGTGCATTTCTGCATCGCGGCGACATTCTACTGGCATGACTTATGCTGTGAAGTGGAAGGTTTTCTGCCGCTGGTGTACAGATCACAATGTGGATTACAGTGATCCATCAATCGCTCAAATTGCGGATTTTCTGGTATACCTTTTTGACTCCAAGGGCCTCCAGCGTATTACGATTAAGGGCTATCGGTCTATGCTGTCTGATACTTTCTCTTATGTGGGAAAGCGGTGCATCGGTCGTAATCTTTTTCTCTCCAAATTCATTCGGCACTTTTCTTTGAAGAGGCCTCGAATTTTGCGTCTTACACTCAAGTGGAACTTGGCATGGGTGTTGCACTGTTTCGAGGGGGCGCCATTCGAGCCTTTATCTGAGACCGATATGCGTTTTCTCACCTATAAGACGGCTTTCCTTCTAGCGTTTGCTTCTGCTCGACGTATCAGTGAGCTTCATGCGCTATCTGTTGACTCTGCTTTCTTCAGAAATGAGGCTAACAGTGTCACCTTCACTACTGATTGCTCTCTTCTGGCCAAGAATCAACTTCCTGATTCGGTACCTCCTCCCATCTGCATTCGGGCTCTCTCTTCTGTCGATGGCCGGGGGCCTCTTCTTTGTCTTGTTCGTGCGATCAAAACTTACATTAATCGCACTCAGTTCATAAGGAGGGGTCGGAAGAGATTCTTTCTGTCTCTTATTCCTAAGAGGCAGTCTGTCTCTTCCCATTCTATTTCCAGGTGGATCTGTCTTGCAATCAAGCTGGCTTATTCCCGCTTGTCTGCTTCGGATCTTGTTTCGAACCGGTTTAATGCTCATGAGGTTCGTGCCATTTCTACATCCTGGGCGTTCGCCAATTCTGTTTCGCTCCGGGATGTTACGAATGCGGCTTACTGGAGGGAAGCTTCTACCTTTTCCTCTTTTTATCTCTGCCACCAACAGCAGCAATCTGAGGCCCTTTATTCGTTGGGCCCTCTCGTTGCTGCTCAGGCTGTTGTGCACCCTCGTTAAATTTGTTTTTATCGAGTTTGTGCTTCGCTCGGCCTTGTTCTTTTCAGGTGCCTTCTCTCTATCTTCATTACAGGTTTCGCTATTGTTCTCTGACCTCCTTGTTTTTCTTTATGCTGCTCTTGTTGGTATTGGTTATGTGATTCACCTCCTCCTATTGTTTATTCAGCCAATTGTAAACAATTGTGAGTAGGTTGTAAAGAAATTAAAATTTTTTAGTAAATTTTGTTTCTTAACATACCTACCACAATTGTTTACCGGAGGCCCACCCTCCTTGGGGATATCTTTGATATCGATGCCTCCCCGCTAAATCATAAACTTCTCGTTGGCGGAAATACGGAATTGACGTCACGGTTGTTGCGCATTTGGTCGCTAAACGCAAGAGGTGTGCAGAGAGTGTACCTGTAATTTCGAGCGCCGGTCTCGCTCGACCCTTTTTCGATCTTTTTCGTGCTTTTGCACTCTATTACTTTTCCAACTTGTTTGGAAAAGTTTCTTACAGCTTGAGTAAGTTCCGAAGTAGGACTTGCACTTACGTTACAGCCAATTGTAAACAATTGTGGTGGGTAAGTTAAGAAACAAAATTTACTAAAAAATTTTAATTTTTCCAGCCTGCAGCCATTTGTAGGTTTATATTTTATCAAACGAAGTGGTAAAATCCGGTCAGCCATATTCACAAAACATTTTTTCTCGCTTTGAATCAGAAAACATGAATACCCGTAGAGAGTTTATTATGCCTCATTGCAACGAGCTCTTACATGGAAGATACAACCAGGGTTGAAAGAGTTAAACGTGAAAAAAAACGAGCAGGTGTAAAATAATTGTTGGAGGTGTCGAGTTACTTGGAGACATCATGCTTGACAGTGAGGGACTATGAACACGTAAATGCGGTCGTATATTTCTCTAGTGCAGTTACATGTTCTGCAATTATCACTTTTTTGGACATCAAGGGAGAAAACTTGTGCATAAATTCTCTCCCCATACCAATGAAACTGATAAAACCGGCCAACACAATTTACTAAAGTCGCCATTCAAATCTGCATTTTTCACATTTCGTCTCTTGAAGCATACTATATGACCACCACATTGGAACGAGTTCATTTAGATCGTTCCAGTGACCGGACGGTCATAAGCTATGGTTTCCACCCTAAAGGTGCGAAATAGTTGCTTGCCCCACAAACAAGTGAGCCGATTGCTTGAACGATATTCACTTATCCTTCTGGTCTTTTGCACTGTTGTTGCTAATGTTTTCTAGCAACTTAGTTTGTCCACCAACTCTTTAATCCATTATCCAACACAGTTAGAAGACTAGATTTACAAACATTTTTTTGAATAAATAAAAATTCATATGTTTTCCCTCAAAAGTATAGTTGTAATGAGCTGGCTGAGATCGTTCCCATGAGAGGTCAGTAGCTATGTTTGTTTGATTGATTGATTTATTTCGAATTTTCACCTCGAATAAGGTATACCAAGTAACATATCTTTTACATTAAATACATGTCTGGGGGGTAAATATTGAAAACATAATAAAATTAGAATGCGTGCTGGTTAACATCGTTCTCCGTCCGTCCGTCCGTCCGTCCGTCCGGGCCAACTAAACCTGTTTAGGAGCTATTAGTTTTAGGAGGTTAGTCGAAATTAGGGTAGTATTAGGGTTAGGAGAGGGTTAGGGTTAGGGGTAGCCCCAGGGCAGGGCTAAAGGTTGGAGGGGGTTTGGACCCAGTGGGGTGGAGGTTGGGGTCAGGGGTGGGGTTTTAGTTTTTATAGCCCCTAAACCAAAACATAACCCCTAAACCTTTTGGACCGGCTAGGGTGGGGTTAGGGTCAGGGGTGGGGTGGGGTTGGGTTAGGGTTAGGGGTAGCCCCAGAGTAGATCTTAACGTTTGGGTGGGTTAGGTCCCTGGGAGTGGGGGTTAGGGTCAGGGGTGGGGTTTTAGGGTTTAGGGTCAGGGTAGGGTAGGGTAGGGGTAGGGTGTGGTTTTTGAGTGGATAGGGTGGGGTTAGGGTTAAATATAAGTTCTAGGGTGGAGGGGTGGAGTTCTGGCTATAATAAGGTGATGGACAAATAAAATGTTTTTTTCGAAGCCCTTAAACCCAAATAGTTGGAATGTCCGTCCGTCCGTCCACCCGTCAGTATGTCTGTCTCTCTGCTTCTCTGTCTCTGTCTCTGTCTCTGTCTCTCTGTCCCTCTGTCTCTGTCTCTGTCTCTGTCTCTCTCTCTCTCTCTCTCTCTCCACAGAGTTTTACTTGTTTTAGGCCTGTTAGAATGCATCCTATATGGATATATCGGAAGCGCGGTCATAGCATTGAACTTCATGGAAAGGTACTGCACGCCGCTCGCGCAGTTATTTCCAACCAATGCTAACCCTTCTTGTGTGGGGTAAGTACGTTGGGGAGTTTTACAATTGCTCGTCGTTGCTAGGTGATTCTATCCGGATACCCCGACTCTTTCCATTCGTAAAACTGTCCGACGCGAGGTTACCCTCGGTGTCGAAAGTGCATTTATTTATTTATTTATTTATTTATTTATTTATTTATTTATTTATTTATTTATTTATTTATTGGAGTTTAACGACACTTTCGACAGCCAAGGTCACCTCGTGTCGGAGAAAGTCTCGTTAAGCCTCGTTAAGCCTCATTACAAAATATGAATGTACTGCTACTCAATTTGAAAAGCTTTGTCAACGCACACGGCTTTTGTGTTTAATACCTGTTGGTCGAGCTGTTTGCTAACAGAAACTTTTCAAATACATGAAACATTAAAATTTTGTTGAAGTGCATCAGTTATACTTATGTACTCAGTTTTACGAGCGCTTTTATAATCCACAACTAGAATACGCTGCGATACATCAATGAAGTCGTGGAAATAAAGAGAATGTTATATCCAAGAAGCATTGACCCCCAAATCGCCTAATTTTTTAAATTGTATCTCATTTTCCACTTTATTGACGGGTTTTACTAGAGTAGAAATTTATTTTGTGGGGGCAGCTCAGTGAATTTATACTACCCAGTGCTTCATTAATTAAAAGTTTGCTGATCATGATTTTTATTTAAGAATTGAATGCAATTTTTATAATCTTTATTGGAGTTAGAAAGTGTGGGAATGGGTACAAATTATGTTTGAATCCCAAAGGGATTCATACAGTTTGTACCCATTGCCACACGTTCATACTCCAATAAAGATTATAAAAATTGCATTTAATTCTTATAATTACATTCCGTAACTGTTTAAACTACTTTTTACCAAACAACAAAGCAGAAAGACGAAATAAAAAATGTACGAACGAACGAGGCGAAAAACCACCCTCACACAAAAGACAAAGCACACAACTCTGAGTTGAGCGCCGGTTTTCGGCATTAACCCAAATGCGGGACAAAGTTCGACGAAATGTATTCATTGGAAAATGAATTACATTTGGTCATGACGTTTTTATCCAGCTGACTAATGGGAATTGAGTATTTGGACCCAAAACGTATAACTACATTAACAATGTAATTATTACCCGATAAATGCATGCATGGACATCATCACTACCCACACGTGAATTACGAGGAATCCACGGCGACTGTACTGTACACGCTGACTCGAATACTGAAGAGAAAAATCAGTGTGAGCAACCCACGTGAATTACCAACAGTTTAACTGCAGAGTTGGGCACGCCCATAATTTTATATTTTTTTTAGTTTTGTAACTATTTCTTTACCATCAAAAGTTCATGTTCTTAGTTTGTTTTGCGTTTTAGGCCTCATAATCTACAGAATAGCATGGGTGGTGGTGTATTTCGTCCTTAGAAAACATTGCAAAGCTTTGTTCCACTCAAGGGACAAATTTATCAATTTTATTAACTTTGGTAAAATATAAGACATAAATCATTTATTTAATTTGAATTGGTTATAAAAAGATAGCATTCGACAGCCAGAAGGACAATGCGGGAGGGCCTGGGAAACAGATTTTTAACTCCTTAGGCCTAAAACGCATTTACTCCCCAACATTTTATGTAATGCATGTGTTGCTTCTCGGCGGCTTTGGCACAAGATAATTTGAAGTGATCAAAAAGTAACTTACCCGTTGCAATACAACGAGCTGATGTCAACGTCAGTTCATTTCTTTTCCCCGAGAGTGCGGTGGTCCCTTGGGTCTCAGATCGAAAGGTCGTAGCTTTCATCAAGACCAGCGTCATCTCCGTTATGTCCTTGATCAAGACACTAAATTCCAATTGCCCAAGTAGGAACACGGTGGTAGGCCTACAGTGAATTAAAGTGTATGGAACGTCGATGGCACACATGCCTTCAACCAATGATAACCCTGTTGTGCAGGGCTAGTAAGATGGAGAGTCCGACAGTTATTCGCCGCTGCTCTGTGGTTCTTTCCGGGTATTCCGGCTTCCTCCAATCGTAAAACTGTTCTACATGATATATGGCTGTTGAAAATGCCGTTAACCCCAAATAAATAAATAAATAAATAAATAAATAACTTTTTTTCTCACAGGCACACGACTCAAGCTGAGACCTCTAGCAGAGAAAGATATATTTGAGAACATTTTTGGTCGATTCTGAACAGACTCGATAGAAAAATGTTACCAAATATCACTGTCACTGCTCCGTTTCTGCCGAGTACATGTGACCAGAGAAATGGTTCGTTCTTCGTTCTTGTTTGGAGACAGTTTTGTTTTCCCTTTCTTGATGTATTAAACAAAAACGCGTTTTTCAAAAATTCTTTATGTCTCCATTTTTTTCCAAATCACCTTTTCCAAACTTCAATATTTCTCACGTATTTACACTCCTTAACATCTTCATTGGAGCTTTGATATTAACCATAGTGAGACAATTTTTTGCCCAACAAATAGTGAAACATCATGTTTAACATGCATTGTTGGATTTAAGACATGCAAAGGCAATGGGAGGTCTGTGAAAGTGTGAGAGGTTGGGGCGGGGATTAGCAAAAATAACCAAGGCGCACCGACCTACCATTGTTAGGTTCCGTGGGAGAATTTTTAAATGGATCCTCAGTGAGGTCATTTCCTCTATTTTCAGGTCTTAACTAGTACGCAGGAAAGTGTTAATTAGTTAAGGGTGTGCGTATGTGTTTGGAGCGAGGGCTAAGGTGACATCGATAAATATACTATACAGTACGTGGAGAGTGTACTATCATTAAATCACTCGC
The DNA here is from genome assembly GCA_031216915.1 of Pictodentalium vernedei. Taxonomy (NCBI): domain Eukaryota; kingdom Metazoa; phylum Mollusca; class Scaphopoda; order Dentaliida; family Dentaliidae; genus Pictodentalium; species Pictodentalium vernedei. Next base: position 333,006,064 of record CM062292.1, read on the forward strand.
AGAGTGGAGAGATTTCACCCGAGCAATAGTTGCAAATTTGTTGCAATGCAGAACCATCACAAGCATAGTTACAGCCAGTGGACCTCCGGGTTAAACCCGGAGGTCCATTGGCTGAAACATTGCTTGTGTTTTTTGTCCATATCTACAGAATTTGAAAGTGATACTTTGGGTGATAACTCCACTCCGCGGGTGATTTAGTCACAATCCACTCTCCACGTACTGTACCTTTAAAATTCCTGATGACGTACTTCCCCCGTGGGAACCCTGGGAAGTGAAGCAGTGCTTGTTTACTGTGGTAAACAAGCTCTGTTTTACTGGTACAATAGGACCCGGTCACCAATGCATGTGATGGAAGTCCTCTACAATGGGAAATATGGATATCAACGATTGACTAAACTTGACTTTATCTCCATGTTGCGGTCACGATTAGCCATTGTGCAGAAGAATGTGACCTTAAACATCAATAAACAAATAGATGACGTATTTCATGCCACCTACGTATGATAACTGTATGCTAGCAAATGCACGAATACCGGTTTGTCTTTCTATTATAGTATACTTTTATTTTCTTTAATGATATCGATTTCTCAAATATGTTTGGTCCATGTCAGTTTTCATAACTCGATGAATAATTTTCTTATCGTACGAGTATTTTTGCTTGTCCTGCCCATTTGTCAAATAAAAAAATATGGAAGTGTCTAAAAGTGCATTAAACTGTGTAATTGCTGCAGGTGAGTTGTTCGTTGGTATTCAAGTGGGTTGTTCATATTTGTCTTTAGTTTCCGTATTTGAATCTATTAGCCTATGTTGAAAATTAAAAAAAAACTCCCGTGTGCACAAGCGTTCATATGACTGCAGTGATATAAATTATACATGTTACTTCCGCTGTTAAAGTAGATATGTATACCTAATTTTTCCGAACGATCTGCCCAGTAGTTTTGAGAAATGGCTTTTCCTGTGAGAGCGTAACGTTATAACGTTAAAATGCGACGTCGTAAGAGGCAGACATCCAGCCCATGTTACTCCTGGTATCAAAGTGCACATGTATACATATTATATCCCAGATTTCAAAATAGGTAGACTTAATACCACATATATACTACTCAAAATTTGCTAAGCACCAAGTATATCCAACTACCTGTTTTACGTTTTAGTTGAAATATTGTAATGAAAAGTGTATATATTTTTTATTTAATTATATCTTTAATGATTTAAGTACAGAAATTAAGATTTTATTTTGTGTTTGACATTATTTTTTAGCTTTTGAATACGATAACCATGGAAAATGGATATTATTGGTAAAAGAGGATTTGTTTCAGTTTGCCAAAAAGTTGACGGAGCGAACTGGTATGGGTTCAATATCGAGTATGAGACCCGTTACTGTTCATTACACTTGACAACTCCTTCTCATGCTCCCATTCAGGTTCCTAGAGGTCCTTTGTGGTATGTTGTTCCATTCTTGGACCAGCATGACACTAAGCTCCTGGGCACTTTTTGGCTGGACTGAACGGGCTGAAATTGCAAGCTGCAACTCATTCCAGACATCCAGATTTGATTGAGGTCCGGGGATCTTGCTGGCCAGCCCATACGCTCAATCCCCTCCCTCTGTCGGTACTCCCCGACAGCATGGGCAACATGGGGACGGGCATTATCGTCCATCAGAATGAATCTGTCACCCACTGCACCTGCATATAATCTGACGTGGACATCCAGGATCTCATCAATATACTGCTGTGCAGTCAATGTACCACGTTCAAGGACATAGAGCTATGTACGTCCATTTCTGCTGATGCCGCCCAGACCATGATTGACCCTCCACCAAAGCGGTCATGCTCAGCAATGTTGGCTGCATGAAATCGCTCTCCTGGTCTTCTCCATACCCTAGAACGCCTATCTGTGTGGTCTAGGCAGTACATTAACTCATCTGTAAAAAGGACAGGTCGCCAATCTTCTCTGATCCATCCAACGTGGTCCATGACCCATTCATATCGTGCCTGGCGGTGGTTCTGGGACAGCGGAATACGAATACATGGTCTTCTCGATCGGAGACCACCTTCGTGCAACCTTGCCCGGATAGTCTGTGTCGAAACATTTACCGCAGATGCATTCTGAAGGTCACTGCGAAGTTGGATTTACCTTTTACCTTCCCACCTCCTGGGTTTCAACAAATTCACCAACAATGTAGTCCTAATAACTTAACTCAGACAACTCTCCAAAATGAGATTATGGCAGTTAAGCAGAAGCACCTCGAGATGGAATTTGATCACATGAAATTGAAAGGAATGTTTCAAGATCAGAAATTTGAGCAATTGTGTCAAAATCAACAAATGGCATATAATACTACTCAATGTAACAACAATCACCAGTACAAGAACATGTGTCAACCATGTATGATGCCTAATCAGCTAATATCTTATTCTCAACATTATCCCAAAAGTCAACATTACATGAAATCTGGTCAACCACACATACCAGTCTACAACCCTCAAATGTATCAAGTTCCAATTGTTTGTTATCCAGTTTCTTGTGATTCAAAATCCTCCAAGAGAAGGAACAAACCCTGGATGAAAAGTAAAAAGAAGACTAGTTTGAGTAAAAACAGTTCAACTCCAGTAACAACAACACAACATGGAAATTTAAGTACCAGTGCTCTCATTACTGATATTAACATGAATGGAGTCCACATACCTAACCTGCCTGGGGCTGAAGCTACAACTAAGATATAAGATAATCAGAAACGATGGTGATCACATTAGTAGTAAAGTATTGGATGAAGAAGAAAGTATAAGAATGTGTAAAATACTGACAACCTGTGCAGACTTACATGTAACAAGTGAACGTATGGAAAATCACAGCTCTCCTGAAATACCTGTAGCAGTAAGTGATACAAAACAACATATAGAAGAGGGATCCCATAACAAGACCAATCTATCTGCACATGTCAATAATGTAAGCCTTTCTGATATCAACACAGTCTCTGATATAGAAACTAAACAAGTTAAGGGAATGGGTGCTACTTATTTGAGGAGGGTAACACAATCCGTCGTGGATGAAGTACAAAGCCATTCTGACAACCATTTTTTGTGCGGAGGCCGTGCCTCAGAAGTGAGATGGATAAGAAATCTAATATACCTATACCAAGCTCACCTACTACCATCATCATCACTTCATTCAACATCAAAAATGTCAAAAGTAATTTCATCTTTCTACAATCACTCATAGAGAAGTCTGACATATTATGCTTACACGAAATCTGGTTACACAAGTTGGAACTTTCATTCAATGGCAAGATCAGCGATAAATTCTACTCCTACAGTAAAACCACAGATGACGAATATGAATTGTTGAAATCAATGAATGTTCCACGAGGACATGGTGGTGTTACTATACTCCTTAAAATTGAGACGTGTCCCAACTCCAAGCTGCTACCAGATGGTTCGAATAATGTAATTGTCATTGAAATAGGCAATAAACATCCCTTGTGTATTATCAGTGTATATATGCCATCAAGAGGTACTAAAGAAAATGAACAACAAAGCAAGGCAGTTCTCACCGAAATTGATGAGATCATCACAAAATACAGAGAATCCCATCAAGTCATTATTTGTGGAGACTGGAATACTTCATTGAAGTTAAGGAATCATGTCTGAAGAGATATTTTGCTGGTTGAATTTGTTGACAGAAAGATGCTCAAAACCTTTGAAGTTCCTAAACCAACATTTTTTCATTGCAATGAAAGTGACTGCTCTCAAATCGATTACATTTTAGTTACTGAAGAAGACAGATGTCAGCTCATTGATGTTGAAATAATGGATCGGAATTATGACAACACATCTGATCATGTCCCTGTAATTGCCTGGATCAACACCAAACAGCAAGTGACAAAGTATGAAGAATGCTCTGAACAAACTGTTAGACCTATCTGGAGAAAGTGCAATTGGTTTATTTATCAACAGTACATCAGTGAGAATCTTCACGACGAATCTTTCTCCAATTCTGAAGATAAACTTTTACATTTAACTGAAATCTTGAAAAGTGCAGCTGATGAGAGTATTCCCAAATCAAAAAAGTTATCAATGAATCACAACAAAAGTGGGAAAAACACCATCACTTGGACTGAGGACATAAAAAATGCACCCAAGAAAGCAAAAGTAGCCTTCTGGAAATGGAAAGAAGCTGGTAGACCAACTGGACAACTTTTGTGGATGAAAAGGTTTACTGCTAAGATATTGAAGAAGACTCAGAGAATACGTGCAGCAAAATTGAAGCAGAAACAATTGTCAAAGATCATGGATGCAAAAGAGAATGATGAAAAGCTGTTTTACTAACTCATCAGAGCACAGCGGAAACAAAAATGTATCAACTCAGAGGAACTTATTGTGAATGGTGACTGTCTTAACAATCCTGATGACATTAGAAATAGATGGACTTTTTTCTTCCAACAACTTGCATTACCACTTGAAGACAAAAAGTTTGATGAGGACCACAGAATGCAAGTAGAGTATGGTATGCACGAGATTATGGAAATCTGTTCTCAGCAAAATCAACCTTTAAAGAAAGTCACATCAAAGAATGTTATTGGCATCATTGATTCATTAAAGAATGGAAAAGCTGAAGACATCACAGGATTACAAGCAGAACACCTGAAGATGGGAGGAGAAAAGTTGTAACTTCCATTGTAAACATCATCAACTTATGCTTTAAAGAACAACGAGTTCCTGATATACTGAAACTTGGGATCATAACTCCAGTTTACAAAAAAAGAGAGAGAATTTTACCAACAAATTATCGAGGAATCACTGTCACCCCAATCATAATGAACATTATGGAGAAGATATTGGTGCAAAGATCTGATCCAATCCTTAATGAAAGTCAGTCAAGGTTCCAGAAAGGATTCACTGCCGGTACATCTTCTGTGAATGCAGCACTTGTTATCAGTGAAGTCATATCTGAAGCTAGAGAAATTAAAGAACCCCTTCATCTTGCTACTCTGGATGCTCAAAAGGCATTCGACATGGTTTCGCAAAGTATGCTTCTAAGAAAATTATACTTAGATGGAATAACTGGAGATGAGTGGATTATGATTCAACATCTATATAATGGAATGAGATCACAAGTCAAATGGGCAGGAAAGTTTTCATCTGAAATCGAGATTGACCAAGGAGGTGTATTATCTGCGCAACACTACAAAAGATTCAATAATGGTCTGCTTCAGCGTCTGGAGAAGAGATTTACTGGTGGAAAAATTGGAAGTATTCAGATTCCTCATGTCACTTGTGCAGATGATGTAGCCTTATTGAGCCACAATCCTGTTGAACTTCAAGCAAAGATCCATGAAGTTGAAGACTATTCTCACACTCAAAGATACAACATCAATGCAAGTAAAAGTGCTGTCATCAGTTATAAAGGGAAATCATTAAAATGTTGCCCACTCACATTTGAAAGTCATATAATACCAGCTTCGAATTCTGTAACTCACGTTGGCATCGAGAAAACTTGTAACACCAATCTAGATGTAGAAGAGAGGATATCAAAAGGACAAAAAACCCTTTATGGATTGCTGGGTGCTGGCTTATATGGAAACAACAGACTTGGTCCTCATGTATCACTGCATTTATGGAGGACTTTTGTATTGCCAAGAATGCTGCATGGATTAGAAGCCACTCATTTCAAACAGATGGAATTGGAAAAATTAGAAATGTTTCATAAGAAAACACTGAAGCAGCTGCAATCTTTGCCGCAGAGAACATCTACAGCTGCGGTATATGCAATATCTGGCCAACCACCACTAGAGGTATTAATTCACAAACAGATGCTGCAATTACTTGGGAGAATAGCCAGACAAGATCCATCAATTGAAAAAGAAATGGCAATGATGCAACTATCTATTAAGTGTCTTAACTCAGAAAGCTGGTTCATTAAAATGAGGAGGCTTTTATGGAAATACAGGCTGCCATCCATATTTGATGTCCTGACTTATCCAATGGAAAAATCAGCTTGGAAGAAAAAAGTTGACAAATGTGTCAATGAATTCTGGGAGGGACGAATCAAAGATGATATAAGAAGTAAAAAATCACTTAAGTATCTGAATGCTGATATGGTAAAGATCGGCCAACCTCATCATGTATGGAAATCATTGAAAAACAACCAAAATGATATACGAAAAGGTTGCATCAAAGCAAGACTTCTCACTGGGACCTACATTCTCCAGGAAAATACTGCTTCTTTCCACAAAACACTTCTTCAACATGCCAATTATGTGAAATAGAAGAGGAAACCAGAGAACATTTAGTATCCTCTTGTCCAGCTATTCCCATAGCTGATGTAAGAAAAAAGGCTTTGAAGAAATTGTAAAAACTCATTCCCACAATACTATATGAGTCCTGCTGCTCTGATCCTGCCATACTAACCCTACTAACGCTCGACTACTCAGCTTTTCTACCTGATTCTTTCTCTACATCATCTGTTTCTGCACTCTATGCTGTTGAATCTTGGAGCAGGAACTTCATCTATAATCTTTACCAAATTCCCTCTGTGCACCTGATGAAGTCTCGGCAGAATCAGCTCTTCGATTGTTAGTAATTATTCTAACTGTTTTAATAAGTCAAACTGAATCATTTAATTTAATTTTTTTTTTGACTCATTACTCCTGCTGCGAAAAATTACCGCAGGAAATTCCTTGAGGAAGAAGAAGTTGGGTTGCTGTGACAAAGCGGTTCCTATGGGCCTGAATGATCAAAAACCTGTCTTCAGCTGTAGATGTTGCCCTGTCTCTGCCACCACCATGCCGTCTTACTGGTGTGCCATACTGCTGAAATCTTACCTAGGCTCTGGTGATCACCGTATGGTGCACACCAAGGGCTTCACCAACCTGACGAGGTAGCCCCTTGCTCCACCATCCCTACAGCCCGCCACATTTCTGCTTCAAACAAATGTCTTCTTACATTTGCATTTGCCATATTCAGTCATTAAATCACAAGGGTTTGTGTTGAAGATTGAATACCTTACACATGTCATGTACATGTAGACAGTACACGAAAACATCATGAAAATCAAGGGGTACATGCTTTCCATGACTGCCACGAAAAGTCTGCCTGCCAAGAGAGCTAATGTAAACACGGGGGACCATCTCAATACATTCCTCAACCATATCCACCAAAAATATCGCAAATATGTCACAACCAAATTTCACAATGATGTGTCAAATATTTCGTGCTTAGCAAACTTTGAGTAGCATATATTGTGGACTCCCTATTGTCTCTTCATAAGGCAGCTCATAACGTGAATATTCTTCAAACATTATGCATACAACACATGTCAGCGGTCGCGAAAGCACTGAATTATTGAGAGGAGAGGGGCAACCCCGACTTCACGGTGACCTCGAAACTTAAACAAATATATTTTATCAACAGTGCTTTTAAACAGGTCGTTAATCAGACTTATACCATATATATTGTGGTCTTCATATTGTCTTCAGAGGTGAATAAATCTAAATGTATCTACGGCAATGGGAAGTTCTACCAGTGTTATGCACGAAAATTGTCATTAAAATCTTGTGTTATTTTGTTCCACTTTTGGTTTGAAAACATTGCACATGGCCTCTAGGTGGCACTAGTTCCAATGCAGGTCCATAAGCTATGCTTTTGATACAAAAATGAAACTTTTTACATCCATGGGAAAATGTTGGGTAACTGTTGTATTCTAATCGTGGTAGGGGAATGGTTAAAGAGGTAATTACGATTTGCTCGTTAAAAATAGTCCGCATCATGTTGAAATTATCGTGAAAAATTACCTACTCATTGGATAATGTAATGACGTCAAAGACGTATAAACACCCCCCCCCCCCCCTCAATTATTACTTTGATGACGGTCGTCTAAAATGTGTGTAAAGTTCACATATACGTTGAATATATCTTGTCTCCTTATTATCCCAAAATAGGTAAATACACAAAAGAAACATTCGTCCGTTAATCTAAGTATTTTTATCAGACTGAAAATAAGAGCATCTACCTGCGGCAACATTTAACTTCCAGCTAAGAAAAAAAATCCTTTGATCGAAAACAAAAACAAAACAAACAAAAAGATATTGGAAGTGAAAGAAGAGGTAAATAAATGATTTTTTTCTCGTTTCAGTGATTTTTGTTTCGCCATCTAAGAAAAGTTACTTCATTCAAAAAAACATTTAAAAATGAATTGTAATTTTTTTTCTCGTTATAAGAGTTTTTTTTTTAAAAAGTAATGTTTTTGTTTTTTGTTTGCCACCCAAGAAGACAAATCATACCAATAGAAACCGTAAAAGGAAAAAGACAGTAAATAGATGATTTTTTATCTCGTTATAATGATAATTTTTTTTTATGTATTTGGAATCCACAAAATATTTTTACTTTCAAATAAAGATTCTTTTTCTACGAAGGACCATTACGAATATTGTAAAAAAATAAAAAAGGTAAAAAAAAATAATGAAAAGAATTGTAAAAGATAAATTAACCCTTTGAAGCGAGTGGCCGTTTTCCAGTCCATGATGCATGATAACTTCAAAAAGTAGAATGGCTGCTAATTGAATGTGTAAGGTAGACAATAAAAAGAATTGTAAAAGATAAATTAACCCTTTGAAGCGAGTGGCCGTTTTCCAGTCCATGATGCATGATAACTTCAAAAAGTAGAATGGCTGCTAATTGAATGTGTAAGGTAGACCAATCAATATTTTCAGCGTGCAGCCCTAAGGCTGCACGTTGAAAATATTAATTGGTCTACCCCCCCCCCCCCCCACCCCCAAATAATGAATATGGACTCTTCCGGTTGCTGTCATTGAACTGACACAGAAGATACCAACAAAGGTTCAAAGAGTTAAGTTGTACTCATGACACACTTTGTCGTGCACATGAGATACTGTATCATTCGCACGAGATAATAAGTCGTGCACACGACATACTAAGTCATGCATGCGATATACTATATCCTGCTGTCACCATACCAAGTCACGCGCCCGACATAGTAAGTTGTACGCACAACATACCTTTGTTCCAATGAGCCTAAAAGTCTTGTCCTCTGATTGGACGTGAGCTCGCTCAGTTTTTTTAGCTCACCTGAGCGAAGCTCAAGGGGAGCTTTACTAATCACTTTCTGTCCGTCGTCCGTCGTCCATCGTCCGTCGTCCGTCGTCGTCCGTCCGGCGTTAACTTTACATTATCGACTTCTCCTCCTAAACCACTAGCCCAATTTTATTCAAATGTTGGTTAAATGTTTATTACCTAATGCCAATTCAGATTTGTTCAAATGAAGTTGCCCCTCCTCCTGGGTGGTGCCACGACCCCAAGGGGCACCAAAATCTTTGTAAATCTTCTTCTCATGAACCAGCAGTAGCAGAGACTTGATATATGGCGTGCTGCTTCCTTTTGAGGTGTAGACTCAGATTTGTTCAAGAGAAGTTTGTGGGGCTATACTTGGCGTCGTTATGGGAGGGGCAAAATTTTTTGCCCCGCCCAAAATTTCTATTTTCCAAACCGAGAGGCTGATTTGAACCAAATTTTATGTGAGGGCTTATTGGGTCATGAGTACTTGGTTTATGCAAAAAAAAAATTTCCCGCAGCCCCGTGGGAACCGCAGGAGCTAAAAATAGAAACAATTTAAAACGCCCATATCTCCAAAACTGCACGGCATTGAGAATTTTTATTTGGTCGGCAGCTTCCTTAGGACCAACAGAAAGGATTGGTAAAAAAAAATTGCCATCGGTTTTATCATAGGGTACAGTTTCGGGACTTCGAAAAAGTGCTGAGTCAGCACTTTTTAACACTGTAGGCAATGGGAAAAACATTAAAAAATCTTCTTCTCCAGATCCAGCAGGCAGAATCTTTTGATATTTGATATGCAACATTGTAGGGTGGATCTGATTCAAGTTTGTTCAAATCGGCCCCCTGGGTTCATATTTGGGCTCAGTATAGGAGCCCGATTTCGAACTTAGTGCATTTCAGGCAAATCTCTTAAAAAATCTTCTTCTCCATATCCAGCAGGCAGAATCTTTTGATATTTGGTATGCAACATTGTGGGGTGGATCTGATTCAAGTTTGTTCAAATCGGCCCCCTGGGTTTATATTTGGGCTCAGTATAGGAGCCCAAATTTGCACTTACTGCATTTCAGTCAAATTTCTTTGAAAATCTTCTTCTCCAGATCCAGCAGGCAGAATCTTTTGATATTTGGCATGCAACATTGTAGGGTGGATCTGATTCAAGTTTGTTCAAATCGGCTCCCTAGATTCATATTTGGGCTCACTATAGGAGCTCGAATTCGAACTTAGTGCATTTCAGGCAAATTTCTTCAAAAATCTTCTTCTCCAGATCCAGCAGGCAGAATCTTTTGATATTTGGTATGCAACGTTGCGGGGTAGATCTGATTCAAGTTTGTTCAAATCGGCCCCCTGGATTCATATTTGGGCTTAGTATAGAAGCCCGAATTCGAACTTAGTGCATTTCAGGCAAATTTCTTTGAAAATCTTCTTCTCCAGATCCAGCAGGCAGAATCTTTTGATATTTGGCATGCAACATTGTAGGGTGGATCTGATTCAAGTTTGTTCAAATCGGCTCCCTAGATTCATATTTGGGCTCACTATAGGAGCTCGAATTCGAACTTAGTGCATTTCAGGCAAATTTCTTCAAAAATCTTCTTCTCCAGATCGAGCAGGCAGAATCTTTTGATATTTGGTATGCAACGTTGCGGGGTAGATCTGATTCAAGTTTGTTCAAATCGGCCCCCTGGATTCATATTTGGGCTTACTATAGAAGCCCGAATTCGAACTTAGTGCATTTCAGGCAAATTTCTTAAAAAATCTTCTTCTCCAGATCCAGCAGGCAGAATCTTTTGATATTTGGTATGCAACATTGTGGGATGGATCTGATTCAAGTTTGTTCAAATCGGCTTCCTAGATTCATATTTGGGCTCACTATAGAAGCTCGAATTCGAACTTAGTGCATTTCAGGCAAATTTCTTAAAAAAATTTCTTCTCCAGATCCAGCAGGCAGAATCTTTTGATATTTGGTATGCAACATTGTGGGATGGATCTGATGCAAATTTGTTCAAATCGGCTCCCTATATTCATATTTGGGCTTACTATAGAAGCTCGAATTCGAACTTAGTGCATTTCAGGCAAATTTCTTAAAAAATCATCTTCTCCAGAGCCAGCTTCAGAATCTTTTCATATTTGGTAAGCAACATTGTGGGGTGGATCTGATTCATGTTTGTTCAAATCGGCCCCCTGGGTTTATATTTGGGCTCCGTATAGGAGCCCAAATTTTAACTTAGTGCATTTCAGGCATATTTCTTAAAAAATCTTCTTCTCCAGATCCAGCAGGCAGAATCTTTTGATATTTGGTATGCAACATTGTGGGGTGGATCTGATTGTGATTCATGAACGTATTTATTTGTAAAGTTGATAGAATCTTAGACAAAATTTGCAGAAAAGATCTACTATAGAAGGGGTGGTATCCAGGGTGAACCGTTTACCCCAAATCTAGCAGTACTAATGCATTATTCACACAAATCTCCGTTCAAATTTTATGACCCCTCATTGGAACATACGCATTCAGCTCATTCCAACAAAGGTCATATGCCATGTTTTCGAGACAAAAGAATAAAACTTTTAGTTATTCATGAAATTTTTAGGCAACTGTTGTCTGTTATTCACATTGCTTCATGAAATTTCAGTACTTTTAGAAGTTACCTCAGTAATCAAGGGTTAATTCCCCTTAATTAAATGTCGCCTCTAAAAAACAACCACTTTGCATATCTTACCTTTTTACCAGCATAACTGCCAAAACTTGTCAGCATTCTTCGCAAAAATCGCTATTCAAATTTTAATTTTTGTCTCTTAAACATACATGTACTTATCGCTTGTAAATACCCCATTGGAATGAGCTTTTTGAGCTCATTCCAATGAGAGGTCGCACACCATGCTTTTTGAGTCAAAAAAGCAATTTTTTAGTTATTCCAGAATTTCGTACGTAAAACAAGGCTTTATGACTTCACATTAAAATGAGCTCTCTAAGCTTGTTCCAATCAACATTCACGCACTATGTCTTTCACACAAAAAATAAAATTTTCCATTTATTCAGGAATTTTGTTTGCAAGAACACTCTTAACCCCCCCCCCCCCCCCCCCCCCACACACACACACACACACACATACACACACAAACACAGACACACACATCTAAAAGTTCGTCAGCAAAAAAACAGTTACTTCAATTTTTAAATGCATTATAGGAACAACTTGCCTAATCAAATTTAAATACTTTTGCATCATTCTGTATCTAGAACAAACCATTTACCATATCTTTACGCAAAATTCTCCAGCATCATTCACAAAAACACCAATATTTATATATTCACTTTTCTGTCTCAAAAATATACCTGATCTTCCCATACCCCTATTGGAATAAGCTGTTTGAGCTTGTTCCAATGATGATAAAAAAACTAATATTTTGGAAAATTTGTGAAAATTTTTGTTTTTTTGCATGCAAATATATACATGTAGCACATGGAAGATATCCACAGTTGGGGAGAGATGTCCAAGGCTATCTCTTCACATTCCTTGTTTGTGCTTCATGCTAAACCAGTTTGTCTGCAGAGATAAATTTGCTTTATTAAAAATCATTGGAGATTGGCCACACACCAATGATTTTAAATAAAACTAATTTTAGGTAACAAATGTTGAACTTCAAACAAAATCTATCACTCAACCAGTTAATGTTGATGAGGTATGACATGGTGAAGGTGACCTAAAATACTTCTTAGAGTCACTTTGTCAGGTGAGCGATTAAGGCCACGTGGGGCCTCTTGTTTAGGTTTACGGTTCCATTGGCATATGTTACTGTCTGATGTCACCACGCGAAATATTTGAAAAGAACTTAACAGTTTGGAAGGGTGTTTCAAAGTGTTTACTGCCTTTAAAATCGTATATTTCAAGGCCAGTGAGCATTCTATGAATGTATACTCAAAACCCCTTATAACTGCATGATTTGAACTGAGATGGAGTAAGCTCGACCATCATATAAGTTATTGATTTTTTGTTGTCCACTGAAGTCTTGGGGTATACAAAAGGTTTATTTATCAAATTTGTTAGCTTTAAAGTTGCCTTGTTTATTCATGCTGTGTTGTTCATTTCACGATGTGGCTTTTGGGTTATGGATAAGGACTAAGTGATGAATTGATGGTAATACGGTCTAAGGTTTGCGGCTCGAAGTGCATGTTCGTCCGAGACGCAAACCTCAGACCATGTTACCGTCAATTTATCACAATAACTTATGATGTTCCAATAAGGCTATAATCCTCGCCCTCTGATTAGAAAAGAGCTCAAGCGCTCGCTTAGGTTTTTATGTTTACGGTTTCCGTGGCAAATGGTATCGACCTTTATCTTAGTTACTGATTTTGCACACGACATATTTATGGGACTCAGATTATCGTGTGCACGGCACTTTATCTTTTGCTCATGACTTAGTATGCCATGCGCATGGCACAGTATTTTGACTTTTAATCTCGTGCACACGACTTAGTAAGTCATGTACACGTCTTAGTATGTCATGTACAAGTCTTAGTACTTTTTTCCACAACACAGTATCTCATGCGAACGGCATGGTATGTCATGCGCACGACTTTTAATCTCGTGCACACGACATAGCAAGTCATGTACACGTCTTAGTAAGTCATGTGCACGTCTTAGTACTTTTTTCCCCACAACATAGTATCTCAAGCGAACGGCATACGTATGTAGTGCACATGATAAAGTATCTCATGTGCACGCCTTAGTATGTCGTGCGCCTGACAAAGTACCTCGCGTGCACGAGATGGTATATCGAGATAGTATGTCGTGCGCGCGCACGACTTATTTTATTTTTTAAGGTGCCTTTTATTTTGACGACCAGTTTTATATTTTTACAGTGGTTCCATTGGACTTTGATAGTTTTCAAATTCCCAACTGAAAGAGTTTTTCTATGCCAGTGCACTCTGAAATGGAGGTGCCATTGTTTGAGCACTCGCGATGCAGCCATGCGGGGAAGGTAGGTGGTGTTTACTCTATTAAAGCATTGATGCTTTAATTCTCCAATGCTCTTTGTGAGAATGGAATTTACTTTGCGGCCGGTTTATTCCCAGTCATATGCACAGTTGTATTTAAGTTTAATTAAGAGCAACACACGGGTACCAACCAGACCGTCGCAGGCATTACAGCAAATGTCTCGTTTGTGCCATCACAAAGTTTTGAGAGTAACACGTGGTAAAAGCAGATGGTAGTGTTGCAAGTTGAATCGCTTGCTCCCCAAACCGATCTTCAGACAATATAACTCCATTTGTATTGCGCCTACTGTGGTTACTAACGATGATTGCAGTGGTCTGCGTTTCGCACTCAAGCCATGAGAATTCGCCTCATTTAGGGGTTTTCTCTCGCCCACTAAGAAGTTTTCTGCTACCTTTCGGAATAGCGATCTCCTCTACTCTCCAACTTCGAGTAGGTTCCACTCTATGACTCATGGGTATAACTTTGCTTTTGCTTTCATTTAATTCGAGTCTCCATTTGTTCCCATATCTCCCAACAATTGATAGCATTTTCTCTAGCCCAACTGCACTTTCTGACCCAAGTACCATATCGTCTGCGAAGAATAGTCCTGGGATCTTCAGGTCCCCAACTGCTACCCATTGTTGCTATGCAGGAGTTCATCTCCTAAATCTTTGATGTACCGGTTTGAAGTCCAGTGTGCCACCCAATGAGTTGACTTGCACCCAATGGAAATTCCTATTCAACGTTGAATGCCGTGTGCATGGACATTGATCAATGATTTATGCACATCTCCAGAGCTTATCAGAGTATGTTTTTCTTTTTAATTTACAAAATAGATTGTTTCTATTTTTAGTACTCAGTTTGTTTTTTGGGGAGGGGGGGGGGGAGAGGTTATTACCAAAATAGATTATTTCTATTTTTAGTACATATTTTGTTTGTTTGTTTCCCAAATAGATTATTTTTATTCTAGTAGAAAATTTGTGACTCAAAAAATAGATTAGTTCTGTTTTTGGTGCACGTTTTATTGAGGTGTTTTTTTATTGATTCTTAAAATAAATTATTTTTATTTTAAGTGCACAATTTTTATTCCCACAATAGATTATTTCTATTTTTAGTGAACATTATTTTTTTCTTTTTGTATTTTGTGGGTTTTTTCTTTTTCTTTTTCTTTTTTGCCTATCAACAAATAGATAAGAAAGCACATTAAGGACATTTGCGAAAATGTCTTTATTTCACAGGTATATGTTTTGTGTTACTTCGCAGTACATGCGCAATTATTTTCAACAATGTTGCAAATATTTGCAAGAACTTTGGGATTATGAGCAGAAAACGTCCTTCATGTCGCCAAACATAACTCATAGATAAGCTAGGGGGCAGGGCGGGGGAGAGGAAATTCGGAGCTCGGGGTTAATTCTGCGATGGGCACCCTTTCAAAAGTGTCGAGATAGTGAGGCAGATGCCGAAGGCTCGAGCGATGATACGGCATTTGGGGGGGTTTCCCCACCCCCACCCCTCAAGAAAATTTTGAAATCAGTTATTGAATGGAGACTTCTGGTGGCTTTTTGGATCCAAAATCACGTTATTTTTTAGCCGTCAAAATGATGATTTTTTGAAGCATGTTTCAAATTTGCAAGTTCATCAGTGAGTATTCAGTGACCTAGAGTTATAGCTTTTGACTGCACAACTCTTGCAGGGATAACTTTATTACATCAAGTTGATTTTATAAAGTTATCACTTCAAGAATCCTGCAACAGATTGAGCATCTCCACAGAGCACCCCATTCCTTCTTTACAGGAGTGGCAACTAGTATTCCAACACGACGGACAACTAACCTTGCTGGTTCTCGCTCGGGGGTTGAGGGAGACTTGGCACAGGAGTCAGAAGTTTGGCGGCCCAGACCTGACCCAAGAATCCTGGACTCTTGGGCCAAGCCCGTGCCCCCAAAGTTCCGGACCCCGGAGTTACTACCCCGGACCCCCACACTCTACCCAGCCCTGTTCGGGGAACAGGTGTTAAAGTAGGATGGTCGGTATAAAGAGTGTCTTGTGCGCTTGTCGAATAACAAATATGAGGATGAACTATTAACCCTTTACCTAACCTGAAAAGCAGACGACACTTGCAAAAATAATTCTTGAATAATTAATTTTTTTCATTTTTTGTCTCAAAAACATAGGTTATGACCCCTCGTTGGAACGAGCTCGACGATCTCGTTCCAACGAGGGGTCATAACCTATGTTTTTGAGACAAAAAATGAAAAAAATAATGAAAATTAATTGGCGATTTTTGAGAATAGTGCTGGCCGGTTTTGGCCGTTACGTTAGGTAAAGGGTTAACCCTTTGAACCCGAGCGTCCCCATTTCCGGCCCAGAAGCATGATACGTCATAATTTCCTTAAGTGGGACGGCTGCTTGGTGAATGTGTGGGGTAGACCAATTAATGTTTTCAACGTGCAACCATAGGGCTGCACGTTGAAAATATTAATTGGTCTATCCCAAATAATGAATGTGGACTCTTCCAATTTCTGCCGTTGAACTGACATGGAAGATACCACCAGGGTTCAAGGGGTTAATGCTTTGTGTATTGTCCTACATGTGGAGTAGTACAATATAACTTACACCTTACTGAACATGGGGAGGGGAGCTCCTGTTGGTATTTTATTGATGGATTGTAAGGAAATTGAAACTTTCACTTGCAGTAGTAGACATTGTAGTTGATGGAATCACGGCGGTAAAGATTTCCTGCCAAATTACATAATGCAGATGAGGAGGGGTGGGGGGTGTGGGCACCGTCAAACGGTTTGAGGTACAATGTGCTATTCCATGAGTTTACGAGAGCTTATGAAACAAATTCTATCAATATTGAATGTCGTATTTGTTAAGAATCTCAATTATAAGCGATTGAGCTCCACCCGCCAACAGATTCCCTGGAAATGAGGAACAATTAATGCACAGATCCGTAGCTCATCATCAGAGTATGATGTTGGCCTCGGATCAATAGTAGGTTGACTCTTATTAGTAATGACCGTGTCTCGTTGTTATGTGTGGTTCCCCAACAATCTGTTTATGACAACCTTATAACCCATTTTCAAATCGTCTTTACATGTTGACAGCTTGATCAGCAGCTAGTGACACGACTCTTAGAGACGGTTATTTATTTATTTATTTATTTATTTATTTATTTATTTATTTATTTAATTATTCATTTATTTATTTATTTATTTATTTATTTATTTATTGAACACTTTATGAAGTTTGACTACCCTTTCGACAGCCAGGGTCACCTCTTGTCGTACAGTTTTACGGATGTAGGAAGCTGGACTACCCGGAGAGAACTACCGAACAGAGGCGAGTAACTGTCAGTCTCCCCAGCTTACTAACTCCACGAAAACAGGGTAACCGATGGTTAAAGGCAATCGAAGGCATCGAAGTTTAGTACGCTTAAGCACACAGCGCCACCGTGCCGTCATGGGGGCAATCGGTATTAAGTACCTTACCCAAAGGAACGACGCAGTTAACCTACTGACCATGGACTATCATATTCCAAAGAATAAAATCATAAGACATCATTTAAAGATTTGGCTCGAAATCTGGATTTTTGGGTACCTCACCGTCCATCGCAACAAGAGCGTGTTTTTATCACCTTTGTACAGCAAGTGTATTTGTAGCATTGCTAGTATCTCCGAATATAACGGTACGGGTTAATCCTTTACGTAACATGAAAAGCAGACGACACGTGCAAAAAATATTCTTGAATAACTAATTTTTTTCATTTTTGTCTCAAAAACATAGGTTATGACCCCTCGTTGGAACGAGCTCGACGAGCTCGTTCCAACGAGGGGTCATAACCTATGTTTTTGAAACAAAAAATGAAAATATATTGAAAATTAATTGGCGATTTTTGTGAATAGCGCTGGCGGTTTTGGCCGTTATGTTGGGTAAAGGGTTAAAACGCTGATGTTCATCAGTTGTCTGAATTGATTATTAACTCTTAGAAGCCGGGGAATCAGAACGAATTTATTGAACATGACATACCGCGAAAAACTTAGGTGTATATAAGTATGTATGTGTACATGCGTGTAGATGTATAAAAATGCGCTCATGTATATGCGTATGCTTGTGTGTGTATATGCACATATGCAATTAAATGTGTAATTCCATATCCTGAATCTTCAACCGCCGGAAAAAAAAAAAAGAAAACGTTCATTCGCAGTCAACATTCGATGCTTTCTGTTCTTTACCTGGGAGATAACAGGTAGACAGCCAATCTGGCTATGTTATCTCCCGACGATGTATCAATATTTTTGTTTCTTGATAAAGATTATCTGTTAATTGTAAAACTTTATTGATATATCGTAAAATTAAATATCTATCTATCTATCTACAGTAAAGCAGGTGCTTTTAGTCAAGTGTCGTCTGCCTATTCAGGCAGTCGACACTTGACTAGAAGCACCTGCTCAGTGTTTAATTCTCCCCCAGCCCCAAGATAGCCGAACCGTCACAGCCAGATTACCTGCCGTTTTACATCACTGGCAAGAAAACTCGACTCCCAGCTTCTAAGAGTTAAGGACAATGTAAATCTACATTTGAGGGAAAAAGTTTCCAAATATTTCAACAATGACAGATTTATAATACTGACAAATCTTTGAACGAACTACGGGAAGCTGGAAAAAATGACTTCGATTTGGGCAATTTATTATTTATGTACATTAAGAATATTTGTAAAAACATCAAATAGAGGGCTTGGTCTAATGGTATTCTTTTCAAACCGGATAAGGGCTCTCCTTTAGGCTGGAACAATGATCAAAATTATAAAGTTTGTTTCATCGACTCATATAAACCTGAAGCTGCGCCAACTAATGCACCCCATTGATTCCTGTCTGGAAAGAACTGTGCCGGGAAAAGCTTTTAAAACATGAACAATACGACGTATTACAAAACTAAAAGATTCGAACATCTTTCAAGGAAAAGTGTTTGTTCTATGCAGATGTTGTGAAAACCCTTCCTCACAGATGCAATGTTTTTATACAAAAGCTCTATGCGTGTTGATTTGGACCATTCCCCACATAATAGCCGACCCCCACTACGCACATCATTTCTTGACAAAAACGACAAGATCGTTGGTTAGCTTCATGAGCTCGATCATTGGGGTGGGGTGGGTACACAATTCGAACGAAAATGAATTAATAAGAACAATGGGCTGAGAGCTTCATTCAGAAGCTGAATATTTGGAATCCACGTTTCTGAAAAGTTTCAAAAAGATTTTGTGAAAGGGGAAATTGTGTCTAAGGATGACTTGTTTCTCTGGGGCCAGACTAGGCTACGTTTGATTGTGTGTTCTCGTGAGGGTGCATTGGGCGACTGTGTGGTGGGATGAGCGGAATATTGTGAGTATGCGCGCGTGCGTCAGAGGTGGGGGAGGTGCTTTTCCGATTCTGTGAGAACCTAGACAACAGTGTTTGGGTTTCCACAAAGATTTAATTGTTTTCTCCGCGTCCTCGCAAAGAAAACAATGTGTCAGGGATTGTCTTCCCGAGTTTGTTGGGACTTGCTCTTTTCTCCGAGAACAAAAAATAAACAAAAAGATCACCGCAAAAGCGTTTATATAAGACTGTAAAAGTGTGTGCGTGTGTGCGCTTAAAGTCCAAAATTACGCACTGAAATAGATATTTCCCACTGAAACGTTTTTTTCTTGTAATATGCTGCCGAAATAATGTTTTCTTAAAAATAGATATTTATTTAACCTTGATGGGTTTCGAAACATGAAACAAAAATTAAACAAATTTGCTTTAAACTAAGTGTTGAGCTTTGGAATTGTTTAAACTGACTAGCAATTATTGATGTTATTCATTGATGGGCTCCAATTTAGTCCTTACAGGGGTGTTACGCAAACTTTTGTTTTTCGTATAAGCGATGACAGGTCGAGGATTTAAAGGTTCTTTTAATTTAAAATTGGTTAAATTAGATTCACCTTTTACTATCTTTGCTATTTTGATATTCATTCTGTTGTATGTTAAAGTGAATGGAATGATGGACTTCCTTTCACATTCTCCCCCTGATATGCTCACACCAAATGGCCAGAAGGCTTCACATTTTTCTCTAAATTCATCTGTTTCTTCTAACGTTTATTGTATTGTGGTTATTCAGTTGGATAGATTTCAAAATCGTCCAAAAATGACCAGAAAGGTTGAATTGCTGTGCTACTGTTTTATATCCTGTTTGTGTTGAGTAGCGTTCGAAAGGGATTTTGACTTTGACCCACATACTGCTTCCTACAGCGTTTACAGGCGATAAGGTAAATGATATTTGGTGAATCACAATGGGTAGGGGGAGTTTCGAATCTAATAATGATGTTTCGTTTTTTCAGAGGAAAATTCCTCTCTCTGACCAGGCATTAAAATATGCAGTCTTCAACAAGGCTTTTTGAAATTCAACACTACGCTATTGCAATTCTGCAATGGTCTATTGTGTTCAATGTTCAGTGGTTCGAAATCAATAATTTCTGCATGACTTTCCAGGTTTCTCAGAGTTTGAGACCTCAATCTACGCAAAAAGCGCAGTGAATACCCCTGGATCTGGGATTTCCAAATGGGTAGAGGAAGCCATGTTGAAATTTACCTTATCACTCGAATTGCGGTGGAAACGAAGGAGCTGTGATGTAATGATACTTTAAATGTATGTGGTGGATGAAATGAGTTCACATGTGACAACTAATGCGCATAAGTTGGTTTAAAATACACCTTATAATCTAACTGTTTGCCTTGAAATACGGTAATATCGAGAAAATCAACAGAATCTTCACGGATAGTAGCTTTCAATTTGATCTTTGGATCATGATTGTTTAAAGTTTCTAAAAATTCACCAAAATCTTCTTTTGAGTGTTCCCAAATGATGACAAATGGCACCGAAATATCTCAGTTATAAGAGAGGATACTTTGCACACTTGCTTTAGGCATTTCCCTCTCATTCCGTTACATAATTTTTTGCAAAATTAGGAATGAATCTTTTGCTCACAGTGCAACCCATTATTTTCTCCTTTAAATTGAAACCCATTTTAAGCTAAGCTCTAAAAGACCCAACATTTGTTCATCAAGGCGTTTTCCATCAGGATATTTTTCGAAATATTTTTTAACAGATTTAACAGCCTTGTAAGTATCAATGTTGGTATATATATACTGTCAGTATCCAAAGTAGCGAAAATAGCATTTTGGGGTATTTTCAATTTAGAATTTTTTGACAGAGCATTGAGATAGAGTATTTTTGAGAAAGCTAGGATGTCTATTAGCTTTTGGTTGCAGATGATAATGAGTTCCGAGATAGCATAAGATTTCGAGTTACAATCTGAGACAATTGAACTCCAGAGTGGGGTTATGTCATCCGTTTATGAAGGAAAGTCCTTGTGGATCTTTGGTTGTGTGTAAAATTGTCCTGTTTCGGCGCCGAGCTTAGCTGTTGAATATCTCAATTGTTTTTGTTCAAATGACCTTCTTCGAGGAGAAAATGTTAATATTTTTTGGAATTTTTCAATATTAGGGGGCGATGTAAGTGAATCTCTGTGTGTGTCAGAGAGAGAGAGGGAGAGAGAGAGAAGGTGGGGGAGGGGGGAGGGGGTGTGCGAGTGCGTATACTGAAGGACACAATCAATGTTTTCAAAGAATTTGGAATATTGAATTCTGACCCCGGACGGATATCGGACCGTCGGCAAACCCGCGTGGCATTTAGGAGCTAACACCTAAACTACTAAACCATTGGACATCGTCAAAAAACGATGGCGGGATTCCAGCTTATTAGATGATGTTCTCAATGAGAACATCATCTAATAAGCTGGAATCCCGCCATCGTTTTTGAGAACTTCTCATGAATACTTGGTTCACTTTTCTTACGACAGCTATATATATATTTCTTTTATTTCAACTGTGATAAAAAAAAATGTTTCTCAAGTTTTAAATAAGCAACAAATATTTGTAAAAAATAGTAACCCATATAGTATATTATTTCAAATGATATAATGTGTGGACATGGTGTTTTGGGACATTTTGACCCGGATTCAGTTTGTGTCAATCGACACTGGTCAATCCTCTTCTTTGAAAGTAATAATATAATTTATTTAGCCTAAAATTCCATTAAAATGCTCCTTGGCTGTACATAACGCTTACAAACACATAAAACACACTAAAATAAAACTAATCTAAGAGAGGCACACACAAAATTATAAAATATCAATAAAAGCCTGGCGGAATAAAAAGGTTTTATTCTTCGATTTCCCACCCGGGTGGCAAACAAACATGATAATCAGAAGGGATGAAATATAACAATAATGAACAAAAGGGGTGGTAAATAACAATAGTAATAAAATGGGGTGGAAACTGCAATAAAAATCAAAAGGGGATAGCAAATGCAAATAATGATGAAAAGGGGGTGGAAAGGTGATAATAATCAAAACAGCTGGCAGATAATAATAGTAATCAATACGGTGGCAAATAATGGTAGTAATCAAAGGGGTGGCAAATTACGATAAAACTCAAAAGGGGTGGCAAATAATAACAATAATCAAAGGAGGTGGGAAATAATGATAATAATCAAAAGGGGTGGCAAATAGTGATAACAATCAAAATGGGTTGGTAAATAAAGATGTTAATCAAAAGGGGTGGCAAATAACGATATTAATTAAAAGGGGTGGCAAAGAAAGATAATACTGAAAAGGGGTGGCAAATAATTATAATAATCAAAAGGGGTGGCAAATAATGATCAAAATCAAAAGATGTGGCAAATAAGGATAAATGATAAAAAGGGGATGGCAAAGAAAGATAATAATGAAAAGGGGTGACAAATACCATTAATAATCAAGAGGGTGGCAAATAATGATAACTCTCAAAAGTGGTGACAAAAATAGATATACTGAAAAGGGGACAAATAACTGTAATAATCAAAAGGGGTGGCAAATAATAATCAAACGGGCGTGGCAAATAAAGATTATATTGAAAATGGGATGGCAAATAAAAATAATAAGGAAAATGGGTGGCAAATACCGATAATAATCAAAAGTGGGTGGGGAATGGTGATAATCAATGAGGGTGGCAGATAATGATAATACCGAATAAGGGGTGGCATATAAGTATAACAGGCAAAATTCATGGCGAATAATTATAACAACAGGGGGTGGCAAAAAAAGATAAAACTGAAAAGAGGGTTGCAAATACCTATAATAATCAAAATGGATTGCGAAAAATGATGAAACCGAAGGGGTGACAACTAAGGATATTGATTAAAAGAGGATGGCAAAGATAATAATGAAAAGGGGTTGCAGATACCGTTAATAATCAAAAGGGATGGCAAATAATAATAATTATCAAAAGCCGGTGGGAAATAACGATAATAATCAAAGGCGGGGGGGGGGGGGGGCAGATAATGATAACAACCAAAGGGGGTCGCAAAGTCGTAAAGATAATACTGAAAAGGGGGTGGAAAATAACTATAATAATCCAAAGGGGTGACAAATACTAATCAAAAGAGGTGGCAAATAACGATAACAATCAAAAGTGCATGGGGAATAAGGATAATAATCAAAGGGGAGACAAATAATGATAAAAATCAACACGGGGTGGTGAATAAAGATACTACTGAAAATGGTGCGGCAAATAACTATAATTATCAAAAGGGTGGCAAATAATAACAATCAAAAGGGGTCGCAAATAAAGATTTTGATTCTTAATGTTAGTTGTCACCCCTTTTTGACGTGGTAACCAAAACAGATACCTTCGTTATGGCTAACAGTGTCCCGTACCCGGTTGAATTCTACAGTATTCATTAAAATTGCTATTAACCACCTCTTCGCCCCATCCCAACCCCCTATCATTTTTAAAGACCAAACTAGATGAATGTGCCCCGTAATGTTGTGTTAACACAACCCGAAACCAAATTTCGCCCGTTACTGAAAACGCTATTTGATACCTGGGTCGCAAACAGCTAAAATAATGAGGACTAGTTATTTGCCACATTGGTGGCAAATAGACACTGCGATTTGAAAATGGAAACTGAATTAGCCTGCTTAATATCATCAGGAAGTTTATTCCACAGTTTAGGACCGCATATGAAAAATGCCCCATCACCAGCTGTACGCAGCTTGTCACTATTCTGTTTCAACCTTAGGGTGCCGTTGACCGACGTGCTCTAAAGGGTTAATAATATTCGAGCATGTCTGACAGATAAGATGGGACCAACCCGTTCAGGTATTTATAAACCAACAAAAGCACTTTAAAACCAATGTTTTGTTTAATAGGGAGCCAATGCAGGCTAAAAAGTATAGGGGTGATATGGCATGATTTTACAGGTTTTGTAATAAGGCGGGCAGCGCAGTTCTATACTCGTTGGAGCTTTCAGTGTTACATTGCTTAGATCCATGGAGCAAAGAATTGTAGTAGTCAAGAAGAGTGGTGACATGAACGAGTTGTCCCGACAACTGTTTATTAATAAGGGATTGTATTTTGCTAATATTTCTAAGATGGAAGAATGCTGATTGACAAATTTGGTTCACGGGGATGTCGAAAGTAAGACTGATGTCAAAGAGATAGCCCAAATTTCGAACTTGAGATATGGGGTTTACTTCGGCTTCTCCTATTCGAATGTGAGAACAGGAGGATCTATAGAGCTGACTAAACGTTCCGATGTTGATTACCCCAGTTTTCTCATCATTAAGCTTGAGCAAATTACTTGACACCCATATACCCTTATCTCCTCGCTGTACTGTTCAATGACACCACGAGCATGATGTTCAGTGTCGGGACCGAAGTGAATATACAGCTTTGTATCATAAGCATAGAAATGATATTTAAGATTATACCGACGAATAATGTCGCCTAAAGGAAGAACACCCAACGTGGGAACCCCGGGAAGTGTAACGGTGTTTTATGGTGTGGTAAGCAAGCTAGCTTTGTTTTACTGTTTTACTGGTGAAATAGGACACAGTCACTAATGATTGGGATGGAAGTCCTCTAAAATGGGCAACATGGGTATAAACGATTGATTGAACTTGACTTTATCTCCATATTGCGGTCACGATTAGCCATTGTGCAGAAGTATGTGACCTTAAACATCCATAAATAAATAAATAAACAATAAAAAGGGAAGAACATAAATCAGATATAAAATAAGCCCCAGTACAGAGCCTTGAGGTTCGCCATATGGTAATACGGATTTTTCAGACATATCGCGGTTGATACAAACACTGTGCGTTCTATTCAGCAGGTACAATGTGAACCATTCAAAAGACTGATGGAATGAAACTGACAGATGATAAAGAGTATTATAAGATATGATTTTCTTTCTCATAATTGCCCCATTATCGAGCTCGGCTGATATGACATCAAACGCAGCTGATATGACGCCGATCACGCCCGATATGAACCGAGACAGAGCTGTTCTCGTTGATACGTTACCAGGCGCAGCCATTTTGTTTACAATCACAGCGAATTCGTTCACCGTTGTTCGTCGAAAGCAATCAGTAAAATTGGCGTTACCTGACAAATAGGTGTAGTTTTTGTATGATGAAGAATTAATGATGGCAATAAATACGAATTAGGTAAATGAAGAGAAAGAAAGAAGAGAGTTGTACACAAAATTCAATGCAAACTATGATTCAGAGTCGTACGCGAAGATTCGTCCAATCGAGGGAAGAGATAGTTCAGCTATTAGAACGTCGCGGCTCCACCAGCTGAACTAGAAGAGCATACTTCGAACTTTATGAATAGAATGAAAATAATAACTCTGCCACAAAACTGTATTTATTTATTTATTGGGGTTTAAGGCCACTTTCGTTACCTCGGGTCGGACAGTTTTGCGGGTGGAGAAAGCCGACCAACGGCGAGCAACTGTCAGACTTCCAACCTACCAATTCCACACAAGCAGGCTTAGCATTGATTGAAGACAAGTGCACCATCGATGTGCAGTACCACTTAGTACACAACGCCACCGTGCCCACGCGTTGGCAATTGGGATTAAGAGTCTTGCCCAAGGACACAACGCGATTGCCGGATGTGGGATTCGAAGCGAGGACCTCTCGACTTGCAGCCTGCATCTCTTCTTACTGAGCCACCGCGCTCACGTCAGAAAAGTGTAATAGTTCTGAGATCATTTTGTAACTATTTGTTTTGCTTTAATAAATAAAGAAGTTATTATTTTGTTAATTTCATATGAGATATCAGCGCCCCGGTAACTTTATCTCGGCCTCATAGGAAGTTACCTCGAGCTGATATATCGGCTGATATGAAACTAACCAAGTATTTATTTGGGTTTAACGACATTTTCGACAGCAACGGGTGACCTCGTGTCGGCCATTTTTACGGGTCGAGGAAGCCAGGGCCCCCGGAGCGAACCACCAAGCTTCGACGAGAAACTGTCAGACTCCCCAACGTACTAACTCCGTACAAGACAAGTTGAAGTCAAGTGCACCATCGACATGCAGTACGCCTTAGTACACACCGCCCCGTGCCCCCACATGGGCAATCGGGATGAAGAGCCTTGCCTAAAGACACAATGCAGTTGCCCCTGTCGGGGATCGTACCGTGGACCTTTCGGTTTGATGTCCACCGCACTCCCAACTAACCAAGTAATAATCTCTAAGTGTAATTGACTTTGATAAATATAGAATAAAAGTATAGTGTTTTCAAGTAAAAAAAATATTCTACGTGTAGGATTAAGAATGAAACCGACGAGCCTCTGGCGAGTCGGTTTCATTCTTAGTTCTACGAGTAGAATATTTTTTTTACTTGAAAACACTATACGTTTATTTTGTTTATCCCATAAATCTTTTACAGGGCAGTCGCGGCAAAATCGTGCTGTCACTCGCTTCAAAACACAGCGAGAAGCGAGGAGCACATAGGTCCAATTCGCTGACAAGTATTATTACGAAAAAGAAAAAGGCGCAGTGATACATTTCTGTCTAAAAATAGTTCCCCTACAAACTGGAGCTAAACTTGCAAAAATACTTTAATAAATGAACAATGTGTAGTGTTTTCTACTGGCATTGTGTAATATTTTCAAAAAGGTTTAAAGAAATCAACAATTGAACTGGTAATTATACTACACGAATGCGGTAGGCCAACAAGTCCGTCTGTACTTTTGGAATAAATTCTTTCTGTGTTAAACCTGGGGTTGGGGGGGGGGGGGATTTATCACCCTACTAGGCGAATTAAGCAAAAATTTATCCAAGGCTTTTATTGTTCGAATAAGCAAGACATTTATGGGATAAAAAAGTAATATTATCTGTGACAGAAATGGAAAGGGTTCTTTTAATCCCGCTGCAACATTTGTCACATGACATCATTTGGCTGCGTACATTGAGGAAATAAGTTTAAGAGCAGGTTTTCCATTACAATAGCTTCGGAATGAATATAGTTAACAAATTTATTTAATGCGTATGGATTAAACCACGGACAGAGAAATTATTGGAAATAATAGTCGTATGTGCCAGAACAAATAAAGAGAGTTTGTATGATTCAGCTCATCCTTCACACTAATAACACTCATCATCATTCATAGGGTACCTTGCCGTTTGTGTCTTTTTGAAAGCAAGTAGTTTTATTGCTTATCCGTTAAAGGTCGTCCTTTCTTTCCAGTAAATTTACGATCAATGCTGAGATTTAATACACAGGACTATTGTCCACGTATTTTGAATATACATCAAACAAGAAACACACCCATCAACGGAGCGGTGAATATAATTTCTTCATGGATACCACAGGTATAGTGGCATGAAAGTGAGGTGTTTGCGCACTAAAATTACATGACCTCGTTAACTGGTACTTTCATTACCATATTGTCCCTTGAGCACCTCAAGGTGTCATCTGCAATGATAAAGCATTGCAGATGGCACCTTGACGCACTCAAGGGACGATATTCACGCGAGAGAGTATTTATTAGACAAGCTGGTGTCTTCCACTAACATTTTCCCGTGTGTAAAATATCCTGGAATGGAGTTTGCTTTTAGGGTAGGGTTTAGCATCGCAAAATGTTCATTAGAGAACGGCACATATGTTGGGGGAGTTGGGTTCGACTTCTAAGTTAGTTAGGTTTCAAACTTGAAGAACTCGGCGCTGTGGCTTTCGCTTCGAGTTTATCTGTGATGACTGACTGGTTGCAATTTGCTTTGTGTCGGCAGTATGGATAGTTGTGGTTATTTTGATTTTCCAAGGCCTGTCTTATTTAAATTTGATGATACCTAAATTCTTAATTAGGTGGAGTTGTAACATTTAAATTATTTGCATTTATTGGTCTGTTCAAAAAGAGTATTATTAGATACTATTTTCTTTCCTAGAATTTCCCATTATCGAGCTCGGCTGATATGATGCCGATCACGCCCGATATAAACCAAGCCAGAGTTGTTCCCCTTGGCAGTTGAATAACCGTGCGGATGGAAATGCCCAATCGTTTTAAATGTCTTAGAGAAAAAGGTTCTATGAAATGTTTTAGCGGGAAAACGGTTTGGAACAGGGTGGTTAGATCAAGTATAACACATGGAACAGATGTAATTGCTGTTCAGCAAACTATAAATAAAGGTGATCTTACAACTTGTGTCATGTGGATAGACAAGAAGCCATGTAATACTGCTTCGCAACGGCTTATATGAAATGATAAATATTTATACGCAGGGTTTTCTGTGATGGGTGAAGTCTGTATGGAAAGCGAACTGGGAAATTAATAATTTGTTTCAAATGGGCGAGGATCGGCATCCGTTTCCACCCGAGGCGCTTTATCTGCAATGTGAAAAACATTTTTAAAAATTCATCACTTTTGTACAACGATGCGTTCAAATGATATCAATGAGCTCTATCGAACAAAATGAAATTACTAGTTCACGCTGTGACTATAATCACAGTGTATCGACTTTCACTTCACCAAACATCATGGTGTTTACCTTGTATGAAAACTGCACCGTACCATCTTGCCAGTCTCTGCACATGTTTTGTCAATAACAACTAAATTATGATGTAAATATTCAATTTGTAGTGCCACGTAAAATGGGCATACCATAAACATATTCATTTTTCACAGACATCAAACTTTATCCTTTAACCCTTTACCCAACGCAGACGATATCAAAATTTATTATTTTAAATATAATTTTTTTAAATTTTTCAAAAAATTTCAACAAAACCATATCACGTGACCCCTCGTTGGAACGAGCTCGACGAGCTCGTTCCAACGAGGGGTCACATGATATGGTTTTGTTGAAATTTTTTGAAAAAATAATACTTTTTCAACTGCTAAATTTGCATATTACGCGGGCGGATGCGGGCGATTTGTTGGGTAAAGGGTTAACCCCTTTTACTGTCACGTCCACTTTATCCATATATGGAGGACCTCTATGTACGCCTGTATGCGAGGATGTTTAATAAAATTTATGACTATACTTGAAACTCTATCATCTGATTAATGGTTGGAAATGGATCTCTGAGCCCTTTCCAACAATTAATGAGATGGTAGGTTTGACCTGCGCACATCAAAACGTAGATAATCATCACAAAATAGGTGACAATAGTCCATTCCGGCAGTGTAAGTGTTAAAAAGCGATCGCTGATTGAGAAGCGCCATGAAATTGAAAACTTTCGAGATTTGTTGTGATTGAATGAAAGGTTTTAGCGCGTCGAAGGCGCGCAGGGACGATGTGGGATTTACAAATCCCATGCGACCCGGGATTTGTTGTTTGTTTTGCATTGTTTATTTATATAAACCTCTCCTACCCTACAACGGCCGCGGTTCAGGCACTTTTCTATATGTGATGAAGTAAGTGTTCCAGGAATCCAGGGGTACAGGGATCAGTGATGATACCTCACAGCTTTACAATGTTGTAAAACAAATTCAAATGTTGGCTGCTTTAATCCTTTGAACACGAAAGACGACTCGTTTCTGACCTAGGATCGTGATATAACATTGCTTCATTAAGCAGATAGTTGCTCGATGAATTTGTGTGGTAGACCAATCAAGATTTTCAACGTGCAACCCTGAGGCTGCACGTTGAAAATATTGTTTGGCCTTCCCCCAAGTAACGAATAGAGAGGCTTCCAATTTTTATGACACTGAACTGGCGTGGAAGATACCACCAGGGTTCAAAGGGGTAAGACCAATGAGCAGATTGAAAAATAAAATCACTGATTATAATTATATTTCGTGATTGAATGTTTCGTGTTGGATAAGGTTTAATTTTATTTATTTATTTATTTATTTATTTATTTATTTATTTATTTATTTATTTATTTATTTATTTATTTATTTATTGAACACTTAATGAAGTTTGACTACCCTTTCGACAGCCAGGGTCACCTCTTGTCGTACAGTTTTACGGATGTAGGAAGCAGGACTACCCGGAGAGAACTACCGAATAGGGACAGAAATGGAAAGGGTTCTTTTGATCCCGCTGCATTATTTGTCACATGACATCATTTGGCTGCGTATATTGAGGAAATAAGTTTAAGAGTAGGTTTTCCTTTGTAATAGCTTCGGAATGAATATAGTTAACAAATTTATTTAATGCCTATGGATTAAACCATGCTTTTCATGGATAGTAATATTTTATTCAACCCTTTCCATGCTTAGTTACTTGAATTTTGGACTTTTGTGTACAGGTTTTTTTACTTTTCTGTGCAGGTTTTTGACTTTTGTGTACAGGTTTTGAAATTTTGTCTTCAAGTGGAGTTTTACTTTACTGGCATATTGCCATGGTGGTTACCTTAACATTTCAGTGTATTTTTCTCAATTTTAACCCTTTGAAAGAAATGTGATACTTTTTTGAATTCATGTGCAGGTTTTGAGGTTTGTCTTTCTTTTCTTCCAAGTGGATATTTTTCAAGTAGAGTTTCACCTTACTGGCATATTGCCATTGTGGTTACTGTGACATTTGCAGGTTATTTTTCTCAATTTTAACCCTTTCAAACAAATGTGATACTTTTTTTTACTTTTATGTGCAGGTTTTGAGGTTTGCCTTTCTTTTCTTCCAAGTGGCGACTTACCTTGTAGCATATTGCCATGGTTCCTATTTTATGTTAGCATGCTTCTTGGGGCTATTATTATATTATTTAACCCTTTAGCTGCTTATTTACTTTAATTTTGGACTTTTGTGTGCAGGTTTTGGACTTTTTTTTACTCCAGCCACCCCTTTACATTGGCCACCTGTTGATGAGCCACGGGGTACTGATACCCCTCTGGTTACTTTATTGTTTTAAACATTATATGTAAGCACTGAATGAAGAAAAATGAAACGAAAAAGCACCAAAGATGCAATATGTTCGAATTTCTTTTTCGACAGATGAGATTCGAGTTTTGGTTGGCAGGCAAGGGGACATGGAATTTCGACCGTGTCGCGAATCAGTGGAGATCCGGTCGAAATTAGTTGTCCGATTTGTAATCACCTTTCTGTGTTTGATTTCCCGCGGGAACCCCTGGAAGTGAAGCAGTACCTGTTCACTGCGGTAAACAGGCTCTGTTGTACTGGTAAGATAGGACCCAGTCACCAATGCTTGGGAGGTGCAAACCCACTCTAAAATTGGCAACATGGCTTATTAACGCTCACCCCTGGTCTTTAGTTGATACTCATGTCGTGGTCGTGATTAGCCATTGTGCAAAAATATGTGACCTTAAACACCAATAAATAATAATAATTCTGTGTTTGATACATTAGTTTAACTTGTATCTCTTCATTTGTGTTTACGCGTCCATAAGAAATTAAATACAATACATTTTGCTTATAGACGCCTGTATAAAAAGTAAGAATACCCTAAAAGCTTACAAGCTTTATCTCCCATTTTTTTCTCTCTCTCTCTCTCTCTCTCTCTCTTTCTCTCTCTCTCTATCTCTCTCCCTCTCCCTCTCTCTCTCTCTCTCGCTCTCTCTCTCTCTCTCTGCCCCTCTCTCTCTCTCTCTCTCTCTCTCTCCCCTCTCTTCCTCTCCCTCTCTTCACTTTTTCCCTCATTCGTTGCTTTTTTATCTCCCATTTTTTTTGTCTTTCTATACTCTACATTTTCCCGTTCCCTGAGGTGGGTGACGGTAATACAGCCAGCTGGCTATGTCACCTCCCTGCAGAAGACAACTATGTAGCTTCATAAATCCTAGATGTGATATATTATTAATACTATTTGTTGTTTCTTGGGCAATTATGTTATAAACATGTATTATAATGTCTTTTGCAAATAAAGTTATTGTTATTGTTGTTACGACCAATGAAACAAGCACTGTTATGGACATACTGAAAACATGAGCTCGGAAATAACGGTCATCGGCAGACCAACCTTCTGACAATACGACAACATCACACAATTGCCCTCCGAGTTCAGAATTCAACCAAGATATGGGTGGGCAATCACAGGTGCTGCTTTCACTCTAAATCAATATCCATCCTCAGTACAGCTGCAGTGGTTGGAAAACGACATCAGCTAAGAATTACTGTGTAGAAATGTCATTTTCAGTCCTAAGATGCCACCGTGAGTTGACAGACTTAGTAGTGAATAAACCCTCCACGTACCCGTTGACGGCCTCCACACTCTTGGAGGTTAAAAATCATACCCAAATCAACTGAATTGAGTGAATATCAACCCAATTGGGTTCATATTCACTCAACCCAGTCGATTTAGGTTAATATTTAACCCAACTGATTTTTGAGGGCACCTTGCGTCTCGTTCCTCTAAAGATCAGCTGTTGGGGCAACTGCTGCCACTCTTCGTTTAAAGCTGCTTCCAATCACTTCAGATGTTGTAGTGGAGCGCCCAGTGCCTGTTTACGACGTCCACGGATGTCCCAAGTGTGTTCCATCGGATTAAGACCCGGACTCACGACAGGCTAAGGCAGAGCTGTCACGTCGTTGTTTTGCAGGTAGCCTGTTAACGTCTGGAACGGCCGGAACGGTGTAGTATGGCGTTGTCATCCATGTACAAAGTTGTGGAGAGCTGTTCATTGTCGAACTGGGGACTAAAACTGGATCCATGACTCCTTGGCCGTGGCGGCCAAGTCCAGCTTGCAGTCGTTTGAAACACATCTCTAAGCCATTAACGAGCCTCTGTCATAAAAAAAACTGTAAGTCTGATATCCACATCCATTTTAGTAAAACACCATTCTTTCATAATCTTAATTTATTACTTTCCAAAGTGTGATTTACTGGGATTTCCGGGTTTGATTATAAACGATAACTTCACAAGTGAATTATGCAATCAACAATTGTGTCGTATATCCGCGCACAAACAAAGACGCTTTGCCGTTGTTGTAATGGGGACTTCATTGTTTTTTTTAACCCTTTACCTAATATGAAAAGCAGACGACACTTGCAAAAAAATTCTTGAAGAGCTATTATTTTCATTTTTGTCTCAAAAACATAGGTTATGACCCCTCATTGGAACGAGCTCAACGAGCTGGTTGCAATGAGGGATCATAACCTATGTTTTAGAGACAAAAAAAATGAAAAATAATGAAAATTAATTTGCGTTTTTTGAGACTAGCGCTGGCCGTTACGTTAGGTAAAGGGTTAAATAATAAAATTATCGTTCATAATGAAAAGTAATAAACAGAGTAATCGCTTGACTGAACTGGTTACGTGAAATAATTCATTCGAAGCGAGGAACTATATTGTAAAACACTCGTGCGCATTCGCGCACTCGTGTTTGTACAACGTCCCTCACCTCACCTCTCATGAATTATTTCACGTAACCAGTCCAGTCAAGAGATTACTCTCTATATGTTGCATCATTGCCCCCGTATGAATACCTGTTTACGTTGGTAAAAACGTTCCGTTTTACTGATAACACAGGACCCGGTAACCATCATCTGGATTGGAAGTCAACCAAAGCGGGCAGCGTAGGTATAAACGACTGGCTCACAATGACTTTATATGATGCGGTCGATGACTGACTGGAATCCTAAACGCCAATTAGTTAATTAATTAATTAATTGTTGTTGCATCCTTGAGTAAATGGCTGAACCATTTGGGAAATGAAAGAATACAATGTGGTCTTGTATAGGGCTGGATTTTTAAAAGAATCACTCATGTGGATACCAGGAAGTAATTTTTCTGGCTGTTGGTTCACAGAATCTGGTGTTTCAGTGAGCTTATGGGTGACTTAGAAAGCGTCCAGTAAAATCTATGATTCACATGTGTAACGTTTTTTTAAAAAAATGCATATATTGATATCTTCGAATCTTATATAATAAAAAAAACAAAATGTTATCGTCACAATGTGTGTTTTGTAATTGCTTTGGGTCGTTTTTAAATTCGCTAATAGCAAAATATTCAACTGAAGCATCTGCATTTGTGAATCATGTTTTTGATAGAGCACAGTATTTTATGAACCTTGTGATTTTGCTTTGTTTTAAAGAGCTTAAATCAATACTCTGAGGAAATATTGAAAATATGTGGGCTTTCAGAAACACACTTTATGAAGCTATTTCTGTACCACTATTAACGTGGTATGATAGTGATACGCATCATTACAACATTATATGCATACACGTTAAGTTCATTCGGGAATGTCAAGAACCATCAAAAGTCTTTATGCGTTTAGAAAGATATGCTGACTGGTTTTCGATATTTTTAATGTACAATCTGTTCTAATGTTCAATTTGTAGTAGAAATTTAACCCATTGAACCCTGGTTGTATCTCCCATATCCGTTCGATGGCAGCAAGTGGAAGAGTTCATATTCATTATTCGGGGGTCGGCAAATTCATATTTTCAGCGTTCAGCCTTAGGGTTGCACGTTGAAATTAGTAATTGGTCTAGCCCACACATTCACTTAGGCGGCACCATACTTAAAAAAATTATGACGTATCATGTATTATGATACAAAAAATTCCCCAACATCTCGACATTTCAAGTTTTGAATGAAATTTCCATACCATTAGTGTTAAATTTGACAGCTTTAGGAAATTGATGGGAGCTAACTTTCCCGTAAATCTCTTCCAATTACGAAAACTGTCAGCCACGAAACACATTTTTACAAGTCAATATTAAGTGTACCCACATCCGGTTTGTAAAAACGCTTAGAAACCTCTGCTTATATTGCGAATGAGAGTGCGAATTAGATCTGGAGCCAATACTAACTTTTACAATTGTATTTTCTGGAATTGTATTTTTTACCTATTAATTTCATTTTGCCAGTAAGTTTGTGATTTTCAAAAACACTATCCCTGACTAACTGACTAGACTCCTGTTGTCAAGGGTGCACATAGACCAACTTCAACATGGACATTTTCTTGTGAAACTATTGAGATTCATGTCTTACATTTCATAAAACAGTCGGGCAAAACCACTTTATAAAAAGTCAGGAAATCTGAGGTGAATCAGTACGTCCGCCGTAGACTGGTCACTTTCCACGGGTGGGCAATATTTCCGCGGACGCAATAATATTAGAGTCCAAGAACTAATTATAGGAATAATCATCAATCATTTAATTAATGAAGCACCGGGTACAACCCGGTGTTTTATTAATTAAAATTTTTTTGATGATGATCTTTATTACCTGGTAAACGCATGCGTAGACATCCCTACACACGCGTGAATTACGACCAGTCCACGGCTACTGTTCTGTATCTAGTCTCCCATTTGCTTTTGCCACAATCTGGTTCTGGCATAATCCGTTTCCACCCATCTTTTAATTCGAAAGCTAGTCCTTGGTTTGGAAGACGGTTGAAATAGAAGAAACAAACCTAAACATCTGAAGGTGGAATGTGTTGGTCAAACACCGCTAAATATGTTTAATTTTGAGGATGATGATTTGCTGGAATCCTGTGTATATAGAATATATCTATAGTAGCTTGGGGTATCAAATGTTCACCACGAGTGGTGAACATTTGGTACACCAAGCTACTATGGGTGTATTTTATTTATACCATGATCGTCAGATTATTAAGAGTCGCCATTATTTTTTCTCGATTTTACTGAGCAGCAGACGTACAAACGTGCGAATCTTTTTTTGTTTACATGAGTACCGGTGGGCGGTACTTCCGCTGTCAATTTTATCGCCGAAGCGAAATGGAAAATGAAATGCGCACATCACGGGGGCTTTTTCATTTTAATAACATAATAGCATACGAGTTCGAGTTATGGATGCTTTATTAACATGAAACAACTCATGTTTGTTAATTTTTGGTATTTTATGAGGTAAACTCATTTAAAAACGTAAAAAATAATTGCCGCTTTTATTTCACTCTTCGCGAGGCGACGAGCGATAAATTTAGCCAAGTTTGTATTCAGGTCGAGGTCATCATAGATCAGCTTGGGTGTACTTTCACAGTAAATCCCATTGCTGGCGTGTTCACCACGGTTGGTGTGTAAAGCTAAAATTTATGTCATAGGCTTTTTATATACAGTAGAATAAGTAATCATGGTATAAACTGGCATTTTTCCATGCTTTCGTTTTTTCATCTCCTTGTGTAATCTGTAACATATATGTGTAGAAAAGGTGGATGAACACATGGTCTCCACCCCAACCTCTAGTTTCCGCCGCCTCGCCACAGCAGTGGCTACACTTGGTACACAATTTGATCCTTAAGTTTGGGGTCATTTTTCTGTTTTCAGATCATAATGCCAAAGATGAAAGTGATTGGTCAGTTATCTGAGAAGCATTTCTTAAAATTATGGAATTCACAACGCTCTTCTCAAAAAATCAGAACTTTAGTATTTTGTGTGGAGGTGAAAACTCTGTCCAAAACAATGACTCTCAACCTTGTGAATTTACAGTTCAGAAGGTCGAAGGTGGATGTTACAAGGTCAGTAATCATACAATTTAAGTTTAGTGTTAAGTATCTTGTGAAGGGATACATCACAAGTGGCTCTGGCAGGTGTGTTACACGCAATCGGAAATACGGCGTGCTATCTAATATTTGTTTGATTTAGTGCTTGATTGCAATACATTTGAACGTTGTCACGTTCAAATGTATTGCAATTAAGCACTAAATCAAACAAATATATGAAAAATTACATTGTTTGCCGTTGAGGGGTGGTCTCTGGGTGGGTCGATTTTGTCCTCTCTGACTAATGTCTGACTTAAAATTACCTAAAATACTTCATTTGAAACAGTCGTGAACATTAACGATATATGACACAGAGTTCTGTGGAGCCCTTTTCTTGCTTTATTTTGGAGACATGATATTATAATTGATATAATATTTAGAGATTATCACTTGGTTAGTTTTATATCGCCCGAGATATCAAACCGAAGTAACTTTATATCAGCCTGAGACTGAAGTTTGAAGACTGATGTGAAGTTACTGAGGACTGATATGTCAACCGATATGAAACTAACCTCGTAATGACCTCTTTATTTAATAAACCAAAACAAATAATTACATAGAGATTAATCGTTTGACTGGACTGGTTACGTAAAATAATTCATGAGAGGTGAGGGACGTTGTACAAACACGAGTGTTTTACAATATAGTCCCTCGCCTCGAATGAATTATTTCGTGTAACCAGCCCAGTCAAGCGATTACTCTGTTTATTACTTTTCATTATTAACGATAATTATATTATTTAACCCTTTACCTGACGTAACGGCCAGCGCTATTCTCAAAAATCGCAAATTAATTTTCATTATTTTTTTTCATTTTTTGTCTCTTAAACATAGGTTATGACCGCTCATTGGAACGAGCTCATCGAGCTCGTTTCAATAAGGGGTCATAACCTATGTTTTTGAGACAAAAAATGAAAAAAAGTAGTTGTTCAAGATTTTGTTTTGAAAGTGTCGTCTGCTTTTGAAGACTGATGTGAAGTTATCGAGGGCCGATATCTCAGTCAATATGAAACTAATCAAGTTATAACCTCTTCATTTATTGAGCCAAAAACAAATTACAAAATGTTCTCAGATCTGTTAGAGTTTTCTGACGGTGTTATTGTTTCTCATTCTTTTCAAAACGTCCGAAGTTTCCTCTTCTCCTACTCTTAGTTCAGCTATCCGAACGTTTCGGCTTCCCCACTGGAGAAGTCATGACGTTCGGATTGCTAAACTACCTCTTCTCCCACTTCGATGAATCCTCGCTTACGGCTCTGAATCTTAGATGGCGATGATTTTTCCATACAGCTCGTCTCTTCCTCTACCTAATCCTTACTTATTACCATCATAAATTCGTCACCATTCAAAACCTACTACGTTTTGTCTTGTAGCACCAATTTCACTAATTGATTGCTTCGACGAATAACTGTGAACGATTTCGATAAATAACGCATCAAGGGGGCAGCTCTAGCTTGTCATATCAGCCGAGTTATAGCTATTTATTGTGTTATCTACTCACGGACTTCCAATGTTTGCTCTTAGTAAAATGTATGGATATTGGCGTGAAAGGAAACCATTAAACCCCTGCACAATAATGTAAAAATACAGAAATTTCAAGCAACACATTTTCCTATAATGCAACTAGGGATTTGATCAATTTAACCGTTTTGGTGGCAGGCCTCAATTTGATGATGATACTTTGCAGGAATGCTGTATCTATAGAATATACTCATAGTAGTTTGGTGTACCAAATGTGAACCAAGAGTGGTGAACTGGTGTTAACCGCGAGCCTTCGGCGAGCGGTTAACACCACTTCTCCACTCGTGGTGAACATTTAGTAGTACACCAAGCTACTATGGGTATATTTTATTTATGCCTTGATCGTCAGATTATTAAGAGTCGCGATTATTTTTTCACGATTATACTAAGCAGCAGACGTACATACGTGTGAATCGGCTTTTGTTTACATGGATACCTGTGGTTGCATTATGAGAAACAATTGTAACTTGAAGTTTTGATTTTTTAACATCAGTATGGAGAGGGATAACAGTTACATGACATGTGCAGAACAGTGTGTACTAACACTTTTAATGCGAAAGCCCGTTTTCAGAGCCAGTATTTTTTATTCGAACTGTAGTCATAAAGTGGGTGGCTGGTTAGTGAATGTGTATGGAGACCAATCAATATTTTCAACGTGCAGCCTTTGGGTTGCACGTTGAAAATATTAATTTGTCTACCACGAATACCAAATATGAACTATTCAAATTGATGTCATTGGACTGACATGGAAGGTGGCATCAGTATTGAAAGGGTTAAGAATGTCACGAGATGTTGAGTAAAATCATATCGCTGGCTATCTGTTTTGTTTTGATTGCGTTTTTTTCCCCCAAAAAGATCTGGTACGTTGGAAGGCGAGGCTGTAAGTTAAAATTGGGTTACGTGTTTCGACCGAGTATGCGTGGGTGACATGGGGAAAATTCGCCCACCTGGATAGATATTTGACCCAGTCTCGTATCGGGGTCAAATATATTTCCCACCTACACCACTCAAAGATATTAATCAGGCAGATAGCGAATATTCTAGAATAGGAGGTGCTCTAGCCCCTTTTGCGGGGGGCCAAAGATGATATTTGAAAGGGCGTTGTGTGAGGGCCTCCCCTAGTCGAAACTAACCTGAAGGGAAATGGGAGGAGGAGGAGGAGGAAAAGTCCGGATCGTCCTAGTTACGACTAGCCCTACACACCGAGAAAATCTTACAAAATGTAGTGCTCTATGTTGTGTGAAACTTGCGTTATCCATTTTTGGGTGGAGGGGGGGGGGGGGGCAGCAAAAATGTTAGGGGACCAAGGCTCCCTAGGTTCACCCAGTAGCTACGTCACTATTATTAATAGTCTTTATTATTTTATGAGAATAAAACAAAAATTATAACTTGTATCTTTCTGGACGAGTAATTTAGGGGTTAAAACTAGTGTTTTTGACATAATCTGTTAGACGGGTGCTTTAACCCTTTACCCAACGTAACGGCCAAAACCGGCCAGCGCTATTCTAAAAAAATCCCAATTAATTTTCATTATTGTTTTCATTTTTTGTCTCAAAACAAAGGTTATGACCCCTCGTTGAAACAAGGGGTCATAACCTATGTTTTTGAGATGAAAATGAAAAAAAAATAGTTATTCAAGAATTGTTTTTGCAAATGTCGTCTGCTTTCATGTTAGGTAAAGGGTTAAGACATTTTTACTGAACCCTGAGATTATAACACTTTTTCAGATGTTTTGAACAGAACATTAAATAGCATTTGTACACTCAGTCTTGGAGATTTTCAGCAACAAACAAAATATGTGTACAGAAACTTCTATTTACAGAGTGTGGTGACATAGAAATGAATGGAATAAATAAAAAAGGAGAACAGCAGTACACACAAGTAGTACTGACAGACAGTGTGGCAACTGAATTCACATTTCAGAATATTAACAAAACTCCCCTGGCTGACCTCTTCAGACCTCTTCTCTTTCACAGCATAAATATTGTTTGACGGTTAGTTCCTGAAAAGATGGCACGCTCTAGCTGCGTTCTTCTCGAAGGCAGCTCTTCTACAGCCGAACATACTCACACACACAGCTAAACAATCTTCGTACAAACGAATTGTCGAGGATCTCAACATGAGTCCAGTTTCGTTAAACGTTCCGTGGACGTATGTGAAGAAAGATGGACCTGTGCAGAAAAAAAAGAAATAGCTATTTAAAGTTTATTTAAAGTTTTGATGTGGGCATTGCATGGCCATACCTGGTGTCTGTCAGGACATCTCTTCCAATACCCCCAAAATCATCAACAATGTTTTTCCCTGGGATTGCAGCCCTTTGTGAATGTATCTGTTTTTATGAGCTTTGAAATTTTGTATTCCACCCTCACCATGAAAAGTCACTCCAAAGTCCCAATTTGAAATACCATACTAATAGGGATAAACCTGCTAATGGACTCAACGTGTTTGGACAGCACCTTATCAGCACTGCCCCACTATGTATACTAAGTGTAATACCTGTACTAAAGACTGAAGTTGTGAATGAATGTATATAGGTAGAACATGATAATGTAAATTTGTATGTAACTATGGCCGCACATCCCCCATCACTTCTACCTGTCAAATCAGATACCAACAAAGTTTATATACCCAGGATTGTAGTGTGGGGTGAAGGTACATGTTCTATAAGCTTTCAAATTTTGTATTTTATCCCTATTATGAATACCAACCCTCACAATTTGAATTACCATAGTAGTACTGCTAGACCTGTTGATGGTCTTCCAGTAGAGGGACCAACACCTGTATCTGTATTTCTTTCACACAGCTAATATGAATAACAACCCCCAACCCACAACTCAAACTTGAAATTTCATACTAATACGGCTGCAGCTGTTGATGGTGCACCAGTACATGTATCTGTATTTCTTTTACATATGATAATAAGTCCAGTATATGTACTGTATTAAGTTGTAATACCCATACCCTAATCCAGTACAACCGATATGAATAATAACCCCCAAACCTGAATCTGAAATCCCGTATTAATATGGCGAAACCTGCCGATGGACCCACAGTGATGGGGCATCAACCTTACCAGTACTTCTCTCCTAAGATACCAAGTGTCGTATATGGACAGAACCGCATTCGCGTTCGAACTGTCATTTTTTATCGCACGAGATCGATTTGGGCGGAGGGATAATACTGAACGAGAAGCCGAAGAAATCGACCGAGTGCTGTAAAAATGACAGTTCGAACGCGTAAGCTGTTCTGCATTTAATGCATGCCTACAGTTTACTAAAAAATTATTAATCGATTTTGGCGGAGTGATAATCTTGAACTC
Organism: Pictodentalium vernedei; assembly: GCA_031216915.1. Taxonomy (NCBI): domain Eukaryota; kingdom Metazoa; phylum Mollusca; class Scaphopoda; order Dentaliida; family Dentaliidae; genus Pictodentalium; species Pictodentalium vernedei. The sequence continues at coordinate 333,047,706 of CM062292.1, forward strand.
GAAGCCTTCGGCTTCTTGTTCAATATTATCCCTCCGCCGAAATCGATCGAGTGCGATAAAAAATGACAGTTCGAACGTGTATGCTGTTCTGTATTTATTGCACGCCTACAGTTTACTAAAAAAAATTAAAAACACAAATTATTGCTAAAAATAACCCAAATGTAAAAAAAGAAATAGTTAAATAGTCCATGGTCCGTATTGTTCAAGCACAAAAAAAGAAAAAATTATTTCTTTTTTAAAGTGTTTTTTTTATGAAAATAAAAGCATTGGCGTGCAATAAATGTAATACTAATACCAAATAGTGAAGTTGTAATTAAATGTATGTATTTAGAATATGATTATCGAATTATATAAGTAACTATTGTAACTCACATCTCCCCCCACACTCCACCAATACCCACTGAGATATCAGTTATGATATATTTATGCTTAATGTTTATGCTAATGATCGTAGTTGTTTGGACGAATGTACATGCTTTAGGACACACATCACCACCGACATCCAATTGTGGGGCCAGCCCATGACAGTACCACTTCTGCTATCAATAATGTTTATATCAGCTGAGAGATCAGTAAAACTAGGGCTGCAACTATATGCTTCCCTATCGATACGATATGTATCACGATTCAATCTGCATGATACGATATGCATCATGATACACACGAGCTCCCATGCCATACAAGTTCAGCTATCAAATATTTTGAACAACATGTATTCATTTTCAGTAGCTTCCTTTTATTATAAATTTTTGAATGCACTCTTTAGACATTATGTAATTTCTCAAAGTGATTACCATTGGCATTCATTTATTTCCGGTTTTGATTTTATGACCCGTTTTTTCCTCTCAGAAGATATGTTCAAACAATTTATTCCCTTATATCTTGTTTGACAGTTCTGTGAGCTCTGTCAAAGAATATATAATGGATTAAGCAAATAAACAGCAAATTCGAGGGAATTCACAAAACTTCGGTTAACTGAATAATCCTGTGTTAATGGCGCATCTAGCACTGTCCGTGTATGCAAAAACACCAGCCTTTCACTGCAGCGGCTTTCGAAATCTCCGAACCTGTTTTGCCTTATATTTATGGTATTGCGATACACTGAACAACGGTATGTATTGAATCGAGGGCAGGGCATCGCGGCTCGGGGTATCACGATTAATCGCTGCAGCCTTAATTATAACAGCAACTTAAAATTCCATACTAATATGGCCACACCTTTCGATGTGTCCACCGTATTGGGACAGTACATGTATCTATACTCCCTCTTCACAGTCACCAAGTGTGGTATATGTAGTGCAAATATCAAAGACTGATGTAAATGAATGCATAATTTTACACATTTATTGTAATGTATTCCCTGAAACCCTTCCAATAACCCGTTCTCTTCTGATACCAAATGTTTATACTTTGGATTGAAGCCGCAGGTGGATGTATCTGTTTTATGAGATTTTAAATTTCGCATTCCACACTCACTATGAATAATACCACCAAACTCCCAATTTGAAATGTCATACAAACTCGGCTGCACCTGCTCATGGACCCACAGTATTTGCACAGCACCTTATAAATCATGTCCCACCACAGACATCTTGTGTATTACATGTAATACATATACCCAAGATTGGAGTTGTGAATAAATGTATATGACTAGAGTGTGATGACCTGAATCGGCTGAATGGACCTGTTTCAGATGATTCTTGATTTTAATTTTATATCCCACCCTTTCTATACATTATAACAGCAATTTAAAATCCCAAACTAAAATGGCTATACTTACGGGTGGATCCACAGATACCTAGTGTGTCACATGTGATACCTACATTTATCATATGACTCGTCCGTTTTGTTCACTTTAAAACATTTGATATTTTGCTTTCATATTAATCAGTGATAAATAAAGCCTTCCGTCGATTTCATTGGTCAGTTTCAAAACTAGACGATTTGACTGGCTGAACAAAATACAACTGGGCCATATTTTCATAATTTGCATAATTGGGAGTTGAACGATTTCATTGGTCAATTTCAAATATGGACAGTTTGATTGGCTGAACAAAATACAGCTGGGACACATTTGCATACTTTGAGTAGGGAGAATTTACTTTATCTGTCCTATTTAGGTTGGGTTATATTGCATTAACCCTTTACCTAACATAACGACCAAAACCGGCCAATGCTATATACGAAATATTTCCATGTTTTGCTTCCAAAACATAGGTTATGACCCCTCATTGGAACAAGCGCATCGCGTTCGTTCCAATGAGGGGTCATAACCTATGTTTTGGAAGCAAAAAATGAAACTTTTTAGTTTTTTGAGGATGTTTTTTTTGTTCAAGTGTGGTCTGCAACACACGCCAGGTAAAGGGTGAAAAAGTCATAATAAGCCGTTAATTTGTGCATATGGGTGTCATATGATAAATAGAATATGAAATGAGTGTTTTTCTCACATAATATTTATGAAACTCGTTCGAATTTTCTGTTTGGGCGAGCCTCTGGCGAGCCCAAACAGAAAATTCTTAGACTCGTTTCATAAATATCATATGAGAAAAACACTCATTTCATATCCTCTATGTATAGCAAAGACTAAAATTGTGTATAGTGTATATGTTTAGAAATGGAAATTCTCACCTCTGATATTCCTTAATTTCACATTAAATACACACAAATTATACATCAAAATGAAGACTGAAATGTAAAGAACATAAATCACATATGTAATCAACCCATAGAGTTGACAGCAGGCACCACTGTTTCCCGGAAGTCTGCTACTCGTATTCGTACCAGAACTGATGATACAATAATACAACTTGTGGCCAAATGTCCTTCACATATCCAAGAACAAAGCTAAGCAATCAAAACACTTTAGAGTGCAGCGACAGGACTGCATTTGGAAAAAAGGACAACACTGTCTGCATTTTTTGTTTAAGATGGATTCCATGTTCGACGGGTATGCGCAATTCACTCAATACCACGAATTTCCATCGAAAAACAAAATCGCAATTCTATGAAAATTCGACAGGTGTCATGATACCTTGCATAGAGCTTGATTTTGATATCTGATAAATATTTGATTTTTCACGGCGTTGTTTTCGATGCCTTTTCGGCCCGATGACGTTGACTGGAAATCGAATGTAATTTACAATGTAAACAAAGGCAACAGTTTTGGAATTTACTCCCATGAAGCTCTGTCGCTGTGTTTTGAATAAGTTTGATGCCCTAGCTTTGTTCTTGAATATGTGAAGAACATTTGGCTAGAAGTTGTTCCCCACCACCATCTTTGTCCAAAAATCAATATAGTTGGAAACTTTTCAGGCAAAAGTTCCAACAGTTGGAAATTCGAAGCATTGTTTTGATTACACTTCCGTGAAAATTTTAACCGCCTACTCACACAGACAGAATTCTGAACGAGCAACGCAAAATGTTCGACAAATCAGTGGCTCTGTGGTTAATTCCACAACCATGGTCGTGTTACGCGTTTTGTTCTCTTCTATTTGCGCTCACAGACTACAGTTTGTATGAGGACTCAAAATGTGCCCCCTGTGAGGTTGTGCCTTGGATTTTTTAAAGTTACTTTCCCAATTGTGCAAAGTTTTCTTTGGCTCTATATTCTTTTGAAATGCAGACTGAATATTTAGATTTGTATTTGGTACTGTTGAATTAATATCACACTTATTGTGACATATAGACTGAGTTAGTTAGCTAACTCATTACCCATACTTTGTAAGCATAATTGATAATGCCTTCTCCCAATTTTGAATTTGTCTATAGTGTTGTACACATCATGAACATGTTTCCGACATACAAACTAGAATTTACGAAACATCTATGGGGAAAGTATTGCTCACTCTCGCATATCTGGGACTGGGGTTGAGGGGCGAGTACTTTTGAGGGATAAAATTCAGCCTATCTTCCAGTTTATATACGAACAGTTGTGGCAAAGTAAACAAACAAATTCACGAATGAGTATCCCCCCCCCCCCCCCCGAGTGCATTTAAGCGACATTTGCATTGCTGGGAGACGGTGTTTTCGCACGAATGAATGGGTAATACAAACAACACACCCTCCCAGTAATCAGTAAGGAAGCAGTTGCCCAGGAAATATTCACACCCAGATATATGTTATGAGCTAAACGCCAATGGACCTGTCCCAGTAATTTGTAAAAAATCAACAAAATTTTTTCAGAGTACCCCCCCCCCCCCCCCTCCACATTGACTTGTGCAACCCAGCCCTAGCCCTTGGTATTCGTGAGTAACCTGCTCATAGGTCATTTCTTGAATATAATCTCATGTGTGTGTGTGTGTGGGGGGGGGGGGGGGGGGGGGGGTTAATTCCTCCAAACAAGACTAGGAATGCTATGTGAATACACCCCAGTCTTTCCTGACAGCAATATTTCATTTTTTTTTTCATTTAAAAAATACATTTATTTCTTTCGTTCCGCACAGAACCATATATTTTTGCCGATGTCTTGTGGTTTTTTGTTATATATTGCTCCTCAAGTGAAGGTATCTATGATTTCATTACATCTTTTAACAATATTTTAACTGATAATGAAGATGATTACTCCAACTCCCCATTCCTAATTGACAATTGTGATTGCAAGTACTACACTCCAGATAGCTTCAGGGACTCTGTAAAAAGTAAGGATAAAACGCTATCCCTTTTTAACATAAACTGTCGCAGTTTGAACGTTAACTCGGACCGCTTACAGAATCTTCTCTGCGTGCGATCTTCAAACTGATAGCAACTTTTTGACGTAACTGTCTTAACCAAAACGTTCAGTATTCACGAAAGTATTGCTTACGACCTCGAAGGCTATTACCCCCGGCATCCCATTCACGATTTTCCCATGACGACGATAGAGGAGGAAGTGGTGTGTTCATCAAGGAAAATATTGCTTTTAACATACGAAACGATCATTCTTATCACATAAGTTTTTGAGTCTCTTTTTGAAACCACCACAAAAACAAATGCATTATTGGAGTCATCTATCGCCCCAATACAGCTCCAAAAGCCAATCAAGACGTCATTTTAGAAACATTGTCTCATCTATTTGATAAATCAAACACTGAAAATAAACATACCTATCTAATGGGTGATTTGAACATCAATGTATTAAACTTTGGCAATCATCCCTTAACATATCAGTACGTAAACATGATGCTCGGTGCTGGATTCATGCGGGCTATTACAAAACCTACAAGAGTCACTGACACGTCTGCGACTCTAATAGATCATATATCTGTATTAACCGTTTTGGCAAAAACAATGCAGGTATTATCATCTGTGATATCAGTTATCACTTTGCCACTTTCTACGTTGATGAACTAGTTACCTGCAAAAATACACCTACCCAAACACCTAGACGATCATTTAGCGATGAAAATATGCATTATTTTAACCCTTTACCCAACGTAACGGCCAAAACCGGCCAGCGCTAGTCTTAAAAATCGTTAGTTACTTTTCATTATTTTTTCATTTTTTGTCTCAAAAACATAGGTTATGACCCCTCATTGGAACGAGCTCGTCGAGCTCGTTCCAATGAGGGGTCATAACCTATGTTTTTGAGACAAAAAAAAATGAAAAAAATTAATTGTTCAAGAATTTTTTTGGCAAGTGTCGTCTGCTTTTCATGTTAGGTAAAGGGTTAAAAGGCTTTTATCGAAGACTGACAACACTGACGTTTTCAATGCTACCCGTCCAAACGATGCTTATGATGTCTTTCGCGATAGCTTTGTTAGATTCTTCGAACAAGCTTTTCCTCTAAAAATAAAACCAACTCCCAAGAAACACATTAAACACGAACAGTGGATAACGACAGGACTCTTACATAAATAAGGGAAAATTATAGTTGAAAAAACTCCAATCACCCACTGACTTTAACAAAGTACGATACAAATCCCATTGCGATCTCTTCAATCGTCTCAAACGAATTCGCAAAGCAAAATATTTCGCCAATGTCCTTAGGGAAAACAAATATAATGTAAAAAAAACCTGGAATACCTTTCGAGAAGCCATAAATAAATCCGACCACACTCGGGTTTTACCAGAAGTTTTCAATGACAACAATACTCAGCTTAGTGATCCAACGGATATTGCTAATAAATTCAATTCTCTTTTCGTTAGAATAGGTAATACCCTTAACGACCAGAAATCCTCATTGATACACTACTTTTCAGAACATTTACCTGATAATAAAAATAATGAATAGTTTTTCGTGGTACCAACGAACATCTAAGAAGTAATTTTGTGTGTGTGTGTGAAGAGCCTACGTCCGAAAACGAGCAAGGATCTCAACGACGTTTCTACACGTTTATTAAAACAGATTTTATTTAATGCTCAGACATCAATTCACGCTGAAAAATTAAGTCATATTCCCCTGTCGGTCGGCAAAACGAAATATCAAAATGATATTTAGAAATCGATATTTCATCGTAGGTTCGGATGACGAATCACATGTACTTTAAACGAGGCAGCACATCAGTAATGAATTCCAGAGTCCCAAATACAAACGAATTCGAATAATTGATAGTGACAGTGACTAAATCAATTCATTAAATCAGCGGTTTCAAAGTTTGACTTTCTCATTCACCTTCCAGCGAAAAGCCGAAATCACTTTCAAATTTCTTCAGTTCAACTTCACACGTCTTCAGTGCATTGAGTTCAAAAAAAATAAAATGACGTGTCTTGTTATTGAAAATAAGAAAGTGGTGTTTTTTGTTATTGTTCTATTTCTTCGAAACACATTGCGATTATTTCAATTCGCCAGCCTTGGTAAATCGTAAAGTTAGGGGAGAAATAAGACGGGACTACTTTTTGTGCGGATATTCACACATTCCAATGGTTGGAGTTTGGTTGTTGTAATTTTTGTATGGACGCCGGTTCGGCACATAAATTTTGCGCCTTAATGGCAAATAAAGGCCACAAATTGGAGAGTTTGTAGTCGTAGAGCATTAAATAAAAAGAAAATTCACGAAAATTTGATGAATACCGAAAATATCTCGTGAGTGGCTACAAAGAAATATGAGGATCTTCACGAGCTACAAGAAATATGAGGATCTTCACTCGCGACTGCGTCGCTCGTGAAGATCCTCATATTTCTTTGTAGCCACTCACGAGATATTTTCGGTATTCATCAAATTTTCGTGAATATCCTCTATGTATTTGAAATCGCAAATTGTTTAGCCCATATAATCAATCTCTCATTCTCCACAGGCATCGTACCAACTAAAAGAAAGTAGTATAAGTTATCCCTTTACCCAACGTAACGGCCAAAACCGGCCAGCGCTATTCTCAAAAATCGCCAATTAATTTTCACTATTTTTTTCATTTTTTGTCTCAAAAACATAGGTTATGACCCCTCGTTGGAACGAGCTCGTCGAGCTCGTTCCAACGAGGGGTCATAACCTATGTTTTTGAGACAAAAAATGAAAAAAATTATTAGTTATTCAAGAATTTTTTTTGCAAGTGTCGTCTGCTTTTCACGTTAGGTAAAGGGATAAATAATAGCTATCTACAAGTCTAGTGGTGAAAATATTTTTAGTAACTACAGACCAATCAGTATTTTGCCTTCCTTCTCCAAAATTCTAGAAAAAATAATGTGCTCGCGACTAATAGACTGTTTAGAAAACCACAACATTTTATATCCATACCAATTCGGCTTTAGGAAAGGGCACTCAACAACCAACCCCAATTCTGCACCACTTAATTGATATCGCAAGCATGAACGACAAACCTACAAGAGATTGCACCCTATTGGAATTGTTTTTTTATTTCTCAAAGGCCTTCGACAGAATAGACCATACTATCCTAATACAAAAGTTAGACTGCTATGGTATAAGAGGGATAGCCAGTGGGTGGTTCGCCAATTGTCAGAAAGAAGTCCATTTGTACAATTTATGGACTGTTCTTCAGAACCTCAACACATCGCATCGGGGGTTCCTCAGGGGTCCATGCTGGGTCCAGTTTTGTTTTTGATATATATAACGACATATCGTCATTGCTAAGTTTGAACGTTCTGTCCTTTACTAATAACACAACAACCTTTACATCCGGCCACAATTTGGATACGTTGTTGAAAACACCAACGCTGAACTAGTAAGTATAAACGACTGGCCCTCTGCTAACAAATTACTGCTAAATGCTAATAAAATAAAACTATATGTATCTTTCTTCATCCCTGCAAAGCCTCATACAATATTGGTGTTAGATACCTATCCCTGGATAACTTTAAGATTTTTAGGTATCTTTATGAATGAAAATATGAAATGACACATTTCAATAGTTTTCTCCAAAATGCCAAGAGCCATTTTATGCCATCAATAGGGCAAAAAACCTTCTTCTAACTGAGACACTGAAAACATTGTATTTTTCACTCACGTATAGTCACCTTCTGTGTGGTATCCTTGCATGGGGCGCGTTCCCACAACTAGTCGCATCGCGACTCTGCAAAAAAATCTCATACGTATCATCAACAACAAAAAGCGGAACTCCCATACCGAACCGCTCTTCGGGGGACTTATATAATCTCCATGTTCTACTCTTCATGTATGACTGGTTTAATGACAACCTGTCAGTATCAATCCAAAATAGTTTCAAAATATACACAAATCCATCTGGTATGGAAACCAGACATACTGGAAAATACAAACTCTTACACCGAGAATCAAATTCTCCTCTGATCTACCATTGCACACCTTTCCTAGGCTCTGGAATAAAATCCCTCTGGAATTATAAAATAATTCAAGATCTAAGTCCAAAAAAGCAATCACAGAGAAATTCCTGAACTCATATCGCACTCAGGTCGACTGTAATAACCCCGTGTGTCATGATTGTACTCAACGTACTTCCATTTATAATGTTAGTTTGTTCGTTAATACACAACTATTTTAAATAACCTGAAGTCTCCTCAACCCCCATCATGAGATGAAAGCCCCAGTTGTTCTCTTTGTAAGTTCTTATCTGAACGTTTGGACACTGGTTTTGTGACGTCACAAATGCCTGTAAATGTATTTGCCGTTGACTGTTTTTGTGTCCTCAATTGTACCATAATATTTTCTCAATATTCATAATAGGTACACTTAAGCTAGAGAACTGTGGGATGTTTTATGAGGAACAGGAACGCTAAGAGAGAAATAACTACACCATTTTATTGTATCCACCGTAATTAGATTTTTCGATGTTGAATGTACTCTTTTGTCATTGCTGCTGTCTTGAAAATTCATGAATTACTTTGTAATCTTTTGGCAGGAAGACAGCCAACTGGGCTATGTCACTTCCCGTAGTATAGTTGTCTTCTTCACAATTATGTAATTGCTCGTATCTATGTAAACTATACTGCAAATAAATTCATTCATTCATTCACTCACTTACTCACTCACTCACTCACTCACTCATCACTCACTCACCCACTCACTCATTCTCTTGCAAACATTCACCGAAGAAGCATAAAAAAGAATAATTCAGAATATGGAACTCTTCATCCCATGATATTATTTGTTGAGAATGAAACATTTTACCCTCACAGACAGAAACAGTACATTTCTTATCTTGGAAACAATCAATTTTAGTTTTCACATGAATCTAGTTGAGGATCCTCTTGGGAACGAGCTAGCCACCTTCGTTTAAATGGTGTTTTTAACTCTTCACCCAACGTAGCGGCCAAACCGACCAACGATATTCACCAAAATCACCATTGAATTTTCATTAACTTTTTTGTTTGTCTCGAAAAATAGTCTAACGCCCCCTCATTGGAATGAGCTCGTTCTAATGAGGATTGATAAGCTGTGTTTTTGAAGCAAAAATGAAAAAAAAATTAGTTATTCAAGAATTTTGTTTGCAAGCGTCGTCTGCCTTTTGTTTAGGTAAAGGGTTAAGTCCTCTCCAAAAGATAACGCCTCGCTAATATTGCTTCAAGACAAGATCCTGAATCCAGTCTCTCAGCATGCTCCTGACAGTGTTGTTAATTCATTTGTATGACATGAAAACAGTTTCTTTCAAATCGAAAATCGAATTTTACCTTTGTTTTTTGGGTTTTTTTTATTTCTTTCGCCGTGCTGCATGGTCCGTAACTCTGTAACTTCCTCGAGCAAGCAGTGCAAGCTTTTAGCTTTTGTTTGTTATTCTTATGATAATATTAGTTAAATACTTTGTCAGTAACCCAACGTGGTATATACATTGTTAGTTTAGGAGCTGAGCAATTAAGGCAAATGTGTTTAGTTTGACATTTCCAAAATACGCATTTAACTCACAGAGTTGACAGCATGCATCAATGGTTCCTGGGGGTCTGCTACCGTACAAAACTAATAATCAAATAATATTACAAGGGAACAACTCGTGGCCAAATATAGTTCAGATGTACCAGAAAAAAACTAGGCATTCACGATAGAACTGTGTTTGGGGACATTCAGACAGTGTTGGCATTTATTGGAATATCGGGCTTGGGAATTTCAAAGTAAACTAATTTTCCTTATTGCTATAGCACCTAAAGGGGGGGGGGGGGTGTAAACAGAAAGAATATGGTGATAATCACCAAATAGCGCATTGGGCAAAAGGGGGGAGTTTTCTAGTCTGTGGTGTATTTTTAGTTCATTTGCACTCTATATAATACATATTATTTTGAGGATATCTACGCTGTAATATAATTCCCGATATTCACTAAAACAGCGTAGATTTTCTTTTTATTATATGCTTCGTGACATTTTACTGCGCAATATTCAGCCCAATTCGACTGCAAACAGTTTCAAGACAATAACAAAAAGCTGCTGATAGTTCCTTCAAGGCGACGTTCAACGTGACGTCATGCGCCGAAGCGTAACCTGATTTAGGAAGCTACTGATTATATTCATCGCGTGGACTTGAAAGTATTATTTTTCACTCTCGCAAGCGCTCGCAAAAAAAATAAAACAGCTCCACACCCATGAGATAATTCACGACACTTACTGAAATAGAGTAGATTTTCTTTTTTATTATATGCTACGAGACATTTTATTGCACAATATTCAGCCCAATTCGACCCCAAATGCGTATGTTTCAAAACAATAACAAAGGTCAGCTGATCGTTCCTTCAAGGCGACGTCATACGCCAAAGCATGACATCATTTAGGAACCTACTGAGGAATATTTCTCGATATCGAGAAACATCTTTTAGATAATTTGCGATAATTCATAGGCTAGCATATAATAAATCATGAGAGTTTTGGTTTTGTTTTTAACAATTTAAATCTTCAATAAAATCACTTTACAAAATTATTTTTTATTGGCACTCTTTCCTACCCTTTGGTGAAGTCAGCATCGGCAAAACCACCATCAACTGTTCTGTCTTTTTGTAGTGCATATGAGCTGAGGCCTGAAAATTCGACATATTGTGCTACAAAGAAACAAAGCTTAAAAGGTTTGAAAATATGTTAATGAGACTGATGTAAACAAAGTGATCCCATGCTGGCTGGGCGAACTGATTTTGTCTAGAAATTATAGTGGGTCATTTCGATCAGTAATGTTTCTATAACAGTGTTTAACTCAGTACAAGTACCATCATGTTGCAAACTACTCAATCCAAAGAACACGCAGATACGATCCAGAAATGGGATCTGAATAAACCTTATTCTTCAAGCGGCATGGTTTAATTGTACTCATAATTATCAGTTAAATACACCAGTTTGTTGAAAGAGAAATGTTATCAAAAATGTTTATATCATATGACTCATCCGTTTGTTCACTTTAGAACATTTGATATTTTGTTTTCATATTAATCAGTGATAAATAAAGCCTTCCGTCAATTTCATTGGTCAATTTCAAAACTAGACAATTTGATTAGCTGAACAAAATACAACTGAGCCACATTTTCATAATTTGCATAATTAGAGTTGGGAGCTTTCATTGGTCAATTTCAAAACAGGACAATTCGATTGGCTAAACAAAATACAACTGGGTCACATTTGCATAATTTCAGTAGGGAGAATTTACGTTATCTGTCCTATTTAGGGTGGGTTATATTGTATTAATTTTTACCTACAAGAAAAACGCCATTCATTTTTTTATATTTTCACTTTTTGCTTCCAAAACATAGGTTATGACTCGACGAGCTCGTTGCAATGAAGGGTCATAACCTATGTTTTTGAAGCAAAAAATGAAAATTTTTAGTTACACGAGGATGTTTTTTCCAAGTGCCGTCTGCAACTCAAGTTAGGTGATGGGTTAAAAATTCATACTAAGTGGCTAATTTGTGCGTGTGTGTGTCATATGATAAATAGAATATGAAATGAGTGTTTTTCTCATATAATATTTATGAAACACGTCCGAATTTTCCGTTTGCGCTCGTCAGAGGCTCGCCAAAACGAAAAATTCTTAGACTCGTTTCATAAATATTATATGAGAAAAACACTAATTCCATATCCTCTATATATTTCTTGATTATCAGAACTTATCTTTTTAATGTGATCGCAAATGCGTGAGTTGCATCACATTCAAACAAGAATAGTTTTGGTTAGTTTTGTCCGAAAACAATCACCGGTATATCTCAAACAATAGAGACCCGGTCGGCCATCCATAAAACAGCGGTGTTTCTGCAGTAGGTTTCTCGGGATATCTGGGCCATACACATTCCAGATTAGATCTCTGATTGGTACTGCATACAACACTCATTGAGAAAATCCTTCATCCCAACATGCATCAAAAAGGTTGTTTTTGTTTACATAAGATTCATTAACGTATTTATCAAACATTGACTCCCTTTTCTTTTATGACACAATATATCGAATACCCGGATCTCAGCTCAGATATACCACAAAAAAAAGAGAGAACTTTTGACATTGCTTTTTTAAAGGTTGTACCTCACAAAGGTGAGAATAAGTGCCCAGAAAAAAAACTTTTTTTTAAAAAGTGAGTTCAAATATTTAAATCTCAAACAAGTTTTTGGAGACATCACTATTTATTACACGCTTGTGCTATGTAATCCCCATCTACAGCAACACCAAACCATGCGGAAAATGAAAACCTGTTCCGCACATACGTGCGGAATGGAAATCGTTGACGGACTATTTTTAAATAGAAGCGAAATTTCACTGGAATTGTCTAAAATCATGCAACGCAATTACGGTTTGAATCTCCAGCGATAGCTGAAAACCGTCCCCTGGGTTGCTATGTACTCTATGTGCCAGTGTGAACATAGAACACCTTGGAACTCAGGGACGAAATAGTAACACTGGTTCCCCTCGCAATAAAATATTATAAAATCTGTTATTTATGTTGATAGTTGTCAAATGAATAGCCGACCGTCCTTCTGATTATTTATTTATTTCTTAAGGTTTAACGACACTTTAACAGACAAGGTCATATTGTGTCGGTGACAGCTTTACGGGTAGAGGAAGCCAAAGTACCCGGAGAGAACCATCGAGTAACGACGAGCAGCTGCCAGCTCCCCAACATCGCAACTCTGCACAGAAGCACAGGCAGGGCTAGATTGGTTGAAGACATGCGCACCATCGACATGCAGTACGCCTCAGTGCACGGTATCATCGTGACCCCATGTGGACAATCGGGGTTAAGTGCCTTGCTCAAGGACACAACGCGGGAGTTCGAATCGATCGCTCAGACGGTCACCCATCCAATGATTAACCGGGCTCTACGTTGCTCAACTTCGGTGATCTGACGAGAACCGGTTACCGCAACGCCACCGCTCCCCCATCCTTCTAATAAGTGGTTTTATAGACGTGAAGGCGTGTAATAAGCACATAAAGAAACACGCCTACGGCCTCTCGTTTTATCTTTCCGCGTTGACACTCGTGTCATGTCGATTAACCCATTCACACGCGTGTTTCGTTCTCTGTATATCTTATATATAATATACTATAGAATGCAGTTGCACCAAGGGTGCGCCATGGAATATGAATAAAAAAATTGTACACGCCGATTTTCGCCAAATTATTTCTGTTTACATTCCCTCTAATTCCAAAATTGGGTGAGAGCCTTTCTCTCACCCAAAATGAAATAAACTGACACCGTATATGTCATACTAGCGGGCCCATCTTCTTAGGAAAAAGTGGCACATTGCATCTAATAATAATAACACTTCGGCCGGCCGCTGAGTTGTCGCGGTTCTCGTATGAGAAGGCCTTGGTTACCCATGTTCTACCAACTGCCTCCCTATTCCCGCGCTTCTTCTCTCCTCCCAACACTCAGAGACGAACTGCTTGATGACATCCCTTGCCCCATTCTTCACAATCTCTCCGATTAGTATATTAACCCTCTCCTTTGAGTCGCCCCCTAACCACATGTCCTTCATTCTCCCATCCCACTGGAGAGAGATAATCAAGATTGGAATTTCTAGCTGGGCGGAATGGACGGAATCACAGATTTTTCATTTATATAATACTTTGGGTAACTCACAAACTGTATAACGAATATATATCCCCCCTATTAAGTTTTCTGTGCACTGAACTATCAACTGCGAGGAATAATTACTAATAGAATTCTTACTTGCTTGACGTGAATTGGTTAAATCTGCTTTCGTGTTGGAAGGTGGAAGGAAAATAGGGGAGGTAACTCTGTCAGCTGCACAATTATATATTTCGTCTTACTAAATATAGTTTATACACAGCTTGCATATAACGTTTTAAAAGTAATGGGATTTTCAGAAACTTATAAGCGATAAGATATATACAGATGTGTGACACCTAACTTAAATGAGTTTAGCCAGTTGTTCGAGCAGTGTGTTAAAGTACACTCATATTAACCAAACAAAGGTTCCTTCATTACAGTAAATTTGTCATCGTTTGAAGCGGTAAACTCTGTTGGTCCTTGCAAATTTGTGAAAAAGAGAGTTTCGTCCAATTATTGGTCTTCCAGAAGTTGTCTTGTACCAGTTTCTGAGTATCAGATTATGTTATCTAACGTTACATGTCCGGGTATTTTATTTATTTATTTATTTATTTATTTATTTATTTATTTATTTATTTATTTATTTATTTATTTATTTGAATTTAATGACACTTCCGACAGACAGGAGAGTTTTACTGGTGGAGGAAGCCTGAGTACTCAGAGAGAACCACCGAGCGACGGCTTGCAACTGTCAGGCTCCCCAACATACTACCTCCACACAAGCAGGGTTTGCATTGCTTGAGGACAGATGCACCATCGACGTGCAGTACGCCTTAGTACACAGTGCCATCGTGCGGGAAACATTCCATAACCTACGAAAAGGTTTATGAAAAGCTTGTTTGGAAAGCATTGAGGTTTTTTCTCCATATAGGTTGCAAACATGACAGTTATATTCCTTATTGTCTTATTAAATTTAGTATGATACGTATTTTTGACCCGAATTCGATGTTATTTAACCCTTTACCCAAATTCATTCAAATATCATTTTTTAATTTTTTTCAAAAAATTTCTAGAAAACCATTTCATGTGACCCCATGTTGGAACGAGCTGGTTCCAACGAGGGGTCACATGATATGGTTTTGTTGAAATTTTTTGAAAAATAATATTTTTTCAACTGCTGAATTTGCATATTACGCGGGCGGATGCGGGCGATTCGTTGGATAAAGGGTTAAACTAAAATTGTTCTTTAATCCTTTACCCAGTGTACGGGATACCAAAAGTTATTATTCCAATTATTCTTCTTTAAATTTTTTCAATAAAATTCCGCAAAACCATATCATGTGACCCGTCATTGGAACGAGCTCGACGAGCTCGTCCCAATAAGGCGTCACATGATATGGTTTAGTTGAATTGAGCTCGTTTCAATGAGGGATCACATAGTATGGGTTTGTTGAATTGTTTTTGAAAGATATATTTTTTAACGGCTTAATTTGAAAATTACGCGGGCGGATGTGGTCGATTCGTTAGTTAACGGGTTGAAATGCAGAGGCGGCAGAATCAGAGGGGCACAGGGCACACGTGCCCTTTCACTTTTTTCCACAGACACGGTGCGCAGTTACACAATGATTTAAAATGGGCGTACGCAAACGTGTCAATATGTAGGCATTTCTATAATATTACTTGCAAATCTAATCAACATTCTTCGGTCGCTTCGGTCCGTTTCTTATACTTCACCCATCTTCCAACCCGATGATTGTAGTAGAAGAAATGGACAGGACACTGACCACACCACGCCATGCTCATCTGAACGACAGACTAGTGTGTCAATGTACATTATTAGTTACTCAGTTTGTTGGTGGCCTAATATTGTATATATGGTGTCAGTTAATTTCATATTGGACGAGAGCGAATGGAACTGACACCATATATACCATATTAGGCCACCAACAAACTGTGTAACGAATATATCTTACCGACTGCTGCATCAATGCGGAGAACTAATAACAACAGCGATCAAAATTAAATGAGAGAATTTCTCAATGTGTTCACATGTCTTTGCCTTCTTACAATTTATGGAAGGACGCAGGCACTCTCCCATAAATTTTAACAAGGCAAATTCATACATACCAAACCGTTTCATTTCGAAGGTAACATGACACACATCCACGGGATATGAAGCCTTTCAAGTTGCCTAACATGCACTTCAGACCAAAAATGGCCTTCCAACACTCATTCTTTCAACTTAAAGCGTTTATTGGCTGCCGCCATTTTGAATAATCATGAACAGAGGGGAGATTACCCATAGCTGTCAGCGAAAATTGATGTTGACAGACAGTATATGGTTTTATATGCAGCCCGCATGTGACGTCTTTGAACCAATGAAATTCCCAAATATTTGTAGGAGGTAAGATATTTACTTATATACGATTGGAACTTTTCTCCACTGGGCAGAACTATGGCAGCCTTCAAAAGTCGTGCCCCTCCACTTTTATCGAGCTTCCGCTGCCTCTATTGATATGTCAACTCAGTCTTCCATCGTCTGAGTTAATCTTTGAAATAATCTGGCAGATGAAAATAACGTGCGCCATTCAGCTCCATAAGTTTGATAGTTGATTGCAGAATTTGGCAGTACATTGGTTAATAAACGAATAAGTTTTATCTTTTTGATGACTTTGTCCTGTATTTCTCCACGCGTGCTCATGAATAAACTGTATACTGATATTCAGAAAGCGATGTACTAGCTATGTAATCTCTATTGTTTGCTTAAGCTTTGAGGACGGGCTGCCCAGGTTGCAAATATACATAATAAGATGGTAAGGGAAGTTTGCAAATGAGAATTGGGCAAAGGAATGAAACAAATTCCCCCAAATGTCCAAGACTCGCATCAACGGGAAAATTATGTGTAATTGGCTCTCAAAACTTTCTCCTTGACATACCTTTTCCGGGTGTCTCGTGGTGCATCATCGTCGCCGCATACAGTTCTGGCAATTGGTATGTATCACTAGAAATGGGTTTAGGTGGAGCAGCCATGTAATTGACATCTAACGGAAACAGAAATATAAAGATATAATATTTCACACAATATAATATTTCACCACAAAACGAATGTTAACAAAATTCTTATTACGTAAATTGCATGTTGATGTCCCAGAAGTCTCTTCTGCCAACCGGTCATGCAATAGGACCAAGCGGGTGAAAGTATATTTTACGACACCCAGAGCGATTTCCTTGAAGTAGTCTACATGCTGGGTAAGCCAGAAAAAAATAATTATATTCACCTTTCTGGCCCCAGATACGTCGGTCCCACAAGTGCGAATATTTACGTCCCTGGACTGCAGATTGTTGGGCGCCTATGTACCACCCAAGCAGAAGGTTATAATAGCCTATATGTGGGCAAAAACGGCTCCTAGCGGGTTTTATCTCGGCATTTAACCCTTTACCTAACATGAAAAGCAGACGACACTTGCAAAAAAAATTCTTGAATAACTAAATTTTTTTATTTTTTGTCTCAAAAACATAGGTTATGACCCCTCGTTGGAACGAGCTCAACGAGCTCGTTCCAACGAGGGGTCATAACCTATGTTTTTGAGACAAAAAATTAAAATATTTTGAAAATTAATTGGCGATTTTTGAGAATAGCGCTGGCCGGTTTTGGCCGTTACGTTGGGTAAAGGGTTAATAGAGTACGACATGTAGAAGACTAGCTTATTGGGGCAATATTTATTAATTTTCTAATCAACAATAAAAATGTTAAAATGTTTGTTTTGGAAAGGACATAAAATATTTGCACAAGCTTCCCTCTCAAAACTGTGAGAGGTAAAAGAAAAGGTGGGGAACGGGTAAAAATAAAAATATATTTGTCGATTCAGTGCGATGGTCAGGACTGAAAATAAGCAGTCTGACATTTGCAGAATGAGGTCCTCAGAGGGTGAATTTGATGATGCTATCCCATATTGTGGACCAATTTATCCCCTGGGTACATCTTTCTGTTTAGTTTTGAGACCCTGATTCAGATTGAGGTTCACAGAGGGTAAATTTAGTGATGCTACCCTGCTGTGCAGGGTAGCATCACTAAATTCACCCTCTGAGGACCTCATTTTGCAAATTACAGTCTGCTTATTTTCTGGCTTGGCGATGGTAAGTCACAGAAGATACACAGCAACATATATTTTTCCAGTTCATTTTTAATGACGTGATACAGTTTGTTGACAGAGAACTCTTTCCGCCCAACATGAGCTTGATGGGTTGACAGGTAAAGCTAACACTGTCGTCTGTTGTAATCAGTCGCTGCGCCAGTGTTTCGGCGATGGGGTTAATAGTGTGGCCGGCTGGTTAAACCGATTCAGAATTCTCCAGTTGAGAGAAGGTGTTAATTGCTCGCGCTTCAGCGGACACAAAGTTTTGGCCCAGCAAGCTATCATTCTACAAGACTTTGTCTGTTTACAGATTCCCATTACTTTCCTAGTGCCCTAGGGCTTGAATGACCCAATTTTATGAGTAATGGTTCCACCCTCCGAGCAAAACCATCTGGTTCTTCGCAAGCGTAGTGATGTTGCTCGACTAATTCTTCTCATCTGTTGCGAAACTATAGTGTGGCAGCCAAAAAGGTAGTTGGATTTTTTCTTCAGTCGGGGCTTTATAATGTTCGTCAAAGGCATGCCTTGTTGATGTTCAAACCTAGTTGGAATATTTCTTTAGTATGGACTTGAGTCATACCTTAATGCTGTTCGTCGAATGCATGCCACGATTATGCCCAAATGTAGTTGGAATATTTCAGTCGGACTTGAGTCATTGACAGTTGGGACAAAATAGATTTACACTTCCAAATCGGTCATCTTCGAGACTCTCCTACTTCTCATCATTGTAGTGCTGTTTAGTGCACGAGCTCTTTCCGACATTGTCTCTAATATTTCATTTAGCTATGTGTTATATAGGGTGGCACGATTCATTTACGTTCACGGAATCCTCTTTCTGTTGCAGGTTCTCTCTTCTGGTGTTAATAATAAAATGATGTGTTCGGTTT
Source organism: Pictodentalium vernedei (assembly GCA_031216915.1). Taxonomy (NCBI): domain Eukaryota; kingdom Metazoa; phylum Mollusca; class Scaphopoda; order Dentaliida; family Dentaliidae; genus Pictodentalium; species Pictodentalium vernedei. Next base: position 333,067,042 of record CM062292.1, read on the forward strand.
CGTTAACTTGTTGAGTGCTAGAAGCCACGGTCAGAGTTTTCAAAAAATGAGGATACACGATCAAAAGCCAACATTTTCCTTCCTTATGTTTCATATTCAGTCAAACACAAATATTATATTTTTTTAAAAATGTGTTTTATTACAAATTATTGGAGAGTGCCTGGGAGCACTTTCCAATAATTTGTAATAAAATAAACTTTCATGACCAAATTCAGATCACCAAAAATAATCTAGCCCTCATCCAGTTAAGTTAAATCACACGTGTAAGTGCGAGATTAATTTATTTTTCAACATTTGAAGAAAGGGTTATCAGTTCTAGTTCCATGTGACTCATCAGTTGTGTCACTGGAGTGATGCCATCCCCATCTCCCCATCTTCTCTTGGCAAACTAGTGTCCACAATCAGATGCCACTTTTTAATCAAGCTTCCGAATTATTTATTTATTTATTTATTTATTTATTTATTTATTTATTTATTTATTTATTTATTGGTACAGTTTTACAGGTGGAGGAAGCCGCAGTACCCGGAGAGAACCACCGAGAATCGATGAGCAACTGTCAGCTCCTCAACATTCTAACTCTGTTCAAGCTCAGCTCAAGGCAGGTTACAGCTTTTGAAGACATGTGCACCATCGGCGTGCTGTACGCCTTAGTACACGGCGTCATCGAACCCCCATTGTGGCAACCGGAATAAAGTTCCTTGCCCAAGGACACAAGGCGGGTCGTCCCGGACAGGGATCGAATTTCGAACTGTTGAGTGTATCCAAAATCTAAGCTAGCACACTTCATCAGTTAAATCACTGGATTCATTTAACACAATTGCGTGTTCTTTCTTGAAATATGGGTTGGAGTGCGCGTGTATTAATGATTGGTTTCGTGGTCTCAAGTAGTGGAATTCTTCTGTTATGCCTTTTCCGCAGTTCATGGTTGACTAAAATTGATGTAACCTCAAAGATAAAAATTCTGAAATAAATCGGCTATTCATGTTACATGTTTCTTTGGGTAAATGTTCCATAAAACTCTCGTTAGACTATTGCACTGAAGCTCATATTACAAGAAACGTGTTTAGTGTCCCGAGTAGTGGAGGCAGAGAATATAGGGACTGGGTTCAGTGGACATCTTCAGTGTTAATACTATAGGGTGGGGACTGGACGGAGATCGATGGCTTAATAAACCTGACCCGAAAAGAAAGTTTATGCTATAATATTTTCTCTCAGGATTGCACCGATTATGCCAGAGCCTTCCTTCTATCCAAATGCAGTCCCCAGTCCATTTAATCTCAAATACTGACACTAGCCACTAAATAGGGCTGCACGGTATATCGATAAACCGATATATACCGGTATTCAAACCAATATCGATTGAATACCGGTGAAATTACAAAAATATCGGATTATCGACATTATTTATTTATCTACAATATAATTTTCAAAATGTCTTTGAGTTTTTTTAACTGTAGCCCCGAATGAATAATATTATCCCTTTACCCAAGGAATCGTCTGCATGTGCTCTCGTAATATACAATTTCAGCAGTTGAAAAAATAATTTTCAAAAATTTCAACAAAACTATATCATGTGTCCCCTCATTGGAACGAGCTCGTTCCAATGAAGGGTCACATGATATTGTTTTGTAGAATTTTTTTTGGAAAATCTGATTAACATTTTTTTAAATAATAAATTTTGATATCGTCTGCCTTGGGTAAAGGTTTTTCGAACCGCGCCATCAAGGCATGCTAATTTGTTACGACTGTGATGCCTCAAGCCTCGATTGTGGAACTTATGTTCATTTTTCTGACCAGTTTTCGATATACCCTTATACCGCGGTATTTTTTTGAATACCGATACCGGTATTCAGTTTTGAATATCGTGCAACCCTACCACTAAACTCAGTCCTTATATACCTATCTCTGCTACTGTCGCACCTATTTTTTATAACGCAGGTTATCGGGTGCTTGCATGCATGGAGCCAATGAATAGCCTAAAGATTTTGCTTCTAGAGCATGTTGCAACTATTAATAAAACTCTGCAGCAGCAGTACTAACAACTCATCACATTTTTATTCATGTACCCTCATTGAGCAATTTTGCGCGTACATAGCTTGCTTTGAAATTATTTTCTGAATTCAGAGACATTTAACCCTGTACCTAACATAACGAGTATGGAATCACAATGGAAGTGGATGGTCTGTCATTTGCAGGGTGGGGGTCCCCAGGGGGTGAATGTACTGGTGATATAACATATAGTGGGCCAATTTATCCTCTGGGTGCCTCTTTCTGTTTAGGCCTGAAACCTTAATTTAGATTTGAGGTCCACAGAGGGTGAATTTGTTGGTGCTGCCCTGCTACGCAGGATAGCAGCACCAAATTCACCCTCTGGGGACTTCATTATGCGGATGACGATCTGGTTATTTCCAGGCTTGGTCAAGTGGTGATCGTCTGCATATCTGGTTCCTCGTGTGGCCCTGGTACATCTATAACAGGCGGGTCTGGTATCTACCTATTGTATTTTGATTGCTTATATTATTCGCTGATTTTTCCTCCCACTTATCTCCGATATAAATCTAAAATACCTAAGAGAGCATTCGCCATCCCAAAGTAAAAAGGGATGCAAAAGCAGTTGGAAGATCGGTTGTCATCCCGATTGTCCCACTTTCTAATTTTAGGAGGTAAAGAGAGTGAGACAGTCGACTTTATAGTTGTGGTGGAGTCTCGATATTTCCTTACAAGTTGCCAGTGCCTTGAACGCCAACAAATATATGATTATAATCACAACCGATATGCGGAAGTTCATATATCACATATATTCTCCCCCTCTCTCCCTCCTTCCCTCCCAAACCTACTCTTGCCTTTCACTTTCATTCCTTCCTCTTTTCCATTGCACAATAGGTTTTTTCTATTCTTTTTTTCGCACATTTATAATTACTCACCTTTCACATATAGTTCCAAAAATAAGCTGATTGGAACACACAATGGGCCAAAAATGTTGTTCCAAAACGTTAAATTTATTATTTTTGAAATAAAGCACTTTGTGTATGGAAACGACATCAAATAAGCTCAAAGCTTACAGTCGGATCAACAAATAGTATTTATGTAATTATGTATATGTTGTTAAATATTGTTTAACCCTTTACCCAACGTAACGGCCAAAACCGGCCAGCGCTATTCTCAAAAATCGCCAATTAATTTTCATTATTTTTTCATTTTTTGTCTCAAAAACATAGGTTATGACCCCTCGTTGGAACGAGCTCGTCGAGCTCGTTCCAACGAGGGGTCATAACCTATGTTTTTGAGACAAAAAATGAAAAAAATTAGTTATTCAAGAATTATTTTTGCAAGTGTCGTCTGCTTTTCACGTTAGGTAAAGGGTTAAACTCTAACGACTATATACGGGTAGAGTTATTCACAAAACTGGGATCCAAACTTTGAATTTGTTTCGAATTTCTACCCCCAGAACACAGCTTATGAATCAGCATTGGGATGAGTTCGACGAACACGTTCCGATGAGTGATTATAAGTTATGTTTTGAAGCAAAAATGAATCTTATTAGTTTATTGAAGAATTGGTTGCTAGTGTCATCTTCCGAATGGATTAGCCACTGTTCACACTGTCGGGTGCCAAACATACAGCATTTGACACCACCATTCAGCACCAAACATATGCGTTTGGTAGGTCTCAATGGCTTTGTGGTTTATTATTTCAGTGGGCTGTTTTCGATAAAATCACTGTCGGTGTCGTCTTCTTTCGCCTACATGGCACTTTCGCCTACAAAATTATCAGGTAAAAGTGTAGGCGAAAGTGCACTATTTAAGGAATAGGGATTAGTAGCTAATTACCTGCTCTACCCACAATAAATGGACTGACCGACCATTCATTCCCAGCATTTTTCTTTTTTTCTTATGTTATGTGTTTGTATTTTTCTTATGTTATGTTATGTGCAATGTAGTTTAGCTGATGCCATGAAGACAAATACTGATTTGTTTTTAAAAGCACAAATCAACTTATCAGCAGCTGATTTGTCTTCATGGCCTCGGTTAAAACAATCACAGTGTTTACTGTTTTGCGAATGTATTTCAAAAACTTGAGAAAACACAGAGAAACAAACTCAGCCAGTATATGCATGGTGCACGCCCTCCTCCACGAAAACGGCAATGCCGTGAACTTGAACAAGACTCAAAGATCAGTTATCTTCAGGGCAAAAGTCACCTGTGCAGTATCTTGATGCAGCTGGCCACCTGGTAAAATTGGGATGTTAACTTAATGGATTCCTGTAAGAACAAGTTTAGAACATCAAAAACAATGTGGATTTGTTATTTGTCAATAAAACCTTGCAAATATGAATATTATTGGAATCGGCTCAATGAGCCGGTTCCAATAATACTCATATTTGTATGTTTTTATTGAGACTAGAGAGGCAGAGAGAGAGAGAGAGAGAGAGAGAGGGGGGGGGGGAGAGGGGAGGGATAAACTGCATTGTGGGTAGAGCAGGTAATTAGCTACTAATCCCTATACCTTAGTTAGTGCACTTTCGCCTACACTTTTACCTGATAATTTTTGTAGGCGAATGTGCACAGTAGGCGAAAGTAAACTGAACCTCACTGTCTGACGACACAGGCGAGACAAAATTCACACCTGTCACTTAATCTATAGGTAACATTTTATTTGCTTCTTATCAAGACATTTCTTTGTTACTCTATCTTTTTTAGTTTAAACTTTATTTAATAATACAAAAATTGTTACATACAATGATGTGGATTCGACAGGAAGTTATAAACTTATACAAGGCCGTTTCCACCCAGAACAAGATTACAAAGAGTTACAAATGTCAATGGCAGGTATGAGTGACTTTAGTTTAAGTCTTAACAGTATTTGTGCACATTACACAAGCGTCAGTAGTAGAGCTCACATATCGTCGCCCGAGGGCCCCCGCCTTCCGTACCCCAGATTAACCCCTTGCCAACGCGGATAGAATACGACAGTTGCAAAAAAACGTCTTGAACCACTAGACAGTTTTATTTTCTATTTCAAAAACACAGCTCATGGCCTCCATTGGAGCGAGCTCAACGAGCTCACTCCAACGGTGGGCACGAGCCATATCTCCGAGTTCAAAATTGGAAGCATAATAAACTTTAAATAATCTTTTTTCTTGCCTAATCTTTTTTTTTATAATCCTCTATTATAATTATCTATATTTTTTATTATTTATGGGTTTTTTTGCAACTAAATTACTTAAAAGAGCCAGGTGACACTAATTAAAGTATCCTACTTTGAGTGAAACGAGACGCCATCTGCAATGCTTTAGCATTGCAGATGGCGCCTTGTTGCACTCAAAGCTCGATACTTGGTTCATTTGTTCTCATTTACAATCAGATTCTATTTGACACTACAATCTTTTATTTGGCACCAAAAAAATCCTTTTACTTGGAACGAAAACACTCGCACCAAAAACAAATTGAACATTAGTATCAGCCAAAGGTTTAAGAAAATGAAGGTTCCTTTTCTACCATGTCTTTAATGATTCTTCTTGATTAATTGGTGGTTATCATTTATCGTGAAATACGCTTACCTTCACACACATAACCTCGTCTCGATGAGCAACTGGACATATAAAATTCACACGGGTCCCCTCGGTAGTCGAACCGCCAGGAGACACAAGGCTCGCTTGGACTTAGAGCGGGCTGACCAGTCAACCAGCAGCTCAAACTCGTTGTCAATGTTGTTGCATCAGTCCAGTAGAAATGCTCATTACTTGTGCCATTCATCACATTGTCGTGCTTCAGACCCATCCATAGACTTCCTATCATTTTCCTGAATAAAAAGAAAATATCTTAGATTGAGTATGACCTCGCTGTGAATATTTACGGGCGTGCAATTCAATACACAATTTTTGCAGCCACACGTACACAGTCCTGGAAAGAAGACGAGTGCAGTTGCTCCCGTCAGCACCCGTGTTTTCTATTTTACCAGAGCTAAAAATGCACTCGTTGAAAAATATTGTGGAGTACTAATACACTGTGAGGACATATAAATGTGTGTTGTTCTGGGAAAGCAGCACTCTGCAACCAGTGGCAAGTTTCTGTCATAATTCAGCAACTCCTTACACATTTACATGTAGCTCCTTGAACCCGATCGGCCGCTTTTCTGGCCAGGAACATGATACGTCATTAAATAGGATGGTTGTTCAGTAAATGTGTGGGGTAGAGCAATCAATATTTTCAACGTGCAGCCTCGGGGCTGCACTTTGAAAATATTGATTGCTCTACCCCAAATAATGAATATAGACCCTTCTAATTGCTGCCATTGAGCTGACATGGAAGATACCACTAGATTTCAAAGGGTTAGGGTTTCTGGTGTTTGATGACAGTATTTCCTCGAAAATTCATATAGTAACATTTTACGGGTGCAATTTACTCCCGTCTCGGAATTCAGGGGAGCTTAAAACTGCACCCGTCAATTTTCTTAGTTTCCAGCTCTGCATGTGGATGGCTATTACCACCCTGGGGGCTGCGAGTTGGTGTATTAAAGTCGACATCTTCTCTCATGGCATTAATGAACGAGTCTAGGGAACGAGTCGAGATATGGCCAGAGACGAAGACATGAGTTCGGAACACAATTTCGTTACCCTTCCCGGGGTTATAACCGATTTAATCTAGCAATAACCCCCTAAACAGTGACCATCTCGTCATTTTAACAAAGAACCATTTTTCTGTTTGCAAACAAAAACACCGCAGCTCTGTTTCCATGCGTAATTTGGCCATTCGAGGATATACAGCCCCTTAGGTTTAAAACCGTGCCCTTGTGAATGGAGTTTCCGTTTCGGTGATGCGTAAAACAATTAATTAAGTGCGATTGAATTGGCGTCATTGAGTTAACTGCTATTACAAAAAACACTGACCTTAATATCTATACAAACTGAAGTATTTTTGTGGTCGAATGCGTCTGGAAATCTCACTTCATCAGTTCGTTCGTACGTGCGAAGTGTATTGCTACCCGCAATAAGAACTCTATTTAGTCTAGACGAGTTAATTGTATTGAATAGAGTATATGTCTTCTGTATTGTTTGTTTGAGGTTTAAAGAAATTTTCAACAGCCAGGACAAATCGTGTCGCATACCTGTTATGGTGGATGAATTCGGACTATCCGGAGAGAACCACTGAGCGACGTCGAGTAACTGTCAGGCTCCATAACTTACTAACTCGCGCAAAATGGTTAAAATGTGACCGTGTGCATATTCAGGTCTATCTTCATAGGTTATTAGTTGGTTAGTTTCATATCGAGTGAGATATCAGCCCGACTTAACCCTTTACCTAACATGAAAAGCAGACGACACTTGCAAAAAAAATTCTTGAATGACTAATTTTTTTCATTTTTTGTCTCAAAAACATAGGTTATGACCCCTCGTTGGAACGAGCTCGACGAGCTCGTTCCAACGAGGGGTCATAACCTATGTTTTTGAGACAAAAATGAAAATATTTTGAAAATTAATTGGCGATTTTTGAGAATAGCGCTGGCCGGTTTTTTCCGTTACGCTGGGTAAAGGGTTAACTTTATATCAGTCTGACACCGAAGACTGAATGCTGATATAAAGATACCGAGGGCTGATATCTCGGCCGATATGAAACTAACCAACTAATAACCTCATTATTTATAAATGCATGTACTAAACAGACAGCGGAATTAACTCCTACCCCTTTTCGACTCATGTAATATGTGATATTCCCCAATGAAAAAACGTCATCTGAACACGTGTACTCTTGTTTACATATGTTTAAGATATATACACCGTTGAATCGTGTGTTATGATAGCAACCCAAACATCGAATGAGAATATAAGTTTAAATATCGTCCTTTCGGTGCGACAAGGCGCCATCTGCACTGGTAAAGCATTGCAGATGGCACCTTGTTGCACTCAAGGGGCGATATCCCACTGAGACACACACTGACGGAAAAAAAGAAAACGTAAGCTCAGTTTTAGTAATATAATTTTTTATCAAATGTAGTAAAATTTGACACAGAGCTACCTCAGTGCAGTGTCTAAAGAGTCCTCGGCTAAAATCCAGTCAACCGTGATCACGTGCGACGCTGCATGCTTTCAATAGATTTTTCGACAAAGCGTGCATCCGGTTCACTCCCACGTGCTATGGGCTTGAAAACCATACCAGATCGAAATTTTGAACCGTACAACATCGATTGCTCAACATTTCATTTCTATTGAAATGCAAAATGACCCGAATGTCCGAAGTTGGGAGGGGTGGGGCTATTGCTCTAATTGTGCAGGGCCGATCGCAACGTCTTGTCGCCCAGCAATTTGGGGTCCATGAATCAACGAAAGCTCGTTTAGTTGGGCGTCTCAGTGCCACAGAAAGATTAGCTGACCGTCACAGGAGCGGACGTCCGCGCGTTACGTCGTCACTTCAGGTTAAAGGCATATGTATATCAGGCCTTCGTAACCGATTTCAGTCGGCGACGGAGACGGCGAGGAGTCAGGTTGTAGGCACTCAAGGTCGCAGAGTGTGTCGGTTGTGGAAGTTGAATTTAACGCCACGACGTCCCTTCGTTGGTCCGCAACTTACGCCCGAGGCGAGCGATATTCCTACGCGTGCTTTAAGGAAAACGGCAGAATCGAGGGGGTGGGGGGGAGTCTGTTATAGTTTGGGGGAGGATATCGCATGGCGTGAAAACACCTCTCGTGGTCATCCAGAGCAATCTTACTGCCGTAAGATATCGGGATCAGGTCCTCATGCCTCACGTACCTTACTTATCCATGCTCGTAACATTACGTTGCCGCAGGATAATGATGCGAGGTCGCACGTTGCTAGGGTTTGTCGTGACTTCCTCAACCAAAGCAATGTCCCAGTTCTCGATTGGCCACCCTACAGTCCAGATTTGTCGCCGATCGAGCATTTGTGGGACGAGCTGGATTGGGTCGTCTGGAAGCGCGTAAACGTCCCAAACAACGTCGCTCAGCTCACGCAGTCCCATCTTCAAGAGTAGAATAATATCCCGCAAAGCACCTTAAACAACTTGATGGGATCAATGGTAAGGATAGTTAGAGCAGCGGCTGAAGCCCGGGGTGGGCACACCCGCTATTGCTTTTGATCAGGAAATGGTATAGGGTACCCACATTTGAACGATATCCATGCAAACACCGTCTGTGTTGAGACAACAAATATTTCAAATTATTTCATTGTTTGGGTTTTGCTGTTATTTTTACACAAAATCTAATCAGTAATGTAGAAATAACATCAAAACCTGAACAATGAAATAATCACCCATAACTTTTTTGAAATATATACCACAGAAAAAAACTTGCGTTTCTTCATCCGCTAGTATAGTACTGTTTCCGTCTTAGATTTTAGTACTCATGATATTTATTTATTTATTTATTTATTGGTGTTTAAGGTCACATACTTATGCAGCATGGCTAATCGTGACTGTAACAGTTTTACGGGTGGAGGAAGCCGTTGTACCCGGAGAGATCCACCGAGCATCGACGATCAACTGTCAGCTCCTCAACATGCTAACTTTGTTCAAGCTCCGCTCAAGCAGGGTTACAGCGATTGAAGACATGTGCACCATCGATGTGCAGTACGCCTCAGTACACGACGCCATCGTGTCCCCATGTAGGCAACCGGCATAAAGTGCCTTGCCCAAGGACACAACGCGAGTCGTCCCGGGCGGGGATCGAACTCTGGACCTCTAGCATAGAAGTCCAACAGTCTACCACTGAGCCACCGTGCTCCAGTACTGATGACAACAGTTAGATGTTGGCCACATATAAATGCACGTTGAGCGCAGGCAAATATGCCATACTGTTCTATTTATTAACAAACCAATTCCAGCTTGTTTGTTTTATTACCAATATTACTACTTACCCACCACCTTTCATTGTTATCACAAACTGCGCCACATCATTGTATTCTTCTGCAGAGTCAAACTTAACTAACGTCATTCCAGTTGCCTGACAATTAAATTCGGCTTCGTCGAAATCTTGGCCGGCTTCCCTTAATGCATAACGTGGAGTTGGATGGGTAACTGCTATAGCAACTGAAAAACAAATTCCTTACAAATCACTTAACTAACTTAACTTTTAACTTTTATCAAATCTAGTCATGGTTGCTCTGAAGAAAATTCATCTAAATTTAACTCAAAAAATCATTGGTCGAAAGGTAAATTCAGCTGACAGGGGAGACATTTAGTTAAATGTGTCCAAATTATAATTGTTTCAGTGGCGAGATATTTCATGTCCCGGGCAGGAATAGCCGTCAGTCGCATGGAAGGAGTTATTACCAACCTGTTTCACTTTCCGAGACTCAATCATGTTTGTCATCGTGCGAGAAGCTGTTTGTATAAATCACCAATCATATTCATTTTTTTTTCTTCACTTTTTGCCCCGAAAACATAGATTAAGGCCCCTTACTGGAACGAGCTTGTCGAGCTCGTTCCAATGAGGGGGCGTAGACTATGTTATCGAGATGAAAAATGAAAAGATTTAATTATTCAGAAATTGTGGTGTTTTTTTTTTGTTTTGTTTTGTTTTTTTTTGGAACAGTCGTCTGCTATTCATAGTAGGTAATCATTTGTTGAAATATTCGAGAAAATTAAATCATTTCTAAACCAACTCACGCACAATGTTACGACGCCTACGTGGACTTCTGACGTTACGTGTTTATTACACATATTGTGAACGTTATTTAAGCTTTTTAATGGTGATTATGTGATAAATTAACATATGCCATTGTCGTTCAAGATTGAACAAGGCCCTATAGAAAGGCGCTATAGAAAACAATCATGTGACATAATTTTCCACAAAATCTCAGGACATTTTTTACCAGTATTAAATCATGCCAATTGCTGTATATTGATTGACTGGAGGTTTTATTGTTATTGTTATTTATTGGGGCGTAACGACACTTTCGACAGCCCTGGTCACCTTATGTCGGACAGTTTAACGGGTGGGGGAAACCGGTTTACCCGGATATAACCACCGAGCAACTGTCAGCTCCCCAACATACTAACTCCACACAAGCAGGTTTAGCATTGGTTGAAGACAAGTGCACCATCGACGTGCAGTACGCCTCAGTACACACCGCCACCGTGTCCCCACGTGGCCAATGGGAGTGAAGCGTCTTGCCCAAGGACATGACGCGGTTGCCGCAGGTGGGATTCGAACCAAGGACCTCTCGGTTTGCAGCCCGCACCTTACCTGCTGAGCCACCGCGCTCCCAGTGAAGGTTTTATCGTCATCTTTTAGCATGTTCCGTGGGAGCTCGGAAAAGTGGAGAGTGCTTGCAAACAGGGACCTGTTCAATGATAAACAAGTTATGATTTACTGGTAAAAGTATAATCCGGTTTCCAAACCCTCATCTGTTGGAAATTCCCTAAAGTAGGCAGCATAGATTTAAACTATCAGCTGAACTTGACTTTATACCTGTGTTGCGGTAAACAATTCTGGCAGTGGCCTTAACCCTTTACCTAACATGAAAAGCAGACGACACTTGCAAAAAAAAATTCTTGAAAAACTAATTTTTTTTCTTTTTTTGTCTCAAGAACATATGTTATGACCCCTCATTGGAACGAGTTCGTTCCAACGAGGGGTCATGACCTATGTTTTTGAGACAAAAAAATGAGAAAATAATGGAAATTAATTGGTGATTTTTGGGAATAGCGCTGGCCGATTTTGGCCGTTACGTTGGGTAAAGGGTTAAACGCCAATAAATAAACAAACTTTGCGATTCTGTTTTACACATAGATTCGTTTAATTTTTGTAAACAGAACAGAACACAATACAGTACAACTTTGGCATTCTGTGCTCGAAAAATATACTCGTCGGGTGGACGTCAGATTGACGTTGACGCTTTGTCTAATATTTATGTGTCAAAGAACAGAACATGTGTGTCGTCCTGATCACAATAATTGATAATTAGATATGCAGCTTTGAATCTTAATGCATTTATCCTCACAAATCAAATATCGATGCTGCCAGTAAATGGGCTGATAATCGCCATTGAATAAGCATGGCATATGTCATTCTGTAATATCAGGTATTTCCCAGTGGTAACCTGGAGAAGAACTGCGATAAATAAGGTCTGCTCACCGGTAAAATATGACCCAGAACCAACGCCAGGGGTGGAAGTTCTCTAACGTGGGTAGCATAGGTATGCTCGATTGGCTAAACCTGACTTCATACACATGTGGCGCTCATGAGACGACGAAAGTTACCTTAAGCACCAATAAAATAAATAAATAAATAAATAAATAAATAAATAAAAGGTAAGGCATTTTGGTTGAAGTACAGTGTTAAATGTGAGAAAGAACATCGATGGAACATGCTATATCTTTTCATTTTTCCAAGAAACAATTACTTCCACCATACACTATTTTCATGCTACGGCTACGTCAAAAATTATCAGTAGTAGATGTGGAGATCGGACCTCGTTGCCGAACCACGGCCCGGATCCCGGAAGTGACGTCATGCCACGTAACCGAGTTACGTCATATTTGGATGCCATGGTAGTCCTCGTGAGTAGCCACTATGTGACGTCATCTTTATAGTGATATGTGGTCTTAGTGCGCATGCCCAGCGCGTGTTAAGGAGACACGTGTTTCCGTCGTCCATTTGGGGAACTGGAGGCCGCAATCTTGGTTTCTATGGCAGCAAGCGGTTGGTATGTGCCACAAAGACCTACAACAGGACTCGAGTATTTTCATAGGGTGCGTTTGACTGAATAAGAGTAGTTTGCTTCTTGGGATATACCCCCCCCCCCCCCAATTGCCGTTTACTTCGTAGAATTAACCAAGTAGACACGACAATCCCCCTAATCATCAAAAGCCGCACAAGACTACCGAAATGGGTTCAGATACTTTTGAATAAGATTATACCACTCAAAGTTTGCAAAGCTCCAAGTATATCCAACTACCTGTTTTACGTTTTTGTTGAAATATTGTAATGAAAAGTGTATATATTTTTTATTTAATTATATCTTTAATGATTTAAGTACAGAAATTAAGATTTTGTTTGTGTTTGACATTATTTTTTTGCTTTTGAATACGATAACCATGGAAAATGAATATTATTGGTAAAAGAGAAAATTTTTCAATTTGCCAAAAAGTTGACGGAGCGAAGTGGTATGGGTTCAATATCGAGTATGAGACCCATTACTGTTAATTACAGCTTGACAATGCCTTCTTATACTCCCAATCAGGTTCCCGGTGGTCCTTTGTGGGTGTTGTTCCATTCTTGGACCAGCATGGCACCAAGTTCCTGGACACTTCTTGGCTGGACTGGATGGGCTGAAATTGCAAGCTGCAACTCATTCCAGACATGTTCGATTGGATTGATGTCAGGGGATCTTGCTGGCCAGCCCATACGCTCAATCCCCTCCCTCTGTCGGTACTCCCCGACAGCATGGGCAACATGACGACGGGCACCATCGTCCATCAGAATGAATCTATCACCCACTGCACCTGCATATAATCTGACGTGGACATCCAGGATCTCATCAATATACTGCTGTGCAGTCAATGTACCACGTTCAAGGACACAGAGCTATGTACGTCCATCTCTGCTGATGCCGCCCCAGACCATGATTGACTCTCCACCATAGCGGTCATGCTCAGCAATGTTGGCTGTATAGAATCGCTCTTCTGGTCTTCTCCATACCCCAGAACGCCTATCTGTGTGGTCTAGGCAGTACCGTTCTGGGACAGCGGAATGTGAATATATGGTCTTCTCGATCGGAGACCACATTCGTGCAACCTTGCCCGGATAGTCTGTGTCGAAACATTTACCCTGGATGCTTTCAGAAAGTAACTGCGAAGCTGGGTTACTATGGCAAAGCGGTTCCTACGGGCCTGAATGATCAAAAACCGGTCTTCTGCTGCAAATGTTGCCTTGTCTCTGCCATCACCATGCCGCCTTACTGGTGTGCCATACTGCTGAAATCTAGCCCAGGTTCTGCTGATCACCGTATGGTGCACACCAAGGGCTTCACCAACCTGACGATGGGTAGCCCCTTGCTCCACCGTCCATACAGCCCGCCACATTTCTGCCTCAGACAAATGTCTCCTTACATTAGCATTTGCCATATTCAATCATTAAATCACAAGGGTTTGTGTTGAAATGAAGATTGAATACCCTACACATGTCATGTACATGTAGACAGTACACGAAAACATCATGAAAATCAAGGGGCACATGCTTTCCATGACTGTCACGAAAAGTCTGCCTGTCAAGAGAGCTAATAAAAACACTGGGGACCATCTGAATACATTCCTCAATCATATCCACCAAAAATATCGCAAATATGTCACACGCGAATTTCACAATGATGTCTCAACTATTTGGTGCTTAGAAAACTTTGAGTAATATATCTAATTACCACAAACATTCCGACAATTATTTATTTGGCTCGGATTTCTAACTAAATCCTTGGTTTCTACCTATTTATTTGGTTCGGATTCCTGCACAATACTACTTATAAGAGGAGCATGTAGTGCTGCAGGATCGAGAGGCCTTTTGGGGTGCGTTCGATTGTTCCATAGTATAGTTCAGTAGCACAGAAGAACCTTTCAGTTCGAGGAGCTTTAGCTTATTGGTTACTATTTTGGCTTCCGGGCCTGTTCTCACCAGTTCTAAACAATGTCATTACTTCATTTTGTAGTTTGGGGGTAGCTCTTATTGCGGAAGAACCTTTAATGTTTTTACATAGTTTTACATTGCACATTTCAAACCTAATCTCTCACTACCTACTGTTACAGACGATATCCTCACTACTCTAATCCTAACAATCTATATAGTCCTAGCTATCTCTGGTTCCTACCTTTACCCTTGTCCACGTCTCTAATCAGATTATTCATTTCCCATAACCTGTACCTATCTTGAATTATCTTCTTGTGTATAACAAATTTCTATATGATTCTGAAACCCGAAAGTCAATCAAACAGGAACAGGCATTACCCGACCCACTCGAATCTTATCGCGCAAATAAGCTATCGAGTACTTGCTTGAACTAGTGACTCCCCTTACGACTCTTATGCTCATCTGAGTTTTTAGGTTACCAGTAGCATGGTGATATACTGTCATCTTTTAGAGGACACTTATAGGAGAATATCTATCTGAAGATAATTATAACGCCTAGCGACTGTTCAGTTCCTAGTTTCCAGGCCACCTCCGCATCTTCATAGCTCCAAGGTCATTCCTGCTGGTTTGTCCATTGTCATAACGATCTGTCCTATGATCGGCGTCCTCACTATTGGCTACCACCGTCTATCTTATGCTAAATTCTCCCACACTTACTACGGACTATCATAGCTCTTAGCACCCATTTTACTACACCACAACCCCTACGGGTGCCGGTTTATATCACTATCATACTTAGCTTCCACTACTACTAGCACAGTCTAATACAATTTGCTTGCTCTGATCACTCCGATCTTATCGCGCAAATAAGCTATCGAGTAGTGACTTGAACAGGCATTGTTCAAACGACTCTAATCTTATCGAGCAAATAAGCCATCGAGTAATTGCTCTAACGAGTGACTCCTCTTACGACTCTTATGCTCCTCTACTATGAATGAATGAATGAATGAATGAATGAATGAATGAATGAATGAATGAATGAATGAATGAATGAATGAATGAATGAATGAATGAATGAATGAATGAATGAATGAATGAATGAATGAATGAATGAATGAATGAATGAATGAATGAATGAATGAATGAATGAATGAATGAATGAATGAATGAATGAATGAATGAATGAATGAATGAATGAATGAATGAATGAATGAATGAATGAATGAATGAATGGTTTTATTCAATAGTGCCACATGTATACAATCAAATCCAAAAATATACATAGAGGTAACATTATTCACAACTACATGATTGCACCACAGGGAGATGACGTAGCCACTAGTGGCTGTCTTCCCGCCATTCCCGTTTTAAAAAAAATGAACAAGAAAAGGTGAGAAAAAAAACAAAACAGAAAAAAACGAAGAAAAGAAAAGAAAAAATGAATGAGAAGCAGACATGAGGATCGAGGCAATCCTGGCAACAGCGTGTTCTCCAGTAGGAGGTCATTTTATGTCCCTACTATAAAGGATATGTTAGGCTGGTTCTTTCCATAATGTGAAAAATCTATTCTATGTTTCTGGCATGTCAGGAAGATTGAGTTCAATAGAAAGGTAGCGATGAGATAGACAGAGCTACGGCCGACAGTCGGGGCATACTGGATTGTTACAGTTGACATGTAGTGAGTATGAGCTCAGAAATAGTTCAGTTAAAGTTTTTTTGAATAGTGGTGTTGAATAATTGTGAACGAATTGTTCAATATTGTTCCACGCCCTAGGGAAAGTGTGTATGGGAAGATTAGCAGAAAACCGAGTTCTCGGTTTATCTAGGCGTAATTTACCTGACTGTCTGGTGTCCATACCGGAGGGATTTTGGTATATTTTAAAGGTATTCTCAAAACTTTCAGGCAACATTTTATTTTGCCAATCATGCTTAAACAGCTGAACGTGAAACTTATACAGGTCTGTGAATTTTAAAATGCGTTGGTTTCTGAATAGTGGGTCGGTGTGTGCATTGAAGTTTTTGTTGCATATAATTCGGATGGCTTTTTTGAAGTTTTGTGAGCGCTCTAGTGGAGGACGAGTGCCTCCAAATTTGAATACCGTACAACATGTGACTGTGGATTAGCGAATAATATAATGTTTTTAAGCATTTTTGTGGCAGAATCCTTTTCACTCTATGGCATAAATAGCCCTGGAAAGTTTGGAGCAGACAACCAAAAGATGGTGCCTGAAGTTCAGATTTTCATCCACATAGATTCCTAAGAATTTGACAAATTTTTCTTCTTGGTTATTTGCGATAGGGGAGATGGTTAAGCACAATTTCCCAACTTCCAATAGAGGAAGTATCCCCCCAAGGATGTAAAATGATAAACTTTGTCTTACTTTCGTTGAGGACAAGTTTATTCGCCAAACACAAATTATATATCTTGTCGAGTTCGTTGTTAGCTAATTCTATAATTGCTTCCAAGTTATTGCCAGTCGCGTAGGCAGTAGTGTCATCGGCATACGATAACATTTTCATCGACGTGGAATTTATAATATCGTTGATATAAATAATAAAAAGAAGCGGTCCAAGGAAAGACCCTTGCGGAATACCAGTAGATATGTCCAGAAAACCAGAACAGACATTTTTGAATGATACCGATTGACATCTCTCTCTGAGATAATTTTTAAACCAGGTATTCGCATGCCCTCGAATTCCATAGACTTCTAACTTTTTAAGTAAAATCGAATGATTTATGGTATCAAATGCTTTAGAAAAGTCGAGAAAAAGAGCTAAAGTACAGTCTTTTGTTGGCTGATCGTTCATTTCGCCGACATTATTGACAAGATGTAGTACCGGATGTATTGTTGAGTGTGCCTTTCTAAAACCAAAGTGATGTTGATGGATTATTTTCTTACCCTCCGGGAAATATGTTAACCTAGCATACATTAATTTTTCTAGTATTTTAGAGAATGTTGGTAAAATACTAATGGGTCTATAGTTGTTGAATAGCTGTTCATTGCCAGATTTGAAGACGGGAATTATTTTAGCTGTTTTCATTTTTTCCGGTACAATGCCAGTTGAGAATGAAAGGTTAATTACGTGTGTTAAGGGTTCAACTACTTCGTATATGATGTCCTTTACCATTTTTGAGGACATATTGTCAAGGTCTCTACTCGGTTTTGGGTTTAGTTTTTTTGTGCACTGAATTACTTCGTGTGGAGTAGTTGGCACGATAAAGAAAGATTCTGTGTTGCTTCTCGCAGTATAATCGGAAAAAAGACGACATGGAGGAGGCAATGACTCATTAAGTTTTCTGCCAATGTTAACGAAGTATGAGTTAAATTTAGTAGCTATTTCTTCGGCGTCGGTTATTTCAACATTATCATCGACGAATGTCGATGGGGCGGTATGTGTAGGGTTGGATTTATTAATTACTTTCTTTAATATTTCCCGCGTTTTTCGTGTTATGTTTGTTTTCTCGAAGTATAGTGTTATAATAATCTGTTTTGCGAGCTCGTTTTAGTCTGTTGTAAATGGTGCAGTACATTTTGTATTTCAATTTGTTTTGCATTGTTGGGTTTTTTTAATTTTTTTACATACAGTTTGTTTTTTCCAATGAGGTCTTTAAAAGACCCGATGTTATCCACGGTTCACGCTTTACAAATTTGAAGGGAACTTTAACAAGTTTTTCTGGAAATGCGTGGTCAAAGGCTGCATGTACAATGCCAAGAAGGGTATTGTAGGCTTTATTCGGACATGATGCGTTCATAACGTTTGAGAAATCACTTGCGGATAACAAATGATCTTTTTGGAGTTTGTACGGTGTGAGTATGTCTTTTGGCTGATTCGTCAACATAAAATGTTGCAAAATGATCGCTTACATCAGTAATGATTATTCCAGATGTTTGTGATTTGATTTTATTGCAGAAGATATTGTCGATTATAGTGGCAGGGTGGTCCGTGATTCGCGTTCGTCTCGTGATAGCAGGCATAAACCCAGCACTGAATATAATATCTATGAATAAATCAGTTCTTGTGTGTTTGCAGAAACCCAGTAGGTCAATATTAAAATCACCCATAAGATAAACAGTTTTGTTTTGGTCACCTAGCATTTCTAGTAAATTCGATAGTTTTTCCAGGAATAAATCAAGGTCGGCTTTAGGGGCTGTGTTGGGTCTATAAATGATTCCAATAATTTGTTTTCCCTTCGTCGCAATCTCAACGAACAGGGACTCAAAGAAAAGGGATAAACACAGATAGATCTTCGCGAATTTTAAATGGAATACTGTCTTTAATAAAAAGCCCCACACCTCCCCTACCGTCGTCGTTCTCAAGTCGCTGTCTTGTGGTCAAGGGATGGTAACCATCAAGTGAGTAGGTAATATTTTCTTTTATACTAAATGTTTCTGTTAAGCCTATTACATCCAAAATATTGGATTCGGGTTGAAGATTACATATTAAGTCATGCAGGGGTTCCCAGTTAGCATTAAGACTTCGACAGTTAATGTTAAAGAGACTAAGTGTGTTGGGTATTTTTGAGATCTCATTTCTAAAGCGTTCCGGCGTATAATATTCGCAGCTACGTTTCTCAATGGCATAGGGTGCGTTCAATTCGGCCGCTTCGTTATCGGTGATTGCATCGTTCATAAACTATAGTCTTCTACCATCCCCTGCAGCCTTGTAACATTTCTACTGACTTCTTGCACAACTACAGACTTGCTAACTATCTCAAATCGCTCGAACGACTCTAATCTAATCGAGCAAATAAGCCATCGAGTAATTACTCGAATGAGTGACTCCTTTTACGACACGCGCTTATCTGGATATTGGAGGATACCAATGGCATGGTGATGTACTATTGGAGGATAGCTATTGGGGCATACCTTTTGGGGGATACCTTTTAGAGGAAAGTTAACTCCCCTCTCACCCGATCGGATTATGGCCTTTAGACCACAACATAACCTCCATAGGTCCTGGACCTCCACTGCTGACTTATCCATAGCTGCCATGTCCTATGATCAACTTCTGCTGTAGTTACCTAGTACTGTAGTATTCTACCACACCTATAACCTTTGTACCATTATTATTGACTTGTAGCACTACTTCATACTTCCTAGCTATGTCGAATTCTATGACGACTCTACCTTCGGTCGCATCTTTAACAAGCGCAATCAGATCGCTACATTCATCTAAGCCCATGTTGGTCTTTACATTTCTTTGACCAAGCGCACGCTAGGGTACCTTACATATGGGAAACAGTCAGTTGATGGTATCATAACGCGTACTGGTTACTATCATGGCTACTAAGCCACCACCATAGCTCTCAGGCCGAGATATAAGCGCTCAGTAATTTCATATCAGCTTCGGTTTTTGGCTGATATGAAGTTACTGGTGAGGGGTGAGGCTGATTTTTCGGTCGATATGATACCATCTAAGTAATCGTCTCTTTATTTATTAAACAAAAAATAATCACAAAGTGTTCTCAGATCTGATATAGTGTTCTGACTGTGTTATTATTTCTCTTTCTTCACACAGTCAGAGGCTTCCTCTTCTCCTGGGTCAGCTCTCCCCACAAGGAAAACTGCGACATTAGGATAGCTGATCAATTTATTCCCCCCTCGATGAGTCTCCCTCTACGACTCTGAATATCAGTTGTATTGAATGTTATGTACTACTCTCTTCTTTCTTCTCTTACTCCACCAAATCTCCATACATTGCCGCTAAACCTTCGCCGGTCAACCACTCCTTTTTATCCTGTGACACCAGTTTCCCTGACTGCGTCCGAGGAGTAACGGTTAACGATTATGATATAAATAAAAATTATTTGGTTGCGCCTAGTAACTACGCATCGAGGGGAACAACTCTGGCTTGGTTCATATAATAGACAATTATATGGCCGATCATTATAATAGACAATTCTTGAAAAGAAGATCATATCTAATAAATATTTCTTGGGAACCCAGGAAAGTGAAGCAATGTTTGTTATGTCCCCGATCTCCGAAGGAGGATTCGGGGATATCTAGTGAAACCCTCCGTCCGTCTGTCTGTCCGCCTATCCGGGCGAACATTGGGGGTTTATGGGCTATTATTATTAGGGGCTACTTTCAAATTAAGGTAGTGCTAGGGTTAGGAGTGGGGTGGGGGTAGGGTTAAATATAAGTAGCCTCTAAACCGTAACATAGTCCCTAATCTTATTGGTCTGGCTAGGGTGGGGTTAGGGGTGGGGTTAGGGGTAGCCCCAGAGTAGGGCTTAAGGTTGGGGGTAAAGTCCAGGGGTGGTGGGGGTTAGGGTAGGGTTGGGGTTAGGGTGTGGTTTTGGGGTGGAGGGCTGGGGTTAGGGTTAAATATAAGATCTAGGGTAGAGGGGTGGGGTTCTGGGTAAAATAAGGTTTTGGACTAAAATGTTTTTGGTAGCCCATAAACCCGAAATGTTGGAACGTCCGTCCGTCCGTCCATCCGTTCGCCTGCCCGTCCGTCCGTACAAACGTTTTGCATTGTAATTCAATCATTGGTCGGATTTGGATGTGCTTTGGTATGCTGATAGACCTGTACGGGGGAACGAATATGCACAAGGAAGGGGTTCTACCCAATAATTTTTCCCAGAGTTATGACCCTTTTTCATTTTTTCGACTTAGAAGATTTTTGAAAATTTTCAGGCCCCACAGTACCTTTAAGGCTTCTTCAAAACATGCCTGCAGGTCGGGGCAGTGGCCCACGCTTTGCGTTGCCCTTGTTTTACTGTGGTTAACATGCTCTGGTTTACTGATAAAATAGGACCCGGTAACCAATGCCTGGGGTGGAAATCCCCTAAAGTGGGCAACATTGGTATAAACGATTAGCTGGGATTGGCTTTACACCCATGTTGTGGTCACGATTAGCCATTGCTCAGAAAATGTGACTTTAAACACCAGTAAATAATAAATGAATAATAAACTAATAAATTAACTTATTCAACAGCCCTATACAACCTCATTTAACTCTTTAAACTCGAAAGACCGATCCAGGATCGTACCACGACCTGAATTCATAAAGTAGATATTTGCTCAGTGAAATTGCGTGGTAGAACAAGCAAGATTTTCAACGTGCAGCCCTAGAACTGCACGTTGACCATTTTGAATGATCTTCCGTCAAATAAGGTTTATACACTCTACCAGTCGATGGCTCGGACATGGCGTGGGAAATACTATCAGGGTCCAAAAAGTTAAGCACATAGTGAAATCGGTTAATTGTTCTAATCAGTGCAATATTCGAGGATCTCATTTAGATACTCAATGTTAAAAGGGTTAATTTCCCTTTATGTAGTTGTGGTTCATTTATATTCCAAGAAAGAAAAACGGTGGCTCTCTTCTTGATAGTATAATCCCTAATCGCTAGTTTATGAATCGGTTTTATTATTCAGAAACACTTGCTCTTTTAACCCTCTACCCAACGTAACTGCCAAAGCCGACCAACGCTATTCTCAAAAATCTCCAATTAATTTTCATTATGTTTTCATTTTTTGTCTCAAAAACATAGTTTATTTCCTCTCGTTGGAACGACCTCGTCTTGCTCGTTCCAATGAGACAAAAAATGAAAGAATTAGTTATTCAAGATTTTTTTGTTGCAAGTAGGGTCTTCTTTTCATGTTAGTTAAAGGGTTAAGTTGACTTGCCTCCCCGTTCTTCTGTACTTTATACAGACATATTGGTCCAAAACGTTTGTCAGTTATCAGCTGTTATGATAAAACCGCAGATGCTGGAAGTGACCCTACACACCAATAAATAATTTTAAATATCATTTATCAGAAATTTTAATAATATTTGTATCGACTAAACATATTAAAACAGGCATAAATAATGAAGAAACAATAAACTCACTTTGGAGAAAGAAAGCCCATGGTAGGAAAACAGCAGAGAAAAGAGACATAACTGACAGTAAATTACAGCAATCTGGACACTTGTCTTGGGGAATACACAGTATTCGTAATAATGTGCGTGATATATATGTTAGAGCCTCGTTCCGGAATTAATTGATTGTCAAACAAAAGATGTTCTTCAAACAAACTGAACAAATTGATCATCTGACGCCAATGTCTATTTATCATTAATAAAACAGGCAACTATTGTTATCACCAGATCAATTTTAACATTTAATATTTTGCTTGTAACATATAATGTTTTGCTAAAAACACCGAGAACACTTTCTTAAGGCCATAATGCTTAAATATTTTGGAAGTGATATTATAACATTAAGATGATTTTTGGCGGTTTGCCTCTTATCATATTAAAATCTAATTTCACTCGAGAACGAGTCGGGAATGACAATATTTCACACGAAGAAAGTATATTTAGGCCTAAGAAAGTCTAAATCTGTTTCACATGCCCTCCCACGTTGTCATTTTAGCTGCAGCATGCTCTCTTTTTATACCCAATGCAGACTTTAAAAAATAATAATTAAATGGTTTATGTCTGATATTTTACCCAAGTCAGTAAAATTGATAAATTTGTCACTTGAGTGCAACAACTTCTTCAAGGGACGAAATACATCACCACCCATGCTATTCTGTTGATTATGAGGCATAAAACATAAAACAAATCTAGAATATGATGGCAGAGAAATAATTACAAAAATAAATAAAAAACCGCCCGCCCACATGCAGTTTTACAAAAATTAGTGGGACCTTATTATTTAACTCCCTACACACTGACGTCAAAATTCACAAATTTCAAGTAGAACATTTTTCCAATAATGCAACTAAGAATTTAACCAACTCAGTATTGTTTGACAGAGCTCATTGGTCAAATTCCATATTGAATTTGTATTATTGGAAACATTTCAGCTTAAAATTTTGTTATTTCGACATCAGTGTGCAGAGGGTTAATCATGTTCTGAACCTTAATTTATTCATTCTTATTTATTGCACGGGGATTGGCCATCAACGTCCACAACTTATATTTATACCCTCTCTCCCGCAACATCTGCGTAATCAGTCATCAATCTTCTTTTTCATTTGACACGCGTTAGCCATCGAGGGAACCTGTGCCTTTGCGATTTTGAGATCAATCGAGCATGTCGCTGCAGAGTTGTAGGCCTTTTTTGACTTTTTGACTAAGAATAACTCATCCATTGACAGAATTGTATCCGAGCTTGCTTCCTTTATTTTCCAGTTTTTTGAAACTGCATAGAGATTAACTAGCATGGAAACTTGTGCTTATCCGAGCTTGCATTCCTTTATTTTCCAGTTTTTGAAACTGCATAGAGATTAACTAGCATGGAAACTTGTGCGCCTATGCTTTAGGGATCGGTCTGGGCAGAGTTATTGCTATTTTCGACTTGGAGTATATTTGCAACCTTAGTAATTGTGTCTGTGTCTGTTCAACCATGTTTTTAAAAACTTTGCGTAGAGATTAACCAGTGTGGGAACCTGTGATTTTAAACCCTTTGAACACTGGTATCTTCCGTCCCAGTTCAATATTATCAATTGGGAGGGTCCATGTTCGTTGTTTGGGGGTAGAACAATTGATATTTTCAAAGTGCAGCTTTAGGGCTGCAAGTTGAAAATATTGATTGGTCTACCGTACAAATTCTCGAAGAAGTTGTCTACTTTGTAAATCGGTGTCGTATCAGGATCCTAGAATGGTATCCGCCACTCGGGTCCAAAGTATTAAATCAGCCGGACCTATTTTGGTAGAGTTAATGCCCTTAATAGGTTTAGAGCGTTTTAGCGACCTACTTTTAATATGGAATTCCTGTTCTTTGTCTCATTTGATCAGAAATCTCTAATTATCACCTGTCCTTGCTCAGTTGTGCAGGTAAATGGGCAAAGTCTATCAAGCCACAGGTCCAATTCTGTAAAGAAATCGACAGTGCTATCACCTGGCACTAGACTAGCCTTTAAATAGGCTATCGCCTCTGTTTAGATTCACTCGTTTGCGGTTCGCTTCTCCGACCAACTAAAATATTCCAGACTATTGAATCTAAAAATACTTTGAACCTTCAAATCTCAGTCAGTGGATGTTGTATTTAAATAATCTTTGGTATGCTGATAGACCGCCATGGGGGAAAGGATATTCACAGGTAACAGGGTTTGTCCATTTTTTTCTAGAGTTATGGGCCTTTTTCTGCTTTTATCAACTTTGAAACCCTTGGCGGGGGATACCGGTGGCGTTGAACCTTGTTTTCTTTGAATTAACGCAAGAAAACGTTTCTTGATCGAGACTTCATTTGGCAAAATTTTCTTATGACTGCATCAGTATCATCAGAGACGTTTGTTTATTAACTGCTTGAAGCCACTAACGGGGCTTTAAAAATATGAGGGTACCAGAATAAAAGCCAACAATTTTCTTGCTCATGTTTCATATTCAGTCAAATGTAAGTAATATTTTGTTTGTATAAAAAAGCAATTATAATAAACTATTGACGAGTGTCTGCAGCACTCTCCAACAATTTGTAATAAAACAAATATTGAATAACAAATTCAGAACAACCAAAATAATCTACCACTCAACCAGTTAAACAATTATGAATGGACACTTGTCACAGTAGTAGTTTTGCGCCGCGTAGTTCCAATAATTGTAATGACATTTTGTTGTTTGGAAGGTGAATTAAATACTTATTGATTTGAATATTTATAACTGGAGCTCAAAAGAATATGTTTTTCTTTTTGTGTAAAAATGCATCACATTACACCGGTAGGCTGTGCCCCACCTCCCCCAGAAGTTGGTAACGGTAAACAAACACCCCATAACAGCGTCGAATTTCTAACAGGATAAGACTGACGGCCTGAGAGCTTTGTAAATGTGATGACCTTCTGAATGTCAATATCGTGGCCTTGCTCATAGCGAATTCTATGAAGGGATCCTCAGCATGCACGTATTTCAACACCTCCAAATACTGAAAATATGATCTGTTCTTTTTATATTGCTTTTTTAACTTTGTTTTTTATCAATGAAAATCCGCAGAAGCACGAGAGGGTCCGCATGGAAAATGTGCAGTTCATCTGCCGATAAAAAGTATCTCATACTTAACCCTTTACCCAAAGCACGGCCAAAACCGGCCAGCGCTATTCACAAAATTCAACATTCAATTTTTATTACTTTTTCATTTTTTGTCACAAAAACATAGTTTATGACCCCTCATTGGGACGAGCTCAACGAGCTCGTTCCAATGAGGGGTCATAGGCTATGTTTTTGACGTAAAAAATCAAAAACATTAGTGCTTCAAAATTTTATTTGAAAGTGTCGTCTGCTTTTCGTGTTAGGTAAAGGGTTAATAGCACCACTTTGTTTTCATTTTCCATATTCATCTCTGATACGGAGCTGCAAGTATGCGGAATAGATTCCCGAGTATTATGTTGATACCAATCTCTGTGGACTGATCAACATATTGAAAAAAAGTACACATTCGGTTGTTATTTTCCGACATTGATCTCTTTCATTGTGTTAACTTGAACAAAGCAATTACCCCACCAAGTGTGTACTCTTGTCGATGCTGATCTAAAAATTTGAACATTTTTCTAGAGCCAGGTTCGACGAGGTTTAAACCTGGGATTACGTCATCCGTTAACTAGCCTTAGTCCACCACAAGAAATTTTCAGTTCTCGCCGAAATGACTTGGAGCGTCTACAGAATATAAACCAAAGTATTGACTGAGTTAATTCCTTCCTTTAAGTGGATTGTGTGTTAACTCATTCTACCATTAACTTTTAACCCGCTGAGTATTTCTTGATATTTTTCATCAAATCTAGTCATGGCTGCTGTGAACTGTAGAACATTTTTGAGAATATGTTTTATCAACTGATTAATTTTGTAAATTATGAGGGGCGGGTGCAGCCAAAACAAGGTTTATCAACACCCCTCCCCATTCGATCAAGCTCGACATGGTCAATCTACGCCAGAACTGGAAAAGGTATGAACGAAACATATATTAAGGGGCAGTACGGGGGCTCGTACCCTCACCTCCCAATCACCTCCACCACTTTCTCCACATGGTACACATATCACTTGATTACTCTATCGTGATCATGATAAGCCATTGTGCAGAAATATATGACCTTAAATACCAATAAATAAATAGATTTATCATATGACTCGTCCGTTTTGTTCACTTTAAAAGCATTTGATATTTTGTTTTCATATTATTAATCAATGATAAATAAAGCCTTCCGTCAATTCCATTGGTCAATTTCAAAACTAGACAATTTGATTGGCTGAACAAAATACAACTGAGCCACATTTTTCATAATTTGCATAATTAGAGTTGGGAGCTTTCATTTGTCAATTTCAAAACTGGACAGTTTGATTGGCTAAACAAAATACAACTGGGTCACATTTGCATAATTTCAGTAGGGAGAATTTACGTTATCTGTCCTATTTCGGGTGGGTTATATTCTATTAATCTTTTACCTACAAGAAAAACGCCATTCATTTTTTTTATATTTTCACTTTTTGCTTCCAAAACATAGGTTATGACCCCTCATTGGAACGAGCTCGACGAGCTCGTTCCAATGAGGGCTCATAACGTATGTTTTGGAAGCAAAAAATGAAAACTTTTAGTTATACGAGGATGTTGTTTCCATGTGCCGTCTGCAACTCAAGTTAGGTGATGGGTTAAAAAGTCATACTAAGTGGCTCATTTGTGCGTGTGTGTGTCATATGATATATAGAATATGAAATGAGTGTTTTTCTCATATAATATTTATGAAACTCGTCCGAATTTTCCGTTTGGGCTCGCCAGAGGCTCGCCAAAACGGAAAATTCCAGACTCGTTTCATAAATATTATATGAGAAAAACACTCATTCCATATCCTCTATTACTCTATCGGTTTAAAAATTTGCAAGTATGGACACGTGACGATATACATGCATTCTTGTTATTCTTTATCCAATGTCGGCTACTAGTGCAGGCACGGACAAACCTAAATGGTGGCACCCGGTAAACAGAATGAGCAATGAGTTTATTTGTTGTGTTCAAATGTGTCTCAGGGTTGTATTTCTGAGGCACAACTTCTCTACCGTTACGGAAAATGAATCCCTAACATTCTGGCGAAGCAACTTTCTCGTACCAAATATAAATTTAAATTCACGCCTCGTTAATCTAATGGTTTATAAATATATTAGATACAATAATGGATATACGTCGATCAATATTTTGACCTAGTCTCCCTTTGAAATGTGCTTGTGCGGCTTTGAAATTTAATTATCTAATTAATAAACCGGTTAATAATCTAATTAATAAACAGTTTATTACTTGTTTGATTTTATGTCAGCCTTGATATCAACTCTCGGTAACCTTTTTAGCCTTCGACCTTCTGTCTCCGGCTGATAACATGTTACTTCGGACTGGTGACAAGGCTGATATAAAATCCAAAACGAACGTGACAACCAATTTTATAGGTTGATAACGAATGTCGAATAAGAAATTTGGAATAAGTAACGATTGTCACGTTCTCCAAATCCAACATGTGTTAACCTCTTAATATATACTCGCTTGTCCTTTTGTTTTTGGTGTGCTCTTCCTGCTTCTTCTTCAACCATCTTTCAACGCGAAGGCTCAGTCCGTTTCTTCTACTTCAGCCATCTCTCATCCCTAGGATTGGACGACGATTGTTTGAAGCAGCGGTGGTGCTACAGGGTATAGAGACATTTGTTCCTTAACCCTTTACCCAACGTAACGGCCAAAACCGGCCAGCGCTATTCTCAAAAATCGCCAATTAATTTTCAAAATATTTTCATTTTGTGTCTCAAAAACATATGTTATGACCCCTCGTTGGAACGAGCTCGTCGAGCTCGTTCCAACGAGGGGTCATAACCTATGTTTTTGAGACCAAAAATGAAAAAAAAAGAGTAATTCAAGAATTTTTTTGCCAAGTGTCGTCTGCTTTTCATGTTAGGTAAAGGGTTATACGAAGAATTTTACCCCCACCCCCACTTTCCTTCATCCACCACACACACATCCATCCACACACACACACTCACTCAAATTTGTGTTTTTTGTTTTGGTCATGTTTGTAACCCACCAAGGATCAATATATAAGAAGACAACATTTCGGCGGCGTATTACAAGAAAAGAACGTTTCAGTAGGAAAAGTTGGTGCCAGTGGATATTTTTTGTACCTTAAACACACCCGCACCCTCACACTGTCGTCTTTACTTATATTTTTAGCTCAACTTTGACGTAGTCAAATTTGAGGTTATGCCATGGCTCGTCGTCTGTCGTCTGTCTGTCTGTCCGTCTGTCTGTCCCGCCCGTCTGCCCGTCCGTCAACAATTCAATACAGCTCGGGCTAGAGGTCGTATTTATGAACCAATCTTTTCGAAACTTCTTGGGTACCTTGGTTATTACCGTAGGACGAGAACGAGGGTTTTTTAGGGTGCGGTTCGAAATTCAAGATGGCCATCAGCAGCCATTTTGTATCGAAATTAGTGCAATGAGTTTTTTGTGCAGAACTTCTGTATGAAAGTTCTGATTTGAATAAATTTTTGTATGAAGGTTTAGTAACATGGAATACATCACATATAATACTTTTTTTTTCTCGCGCAGAAATTATGTAAATTAGATGAACTTTGATTAATTCAGTAAGTACATATGTCAATACGGCTCGGGCTAGGGGCTGTATTTATGAACCGATCTTCACGAAACTTCATGGGTACCTTTGTTATCACCTTGGTACGAGAACAAGTGTTTTGGGGTGCGGTCCGAAATTCAAGATGGCTGCCACTGGCCATTTTATACCGAAATTAGATGCAATCAGTTTTTTGTATAGAACTTCTAGGACTGTGTTTGTTATCATCATGGGATGGTAACGAGTGTTTTGGGGCTTGAGTAAAAATTTAAAATGCCTGTCGCAGTCATATTTACGGGAATTGTGTATATTACATTTTTTGTACAGAACATGTAAAGAAGATTTGTTTATGTCAGTAATGTTTGCTATAAATTTTTTGGGTGCCTTCGTTATCACTGTGGTATGAGAACAAATACTTTTGGGTTAAGTCAGTCCCACTCGGGGACTCAAAAAGAGAGATAAATAAAAATCGTTTCCAAAAACACCAGACAAAACAATGTTTCTTGAATTCAGCACCCCAGTATGTGTATATTCAAATGTGTTGAAGCCAAGTTCCCGTGTTTGGGGAGAGTAAACATTATTAGCACAACCCGATTTTCTATTTCCAATGAGAAAAATAAAACCTCCTCGACCGTGGGAACCGTATGAGCAAAAGATAAAAAATTCAAATACCTACATTTTAAGAAGGACTGGACTAATATTTATTAATTGGTATGAATCAACCTTAGAAGGGTTTGAATCAAACAGGCCAAAACAATTTCAAACATTTGGCTTATGGTGCACCATACAAGGGTCCTCATTGTAACATTAACCCTATGGAGATTTCTTTTCTAGTTTAGCATCGAACTGTCATCCACCTTTACAATACTTTACCTGTACATTTGTTACAGGCTACGGTCAGTATTTATATACAGACCTTTACAATACTTTACATGTACCTTTGTTATCGGGTCATTACTCAGATGTGTGCCATTCCTGTGTCTCATACTATACATGTGCATGTCTTACACAAGGTGAGCTACAGTGTCATTGACACTTTCATTTAACGTTTAAAATGATGAAGCCCGAGAAAGGGCTCTTTTGCATTTTCGACGTTAAAAAAATGTGGAAATGTTCCCCAAAAGTCACCATCTTCATTTACAATTTTTTCTGGGAGTTGACAACTCCTCCCTGAAAAAAAACCTCTCAAACAAACCTCCTATGATTTGTTATGACCCGACTAGATGTCTACGGTATCGGCATGGAATGCCATGGTACTAGATCCTAAAAGGTCACTGGCAGATTTGCTCCCCGAACCTGTCCCCTACTCCCACCATCGTGAATTATTTTCTGGTGCAGCCATTGGTTTAAAGTATCAGAAATAGAAGAAGAAGCTAAAGACGGAATTCTTTGATCAAACACAACTAAATTTGTTTAAAACTGCAGATGCCAGTATGTTGACACATTAGGCTAAACAAAATTAATCTTTTGATTCTCAGGCACCGGCGCATTCGTTTTTCGACCCGCGTTCATCATATTTATTTCGGAGACAAAATTCAAAATGTATAAAATTATCATAGGGTGTGATTTTAGCGGTATAGCATCGGGATTTGCGATGCCATATGTCGTATACATTGATACAGTATTATTATTCTCTATCGCGAAATATGACAATGCTTCTCATATGTATGTAGAAAATAAATATTTATTTAACTGGTTGAGAGCAGGATTATTTTTGGTGATCTGAATTTGTTCATGAAGAATGGTTTTATTACAAATTATTGGAGAGTGCCAACAGGCACTCTCCAATAATTTGTAATAGAACAAATTTGTATAAACAAACTATTATTTACATTTGACTGAATTCGAAACATGGGCAAGGAAAATGTTGGCTTTTGCACTGGTACCCTCATTTTTTTGAAAGGCCTCATTGTGGATTCTAGCACTCAACCAGTTAAAAAAGTCCTTATCATTTTTTATCTCCATTTTATTAATTTTTCTATATTGATTTTGTGTTGTATGATCACTGTTACAAAAAAAACTATCAGTGAAATCAACATGGAAGCTCTAGTATTTACTTTTAGGCTCTCACAACTGGATTTTAGGCAGCAGCGACCATTCCATCAGGAATAAAAAATAAAAATAAAAGCCGCCCTCCCTCATTCGTTTAAAAAAAATTGCCCGAGAATCAATTATTTACTTTTGTTCAGCCTTACCAGGTTCTCAGTTTTGTAACTGCCTGTGTACTCATGTAGCATATTTGTGGAGAAAACTTGGGTGGGCACGTGTCTCGTGTACCCCACCCTCCAGCTTCCGTCGCATCTGAGTAGCGATGAGCACACTTGGCTCACAATATGATACAAAAGTCATTTTCTATTTCTAGGTCACTATGACAAAGATCAAATTGATTGGTCAGTGAGGGCATATTTCACAATTATGAAGTTACAACATGTTCAAAAAGCATGCAACTTCAGTATTTTGAGTGGAGATGGAAACGCCATCAACACATTTAGAACAACTGTGGATTCAGAAGGTCGAAGGTGGAAGTCACGAGGTCAGTACACATAAGCATAGCATTCAGTACAAAGGGGCGCGTGTCTTGCTGGGGCACACAACGCGGGTGACTTTGGTCGTTTGTAATGCATGATCAGAAACCCGACGTGCTATATGCAAAAGCCTTTGATGCACCGATTTCTCCTGGTGATGTGGTCGTACACACGCCCATATCTATTTCGATCCAACACTAAATCTGTGCTTAATAATGGCAAAAAACATTTTAAAGAATGATATGTCTTGCAGCTGAGTGATATTCTCCAGGTGGGTGTATCTTTTTGCCTTTTTATACTAATGCCTGACTTGGATTTTCCTTATATATTCCATTTGAACCCGTCGTGGACATTACCTCTTAACCCGCTGAGTATTTTCAAGATAATTTTCATCAAATCTAGTCATGACTGCCTTAAAGCAGCCATGGCTAGATTTGATGAAAAATTGATCTAATTATGAAGTTACAACATGTTCTCAAAACATGCAACTTCAGTATATTGAGTGGAGATGAAAACGCTATCAAAACATTCAGAACAACTGTGGATTCAGAAGGTCGAAGGTGGAAGTCACGAGGTCAGTAAACGTAAGCATATCATTCAGTACAAGAGGCAAGTGTCTTGCTGGGGCACACAACGTTGGTGACTCTGGTCGTTTGTAATGCACGATCAGAAATCACACGTGCTATACAGAAGCCTTTGATGCACCGATTTCACCTGGTGATGTGGTCGTACACACGCCTATATCTACTTCGATCCAACACTAAATCTGTGCTTAATAATGGCAAAAAGAACATTTTAAGAATGACATTTCTTGCAGCTGGTTGGTGTTGGGTGGATCTTTTCCTCTTTTTACTAATGTCTGACTTGGATTTGCCTTATATATTTCATTTGAAACCGTCGTGAACATTACCTCTTAACCCGCTGAGTATTTTCAAGATCATTTTCTTCAAATCTAGTCATGGCTGCCTTAAAGCAGCCATGACTAGATTTGATGAAAAATTAATCTAAATTTAAAATAAGAAATCATTGGTGAAAAAAATCCATTCCATTTACAGGGAGGCAGTATGATTAAATATGCACAAATTATACTTATTTCAGAGACAAGAGAAACACTGTGCTGGGCAGGAATATCCGCGAGCAGTATGCAGAGTTAGTGATATAAAACATAAAGTTCTATGGAGCTCTTTTGCTTTATTGTAAAGACAAGAAATTATAATTGGTATAATAATATATGACAATGTGGTCTTCAACACATTAGATTTGATTGATATTCTTTTCCGACTACGTTGACTTGTCTGGTTTGTCGGTGTATTTTGTCTAATTGTGTTGTGGGTGACAGGGCACAGAAAAACGACCGGTCGTCCATGACAGATAAGAAATAGATTAGATTAGATAAGATAAGATAAGATTTATTAAGCAAATACACTAGAACAATGGCAGATTACTTTGTATGTACAAAATCAACATAAATAGAAACATAAAACAATACTAATTCCAAATGACAAACGTAAATATTAAGGCTTATAGTGGTTGTAATATAATATTGTTAATGTCACCTCTTGGTGTCAGTTTGACAAAACTTGTTCTCGTTGTTTTAAGAATTGCTGGGTCATATTACAGATGATACCGCACAGCTGTAGCACATTGTTTCTCATCAGGAATATGAATCTCTAGGATGTGTCCATCTCAACAAACTCTTGGTATTCACGTTCAAATTTGTTAAATGCACGTTCTCTGAGAGATGCATATTCACTGCACTCCTCAACGAAGTGTCATTCTGTTTCCACTGCACCCGAGCCGCACAACGCGCACACGCGGTTGCATATGCCTCCCCTTTTCTATCATAAGTTTGTGGTTACTTACACACAAACGAGTAAATATGTTTCTCGCCTCGGGGGATGTTGTATAAATCAAATAAGGCTCCAGGTGATACTTGTTCTTAAACATTCGATAAGTTCTCAGTTTATTTTTTAAGTTTTTCCTGTTGTCGTCAAATATAGCATTATAAAAATTATTTAAATGGGTCGCTTTCGGGTTATGTCTTATTGTTATGTATTTCACAAGCTGAAACGGGATTTTCTGTTCAGATTTTTTTTCAGGATTATAATTGGCAAAAAGCTGCTGATATTTTAACCAATATTGAGTCCGGCATTGTGTAATTCTCGGATTCAGTTCCAGCCTCTGATAGTAAGGAAGGGGTTTGGGGATCATATAATTTTGATAGAAACTTACCCAATTGCATTTT
Source organism: Pictodentalium vernedei (assembly GCA_031216915.1). Taxonomy (NCBI): domain Eukaryota; kingdom Metazoa; phylum Mollusca; class Scaphopoda; order Dentaliida; family Dentaliidae; genus Pictodentalium; species Pictodentalium vernedei. The sequence goes on from CM062292.1 coordinate 333,100,915, forward strand.
GGCATCTATGTGCAGTGGATAGTGTCCAAATTCAGCTCTCGCTGCATGGTTCGATGATTGACGTTTCACATCAAAATGTCGCCCGCCAGATAAGTAGGTCTCACACTTGGGAAAGATGTTTGACCAAGACAAGCCTCGTGTCTGTGTCCGATTTATTTATTTATTTATTTATTTATTTATTTATTTATTTATTTATTTATTTATTTATTTATTTATTTATTTATTTATTTATTTATTAGTGTTTAATATCACATACTTATGCACAATGGCTAATCGTGACCGTGACAGTTTTACGGGTGGAGGAAGCCGGAGTACCTGGAGAGAACCACCGAGCATCGATGAGCAGCTGTCAGCTCCTCAACATTCTAACTCTGTTCAAACTCCGCTCAAGCAGGGTTACAGCGGTTAAAGACATGTGCACCATCGACGTGCAGTTCGCCTTAGTACACGGCGTCATCGTGGGCCCATGTAGGCAACCGGGATAAAGTGCCTTGCCCAAGTATGTGTCCGATATTTTCCTCCTGGGACAAGATTTCACCATTCCAACCGCCACACAACTCGAGGATATTAATAGTATTTTACGCGTGTTTGTTTTTGTTATTCCATTAATATAAAGTTACATTTTTCAGGACAAGCCATTTTGGTGTTTAAATGAGTATTTTTGTCGCTCCCTTACCATTAGGCGAGCGTTAAAGATTTTTTCTGAATACTGAGCTCTTTTTTTAGATATTCTGAACATAGCATTAGGCAGAATTTAAACACCCAGTCTTGCTGGTTTTTGGAAGAGTTATAACAAAATATGCCTATAGAAACTCCTATTTACAGAGTGATGACACAGAAATGAAGGGAATAAAATGTAAAATAAAACAATATCATTCGGGTACTACTGACAGACAGTAGGACAACAAAATTCACATCTCAGAATATTGGCATGCCCCCCTGGCCGCTCTCTTCTTTGCCACAGTATAAATACTGTTTTGACTGTTAGTTCATGAAAAGATGGCACGCTCTAGTTGAGCTCTTCTCGAAGGCAGCTCTTCTGCAGCCGTATGTTCTCACACACTCTGCTAAACAATCCTCGTACAAACGAATTGTTCCTCCCTGTGAGGTAAACAGGAGTCCAGTTTCGTTAAAGGTTCCGTGGATGTGTGTGAAGATAGCTGCCCCTGTGTAAATAAAAATAAGAAATCTCTCAGTAAAGATAATTACCATCGTCTCAGCTGTAATAAGGTGATGAAGTGCAATTTTATTAGACTTGTCTGTTCTTGCCTACTATGTAGGGAAAGGCATTTCTATGTTGCATTCTTCTTCAACAACAAAGATGAATGCTTTCTCTTAAAATACGCTCCTCGCATCAAAAAGGGTTCAATCAGAACATGCCTTTCATACACTTGATATTATTTGTTGCAACATTTTAACGTTTTATCACAAACAAATGCAAGAAATGTTCTCATTTTCACCTTTAAAATCTCACTAATAACACACCTGCACTCTAAAATCTGCGGGGTTAAAATTCAACCCAAATCAACTGGGTTGAGTGAATATGAACCCAACTGGGTTCATATTCACTCAACCTAGTTGATTTGGGTTAGTTTTTTAATCCAATTGATTTTTGAGTGTGGGAACGAACTTGATGACCTCGTTCAAATATCCAAACTGATCATTACTATCATTATTGATAGGTTCTTAATCTGGTATATACGGTATAAGTTACTTTCATGTTGGGCGAGAGTTGTCGCGGGGTGGCGCCAGCCGAACATTTTATTTTGTCAATTCATCTGCCTATTCTTCAAATGGCTCAAAAAAGACAGAAGCATCAGGGAAAGGGAGTTGCCCAGTCTGGAAGGGACCAGGAAGAATCGTTCCAGGCATATTCTAGGTTGGCCAAGGTCCTTTTTCAGGTGATTCAGTGTTTGCACCACATTGGGCTCTTAGAGCAGCATTTGGCAAATCGGGATTTCCCGAAACAGTTGGAGAAGAAAGTAGCTGAGTAAGGTGGCTTTCTAAAGCCTGCTTTTCCCACCCCACACATTTTTTCTGTTTTTCGACAGATTAGTGTGGGATGAGCCAACCAAACGTTAAAAGCTTTAATTGAGCATTACAAGATATATTTAAACCACTTGAAGTCTAAGATAACTTTGGCTATGCGACCCCCTCCTGTACTCGAAAAAATAGACTTCAACAGCGCTTCGGCGCGTGCCTTGATCTTGGCTCAAAAAAACTTTAAAAATAAGTTGACAGACAAGACAATTTCGGCCTATGTGTCTATTATTTCGGAACTTCGCCCAGCGCCTGTAGTAAGGAACAATATGGAAGGAGCAAGCAAACTCCGGCCCGTGTTGTCCCTCTACCCCAACGCGAAAAACATAATAAGAAAAGATCAAGGCAAAGTACTTCTCCTTCTTCTTTTCTTTATACTTCTCCCGCCTTCTCTCAGAGTAAGCGCCTCAATTTGCGAACATCTCCGGTCCATATTGTGACTGAAGATGCTCGGAAATTGAGTAAGGCTGTCTCGCCTCGTCTTGCTCCTCTACCTCCTACTCCTACCTCACTAGAACTCCTCCTGCTTCCTCTGCTTCTCCTTCTGTTTCCTCTCCTGCTTCTGTTTCTTCTCCTCCTTCTCCTGCCTCTAGTGTGGTTCAACCAGGTATATCGTACTCAGAGAAAGTCAAATCACCGAGGACAACTCGGGCCGCTCATTTGATTCTAAATTCTCCCAGTTTCGGCATAAGAGCGGAGTTAATTTTGACAAAAGGAATTGGCGCCTCCCTGATATTTGTATAAACACATCCTTATGATTGGTAGTTCAAATTTAGAACGCATTGATCGAAATTCCCACCCGGACATCCAGGCGGAGTATTACCCCGGCGCCAAATTCAATCATTTTCGCTGTATGTTTAAAGGGCACAAGGGCCAGTCCAGCCCCCCCAAAATATTATTAAATATTGGCGTGAATTCTCGAAATGATAATGCTGATCTCGTAGTTAAGCAGTTGCGGAATATGCTTAGCGATATCAGGGTCAAGTTTAGATCAGCAAAAATTTATTTCGCTGAACTAAACATTTCGCAAAAACTCCCCCAGGCTGAGAGGAGAACCTTGAGCATCATCAATGAAAGCATTTGGAAAGTGAAGGACGTTAATGTGATACCAAAAATTGATGACGCGAAGTTTGAGGTTGCTCAAGATTTAATACATTGGACCACGAGAACCGCCAATATTTTGTACGATCACTGGTTGAAATATCTAGATTTAATCTAAGTAAAGGCAAAGGTAACAACCGCCTAACAGATGTGGGATTAGGAACTAATGTGGTTAACCTGTCTAGCACCAATGTCCTAACAACCTACGAGAAGTCTTTTGTAGATCGCGGTTTAACTTCTGTACCAGCACTGAAGCCTAAAACTGGTAATCAAACAAATATAATCATATAACTGTAATTTTCTAAGGCAAATGAAATTAGCAGACCGCTTTAGAAACTCCAGCGGTCGGAAACTTCCTTTTTACAGAATCATCTGGTTGGTCACCTCCAGATAGTGAAGTAGATCCCGAAATTATTGAGGCTAGCAAACTAATACCCCAAAAGGTGTTCAGCATGGACATACTCTCCGATAAAGACAATTTAATAGCTGGTGAACGGAGAGCCCTCACGAAACTTCGAAAAAATAAGAAATTAGTAATTAAACCAGCAGGCAAAGGTGGGTCGGTAGTCGTTCTGTCTCGGGATAAGTATATAAAGGAAGCCATGAGACAACTCAGTAATACTCAACATTATAAGAAAATAGATTCACTTATTTGGCCCAGTGATGTCGAAAAATTCAATAAGCTCTTAAAATGTCTCCTTAACGAAGGTCACATAACCAAACAACAATTAAAATATTTAACAGCTAAGCTCAGTGCTCAAACAAGACAATTTTACATCCTACCAAAGAACCACAAGGATCGGTCTTCAATGACGAATAACGTAACTCCACCCGGAAGGCCAATTGTATCTGATTGTAACTCAGAATCTTATGCGATCTCGGAGCTAATTGATTATCATCTTAAACCTATAGCAAATAGACATCCGAGCTATCTAAAAAATACACAGGATTTCCTGTCCAAAATTTCGAAATTGAAAATATCGAAAAATGCTATCCTGGCTACTTTGAATATCGACAGTATGTATATGAACATTGATATTGATAAAGGTGTTAAATCGGTTAAAATGCACTTGAAAAATATCCGGATGCAAAACGCCCGGGTGAACAAATTTTGGATCTTTTAGAGCTGAGTTTGAAAGGTAATGACTTTCAATTCAATGGAGAATATTTTCTACAAATAATGGGTTGTCCTGTGGGCAAAAGAATCAGTCCTAATTTTGCAAGCATTTATGTAGCGGAATGGGAGGAAAATGTCTTAAGCAAATGTGCAAAGCATCCTCTCGTATATCTCAGATATTTAGATAACATTTTTATTATTTTTATTATTTGGGAACATTCAAAAAAAGATTTTGATGAATTTTTAGAAATTTTGAACAATCATGATCCAAACATTAAATTAAAAGCTACTATCAGTGAAAATTCTGTTAATTTTCTCGATGTGACCGTGTATAAAGGTAAGGAATTTCAGGCATCCGGTCATTTAGATTATAAAGTATATTTTAAACCACCTGATTCACATCATTTGTTGCACACAAATTCATTTCATTCTCAACATACATTTAAAGGTATCATCAAATCACAGCTCGTTCGTTTCCGCCGCATTTCAAGTGATAAGGTAAATTTCAATGAGGCTTGTTCTACTCTATTTGGCGCCCTCAGATCGAGGGGTACTCACAGAGCTTTTTGCGTAGCCTGAAATCTCAAACTCTGAAAAAGCTCGAAAGTCCAGCAGAAACTACTGATTTAGAACCACTGAAAATTGAACACAACAGACCGTTGCAGAATGGTAGTGGCACGGTATTTAATTGTGAAAAGTCTCGTTGTAGATTGCATACTTTTATGCCTGATCATAAAGAGGAATTTTCCTCCAAACAAACGAAAAATCATTACCATATCCGTAACTCCCTTCATTGTGATTCACCAAATATTATTTACCTTATCACTTGTAAGCGCTATCGGAAGCAGTATGGTGCTCAGAGTCAAAATCCTTTCCGAGAACGTGCTACTAGACACAAATAGGATATAAAACATCATGCTGATGCCCCAGTAGCACAATATTTTAACCTTCCTGGCCATTCTTTGGACGATTTCTAAATCCATCCTATTGAACAACCACCAATTAAAGACACTTTAGAAGAAACGGATGGATTTACAAAAAAACGTGAAGCTTTTTGGATCAATGCGCTTCAAACCCTCTGGCCATTCGGTATGAACATATCAGATGGAGAATGCGAAAGGAGGTCCATCATTCCTTTCACCTTAACATACAACAGAATGAATATCGAAATAGCAAAAGTGTTAAAAGATGAATTCAATTTAACCAATGCTAAATTAAATGAACCTTTGAATCTTCGACCTGTCATCGCCTATAAGAAAAACAAAAGCTTGCGTAATATCCTTGTAAGGACTAAATTAGAGCCCATCAATGAATAACATCAATTATTGCCAGTCAGTTTAACCAGTTCCTAAGCTCATCACTTAGTTTAAATCAATTTTATGTATTTTTTTTCATGTTTGAAACCCATCAGGGTTCAGTAAATGAAAACTATTTTTCGGCGGCATATTAAAAGAAAAAACGTTTCAGTACGAAATGTCTGTGCCAGTGCGAATTTTTAACCTCAAACACATACACACCCCACACACCGGTCGGGGAAATGGCCAAATTCGTCGGGGAGATAAAATTATGATTGCGCAAACAACATGAAGATAGAGATAATACTCCCGAAGACCCGATACTCGTGCACAATAGGAGTAATCCGATGGGCATATAATCACTGTGGCATTAACAGAGTATATTACTTTGCGAGAGTTCTATTTTAGTCTGTACCAGAAACTTTCTATGCAGTCACTGGTCGACACATACCTAGTCTCCATCGTGAGTTATATGGTACTTATTAAATTTGTGGCTTGTGGAACTAGCGTTACAAAAACAGATGTCATGGCAAATCTCCATGACAGCTGGTTTTGATAACCCAGTTCCACAAGCCACAATTTCCTTTTTTGTCTGTGTTTGTTTCGTTTTGACTCTCTAGAGTCTAGGGTCATGGATATTTCGACTTTTTCCCAGTTAAACCAAACATTTCTCCCACCGGACGGAACCATAATCGGAGTCCCTACTAACCCCCACCTCCACCTCACCGCCCCATCCCCCCACCCCCTGTCGGGGATCATGGCCAACCCCGAGACTCCGTATATATCATATTTGGTCACTAATTATATAAAGAATATATCTTATCAACTTCCTTTCCTGTGCACTGAACTAGCAAGTGCTATGTACAATAAATTGACAGAGTATTTATTTGTGTAACTTGAATTTAAGGAATATCAAAGGTGGGAATTTCAGAATAAACAAAATTCTATTACTTATATAGCACCTTGACTTTTGAAAACAAAAAACGAAGGTTAACCAATTTTGCATGAATAGTACTAAGTGCATGGTGGAAAAACATTCAACCTCTGTTGGATAATTGGATTGTCTCTCAAGTTTGGAAGGAAAACTTCTTCCCTTTACTGAGCATCAAGTGGTAATCAATTCTGCTGTAACCTCGCATGTTTGTTATTGTTTGGCTAAACCGACCAATATCAATGTCTTTTTATATACTGAGTCAAAAAAGAAAGTATACTAGAAACAAATGAGAAAAAATAGCATAACGGTGGAAATATAATAGTTCTAATGTTGCATGTGTATGGACAAGAAGTCGTGCAAAGAGTTTAATGACATGTTGTTGTCCCCTCAGCCGTATACAATTTTGCTACGGATTTCAAAATAGCACATGCTAGCCGAGAATGTCAAATTCAATGGGTGACCGACGATTTTCTTTGAGTTATGTTATGATAGAGAGCCTGGGTTATTGAGTAAACGCGCTAGTTTTTGTCTTCTGACATTTTAAAAAATGCCAAGGTTAACCGAAAATCAGATGTTGCGTGCCATTGGTATGCATGGGGCTGGGATACCTCCACATGAGCTCGCTGCTGAGTTCGGAGTCACTGTGGTCACTATTTACCGTCTCATTGGAAAGTATAGAACCACTGGATCTACTGCCGACAGAACACATTCAGGTCGATCAAGAGTTACAACCCCTGCACAAGACAGACACATCTCACTTGCGGGATCGCGCTTCCTTCCGGCGACGAGGACAGCAGCAATTACTCCTGGTAGAACTAACAATAGAATCAGTGCACAAACTGTCCGGAACAGACTCGCTGATCACGGCATCCGCAGTAGGCGTCCATACCCAACGTCATCGTACCGTCTGAATGGAATGGGTACATCGGCGTGTTCGCTGGACTCAGCACCGTTGGAGCACAGTTCTTTTTAGTGATGAATTGCGATTTTGTCTACGGCGCGCTGATGGTAGTGCAAGAGTGTATCGCCAACGAGGAGAACGGTTTTCTGATGCTTGCGTGCGGGAATGCGACCGTTTCGACGGGAGTAGTGTAATGATTTGGGCGGGACTTTCTTGTACCATCGAACGCAGTTGATCTTCGTCGGTGGTAAACTGAATGGACAGCGATATAGGGACGAAATTCTTAACGTTGTTGTTGTCCCGTTGTTCAACACTAACGTCGGATTGCAGTTATTCCAGCAAGACAATGCCCGATGTCACGTGGCGCGTATCTGTCGTGACTTTCTTGAGGAGCAAAGCATCGAACTTCTTCCCTGGCCCCCACTTTCGCCGGATTTGTCGCAAATCGAGCATTTTTATCATCAATTGGACCGTCATGATCTTCAGACGTTAGGCGATTTACGTAATGTTCTAAGGCAGGAGTGGAACGCAGTACCACAGGATGACATCTAGAGACTTATCAGGTCCATGCGCGGTCGAGGTCTTGCCATCCAAGAAGCAAACCGTGGACATATACGCTATTGACTAATTGTGTGAACTTTTCATTTTACCCCATGTCTGAATTGCGACGTCCTTACGTGACGCTGGCAACAGTAAGAACATGTAATTATGCAAATTCATACAGCTAGACTCGATATATGAATTTACAATAATTTGTTTTGGGATTAAAGTCGATAATACTAAAACAAATTGCTCCTCGAAGTTTATTATACTTTCTTTTTTGACTCGTTATATGTGTATTGGTTAACTGTCTTGGGATTTTAAGGATGTCCTTCTGTGCCTATTGTAAAACAATATGTAGGTAACTTACAATTTTCTTTACGCATTTTATAATACTTTTCTGGGATTTTTCCTTTAGGTGCAATACAAGTAAGAGAATTTTGTTTATTTTGAAATTCCCACCTCTAATATTCCTTAAATCCAAATAACATATACAAGTTATACATCAAAATGAAGCGCACTTGGCCCCGAGTTATATTATTGTATTATCAGTTCTGGTGCGAATACGGTAGTAGACTTCCAAGAACCAGTGATGCCTGCTGTCAACTATGTGTTTCTTGTTCTGCACATCTCAACCTTCATTTTGATGTGTAATTTGTGTATATTTAATTTGAATTCAAGGAACATCAGAGGTGGGAATTTCAAAATAAACGAAACTCTCTTCCTTGCATAGCACCTTGATGTTGGTATTCAGAAAGGGACAAGCAAAGTAAGCAGTCTCTATTGTTTATTTAACATTTCATGACACGCTATCCACTTTGCATATTTTATATTAACTGAGAACTTTGCGATTTTGACATCAGAGTGGAGAGAGTTAACCCTTTGAACTCTAGTGGTTTCTTCCATGCCAGTTCATTGGCAGCAATTAGAAGAGTCCATGTTCATTATTTGGGGTAGACCAATCAATATTTCAACGTGCAGCCCCGAGGCTGCACGTTGAAAATATTGATTGGTCTAACCCACATATACACTGAACAGCCAACCTATATAATGACGTTATGACGTATCATGTTCCTTGCCGGAAAAACGGACGCTAGGGTTCAAAGGGTTAATTAATATGGTAAGGAATGTTTGTAAATGAGAATTTGGTAAAAGCAACATACAAATTACATCGATCGTCCAAGGATCGCACTAACTGGAAAATTATATATAAACGCAATTCAAAATTTTCTGCATGACATACCTTTTCCACCAGGTGTCACGTAGTGTATCATCGTTGCCGCATACAGTTCTGGCAGTTGGTACGGACCACCGGAAATAGGTTTAGGTGAAGCAGACATGTAATTAACATCTGGCGAAAACAGAGAAATATAAGGAAATATATTTTATTACCATATAATAATGTCAATAAAATAGTTTTGTTCCAAAAATCTTATAACGTAAGCACCCTGTTTCCCATGCGTCTCTTCTGCCAACCGTTCAAGTGGAATAGGACTGAACGTAATAAATTATATTTCACAACACATACACGGCGATTTTCTAGAAAGGGGGAGTCAGTAATGTGGCTTACCCAGAAGAGTGTTGAATATTCACCTCCGTGCCCCCAAATACGTCAGCCCCAAAACAGCGGTTGTCTACGTTCGCAGATTACAGATTGTTGGACGCCCATGTATTCCCCAAGAGAAGCTCCACCTTCACTGTTTCGGTGGTTGTACCAATACTGTAACAGACTTCCTCGGGCGGTTCAGAATAGATTTTCCATTTGAGAATAGGTTAAATGTTCCAATTTCAGCAATCACCAAATCTTGGCCCTGCGAGCTATCATTCTCACATACTTCTTTACAGTATTCCAGAGCTTTAACACACCAACTCCCCCAGTCGTGGTGACATTGGCAATTGCATCGCCGTAATGCCTAGGGTCATAGAATTCACCCTCCCAGCAATAACCCCTGGAAAACATCGGACCTAGTACCCGCTACTCGAATAATACTCAAAATTTTCTTTAATTTTTAATATGTTTTGCGATTAAGAGCTGGCTGGTTAATTTCGTTTCACGACATCTTCTTTCTCAAGATGGTGCCTCCTCCTTTACAATGTGTTGCCATTAGTTTACTCACGTGTAAGGGTGAGAGGAATCTATTTTTCAAAGTTCGGTGCACCAGGTTTCTGTTATTGTAAACAATCCTTCTCTTTCTAGTTCCGATCGACCCTTCAAATGTGTCATTGAATTGACCACCCCCAACCCCAATCCCCTGTTGACAAACCAGCGTCTTCAAGAATCATATTTCACTGTTGAACAATATATATTTCTTCAACTTTTCAAGAGATACAAAGTACAACATAGTTGATGGTGGATTAGACAGAAAGCTAGAAAGCTTATACAAGGTCGTTTCTATTGTTTAACGAAGAAGCTGCCGTGCTGGAGTTGATGAGTGTATCTGAAATCTCAATAAATAACGAATCCTCTCAGTTTATTCAGCTGTTTTGCAGCTGTATTGTGTTTTTCTTTCTCCGAAATGACTTGTTTCGACACGTTTCTACCGTCTGTAGTACTAGAACGCTTACCTCTGTAGTTCACTGTTGACTGGAAGTGACAGAATCTTCGAAGTTAAAACCTCAGAAAGAAATCGGCCAGACACTTTACATTTATTTTTTTTAGAATATCGAAAAATCGTACTGTTAAAATCTCCTTAATTAGCATTGTACCGTGGCAGCATCTGTATACTGACTTGCTGAGCTCAATTAGCCATGTCAAACAAAACATAATTATGTAGCCACCCCCTCCCCACCGCCGCACCCCCCCCCCCCCCCCCCCCAGTATGAAACAACAGTACAGTCGCCATGGACTGGTCTTACGTAATCCACGCGTGGACAGTGATGTCCACGCATGCGTTTACAAGTTAATAAAAATCAACAACAGTAAAATTTTAATTAATGAAACACCAGGTTGTACCCGCTGCTTCATTAATTAAAATTTTGATGATTATTCCAATAATTAGTGTTTGAAATCTAATATTATTGCGTCCGTGGAAATATTGTCCACCCGTGGAGAGTAACCAGTGAAATATTATGCCACTATTTATTTATTTATCTATTGATGTTTAATGGCGCTTTCGACAGCCAGAAACATTCTCGTGTCGAATAGTTTTACAGGTAGAGGAAGCCGGAGTACCCGGAGAGAACCACCAGGCAGCGGCCTGTAATTGTTAGACTTCCCAACGTACCCCACACAAGCAGGGACGTACAGTACGCTCTAATACACATTTCCTCGGCCCCCTCCCCACGTGTGGAATTGGGATAAAGTGTCTTTTCCAAGGACACAACGCACTTACCCCTGGTGGGGATCGAACCGTGGACCTTTCGATTTGAAGTCCAATTCTGTAACCACTGAGCCAACGCGATCCCATGCTGCCATTGTTACCAAAAGTTCTCAGCAGCTGGACCAACAAATCGTAACTTTATTTTTTTAAGCACCCTCAATAAGCATTTTTACTGCTCGACTAATTTTCTGAATTCAAAAACGTTACCCCTTTGAGTAACGACCATATCCAACCTGCTCTATTCACCCAAAAATATTTTATCCACTTCTTATTTTTTTTTTATTTTTACCACCAAATATACCTTATGACAATACCAAATCATAAGTATATTTTGAGGCACAAACGGAACATCTCCAACTGTTTTCGTCATGAAAATCGACTTTCGATGAAGTTATCTCCCTTGAAATTATTATATGAGCGAGGACGGTCCAGTTATTTATATTTATTTATTGGTGTTTAATGTCACATACTTATGCACAATGTCTAATCGTGACCGTGCCAGTTTTACGTAGGCAATCGGGACGAAGTACCTTGCCCAAGGACACAACGCAGTTATCCCTGCCGGGTATCGAACCGTGAACCTTTCGGTTTGAAGTTCATTGCCGTAACCACTGAGCCAACGCACTCCCAGTATCTGTATCACATGTCAGGATGCGAACCCTCTTGATAGAAATGGATTTCAACAGAGAATACTAGTGAAACGTTCAAACTGACTGGGGAAAGAATTGTAAAAAAGCCGTCTGCTGTATTTTTTATACTAATCTTCAGGAAAATGCCCCGATGTTTGTGAAATGATGTACGCATCGATGATACAAATTCGCTGACATTTCGAAATTTCTATTATTATTTGAAATTCCCATATCGTAAACGTTAAATTTTCTGACAGCTTTAGAAATTAACCCTTTACCTAACGTAACAGCCAAAACCGGCCAGCGCTATTCTAAAAAATCGCCAATTAATTTTCATTATTTTTTTCATTTTTTGTCTCAAAAACATAGGTTATGACCCATCGTTGGAACGAGCTCGTCGAGCTCGTTCCAACGTGGGGTCATAACCTATGTTTTTGAGACAAAAAATGAAAAAAATTAGTTATTCAAGAATTATTTTTGCAAGTGTCGTCTGCTTTTCAGGTTAGGTAAAGGGTTAAGGGGAGACAACCTTCCCGTAAATCTCTTCCAATGACAAAAATTGTCAGTCCGTTTTCTTCTAATCGTAGAAGGTAAAATGTTTAGGTGGTGAAGGACTTGCGACTATCCTGTTTTTTATAATTCTTCTAGCTCGGTTGAGGATTATACTTTATCATGAAATACGCTTACCTTTACACACATAAGCTTGTGGTGATGTGCACTCGGACATATAAAATTCACATGGGTCAGCTTTGTAGTTGTACCGCCAGGAGACACAAGACTGGCTTGGACTTAAAGCGGGCTGACCATTCGACCAACAGCTCAAACTCGTCGTCAACGTTGTTGCATCGGTCCAGTAGAAATGTTCATTGCTTGTGGCATTCACCTTTCCATCATGCATCAGACCTATCCATAAACTTAGTAGCCTTTTCCTGAACAGAAACAAAATATCGTTCTTTAACTTTTTGAACCCTGATGGTATCTCCCAGGTCAGTTCAATGGCAGCAATTTATTATTTATTTATGTCTTTATTGGAGTTTAACGACACTTTCGACATCCTTGAGAGAGTTTTACGGTTGAAAAAAAGCCAGAGTACCTGGAGAGAACCACCGAGTAACGGCGAGCAACTGTCAGACTCCCCAACGTACTAACTCAATACAGGCAGGGTGAGCATTGATTGAAGACAGGTGCACCATCGACGTGCAGTACGCCTTAGTACACAGCGCCACCATGCCCACACGTGGGCAATCGGGATAAAGTGCTTTGCCCAAGGACACAACGCAGTAACCCCTGGCGGGGATCGAACTGTTGACCTCCCGGTTTGAAGTTCAGTACCGTAACCACTGAGCCAGCCAGGCAGCAATTGGAAGAGACCATATTCATGTTGCGCAATTAATATTTTCAACGTGCTGCCTTTGATATCACATACCCCTGTACCTAGAGAGCAATTCCACCACGGGAAGGGCGAATGCTTGTAAAGGTGTTGTTCGTTTGATACCCAATCGCAAACAACATCTGGATTGTGCTCAGGATTGTGCTCAGCCGAATATGCAGTATAGCCGCCGTGGACTGGTCACTTTCAGTGAATGGGCAATATTTCCACTGATCCAATACATATGAATATTAGATTCCAAAGCTAATTATAGGATTAATCGTCAAAAATTTAATTAATGAACCACCGGGTACAACCCGGTGCTTCATTAATTGAAATTTTGCTGCTGAAGATTTTTATTACCTTGTAAGCGCATGCGTATACGTCCCTGCCCGCGCGTGGATGACGATCAATCCACTGCCACTGCAATGTATATCATTATAGAGAGAAGTAGTTTAAATTTTGATGGGATCAGTCTCGACTGATAAAATAGTCCAACTACATCATCGTCGAAAGCATGCCTTCATGATGCAGTTGGAATATTATTAAAAAACTCAAGACTTTTTAAAAATCAACAGACTAAACTGGGCACTAAAGACTTTATTTGTATATGCTGTACTCTGTGACATAAGTCCAATATCAAACTTAGTCTTCTTCCCTGAGGGAACGCTGAGAGATGAACCGGCGCTTGTTTACAATGGTAGACAAGCTCTGTTTTACGAGTAAAACAGAACCAGGTAACCAATTCCTGGGGTAGAAGAAGTCCTCCTCAATAGGCAACATGTGTATAAACGATTGGCTGGACTTGACGTTTTATCCGTGTTGCGGTCGCGATTATCCATTATTCAGAAATGTGCGACCTCAAATATAAATAAAACAATCAATCAATCAATCAATACAGTCTTGTAAAAGAAAAGTGCATGATTACCAGCAAGAAATGCGAATCCAATCTTGACCAAACTGTCCCGACAAGAACAACTATGGGGGAAAAACACACCCCTCCCTAATCGACACCCCTATATAGATCGTTGCTGCTATGACAGCAACACAAAGCAGCGAATGAATATGTAAGGTTTTATATCGCATTGAGTCATCTTCATGTTTCTGTCTTGGATATTAGTACTAAAGACATCAGATGCTACTGGCAACATACAATTAAAACTATAAGCCCTGTCATGAAATGCGTACAAACAGTACGTCGATCTGCGCATTAACCTACGCGTTATGACCAGAATAAGGCCATCAAATTCTGTGCATATGGCCTGTGCACAAGCAATGTTTCAGCCAATGGTAACCCGAAGGTCCATTGGCAGAAACATTGCCTGTGTTTGCTATGAGTAACCAGGAGAACCTGCCTTGCTTTGGATGCCATTCGATATGGCAGTTAAGCGCAATTCCTACGCGCAATTAAGCCTAGACAAGCGCACAGTTCGTGGCAGGACTTCTAGTTTTAACTGTGTACATACGCTTTGAACGTAAACAAATAACTGGAGCGTGTTATTGTAATTGTTACCAAACCACCCCAACTTGTAGGAGTTATTGCCATTATTTCTACTCACCCAACGCCTTTCATCGTTAGCACAAACTGCACCACATCATCGTATTCCTCTGCAGAATCAAACTTTACTAACGTCATACCAGTTGCCTGACAATTAAATTCTGCTTCGTCGAAACTTTTTCCGGCTTCCCTCAACGCATAACGTGGAGATGGATTGCTGACTGCTATGGCACCTGGAAAAAAAATTGCCCCGAAATGAGCCAACGAACTTAATATTATAACCGTGGAACTGGAGCTAATACTATAAAACTTTTACCATTGTATTTTCTAGAATTATATTTTCTTCCTATTAATATAACTGACTAAAATTAATTCTTAGCATTTTAAAAGGTATGGCAATTTGACAACACGAAAATTGCCAGATCTTTCAAAATGCTAATGGTTCATTTTAACCCATTTAACCCTTTACCCAACGACCCGCCAAAACCGGCCAGCGCTATTCTCAAAAATCGCCAATTAATTTTCATTATTTTTTTCATTTTTTTGTCTCAAAAACATAGGTTATGACCCCTCGTTGGAACGAGCTCGTCGAGCTCGTTCCAACGAGGGGTCATAACCTATGTTTTTGAGACAAAAAATGAAAAAAATTAGTTATTCAAGAATTATTTTTGCAAGTGTCGTCTGCTTTTCAGGTTAGGTAAAGGGTTAAAGTCATACTTGAAAATACAATTCTAGAAAATATAGCTGTAAATGTTTTATAGTATTGGTCCCTGTTCACCAAGATACTTTGTACTGGGGATTTCACGTAAGATACGAAAACTAAACGTCCTTTCACTCTCACTGAACCTCAGCATTCATATGACGAGAACTGGTTACAACATTCTATCGAGTACTTTTTAACCCTGTGAACCCAAACGGCCGCTTTTTCGGCCAGGAACATGATACATCATACTTTCATTAAATAGGATGGATGTCCAGTGCATGTGTGTGGTAGACTAATCAATATTTCCAAGGCTGCACGTTGATAATATTAATTGGTCTACCTTAAATAATGAATGTGGACTCTTCCAGTTGCTGTCATTGAACTGATATGGAAGATACTACCAATGTTCAAATGGTTAATTGCCAATCGGCTCTTCTGACTAATTTTTTTTTCAAAAGATAACAATCTTTATATATGTGCAATGCATTAACAATGCGAATGAATTAAATACCAGTTTATCGTGGTAACGAGAATAGCTTGTTGCAAACTGCTTAATTAAATGAGTGTATTGTTCGAATATAAAATACTTTAATCAGTATTTACAGTTTGTGAGCAATGCTAATTAGTTGACACCGACTCTGTTCCGACGAAAATACCAGCAGGTTTTACTCTTTAGAGACACCAAACTTGTTTGTCACTGTGCGAGAAAGTTTGTTGCATGAGCGCTTAACTGCCTCAGCACTGGGGTTCATTTTTAGCTCAACTTTGACGAAGTCAAATTTGAGCTATTGTCATGGCCTGTCGTCCGTCTGTCCGTCCGTCTGTCCGTCTGTCCGTCTGTCCGTACGTCAACAATTGGCTATGGCTCGGGCTAGAGGTCGTATTTATGAACCGATCTTTACGAAACTTCTTGTGTACCTTTGTTATGACCCTGGGACGGGAACGAGTGTTTTTAGGTGTGGTCCGAAATTCAAGATGGCTGCCAGTGGCCATTTTGTACCGATGATGCAAAAATCAGTTTTTTGTACAGAACTTCTGTATGAAAGTTCTGATTTGAATAAAGTTTTGTATAAATGTTTAGTACCATGGGATACATCACATATAATACGGGTTTTTTTCTCGTGCGTAAATTAAGCAAATTAGACTGACTTTGATTTATTTAGTGTTACTTTCAGAGCTGTAAGTGCCAAGCTGCTATGGCTCGGGCTAGAGGCCGTATTTATGAACCGATCTTTACGAAACTTCTTGGGTACCTTTGTTATGACCGTGGGACGAGAACGAGTGTTTTGGGGTGCGGTCCGAAATTCAAGATGGCTGCCAGCTGCCATTTTGTACCGACGATGCAGAAATCTGTTTTTTGTACAGAACTTCCATATGAAAGCTCTGATTTGAATAATTTTTTGTATGAATGTTTAGTACCATGGGATACATCACATATAATACGGGTTTTTTTCTCGTACGTAAATTGTGCAAATTAGACAAATTTTGATGTTTTTGGGGTTACTTTCAGCACTGTAAGTGCAAATGCCAATACGGCTCGGGCTAGAGGCCGTATTTATGAACCGATCTTTACGAAACTTCTTGGGTACCTTTGGTATCACCGTGGGACGAGAACGAGTGTTTTGGGGTCCGGTCCGAAATTCAAGATGGCCGATGGCAGCCATTTTGTACAAAATTAGGTGCAATCAGATTTTTGCACAGAACTTCCATATGAAGGCCCTGATTTGAATAATTTTTTTGTGTGAATGTTTAGTACCATGGGATGCATCACATATAATACGGGTTTTTTTCTCGTGCAGAAATTATGCAAATTAGATGAACTTTGATTTTTTCAGTGCGACTTACACACAGTAAGTACACATGTCAATACGGCTCAGACTAGAGTCTGTATTTATGAACTGATCTTCACGAAATGTCTTGGGTACCTTTGTTATCACCTTGGGACGAGAACGAGTGTTTCTGGGTGCGGTCTAAAATTCAAGATGGCTGCCAGTGACCATTTTGTACCGAAATTAGGTCTAATCAGTTTTTTGTACACAACTTCTATACAGCTCAGACTAGAGGCCATATTTATGAACCAATCTTTACGAAACTTCTTGGGTACCTTTGTTATCACCGTGGGATGAGAGCGAGTGTTTTTGGGTGTGGTCCGAAATTCAAGATGGCCACCAGCAGCCATTTTGTACCAAAATTAGTGCAATCAGTCTTTTGTATAGAACTTCTGTATGAAAGTTCTGATTTTAATAAATTTTTGTATGAATGTTTAGTAACATGGAATACATCACATATTGTAAGGGTTTTTTTTTCGTGCAGAAATTATGCAAATTAGATGAACTTTGATTTATTCAGTGCTACTTACACAATGTAAGCACACATGTCAATACGGCTCAGGGTAGAGGCTGTATTTATGAACCGATCTTCACAAAACTTCTTGGGTACCTTTGTTATCTCCTTGGGATGAGAATGAGTGTTTCTGGGTACAGTCCAAAATTCAAGATGGCTGCCAGTGGCCATTTTGTACCGAAATTAGGTCCAATCAGTTTTTTGTCACAAGTTCTATACAGCTCGTATTTATGAACTGATCTTCACAAAACTTCTTGAGTACTTTTGTTTTCACCTTGGGACAGGAAAGAGTGTGCTTTGGGGTGCCTTTGTTATCACTGTGCTATGAGAACAAATACTTTGGGGTTCAGTCAGACCCACTCTGGGACTCAAAGATTTTTTCTAGTTCAGCATCTGACTGTCACCCACCTTTACAATACTTTACCTATACATTTGTTACAGGCAACGGTCAGTATTTATGTACAGACCGTTACAATACTTTATATGTACCTTTGTTATCAGGTCATTACCTAGATGTTTGTCATTGCTGTGTCACATACTATACATGTACATGTCTTTGTCTTGACAAGTTGAGCTACAGTGTCATTGACACTTTCATTTCAGTACCTCATCCCATCAAAACAAATTTCAACAAATAATTATTGATGCTAAATCAAATTGTTGCATACAGGGTTCGGTGGAATTTTTCAAACCATTCATATAGCGGGCAATTTCATAACAAAAAATATTCACTTGTCCAGAAAGGCTCGAGTTATGATTTTGTCCTATATTCTAAAACTAATACTTATAAAGATACTTTAAGAAGTTATTTATGCAACAAAAAAAACCCAAAATGCTGCTAAAAAGTATGTACGCCCAAGGTCCAACATGGATAGCGGGGCCTAACCCTTTCAACCCGAGGTTCATATATTTTTGCGTGAAGAAAAAATTGGCAGTGGACGAGCAAGTGATATAGAGAGCAATAAATCTGAATCGAGGCTCATTAATAGTTTAATCCAACAGCTCGACAGAGCTGTTGGATTAAATTATTACTGAACCTCCCAACAAACCAGGTTGGATTCCCCAATTTCGCCGTTGTCGGTATGGTCGGAAATGATACCTTCCAGGTCGCCTGTGTTGAAAGGGTTAAGCTAATTTTTGGTGTGGTTAGTGTTAGGGTTGTCACGATTATAGATTTTCATTATCGAATAATCGGTCGAGATAATCGATTATAATCAATTGATCGTACCCAAGTGGCCCCTTATCAAAGGTGTTAAATAAACAAACACACCCCGGCCAAAACGGAACATCGCGAATGGTCCACGGAGAATTCGATCAAGTTTGATTGCTTAAATGACTCCTTGCGCCATTCGCTCCTCATTTTTCTACTTTTTATCTGCTACCAATTTCC
The DNA here is from genome assembly GCA_031216915.1 of Pictodentalium vernedei. NCBI lineage: Eukaryota > Metazoa > Mollusca > Scaphopoda > Dentaliida > Dentaliidae > Pictodentalium > Pictodentalium vernedei. The sequence goes on from CM062292.1 coordinate 333,120,095, forward strand.
CTTCCAATAGATCAAACGAAGAGTAAATAGTTCAAAAGAGTGACGGCACAAAAGTGGTCAATCTTGTAAAATCTCAGTTATAAAAAGAATTCCCTTAACCTGTACAAGAATGCATGTACTTATCCACCAATACCTTTCCCAGAATTCCGAGGGGATTGAGGTGGGTGTGGTTGGGGTGGGGGCGCACGGACAGCTTCACGACGCCCCTTTGTGCATGAAACGTGTTCAACATAGGACCGAGTTTTGAAACTAACTATGATAAATTATGTTTTAGAACGGCGAATTTCGGTTTCGATCACCCTTTGAACTTTTTTAACAAGCTTTCTGGAAACCTACACTGTTTTAGAAAACGACAATAGCTCTTCTCTCTTTTATTAAATAACGTATGTATATTTGAAGATATTCAGCGTATCTGTTGTAAAATAAAAGTCAAAGGCCAATAGGCCGAACTTAAAGAAATTTTTCGATCTTAATTATATGGTAAATCTGTCCATATTGAAGAAAGGCGATTTTGGATTACCTTGTTTTTTAAATTCGTTCGTCCAGAAAAAAAGTTCTTAAAAATTGGACGACAAATCGGTGATCTAGAAACTGAAATTTCCAGCTTTTTGATGAAGATTATGTGATAAATTAATATATACCATTGAGTCCAAGTTTGGTTAAGTACCGCACGGGTTGTTTGCAAGGCGTCACTATAGAAAACAATCATGTCATATGATTTTTCACACAACATTGTGACATTTTTTACTAGTAGTAAATCATGTTAATTGTTGTATTTTATGTAAAGGTTTCATCGTCATCTTTTAGCGTGTTTCCGTGGTAGAGAAGTTCTGTTTTACTGGTAGAATAGGATCTGGTCACGAATGCTTTGGGTTGAAGTTCTCAAAAATTGTCAGCATGGGTATAAACGATTGACTAAATTTGACTTTATCTCCATGTTGTGGTCACGATTAGCCATTTTTCAGAAAAATGTGACCTTAAACACAATAAATAACTGAATAAATAAACTGAGTAAATAAATAAATAAATAAATAAATTTACAAGGATAATTATTTTAATATTCTGGCGACGAGTATTGCTGACTGACGGAAATATCTACCAACAGCATGTAAAGAGTAAAATGGCCTTAGCATTTCGATGAAGTGCAGTATTAATGTCAGGGGCAGCATTGTTAGAATATGTTTGTTTCCGTTTTGTCCCCCAAATTACGTCCACCTCACATTCTTTTCATGCTGCGGCCGTGTCACCAAATATCACTGAAAGTCAGTGAAGGAGGGGGGGGGGGGCGGTGGCTCAGTCGGTAGAGGTGCATGCTGCAAGCCGAGAGGTCCTCGGTTCGAATCCCGCCTGCGGCCACCGCGTTGTGTCCTTGGGCAAGACACTTTACCCCCATTGCTCACATGTGGGCACGGTGACGTTGTGTACTAAGGCGTAATGCACATCGATGGTGCACCTGTCTTCAACCAATGCTAACCCTGCTTGTGTGGAGTTGGTATGTTGGGGAGCTGACAGTTGCTCGCCGTTGCGCGGTGGTTCTCTCCGGGTACTCCGGCTTCCTCCACCCGTAAAACTGTCACGGCCATGGTTAGCCTCTGTGGAGAAATATGTGACCTTAAACACCAATAAATAAATAAGTCATTGAAGCGATTTTTTTCTCAAACTATTCGCGACATACATTAGCACTGAAATTCACAGTCAAATTGTACTGTAATCTTCCATCTTAATAATGCTTCTAAATTCACAGAGAAGCCGTAATCGAGCTCTTTGCTTGCAATAACTTTGAATTTGATTTATACATCACATATCGTCTTTACCTTGATAAAAGGAAAACATCGACATCAAGTCATCTGCTTTTGGAACCATACGAACCTGAGCACTTGGAAAGATGTTTTTCGAAACTTTTTTTCCTCAAAATTATCGCTTATGTTCACTAATTAAAACGAACTCGACAAGCGCGTTCCAATAAAGGGGTTATGTTTTGGGGATCATTTTCTTTAAATTATGAAATTGGAATTCCGATTTTTGTGAAATGCGTAGCTGGATATAAAAGTACGATAGGTACGGATAAAAAATATTCGGTAATGGTGCTATAAAGGTGGAACCTGTAATGATCTGATTCCATAATCAAGCAAGAAAATAAGAAGACTGTCATCTGCAAAATGAGGTCCCCAGAGGGTGAATTTAGTGATGCTACCCTGCACAGCAGGGTAGCATCAGTAACTTTACCTCAATCTGAATCTGGGTCTCAAAACTAAACAGAAAGAGGTACCCAGAGGATAAATTGGCCCACTGTATGGGATAGCATCATCAAATTCACCCTATGGAGACCTCATTTTGCAAATGTCAGATTGTTTATTTTCAGGCCTGTCCATAAAAAAGGTGGGACTTGTAATAATCTGATTCCATATCCCAAGAGAACATCTTTGAAGTACATACAGAATAGAATACCTAATATAGTAGCTTGCTGTGCCAAATGTTTACCACGAGTGGTGAAGTGGTGTTAACCGCGAGCCTTCGGCGCTCGGTTAACAATATTTCATCACGAGTGGTGAACATATGGTACACCAAGCTACATTGGGTATAGTTTATTTATACCATGATCGTCAGATTATTAAGAGGTCTCTATTATTTATTCTCGATTTTAGTGAGCAGCAGCCGAACATACGTGCGAATTTGTTTTTGTTTACATGAGCATCGAATGGCGGTACTTCCGCTGTCAATTGTATCACCGAAACGAAATAAAAAAAGAAACAGGTTTTTTTTCATTTTAATAACATAATAACATACTGTTTCGAGTTATGGATGCTTTATTAACATAAAACAATGCATGTTTGTTAAGTTTTGGTGTTTTATGAGGTAAACTCGTTTAAAAACGTAATACATAATTGCCACTCTCATTTCACTCTTCGCGAGGCGACGTGCGATAAATTCAGACAAGTTCGCATTCACATCGACGCCACCAAAGGTCAACTTGGATGTAGTTCCACTGTAGATGTAAATTTCAACTTTTGAAACCCAATTACAGGCGTGTTCACCACGGTTGGTCTGTAAAGCTAACATTTATGTCGCAGGCTTTTCATATATAGTAGAATAGATAATCATGGTATAAAAAGTGAAAACGTTTTTTTCTGTAATTAGTACAATATGCGGGGATGGTGTTAAAAATATCTATTTCACTTTTTGTTGGATTGTGCTCCATCCATACCTTCAGAAAAAAAAAACTAATCAATCTTTTGTTTAGTTTAAACATTATTTTATTTCATAGATAAATACAAGTGCACAAGATATGAAGTAATATGATTTAACAAGAGCATATGAAATGTGGATTCAGCAGCAAGCCGAAATTTATGTAAGGTGTTTCCAACTATTTTGTTGATAATCCATATTCCCTAAAGTTATGAGTTTTTATTATCAAAAAATAAAGCGCTGACCCTCGAAATTGAATTTAAAAACTTGTCTGCCAATTCATTACAAAGACATGATTGCAAACAATATTTATCCTTTATCAGCGGTCTTGATTAAGTTGGGCACGTTGAAAATGGCATTAACCCTTTTCGTAACGAATCGGCCACATCTACCCGCGTACTATATACATTGAGCAGCAGAAAATATATTAGGTTTCAAAAATTTCAACAAAACCATATCTTGTGTCCCCTCAGTGGAACCAGGGTTAAATACAAATAATTAAGTATAAATATCATTTATCAATTTCCTATGAAATTTTTTATTGACTAAAACCTAATTAAAATAGACACAAATAATGAGAAAAAAACAATAAACTCACTTTGAAGACAGAAAGCCCATAACAGGAAAATAGCAGAGTGTCGATGCATTCTTAAAAGTAAACTGCAACAACCCAGACGCGCGCCTTGAAAAATGCAAGTATTTTTAACAACGTGCGTGATATATATGCGCAGCACCTCGTTCCTGATGTCATTGATCGGATGTATATGGAACAAAAGGTGTTTGTCTAACGAACTAAACAAGTGGATCCTTTGAAAAGTATTTTTCTTGATAATAAAACCGGCATCAATGATTTTATTCCAGTATTAATTCTCAGTGGGTAAACCGGAAGATTAATGGTTCGATCCCAACAAGGTATCTGCGTTGTGTCCTTGGCAAGGCACTTTATTCCGATTGCCCACGTGACGTTGGGGAGGGGGCACGGTGGCGCTGCGTACCAAGGCGTACTACACGACGTTGCTTATCTTCAACCAAAGCAAACTCTGCGTGTGTGGAGTTAGTACGCTGGGGGACTATCTGTTGCTTTCCGCTGCTCGGTGGTTCTTACCGGGTTCTCCGGCTTCCTACATCCGTAAAACTCCCCAACACGAGGTGACCATGGTTTTCGAAAATGTCGATGAGCCCCAATAAAAAGACTGAATCAATTTCACCTTCAATATTTCGCTCGTAATAGACACTGTGTTGTTCAGATCACTTCCCCTGCTCCAAAGGCTATAATATTTTTTAATTGATGTAACATTACGATAAATTTTGACGGTTTGCTGCCTTACTAATATAAAAATTTAATTTCACCTGAGAGCAAGTTGGGGTGGAGGGTATTTTAAAACGAAAAAAGTTTATTTATAAGCGACGAATGTTTTTATCTTTAATTTGTTCAAGCTAAGTTACTCAACAAGGACTGGTGAACCAGGACCAAAGCTTAAATTTAACATTTTTTTACCCGACGATGAATAAGATGACATTCTGAGTGGCAACTTTGTGTCCTCGCTCTTCTCGAAACCTACGTGGAGACCTTCAGCCTGCATGTATAATGTCTCTCAGGTGATAGCCAATCAACGTCCCCATCTGATACGATGGTTCATTGTGACAGCATATGATGGTAAGGTGTGACAACTTCAAACCAGTAACTGACGTTGTCAGGGAATATTCGGACATCTTGAGAACCTTCCCAACCGCTGATCGTTTCCTTGACCTCGAATATCCCTATCCACTCGGTCGCTGATTCTGAAATCAACTCTGCAGTTTTCTGGGAAACTAACCATATTCACTTCCCTCTTGATCTCAGAACATAAAAAATATGCCCCAAAAGATCAACTTTGACGAGCTGGTTTGCATGAGCCACCATAAGGTATGACCCATCCACGGCGATTTATAGTATATTGTTAGATAGGTGAATTTGACCAATTCTACGAAATGAAAACTGTTCCGGTTCCAAAAACAATTCCAACGACGTTAACCCTTTACCCAACGTAACGGTCAAAACCGACCAGCGCTATTCTCAAAAATCGCCAATTAATTTTCAAAATATTTTCATTTTTTGTCTCAAAAACATAGGTTATGACCCCTCGTTGGAACGAGCTCGTCGAGCTCGTTCCAACGAGGGGTCATAACCTATGTTTTTGAGACAAAAAATGAAAAAAAATTAATTATTCAAGAATTTTTTTTGCAAGTGTCGTCTGCTTTTCATGTTAGGTAAAGGGTTAAGCCATTGCTCATTCTTTTTGTCTCTATAAATGACCTGGCGATATGAAACTGGTTGTGAAACTGTTGAAACGGTGTGGGAGAGCTTTATTCACCGGTGTGCCAAGTTACAGTCTGTGACAAAGAGAGGGACTCCAACTCCAACGGTACCTAAATTAAAATCCACTATAAACTGAAGACGAGCTGAAGATTCCCTTTATCTCTTGCCGCAAACCCGATAAACACCTGAAACTCCAACACTGATCGTTGATTCATGTCACGGTACTCTATCGGGGTTGTTCTCTGTATTTATACCACGATTAAACTTGGAATAAGTGAATTTATTTGTTTATTGTAGTTTTAACAGCACTTTCGACAGCCAGGGTCACTTCGTGTCGGACGGTTTCACGGATCGAGAAAGCCGGAGAGAACCACCGAGCAACGGCGAGCAACTGTCAATCTCCACACAAGCAGGGTTAGCATTGGTTAAAGACAAGTGCACCATCGACGTGCAGTAAGCCTTAGTACACAGCACCTCCGCGCCCCACGTAGGCAATCGGGATTAATTGTCTTACCGCAGGTGGGATTCGAAACGAGGGCATCTCGGCTTGCCGTCTGCATCTCTATCTACTGAGCCACAGTGCTCCCGAAATAAGTGAATACAGCTTAGATTTTTTAAAAATATCACCTTCGGTTGTGCGTTTACTCTCTTTCGTCGCACTGTTGTTTTGCGGTTAAGCATTTCCTTCGCGCCATTGCGTCAAATCGGTGCTTAACGCCCAGTCGGATGCGTTCGTACATGTAGGCCGGATTTCACGCCTGGTTTTCCCAACATATTTTTCAATGCCTATATTGATTCTAGCAACGTTGAATACACTTACAAATTGTGGTATAATGGACCGAGAAACAAACCACCCATCCTGTAAATCGTCGAATTATATTGACACCTTACGTTGTTTGGTAGACCTAAACAAATGGTCCCCAATGACACCGGGTTTTCGAAGCTTTTAAATAATAGCATTTTATTGAAACAGCTGTTCGAAACTCATTAAATAATTGCCTTGAAGTATTTTTATCCTATTCCCCGTCTTTCGAGCACTATTCACGCTGGTTCGAATCTGTTTATGGAGGCAAGTTGTTTACTCTTCAGTACCAAGTGATTTTTTTTTTTTTTTGCCAAATGGAATTTAGTCAAAGTGGAATCCGATTGTAATTGAGAAGATATTAACCAGGTATCGTCCTTTGTTGCACGCAAAGTAGAATATTTTGATTATTGAGTATTGCCTGGCTCTTTTAAGTATTTTAGTTGACCCCCCCCCCCCCCCTTTCTCACCCAAATGATAAAGATATGCATTATAAAGTCCTAAAAATGATAAATGAATAAATAAATGAATAATTTTCATGACCATTTTTTACTCATTGTTTAGTCACTCTAAATAAACATGCAGAAAGTAATTTACTTTCTTTCAGAACATTATAAGAAAGGATTAAGCAAGACAGAAAGTATAAAGTAACAAAGAAATGTTTTGATAAGAATTAGATTGATGTATACATTTTTAATTCAGTCGACCCATAACAAAGAACGATTATTTTTGCTGTTGCCTCAGATTACGAGACAGGCGTGAAATCTTTCTTGCCAATGTCGTCCAACAACGATTTTATCGAAAGCAACGCACTGAAATAACAAACCACAATGTCTTTGAGACCTTTCAAAAATAGATTTTCAGTGCTAAATTGGTGCCAAATGCTGTATTCTTGGTGCCAAATGTTTTTAGCGTAAGTGACATCATTGCTACCCGACAGAGTGAACCGTGCTTTCGAGTAACAGTCAGCGGCTATTATTTTGCTGAAGAATACATACACAGAATGACACACGCATGTAAATGGTATAATCGATATGGCACGAGTGCCAGCGCGGGCGGATAAAACAGGCGGCGCAGGTCTCGAGTTTTATCTTTCCGCGATGGCACAAGTGCCATTTCGAATAACCCATTCACATGCGTGTGTCGTTCTGTGTTTATTACATGTCTTCACGTCCATGAAAGCAATTATTACAAGGACACTCAGCAATTCATTTGACAACAGTTTCTATCAACAAAAAGAACGCATCTCTCACCAACCGAATTTGCTAGAGGAACCCGTGTTACTATGTTTAGCTATCGCTAGCGACTCAGATTGTTATTGCGGTGCACGATTTGTGGAAAATTCTAGTGAAATTTCGCTTCTATTTAAAAATAGGCCGTCAACGATTTCCACTCGGCACATATGTGCGGATCGGATTTTCATTTTCCGCATGGTTTAGTGTTGCTATAGATGGAGGTTTTATAGAAAAGGTGTGTAATAAAACTGCGTAAACCACTGTTCACTTCCGGAAAGTCTTTTTTTCAAATGATCGTGTTTTACTGATACTAAAGTTGGAGTTTAATGGTAGGAACAGGAGTGAGATCAAGTGATAAATATATATAGAATATACCCATAGTAGCTTGGTGTACCAAATGTTTACCACGAGTGGTGAACATTTGGTACACAAAGCTACTTTGGGTATATATATTTATTAATACCATGATCCTCATGATTTTTAAGAGTCGCTGTTATTTTTTCTCGATTTTACTGAGCAGCAGCCGTACATACGTGCGAATTTGTAATTGTTTACATGAGGGTCGGTGGGCGGTACTTCCGCTGTCAGTTTTATCAACGAAACTAAATTGAAAAAGAAAGAGGACCTTTTTCATTTTAACAACATAATAACATACTATTTCGAGTTATGGATGCTTTATTAACATGACACAATGCATGTTTGTTAATTTTTGGTTTAAACTCATTTAAAAACGTAATAAATAATTGCCACTTTCTTTTCACTCTTCGCGAGGCGACGTGCGATAAATTTAGATAAGTTCGCATTCAGATCGACGTCACCAAAGGTCAGTTTGGATGTAGTTCCACTGAAGGTGTAAATTTTAACTTTTGACATTCCATTGCTGATGTGTTCACCACGGTTGGTGTGTAAAGCTAAAATTTATGTCACAGGCTTTTCATGTATAGTAGAACAGGTAATCATGGTATAAATAGACAGAACGAGATGTTTGTTTGAATCGGTGGGAGTTTTACATATCGAGTTGGAATGGCGTAGTCATATTTCGCGAGAGCCGAACGATTCAAACAGACATCGCGTTCTGTTTGAATGCATTTAAATAAACAAATTTTAATTCCGATAATTAAACCCAAAGGTGAAGAGTTTATTTTGACTGAAGCTGTACTGATCATATGGATCGATAAAAAATCAAAACAACCTTTTCGGAACCAGTGTTTGTTGAAATTCCTATCGCTGTTTACTAACAGTAATAGCCACCAAATGGTTAAGCGTGAATGGGCTGGTGCCCATCCACGCCTAACCATTTGGTGGCCATTACTGTTAGTAAAAATATAAGTACAAATATGTGCAGAATTGCAAAACAGCTGGGAGAAATGTTTTTAAAAGAAGTTCGAAGCACGTCAAGATGTACGAAGATTTACCGAAATAAAGTTGACCAATTTAGATATAATGGGATCCACAAAACGAGACGGCCACGGGACTGGGTTAATGTTCTGGTTGGAAATGATAGTTTTTTTTTAAAATATTATCTCATTTTTGGCTAATTTTTTGTGAACCGACTTTATTTTGCTTTGGACGTTTTCATTTTCACACTTTGCAACAGACGGTCGATGATTGTATAACGAAATTTGGAAATTTTTCGAAGCGCAACTAAACGGGCGGGTAAAAAAGTTCCGGCTTGTATATCACCCGTTGAATACAGAATCATTTATATCATAGCGGTGATTCCTTTGAATACAGGGGTTTAAAGTTTAATGGATGTGTAATAAAAATATATACTCTGTTATCATTTTCAAAAAAGGTTCAAACAGTGGTGGGTAAGCATAGATTGCGTCCCTGAGTCAACCTGGGATGCCGTACAATCCCCCGTGGGGCTCGGTGGCATTGAGGTAAGCAGTTCTCATTACATCACCGAAGTTAAGCAACGTCGAGCTTGGTTAGTCCTTGGATGGGTGACCGTCTGAGCGATTGATTCGGACTCCCGCATTGTGTCCTTGGGCAAGGCACTTAACCTCGATTATCCACCTGGGGACACGATGACGCCGTGGTGTACATCGTCCGTTGATGATGCGCATGTCTTCAACAAATGTAACCCTGCCTGTGCTTCAGCGAGGAGTTACGATGTTGCGGAGCTGCCAGCTTCTCGTCGTTGCTAGGTGGTTCTCTCCGGGTACTGCGGCTCCTCCACCAGTAAAACTGTCACGGTCTTGATTAGCCATTGTGCACAAGTATGTGACCTTAAACACCAATAAATAAATAACTATCCCCGTGTATTTTTTAGTGGCTTCTTTCATGCAAATATCTTATTTTCATGGTTTTATTGGCTTATTTTCACATGTGTTATCGCCCCAAGAGATGTCAGCTGCCAATCACTCAATCTCCCCCCCCCCCCCACCCCCTCTTAGCCCAAGAAATTGAATGATCAAAAGCAAACTCACGTACAGGACGAATCGCATCAATTTTGCTTGAATCTTCGGAACTTGCACTTATCAACCCTTCACCCTACGCAGACGATATCAAAATTTACTATTTTAATATTTGTTTTATAAAATTTTTCGAAAAATTTCAACAAAGCAATATCACGTGACCTCTCATTGGAACGAGGTCGACGAGCTCTTTCCAATGAGGGGTCACATGATATGGTTTCGTTGAAATTGTTTGAAAAATATATTTTTTTAACTACTTAATTTATAAATTACGCGGGCGGTTGCTGCCGAATCGTTAGATAAAGGGTTAAGTCGAACTAAATTTTGAGTTTTTACTTCGAAACAGAAATATGCCTTGTTACAATACTTTTGGATACTCAACTTTTTTTGAGTATACACATGTTGAAAGTGAATTGGATTTTATTCACAGGACCATTAAATAGATCGAGGACTAAATCTGTTCTTACATGGATATCACTTAAAAGTGAGCGCAGATTGTACAATTTTAAAAAAAACAGGAAAAGAACATGAGATTGGACATCATTGAGAGATTTCTTCACATGTTTCACGTCTCATTTGGGGAGATAGGTTCCGATAGCTCTCGGGATTAGCCAAGGGGAAACCATTGTAGGTAGATGGGACTGGGCTTTCCGAAATGTGTAATATTATTGGCTTGTTAGCGCTTTGGACCATGTTGGTATATTTCATGCCAGTTCAGAACCACCAACTTGTAGATTCTTTAATCGTTACATGGGGGGAAGCCAGTCAACATTTTCAACATGCAGCCTTGAAAATCTTGATTGGTCTATCACACAGATCCACTGAGCAATTGTCTGTTTCATGAATTCAGGTCTTACCACCCTGGACCGCAAGAGCGGCCTTTCAGGTTTAAAAGGCTCCCTCTGGAGCAATCGTTTGTTTATCCATTAAGTCGGCGACGGAGAACCCGGAGATGATCGGGGTTAGTACGAGATAGCTAGAATGAGACATGAAGTATGTCGAAGCAGAAGATCAGGACAAGATCGGGTAGAATATGCACTGGAAGAGACAATTATAGTTGTGTAGAAAATAGGTAGAATATGGCCTGGAAGAGTCAAGAGTAGTGAGGAATAGGTAAACAAAAAAGTTTCTGTGGATGTTGATAAATGGGTATAGAGGTGGAATATCCTTACCCAAAGCAGCATAGCGAAACTTTGGAATAGAATTCGGAAGAGGTAGAACAGGTTAAAATAGGGTGCAAGTGCTTTAAATTTCACGATTTTTTCTATTTTTGTTTAGTAATACAATGTAGGATTCGCTAGAATGTCCGACGCCGCACGTTTATATGTTTGCTTGTATTATTTCTTCAAGAATATTTCCCTATTATTACTATTTGGAACGTGTTAATGGGCAATCATAGGAGGTTTGTTTGTGTGGATTTTTATTGGGGTGTGTGTGGGGGGGGGGGGGGGGGGGGCTCGCCTCCAAGAAAAACATTAAAACATTTTAATTGTGCTTTCAAATGAAGCCTTATGGTGACTCTTGACCGAAAAGCCACCACAAGACGTTAAATTAAAGGGGATGATGTCAGTCTGTCTTAATGCAAATAACACGTCCCATATTTTGGAGACAATGTACACAGACGTATATGGCTCACAGTTATCTGCTTCCGAGCTTGTAAATCATAACTGGAACCAATACTATAAAACTTTTACAACTGTATTTTCTAGAACTGTATTTATACCCCCATTTTCGAAGAAAATGGGAGTATACTGGATTACATGCGTCCGTGCGTCCGTGTGTGAGTCCGTCCGAGAATAATCATAACTTTCATAACTTAAGTAAATTATTATTTTGTATAATATTTGTTGGTCATAGGTATGCCCACACTAGTTATTTTTTTATTATTATTACTTGTTCACTTCGTCGAGCCAAATTTTGTCTGTTCAGCCTGTATCTCGGGTATCGAATATTCTATTGCAATGAAATTGGCCGTGAACACTGCTTATGGAATTGGCTTTAAAAAAAGGATGTAAAGATATTTCTCCATTTTAGAGTTATCCCCCTTTTTTGACCTAGAAATTGTAGAAATTGTAGGAAATAGACATTATTTGTTCAGTCTGTATTTCAGGTATGGGTTACTGGATTTCAGTGAAATATGGCATGCAGTTTGCCTATGACAAAGGCTTCTACCTCATTGCATAAAACTTCCAAACACCGAACAATTTACCGTACATTTTGACTTAGAAATTGTTGGAAATTGTTGGAAAACTTTCGAATAAAATGGGGTGGGGGTGGGGTGGGGGGGGGGGGGGGGGTAATTGATTGGGGTTATCAGATTTCAGTGAAATATGGCATGCAGTTTGCCTATGACAAAGGCTTCTGCCCCATTGCAAAAATTTTCCAAATACCAAATAATTTACCGTACCTTTTTACTTAGAAATTGTTGGAAATTGTTGAAAACTTTCGAAGAAAATGGGGAGGGGGGGGGGGGGTATACTGGATTGCGCCCGTCCGTCTGTGCATCCATCCGTCAGTCCGTACGAGAATATTCGTAAATAATATTTGTTGGTCATAGGTATGACCACACTAGGCCCACACTAGGCCGTACACCACGCGGGGGTATGCACCGGACGAAAGTCCAGCTCTTGTTTCTACCTATTAATATAACTGACTAAAATGATTCATTAGCATTTTAAAAGATATGGCAATTTGCCCAACTGGCAAATTGCCACATCTTTGAAAATGCTAGTGGTTCATTTTAACCCATTCAAAATCATAACTAGAAAATACAATTCTAGAAAATGCAGCTGTAAACGTTTTATAGTATTGGCCCCTGGATATGTTCATCTGCTGGTTGTGTATGGGAATAAAAAAAGAGAGACAGCCTGGGTTTTATGTGTGAGGGGGATGGGTAGGTGTTTGGTGGACGGGATGGCAAATGAGTGTAAAATGGAGGTCAAAGTCGACGTTCAGGGGAAATTGCCACCAAAACCTATAAAGTAGTCCGTACCATCAAGAATCCGATCAATTATTTTGTCCATTAAAAATGTATATATGGTATTGATTGTGGAAAGTGTTAGGAAGGTGTCTTCTCTTTGTCATGTACTTGTAGGAAAGTAGTTGCAGCTGCTATCCACTTTTTGTTTCATGTTTTAAGATCGAAAAGTATTGGTGCGAACTACCTAGTTTTGTCGAATGTAACTAAGATTCTTCTATTGTTGTTTTTTTATCATCTATACTAAAGAAATAAATAATGCAAAGATGTGAAGATTTTTATATGGCAAAGATACAAAAATACAACTGGAATTACACAATGGTATTGTTTTTTTCGTGTCAGAGTAAAACGAACTTCAGTGCAAGAATGATTTTCACCAAGCTTATTACCAAAGGTTTTTCACTCGTTATTAGAGTAGTATAGCATGTATCTGATCGACACTCATCACCCGGAGTTTTGCCAGGGCAGCTAGTGCTGAATTCCCATACGAACCGGCACCTTTTACCGGGGCTATTTTTGTGGTGGAATGATTCGGTTCCATCCAGCTAGATCCGGCAATTGGTTCACGGATGGCATATATATTCCGAGTCAAAAAAGAAGTATAATAAACTTTGAGAAGCCATTTTTTTTAGTATTATCGACTTCAATCCCAAACAAATTATTGTAAATTCATATTTCGAGTCGAGGTGTATGAATTTGCATAATTTCATATTCTTACTGCTGCCAGCGTCACGTCAGGACGTCACAATTAGGACATGGGTGAAATTAAAAGTTCACACATGCAGTCAATAGCGTGTATGTCCACCGTTTGCCTCTTGGATGGCAAGGCATCGACGACGTTTGGACCTGATAAGTCTCTGGATATCACCCTGTGGTATTGCGTTCCACTGCTGTCTGAGAACATTACGTAAATCGCCTAACGTCTGAAGATCATGAAGTATGAAGTCGTACCCGACGGTCCAGTTGATCCCAAAGATGATCGATTGGCGATAAATCTGGCGAACGTGGGGGCCAGGAAAGAAGTTCGATACTCTGCTCCTCAAGAAAGTCACGACAGATACGTGCCAGGTGACATCGGGCATTGTCTTGCTAGAATAACTGCAATCCGACGTTAGCGTTAAATAACGGGACAACAACGGCGTTAAGAATTTCGTCCCTATATCGCTGTCCATTCAGATTACCATGAAGATCACCTGTGTTCGATGATGCAAGGACATTTCTACCCAAACCATTACACCACCCCCGTCGAAACGGTCGCATTAACGCACGCAAGCATCAGATAACCGTTCTCCTCGTCGGCGATACACTCTTGCTCTACCATCAGCGCATCGTAGACAAAATTGTGATTCATCACCAAAAAGAACTGTGCTCCAACGCTGCTGAGTCCAGCGAACACGCTGACGTACCCATTCCATTCTGACGGTATGATGACGTTGGTTAAGGATTGGTCCGTGGTATGGACGCACACTTCAGATGCCATTTTCAGCGGGAGTCTTGCAGACAGACAGTCTGTGCACTGATTCTGTTGTTAGTTCTACTAGGAGTAATTGCTGCTGTCCTCGTCGCCGGAAGGAAGCAATCCCGCAAGTGAGACGTCCTGATATGTCGGTCTTATGCAGGGGTCGTAACTCTTGGTCGATCTGAACGCGGTCGGTCATCAGTCGATCCAGTGATTCTATACCGTCCAATGAGATGTTAAATAGTGGCCACGGTGACTCTGAACTCAGCAGCGAGCTCATCTGAAGGTATCCCAGCCTCATGCATACCAATGGCACGCAACCTCTGATTTTCGGTTAACCTTGCTACTTTTTAAAATGTCGGAAGACAAAAAATAGCATGTTTTCTCAATAACCCAGACTCTCTAGCACAACATAACACAAAGAAAATCATCGGTCACCCATTCAATTTGATATTCTCGCAGGTGCTATTTTGAAATCCGTAGCAAAATTGTATACGGTTGGATGGACAACAGCAAAATGTCTTTAAACTCCTTGCACAACTTCTTCCTCGCAAACATGCAACATTACAACTATTAAAGTATTATATTTCACCCTTTATGCTATTTTATCACATTTGTTTCTATTTTTATATACTTTTTTTTTGACTCAGTATAAGTATAGTATGCTATGGTATTTATGGTGATATATGTTCACACGGGGTTATGGGTATATAATAAGGGTACGTGATGGAATATTGCTGGTGAAGGTGAAGGTGGGTTTTCATTAAAACTTTCCCTGCGAATCGGTTGACGTTGCTATAGAAGTCGTGACGCCATGTTGCACACGCGACGTCATAGAGACGTTGACCGCTGTTGTTGTCCACTGTACAACCCGACATAACGTTATTAGGGTCAGGGGGTGTTGGACTTTTCGTACGCGAGGGCCATAGTAGTAGAGTATGGGTGATATGTATCCATGTCGGTATACTATCAGCCCTTGGTACTACTAATCGACCTAATGCTTTGAACTATTGACTGGTATAGGTAGTACGTAATGCTAGGCCAGGTGGTATTGTGGATGGGTGGGGGAGGGGAGGGGGTAATGCGTGATCGTCTAATGCGGTTTTGCGAGAAAGTCCTTGGTGGTGAAAACTGGTAGTATAGTATGGGCGTCATATACCTCAGTAGGTCCCCTGTTGGCCCTTGGTACTATTAATCCACTTAATGCTTTGTACTTGCCTTTGACTGATATAGGTAGTACGTAATGCTAGGCCAGGCAGTATTTTGGGTAGGGGTAATGCCTGGTAGTTTAGAACGGTCGTATAGTATGGGCGATATACACCCCTGTAGGGTCCATCTTAACCCCTTTTGACATTCTAAGACTTGGCCGCGGGTATAGGTCGTGATCTGAGATAGCTAGTAAGTTAGAAGTAATGGCACAAGGCTGCAAGAGCGGTAGAAGGCTATAGTTTTGGGTGAATACAGTAGATCATAGGACAGATGATGGCGATATTGGACAAGTCAGTGGTGGTGGGCTTGGCGCTTTGGAGATGATGGGTGGTTTAGATTCTGTATAGAAGCCATATAGGAGCTAGGGGCCATGTAAGAGCTGTATAGGAGTTGTATAGAATTGGGTCATAGGTATCCTGGAATACCGAAATGAGGCTAAGAGGGCTGGTAAATTAGACCTCATTGAGGGTTTTCTTATGGCCGCATAAGACAAAAAATGGATTCTCCAAAAGGTATCCTCGAAAGGTATCCTCCAATACTATGTCGCCATGTTATCGGTATCCTCAAATACCGAAATGAGGCCATGAGGGCTATGAGAAAATCCCTCAATGAGGTCTAATTTACTATGCCCCTCTTCGCCTCGTTTCGGTATTTGGAGTACCTATGGCATGGCAACGTCCTAATTTTCCATCCCCCCCCCCCTACGTTAGGAGCTCTCATGGCGCCAAAAATCTACAGAGCCCAACGCCCGTTGGCGCATGAAATTTCATGAAAATGACCAAAAGGCGAAATGAATCTGATTGCATAGACTGTCGGTTGCCATTTGTAGTCCACATAGAGTGCATTTCGATATACATGCAGTCTAATCTGCCACTAATCGGTCGGATGATAGGAAATCGCGTTCTTCATGTTCGAAAAATAAAACTTTTCTCCCATTTGGCCGAACTATGGTCGGCCTGATGAGTTCGGGGCCCCGTTTAGTGCAATCATTTTTGCCAAATGAGCAACAAAAATGATCCAAAAATGCTGTCAAAAATGTCCTGTATGGATGTGTCATTGGTTGGACTGTCATTGATCCCTCAGATGCAAGGAAGCAGCTTTCTTTTGATTCGAAAAATCCAAATTTTGTTTCCCGGCAACGTTTTTTTTTTTTTTTTTTACTATCCCGCTCCTGACCCACGGTGCTCTAATTTGCATGAGATTTCATTGTTTCGTCCCGAGGAAGACCCTGGGTCTTCTCATTCACTAGGTGAAATTAAGTTATGGTAGGACAGTCGCCTTCACTGGGTATAATGAAGTGGTTGATGAATATTTTGTCCCTCCTCCCACTTCATTTAGTAAGACGACGCTCCTGTATTTACCTATACGATTACTTGCTAGTTTTGTAGAAACTTGTGAATCCAACCAGCAAACTGATAGTTCATGGACCACCAGATAGATGAATACATGAGAATATAGGCGAAGTCGGCCCAAAACAAAGTTGGCCCGTTAGAGAACCTTCTCCTTACGACGTCGACTCCAACGATAAGTGGGCCCCGGGAGATGTCGACCCTTGTATACGATCATTTCTTTTCATCCCCAAGTCTCATTTATTCCACGTTTCCCATACCGTCGGACAGACTTCTTCATCATTGGGGCCGATCTGTCCTCCATCACTGGGACCGAATTCTCCTCCATCAACAGTGCCAACTTCTCCACCAGAAGGGTCGACTTCTCCATTCCAGGAGTCGTCCTTTCTCGTGTCAGGTGAGCCGACTTCTCTTGGGGCCGGTTTCTCCAGTGCCGTCTTCGCTATGGACCGCTTTTTGTCTGGTTGCCACACTCTAAAATCAGATTTGGTTTATATTTACTCAACCAAGTTGATTTGGATTGAGTTTTAACCCAACTGATTTTATAGTGCAGACAGATTACTCATTGGTCCAGGTACTATATGCTTGCTTCTTGAACCTTTGAACCCGCGAGACCACTTTTAGATCCAGGAATACTTTTCACATAACTCCATTAAGTAAGATGGCTGCTGTGCGTGGGGTAGACCATTCAATATTTGCAGCGTGTAACCCAAGGCTGCAGGTTGAAAATGTTAATTGGTCTACTCCGAAATAATGAATATGGACTCTTCCGATTGCTGTCCTTGAACTGACATGGAAGATACCGCCATGGTTCAAATGGTTAACCCTTTACCCAACGCAGACGATATCAAAATTTATTATTTTAAATATCATTTTTTTAAATTTTTCCAAAAATTTCAACAAAACCATATCATGTGACCCCTCGTTGGAACGAGCTCGTTCCAACGAGGGGTCACATGATATGGTTTTGTTGAAATTTTTTGAAAAATAATATTTTTTCAACTGCTGAATTTGCAAATTACGCGGGCGGATGCGGCCGATTCGTTGGGTAAAGGGTTAAGTCCATCAGTTTGCACCGGCGCAACAAGAAAAGATTGGACGAAGAGCAAATGTCAATAATTTATTCCGTATTCAATATATTTTTAGATTTCATTTTAGCTTAATTTGTCAGAACTTCATTGTTAATTTTAACTCAATATTTAATACAATACTTAGATTTTATTTCAAGTGAATGTTGCTAGGGTACATCAACCGATAGTTTGAACCTGAAGTCTCATGACTTGCATGTCACCTACTGGAGCCAGAACTAAATAAAAGTGTGCGTGGGGGAGGGGCGGGGAGCATTAATTGTCTTATTAATATTTGCTTCCTAAAGATAGCTTATAGCCGATCATTGGAATGAGCTCGTTCAAATGAGGGACCATAAGTTAAGTTTAGAAGGTGAACAAATGAAACCTTTCATTTAGTATTGCAGAACGTTTTGACAGCTATCGCCTATCATTTGTGTTAGTCAAGGAGGATCGGGAGTTAATAATAATGAGATAATAACAATTAAGTGTTTAGTAAAATGGTATTTGTATTCAGCAAAGTTGGGGAAGGGCAAAATATATCATCTGAAATTCTCTTTTTTTCCTACACTGCTGTATGTTGAAAATATTAAAGATCAATCATATTTAACGAATATTGGGAAAAATACTAAATTATCCTTGATGCTCTGTCGAAAAGGAATTTTAGAACTGTATATCACAGGTGTCGTTGTTTCTTGTATCGTGTGGTGTGGTGTGTAGCAATCTCAGCAGAAAGGTTAGGGGTGAAGGCCAGTGCCAATGTTCTAGAAAAAATTGATCGTATTGAGGTAGAGTAGCAAGAACGCAAGGCCATTGGAAAGGCTGGGGCAATCCAGCTTGTAAGGGCAACCTATACAGAGTCATAGTGTTTCATTTAGAACCATGGATTTGCGTGCCCCACAGATCTTGTACACGATACTTATTTCAACGAATCGATGCCTCACTAAATTTCGCTTCATCGATTTTATATCGAGAGCTCAAAGCATTATGTACAAAATTCATACTTGAGTGTTGGATTAAAGACTTGTACTCTTAAGAACGTTGCAAAAATCAACCATTTACAGTTGTGGCTTTATCACAGCACATCATATTATGGCTTGAAAGAGGACCCCCCCCCCCCCCCCCCGCTCCTACTTCAACGCCTATACGCCTATACATTTACATTTTAACTCCACTGTCACTCACTGGAGTGACAACCCCAAGTCTCGTGGGGTTGCCACTCCAGTAAGTGACAATGGAGTTAAAATAAATTGTAATGAATTGTTATTTACATTACCGTTTTGGTTAATAATTTGTATACGGCTCTCTATGGATGGAGAAATCTGAAAAACAGATTGATAGGAAAACACGAATGAATATGAAGGCTGAAACACCAATACTGCCAATGTGATAGACCATTGCCACTTATATGGTGCTAATTCAATATAGGAGTTAGGTCATCGAAATGCTTTGTCACTTACAGAGTGCCAGTTCTTTATGGGGGTTGGGCTATTGTAATTAATTGCTACTTACTTAGTGCTAGTTTTTTAGTTTTTTATGGTGATTGGGACATTGTAATGAATAACAACTTACACGGTGCGAGTTCTTTACATGGGGTTAGATCATTGTAATGAATAGCGACTTGCATAATGCTAGTTCTTTATGAGGGGTTAGATCATTGTAATGAATAGCGATTTGCATAGTGCTAGTTCTTTATAAGGGGTTAGATCAGTGGAATGAATAGAGACTTACCTAGAGCTAGTTCTTTATCTGTTGTTAGATCATTTAATGCAGTTCTTTATATGTGGTAGGATCATTGTAATGAATAACTACTTGCATAGTGTTAGTTCTTTATAAAGGATTAGATCATTGTAATGGATAGCGACTTGCATAATGCTAGTTCTTTATCTAGGGTTAGATCATTCAACTGAGTTCTTTATGTGGGGTTAGATCATTGTAATGAATAGCGACTAGTTCTTTATGGGGGGTTCGATCATTGTAATAAATAGCGACTTGTATAGTGCTAGTTCTGTATAAGGGGTTAGATGAGTGGAATGCATAGCGACTTGATGGAGCGAGTTCTTTATCTGTTGTTAGATCATTTAATGCAGTTCTTTATGTGGGGTTAGATCATTGTAATGAATAGCCACTTGCATAGTGCTAGTTCTTTATAATTTTAGATCATTGTAATGAATAGCGACATGCATAATGCTAGTTCTTTATGAGGGGTTACATCATTGTAATGAATAGCGACTTACATCGTGCTAGTTCTTTATGTGGGATTAGACCATTTTAATGCAGTTCGTTATGTGGGGTTACATCGTTGTAATAAATAGCGACATGCATATTGCTAGTTCCTAATCTGGGGTTAGATCATTTCATGCAGTTCTTTATAAGGGGTTAGAGAATTGTAATGAATAGCGACTTACGTCGTGCTAGTTCTTTATGAGGGGTTAGATCATTGTAATAAATAGCGACTTACATCGTGCTAGTTCTTTATGTGGGATTAGACCATTTTAATGCAGTTCGTTATGTGGAGTTACATCGTTGTAATGAATAGCAACTTGCATATTGCTAGTTCCTTTTCTGGGGTTAGATCATTTGATGCAGTTCTTTGTGTGGGGTTAGAGCATTGTTCTGAATAGCGATTTACACCATGCTAGTTTTTGAGATTAGATCATTGTAATGAAAAACCACTTAAATAGTGCTCGTTCTTTATCCCTTTACCCAACGTAACAGCCAAAACCGGCCAGCGCTATTCTCAAAAATCGCCAATTAATTTTCACTATTTTTTTCATTTTTTGTCTCAAAAACATAGGTTATGACCCCTCGTTGGAACGAGCTCGTCGAGCTCGTTCCAACGAGGGGTCATAACCTATGTTTTTGAGACAAAAAATAAAAAAAATTAGTTATTGAAGAATTATTTTTGCAGGTGTCGTCTGCTTTTCACGTTAGGTAAAGGGTTATGAGGGGTTAGATCATTGTAATGAATAGCGACCTGCATAGTGCTAGTTCTTTATGAGGTTAGACCATTGGAAAGAATAGCGACTTGCATAGTGCTTCTTCTTTATGTGGGGTTAGATCATTATAATGAATAGCGACTTACATCGTGTTAGTTCCTTATGAGGGGTTAGATCATTGTAATGAAAAGCCACTTACATAGTACTATTTCTTTATGAGATTAGATCATTGTGATGAAAGCCACTTACATAGTGCTAGTTCTTTATGAGGGGTTATGACATTGTAATGAATAGCGACTTGCATAGTGCTAGTTCTTTATAAGGGGTTGGATCATTGTAATGAATAGCGACTTTCGTAGTCCTAGTTCTTTATGGGGGGTAGTTTATTATAATCAATGGCCACTTATATAGTGCTAGTTCTTTTATGAATGGGTAGTTCCTTATAATGACCTCTTATGGTAGTACTAGGTCTTTATATAAGGTCTAGGTCACTATAATGAACTGTCACTTATATAGTGCTAGTTCTTTATGTGGGAGTAGATCATTGTAATGAACTCTCACTTATATAGTGCTAGTTCTTTATGTGAGGTTAGAACATTGAATTGAATTTATCACTTATTTTGTGCTAGTTTTTTATGTGAGGTTAGAACATTGAATTGAATTATCACTTATATAGTGCTAGTTCTTTGTGTGGGATTAGATCATTGTAAAGAATTGTCACATAGATAGTGCTAGTTCATTTTGGGGTGCTAGAACACTGTAATGCATTGTCACTTGCATAGTGCTAGTTCTTTTTGAGGTGCTAGAATACTGTAATGCATTGTCACTTGCATAGTGCTAGTTCTTTATGGGGGGGGGGGGGGGTGAGATCATTGTAATGGACTGTCACTCACATAGTGCTATTTCTTTATGTGGGGCTTCGGTCATTGTATTGAATTATCACTTTGATTGTGTTAATTCTTTGTGTGGGATTAGACCATTGTAATGAACTGTCACTTATATAGTGCTAGTTAGTTGTGTGGAGCTAGAACATTGTAAAGAATTGTCACGTAGATGGTGCTAGTACTTTAGTGAGGTTTGACCATTGTAATGAATTGTCACTACCCTCGTGCTGGTTCTTTATGCGGGGTTCGGTTTTTGTGATGAATTGTCAGTTAGATAGTGCTAGTTCTTTATGTGGGGGTTAGATTATTGTAATGAATTGTCACTAACATAATGCTAGTTCTTTATGTGGGGTTACATCATTGTATTGAATTATCACTTTGATTGTGTTAGTTCTTTATTTGTGATTAGATCATTGTAATGAAATGTCACTTTTATAGTGCTAGTTCTTTGTGTGGGTTTAGATCACTTTGATGATCAATGCCTCTTATATGGTGCTAGTTCATTATAGGAGTTAGGTCATCGAAATTCATTATCACTTACAGAGTGCTAGTTCTTTATGAGGGTTGGGTTATTGTAATTAATTATTACTTACCTAGTGCTTACCTGGGGTTAGGTCATTTAATTCTGTTCTTTATGTGGGGTTAGATCATTTTAATGAATAGCGGCTTGCATAGTGCTAGTTCTTTATGGGAGGTTAGATCATTATAATGAATAGCAACTTAAATCGTGCTAGTTCTTCATGTGGGGTTAGATCATTGTAATGAATAGCGGCTTGCATAGTGCTTGTTCTTTATAAGGGGTTAGATCATTGTAATGAATAGCGGCTTGCATAGTGCTAGTTCTTTATAAGGGGTTAGATCATTGTACTGAATAGCGGCTTGCATAGTGCTAGTTCTTTATAAGGGGTTAGATCATTGTAATGGATAGCGACTTACGTGGTACAAGTTCTCAGTCTGGGGTTAGATCATTTAACCCTTTACCCAACGTAACGGCCAAAACTGGCCAGCGCTATTCTCAAAAATCGCCAATTAATTTTCATTATTTTATTCATTTTTTGTCTCAAAAACATAGGTTATGACCCCTCGTTGGAACGAGCTCGTCGAGCTCGTTCCAACGAGGGGTCATAACCTATGTTTTTGAGACAAAAAATGAAAATAATTAGTTATTCAAGAATTATTTTTGTAAGTGTCGTCTGCTTTTCAGGTTAGGTAAAGGGTTAATTCAGTTCTTTATGTGGGGTTAGATCATTGTAATGAATAGAGACTTACATAGTGCTTGTTCTTTGTCTGTTGTTAGATCATTTAATGCAGTCCTTTATGTGGGGTAGGATCATTGTAATGACTAGCTACTTGCATAGTGCTAGTTCTTTATGGGAGGTTAGATCATTATAATGAATAGCAACTCACATCGTGCTAGTTCTTTATGTGGGGTTAGATCCTTTTAATGAATAGCGACTTGCATAGTGTTAGTTCATTATCTGGGTTAGATCATTTAATGCAGTTCTTTATAAGAGTTAGAGCATTGTAATGAATAGCGACTTACGTCGTGCTAGTTCTTTCTGAGGGGTTAGATGATTGTAATGAATATCGACCTGCAAAGTGCTAGTTCTTTATGAGGTGTTAGATCATTGTAATAAATAGCGGCTTGACTTACGCCGTGTTAGTTCTTTATGAGGGGTTAGATCATTGTAATGAATAGCGACTTGACTAACGTCATGCTAGTTCTTTATGGGGGTTAGGTCATTGTAATGAATTGCGACTTGCATAGTGCTAGTTCTTTATGTGGGGTTAGATCATTTTAATGAATAGCGACTTTCATAGTGCTAGTTCTTTATTAGGTGTTAAATCATTGCAATGAATAGCGACTTTACTTACGTCATGCTAGTTCTTTATGAGGGGTTAGGTCATTGTAATGAATAGCGACTTGCATAGTGCTAGTTCTTTATGAGATTATGTCATTGTAATAAATAGCGACTTGCACAGTGCTGGTTCTTTATATGGGGTTAGACCATTGTAATGAATAGCGACCTGCATAGTGCTAGTTCTTTATGAGGTTAGACCATTGGAATGAATAGCACTTTGCATAACGCTTCTTCTTTTTGTGGGGATAGATCATTGTAATGAATAGCGTTGTGCTAGTTCTTTATGATATTAGATCATTGTAATTAAAAACGGCTTACATACTGCTTTTTCTTTATGAAGGGTTAGGACATTGTATTGAATAGCGACTGGCTTGGGGCTAGTTCTTCAATGAGGGATGAAATCATTGTAATGAATAGCGACTTGAATAATACTAGTTCTCTGTGGGGGAGTAGTTTTTTATAATAAATAGCCACTTACATAGCGCTAGTTCTTTTATGAAGGGGTAGTTCATTATAATGAATTGCATTTTACGTAGTGCTAGGTCTTTATGTAGGTACTGGGTCTCTATAATCAACTGCCACTTACATGGTGTTAGTTCTTTGTGTGGGATTAGATCATTCTAATGAATTGTCACTTATATAGTGCTAGTTCTTTGTTTGGGATTAGGTCATTGTAATGAATTGTCTCCTAGATAGGTCTCTGTAATGAACTGCCACTTACATGTTGTTAGTTCTTTGTGTGGGATTAGGTCATTGTAATGAATTGTCACGTATTTTGTGCCAGTTCTTTGTGTGGGATGAGATCCTTTTAATGACTTGTCATATAAATAGTGCTAGTTCTTTGTGTGGGGCTACAACATTGTAGTGCATTGTCACTTAGATAGTGCTAGTTCTTTGTGTAGGGTTAGAGCATTGTAATGAATTGTCACTAACACAATGCTAGTTCTTTATGTGGGGTTAGAGCATTGTACTGAATTATCACTTATATAGTGCTAGTTCTTTATGTGGGGTTAGTCATTGTAATGAATTGTCACTCATATAGTGTTAGGACTTTATGTGCAGTTACATCATTGTAATGAATTGTCACTAACATGGTGCTAGTTCTTTATGGGGGTTAGATCATTGTAACAAATTGTCACTAACGTGGTGCTAGTTCTTTATGTGGGGTTAGATCATTGTAACAAATTGTCACTAACGTGGTGCTAGTTCTTTATGTGGGGTTAGATCATTGTAACAAATTGTCACTAACATGGTGCTAGTTCTTTATGTGGGGTTAGATCATTGTAACAAATTGTCACTAACGTGGTGCTAGTTCTTTATGTGAGGTTAGATCATTGTAACAAATTGTCACTAACGTGGTGCTAGTTCTTTATGTGGGGTTAGATCATTGTAACAAATTGTCACTAACGTGGTGCTAGTTCTTTATGTGGGGTTAGATCATTGTAACAAATTGTCACTAACATGGTGCTAGTTCTTTATGTGGGGTTAGATCATTGTAACAAATTGTCACTAACATGGTGCTAGTTCTTTATGTGGGGTTAGATCATTGTAACAAATTGTCACTAACGTGGTGCCAGTTCTTTATGTGGGGTTAGATCATTGTAACAAATTGTCACTAACGTGGTGCCAGTTCTTTATGTGGGGTTAGATCATTGTAACAAATTGTCACTAACGTGGTGCTAGTTCTTTATGTGGGGTTAGATCATTGTAACAAATTGTCACTAACGTGGTGCTAGTTCTTTATGTGGGGTTAGATCATTGTAACAAATTGTCACTAACGTGGTGCTAGTTCTTTATGTGGGGTTAGATCATTGTAACAAATTGTCACTAACGTGGTGCTAGTTCTTTATGTGGGGTTAGATCATTGTAACAAATTGTCACTAACATGGTGCTAGTTCTTTATGTGGGGTTAGATCATTGTAACAAATTGTCACTAACATGGTGCTAGTTCTTTATGTGGGGTTAGATCATTGTAACAAATTGTCACTAACATGGTGCTAGTTCTTTATGTGGGGTTAGATCATTGTAACAAATTGTCGCTAACGTGGTGCTAGTTCTTTATGTGGGGTTAGATCATTGTAACAAATTGTCGCTAACGTGGTGCTAGCTCTTTATGTGGGGTTAGATCATTGTAACAAATTGTCACTAACGTGGTGCTAGTTCTTTATGTGAGGTTAGATCATTGTAACAAATTGTCACTAACGTGGTGCTAGTTCTTTATGTGGGGTTAGATCATTGTAACAAATTGTCACTAACGTGGTGCTAGTTCTTTATGTGGGGTTAGATCATTGTAACAAATTGTCACTAACGTGGTGCTAGTTCTTTATGTGGGGTTAGATCATTGTAACAAATTGTCACTAACGTGGTGCTAGTTCTTTATGTGGGGTTAGATCATTGTAACAAATTGTCACTAACGTGGTGCTAGTTCTTTATATGTGGGGTTAGATCATTGTAACAAATTGTCACTAACGTGGTGCTAGTTCTTTATGTGGGGTTAGGGTATTTTAGTGAATCGTTACCGAAACTTCTGCAACTCTTATTGATCATATCTTTAGTAATGACTCCACTACACACGTATCAGGGATTGTCATTTCGGATATCAGTGAGATTTTTGCAACGTTCTGCATTGGTAACTTGGAAAAACAAAATGCACGCCCAACACAAAGTCATAACCGCTCCTTTAAGAAAGAAAATATTGACCACTTCAAGAGGCTCCTATTAGGCAGTGATTTTTCCGACATTTTCGACACATCCGATGTCACCCTAGCATACGACTTGTTCATCGATACATTTTACAAAGCATTTAATGAAGCCTTCCCATTAGAAGTACCATCAGTACATTCTAAATATATTAGACGCGAGCCCTGGATGACGGCCGGATTATTAAAGTCTTCCCTACACAAACAAAAGCTGTACAGGAAAAAAATTGAAATCTCCAACAACCCAAAATATCGCGAACTACAAACAGTTCTGCCACATCTTCAATCGTGCCAAACGAGCAAGCAAGTCAGACTACTATCATAATATCTTGTTAGATAATAAACACGATCTCAAAAAAAATTGGCAAATATTATGTAAAGCCATTATTAAATTGGATCGAAAAACTGAGCCCCCAAATACCTTTGTCGATAACAATATCACTTTAAACGACCCCAAACAAATTGCTGACAAGTTCAGTGCATTCTTTGCGAATATTGGGAAATCAGTAGGTGACCAAGTGCCCGACACAAATATTCACTTTTCACATTATATGAAGCACAATAATGAAAACTCACTATTTGTAACGCCAACGAATACACAGGAGGTTATCTATATCAAAACCAACAAGAGATCGAGATGAAATGTCTACAAAACTTTTGAAAGCCGTCGCTTGTGAGATCGCCAGCCCATTAACACAC
The DNA here is from genome assembly GCA_031216915.1 of Pictodentalium vernedei. NCBI lineage: Eukaryota > Metazoa > Mollusca > Scaphopoda > Dentaliida > Dentaliidae > Pictodentalium > Pictodentalium vernedei. The sequence continues at coordinate 333,147,181 of CM062292.1, forward strand.
ATCATCAACACTTCATTTTCATCCGGTCATGTGCCAACCAAAATGAAAATAGCCAAAGTCATACCAGTCTTCAAGTCTGGTAAATCTCAAATGTTTAATAACTATCGCCCCATAAGTATTCTCCCGACGTTCTCAAAAATACTTGAAAAGTTAATGTATAAAAGGCTAGTGGATTTCATAGACAAACATAAAATCTTATATAAGTACCAGTTTTGGTTCAGAACAAAACATTCAACTGTCCACCCTATATTGCACCTACTGAATAGCGTGGTAACGGAAAATGACAAACCAACAAAGAATTGCACCCTTTCTATATTTCTCGACTTCTCCAAGGCATTCGACACCATTGACCAATCGATCCTACTCCAGAAACTGGGATACTATGGTATTAGAGGTATTGCCCATCAGTGGTTTCAAAGTTATTTATCTGAACGAAGCCAATTTGTTTCATTCTTGAATACCATTTCAGAAACGTTACCAATAAATACAGGAGTGCCACAGGGGTCCATTCTGGGCCCGCTTTTATTTCTACTGTACATCAACGATATTAACGAATCTACAGAACTCAGTTTACTTTCCTTTGCTGACGACACAACGGCCTATAGGTCAAGTAACAATCTTGACACCCTTACAGAAAGTATAAATTCCGAACTAGCCAAAATAAACCATTGGTGTTCTGCCAACAAACTAGCCCTCAACCCTACTAAAACCAAATATATGCTGCTTCATCCACAAAACGATTCGTATAAGGTAAACGATATTAAACTATTTCTAAACAATACAAATATTGAGCCAGTTGGTAACGAGCAAGAACAAAAAACTATAAAATTTCTTGGCGTACATATGGATGAAAATATGAAATTTAAAGAGCATATATCTGTGGTGTGCTCAAGAATAGCAAGTGCAATTTTTGTACTAAATAGGGCAAAGAACTTCTTGCCCACGAAGGTAATGAAAACTTTATACTTCCCACTGATTCAGTGTCATCTGATATATGGTATCCAGGTCTGGGGCCATTCGACCTACACCAGTAGAATTCTAAAACTACAAAAAAGAGCTGTCCGGGTCATAACAAAAAAATCATATCTCTCCCATACAGATCACCTTTTCAGAGATTGTGGCATTCTGAAATTCAATGATCTCTACAGCCTTCACGTCTCCCTTTTTATGCACGACTGGGCGAACAAAAAACTCCCTATGTCATTCGATGATACCTTTCAAGTATATAGAAACCCCTCAGGAATGAATACAAGGCAAACCGGTAAATTAGATACCCGCAAACCAAGAACACAGTTCTCTGCTGTGCTGCCATTACACTCCTTCCCAAGAACCTCAAATAGTATAGACCCACAAATCCAGCATTTAAATAGACCCCGATTTAAATAGTCCTTAATTGATAAAGCCTTGAATAATTATTCGCGTCCTAACTCCAAATGTGACAACCCAACGTGCCCCGACTGTGTCATCCGCCAGCTGTAATCTTCTGACATCTCATCCTCCTACCCCCATCCCTTAATTCTCAAATACAATCTAGCCACCCTGAATTATAAATAAAAGATCAGACAACCCCGTCTTTGGGAAAGCACTTTGATACACTGATGCCAAAGAAACTTGATATCTTTCTTTTTACGGGAATGGCAGGAAGACAGCCTTATAGGCTATGCCATTTCCATGCCGTATACTAGCTTATGTTCCTGTTTGTTGTAATGTTATTTTGTAATCAATGTACTAGTATACTGCAAAATAAAGATATATCTATCGTCACTTACAAAGTGCTAGTATTTTATGTGCTGTTAGATCCTTGTAATGATTTGTCACTTACATAGTACCAGTTCTTTATGTGGGGTTAGGTCATTGTAATTAAATGACACTTACGTAGTGGTAGTTCATTATGTGGTGTTAGGTCATTGTAATGAATGCACACGTGGAAATTTTCATTGGTTAAAAAACGTTTTGCATGACTATAAAACATTATGAATTGTAAATTCACCTATCCATCCATTGTCAGACGAGTTGCGCGTCAACCATATAAATGTATGTAATACTATGTATGTATGAGTGAATCTCTATTGTCCAGGCCCCAGTACTGTAAAACTTTTACTATTGTATTTCCAAGATTTATATTTTCTATTTACGTCTTTAACCCTTTACCCAACGTAACGGCCAAAACCGGCCAGCGCTATTCTCAAAAATCGCCAATTAATTTTCAAAATATTTTCATTTTTTGTCTCAAAAACATAGGTTATGACCCCTCGTTGGAACGAGCTCGTCGAGCTCGTTCCAACGAGGGGTCATAACCTATGTTTTTGAGACAAAAAATGAAAAAAAATTAGTTATTCAAAAATTTTTTTTGCAAGTGTCGTCTGCTTTTCATGTTAGGTAAAGGGTTAAATGGGTTGAAATGAACCATTAGCATTTTCAAAGATGTGACAATTTGCCACTTGGCAAATAGCCAAATCTTTTAAAATGCTAATGATTCATTTTAGCCAGTTATATTAATAACTTGAAAATACAACTTGAACTGAATCAAGATACGGAAATCTTTTCTGAAAATTGTTTTTGTCTCAGGATAGCACACACACACACACCTACTCAAGCCACACAAAAAGAGGATTTCAAATGAGTTCCGACAATTTCATATTATATTTCTGTACCAATTTCACTAAAATCTATCTAGCGTAACGACTAAGGCTGACCAGTGCTGTTCACAAAACTCATCATCCAAATTTTATTGTTTTCTTTTCAATTGTTACCTCAAAAACATAGTTTGTGACCCGCACTGCAACAAGCTCGCCGAGCTCGTTCCAATAATGTGTTATGAGCTATGTTTTCGAGACAAAAAATTAAAATATTTAGTTATTCAGTAAACGTTTTCTGCTAATGTCGTCTGCTATTTGTGTTACTGGGGCAAATAATGAAAAATAAGAAAAGATTACTTCAATTCTTTCGATACCAACTCACTCGCAATTTTACCATGTCAACGTTGACTTCTGACGTCACTTCCGTAAAGAGCTATTTGATGGTTACTGTGTGATAACCACGTTCTACACACACACACACCCTCACTCATTCTCACCTTCATTTGCACAGTTCAGTGAACGACAACAGCTGGCTCGCCATACAGATAAGACCAATTTAGATCCGTCGATATTGGCAAGCAGCCTTCAAGGTATAAGTAACTGCAGTGAATTATAGCTTTAAAATCAGCACTTTATTATAAATTTAGTATCTTTAAAGCTTGAACGTCTTAAAAACACTGTGGTGAGCTATCGCTTCTAAATCAGCACTTTATATTTTAAAAAACCCTGGTATTTTGGGTTTCAAAACATTTCAATGAATAAATGTTTTTAATCAGCTTTAATATGGGATTATGCTCTTATGCAATATATGCTCCGACTGTACACAGAACATTGCAATGAGCTTTTGCTTTTAACCCTTTACCTAACATGAAAAGCAGACGACACTTCAAAAATAATTCTTGAATAACTAATTTTTTTCATTTTTTGTCTCAAAAACATAGGTTATGACCCTTCGTTGGAACGAGCTCGACGAGTTCGTTCCATCGAGGGTTCATAACCTATGTTTTTGAGGCAAAAAATGAAAAAAATAATGAAAATTAATTGGCGATTTTTGAGAATAGCGCTGGCCGGTTTTGGCCGTTACGTTGGGTAAAGGGTTAAATCAGATTACGATTATCAAAAATATCACTCTCATCTATTCTTAACAGCTGATCTAAACTCATAAAGATGTCAGTAATATACTATTGACACCTTGAACCCTTGTTTTCTGGAATGGTATCGCCCTTGTGTACACTTACAATGAGATGGGTCAGTCCAATATCAATATACAAAGAGGATAACATAATAACTGCAGTCTGCAGACAGATGGCTGCAGACTGCAGTTATTATTTTATCATCAATGTCCGGTGTATAGACCTCTTGTAATAAGACAAAATGGGACGAAATTATGCCTTGGACCGACAAATTGGTCTTACGAGTTCAAATGGTTAAGGTTCCCATACAATTCACAGAAGGGATAATGTTGTGTGGGCGATCGGTGAATGTCTTCCACACATTTGGAGTGAGTTTTTAACAACTGTTAAACGAAGTTTCTCCAACCAGATATCAAATAGTTGTTACCATCTCCTCCATCCACTTTGAATGCCCTTTGAAAAATCCGTGTTCCATATTTTTAATTCCATTAATTTCCACACTATCGGAAATGAATTAAACTGTCCGAGTCAAACATGAACAGGCACTAAAAATCTGTTTTCTTTTCATCGTTTCTCATGTCTGCAACCTTCAACATTGTTTCCTTCTTGGCTTCGCGGTTTTCTTTTTCGCCATCTATAAGTTCACTAAAATAGAAACACAAAAATGTGGTATTATTTGACCTTTGATGTAACATTAATAGCATACAGTAGCATATATATACAGAATAAATAGGTACTAGGGCCGGTAATCAGATTTAAACCACGAGTAGGTTAAGGATATTAACCACGAGGCTCTGCCAAGTGGTTAAAACCCTTATTCTTCGAGTGGTTTGAATCTTATTACTGAACCTATTACTTATTTGTTTTATTTATACCATGCTCTTAATAAATAATCGACTTTGTTACTTAAAGTGGAGAAAAAACGATACTTTCTATCGCAAACACATGGATTTGTTTTGTTTACATCTGCGTCGGTGAGCAGTACTTTCGGCTGCACATGAATGCGTAGTTGACAGCTAAGCACATCGTCAGAGTTGATTGAATTTAACTTGCCTTTTCAGTCAAATTGTTATTAACAATTCTTAAATTTTATTTTATATATTTAATTGTTGTTATTTTAAACTTAATAAGTCATTGCACGCAGCTGATAGTACCGCAAAACGTCGTATGTTTGAGTGAAACATTGCGAATGTGAATGTGTCGAAGTCGGCAAATTGGTCATGTCAAAGGTCAAGTTGGATGTAGTTCCAACTATGGGTGTAAATTTTTGTAATACAATTCCCATTGAAAAACGTTTTAACCGCAGTAGGAACTTTACACCGGTAGTTGGGTTAAAAGCTAAAATTTAACAAGCGGGCTTTTCACAGGTAGCAGCATAGGTGAGAGTGGTATAAATAGTTTGAATCGAGTTTCCACTGATGCCTTGACATGGTAGAGGCAGAAATACTTTTCAAAATTGAGAAGCAGGTGAACGGATACCCATCGCATAGCGACGATCAGAGCGGTATGAATCATTAGAGGGGAACAGAGAGGGGGTGTTACTCTTTGAGAGTGTAAAGGGCGGAGAAATTTCGAAATTGAGCAATTAAAACTCACCTTCTCGTTGATGTTCTGCAGTGAATTTCCTTACCTTGGCAAGCCTGAAAATAAGGACGATTCACCATCTCTCATAAATCAGCTGCCTGAACATAGTGGCCACCCCTGGCGGTACAGCCACTACCTTCAAACAGCCGAGCTTTCTCTCTCTGTTTTCTTGAAATTCAGAAGAAGGTATAAATGTTGCTTCGGTGAGACAAGGCTGAGTAACAAAACAAATTGAACGTGTGCGCAACTTAAGATGGATGTCACATTAGTCATGTCACTCTGTCAATGTGTGTCAGGATAAATATTATTACACGTCTGTTCTATGAAATTCCCATCTACAGCAACACTAAACCATTTGGTAAATGAAAATCTGTTCCGCCCATATGTGCGGAACGGAAGTCGTGGACGGACTATTTTTAAATAGAAGCGAAATTTCAGTGGAATGTTCTACAAATTGCGCACAGCAATTACGTTTTGAATCCCTATCGACAGCTAAAAATCGACCCCTGGGTTCCAATTTGTCCTTTGTGTCAGTAGGCATATAGAACATTGGCACTGAGATTCGAAATAGTAACACGGGTTGTCTTAGCAAATTTGGTTGGCGATAAAATGTGTTCTTTTTGTTGATAGTTGGCAAATGAATGCGGAGGATCCTTCTAATAATTGTTTTTTATAGACGTGAAGGCGTGTAATAAACACAGAACGACACGCGTGTGTCAATGGGTTAATCGAAATGGCACTTGTTCCATCGCGGAAGGATAAAACTCGAGGCCTGCGGCCTCTCGTTTTATCCTTTCGTGATGGCCCTCGTGCCATTTCGATTAGCTCATTCACACGCGTGTGTCGCTCTTTATAGTATGGTAAGCGAATAGCTGACTGGCAGCAAAAACGTCCTTAGAGCACCCAGTAATACAAATGAGTGTTCACGGTGTTGTAAATTCGTCAAAATCTCGCCACTCCAAGTCTTGAAACTGTGGCGAAACGTCGTTTGTCCACAGAAAAAAGGTAGGGCAACGGCCTTCACCCCACGTTCCCACAGGAAAGCGCCACAGGGTAGCGGGCATGATTTCTGGTTGCGGGTGACATAAACAACTGGTTTCAATAACTTTAACTCTATTTCATACATGTCCACCAAACTTACATGGTAGGCATCGACATGGAAGAAGAAGAACCTCCTTTTTCCTTTTTCATATTTGTTAACTCTTATCTAACGTAACGGAAATACCTCTGCAAAACATAGTTTATGATCCCTCACTGTAATGAGCTTGTATTAAGAATAGCATACCGCGGGAACCTTTCCTCGGGAACTGTCTAAGCAAATACTAATATCGTTAAAATGGCACCAACAGTTGGCATATTTGAGAACGTTATGTACATCAATAAACCCTATCGCAGCACCTTCGATAAGTTTTTGTATTTCGAATGGCAAAGTTAGGAATCATTCTGCAGGAAACGGTACAAAACTCCAGAAAAATGTTTGCTGTGCTGGATGGCATATCGCAAATCCCAAATGTGTATTTATTTATTTATTAGGGTTTAACAACACTTTCGACAGCCAGGGTCACCTTGTGTCGGAGAGTTTTACGGATGGATGAAACCGGAGCACTCGGAGAGAACCACCGAGTAACGGCGAGAAACTGCAAGACTCACCAACGTACTAACTCCGCACAAGCTGGGCTAGCATTAGTTAAAGACAATTGCCCCCTCGACGCGCAGAAAGCCTTAGTACAAAGCGCCACCGCGCCCCCGCGCGGGAAATAGGGATTAAGTGTCTTGCCCAAGGACACTATTAGTTATCCTAGTGTTTTTCAGGGTGTATGGGAATTTACACCGGTTTGGGAACTCATACACCCTGAGATGAAGACGAAGGATGTATGAGTTCCCAAACCAGTGTAAATTCCCATTCACCCTGAAAAACACAAGGATAACGGATTTATATCCAAGAAGTTTGGTATACATAATAAAAAGAATAATAATAAAAAATGCAAAAACTGAAAGAAAATTTGTACTTTGCAAGTTTCAGACAAATATGGATGTCATTGGAACTGGCTCAATGAGCCGGTTCCAATGACATCCATATCGGTAATATTTTATTGCACATAAATATTAAATTTCCTGTATTTTTATTTTTGTTCCAACATAACCGAGCAGAAGGTATGAATTAATAATTAAAAATGGGTACTTTTAGCCATATAGCTTGCTCTTGTATATTCTTGTGTTTACACCGTGGTTAAAGACGGTGATAAAAAAGCTACTGTTGGTTGCAAGTTACATCGTACCTCTCAGCCAATCAAAATGCAGTATTTTGTTTCATTTGGAAATAAAACGCAGTTATCCCTGGCGGGAATCGAACCGTGGACCTCTCGGTTTGAAGTTCAATGCTGTAGCCACTGAGCCACCGCGCCCCCACGATATGACCCTGGCTGTTGACAGTGACGTCAAACTTCAAGAAAGAAACAAATAAACAAACTGCATTGCGTGTTTCAGAGTGCTTGACAATTTTATAAGAACATTGCAAAGCGTGACAGAATAATATTTTAAACACCATATAATTTAGAGACGCTTACCGTTTCCGTCTCTACTTGGGGGTAATCTGAGCGCCTTGCTGCAAAATTGTTCTGCATGGAGGGGCAAACTGCATTTTTTCTTTCGGAAAACATGACCCAACAAACCACATCACTCTGTAATCAGAAGAGCAAGCGTAAATCGGTTTCGTGTTTTCTCTCCAGGCCCTGGTCAGAATTGGGAAGTTGACATTTCCACTTATAACCGAGTGATCGTGGATAATACGTCGATCGATTGTTCACTTATGATACTAAACGGTTCATCTCAACTCTATGATATTATTAAGGTGATTAACTTGAAAACGATTTGGTACTGCACTCTAAAATCAGTTGGGTTAAAAATTAACCAAAATCAGCTGGGTTGAGTGAATATGAACCCAGTTGGGTTCATATTCAATCAACCCAGTTCATTTGGGTTGATTTTTAACACAACTGATTTGAGTGAGAAAAGGTTGTCGACCATTATTGCTGTGTTAAAGTTTGGGGGAGCGCTCAGTAATATGTACTTACTCTAAATCGACTTGCCCATCATTGTCCTTGTCAAGTCTATCCAATAATATTGCTATTTGTTCTGCAGTTAAATCAATATTAGCCTTCTGAAAAAGAACAGCCAAGTGAAAGAATATGTGATTATTGATTTACATTAAAGTTTTCTGGACATACGCCAATTAAAGGTCGTTGAGGAATAAGTTTTTATTATTGGATTTGTTCCACACCCTCTTTGTCAGTGCTTCAATAACAATAATAGTGAAAGTATTTAATTACAATTAACACCTCCTGTGAGGCAGATTGCAAAATGAAAAACAGTATACATGCAATAAAATATAATCGGCAACATATTTAACATGGAGTTAAATATAACATTCCTGTGTATTACATTCATAGGTCAATATTAAAATATCATTTTGTCAACTGGGGCGCTCTAGAATCGATAGATCAAGATGCAGATGATCTTGCACGTTTCAGGCTGATTATTTTGCATAATACATTATACGATGGATTACTGTTGCCTATCCATCTCTGGAAAGTTTGCGTTTACATTCCCAATCGAAGTAAACAATTCCTTCCTCAAAGATAAATACGCGGGGCAATCCAAAATGAAATGAATTTTATTTTCTGTCTCATCAGACTGACAGACATCACACATCCGTTGTTCAGATGTAACGTGTCCCCCTTTCTCAACGGCAAGATTATGATTTACTAAGGCGGAGCTTTGTGAAGTTTGCCCTCGCCTCCAGCGATATGGTATGGATTAGGTACGGTTCAAGCTCTTATTTGTCTTTTATCTTACAATCAACATGTATTTTGTCTGTATAAACTCCGCAACTGTCGTGTATCCGACCCCCTGATACAGATGTTTGTATCAGGGGGTCGGATACAAGCATGTTCCTTTCGCGTGAGTTCCATTTTTATGTCTCCCCTTCCCAGAAGGGAGACATATTGTTTTAGTGCATATTCTTCTTCTTCTTCTTCTTCTCATACAAACTTTGTCCGGGCCATAACTTTTTTGTCTTTTGACCTACACCTTAGATACTTGGCATGTGGATGTATCACCATGAGCCGATGTGCAGTGTACCATAGTGACCTTCATGTGACCTTGACCTTTGACCTGAAGTCAGATTTATGTGTTTTTTAAGGGAAACATCACACAAACATTGTCCGGGCCATAACTTTATTTGTCTTTTGACCTACACCTTAGATACTTGGCATGTGGATGTATCACCATGAACCGGTGTGCAGCGTACCATAGTGACCTTCATGTGACCTTGACCTTTGACCTGAAGGTCAGATTTATGCGCTTTTTTAAGGGAAACTGTCTGGACCAGAACTTTTTTGTATTTCGAGTCAGGCTTGAGATATTTGGCATGTGGATGTATCACCATGAGCCGGCATGTAGCGTACCATTGTGACCTCCATGTGACCTTGACCTTTGACCTGAAGGTCAGATTTGTGTTTTTTTTTTCAAGGAAACTTTGTGCGGACCAAAACTTGTTTGTCTTTTGGGCCAGGCCTTAGATATTTGACACATGGATGTATCACCATGAGCCGGTGTGTCGCATAAAATTGTGACCTTCATGTGACCTTGACCTCAAGGTCAAATTTATGCACTTCAAATAGGGAGTAATTGTCCAGACCAGAATTGTTTTTTGTTTTTTGACCTAGGACTTGATTATTTGACATGTGGATGTGTCACCATGAGACCGCATGTCGTCTACCTCGATATGACCTTGACCTCGGACCTTAAGGTCAAATTTATGTACTTCAAATAGGGAATAATTATTCAGACCAGAACTTTTTTGTTTTTTTACCTAGGACTTAGATATTTGACATGTGGATGTATCGCACTTAGACCGCATGTCACATGTAATCATGACCTTCATGTGACCTTGACCTCAAGGTCAAATTTATGTACGTTAAATAGGGAGTAATTGTCCAGACCAGATTTTTTTTTGGACATGTGGATGTGTCACCATGAAACCGCATGTCCGCTACCTTGATGAACTGCATGTTACCTTGACCTCTGACCTCAAGGTCAAATTTATGTACTTCAAATAGGGAATAATTGTCCAGATCAGAACTTTTTTGTTTTTTGACCTAGGCTTAGATGATTGACATGTGGATGTATCACAATGAGACCACATGTCATCATGACCTTCATGTGACCTTGACCTCAAGGTCAAATTTATGTACTTTAAATAGGGAGTAATTGTCCAGACCAGAATTTTTTTTTTTTTTTGACATGTGGATGTGTCACCATGAAACCGCATGTCCGCTACCTTGATGAACTGCATGTGACCTTGACCTCTGACCTCAAAAGGAAGGGGAGACATATGTTTTAGTGTGCTAAAACACTTTCTAGTTTTTCTTTTTATTCATCCGTACGAATGAATAGTTAGTTATATTTTCGTCTACATTCTTGACTTATCCCCAATATATTGTAAGATAAAATGATTATTACCTTCGACTCGTCGTGATCTGCCCTTAGAATCTGGAGCAAGACTCGGATACATATTTTGTACATCCACATAATGGTAATAATCTCTATAAAACAATCGGTAGGTCCTTAGCCTGTTTCTACCACGATGTTTATAATCATTATTTATGTCAGCCACAAGCCGCTTAAAATGATTTCTTTTCAGTTTTTCTTTCAGAAGCTTTAATTTCTCGCAGTTAATTGTGTTAATGTCATCAACCCTTTGAACCTAAGAGGCCGATTTTTCGGCACAGGGTCGTGATACCACCTGTATTCATACAGTAGATAGTTGCTCTGTGAATTCGTGAGGTAGACCGATCAAGATTTCCACCGTGCAGCCTCCGAGTTGGTCTTCTGCAAGTAACGAATATAATAGACTCTTCCAATCGATGGCACTGAACTGGCGTGGAAGATATCATCGGGGCTTATGGGGTTAAAACCTAGTTCTTCCGTTCTATTGACGATCCAATCCGCCTCTTTGTTTTATCTGCATTCAACTGGAGCATCATTCACTAGTGAATATTCGTCAAGTGAGGATAGCTTTGAAACGAATTTCACCATTTGTAGCTTGGCATCTACGAGTAGTGGATATACCCTCAGCTCAGCTCGGGCTGCATGGTTAGATGAATGTGTACTGACGTTCAAAAGTAATTTGCAGAATTTTATATGTTTCTGTTCACACTACTGACGAGCTTCGTTTGTGGATCTTACTTGAGCTGCCCACAATTTGCTACCATACAACAAAATTTGCTTAAACAGTTTATCGAACAGTCGATAAATTATAGGAACAGGAGGATATCATTTTGTTTTGAAAGCATTGTGAAGAGAATACATTGCTTTAAGTCTTTCGTACATAATTTTTTTAGCTGTTTGTAGTTTCCCATTGTCACTGAAAGTTATGCCTAAATAATTGAAGTCGGGTGTTACTTCAGGTTTCAAACCATGCATGCAAAACTTCGGAGCGCGAATACTTCTCATAGTTTTAAATATCATACAGCAACCTCTGCCACTCCTCGTGCAATGCAGCTTCCAAATCGGGCAAATTCTGTACAGGTGGATACCCTTCTTGCACACGATGTCCAAGTAAGTCCCAGGTGTGTTCTAAGGGATTCAAATCGAGGCTCATTGCAGGCCAAGGTAGTGTTGTAATAGCGTTGTTCTCCAGGAATGCTCTCACAGCATGGGAACGATGTGGTCTTGCATTGTCGTCTATGAATACAGGGCGAGTAGCCAACGGGTGGTTGTCAAAATGAGGCACGACAACCGGATTCAGAATTCCCGGATGTACTGATGCCCATTGAGATTCCCAGGTACAGTCACCATATCAAGTTTACAATCATGGGAGAGGCATTCCCAGATCATTAGTGATCCTCCACCATAAGGAACAGTAGGTCTGCTGTTCCTGGGCACGTAAGCAGTATTTCTGTGCCCCCACACTCTCGCGCGACCATCTGTGACGTGAAGCAGGAACCTACTCTCGTCTGACCAATGGACTCTCTTCCATGTCCTGAGATTCCAATGTTGTCGTGCCATACACCACTCCAAACGTCGTCTTTGATGCTGATCGGACAGAGCTGGACGCTTCATGACCCTTCTGGACCTCATACCCAGTGCTTTGAGACAGTTTCGGACAGTTCTGTTGCACAAAAGCCTGTTTGGGGAGCCAAAGGCGTTTCAAAACCCCACTTGAAGCAAAGGGTTCACGCCTAACGAGGCGTGCCAGACTCCGATCTTCCTGAGGAAAGGTCTTTCGGGGTTGTCCAGGCCTTGGTCGGTCCCTAACATCGTTGGTTTGTTGATGTTTTAGGACAAGTCTGCTGATGACAGGATGACTTTAACCAAGTTACCTTGCAATAGCTTTGAATGACATGCCTGTTGCATGCATGCCAACAATTTTCCATCTTAGTACCTCCGTCAGTCTCATCCTTGCCATGTCAACATTTACTGATAAAAGAAGTGACACATTTTCTTGCTTTATACCCAGATATTACATGTGGATGATATTGTTGTTGTGATATTCGTGGGTAGCATGCTTCACGTGGACGAGGGTGTGTGTTTGGGGTACGCTATCAACCAGAAACATCATGTTTCACTAGATGAAATGTACTGCAAGATATAGCAATCATTAAAACATAATAATCAGTAATAGCAACTTCACTGCCATGCAATATTTCAGGGTGTGCATAATTAAGTTCCAGGTGTATAGAAACATGTTAATCCTGTTGTTTATAAATTTATTAACCCTTTGCCCAACGCAGACGATATCAAAATTTATTATTTTAAATCTCATTTTTTTCAAAAAATTTCAATAAAACCATATCATGTGACCCCTCTTTGGAACGAGCTCGACGAGCTCGATCCAAAGAGGGGTCACATGATATGGTTTTGTTGAAATTTTTCGAAAAATAATATTTTTTCAGCTGCTGAATTTGCCTATTACGCGGGCGGATGCGGACGATTCGTTGGGCAAAGGGTTAAAACGCTTACCAAAAGTAGATCTCAGAGCTGTAGCTCTATAATTGTTTGGGACATGCCTGTTACCTTTTTGTATATAATATTCAGGACGGACTGACCCCGGGAAGTTAGATGACGTCCAAATTCCAAGATGTGTTCAAATACTGGCTTATTTCATCTATAGGCCTAATAACTGGGACAATAACTTTCAACAAATCATTCCACACATGATCTGGGCCGGTGGATTTTCCTTTCTTCAGTTCTTTTATCGGGGTGTATGTACATGTGTTGTTTTTATTTATCAGTTCAATCACTGAACAAAAGAGAGCAAAAATATTGAAAAATAATTTAAAGTAACCACTGTTACTAAGAAAGACAGCCGTCATGCAACTCTTGCGTCACGTTCTCAAAATTTAAAAGTCTTCGTTAGAGTGTTTGGTGCTTGTTGAATTGGCTTTGGTCTAGTTCCGGGCCCATTTGCGTTTTTCTGATTAATTCCTCGTTCTACCACTACATTTCATGGGTAAATCGTGCATACGCTACGAGGTCATGAACATTATCTGTAAATTCCGAAAAGATATTTCGAAGAATGCAATTGCTACTGCACACAAAAAAAAAAAGCTGTACGAGAAATTTTCAAAAACTGTGAGTTTTGTTTTGTCCAATTGTGAATGACGTTGTCGAGTTTCGAATCACGTGATACCCATAGTTCAAGAACTAGCCAGTATGGCAAAACGTAAATAATTTTTGTCTTGGAAATAACGCGTTGAAGTCGTAATTTAGAACTTTAATCACTTATCTAGCAAGAATAATAGACAATACTTGGAAAAGAAGTTCTTGAATAACAGAACAATTTTCATTTTTTCCGCAAAATGTGTTTTATGACTCCTCATTGGAACGAGGTCATTGACCTCGTTCCAATGAGGGGTCATAAGCTATGTTTTTGAAGGGAACATTGAACGAATAATAATAATACCTAGATTTTTAGCTCAACTTTGACATAGTCAAATTTTAGGTAATGTCATGGCCCTTCATCCTTCTGTCCGTCTGTCAACAATTCAATACGGCTCGACCGAGAGGCCGTATTTATGAACCGATCTTTACGAAACTTCTTGGGTACCTTTGTTATCACCGTGGGACGAGAACGAATGTTTTTGGGTGCGGTCCGAAATTCAAGGTGGCTGCCGTCGGCCATTTTGTACCGAAATTAGGTACAGTCAGTTTTTTGAACAGAACTTCTGTATGAAGGTTCTGATTTGAATAAATTTTTGAATGAATGTTTAGTAACATGGAATACATCACATATAATATGGGTTTTTTTCTCGTGCAGAAATTATGCAAATTAGATGAACTTTGATTTATTTAGTGCTACTTATACACAGTAAGTGCACATGTCAATACGGCTCGGGCTAGGGGCTGTATTTATGAACCGATCTTCACGAAACTTCTTGGGTACCTTTGTTATCACCGTGGGACGAGAACGAGTATTTTGGGTGCGGTCCGAAATTAAAGATGGCTGCCGGCGGCCATTTTATACTGAAATTAGTGCAATCAGTTTTTTGTACAGAACTTCTATATGAAGGTTCTAATTTGAATAAATATTTAGTAACATGCAATACATCACATATAATAGAGTTTTTTTTTCTCGTGCATAAATTATGCAAATTACTTTACCTGTTCATTTGTTACATGCTACAGTCAGTATTTATGTACAGACCTTTACAATACTTTACATGTACCTTTGTTATCAGGTCATTACCTAGATGTTTGTCATTGCTGTGCCACATACTATACAAGTACATGTCTTACACAAGTTGAGCTACAGTGTCATTGACACTTTCATTTTGAGATCGCAAAGCGAATTTCGAGAAATCGTTCAACGAAGCACAACCAACAACGTTTTTGAACGCGCTCATTCCAAAGCGAGGTCACATGGTATGGTTCTGTTGAATTTGTTTGAATTTTTTTATCAACTGCTCAATTTGTAAATTGCGCAGGCAGATGTGGTCGATTCGAGAAGTAAAGGGTTACCGTCATAGCTTTTCTCTTTTCCCAAAACTTTCGCACTTATCTTGCTATGGTGCAATCTGTCACGCGACCTCATCCACCCCAGAACGTATTACACTGGTCAGTACAGGTTATCTCTAAATCCCCAAAACAGTCCCAACTCCTCATTCATCGTATTAATCCTACAATTTCGCTCATCACCCCCAGAGACAGGAAGACACCCCCCCCCCCCCGATACCACTACCCTCGCGTCCCTACTATCTGCTCTCCCTCATTTTATTAGTCCTCACATATATAACCGACACTGGACCCTGATCCTGCGCCACAATTCCATTCACTTTATCGCTCAGATCATTCATCTTGTCCCTGGGAGCACAGAACGGTCCCGTTTGCACTTTCTGGGCCACAGACCACACTATCAACCTTTCGCACAATGCCACCCGCCATCCCAACTTCCTTCTGACCGCTGCTATCGTCCTGGCCTGTTCATCTATGCTTTTCTATCCGTTTCTGTTTGCTCAGTCCTACTGACACCGCAAGTCACCCCTGGCACTGACATCTTGCTCCTTTCGACGGCTCTGTTCCATTCTACTATTCGCCCTCAACTGATTCCAGTCTCTTCCCCACCAGTTTCCCTCCTCTCCAGTTTCATATCTTTTGCTGCCATCTCAGTATCCAAGCCATCAACAACTAAGATACAGAACCTGCTGCCCACTTTTCATCCCCCACCTCCTCCATTCGCAGTCTCTACTCTATTTTGCTTCTCCTTTGCCCCACACCCGCCTCTCAACGGACCCCTTACCTTCTTCCCCTATGTCCCACGCTATGTATCGCCTGGACCCCTTACCCCTGCTCCGGACCTCTGTTTTCTTTTCTACTGGTCGTCTGCTAGTCATAATAGGTTCAGGGTTTTACCAAAATGCTGCCTTTTTGTGATATCGTCAAATTCAGAAGTGCGCCGGTGGTAGCTCTCAGCACCGTCACTGGCAAACGATCGTTGCTGACCACATTATGACGGAAAGCACTTTACCTATTTACTCAACCTATGGTCATAACCGGACAGCGATTTTCACAAACATTGCAGACCATTAATATTAGCTGCTCAAAATTTAACTATTAATCCGCTGAGTATTTTTTTTAAATATTTTTATCAAATCTAGTCATGGCTGCTGTAAAGCAGCCACGACTGGATTTGCTGAAAACCTTTTTGGTAATTTAACTCAGGTAATCATTGGTGAAAAACTTGATTTAATTTGCAGGGGGGGGGGGGGGCAAATTTAATTAAAAATGCCCAAATTGTACTTATTCTTGTGGTAAGAGATTGTATGTCATTGGCAGGAATATCCGCCAGAAGCAGGTAAAGAATTAATTAAACTGCAATGTTCTGAAAACTTCATACAACGCAGTAATACTTCTTTTAACTAAAGATATTGGATGGGTGACCATTTCAGCGACTGATTCGTGCTCCCGCGTTGTGTCCTTGGGCAAGGCACTTAACCCCGATTGCCTACACGGGGGCACGATGACGCTGTGTACTAAGGCGTACTGCACGTCGATGGTGCGCATGTCTTCAACCAATCTAACCCTGCCTGTGCCGCGGTGCAGAGTTCCGAGTTACGATGTTGGAGAGCTGACAGCTGCTCGTCGTTGCTCGGTGGTTCTCTCCGGGTACTCCGGCTTCCTCCACCCGTAAAACTGTCACCGACATGATATGACCCTGGTTGTTAATGTGTCGTTAAACCCTAATAAAAAAAAAAAAAAAAAAAAAAAAAAAAAAAATAAAGATAAAAGGACATTTCGTTTCATTATCTTTATCCAAAAACGACAGCTTCGTTATCTTTAACTGGAGAATAACTAGCATCTAACATTGATAGTCTCTCATTAGGCATTATTACACTAACCCTTTACCCAACGAAACGGCAGCATCCGCCCGCGTAATATGCAAATTCAGCAGTTGAAAAAATATTATTTTTCAAAAAATTTCAACAAAACCATATCATGTAACCCCTCGTTGGAACGAGCTCGTCCAGTTCGTTCCAACGAGGGGTCACATGATATGGTTTTGTTGACATTTTTTGAAAAATTTGTAAAAATAATATTTAAAATAATATATTTTGATATCGTCTGCGTTGGGTAAAGGGTTAACTCTCACAATTATCACCACCATCCCATTCACATCATCATTACAATCAATTGTTATTGTTTCAGCAAAATGTAATTATTTGTTTATTATGAGCTGAAAAAAAAAGTTAAAGTTCAAATCAAATTTAATTATTTTTTAAATCTTTGCCTCAAAAACATATCTATAACAAGCCATGTTTACGAGACAAAGAATGAAAATTTAATAAATTTTTGGCATTTTTCTGTTATTCGTGGTAGGTAAAACCAACATATCTATTATGAGACAAAGAATGAAAATTTAATAATTTTTTTGGCATTTTTCTTTTGTTCCTGATGTGTAAAGGTTTTAAGTTGATAACTGAGAAAAGCAAAAATTGCTGATTATATCCGTATTGTATCGCCTGTAAAGCGTCCATCGCGTACCATCCTCCAGTCCAGTCACATCTGAACGACCCTGCACGGGTACAAGGGTGAATTAGCAGTGCTTACCCTGATTCCGTTCTCAAACTCTTCCCGAGACAATGACAAACTTCCGTCTTTGTCAAATGATTTGAAAAGGTCCACAATTTCGAAGCCTGCACACTCTGCGTAGCTTCTTAGTTTTGTCATGGGATCTTTTCTAAACTCCTCAAGTGGGTCTTCACATAAAAACTTTTTTGAATCTTGAATGACACCGCCATGCATGATTGTCACTGATCTATCGGCTTCGAGTTGTTCCTGCAGTTCACGGAATTCTCTTCGCACAACAATGTTCTGAAAAGAGTATGTTTTATTTCGATGGTAGTATGGTAGTAGTTAGAATAAATATATACAGTCCTTTTATGTTTGTTTCTAAAATACCATTGATCACTAATGAAAGATATAAGGATCCATCTACATATGTACTGTACTTTCGTAGCTATTGTCCAGGCGCCGTGGACCCCCCCCCCCCCCCCCCCCCACTTTTTTTGCCGGGCCATGTTTTTGTATGCATATATTTTAACACAACAAATGACTGGTGAAACAAGGGGCGGATCCAGAGCCTCCCTCATATTTTCGCCAGCTACGTTTCTCTCTTACTGGTTCAGTTTCGATTGGATTTCGGATCATTTTTTGCAGTAAGTGGCAGCAAATGCTAAAATGTATGCAGTCTGTAAAAAACCGGTTAACTGAAATTGTTCGTAATCTTACAGACATACAAGTACCAAATCCACTCCAAGACAAGATAATCCACAGACAGTATAATTGCTGTTAACGTCTGGTAAAGCATACAGGTGAGGTCTATTTATCAGCTTTGGTCGTAACGACCAAAGCTGATAAATAGACCTCACCTGTATACTCTACCGACGTTTTTTAATGGCTCTCAAAGTGTGAAGTCTTTCAAATACAACTGAAAAATCTCAAAATACCCACTCAGATGCATGGAAATGGGGGTTTTGGGACCATGGAATTTAAAATTTTCATACGACGGGCCGAATCATGGTCACCATGAATCATGAACCACCGACGACCATCCAACGTCCGATTCAGCTCATCCCCCAACCCCACCCCCCCCCCACCCCCACCCCACCCCACTTTGAAACTCGTTCCGCGCCCCTGTTGTCGGCTTACGCTAATTCACTTCTGTTTTAGTTTTTCATATCGACTTTTGAGTGCATTTGGGTGTCATCTGCAATGCTGTGGCACCTTGTTGCACACAAGGGGCGATATTATTTTGAAAAATTATTATATGGATTTTCGGCATTACACTGTACAAGTACTATTTAATCTACTTTTGACCCTTTACCTAACACGAAAGACAGACACTTGCAAATTAAATTTCTTGAATAACCATTTTTTTTTCATTTTTCGCGTCAAAAAACATAGCTTATGACACCTCACTGGAACGAGCTCGTTGAGCTCATTTCAAGCTCGTTCCAATGAGTGGCCATAAGCTATGTTTTTGAGCCCAAAAATGAAAACGATAATGGGAATTGAATGGTGATCTTTGTAAATAACGCTGGCCCTGTTTCGACCATTACTTTGGAAAAAGGGTTAAAGCACCTATGTTTTATAAGCAGGTTCGCACATCGTCTGCTGGATAAATGCAAATGCGCGAGTATTGCTCGGTTGATTGTTTATTGGAGTTTAATGACATTTTCAGCTAGGGCCATATCGTGTCGGACAGTTTCTCGGATTGGGGAAGCTGGAATACCAGGAGAGAGGGGGCGCGATGACTCAGTAGGTGGAGATGAAGGCTGCAAGCCGAGAGGTCCTCGGTTCGAATCCCACCTGCAGCAACCGCGCTTTGTCCTTGGGAAAGACACGTCCCCCTCATTGCCCACGTGGTGGCACCGTGGCGTTGTGTACTGAGGCGTACTGCACGTCGATGGTGCACTTGTCTTCAATCAATGCTAACCCTGTTGTATGGAGTTAGTATGTTGGGGAGCCTGACAGTTGCTTTCCGTTGCTCAGTGGTTCTCTCCGGGTACTCCGGATTCCTTCACCCGTAAGACTGTTCGACACAAGGTGGCCCTGATTGTCGAAAGTGTCATTAAACCCCAATAAATAAATATCAGGAGAGAACCACCGAGTAACGGTGAGTAACTGTCAGACTCTCCAGCTTACTAATTATGCACAAGCAGACCTAACAGCGGTTGAAGGCAAGTGAATCGTCGACGTGCAGTATGCCTTCGTACAGGGTGCCCCGTGCCCCTATGTGGGCAAATGGGATTAGACGTCTTAACATGGACACGACGCAGGTATACGATTATTAGCTAGCTGTTTTTTCAAATAATAAGGCCAAATTCACTACCTGTTGGTTGTATTGTCCAAAGCTCTTAAAAGAAGCAGATGTCAAACGCATGTCATGGAAAGAAAATAAACCCTTTTTTCCAGTTGATACGGAAATCAAATTTCAATTGGTGTTGCTCTCGTATTCACTTTTGGATTAATTCTGGTTTTCACTCACAAAGTGTTGATATTCTCGATATGATAATTGAGACAACCTTGATCGCCGACCAGGAGTGTGCTAAGGGGGTGGGGGGGGGCGTAGGAGGTGTCACCCCACCCCTAATTTTTTCCAATCGGGACATTTTCATCTGGACTGCAGGCTTAAGCCCTGTTTATACGGCGGTATTTGCATATGTGTGCTTTTTTGATCGTATGAACGCATTTACTCATGTTCCGATTTTACACATAAATGCAAATTTACACCTAGTTGAGACTAGGTGCAGATTGCTACAACCTGTGAGTAAATACATTTTAGGTGTGCATATTTTACTACCGTATAGCAAATCTACATGCGGTGAGTATATTTCTCAGTCCATTACTAATTATTATTAATTATTGATTATTAAGAGATTACCGACTGTCCTGTATTCTGCAGATGATGCTGGCCAGTAAATGGCAATTGCTAACTTCTTTTGGACATCCAGTGGGTCTTCAACAATACCTTTGGAAGGAGACAGCTCATCTTTGAGTCTTACACGGCTGAAATTGAAAGTTTCTCTCCTCATTCTGAAGTTTTCTAGCCAGTCTGTCTCCTCAAGTGCTGCAGAACAACCTTGTTGTACCATTCCTTTGACCTGGGTTTTCTTCTGATATCTCTGGTATTTTAACAACCCACAGTTAGAGTAACACTAAGGAAATAGAGAAACTTCTGCGCCTACGAAAATTTGATCCTTTCCATCACTATGGCAAAAATGGATGGTTTTGATAATTTACTAAAAATTTACTTCTGGCACCACAACTTCGTATGAACGCGATGCAAATATACTTTTGCAGTCGTGTGTAAATTTGCATATGTGTGCAAATTTGTATATATGCAATTTTTCGCCGTATAAACTTGGTATTGGGTATTGGTTCACTCTTGCTTGTAATCTTGCACTTTCTTACGAGACAAGAATTGATACTTGGACGAATGTGACACATACAGTAGGTAGTACAAGCGGCGGTCTTAAGCCAGGTTCTCACTTTCACGGTTCGGGGTAACCGGAAGCCCACGATTTTAATCCGTGATTGTCCCTGATAAATCCGTACTGGGCCCGTAGATATGACAATGGTGATCCGAGATAAACCCTCGCGTTTCAGCCGCCTTGTTTTTAACGTGCAGCGATTTTCAAAATGTTTGAAAATTTCATTTTTTTCGCCATCAACCGTTAGTAGAAACCCGTAGACACTGTGACACAACCGTATCCGATCAGGCATGAACCGTGTTCAGAAATGGAGTCCAGATTGACCACGTAAAACACCGGATAGACTACGGTTGTGTCCCGATGTCTACGGTTATGTTACCGTGACATGACCATGACATAACCGGAGTGAGCTTAGAAGAACCGTTGCAGAACCGTAGCATATCTGTAACACCGTAGCATGATACTGAATAACCGGGACAAACCGTCGGGCAACTATGGCTTTGCCGTAGCGCTTCCGGCGGTGCCGTACCATAACCGTAGCAAAACCGTCACATAACCGTATTAATTCTTGGCGAATCCTTGGTACTTCCTTAGCACAACCTTAGAACATCCTTAGCGTTTCCTTAGATCTTCCGTAGGCGCCGTAGCCCACACCTTAGTGCCACGGTAGAAATTGTCTACCGTGGCCAAAATACGCCGGTGTTACCACGGTTCAACACCGTAGCAACCTGGGGCCCAAACCGCGACAGTGAGAACCCCACATTACTTTTGGAGGCCCAGCATAACCAATCTCTACTGATTAATATTCCAACTACATCATCAAGGCATGCCTTCAACAAAGACATGACTTGGTGATGTTGTTGGAATATTGATCAGACGGATCTTGAGCCATCACAGGCGAGACACCCCCCACCCCCATTCTACCCCACCCCCAATCGGCCATCTTCGGGACGCCCCTGTTGCCAACCTTCATCTCTTACATGGTATCCGTTGATAAGTAACATTGGCGTTATTTAGGTTGAGTCAGTTTTTTTGTAATTCCCCAAAATATTTTGAGGTCCTTATCATCGGTATCAGAAATCATTGGAAAACCTCAATAGCTTCACCTTGGAAGTGGTAACAAATGAAAAAGGAAAACCTTCTGTTATTTGCTTTTCAGTGTATCAAATGTTAACTTTGTAAATCATTTATTATACGCTAAACGATAGATTGTCGAAACAATTGCAGAAAGATAGAAATCGTACACCCCCTCCCTCCCCCCCCCCCCCCGTGGGATCCCTGGGAAGTGAAGCAGTGGTTATTTACTGTGGTAAACAAGCTCTGTTTCACTGGTAAATTAGGACCCAGTCACTAATGCTTGAGGTGTGAGTCCTCTAAATAGGCAACGTGGGGTATAAACGATTGACTGACATTGACTTTATCTCCATGTTGTGGTCATGATTAGCCATTGCGCAGAAGTATGTGACCTTAAACCCCAACAAATCATTCAATCAATAGAAATCGTATCCCCCACTGTGAAGATATATAAATTTTCACGTTCACGGTATCAATCAAAATGGCCCCTTTCAAAGCATCACTTCAAGGTGAATACGAGTCAAAGTATCATTGGAAATGATCAATTTGTTCTGAAAACGTGTAATGAAAAGAAAATCTAGTGTTTTTGAGTGGATACATATCATTTCCAGCAACATTTCAACACGTATTTACCTTGAATTGATGCATGAAACCCGCCAGTTGAATCAGATCGCAAGACGCTACCTGTTCCTAGTATCGATCAAATCACTTCCGCGTATCAGTGCACATCAGCTGTTTACTTTCATGCGTCAATTCAAGGATGAAACGAGTGGAAGTCTCGTTAGGAATGATCAGTTTTTTATAGAAAGCGTATAATAAAAAGAAAATGTAGTGTTTTTGAGTGGATACCGAAAATTTTCTCACTAGTGACCTTGACAAATTGATATTTTCGTAGATACTGGTGGACAAATATTTGTGAAAGTATTTAGAATCGCTTTGTTCGGGTGGTTTTGTTTTCGATCCAGACACATTGTCTTCGTTTTTGTTCTTTGTTTCTTACTCTTCAAACATCGGGGAAGAAAGTCTGTGTTCATAAATTAAAGAGATCGTTTTTCAATGATAAGAATAGCATTTACCGATAAGTCCACGCAAACCAGACAGCAGCTATCGTTTCTTTCAACGCCCTTGAGAATTGCTAATGCACCTTCTGGTCCAAGCGGATTGGAACCCATCTACAACAGAAGAAATATATTAATCGGTTACACAATACGGGTCACAGCCTGCAGTTATTGACACAAGGCGATAAACGTTTGTATCCAAGGATGGATCGTAGAATGAAATTTCGAACGTCTTCCCGTGGAGTCAGCGGTCGCAGCTATATTTTAACATTATGTATAGCGACATACATATTTTTACTTGTTGCCTGCATGTTTGGTGGTTTGTTTCCAACCTATTATGCACTTAACATTAAATCATTACATACCGTAATTTTATGGCTGTGAACAGCGCAACTTTCGGGTCAAATCGAATTCCGAATTTAAGTAGGCAGAAAATTTCGGATTGAATCGATTGAAGAAGCGAATCTCACATCCAAACTCAAATTGTGGACACTGTTACCTTCTTACAACAATAAATATTTACAGCCTCCACGCAAGTATTGCATTTAGCGTCTATTTGGACATGTCAATTAAAAAGCGGAATATTCCAGAAATTGTATCAAAGAGTCGGTTGCGGAACCTCATTGAAGCCTTTTTCAGTTATTCGGTCACTTGTCGGAGACCAGATGATAGAAGAAAAGTTCAAAAGGAGACATTTGGTAGGATTATAAAAATATATCGACGACACGTAAATTTCCGTATCAGATGGACTTGAATCGAATCATCGGAAATATTTCGATTCGAAACGAATCGAATTTCGAAGCTTCGCAGGTCCCTAGTATTCATACTCCGACGATGACTATTATTGAGAGTCAGAAGTTAGATAACGGAATTTATTATATGCTAGCCTGTGAATTATTGCAAATTATCTAAAATATATTTCTCAATATTCATCGACTCGATGGATATCGAGGAATATCCCACAGTATCTTCCTAAATGACCTCACGCTATGCCGCATCACGACGCCTTGAAGGAACGATCAGCTGATCTTTGTTATTGTTTTGAAACGTACGCATTTGGGGTCGAATTGGGCTGAATGTTGTTCATTAAAAATGTCACGTAGCATAAAAGAAAATCTACGCTGTTTTAGTGAAAATCTGCCCGATATTCGCCAAAACAACGTAGACATTCTATATATAATCTTAAAAGGTTAACTGGAATGGTCAAATAAAAAGCCGAATGAAGAGTGTTAGTATACTGTTCAGCTGGTTACATGTCACGGCAAGGTCTTAGGCCGCCAGTCTAATTCTGTTCGAAATTCGACGCTGTTATGGGCTCTTTGTTTACCCCGTTTTGTTGAAATTTGTGCGCAGACGACTGTTGACGAAATGTGATGTGCATCTACTGACAAAGATACACAAATATTCTTTCCTACCCCAGTTACTGGTATCAATCAGTAATTGTGGGTAAGACTATCGCAGAACGTACCCCGTATTTATTTATTTATTTATTTATTTATTTATTTATTTATTTATTTATTTATTTATTTATTTATTTATTTATTGGGGTTTAAGGTCACATACTTATGCACAATGGCTAATCGTGACCGTGACAGTTTTACGGGTGGAGGAAGCCGGAGTACCCGGAGAGAACCACCGAGCAACGACGAGCAACTGTCAGCTCCTCAACATTCTAACTCTGTTCAAGATCCGCTCAAGCAGGGTTAGAGCGGTTGAAGACATGTGCACCATCGACGTGCAGTACGCCTTAGTGCACCGCGTCATCGTGCCCCCCCCCCCCCCCCCCCCCCCCCATGTAAAAAACCGGGATAAAGTGCCTTGCCCAAGGACACAACGCGGGTCGTCCCGGACGGGGATCGAACTCGGGACAAACGTACCCCGTTGCGTAAACTGTTCCAAGACTTGTGCTATTACGTCATACAAAATGGGGTACCTTTTACATTCCATAACGTCTCATAGTCTTTTACTGCAGCTGAATTAACCCTTTACCTACCATAACGTCCAAAACTGACCAGCGCTATTCACAAAATTCACCATTCAATTTTCATTACTTTTTCATTTTCATTGAGCTCGTTCCATTAAGGGGGTCATAAGTTATGTTTTGACGCCAAAAAAATGAAAGAAAATAGTTATTCAAGAATTTATTTTGTTTGCAAAGTGTTGTCTCCTTTTCGTGTTAGGTAAAGGGTTAATCTTAAAAAATGTCAGTTGCAACTTTACTTACTCCTCTGCATACTGATGTCAAAAGATCGAAATTTCAATCGGCGAATTTTTCCCATAATGCAACTAGGAATTTAACCAATTCACTATTGTTTGGCAGAGTTCTGTGAGGTCTGTCAAACAAGACTGATTTTATTGAATGACAAGTTGCATTATGGGGAAAACTTTCAGCTTAACTGGAAATTTAGCTATTTTGACATCAATGTACGGGAGGGTAATACCAAATAGTTTCTGTGGAAATAGCTCATTAAATTTCATAAACCTTCAATATCCGTAGGATGTCATTATTTTCTATACCAGATGATATGTTACCGGCGCTCTCTAGTGGCAATCGACAGTAGCTGGCGTCCAGTTCAAGCAGTGTTCTGTTGTTTCTCAGAGCGTTTCCCAGCGCTACTGCACCTTCCAAACCAAAACCATTCATTGATATGTTGATCATTTTCATGCCAAAATTATCCTACAATACAAATCATTAAGTAAAATTTTACCTAACATGAAAAGCAGACGACACTTACAAATAAAATTCTTGAATAACTAATTTTTTTAATTTTTTGTCTCAAACACATAGGTTATGACCCCTCATTGGAACGAGCTCGACGAGCTCGTTCCAAAGAGGGGTCATAACCTATGTTTTTCAGACAAAAAATGAAAAATAATGAAAATTAATTGGCGATTTTTGTGAATAGCTCTGTCCGGTTTGGGCCGTTACGTTGGGTAAAGAGTTAAATATATATGTTTTCGGAAGACACGCCAACTAATCTATTTAGGGGGCGCGGTGACTCGGTTGGTAGAGGTGCAGGCTGCAATCCGAGAGGTCCTCGGTTCGAATCCCCCACCTGCGACAACCGCGTTGTGTCCTTGGGCAAGACACTTCATCCCCATCACCCACGTGGGGGCACGGTGACGCTGTGTACTAAGGCGTACTGCACGTCGATGGTGCACTTGTCTTCAACCAATGCTAACCCAGCTTGTGTGGAGTTAGTATGTTGGGGAGCTGACAGTTGCTCGCCGTTGCTCGGTGGTTCTCTCCGGGTACTCCGGCTTCCTCCACCCGTAAAACTGTCACGGTCATGATTAGCCATTGTGCAGAAATATGTGACCTTAAACACCAATAAATAAATAAATATAAATATAACTAATCTATTTAGTTTTATAGAAGCTTCGGGAGCGCGATGGCTCAGTGGTTACTTCCAACAGAATGGTCCACGGTTCGATCCCCGCCAGTGGTAACTGCGTAATGTCCTTGGATAAGGCACTTAATCCCAATTGTCCACGTGATGGCACAGTGGCGCTGTGTACTAAGGTATTCTGCACGTCGATGGTGCACTTGTCTTCAAACAGTGCTAACCATGCTTGCGGAGTTAGTACGTTGGGGAGTTTGGCAGTTGCTCGCCGTTGCTCGGTGGTTCTCTCCTGGGACTCCGGATTCCTCCACCCGTAAAACTGTCCGCCCAAGGTGATCCTTGCTGTTTAAAGTGTCGTTAAACCCCAATGAATAAATTAATTTACAGAAGCTTTTATTTTAGCACGAGTAAATTGTCAGCGATACAAAACAGGGGAAAGGGGTATGTGAGAATACGATTTGGCTAACCATAATTAACCCTCTGCACACTGGATGTTCGAATACAGAAGAATAAGCCGCCAATTTTTCCCATAATGCAGCTAGGAATTTAACCAATTCTTCTTGTCTGACAGACCTCAAAGAGCTCTGTCAGACAAGATTGAATTGATTAAATTCCTATTTGCATTATGCGGAAAAGTTGTATGATGAAATTTTGATGTTCCGGCATACATCAGTGTGCAAGGAGTTAATCGGCCTTCTCTCAAAGTTAATCATACCCCATTTCTATGGATACGAGCCTGGATACCCATCAAGTATGTTCTTCTACATCTCACCTTGAATGGGTAATTACATGCAATGGATTAGCAAGGGTCTCTTCGTGCCTTTCGGTCTAGTGTTATGGTCAACGAAGTGGGAAATGGAATTTTAATATTTTTCTTGCCGTCTTAATTGATGTTTGGTAATGCATATTCGTTAGGAACGGTTGTCCAACGTTGAATATTTGAAAGATAGAAATGCACAAAAACACGGATTGTCTCTATTACTGTATTGGTAATAAACACATGACTTAAAAGTACTAGTGACATTTCATATGTCTGCATTGTTTATTTCTAAACACAACGAAAAGTTTCTATTAACAAAAAGATTACGAAGTGTCGCAAACATGTTGAGAAGGCGAAAATGGTGGCATTTTCTTCTTCACTCGAAATGAAACTTGGCGGGCTGGGGGATAGTGATGTCATGTTGTTGCAATATTAAACCAATCTGCAAGCCTTCCACGACAATGAGGAATACGAAAAAAATTCCTGGAAAGTTTTTTTTTTATACAGAGGTGCAGTACACCGTTGGTCGAAAAGATAAAATTTGAAGGCCGTGGTGCACAGATATGGTTGTTCATTGGTTTGACGATGAACAAAACTTTTTATCGGAAGTTTAGTGCTCGATTTGACGAAGTCGTGGCAGTTATTAATTTAAAGATAGCCGTAGAAGTCCCCTTTGTTATTTTGCAATATTAAAACAGTTTAACAACATTGTGGTGGGCAAGTCACTTAATCTCGATTGCCTAGGTGGCGCCGTGTACTAAGGCGTACTGCACGTGAGTGGTGCACTGTCTTCAAGCAATGCTAACCTTGCTTATGCGGAGTTAGTATGTTGGGGAGTCTGACAGTTTCTCGCCGTTTCTCACTGGTTATCTCCACCCGTAAAACTGCCCGACAGGAGATGACGCTGGCTGTCGATAGTGTTGTTAAACCCAATAAACAATAAATAAATGAATAACAACATTGTACTATAATAAGAATAATTGTAATATAATGATACTTATTAACTTTGTAAAATTCATGAGCTTTCGGTGCCGTTAACCCTTTAAACATGAAATCCCCTTTTTCTGGCCCAGCCCATGTTCCCGAAAGGGTCGGTAGTAATGGGTTTAGCGACGTCGTCCATGTGTTTAACTACCAAGTGACTACACGATTAACAACCGTTAGCTGAAGGGGTGGTTAAGCTGTCGTTGTGAAAACAATAAACAACCACAACGCTAATTCGTCGTTACTCGAAGCGTGTTGTGCGTACATGCCCGTGCTGTCTTTCTTGTATACAGCCCAGTAAGCATTGCTACCACTGTGCACAAAACAGTGAAAAGCTGCAGGACAAGTAGTTACATGTGACAGGTATGGCATCTGTTGTGAAAACAAAACGCAGACCACGATTTTCTGTGGATGAACTAGATGCTCTTGTTCATGCTGTATCCCAGAGAAAAGCTACAATATACAACTAATTCAGCGATGTCCTCACAAACAAAGGAAAAATGACTGCATGGTCTGAGGTAACCAGTGCAGTCAATGCTATTTCAAAAGTAAAACGTGATGTGGCTGAAATTCGAAGAAAGTGGAAAGATTGGCAAAGTACAGTCAAAACGAAAGAACAAAATCGGAGAAAGCTGCAAGGGAAAACCGGAGGAGGGAACAAAACAATACGTTTGACTGCTGCAGAAGAAAAAGTTGTAGGCCTCATCGGAGAAATAGGTTTAGAGGGCATTGAACACAGCACAGATTCTGTACAATCCAATAACACAAATCCTCCCGTAGCTAAATCTCAGAAAACATCACAAACAAGCTGCGTGACAGATAAGAAGAAGACACCAACACCAAAAACAAGTGGTAATACTGCCCGAAAAACCGCGAAAGGTAATCCTAAGCATGGGCAAATTGTATCCAAGAGATGTGCATCATTAACCCAAGCCGTTGGAGAAGATCATAATCCGCCCAAGAAACGACTACAGCAACAATCACAACAACAAACTGCTGTCAATAATGAGATAGAAGAGGAAGAAGAGGATGAGTTGGAGGGCGAAAACGGAGATGAAGAAGACGAGCAAGAGGAACAAGTGGAAGCTGGTGACAATGATGGTGAGGATGAGACTGCCGCATTCTACATAATGACCAAACTGGAATTGAACACATTTCTGGGGAAGTACAATATATGTAAACGTACAACAACAACAACAACAACAAGCATCAACAACTTCTACTACTACTACTACTACTACTAGTACTATTAATACTACTAATACTGCTACAGCTACTGTCACATAATGTTTTTATTTCCATTACTCCTACAGCGATGACATCTCCAAGCAATTACTCAAGGTAGAATTAGAAAGCCTGGCTGTTGACAAAGAAAGACTTGACATAGAAAAGCAGAGATTAGATGTTGAAAAGGCCAAGCTGCAACTGTTGAGAGAAACCTTTCACACAAACCAACCCACGCCACTTGGTCCAGTCATGGAAGCATACAATGTTCTCAATTTGTAGTAATAAATTTTGGTAAAGTTGAAAAAGGGTTTTTATTTAATACACAAACATACATGTCCAAAGTGTTTCACCAAGTTAATATAATAAGGATATATTCTTGGACAATTGCTGATGACAGTATATTTGTTAAAAGTCAGTTGGAAAAATGGTTTTCAATAAGTTCATTTCTGACTCTTATTCCATCGGCTGCATTATCATGTAGTTCTTCGTCGTGATCGCTGTCACTGTTATTATCTTCGGAATCTTGATCGTTATCTTGTAATGGGATAGCTCTTCGCATGCTGAGGCTGTGCAGAACTGCTGTTGCAACAATAACTTTAATGCACCTCTGGGGTTTGAACATCATGCAACAACCAGATTTATGCAAGGATGTCCACCTTGATTTCCAAAGCCTCGTTCACACACACACATTGTGGTTCGATGTGCACGGTTAAACTTGCGTTGTGCCCGTGTGGTTGGCTTTCCTAGCGTGGTGATTAGCCATGGCCTCAACGGATAGCGTGAATCCCCAAGAAGCCATCCTCCCACAATATGCTGATCTTCAAACATGTCTACAATGGCACAATTCCCCCACATCAAGGCATCATGGGTTGCACCTGGTCATCGAGCAACAATATTGAGGAAGTTTCCTTCTCCATCCACAATACCTTGGATATTGAGAGCATGATAACCTTTGTGAGAGAAATACAAATGTTCATCACGAGAAGGAGCCACTATTGGTATTAGTGTCCCATCTACGGCTCCCAACACATTGGGAAATCCGGCCAACTTATAAAATTGTTCCTTCACTACCCGTTGAGCATGATGTTCCAAAGGAAATATTTAATTTCATCCTTGAGCATGTGTTCAGTTATTGTGTAAGCAACTCGATGTACAGATTTGGAAGCAGAAAAACGGCTGATGCCATGTACATCTCCTACAACAGATTGGAAGCTGCTACTTGCATAATAACGCAAAGCCACGCAGACTTGCATGGACACAGGCAAAGCACACGATCTCCTAGTAGGGCGTCGCAACGTCTCCTCTAATTGGCCACAAACATATATGATAGCCTCTCTATCCAATCGATATTTCCTCCACATTTCCTCGTCACTCATATAATCCACTGGATTAAGTCTGTCTCGAAATACCCTTGGGACTATTTGTGGCCTTCTAACTCGTCTGTGACGGGCACGTTGATTTAAAACAATAAGAGTAACTGCCATTGAGCTGATAATAATGTATAACCAGCATGAGACACCAATTGAGAATGGACAGTTCGTATTTACATCTATTTACGACCTCCTAACACCAGGTCTTGAGTAGTTGTTCAAATAACAACGTTGTTAGCTCTCTTCACAATGAACAACCCTTTCTAGCTCATGGAGCATACTGTAACTACCATGTAACAACGTCGTTAACCATAACTACCCTTTCGGGAACATGGGCCCAGGACTGTTATGCGACCTGTAATCATAGAGTGAGTGGCTGCTCAGTGAATGTGTATGGTAGACCAATAATTATTTTCAACATGCAGCTTCAGCTGCACGTTGAATATACTAATTGGTCTACCCTCTAAAAATAACGAATATGGACTCTTCCAGTTGATGTCATTGAACTGACATGGAATGTACCATCAGGGATTATCATTCTTTATCAGGTAAGAAATTACGACATGACCTGAGTGTAGTGACGTGGTCGTGATTGAGTCAATCTGGCCTTATTAGAAGAAAAGGGGGATATACCTCGATTCCTTCAGCTATCAGAACACATCCCTTCGTTTTAAACTTGTTCCAGCTGATATCAAGTGTTTCTAGCGATTCATTTTCCGATAAAAGTCGATGGAAATATTCTGCTCCTTCTTCTTCGAAGCAGTTATGTCGTAGTATTAGATTTTTCAGTGTTGTGTTTTTCTGAAAGACAAAATGAATATATTTATGGAATGGTATATCTCTATCGGTTTTTTTTTTTTTTTTTGTAGCCTGTAGTTGTTTAGTTACTATCACTTGAAGATACACTGGAAAGCCAACTGTAATGAGATTGATTGGTCAGTAACGAATAAATCCACTACGACACATTTAACTCCAACTGGGTGTACGAAGTTCAACGGGGAGTATGAGAATATCACGTGACAGTTAAAGTGGGTGTACAGACATTCTATGGTACACTTCGCCGATTTCCCTTTTACCCATCGCCGAACACATTTTCGTCAGAAGTAATAAACATTCAGACTTACAAACAAAATGAGAACAATTGAGAACAATGTTGTTGGATGAGAATATTCCGAAAACTTTAAATAAAACATGTGTACATGCCCCCAGCCCTCCGACCCCCCCCCCCCCCCCCCCAAAAAAAAAGGGTCAGATTGTCCTGCCGAGAAGATGGATTATGTTGTGGTGTTTCTACATAACAGATCCGTTGCGGTTTCGAGAAACATGCAACCCATCTTATTATATGCATTGCCTCTTCAGTGAAACTTATTAAAGCACTTGAACAAGTTTGAATATAGTGTACCCGAGACATACAGCGCAACACTGTATCCAATAAAACACTTATAAAGTCAACTTGTATCCCACAATAATAACGACGCGTCATTTTCCAATGTCCTTGAATTGAAGTCTCCTAAATGTTTGAGTTCAATCGAAGGGAAATAACTCCAAATCGTTCTTGTTCAGTAATAAAGAAACATACGTTTCTTTCAGTTTCTCAAATTACTACTTTTAGCAAGGTTTTCGTCACTGGAAAAAAAAAAATTCGACACACTGAAGTGTCAGGGTAATAAATTCGTCACGTGGTGTTTCAGCAGGGGGTACGGACTGTACTACCCTTCTGACATTCGTATTTCCTTCGGCTTTCAGCCTCATGAAATACGGATCTCAGAAGGGTAGTACAGTCCCGTACATCTTGCTGAAACACCGGGTAATTAATAGAACATGTCGTCAGATAAGGCGGTGGCGTTAGGGAGGGAACTCAACAAGATATTTTAAAAATTGGTGGCTTAAATGTTCGTTGCTAGATATTTGCCCCAAAACATTTTAAAGTCCCAAGATTTTGTTCTGTAAATATCGAAAAATCTCAAAATTAGATCAACTTATTAAGCTTCAAATTAATTAATTAATTCATTAATAGTTGCAGACTTACATAATGAAAATTAATACACTCTGACCACCTCAAACTGGGGGAATTTGTTTCTGCTGTAGAAAAATTGCCACCCGCGTCTACGTGTTGTATACTAGGATAGGAACTCAATACAGATGTATTCAACACACAACGTATTTCCTATTTTTACATAATTAAAATGTTCTGTCCATTTAATTACATTTATTTGACAGGTGGGTATTGAATCTTCAGGATTGCCCAGTTAATAACCGCAACGTGAATCTGTTGTAGAAAACGACATTAGTACATTATTTTTAGAGAATATAATTCCTTGTCATCGGAAGTATTCCGCAAACAGATTCACAACTTTGTATTTAGTTCTGGATACTTATCTGGTGTATTCCATTTTTAGAGAGATGTCACATTAAAGGGTTGAAGAAATAAACATACCTTAAGTGCCATGTACAAAGGACCGGCTGCTATGTCTCCTATTTCGTTGGCTGAAAAGCAGGAAAAAAATATGTCACAAAATAAAATACTCGTAAGGAATAAATAAAATTGAGACAATGGGCCATAAATGGGAAGAACAACAAAGAAAAATAACCACAGTACGGTCGCCGTGGACTGCTCACTTTCCACCGGTGGACAATATTTCCACGGACGCAATAATATTAGATTCCAAACACTAATTATAGGAATAATCATCAGAAATTTAATTAATGAAGCACCGGGTACAACCCGGTGCTTCATTAATTAAAATTTTGCTGATGAATTTCATCACCTTGTAAAAGCTTGCGTGGGCATCATTGACTGTACTGTAAGACACAAAGCCCTTTTAGCTTCAAGAGATCAGTGTGAAAAAGACTTGTGTCAGTTTGAATTCCTTTGCAGTCATGAAAATAAACAACAGCCACCCATTGTGTTCCATAACGCGTAACCAACTTGAGAGACAATATTTCTTTTTCAAAATTGTTAAAAACTAAATCCTCATTTGCTTCGAAAACATGGCTTATAAGTGATGACAGCTCAAAAACCATGTTCCAGTTTAGGTTTATAAGCTTTGGTTTGGAATACAAAATAAGAGTAATGAAGTTTGAACGAAGGCTTTTGTACAAGCACTGGTTTTGAAAGCAGGCGTATTTGGTCACTTCGTTAGAAAAAGTGGTTCAACTGTTGTGGACAGCTTCGCGGTGTGCTTGACGTAAGCTTTTTAGTCGATATATTGACGTAATATAAAGAGAAATAATGAATTGACGCTTGATCATTATTCCAGAACATGTCTTAACCCTTTGAACACTGGTGGTATCTTCCATCTTCTATGTCAGTTCAGTGAAAGCAATTGGAAGAGTCCATATTCATCATCTGGAGGGGGGGGGTAGACCAATCAATATTTTCAGCGTTCCCCACGGGAACCCCGGGAAGTGAAGCAGTGCCTGTTCACTGCGGTAAACAGGCTCTGTTTTACTGGTAAAATAGGACCCAGTCACCAATGCTTGGGTGGTGCAAACCCTCTCTAAAATGGACAACATGGCTTATTAACACTCAGACCTAGTCTTGAGTTGATACTCATGTTAAGGTCACGATTAGCCATTGTGCAAAAATATGTGACCTTACACACCAATAAATAAAAATAATAAATATTTTCAATAAGCAGCCACCCAACTTAATGAAATTATGATGTATTATCTTCCTGGGCCGGAAACGCGTTAAACAACCAAATAAGACATGAACACAGTATGCCAAACCCAACTCCCACCCCCGTCACTGTTCGGACATTTGTCCATTTTTAGTTGCATACCATTCTTTACTATCAATGTGGGGTAGTGAAAAGACAAAGTTGCTTACCAGTGAGATCCAGTTTCGACAGAGTTCTGTTTTCCAGCAGAAGAGTAAATATGGCAGTCGCACCCTCGTTGCCTATTCTGTTCTCAGCCAGGTACTGTAAACAGATATCTAGTATTAACCAAATGGATTTGCATAAAATAGACGCGATCTTCTGTGTTAAGAAACGTTTACGTCAACACTTTTAATTACAAGAGTGGTTTATAGAAGTTCTGATACGTTGAAACATATTTGCATAATTTCTGGATCTTTGCTTTGGCACAAAATATCCTAACAACCTGGTAGCTAAATTGGAATGATATGATTCAGGATCCCTGTGAATAATTGGTTTGGAAGCTATTTAAGAGACCTGGCCAGATTTGTTGCATATGGCGAAATAGATGTAATGTACTTCAAACCGGGTGCCCCTCAGTAGACGACCACCCACGACAGTGTTTGCAATGTAAATGTTTCTTTGTGAATGTATCATAAAAGAAAATTATCTTTATAGTTTTAGGTTATAACTTGATTAGTTTCATATCTGCTGATATATCAGTCCGAGGTAACTTCATATCAGCCGAGACCAAAGGTCGAAGCCTGTTGTGAAGTTACCGAGGGCTGATATCTTGGCCGATATGAAACTAACCAAGTAATAATCTCTTTATTTATTAAACCGACGCAAATAATTACAAAATTATTATTCGGATAGCTGAACTGTCTTCTCTCTCATTTCGACGAGTCTTCGCTTACAACTCCGAATCTTAGTTTGCGTCGAATTTTGTGAACAACTCACATCTGTCAACTCTTCATCAACCTATTCCCCCTTATTGCCATCATTAAGTCCTCACCATACAAAAACTTTCTCCTTTTGCCAAGTATCGCCAACTTTACTACTTGATTGCTTTCAGCGAATAACGCGCTGAACGATTTTGCTGGAAACAAAATGGCTGCGTTAGTAACGCATCAATGGGGACAACTCTAGCTTGGTTCATATTGGCCGAGATCGGCGTCTTATCAGTCGAGTTTCAAGTCATATCAGCCGAGCTCGATAATGAGAAAGAAAATCATATCTAATAAATAACTGGATGTAAACGATTGGCTAAACTTGATTATATACTAGTGATGCGGGATGTTGAAAAATACCCAGACTCCGATAAAGAGACAAACAAACAATTTCAAATGCCAGAAAAGGTACGTTAACACACTTCACTCTGATGCCCTGTTTGCATCGTCTTGTGAGGTTCATAGAAAATAGAGTTGTCGTTCTTGGACTAAATTCTGCCGTTTGGTATTTGACAAACACTTAAAACTAGAAGTCCTGTCATCAACTATGCGTTTATCTAGGCTTAATTGCGCGTAGGAATTGCGCCCAATTGCCATATCGAATGGCATCCAAAGTACGGCAGGTTCTCCTGGTTACTCATAGCAAACACAGGCAATGTTTCTGCCAATGGACCTCCGGCTTACCCGGAGGTCCATTGGCTGAAACATTGCTTGTACACAGGCCATATGTACAGAATTTGATAGCTTTACTATGGTTATAACGCGTAGATTAATGTGCAGATCGACGTGCTATTTGTGCGCATTTCATGACAGGACTTCTAGTTTTAACTGTATTGTCAACATTATGACTCCATTCTATAGTATAACCTATTTTTTCCAAGGGAGATCCCTCCCTCACCATCCCATCCCAGACGGGAGGGGCCGGTGAAGAGAGTCCTGGGGTGTTCTATCCCAGAAAAACTGAACATGAAAATCAGCATGACAATCCACGACATGGTTTGTACATAGCACATCACACAATGCGACAACATGACCATTGACAACTGTTGTAATTGTGAAACCTAGTTACGCAGTAGTTGGGATTTTCTATTAGTATGATCGCAGTTCTGACAACGGGATTCAGTATGTGTAAACGCACGCTCTGAAATAATGAATTGCGAGTACCAACCGAAAATTAATTAATTTATTTATTTATTTTTTTTTATTTATTTTTATTTATTTGGGTTCAACGACACTTTCGACAGCCGGGGTCACCTCGTGTCGGACAGTTTTACGGGTGGAGGAAGCCGGAGTACCCGGAGAAAACCACCGAGCAACTGTCAGACTCACCTATGTACTAACTCTGCACAAGCAGGGTTAGCATTGGTTGAAGACAAGTGCACCATCGACGTGTAGTACGTCTTGGCACACAGCGTAACCGTTCCCATGCGTGGCTAATCGGGATGAAGTACCTAACACAAGGACACAACGCCGTTACCCTTGTGGGCCTTTCGGTTTGAAGTCAGATGCCGTAACCACCGAGCCACCGCGCTCCCGTCTGTACCCATAAACAAATACCACGTAACTGTGTAATTGACATGCAAGAATTTCATAATGCTATCTTGGTACCACCGTTATGTCAGAAGTCAAATTGTGTCCTTTTTGTGTCTAATGCTCGCCTTCGGCGTTCGTTGGTCTTTCATTAACCCTTTACCTAACATGAGAAGCAGACGACACTTGCAAACAAAATTCTTGAGTAACTATTTTTTTACTTTTTTGTCTCAAAAACATAGATTATGACCCCTCATTGAAACGAACCCGACGAGCTCGTTCCAAAGAGGGGTCATAATTTATGTTTTTCAGACAAAAAATGACAACTGGCGATTTTTGTGAATAGCGCTGGCCGGTTTTGGCTGTTACGTTGGTCTTTCATTAACCACCGGAATTTTGTTAATAACACATACCAGATCTGTTATATAAACATTATCTCTAAGTACTTTGGCTAAGGGTATTGCACCATCTCCCTCTATAAAGTTTCCTTCCAAATTCAGTATTTCTATCACTGTGTTGGTCTGTAAGAAAAACAGCATAAGTAAACAAACCTTTCATATTCGTTCCTGGCACTGTTTTGTTCAAAGGTTCTCTATATTTGGCGCGTCATTTGAAATATATTGTAGTTTGTCCTTGAACAT
Source organism: Pictodentalium vernedei (assembly GCA_031216915.1). Lineage (NCBI taxonomy): Eukaryota > Metazoa > Mollusca > Scaphopoda > Dentaliida > Dentaliidae > Pictodentalium > Pictodentalium vernedei. Next base: position 333,185,051 of record CM062292.1, read on the forward strand.
TTTAATATGCAGTTTAAAGGCCAATTGAACTGAATAGAAGCTCGTGAAAGAATCTCATTGGACCATTTAATATTAGCAAAAATACCCAGTGGTTAACTGTGAACATTGATTGATGAAACACAATGTGATAATTTTTATGTGAAAAAGGTCGTTACTACGGTATTTGCCCGCACGCCATGCTTATTGCAACGTCTAAACGCCGTTCTGTTTTCTGACGATTCTGACATCCTCAAACCTTATTACAGAATCACATTACCAGTGTCAGATTCTTATACATTTCAAAGTTTATGTATAAAACTTCCCTGTGGGAATCACGAGAAGTTGTGTAGTTCTTAATTATTGTGTAACCAGTTCTGTTTTACAGGTAAAATAGGATCCATTAATGAGCGTCTGGGATTCAAATCCAGTAAAGTGGGAAGCATAAATGTAAACGATTGGCTATACAATACGCCCGCCGTGGACTGATCAACCCGGTGCTTCATTAATAAAAGGTTTGCTGATGTTGATTTTTATTATGTGGTAAACGCATGCATGGACATCACCGCCCACGCGTGTATTACGACCAGTCCACGGCAACTGTCCTGTACTTGACTTTATACTTGTTCAAGTCTTTGCAACTATTTGTGAAAGGAAGACACCATGGACGATACACCATGGACCGGCCTATCTGAAAATGTCTATGTTATTTAGAAGTATATTTGAGCAATGAGAGTTCTGAAGCACTGGCCTAACCATGCAAAAGCGGATGAAAATATTTGGTTTGGTACTTGTGTTATTGTGAACGCCTACAATCACTGGAATGTAGTATGTGGTAAACCATCCCCGCGGGAACCGCAGGAACCCCGGGAAGTGAAGCAGTGCCTGTTCACTGCGGTAAACAGGCTCTGTTTTACTGGTAAAATAGGGCCCAGTCACCAATGCTTGGGAGGTGCAAACCCTCTCTACAATGGGCAACATGGCTTATTAACGCTCACCCCTGGTCTTGAGTTGATACTCATGTTGATTAGGAAGTGTGCAAAAATATGTGACCTTAAACTCCAATAAACAATAATAATAACAATCTGGTAAATCAAGTGCTATTTTGTATAAAATTCTTCATAATTACAACGTGTGTCATTTATATAGAACAGGACTGTGAATAATAACCCGCGAACGATCGTTTAGGCTGCGTGGGGGGTTACTTCAATTCTAATATACGCAAAGAAACTACAGGTTACGGCAAAATAGAACAAGATAAATACAGTTTCAAATCCCGCAAGTTTGCCAGTCAGAATAGAGTGGCAAGTCATTTACAGAATTTCCACCAAAATAAATAGTAACAGCTTGGGTTAGTTGCTGCTATTTATTTTGGCAGATACAGTGGAGCCCACCTAATTGGATATCTCTTAACTGAATATTGAATATCATTTCCCAACACAAAACCATTTACATACCTCCTATTTATACCTATTTATTTTGGCAGATACAGTGGAGCCCACCTAATTGGATATCTCTTAATTGAATATTGAATATAATTTCCCAACACAAAACCATTTACATACCTCCTGTTTATATCTATTTATTTTGGCAGATACAGTGGAGCCCACCTAATTGGATATCTCTTAACTGAATATTGAATATCATTTCCCAACACAAAACCATTTACATACCCCTATTTATACCTATTTATTTTGGCAGATACAGTGGAGCCCACCTAATTGGATATCTCTTAACTGAATGTTGAATATCATTTCCCAACACCAAACCATTTACATACCTCCAGAACACATTTGACCTGTTAATTGAATATAGGTTATAGAGTTAATTGAGTAAAAAATCGTCTAACCTGTCGAGAAATTATCCTTACTCTCCTCAGTTTTCCTTTGTTTATAGACCTATTTGGCCTCAGTACATCCAATACAGGCATTTAATTTATTATATCTTGTTTGACAGAGCTCATGGAGCTCTGTCAAACAAGATAAAATAGTGCTAACTATGTCACTAGAATACAGGAAAGAGACAGGATCCCTGTTAATTGAATACTCCTGTTAATTGAATAATTTTCGTTGGCACAGTGGCTATTCAATTAACAGGGTTCCACTGTATTCTGTCTTGACATAAATAGCATACCTGGTGAAATGAAAACGGAGAAGGCAGACAAGCATCACAACCTTTTTTTTCCTATACGTTACCACAATGTGATATAGTGTAACCTGTTAACGAGTTACTATGTAAGGGCATTACATCCAGACCTGGTCGGGGCGCGGTGGCTCAGTAGGTAGAGGTGCAGGCTGCAAGCCGAGAGGCCATCGGTTCGAATCCCACCTGCGGCAACCGCGTTGTGTCCTTGGGCAAGACACTTCACCCCCATTGCCCACGTGGGGCACGGTGACGCTGTGTACTAAGGCGTTCTGCACGTCGATGGTGCACCTGTCTTCAACCAATGCTAACCCTGCTTGTGTGGAGTTGGTATGTTGGGGAGCTGACAGTTGCTTGCCGTTGCTCGGTGGTTCTCCCCGGGTACTCCGGCTTCCTCCACCCGTAAAACTGTCACGGTCATGGTTAGCCATTGTGCAGAAATATGTGACCTTAAACACCAATAAATAAATAATTAATCCAGACCTGGTAGATGGATAAACAAAGGTAAGATACAAAATTCAGAATTTGGCATCTTCGTATTCAACCATATGGGGTAATATCACCAATTTCGACAAAATCTTCTTTTTGTCATTTTTATCCGTAAAAACGTTTTAGAACCGTCAAATGTCAAGTTGGAATCAAGATATATGTGCAACAAATTGGAGAAATACACTCCTTAATGAACTGTTTATGAAATTGATAGGAAACTTTCCACAAAATGGAGATGATCTTCACCATCGCACTTTAATTCAGCTTTTTTCACGATTTTCCGAAAATGATATGACCATGGCGTGCGCGTAATGTGTCATATTCGGTTTCAAACTGAACAAATAACTATTGTATCAACTGTTTATAACAAGACGTGTAGAATTGCGATAATCATTAGTGAATTTCAAGAAATGTCAACAAATTATTAGTTTTGAACGAATTTTTTTCGAATTTTGTAAACACCGTTGACGTAGCTGCAGTTTGTTTCCATGTCAGATCTTAACCCTTTTCCCAACGTAACGGCCAAAAACGGCCAGCGCTATTCTCAAAAATCGCCAATTAATTTTCAAAATATTTTCATTTTTTTGTCTCAAAAACATAGGTTATGACCCCTCGTAGGAACGAGCTCGTTCCAACGAGGGGTCATAACCTATGTTTTTGAGACAAAAAATGAAAAAAATTAGTTATTCAAGAATTTTTTTTGCAAGTGTCGTCTGCTTTTCATGTTAGGTAAAGGGTTAATCTTGAGCTTTGTGTTAACTCTTTTACTGCCGCGCCCACTTTAGCCATATATGGAGAACCACTATGTACGCCTGTATGCGAGGAAGTTAAATAAAATGTATGACACACTTGGCACTCCATAACCTGATTAATTGTTGGAAAGGGCTCCCTGAGCCCTTTCCAACAATTAATCAGATGGTATGTTTGATCTGAGCATACCGGAACATACAGATAAAATAGGTGGCAATAGTCGTTTTCGGCAGCGTAAGTGTTAATGCTAAAAGATGTGAGAGGGACATTTCTATTTGTTGTGTCAGCTGCAGCAATAGATATCAAAATTTGTATATCGGGCTGTGGCACTGCACGATATTTAACGATCGGTGTAAAGCTGAACAATTACTGTCAGTTGAACATCTCTGAAGCATATGCGTTGATACAACTGTCTTTTCGTGCCATCGTGCCCAAATGCACGCAGTGCCCTATCCTCGACCATTCTTGTTTCGGAATGAGGCTTATCTGTGATGATGTGTTGAACAGTAAACTTGGCAGGTCTCGAAACGTATTTCCTTTACTGTATGATTCGCCACGATGCCCTTCGACCTTTTGTTCCTGAAACAAGGAATTTATCGGACCATTTATGCGTACCCACATACGCAAAACACTTTGACTGAAACCAAAATATTGATCGTTTTGTCAAATCTAACATTTCACACATTACAGAATAACGAACCTTTACTCTTCTATCCATCCAGGTCTTCATATGTTAAAATAATCTTCTCTTACATATTTATACATCCACAGACATTTGCAGCGAACGCTCGTGCACTCGGAAATACACGCCATCCACCCATCATCGACGTGGGTAATGTGAATGAAAGGTTGATAATGAAGGCCGGGGCAGGCAAATTACTGTAAGGCAGGTACACATCTACTAGAGTTGACAGTATACGTGAAACTTTGATTAAAAATAGAGAGACAAAACACAGAATCAAATATTTCAGATTGTAGTAAGCCAAGGCAGTAACACCATTTTCAAGAATGTTCGTTTTGGCTTATATCCCCAGTCAAACGCGTTTTAGATTCGTGGAAAACACTTACAAACGCGTATAGAATAAGGGTTAGAATATTGCTGTTGCACCACTGATCTCTCAATACAACTGGATTACTGGAAAGTTACCGAAAGACATCGGAACCAAGCCTGCCACCGCTACCAGAAGGTTTCAGGACTGCTAACGCTATAACTCCCCCCATCGATGACGTTTTATGAGCTGAAATAAAATGTCATGGTGTTTACCGAGCACGAAAATTAGTTACATGGTATCAACTTACTACCAATGTCGGCACTTTTGTCTTGTCGATACTAACAGAGATCAAAGTATAGACCGAAAATTGAAAGTCTTCGAGAATTTTGAGTTTTTCAACCTTGTTTATTTATAGCAACATCTGCACTCCCCACCCCCCCCCCCCCCCTCCCCAAAATGGCGGTGGTTGAGACACTTTTTGTGACCAATGGGCGTTCCAGCAATCCTGTTGTATGGAGATCGGTTTATTTCATCGAATACATACAGAATTGCCATTATTTAGTATTTTCCGCTTGCTAAGGAAATAAAAATATTTAATGCTTATGTTAATGACAACAGATCAGTTCAAATTACCTATTAACCCTTTACCATTCAAAATTTATTATTTTTCTTTTTGTCTTTTCTATTTTTTTCACAAATTTAAAAAAAAACATATGATATGACCCATCATTGTGACGAGCTCGTTCCAATAAGGGATCGGATGATATGGTTTTGTTGAATTTTTTGGAAGCTTTTGTTTTTTCAGCTGCTCTCTTATAAATTGCTGGTACGGATGCTGCCGATTTGTTTGGTAAAAGGATAATACATTATTTGTAAGTCATTATTATTTTTTAAGCCGTAAGGAAATCGGGTAAATCTCTCGCCCCACATTGGGGTATATCTTACCTCCTACAAGTATCTGGGAATTTCATTGGTTCAAAGACGTCACATGCAGCCTGCATACAAAACCATAGCCTGTCAACATCAATATACGCTGACAGCTACGTGTAATTTCTCCTTTGTTCATTGATTATTCAAAATGGAGGCAGCCGATAAACGCTTCAAGTTGAAAGATTGAGTGTTGGAAGCCCATATTTGGTCTGAAGTGCAGGTTAGGCAACTTAAAAGGCTTCATATTCTGTGGGTGTGTGTCATGTTACCTTCAAAATGAAACTGATTGGTATGTATGAATTTGCCTTGTTACAATTTATGGGAGAGTGCCTGCACTCTCCCATAAATTGTAACAAGGCAAAGACACGTGAACACATTGTGAGAATTCTCTCATTTAATTTTGATCGCTGTTGTTATTAGTTCTGTGCATCGATGCAGCAGTCGTTAAGATTTATTCGTTACACAGTTTGTTGGTGGCCTAATATGGTATATATGGTGTCAGTTAATTCCATATTGGACGAGAGCTGTCGGTAAGATATATTCGTTACACAGTTTGTTGGTGGCCTAATATGGTATGTATGGTGTCAGTTAATTTCATATTGGGCAAGAACGAAGCTCTCGTCCAATATGAAATTAACTGACATCATATATACCATATTGGGCCACCAACAAACTCTGTAACTAATAATAACATGGTGAATGACTTTCATACTTTCTTACCTCAAGAGGTACAGCTAATGCCTTCATACCTTTCGGACCCAAGCCGTGGTATCGCAGTATTAGCTCAGTGTCATCCAGGTGTCTCAAGAAGTAGGTAGTCGCTTGAACCCCCTGCTCTTCACAAGCGCGCAAATATTTCGTTCTCCCACTAAAATCTACTTCAAATTTCTCCGGTCTCAACCATTCTAAAATAAACAAAAGAAAAACCAGTTAACCCTTTACCCAACGAATCGCCCGCATCCTCCCGCGTAATATTCAAATTGAGCAGGTGAAAAAAATTAAATTTTTCAAAATATTTCAACAAAACCATATCATGTGACCCCTCACTGGAACGAGTTCATTACGCTCATTCCAATGAGGGGTCAGGTGATATGGTTTTGTTGAAATGTTTTGAAAAATTAAAAAAAATTATATTTAAAATAATAAATTTTGATATCGTCTGCGTTTGCGTAAAGGGTTAAGTCTGTTGCTTTCTACTAAATCAAAGTATTGCAAACGTAAGTAGGATGGTGTTTAGTTGTGGGATTTTCGAGAACACACCATGAGCATATAATTTAATTTTCTTTCATGATATCCGATTTGTTTGCATATGAACGGTTGAGGTGTTTAAATCGATGAATAATATTTCTATCGTATGAAGGTTTTTGCTTTGTTCCGTCCATTTGTCACATAAAAGATTATGGGCGTGCCCAAAACTGCAAGCACTCTGGGTTAAATTACAACAATTGAAATGAATTGTCTGTCACTTTATCGGAGTATGAATGCGGGACGGGCGCGTTAAGTTTTATATCAACGCAATTCATTCAACTTAACACGCCCATCCAACATTCATAATCCTAGATCAGATAAGACACATCAAACGCGATGCCAACGACGTCGTGTTTGATCTGGCTAATCAGATCTCGTCAACTCGGCCGAATATGGCAACAGATCAACTGATTTGTGTTATAATGTGTATTTAACTTCTTATCAATCATGTATGTTTTCCTAATTTGTCAATTAGTTGGAGATACCACCCTCTTTTTGTCGAGGTCGATATCCTCTTCCCTGTTAAATAAGATTATGGGTAGATTTTTACGTGCATTAATACAATGTTCTTGACTAATATTTTGGACAATTCCGGACATTAACTTAAAAAAAATCTTCTTTTCTCCCAAAGAAATGAAACGCCTGAAAAACCATCACCGATTAGCACAGTAGATTCGATATCGCATTAGGACCCTAACTTGAGGAATGCCATTCAGGCGCGTAGCCAGGATATCAAAGTTAGGGGGCAAAAGTAATATCTACGGGGGCTAGTTCAGCGATCTGAACGTAGCGGCTACACCCCCACCCCTCCACGAAGGGGGTAGGGGGGGGGGGGGGTAGCCGCTACGTTCAGATCGCTAAACCACTAGAGGGCATATGTAATAGGATGCGCAGCATCATCCGAGCCACTTGGGTCGAGCACAAGAGGAGGACACCACCTCTCGCTGGAGGGGGCCTCCCCCGGGAAAAGTTTGAAATTCGAGAGAAAAAAAACGCAGTTTTCTTGACTCGGAGTCCGTTGGTGTCCATAATGTATAAGTTGTGAAAGGCATCAATAATTAGGCCACATCACCTAGTGAGAGGAATGACTAATATTGGGAGAGCGCATGTGCCCCCCCCCCCCCCCACAGCCCGCCCCCTGGCTACTGGTGCCATTGGTAGACTATTTTTAGTGATGCATTATGTCACGCCAATCCAAATGTTGTTTCCAATTTCATTTCATTAATTCAGGGCTGATGACTATAATAATCTCCTATGGAAAAGGCTGAAACACGGGGAATTGGGATACTCCCATGAAAGGCTCTCACTCTTAGTTGCAATTACATAATTTCGTCCCTTGAGTGAGTGGAACAAGGCTCCATCCACTCAAGGGACGATTTGATTTTAAGAAGTTTCGCCGTTCGACATGATTATTTAGGGCCACTTTCCCTTCCCACTTGACAATTCATAATTTAGAACGAGGACGTAGCCTTTCTTGGGACCCTTCCGAATTAACTCTTCCCCCCTCCCCCACCCCAAAACAAGGTGAAAGACTTTGCTGGTTATGGCACGCTACGATTGTGAACCAAAGTTTGACGTGACTCTGAGAAATACACAGAACGACACACGCGTGTGAATGGGTTAATCGATATGGCACGAGTGTCATCGCGGAAGGATGAAACGAGAGACCGCGATGGCATAAGTGCCATATCGATTAACCCATTCACACGCGTGTCGTTCTGTGTTTATTACACACCTTTACGTCTATAAAAACAATTACAAAAACAACACATTTTATCTCCAACCAAATTTGCGATGGAACTCGTGTTACTATTTCGTCCCCTGAGTTCCAATATGTTATATGTGCCTACTGGCAGACAGAACAAATTGGGAACTCAAGGGACGATTTTTAGCCAACGCTAGCGATTCAAATTGTAATTGCGTTGCACGAATTGTAGAAATTTCCAGTGAAATTCCGCTTCTATTCAAAACTAGTTTGTCAGTGATTTCCATTTTCCGCATGGTTTAGTGTTGCTGTAGATGAGGATTATATAGAACAGACGTGCAATAAAAGCAAGTATTCCTATGTAATTTTCTGCACATCACAGCCAAAGAAACCCTTCATATTGTGCAGACAAACTGTGTTCTAACACATATGGAATCCCTGTGAAGCGGGTATCAGATGTGCACGACACAGAATCTGATTGGTCAGTGCAGTTAATGTTGGACCTGTTGAGCCGCCTCAGTGGGGGGATCTCCGTGAAGACAAATTCGTTGCCTCGCTGTTCGGGAATAGTATCTGAAAAATGCCCGAAAGAATCCGATAGCCGCATGATAACCTTCTGTTACCCACACCTTGATAAGCGCTGAATTAGCGACACTTTCACACACGATACTTTCTGATAGTGAGATAAGAAAAGGCGACATACATACTCTCTTCATCAAATTCTAAGTCAGTATCGAAATCACTGTCGTCGAATTCAAAATCCTCCGAATTATAATCCAAATCACTGCTTTCACTGCTTTGATATTCAAGAACACAATCCTCAGCACTACGTGGTTCCTTGGTAATGAAATCACAGTTTGGCAATTCTATAACACTCACGCTATCACTGCTCTGATCATCAAAATGTTTTTGTTTCAGCTCATGTTCCTTTATAAGTGCTGAATCGGAGAATTTGAAATTTTTAAAGATATTTCTCTGATGTTCCCCTTCAGTGCTAACTTCATCAATGACGTCCATCATTGTTGATTCGATGAGAAACCAATTTCTTTCGCAGGCATGTTATGTTATTGGTATCATTCCCGAAACTCTGCCAACAACCAGAAGAATTGAATTGTTGTACCTGTAAAATAATAAAATTTTAACCCTTTACCCAACGAATCGCCCGCATCCGCCCGTGTAATATGCAAATTCAGCAGCTGAAAAAATATTATTTTTCGAAAAAGTTCAACAAAAACATATCATGTGACCCCTCTTTGGAACGAGCTCGTCGAGCTCGTTCCAGAGAGGGGTCACATGATATGGTTGTGTTGAAATTTTTCGAAAAAATTAAAAAATGATATTTAAAATAAAAATGTTGATATAGTCTGCTTTGGGTAAAGGGTTAATTAACTTAATTTATAAATATCTCTATTTGTTGATAAAATTCCTTGTAAGGTATGTGTGTTACCATCTTTCGCCACTTCCACTGGCGGATTCAGAAGGAGCCTTTCCGATACTCATTTTCGCTCGTTGCCTCTTTTGAGTAGATCCATAAGGGATGAAGGAGATATTGTTAGTTGGTTTAACCCTTTACCCAACTAAACGACCGCATCCGCCCGCGTAATATGCAAAGTCAGCAGCTTGAAAACTATTATTTTTCGAAATATTTCAACAAACCCATATCATGTGATCCCTCTTTGGAACGAGCTCGTCGAGCCCGTTCCAAAGAGAGGTCACATGATATGGTTCTGTTGAAATTTTTTGATAAAATTTAAAAAATGATATTTAAAATAATAAATTTTGATATCGTCTGCGTTGGGTAAAGAGTTAAACTTATTTTATTTGCCATAATAATGCAAAAGGATTGGAGAACAAGTTATACAACTTAATTAATCTCCGTTCCCGAACAAGAATGCATATTTGATATTGTTAGCTTTACAGTTTTCTAGCTGCCGAATTTTAGGGCCATGCGAAGCTTTGAAATTCGTCTCGATTCAAAATCGCCCTGATGATTTCGATTCGAGTTGAGCTGATTCGGAACTTTTCGAACCGACGACATGTCCCCTCAATACTACCATATATACATGCTGAAAAGTACGCATAATTTAATTTAAGTGTGGTGCAACCAATGGTCTGACACAAAGTAATTTTTATCTGAATTTGTGGAAGTGACAGGTAGACAGCTAATGGCTATGTCGCCTCCCTTCGGTATACCTGTTTATTCTTTTTGTCACAGGATAATAGTTACTGATTGTCTTCTATTATTTTATGTATTTTTACTCTCTGCTGGGGAGCGCGATGGCTCAGTGGTAGACTGTTGGACTTCTCTTCTGGAGGTCTCGAATTCGATCCAAGTCCGGGATGACCCGCGTTGTGTTCTTGGGCATGGCACTTTATCCCGGTTGCCTACATGGGGGCACGATGACGCCGTGTACTAAGGCGTACTGCACGCCGATGGTGCACAGTCTTCAATCACTGTAACCCTGCTTGAACGGAGCTTGAACAGAGTTAGAATGTTGAGGAGCTGACAGTTGCTCGTCGATGCTCGGTGGTTCTCTCAGGGTACTCCGGCTTCCTCCACCCGTAAAACTGTCACGGTCACGATTAGCCATTGTGCATAAGTATGTGACCTTAAACACCAATAAATAAATACATAAATATACTCGCTACTGTTTTTTGTATGTATTGTGCTATTCTTATACCGTAGAATAAAATCATCATTACCAAGTAAGGGAGACCTGATGATGGAAGAAGAGTTCTGGGAGGTTTCGCTTTCAAAACTACTTCAATTCCGTTCTGGAATATTCCGCTTTTTTACTTATTCAAACAGACGTGCCACCGTTGAATACAGAACTTTACTGGAGGCTTGCAATATTTAGAGTTGTAACAAGGTGAAATATCAACAACTTGAACAACGCTGAGATTCCATTCGAGATTCGATTCAGTTTAAAATATTCTATCTGGCTCGATTCTGGATTCGATTCGACCCGAAATTCTAGCTTTTCAGGGCTATACCTAATATGGTATATACGTTGTCCTCTAATTCAATATTGGACACTGGCGAAAGATTTTTACTCGTCGCTGCAATAGTTATCTTGGTGAACTTATCCGTGTATTGTTTAGTTATGCTATTTTATTACAAAAACATGCTATAACAAAACAGTTACTAGAAGGCTACTCTGTTTAACTAGTATAGTGCTGGAAGCCCATATTTGGGCTTTATTCTGAAGTGCACATCCCGCACCTTAAAAACTTCATATTCTGTGGACGTGTTTCATATTATCTTGAAGTGAAATTACTTAATCTGTCTAGCTTTGCATTGTTATAATGTATGGGAGAGTGCCTTGAAACAAGGTAAACGCATGTGGAAAAATTTTGACAATCAAAAATAATTTAGCACTCCACCAGTTAAGCGAGAGTCTTAAAGCGTCTATCGGACAGTGAATTATCTTTCGTGGACTAACTACTACCGGTTGGTATTTACGGTATTGTAAGCATTACGACTCGGATTGGTAGCGCATAGTCAAATTTCGTCTAGAGGCGAATACCACGGAATACCTTGGGACCCTCGACATCAACTCACCCCAGTCAGGAATGGGTTTGTGGAGTGGTGTCCCGAGATGTTCTCCCCTTGGAAAAATGTGCTTGGCAATCAATATGACATCACAATCAACATCGGCTCGTACACTGCACATCACACAAATCAACGGAGGGTGCGATGGCGTTGTGGTAACCGGTTCTCGTCAGATCACCGAAGTTAAGCAACGTCGAGCCCGGTTAGTCCAGGGATGGGTGACCGTCAGAGCAATCGATTCGGACTCCCGCGTTGTGTCCTTGGGGAGGTACTTAACCATGATTGTCCACATGGGGGCACGATGACGCCGTATACTAAGACGTACTGCACGCCGATGGTGCGCATGTCTTCGACCAGTCTAACCCTGCATGTGCTGCAGTGCGGAGTTACGATGTAGGGGAGCTGGCAGCTGCTCGTCATTGCTCGGTGGTTCACCCCGGGTACTCCGGCTTCCTCCACCCGTAAACCTGTAACCGACACGATATGGCCTTGGCTGTTAAAGTGCCGTTAAACCTTAATAAATAAATAAATAAACATAAATCAATGATATGTCCATTGAAAACTTTGACGCAGTACATGTAATTATGACGCACAATTACGCGGTAGACTTTTTCCATTAATATGATCGCAGTTTTGACAATGTTATTTAATTGGATTACAATGTACGCAAACGAACACTCAGAAATAAAGAATTTCGCATACCAACCGGAAGTAATTCATATTAGTCTCCAGTGCGTTGAAGAGTTCATTTAATCGCGTGGAGATAACTTATTTATCGATAGAGCCTATACCCGATGATACACAGAAAATCGCTTTTCATTCAAAAACCATAGTTTGTGAATCTTAACTTACACCGCCCTTTTTTCATCGTGGGCATACTGCATAGTAAGTACTCTGTTCACGGCCAGTCTTCTGTCTTCGGCGTTGATAACTACTGATCGGATGGGAAGATATTATCAGTTTGTGAAGATACGTGAAACGGTTTTGATAGGAGAGCTCGCAAAGCATTTCCGTCATCTGACTGACATTTTTACCCCCAAATAATGCGTTTGTCGAACTATATATGTTATTCTTTCACAATTTTGCGTTCTGGGGACCTCGCATTTGAACAAGCTTAAGGGGGAATTGTAAGCTGTAATTAAAGCTGAGAGAAACGCGAAGGGTTTCTCTTTTCATTTTTAAGTAACAAATATTGGAAGTCTCGTGTGTAACTTCTGTTAAAGAAAAGACCGAAAACACATTCGAAATGTCATCCAACGCTTAGCGTTAATCATCGGTGTTGTAGGAGGTGTATGTATGTGTGTGGATGTACGGGGGTTCAGACACCCTAGAATATTCACTCGGTGGCTAGTTTCAGGTTATTTAGTACAAGAACTTGTTGCCGCAGATACTTCACACGCGCTTGTGTATCAAACTTTGTAATTGACTGATTTAAAAATGTATCCAATGTTCTTGAAAATCTGCCATAACAAAATAAATCCACTGTATTCATAAATCCTCTGTATTCATGACCCAACACGGTGAATGTAAATTCGGACAACAGCATTCCAAGAACGACAACTCACTTTCCGATAGACACTCTAGCTCCACCACGGTTTTTAGGCTTCAAATAATCCAACAAACTGACATGTTTCACAAGAAATAGACCATGTGGCAAAACAAATACCCCCTTCTTTAATTTTTACACTTATTTTTCTTTATTATTAATATTATTTGTCGACAATTTCAAATGTGTCCGTCCAACACGTTTTTGGCTCTTGGATTGTCACTATGTATTGGATTCAACACTTTCACTTCCGGAAGCGACTATTGTCACCTGTTTTATGATGATTACCTGCATGTTCTAGTATGCGTAGATCAAACTTACCATCTGATAAATTGTTGGAAAGGGCTCAGAGAGCCCTTTCCAACAATTAATCAGAGGATAGAGTTTCAAGTATATCATAAATTTTATTAAACTTTTTCGCATAAAGACGTACATGGAGGGCATCCGTATATGGATAAAGTGGGCGTGACAGTGAAAGTGTTAAACAAAGTGCCACACCATTCTATCGTGGCATCAGTTAACGTCCTTTTGGCAGGATAGGCGCCCCGCATGTTTAATTTCCGAGTTACTTCTTTCCTCGTGTGGGTGTCCATACAAAATCTGATTATTGCTTCATGTTTTTTTTGTTTTTTGTTTTTTTTTTGGGGGGGGGGGGGGAGGTGGGGGGTTGTCATTGGGGACAGTTTTTTTATGGAATAGCAGCAAAAATTGATAATGTTTATATCCTCCATCTCGAGCGGGAGGTTAACAGAGTTAGTCTGCGTGTGTTTTCGTTGGTTTGTGCAAAATGGCGGATGTTGATGTTATCTTGAATTTTTAGACGTACATTTTTTATTGACAACGGGGATCTTTTTTCAAATATTAGTTACCCATAATTGGAATTGCCACCTCACATCATCGGCATGTTACGATATATCGACTTGGGGCTCAAAACCAAATAAGTCTGAAACCATAGTTGTCGATATATGGGTCAAGGTCATTAGAATCACACAGGGATCGTTGGGTACATTTTTAAAAACTCAAGAAATCACATTTTGACACCTAATGCAGTCCTGAATCCCGGTTTTGAATTTCAATGCTCGATGAAGTGACCGGACTCAAAAATATCCTGGGTGTAGTTCACGCTCATATTTCACACCCTGATGCGACACATCAATTGGCAATGGCACCAAATAAGTCAAAACTCATTGGGGTTTAAAATAGAGGGTTAACAAGGAGTTATGATGTTGTGATACATTTTTCCAAACTTCTGCAAATCACCGTTCGAGACAACCCTCCCCACCCCCATACTTTCCTGAATCTCATTTTTGAATTTTGGTGGCCCAGAAATCTTTCTTCTGTAAATATATGATAATTGGCCAGTATACCTATATATTCGTCACAAACGTTGATTGTTCATGTTGATCTAATTGCAAATTAATGTGCGCATGCAACAGCGTTCTATGAAGTTGACGTAATAGGCAGTAGACATGTGAATTAAATGGGTCAGACAGTAAAATGTTTACAATGCTGATACGGAACAAGGCATTGATATTTGCGTCATCAGTTTTACGAGGTTGGTAGCAGTTTTGTGCAGAAGTGGGGGACTGTGAATTGCACCACTCCTTATACACACTATGTGGGGAAACTGGGTCTGTGTGGGAAAATAACACACAACCGCTTGTGATAACTACCAAATAATCTTCACGGTGAATACTTGTCAGTCACATTTACGCGTTATTTTTTTTTCATTTCATCTGGTTGAGTGCTAAAAGCCATTATCAAGGTTTTAAAAAATAATGGTACCAGAGCAAAAGCCAACATTTTCCATGGTCATGTTTCATTTTTAGTCAAACACAAATAGTATTTTATTTATATGAATTTGTTTTATTGCAAATTATTGGAAAGTGCTTGCTGGCACTCTCCAATAATTGGTATTAAACAAATTTTGTATAACAAATTCATACCACCCAAAATAATCTAACCCTCAACTAATTAAGTACTTTACAACTTTACAGTTTATTACCAAAAAATGTTGTAATGATCTTTTCCTTATTTTTTAGTTATATTCAGAAAGAATGTTTGATTTCAGTGGTTACGGCATTGGTCTTCAAACCGAAAGGTCTACGGTTCGATCCCCACCACCAGGGGTAACTGCGTTCTGTCCTTGGGCAAGGCACTTCATCCCGATTGCCCATGTGGGGACATGGTGGCGATGTGTATTAAGGCGTACTGCATGTTGATGGTGCACTTGTCTTCCACTAACCCTGCTTGAATGGAGTTTTGTTTGCAAGTGTCGTCTGCTTTCATGTTAGGTAAAGGGTTAAACACCGGTAAACAAATAAATATAAATATGACTTTACATCAAAATTTTTATCTGAAAAAGACAGACCAAGATCCTTCCAAATTCGCCAACGATTTTTTTAAACTTTGCTGACGACAAAATTTGTGAATAGCTTCAAACAAGATTACTTGAATTAGCATCCCCCTTCGTCAGAATACAATACAAAATAGGTCTGAAGATAGTCTCACCGTACCACTGTGAAAACAGAATTCGAATTCCTAAACAAAACTCGACTACCAACTGGACCCACGCCAATGCAAAAGGAAATACTCAATTACATTTTGTTTGAGATCGCTCGCAAGACATGTGTGATATAAAAAAAATAGTGGACTTTGTTCATCGGTTCCGTGGAATGTAACAGGCATAACGCATAAATGAACTTTTTTGACATTCTTCTGCATTGGAGTTATCTTCTTCGAGTGACAATGGGTAACCACTGGAAGTAAGGGGCACGGGCAGTTACTAAAAGCAGGAACAGGGTGCGGGTGTTCTTGGGCCAGCTATCGGAATTTATCAGTTACGATTTGTAGAATAATAAAAACAAATTTTCTATCAATATAATGTCTGCATTAATATTGTGCAAAATGTGTTGTTTTTTAACTTGAGGCCTCTCGGTCTAAGGTTTCAAGACTTTCATTAATAGATCGATGAGAGGAGGTGAGACGTTCCTCTCTCCTCTTATATGTGCCTAATTCTGGTACCCTCTGGTCTCTGTTGAGATTTCAGGTGTGGGGCCGTATTCGAACATCAAATCCATACTTACTCAAATGTTACCTTGACCAAAACATGCTGAACATGGAGCTCCAAATACAAATCCTCCTATTAGAAAATTACATCCATAGAAACAATTTATATTGCGCGTGATACCAAAATATAATGGTTTGTCTTCTCAAATAACACACGGCTTATATACGACCGTGCGTTTCTTAAAGTTATGTTCGTGTAGATGTCTGCATCAACATTAGACCATATACATTGTAAAAACAGTTAACGCCAAAAAGAAACGGTTCAGTACATTACAGTACAACCCCTTGATAAACAAACTTGTGGGGTTTTCTATTGCAGAGACAAGGTATCATCAGAACTTTGTAATGAAAATTAAAATGTTTTGTCAAAAATATTTTAAAAAGACAGTTATTGTTGATGTTAATCGGTTAATGATTACTCGCTTGTTGGTGCATGTAGGGATAATTTTGGAACTGCCTGTAAAGAGATTAAATTCGAAAATCATGATTGGCGATCTACTTTGCTATTTGTTATTTTCGAACAACTTATATTTTGTAAAGCCATTGCGTGAGGTAAACTCCATGAACCACATAATGCGAGATAATTGAACAATGCAAATTTATTCATTTTATGTGTAACCGATACATATATAAACATAATACATTGTGTGGCTCAACGAACGATAGGCAAATATTATACCTGCATACTAAGTTATATCAAATTAGAGTAGTTGCAGATGATATGAAGTTTTAGGTGTTATCAGAATAAAGCAAGGTGAAGTTGCGTTTAAATTGTATTCCTAATTGTAGAAAACATTGAGCGTTATGTTGGGGTGGTGGGTAGAGGTGTGGTGATTGTGATTGTGTGAGTTTGCAATCATTGCCAGCTGTAGACAGGTTCCACACAAAACCCTCCAAAATGAGAAAGTCTTCATCTTCCTCGTGTTTCTCTTTGTGATGCGTTTTGTTGCTTTGTCGGGTAGCAACTATCTTCAGGTTTCTCCAAGAGGTCCCGTTTGAACCGGGGGGGGGGGGGGGGGGTTACATCTGCACCGGTTCAAGTGAATGCTTGATTGACAGCTGTGCACATCGTCAAAGTTGATTGAATTTACCTTTCATTTTCAGTCCAAGTAATATTAACAATTCCTAAATTTTATTGTTAATAGTTAATTGAAGGTATTTTAAACGTAATTAGTCATTGCACGTAGTAAATAGTACCGCAAAACGTCGTACGTTTAAAGGAAACATCGAGAAGTGTACAACTATAGGTGTTCATTTTTGTAATGGATTTCCCATTGAAAACGTTTTAACCGCAGCAGAAGCTTTACACCGGTAGCGTGACTAAAAGCTGAAATTTAACATAAGGGCTTTTCACGGATATTAACACAGGTGAGCATGGTATAAATTTCATTCTCCACGTACAGAATGGCAAGCCACGAGTAAACGACACAAGCCGGTGATCTCGATCATTAATAATTTAATCCTTCAGCTCTTCATTCACTATTTATTGCTTTTAACCCTTACCCAACGCAGACGATATCAAAATTTATTATTTTAAATATAATTTTTTTTATATTTTTCAAAAAATTTCAACAAAACCATATCATGTGACCCCCTCATTTGAACGAGCTCAATGAGCTCGTTCCAATGAGGGGGTCACATGATATGGTTTTGTTAAATTTTTTTGAAAAATTTAATTTTTTCAACTGCTCACTTTGCATATTACGCGGGCGGATGCGGGCGATTCGTTAGGTAAAGGGTTAAACCTGCGTGTGGGGGCGCGGTGGCTCAGTGGGTAGAGGTGCAGGCTGCAAGCCGAGAGGCCCTCGGTTCGAATGCCGCCTGCGGCAACCGCGTTATGTCCTTGGGCAAGACACTTCACCCCCATTGTCGACTGGGGCACGGTGGCGTTGTGTACTAAGGCGTACTGCACATCGATGGTGCACCTGTCTTCAAGCAATGCTAACCCTGCTTGTGTGGAGTTGGTATGTTGGGGAGCTGACAGTTGCTCGCCGTTGCTCGGTGGTTCTCTCCGGTACTCCGGCTTCCTCCACCCGTAAAACTATCATGGTCATGATTAGCCATTGTGCAGAAATATGTGACCTTAAACAGGAATAAATAAATAAATAAATAAATAAATAACCCTGCGTGTAAATTCCAATGGTTAGTTTGTAAACAATATTATGTATAGAGAGCCCTGTGAAGCTTCGGACTTCGATTCGATTCAAAATCATACATGTGATTGGATTCTAATCGCGCTGATTTGCAAATTTTCGAATCATCGAGTTGTTCTCAAAATACTTGAAAGTATCTTTTCCTCTTATAGTCTTATTCTATCATCAGGTCTCCCGTACAGGAGACCTGATGATAGAAGAGGTGTTCAAGGTGTTCCCGCATACGAAACTATAATGGTTTACATTATCCACAAATGTTCGGCCACTTTGCCTTTATCAAGCAGAAAAATAAAAAAAAAGGTCGCTTACAATGTAAAGTCCATATTCACAATGAAATGAATTGTGAATTTGGACTTTACACAGTAAGCAACCTTTTATATATTTTCCGCTTGATAAAGGCCAAGTGGCCAAAAAATTTGTGGATAATAGAGTGAGGATATTGTTTATAATACCCAACTTCCATTTGGATGACCTAATGTGATAGACTTTGACAAACACTCCTGAAACTACGGAATGTGAGGTTGCTTTACGTAGAGCTGAAGAGAAGAGAGCAATGTGTGTGTCACGTTAACAGTTCTTGATACATGCATCCTAACTTATATTATTCTGAATTGTGTACATAGACTTTACAAAGTAAGCAACCTTTTATATATTTTTCGTTTGATAAAGGCCAAGTGGCCGAAAATTTGTGGATAATAGAGTGATGATATTGTTTATGATACCCAACTTCCCTTTGGCGGACCGAATGTGATACATTTGTACATTGGTTTCGTTTCTGGAATATTCCACTTTTTATTGCTTTGCCCAAACAGATGCTAGGTTCCGTGACATACAGTAGACATTGGCAGGATTTTGCTCGCGTTCGTTTGCTCTGCCTTCCGAAGAGTCAGTTAAATTATCCAAAATGCTTTTGCTCACGTTTCCATGCTATTCAAAAACATAATATTTTTGCCTTTGCCTACAACTTAAAAGATGATATTATACAGTTATTGACTTTCTTTGAGGTTGATACAAGGAATTATCAACCCGAGAAAAGTAATATTGGACTTGGATTGATTGTCAATTTCGAGATATAGTTCTGATGTACATGAACTTCGTGCCGTATGGGCAGGTTTTGGTCAATCTCCCCATACATGAAAAGTAGTAACTGAGTAATCTCCTCTTGAATGTATATTTGTTGCTGATTTGTTTCATGCTCTCAGATCACCAGTCTAATTCTGTTAGGAATCCGCCGATGTTTTGGTTTATATTTATAGTTTGTGCATAGATTACAATTGATTTAATGTGATGTCTTTTTTCCCCAAAGATATACAGAGATTCTTTCGAACTCCAGTTATAGATATTCCCCTCAAAAAGTGTTTAATGAACCTTGAAAACACCAAGATATTAACGCAATTAGTGGAACTATGCGTCGTAATCATAAAACTACAGCTGTGACTAGTTTTCATTCGTAATTATTTAACCCTTTACCCAACGAAACGGCCAAAACCGCCCAGTGCTATTCACAAAAATCACCATTCGATTTTCATTATATTTTTCATTTTTATCTCAAAAACATCGCTTGTGATCGATCCCTCATTGGAACGGGCTCATTGAGCTCGTTCCAATGAGGGGTCATAACCTATGTTTTTAAGACAAAAAAAAATGAAAAAATAATGAAAATTAATTGGCTATTTTTATAAACAGGCATGTCAGATGGTATTGGTGAGTCATTAGACATTCGGTAGAACCAAGTTTCGATTGCGAAACAGTTACTTGTGTTGATTCAAAGAATGTGACCATAACGTAAATCTTCTATATAACGTAAATTCTCCATCCTGGTGGTTTTCATGGCCATAGTATACGGGTAGGTTGGGTTACCTGTTTAGTGACAAACACATACAAAATGATTTGATGAGAGGGTTTGTGCAGGTGCTCATTGAGGAATGTGTTCAGATTTTAAGCATAAACAAGAAAGTTCGGTTAAAGATCTATCTACCGACAATTGACGAAAATAAATAATTATACGAGGTAATCAACTACATTCAATTAAATTAAACTTCATACACCCTTACTCGTCCATCCCCGACAGATAATTCTTTTCAACTCTTGTTTGAAATTCTTGTGTACTCGTGCCCTTCTAGGTTTATGCAATCATTTTGGTGACTCTTTACATACATCATTACCGGCATGTAGACATGCGCATACTCTGCAAGTTTATTTTGCGACATTTTAAAGTCATTTTTCGTTGTACTTGGATCCATTGTGGATTTCTGTGTGAAGACACATGCATAATTCTGATGTTTTGAAATAACACTTTTCATACTAAATTATCTTCTATTGCACTTTTATTTAATATGGAGGTGTGGGGTATTAACCCTGTTGGCTGACACAGGCGGATGTTCCGAACTACTGGTGCAAAAATACTCTGTTTTCAATAAAGTTGTGTTTCTTGCTCTTGTTAAGAAAAATGTACCGTTGTCAGACTCAATTGAATATTCTATGAAATCACGTTATGGCTGATTTTATGAGAAATTGAAGAGCATTTTTAGCAGGTTAAACGTTATTCACCAAAGGTTATAGTTGTGGTGACAGAAGAGGGTCTTAGACATATCACTCCCCTACCTGAACAACCAACAATTCTGTTTTTACTGGGGCTTAAATACACCTTCAACAGCCATGCCCACAATGTGCCTGGCAGTTTTACGGGTGGAGGAAACCGGAGTATCCGGAGAGAAGCATCGAGCCGCGGCGAAAAAGTATTAGAAATACCCCCACTTACTAACTACGTACAAACAGGATCAGCGTTGGTTGAAGGCAAGTTGACCATCGACGTGCAGTACGCCTTCGTGCACAGCGCCGTCGTGTCCCCATGTGGACGGTCGGTTATAAGTGCCTTTCCCAAGGGCACAACGCAGTAACCCCTGGTGGGGATCAACCGTGGACCTTTCGGTTTGAAGTCCAATGCCATAACCTCTGAGTCATTGCGCTTCCAACACTTCTGTTTTTAATACGTTTTATGTACTTCGGGGAACATTTGGCTTTGTCAATCTCGTTGCAGTGTACTAGTACTATTACGATTAAGTGTTCCATTCTACCTCCCATTCCGACCAAATGAGGCTACGCGAGATAAGCGCATGCGCACGGACATCCTCTTGAAGCGTTCCGGCAGGCGGATAGTTCTAAAAGTTTTTTGCTCGCGTGTTTATTACATTTTCTATAGTTATATTGTTCCTAAAAGTTTGAAATTTTGTTTCAATCATTGCGAAGTGGATTCCAGAACGTCGTCGAGAAGTTAACAGCATCAGTTAATACTCTTTTCATCGTCATTTTTTTATTTAATAATCACACAGGCGAAATGCCATTATCAAAGTGTGAATCACTTCCAGCCAACACTGCTAGTGCTTCGAAAGAAGCGTGTGTCGCATCGACCTTTGAAGCAGGGCGAGGCCCCACTGACTTGAGTGCACAGAATGCCATTCTGGACACTATATTTAAAGGCGTGAACTGTCTTTATCACGAAAAGGCCGAAAGGGCCTAGAGCACTGCGAATCGGAAAACTGGGAAAGGCAGCGAGACAAAGAACACCAGCTCGCGAAAGGCGAACGGTGATAACTCGCGAAATGCGAACAGTGAACCGGTAACGGACATTGTGTAGGGCACACGCGCATCTGTTTCGTATGCGCACGCAGACCAGGAAATTAATCCAAAAAAAAACCAATGACCTGGAGTTAATTAAAACTCAACTTTCACAGCTTTTTGCGTCTGTGGGAAAATTGGCACCGGTGATGCAAGAACTTAAGGGTGCCTATGACAACTATAACACCAGCATAGAACCGGAGGAACAGTTGTCAAATCTTGATAAAGGGGACGACTTAGAACCGGAAGTGGACCTAAATATCACCGATGGAGACGTGTCGACAGACAACAACAGCATTTTCGCAATTCTGGAAAAGTCTCTGCACAAGGATGAAACGACCGGTGGTAACATTAACCCCCAGCTGGTGAAGCTTACAACGCAACTACTTGAGCATCGGATGGATAAAGACACAAAACAAACCTGCTTTGATATCATTCTGAGATCTGAAAATTGCCCTAGACTGGATGTTGTCAAAGTAAATTCGGAAATTTTCAACTCTGTGTCAAACTCTACCACAACACAAGACAATATTCTGCAAAAAATTCAAAGGTCACTTTTGAAGGGTACCACCATTGTTATCAACCTGCTAAATGCTTTTGTTTAAGGTGAATGAGTGAGGGGTGAAACACCTGACCCCTATGAAGTTATGAGGAGCCTATCGGAGGGTGTGGGACTCTTAGTCGACTCAATTTACTTGGATGTGAGGAGAAAAATGCTGTTCAAGCTAGAACTTAGTGAAGAATATAAGTCCCTTTGCAATGAACGGGATCCCTTTGGCACACGACTGTTTGGGGATGACCTGGCGCAAACTGTCAAAGACCTGTCTGAAACGAAGCGGTTCACCGCCAAGGTTACTAAGCCAAGAACAACAGTCAGACATCAGCCATACCAACCCCGTATGGGCACATCTGGACAGCGCAAATTTCCCTTTTCAGGCCAGCGAACAGGGTGCCGCCAACGATACCCATACTCGAAGCACAATACATCAGGTAGCATGGCTGGCAGTAGTAACCCTGTATAGAGCACAAATGTAAATAACATTATAGTTGGAAATATTCAGTGTAAGTATAATATGTGGCAGTCTTTAAGTAGTGAGCCATGGCTTCTTTTCCTCATAAAAGGCTGTACATTCGAACTGGATGAACAGCCTTTTCAGCCTGTTGAACCTAAAGAAATATGGTTTCAAACTCATGAGAAATCAGCTATTCAAGCTCAGATACATGATTTTGCAGATAAAGGAATCATTGAAAAATGTATAAAGGAAGATGGAGATTTTATATCTAATATTTTTCTCCATCCGAAGAAATCCGGATCTTTTCGGCTAATTTTGAATTTGAAAAATTTCAACAAATTTCTAAAATATCAGCATTTTAAAATGGATACATTGCAGTCTTGCATAGAATTGATGAGACCGAATTGCTTTATTGCTTCAGTTGACCTAACAGATGCATATTATTCGGTACAGGTGCACAAAATCTATAGAAAATATTTAAGGTTCTTGTATCATTCAACTTTCTATCAATTTACTGTCCTTCCGAATGGCCTGACATGTGCACTTAGGGTGTTTACAAAATTGTTAAAACCTGTATTTGCAAAATTGAGGACACAAGGTTTTCTATCGAGTGGTTATCTGGATGATTTCTTTTTAAAAGCGAAAGAATGTAATGATTGTAAGCTTAATGTAGATGGCACTTGTGACCTGCTTAAGAAGCTTGGGTTTTATATTTCATAAGGAAAATCTATTACAATACCCACACAAGTAATAGAACATTTGAGGTTTATACTAGATTCTAAGAACATGACGGTTTCTATCAGTACAGAAAAGAGTGAGAAATTAACAAATTTAGGGAGGAGCATTTTGGCTCTTTCTGCACCTTCCATTCACCACATAGCCACACTCCTTGGTCTCAGGTCTCTTATTGTCCATGAGTCGAATATGGAGCTTTACATTATCGACATTTGAAAATTGAGAAAAATGAAGCACTTGTGCAGGCTAATGGTAATTTTGATGCTACATGTACACTATCTGAGGATGCCAAATGCGATATTACCCGGTGGTTAACAAATGCTTTCCAAAGCCCCGACATATTTCGCATTGGTAATCCACAAATAATTATCCAGACAGATGCATCTGGCTCGGTCTGGGGTGTTGTTTGGAAAGATATGACTGCAGGGGGCAGATGGAATTTAGAGGAAGCAAAATTTCATATTAATTATTTAGAATTGAAAGTTGCATACTTTGGTTTGCAGGCCCTCTGTCATGAAAGTTCTGATTCATATATACAGCTGCAGATGGATAATGTCGCAGCTGTATCTTATTTCAATAACATGGGAGGGATTCACCCATGTAACTGTAATTTTATGGCTAGAGAAATCTGGAACTGGTGTGTTCCCAAGAAAGTGTGGTTGTCGGCAACACATATTGCTGGTAAAAGTAATGTGGAGGCTGACAGATTAAGCCGATTAACAAACAGTAGAACGGAATGGAAACTGGAGCCAAAAATATTTTCAGGTGCTCTAGCTGTAAATGCCTTTGCTTTAAACTGGGCTAATACATTTCTATATCTTTTTCCTCCATTTAGCCTTATCCCACAAGCTCTCACAAAAGTAATGAACGATCAAAGCAAAGAATTTTTTATTGTACCCTTTTGGGAAACACAAGTTTGGTCTCCAGTGTTGATATCACTGCTAATAGATCTGCCAGTTTTGCTGCCCAAGGAAAACATTTTGAAGCTGCCATTCGACCAAGCAGCGAAACATCCACTCGGGGGAAAAATGATTTTGATGGCTTGTCTCTTATCAGGGAGAACATCAGACAGACAGAAATTTTATCAGCAGCTCAAGATATCATATTTTCATCATGGAGAAAAAGTTCAGTTTCACAATACAAAGTGTATCTGGATAAATGGATCAGATTTTCCAAACAACAAAATATCAATACCATGTCTCCGACGGTGGACAACGTCATTGAATTCTTGACACATCTTTTTCAAAGTGGATTTACATTACAGTGCTATCAACACTGCACGCTC
The DNA here is from genome assembly GCA_031216915.1 of Pictodentalium vernedei. Taxonomy (NCBI): domain Eukaryota; kingdom Metazoa; phylum Mollusca; class Scaphopoda; order Dentaliida; family Dentaliidae; genus Pictodentalium; species Pictodentalium vernedei. The sequence continues at coordinate 333,210,255 of CM062292.1, forward strand.
TGCATTATCGCATTTTATAAAATTTTCAGACTCAGAGTTTGTTGTGGAAGAACATCCGTTAATACGGCGATTTCTCAGAGGCATTTTGTGAAAAGTCCTGTTTTAGCTAGATATAAAGATATCTGGGATGATATTTTACTGACCTACTTGAAAAAATTGTCACCAGCTAAATGTTTAAGTTTGAAACAATTGACTCTGAACACAGTTATCTTATTCACGTTGGTTACTGGACAGAGATGTCAAACTATTACTTTTATGGATTGTGACGACATGGTACGGGGAAAGTGCTCTTATAGGTTTCAGAAACATGACTTGATAAAACAATCAGCACCAGGAAGAGTGCAACCTTCTCAAAAACTGCAATCTTTCCCTGTGGACAGACGTTTGTGTGTGGTCACCTATTTAAATGCCTATATTAAACGAACTCAGCCTCTTCGTAAAGACAAGAGACTTTTTATTAGTTTTTGCAAACCATATCAGGAGGTTTCAAAAGACACTGTAGCACGCTAGATCCGAACCGTTATACTTAAGGCAGGTATAGATACTACAGTGTTCAAACCGCATAGTTTGCGTGCTGCTTCCACCAGTATAGCATTGCACAGGAAATGTGACATCAACGTCATCATGGCATCGGCAGGATGGTCAAATTCATCAACATTTGCAAAGTTTTACTGCAAACCAATACAGGAATCAAAAGGATTTGCTGACTATGTGTTGGCAGCAAAGTAGAGAGGTATGTGAATTCAGTTTACTTTAGACCATATACATGTAAGAGTTGCATGTTTGATCAGACTCTCAGTTCCGTCTTGTGGGCTTTGAAGTCTCGTGTAGCCTCCTTAGGTCGGAATGGGAGGCAGAATTCAAAAATTAAACGAGACTTACCTGTAAGGTGAGTTTTGATTGTAATTCTACCGACTCATGTAGACTAAGGAGGTTAAACGCCCGTCCACGTTCTTTGACAAAAACGTTCACCCAACCCATCGGTAGTGGCCACAAGACCTCCCGCGGTGAATAGGACGTCCGTGCGCATGTGATTATCTCGCCTTGCCTCCTTAGTCTACATGAGTCAGTAGAATTACAATCAAAACTCGCCTTACAGGTAAGTCTTGTTTAATTTTTTATTTACATACGCTAGAAAATAAGGTACTCATTTGAAACGTGTTCATTCATGAGGTATTAAATATCGGCACTACGAGACGGTTGTTAACTTGTAATCGACCTGTGTGACGGCGAAGAAACACCAGCTATATATAGTTAATACTTTGAACAAAACGTCGGTTTACCAAAATGAATGAGTTATTGAGGATTGCAAACGCACTGGTTATTTTATAATAGCCATATATTCCGATTAAATTGTTTCAAATTTATGTACACTCCAGTATATACGAAACATAGGTTCACGGAACTCCTGAAAGCAGAATTGTTGTGATCAATTGCTCTAGAGACGTTTTGTTTTGTTGGTCAGGTTTGGTGAAAGACTTTTGAGGGGAACAACATTTAAAAAAAAGCTAACTCCCGAGTTCGCACTTATGACACGTTCTGTTTCTATTGGTAAAGTAGGACCCAGTAAATCAATGCCTAGGTTGGAAGTCCTATTAAATGGGATGCATAGGTTTGAACAATATTTGCCTAAACTTGACTCATGTTGAGGTCATGGTATAGTTCGGGATAAAGAAAGTAACCTTATCACCAATATGTAAAAACTTGGGATTTTCCTAAAAATAATTTTGTAGCCTTGAATCCATACATGGTGCTGTACAGCTATACAAAATTGTAAAATACCTTTTGAAAAAGATACGTTTTACTACCCGACTTTAATGATTCTAAAGAATTAGTGTAGAGACGTTCTGTTTTAGACAGATTAGATTAGATTAAAGTTTTTTGTTGTGATTATATATGTCTTGTCAGTTGGTCGGAGCAGGTCAATCCACGAGCACCACCCAACAACGATATCGTTGTTATATCTTTGAAAAAAACTTACTTATTGAGTTCCCATTGAAGCGATCTCGTTCAGACCAGTTACCAACGGCTTTTTCCGGAGGACAAAAAGTCCATGCCCAGGTATTGAAACAGTAGCCTGTAAACCTTAGATGACTGGAAGACATTTTCAGAAAAAAAATATTTTTGCCTCGAAATCATAGATATGGACACTCATTTGAACGAGCCCAACGCGTCCATAAGCTATGTTTTGACAATAGCGATGGTTGGATTCGGTCATCACGTTAGGTATGGCTTAACTCTTTACCCAATGAGTGTTTTGGAAATATATTTCATCAAATCTAGTCATGGCTGCCTTGAAGCAGCCATGACTAGATTTGGCGAAACATTCTTCTAAATTTATCTAAGAAAATCATTGGTTGAAAAGTTTATTCAATTTACAGGGGAGAAATTTGGTCAAATATACCCAAATGTTACTTATTTTAATGGCAAAGGATTTTGTATCCTAGTCAGGAATATCCACCAGCAGCATATTATTAGTTACACGGTGTTTCTGCTGAGGGTACGGGACTGTATTACCCTTCTGAGATACGAATCTCAAAAGGATAGTACAGTCCCGTACACCCTGCTGAATCACTGTGCGACGAGTTTATTACCCTGCCCCTTCAGTGTGTCGAGTTTTGTTTTATTATATAATCCCCAAATGGTATTCCAGTAACGAAAACCTTGATAAAAGTAATAATTAGAGAAACTGAAAGAAACATATCTTTCTTTATTATTGAACAAGAACGATTTAGAGTTATTTCCCTTCGATTGAACTTCAACTTCAATTCAAGGACAATGGGAAATGTCGCGTCGTTATTATTGTGGGATGCAAGTTGACTTTTTAAGTGTTGTATTCGACGCAGTGGTGCGTTGTCTGTCTTGGAGGATCGGGGACACTACATTCAAACTTGTACAAGTGCTTTAACTCTTTACCCAATGCAGACGATATCAAAATTTATTATTTTAAATATCATTTTTTTTAAATTTTCAAAAAAGTTCAATAAAACCAATTCGTTGCAAAGAGGGGTCAAATGATATGGTTTTGTTGAAATTTTTTGAAAAGTAATCTTTTTTCAGTTGCTGAATTTGCATATTACACGGGCGTATGTGGCCGATTCGTTGGGTAAAGGGTTAATAAGTTTCACCGAAGAGACAATTCATATAACGAGATAGGTTGCATGTTTCCCGAAACCTCCATGTATCTGTAGTGTAGAAACACCACACAGACTTCCTCTTATCGACAGTAAAATCGGACATTTTGGTTATGTTCACATGTTTTATTATATTCATTCATGCATGAAACAATATTGTTCTCATTTTGTTTGTGAGTTTGAATGTTTGAGGTGATGGGTGAAAGGGAAATCAGCGGAGTGTACCACAGAATGTCTTACGCCCCTTTTAGCTGTCACGTGATATTCTCATACACTCCTTTGAACATCGGTGTTAAATGTACAGTACTGGATGCATTGGTTACTGACCAGTCAGGAAGCTTGTATAATTGTAAAAGGGTAATACAAGTAGTTAACTCTACCATTAACCCTTTACCCAACGCAGACAATATCAAAATTTATTATTTTAAATATCATTTTTTGAAATTTTTCAAAACATTTCAACAAAACCATATCATGTGACCCCTCGTTGGAACGAGCTCGTTCCAACGAGGGGGTCACATGATATGGTGTTTGAAAAATAATATTTTTTCAACTGCTGAATTTGCATATTACGCGGGCGGATGCGGACGATTCGTTGGGTAAAGGGTAAAAGATAGGTGAAAAACAAGATGCGCAAAACATGATGTGACAACAATAATATTTTCTGTAAAAAAGTTATATATTTCCAAAGACTATTGTCGCACGAAATATTAATTCGTCACGAAATATAGTTTCCTGATTTTCTAGGAATAATCAGTTATGGTCTATGTACTTTGGCAAAGAGGAAACTGATTGTTTTTCAGACAATAACATATGAGATGGATGTTTTCTTCAAAGATTTGCATCGCTTCCTCTTCATCTTGCTATCTTACTCAGATATATTTGCTGGAAATAGAAACATTAACACACACTAACAGGCTGACTACAAATGACTGCCCGATGTAAAAGAAAAAATTCCCGAACCCTCAACCCTTCATGACATCATAAATGTACAACACCTGACCTGTATAACTCCTATAAAATGTACTCAAATTCCAATTTACTTTTGATAGAATCTGAGTAGATGAATGCGCTAGCCTCTCGCTCAAAAGGTCTTGGGATCGATCCTTGTCGGGAAAGTTTCCCAGCTTTTGAATAATTTTGGGAGCATAGTTTTGTGGAGTTAAAGTATCCACTGCGTACTGCCATTTCCCTGGAAACATAAAATGGCCAACACTTGTGAGGAGCGAGAGACAGACACTCCGCCTATGCTAATAATCATTGTCCATTTCGTGGGGAGTTGCCAGGTAGACAACTAATCTGGGTATGGCACCTCCCAACGGTAAAGTATACTTGTTATGGATATTTACCATCTTGAAATGTATTATACTGTAAAAGCTTGTACCGTTGAATAAATTACCTTTATACCATGATAACCAATTCTACTATATAATAAACGCCTATTACATAAATTTTAGCTTCAGAGACTAACCGTGGTAAACACGCCAGCAATGGGATTTCAGTAGTTAAAATTTACACCTACAATGGAACTACATCCAAGTGGACCTTTGGTGACGTCGACATGAATGCAAACTTGTCTTAATTAATAACGCATCACCTCGCGAAGAGAGAAATAAAACCCACTATTATCTAGTACGTTTTTTTTAAATGAGTTTACCTCAGGAGATACCAAAAATTAACAAACATGCGTTTCCTCATGTTAATAAAGCACCCATAACTCAAAATAGTATGTTATTAAAATGAAAAAAGGACCCGTGATTTGCGTGTTTCTTCTTCCATTTCGTTTCGACGATAACATTAACAGCGGAAGTACCACCCACCGGTGCTCATAGAAACAAAAACAGATTCACACGTGCGGATATTGTATTACTTAACATTAAAACTCTTAGTAATCTGATGATCATGGTATAAATAAAATATACCCAAAATAGCTTGGTGTACCAAGTGTTCACCACTCGTGGTGAAGTGGTAATAAGCGCGTGCCAAAGGTTCGCGGTTAACACCACTTTACCACGAGTAGTGAACATTTGATACACCAAGCTACTATATTCTATATATCTATCTATAATCCCCGCCTAGTATTAGAAAAAAAATGGAGGCCACGGAGTGTCGGCTAAGAAGGTCATACCACATAGCATTTCCAGAGGATGAATGAAAGTCGATAATATAAAGTCCGGTGTGCAACAAGCCACCACTTTCAATGGTTTATTGCGCCTTGTACTTCGTGCACTATAAAAAGTTGCAGAGTTTCCGTACCAGCCAAACTAATAAGGTTAAACTAAGTTATTATGCATGATTAGGTTACTCATCGTTTCACGGTCATTCCGTTTGGGGCCCAACCGTCTGGTACCCCACACGCTATACCGTAAGGTGTGTGTGTGTGTGTGTGTGGGGGGGGGGGGGGGGGGTCTAAGTCCAGTCACGTGTCATCACCAAGTAACTTATTCAAACCTTCCAGTTCGTAGATTCAAAGTGATCTGAGCACAAGAAAGTCGTTCTTGCAAGAATTCCAGTTGGTTGTTCTTTACATAATCCCAACGAATGCCACTGAATAAAATCTGAAAGTTCTGAATTCAAACAAACGTTAAATTCGTCATAGCTGTAATAGATACGATATGAACCAATTAAATGATCAGTCGCTGTCTTCGAATACATTCAGAAGCTTATTTCGCAGAATCTTTGGTAGAGGCTGGGTTACTAAACACCCCACGTGTATCCGCTCAGCGCCAATGTCCAGAGTTGGTAAGACTGGCCAGCTTTTCCGATTCCAACTGAAAAAAAACTGCTAGCGGCGAAAGAAACCCTTTTTTTCCTGATGGAGATCGACACCAAAAAATGTGAGACAGAAGTCAGTTATGTAAAGCATTAAAACGTGCCAGCTGCGACACGCGGCAATGTGTTGAGTCACTGATACCTTTTGCAAATGTGATTTATACGCCCCCCATATTAAGAAAGGAGTGTTTCTCCTTAGAGAAGTTTTGAAAACATGAATGTTGAAAAGAAGTAATATTTTGAACTCGGGTTGAAGTGCGAGAAACCGGAATTTCGAGATCGATCTTCCTCCTACTGTATATACAACCACCCTTATATGTTGAGCTTGAGTCAGCAACACAATCAAGATCAGATCTAACACCCCGAATAGATCAAATTGTCTAACGAAAAATTGTGGTTTTCTCATTACTTTATGCTTGGGCTATCGTGTCAAGGACCATCTAGCAAACATGACAGTTATGAGTCACATCATTATCTACAGTTCTGTTATTCCAGAAATGGACAAAGTTTTTCGACCGGATCGCGATTGAGTGGTGATCCGGTCGAAAGTCTCTGTCCGCTTTCGACCCCAGAACACTGTAGAACCTCACCTGTCGAAAAAGAAATGCGAGAACACTGAATCACGTTTGGTATTTTGATTTATTTTCCTTAACCCTTTACCGGGCACGAAAGGCAGACGACACTTGCAAACAAAATTCTTGAATAACTATTTTTTTTTATTTTTTGCGTCAAAAACATAGCTTATGACCCCTCATTGGAACGAGCTCCGCGATCTCGTTCCAACGAGGAGTCATAAGCTCCGTTTTTGAGATAAAGAAGGAAAAATTAATGAAAAATGAATGATGATTTTGTGAATAGAGCAGGCCGGTTTTGACCGGTACGTTGGGTAAAGGTTTAAATCAATCTTGTTTCTCAGTATTTTATGTAGGAAATCTCGACCCATCAGTCTGTCGCGATCAGATTGCGATATAATTGATAAATGGATCGTTCACAGTTCTGTATTCACCTCAATCAAAATGATCGCTAAAAACGCCCAATTACAGTTAATTCAAAATTCAAACATTGACAATCTGCCACGAGGATTACGCCAGAGTCAAATACGTTCACCGGAAAAAACGAATATCCCATTCAATCAGATCAAGAACTATGTCAAATACATTTGAGTTCAAGTATGTATTTAAAATAATTAATATTCATGTTTTAACGAGTAACATATGTAAATCAGAGCGATGAGACTAATTTTCTCTTCCCGTATATGTTAAGATCTATTTGTAAAAGTTCATTAAAAATTAGCTATAGAAGAAAGGCGTCAAATCAAAGTTATACATTGAATTCTACCCTTCAGTTGTTGAAATTAAATTAAACACATTTGCCTGTTATTACATTCAACATTGTTACATTTTTATAAGCAATGAATTGTAACGCAGCGTTTGTCCGCGCGCCGAGGAATGTCTCTAGCAGCATCTAGAGTCATTTTTATCTCATATACTTTGTAGGCATTGATAATTTTTAGCAAGACTGAAGTTCGTTGGGTCTTTGATACATCTTCTTTCACTTTTTTGAGCAAAAACACCACTTTGTTTCTTCGTTTAGTTGGCTACTTAGACCCGTACAAGTTGTGAGAGCTATTGAGGATTCGTACACGCGAGCCGTCATGCTAAACGTGTATGGCCGCTATAGCCGTTTATTATATACTACTCAGTTTGCTAAGCACCAAGTATATCCAACTACCTGTTTTACGTTTTAATTGAAATATTGTAATGAAAAGTGTATATATTTTTTATTTAATTATATCTTTAATGATTTAAGTACAGAAAATAAGATTTTATTTGTGTTTGACATTATTTTTTATCTTTTGAATACGATAACCATGGAAAATGGATATTATTGGTAAAAGAGGAAATTTTTCAATTTGCCAAAAAGTTGACGGAGCGAACTGGTATGGGTTCAATATCGAGTATCAGACCCATTACTGTTAATTACAGCTTGACAACGCCTTCTCATGCTCCCAAACAGGTTCCTGGTGCTCCTTTATGGGATGCTGTTCCATTCTTGGACCAGCATGGCAAGAAGCTCCTGGACACTTCTTGGCTGGACTGGACGGGTTGAAATTGCAAGCTGCAACTCATTCCAGACATGATCGATTGGATTGGATCCACTCCCTCTGTCGGTACTCTCCGACAGCATGAGCAACATGAGGACGGGAATTATCCGGGCATTATCGTCCATCAGAATGAATCTATCACCCACTGCACCTGCATACAATCTGACGTGGACATCCAGGATCTCATCAATATACCGTTGTGCAGTCATTCAAGGACACAGAGCTCTGTACGTCCATCCCAACTGATGCCGCCCCAGACCATGATTGACCCTCCACCATAGCGGTCATGCTCAGCATTGTTGGCTGCATGGAATCGCTCTCCTGGTCTTCTCCATGCCCTAGAACGCATATCTGTGTGGTCTTGGCAGTACCTTGACTCATCTGTAAAAAGTACAGGTCGCCAATCTTCCATGGTCCGTCCAACGTGGTCCATGGCCCATTCATATCGTGCCTGGCGGTGGTTCTGGGACAGCGGAATGCGAATACGTGGTCTTCTCGATCGGAGACCACCTTCGTGTAACCTTACCCGGATAGTCTGCGTCGAAACATTTACCCCGGATGCATTCTGAAGGTCACTGCGAAGCTGGGTTGCTGTGTCAAAGCGGTTCCTACAGGCCTGAATGATCAAAAACCAGTCTTCAGCTGTAGATGTTGTCCTGTCTCTGCCACCGCCATGCCGTCCTACTGGTGTGCCATACTGCTGAAATATTGCCGAGGCTCTGGTGATCGCCGTATTGTCCACACCAAGGGCATCACCAACCTGACGATAGGTAGCCCACCATCCCTACAGCCCGCTACATTTCTGTTTCAGACAAATGTCTTCTTACATTTGCATTTGCCATATTCAGTCATTAAATCACAGTGGTTTGTTTTGAATTGAAGATTGAATACCCAACACATGCCATGTACATGTAGACAGTACACTAAAACATCATGAAAATCAAGGGGTACATGCTTTCCATGACTGTCACAAAAAGGCTGCCTGTCAAGAGACCTAATGTAAACACTGGGGACCATCTCAATACATTCCTCAATCATATCCCAAATATGTCACAAGCAAATTTCACAATGATGTGTCAAATATTTGGTGCTTAGCAAACTTTGAGTAGTATATGTTGCCATATAATAGAGCGGGAAATGTCTGACAAATATTTACAGGTTATCAGCCTGAGGTAACTTCGGCCCGAGGTAATCAGCCAGAGACCGAAGGTCGAAGGCTAAAGTGAAGTTACCAAGGGCTGATATCTCGGCCGACATGAAACTAACCAAATAAGAACCTCTCTATTTATTAAACAACAAAAAAAAATTTACAGAATGCTTTCAGATCTCATAGAGTCTTCTGAGAGTTTTATTGTTTCTCATTCTTTTTACAAGCTACTCTATTCTTGGTTCAGCTATCCGAACAGCTGGGCTTCCACACTGGAAAAGCCGCGACGTACGGACAGCTGAACTAACTCTTCTCCAACTTCGACAACTCTCCGCGACTCTGAATTTCGGTTTGTGATGAATTGTCTGCATAACTCTCTTCCTTCTTCTCTTCATCCACCTAAGCATTACTTATTGCTATCATCCGTTCCTCATCAATCAAACTCTGCTTCAAAAGGATCGGCCTCGCGTCGCCAGTTTTCCAGACTGCGTTCGACGATTTACTGTGAAAATTTCGATGTTTTACAAATTGTTTGCGCCCAGTAATACATCAAGGGGAAAAATCTAGCTTGGTTCATGTCGGTCGTGATCAGCATCATATCGACCGAGTTTGAAGTCACATCAGTCGAGGTTGATAATTGGTAATATCTAATACATAATTCTCGATATCTTTTGTCACGTCAGATATAAGAGAATATCCAGGGACGCCGGAAGCACGGGAGCAGCTGCCCCCGCCCCCTGCCTTCGGACAACGGTGGCGAAAGGGCGCAGACAATGTCCTCCCCAAGTTCGTCACTCATTTTTTTTTTCAATCAGTTATTCTCAAAGTAAAGCTAAAATACACCCCAAATCCGTTTTGGCAGCTTTCAAAATTCACTGGGGGAATCGGGAAGAGTTGAAGAGATGGCTTCACCTCCTCTCAGACTCGCCCATCTGGGGCCTTCAACCTTCGATACATGCATGGTTCGGCATTTTCATGTAGTGAATACCCTTTTTTCCCGGTGACTGATCACCCTGCCCTGAAGTGCTTCCAGCGCCCCTGAGAATATCCCCGAAAGCGACGCGTATTATGCAACAAGTTCATATCCATTTCATTTAACCCTTTACCCAACGCAGAGTCCATATCATTTAACCCTTTACCCAACGCAGAGAATCAAAATTTATTATTTTAATAACTATTTTTAAACCATTTTCAAACAAATTTCAACAAAACCATATCATGTGACCCCTCATTGGAACGAGCTCGATGAGCTCGTTCCAATGAGGGTTCACATGATATGGTTTTGTTGAAATAATTTGAAAAAAAATATTTTTCTCAATTGCTTAATTTGTGAATTACGCAGACAGTTGCGGGCGATTCGTTAGATAAAGGGTTAACGTTTTCAGCATTTGGTGGTTTTAATTGCAATTAAACCGTCGCAACGCATATAATAAAAAGAATACCTAATAATGTTTTCGAGCAGCCGTTTGTGAAAACTTATATTTCTTGCGGGAACTCATGAGATCATTCCGGTACCAACTGACATACAGTACAGTACAGTCGCCGTGGACTGGTCGTAATCCACAGTGGGCAGTGATGATCGAGCATTCGTTTACCAGGTTATAAAAATCATCAGCAGCAAATTTTAATTAATGAAGCACCGGGTTGTTCCCAGTGCTTCATTAATCAAATTTTTGATGATTATTCCAATAATTAGTGTTTGGGATGTAATATAACTGCGTCCGTGAAAATATTGCCCACCCGTGGAAAGTGACCAGTCCACGGCGGCCGTACTGTAGGTATCCTCTTAGATTATTTATTTATTTATTTATTTATTTATTTATTTATTTATTTATTTATTTATTTATTATTTATTGGTGTTTAAGGTCACACACTGATACACTATGGCTAATCGCGACCGTGACAGTTTTACGGGTGGGGGAAGCCGGAGTACCTGGAGAGAACCACCGAGCATCGATGAGCAACTGTCAGCTCCTCAACATCTAACTCTGTTCAAGCTCCGCTCAAGCAGGGTTACAGCGGTTGGAGACATGTGCACCATCGACGTGCAGTACGCCTTAGTACACGGCGTCATCGTGACCCCATGTAGGCAACCGCGATAAAATGCCTTGCCCAAGGACACAAAGCGGGTCGTCCCGGACGGGTTCGAACTCGGAACCCCTCTTAGAGTTAAATGGTTTCAAGAATGCATAGAATACAATACATACCTTACATCTACCAAACCGGCAGAGTTCGACATTTTATATAAGATGTTCTCAACAAACGAAAATTGTTCTGGGTTCAGTTCTATACCAGAATCCTGAAAAGGGTAGATGATTTCAAATGAATACTTGCCTTAGAAATTGTTAGTTATTTCGTCCCCTGGGTTCCAATGTGTTCTATGTGCCAGTAGGCACATAGAACACATTGACACTCAGGAGACGATGCGTTAAATACAAAACATGGCATCAAGGTTCTTTACAGTCCTGAAATTTAGAAGATAATTTTCATGATATTAAAGTACTTGAAATGGTCTTTGAGCATCGAAGGTCCTTGAGGTGTTTGTAAACATTATTGCTGTTTGTCGGTACTCTTGCTGGGAAGTGTTTTCCGGGGTACCAGAAACCGCCTTCAGCACGGAATATTTTCTGGTGGTGAAAACATGAAGTAAATCACTTATGTGTCGTTTGCTGGAGCTCAAATATAAATTATATATAAATGGTTCAGTTGTCAGCTGTAGTTGAAAACACAACACCAGTGTCAGAGTTGTTGAATAATTAATACATTTTATATCTGGGCTCAAAAATAGGTTATGACCACTCGACCCCTCACTGGAACGAGCTCGATAATCTCGTTACAATGAGGTGCCACAACCTACGTTATGTGGGCAAAACTTGGCAGAATAATAACATTTAAATGGAGATTTTTGGAAATAGCCCTGACCGGATATGACAGTTAAGTTCCGCAAATGGGTAAAACAAATGAGTATCAAAACCAAAATCCTTGTTGATTATTTGTCTTTTTTACCAACACTCGTCGCAAGTTCTAGAAGTTGGTCTCTGTATATTATTGGGTCTAACATCAAAGTGTCCTTGAAGGCCTTGATATCGGTTCCTGAAATTGTGGGATACCTTATATTAAATAGATCAGTCGAATCTGAGGGTATGTATGTACCAACAATGTTTTCATAGTCTTGAAGAACAAGTGATAAAGTTTTACGGATTTGCATGATTATACTGATGAAGAACTGGTGTTACGATGTAATACTTCGTTCGAAATTTTATTTGAAACATATATCTATTTGCATTGAGGAAACGTCTTGATAAAGAGTGGTGATGACGTTTCCAATAAATTTGGTTTGAACATTTCGAACAAAACTATTGTTTAAAGAACATTGTCGTTTTAGTTTGCTCATTTTTATGAAAAAAAATATGCGATGGGTGCAAAGCCAGTATCGTCCCTTGAGGTAGGATATTTTTACTCATATCATTCTGCGTGGTTCTATGACAGCGTTTTTAGAACTGATATATGTATAGAAAACAAGCAGTCAACAGCGGGCGTATCAAATGTACCAATGTTTCACAAGATTCCCATAATTTTCACTCACCTGAATTATGTTCAGGAAATCCTGTCGGGGCACTTTATCATTTTTCTCTGATCCAGCATTCCATAAATGTTCAACGAAATCACTTCCAATCTCTTGACCGTGATTTAGCAAGAATTCCATAAAATTTGTTGGCGTTATATCGTCCATTGTGATACCAAATAACTTTCCTAGGAAAAACATAAATGAATAAAAAAAATAATTGACACAAAAATTTGTAAATAAGGAGCAATAGTTACGACACAACCAAAGAGATTCATGTGAGGATATGTGTTCGGCAGGGATATATCCTTCTACAGCTTCTGTTTTTACTGTACGTCGACGGATTGAGCAGCCTACAGGATACTGGATATCAGTTTGAGAGTGGAACATTTCATATTTAGTCTTCGCATAAGACATATTTCTATTATTGTAAATTAGGGAGAGGTTAGAGATAAAGGTAGTCATTGTATGAAGGCAAAGAGGATATCTAGAGTTTTTGAGTGGACACCGAAAATTATCCGATGAGTGACCGAGACAAATGTTTATTAGCGGGAGCGAAAATAACCATTTGTCTCAGTCACAAACACTTGATTTTGTTTGTATTATACGCTTTTTATAAGAATCTGATAATTCCCCTCGTTTCAACCTTAAATTGATGCATGAAAGTAAACAGCGCATTAAACGCGGAAGTGATTTGATTGATACTAGGACAACTAGGATAGCGTCTTGCAATCTGATTCAGCTGGCGGGTTTCTAGTCCAAACATGGCCAGAAAGTCTGCAATATAAGTTTTTGGTTTGGTATGTCCTTTGAAAGGACGTACCAAACCAAAAACTTATATTTCAGACTTTCAGCCCATGTTTGGACTAGCGGGTTTCATGCATCAATTCAAGGTGAATACGTGTTGAATTATTGCTGGAAATTATCGGTATCCACTGAAAAACACTAGATTTACTTTTCATTATACGTTTTTAGAACAAATTGATCATTTCCCGTGATAATTTGATTCGTGTTCACCTTGAAGTGATGCTTTGAAAGACCCATTTTAAGTGATACCGTGAAAGTGAAAAATTCTATATCTTCACAGTGGGGGATACGATTTCTATCTTCCCCATTTTCTTCGATAATCTATCGTAATAAATGGGAATAAATGGCGACTGGAACTAAATAAAAAGAAAAGTAAATTTCAATTTGTTGGTCGTAAAACACAACAACTGGAAATGGAGAGTTCGGCGCAAGCTAGTGGGAAACGAGGGGTTGTGCATAAATGTCACAAGTGGAAACTTACTTACCAAAACACACAAACAAACTGAGTGTAAATATAGGAAATCAATCAACTAAATCACTTTAGGGTGTTCATTAAGGAGTTTGTTGGGGTTCATTGAGGAGTTTGTTGGGTTTTTTACTTTTATAAAAATAACTCTTGTACAAACAGCTGTAAAGAATTTTGAAACACTTCTGCATGCTGCAATCAGATTGATAAGCTGGTAAAGCGGTGTCGTAGCACTAGAAGCGAAATGAGAGAGTCTGGGTTGATACTGAACGAAGATATGAGAGATTTGTGGGAACGTGTGTAACAGTACCTTAACTATTTCATTGTTTATTCATTGAGATTTAACCGTAGATGATGCGTTCTGGAACTTCACTTCTGTTTTTGATTCAGAAACTCTGAACGTTGGGCGAAACAGGTTGGATAACTAACAGCTAAAACTCAATAGATTAGAAGTCAAAGATACAGAAAAGGGTATGGGTCGAGCAAACAGCCTTTTGCCACATGGTGCTGGGGATTTAAATCGAAACAAGAAAGTTGGAGGCGGGGCAAGGAAACCTATTATCCCGTTGTTAATATTATCCCGTTGTAAAGTAAAGTGAAAACAACATTTGAACAGTACATGCACCCGGATGGCACTTTTGATGGTCACTGCCTTTCAAGTTAAGATCAAATCAGCGAGGGTTTAAAAGGAAAAATACCAGGAGTAAAAAGAGAATAGGTGATATCAATTGTGTGGCTTGGAGCAACTGAGGCATTTTCTCTTTGAGAGTTCAAAATATCTGCACCAGTATAAAATGCATTGAGAACAGTGAAGAAATGGGCCGGAACTTTGGAGGATTCTTAGGCAAGGTGGAGATATTAGGAAGACCCAGACCCATAGAAGGAATAGGCATGTTTTCTGAGTAAATCGAGAGTGAGAAAGACAATAAAGAGTATCGAAAAACAGTTTGTTTCTGGACATTTAGGGGGGAGAGAACTGGAGTTTAAAAGGAGCCGCAAAGGTAAGAGATTTTAATTCTGTCGCATTTCTACCATGCATAATTCATTTGAGCTGATACCAGAGTCTTTCAAGCGGGTTGATTGAGATTTTTTAGCTGTGGCACGCATTCTTCAGGATGCGAGGGGGTGTGGTGGAGACGAAAGTAACAACAGTAACGTTCTTATTATGACTAGATCAAAATGAACAATTACTAAACATTCTTACTGTGTACAGAAGGCAAGGTAATGTGGAGAGAGTTTCCAAAATCTTTGCCCAGCGTCTATTAAAGGACTACAAAGAGGGCCAGCCATTGGGAAGTTAAAATGTGTGTTTTACTCTCTTGTAAAGAAACTTTCAAGATTCTGAGAACCTTTTGAATGCTTTCGTATGTCAAATCGTAATACAAACACAACCATAACTGTTGTATTCATTTAACCCTTTGTCCAACGTAACGGTCAAAACCGGCCAGCGCTATTTTCAAAAATCTTCGGTTAATTTTCATTATTTTTTCATTTTTTTTTTTGTCTCAAAAACATAGGTTATGACCCCTCTTTGGAGCGAGCTCGTTCCAGCGAGGGGTCATAACCTATGTTTTTAAGACAAAAAATGAAAAAAATTAGTTATTCAAGAATTTTGTTTGCAAGTGTCGTCTGCTTTTCGTGTTAGGTAAAGTGTTAACCCTTTCAATCTGGCGTCCATAATTTTTTGCGTGAAGAAGAAAAATGGTAGTGGACGATCAGACGATATAAAAATCAAAAATTCTGATGCGAGGTTCGGTAATAATTTAATCCAACAGCTCAGAGCTGTCGGATTAAATTATTACTGAACCTCCCAACAAACCAGGATAGATTCGCCGATTTCGCCGTTGACAGTATTGACTGAAATGATACCTTCCAGGACGTCAGTATTGAATGAGTTAATGAACTAATCGTTCTAAGGAAAGTGATTGTATTTCTGACTGCCCTGAGACCAGAAGTAGAGTGGATCCGGCGCACGCTTCACTCCTCCGTGAATCACACAGAATCGTCCATCTTTGAGGAGATAGAGGGGCATAATCAGTGCATGCCCCTTGGCGATTTGGGCTGGACTCTACGCCCCACAAGCACAGTTCCGATACCCGCTCTTGGACCCCCTCAGTTGTAGCAATTATCGTTCCTCCTGCCACACACAACCGGCCACTACGTCAGTATCCTTGCATTTCTTCCCGTTCGTATAAAACTGTATCATGGGATGTTTCGGGGCAGTAGAAATTACACTGGTGAGAGGCACTGACCTTGTACCTGTCCACTTACACACTATGTAACGTGTTTAATCCTCTGCATACTTTGGTCAAAATACCGATATTTCAAGTAGAAATTTTTTCCCGTAATGTAACTAAGAATTCAACCCAATCCTTATTTTTTTACAGAGCTTTTTGACCTCTGTCAAACAAAAATGGATTTGTTAAATTCCTACTTGCATTATGGGAACAATCTGCAACTTGAAATTTCTGTATTTTGATATTTCGTCCACTGTGTTCTATGTGCCTACTGGCACATAGAACACATTGAAACTCAGGGGACGATTTGTGTGCAGAATGTTACAGTACGTGGAGAGTGTATTATCATTAAATCACCCGCAGAGTGGAGATTTCACCCGAGCAATAGTTGCAAATTTGTTGCAATGCAGAACCATCACAAGCAAAGTTCCAGCCAATGGACCTCCGTGTTAAACCCGGAGGTCCATTGGCTGAAACATTGCTTGTGTTTTTTTGTCCATATGTACAGAATTTGAAAGTGATACTTTGGGTGATAACTCCACTCCGCGGGTGATTTAGTCACAATCCACTCTCCACGTACTGTAAATACAAATTGTCATATCGAACAAGTCTAACTGTTTCATTCTTTTCAGCGTCTTTGAAGATTTATTGTTTATTATAGCGAGCAGTCTCCGAAAAAAAGTTCTTTCGATGGCTTATCTTCCATTTCGGTGGCTAAGTTTTCCGTGGAGCGCTCGCTGGTATCGAGTGGCATCTTGTTTTTTGGGCAATTATAAAGTAAGATAGATAACTCTGCACGAACTTTATCAGAGTGATGGTAATCGTCACGTTCACCACGTGGGCATTTACTTAATCGTTGAGACCAAGTCAATTACTTACTGGTATTGGGAGCGGTGTGTCCCTGTGGGAATCCCGGGAAGTGAAGCAGTGCTTGCTTGCTGTGGTAAACAAGCATTGTTTTACTTGGAAAATAGGACCCAGTCACCAATGCCTGGGTGGTAGTCCTCTAAAATGGGTAACATGGGTGTAAACAATTGGCTGGACTTGACTTTATCTCCATGTTGCGGTCACGATAAGCCATTGTGTAGAAGTATGGGACCTTAAACACAAATAAATAAATAAATAAATAAATAAATAAATACGCGGTAGCACAATGGTTAGAGTATCGGACTTCTAACTCAGAGGTCCACGATTCGACCAGACCAGGGGTAAGTAACTACACTGCGTTCCTCGGCAAAGCACATAATCCCGATTGCCCATGTGGGAGAACGGTGGCGCTGTGTACTAAGGCTTATTGTACATCGATGATGCACCTGCCTTAAACCAAAGCTAACCCTGCATGTACGGAGTTAGTATGTTGGAGAGTCTTCCACCCGTGAAACTACCCGACACGAGGTCCTCGAAAGTGTCGTTGAACTCCAATAAATAAATAACTTTCCCAACGAACTTATCAGATTTGGGTAATAATTTATTCCTGCAGCCCTTACTGATCCTCCCAAAATGCATGTAGTACGACTCATATCGTGTATACGGCGGCCCCATTTAGTAACACCATGCTGAATGGGTTATCCTTTTACCAAACACGAATAACAGAAGACACACAATAATTCTTGAAAAACTACATATTTTCATTTCTTTCCTCAAAAACATAGTCTATTACCCCCGATGGAACAAGCTCAACGAGCTCGTTCCAACCATGGGCCATAAACTATGTTTTTACGACAACAATTTTTTTTAAAAATTGAATGCGGTTTTTGTAAAGAGCGCTGGCCAGTTTCCGAATGGTTAACCCAACACGATTTTAAGACGACTCTTGCAAACAATTGTGTGAATAAATGAAAATGTTAATTTTTTACCTCAACAACAGAGCTTGTGAACCCTGACTAGAACGGACATGTTCCAACGAGGGTTCATAATCCATGTTTTAGGGGCAAACATTGCAGAAATAATAAACTTTTAATGAATATTTTTGTGAATAGTGGTGGCTAAATATGGCTGTTATGTACGTTACCGGGTTTGGCGGGCACATTTCCAATATACTATCAGCTCATAGTTATGAGCAACGTCAATCGACGCTTCTATTTCAAAACCGTCTGTGTTATAAAAGGAAGTGGAAAGACTATTCACTGTCTCTGTGTGCAGACGCTTCTGAAAATAATTGGTTGAAGGTAACTCGTTTATGGCAACTACCTTTCTTTTTAGGTGGTCCCTTTATTATATAATCTCCCATCACGTAGGCACGTTTTATTTTCACTTTTTTATTCTCGATTATGTCCTTCTCTAGCGCAGAAAACTCTTTGTCGACATCAACAGCCTGTGGAGAAAAAAAAATCGATTTTAAAATATTTTATAGGCACACCACATATTACCCCTTTTGTCGACAATTTAATTTGAAATCATTATTTTCCATCTTGTCATCCGGCTGGTGAAAAGTGGCCATACAATGGGAAAGAAGACAAAAAGTATGAAACTCCATCTATAGTTACGATTTATTTTCAGCACCACTCTTGAAATAAATCATTCTATAATCGCATGAAGTGTTTCTTTCTTCGCGGGAAAAACAATACGGATCTTGCAAGCACCTTAATATCGAATAACTGCCATCTGCATTTAACCCTTTACCCAACGCAGCCGATATCAAAAGTTATTATTTTACTGAATATCATTTTTTTAAATTGGAAAAATAATATTTTTTCAACTACTCAATTTGCATATTACGCGGGCGGATGCTGGCGATTCGTTGGGTAAAGGGTTAATACGTGTCTCTGCGTTGATGTGCTGTGTTTTGTTTTGTCTTGCCTGTGTACAATCAATCGACAAAATACCATTCAGCAGCGATGTTTCCAAGACAAACGCACGTCTGGTGTCAGTACCACGGGTGTTGGGAATATTGTGCCTTTTAACATGGACTCTTTGATGGAATGCACGCGACATTTTGAAATGACATAATATTCATTTATTGATGTTTATGGTCACATATTTATGCACAATGGCTAATCATGACCGTGACCGTTTTACGGGTGGAGGAAGCCGGAGTACCCGGAGAGAACCACCGAGCAACGACGAGCAGCTGCCAGCTCCCCAACATCGTAACTCCGCACTGCAGCACAGGCAGGGTTAGATTGGTTGAAGACATGCGTACCATCGACGTGGAGTACGCCTTAGTACACGGCGTCATCGTGCCCCCACGCGGGCAGTGGAGATGAAGTGTCTTGCCCAAGGACACAACGCGGTTGCCGCAGGTGTTGAAATGACATAATTGGTCTTTGTGTATTCATCATGACGCCTGGCCCGGAGTTTTAATGTTTTCTCGGGGTGGATAGTCGGGAATGCATACACAGCCATAGTACTTATCCATGAATTTGTATTTCAGTTGGGGGATTTATGGTTCGTGGAGAGGGCCCATTTACGGGATCCAAAAGCCCTGAGCTTTTTCTTTCTTCTCTTTTGGTGGTACAGTGGAATCCTGTTAACTGAATAGCCACTTTGCCAATTAAAATTATTCAATTAACAGGAGTATTCAATTAACGGGGATCATGAGTGCCACTTTTCTGTATTCTAGAGATAAACGTAGCATTTATTCTATTATATCTTGTTTGACAGAGCTCAATGAGCTCTGTCAAACAAGATATAATAGATTAAATGCCTGTATTGGATGTATGGATGCCAAATAGGTCCATAAACAAAGGAAAACTGGGCGAATGAGGATAATTTCTCGATAGGTTACAAGATTTTTTATTCAGTTAACAGGAGTTTACTCTATAACCTATATTCAATTAACAGGTCAAATTTGTACTCGAGGTATGGTGAATGGTTTTGTGTTGGGAGATTATTTTCAATTAACAGGGTTATTTAATTAAGAGATATCCAATTAAGTGGGCTCCACTGTACTAGTCAATGATACTGATGCCTGGAAAACTATCATAGAGAGAGTTTCGAGCATCAATGCCAGAGACTGGTGTCATCAACGAAAGAAACATATCTAGCCATCATTCTCAGCTGTTTGTCGTGTGTACATTATAGCCCAAGAACATTAGGTTTGACTAGGGAAAAAAATCGGAGAAAGCTGATTTTTTCAGGGAATGTCGAGTATATGTCACTGAACGATTAGACAAAAGTCCCCTAAAATCCCAGTTGAGCTTTATTTTCTACAGCCTTTTTTCGAAAACGCGTTTGAAAAAAATTTTAAAAAATCGCACGAACTTTGTAACCTCGAATTGATCCAACTGTATTTTTTGTTTAACCGTATTTCGAGCTACATAATGTCTAATATACATTTACCTAGAGGAAAATGTGCATTCTGTGACAATTTCTGCGAAAAATTATTGAAAATTCACAAAAAAGTATCGGATTTACGCAAAAAATGACGATTTTCCTAACGGATTCGCCCAAAGGGTCGTAGTACAGAACGGGATGTTAGTTGGACAGACGATAAAAAATCCACCACCATTTGAAGACGTTTATCATTGCTTACAAAATAGACATTATGGAAGACCCCCTCTGCTTCTGGCCGAGTTCCCCTTTTGGCATAAAATTCGTCAGCATGAGAACTCAACTATTTTCGGGCTTGGGACCGAACAGACACGTCTGTGTCTGGCAGCATTAGATCAATAAATAATATTTACAGAATGTACAAAAATCAATAAATAATATTTACAGAATGTACAAATCAATCAACTTGGATTAAGTTACATTGACTATTATCAACGCTATATACAGAAATGACATGACCTATATACATGTTATTCATCGAACTCAGAAATTTCCGACAGGACAGTGTTTCTGTGGTTGTTACAAGAATCCGAACTGCAATTACACAAACCTGAGCAAGAGAGTCCTGCCTTCTTACACCCACACCTTTATGTACAAGCACTCTTGCAACCACAACTGATCAGATTCAGTAGGATATCGGGGGCACATGGCTTTGTGGCTGCAGTCGGTACAAGAAGTCCATTGTCTAGCGACCACCCCCAATCCGTCGGAGGAAGCGAAGTGCCCAGCCATTGTTGGACCTGGAGATAACATCTGTAGACATGTTGTTGTGCAGCATCGCTGCTTGGTGGGAGTGAGGCTAGGTCGATGGGTTTATTCAGTTTTGATTTTGCAACATAACGCTTGTAAGTGACATATCTATATTGGTCGAGAGAGGAAACAGTTTTACTCCCGTATAAGACCAGGAGAAGTTGTTCCCCGGCAGCGGCTACTGCATGCACTTGGTGTACTGTCATCCGCCAAAATTGTGTTGACATACTGTTGTGAGTCGCTAGTAACATCGGAGACAATTGTACTGAATACTTTCTTCTTACCAACTTGAAAGAGTGCAGAAGTAGTGTCACAACCACTTATAGAATGTGCTACAAGGAGGTTGCTTCTATGGTCACCCATTTTGGTTGCTATTTCACTAACTGAAACTAGTAAGTTTGGGGTAATGGAATACATCATGTGAGTATTACATCCCGGTTGAACTCGAGAGGTAAGAATGACTAACAAGTCTGTGTCTGTTCCCACAACGACAACATTGTTGTCATCTTGAGCGATGTCAAGTGCAGTTTCGGCTATCAGTACATCAGCATCAGCCTCGGCCTGCTTGGACTGAATATTGATAGCAGATAGCTCCTGCATTAGAAGATCGATCAGTTGGGTTTTGTTCTTGGCATTTGCAAGGAAATCGGATTGGGGTGTGGTGGCTGGTAACTCGGGTGAGATATTGATATCAATGGAATACCTGTCTTTAGATCTACGGGCTTGTTCCATGCCCTTTGTCGACATTGTACAAGCATAACCATCAAAAACAACCACGACGTTCGCCCCAAAATGTCTCACTAGATAATTGGAATATGATGTACATATGTCCTTATATGACGACTGTTTAGGCCATACAACTGCCCTCAATAAAAATCCACCATCTACAACAAACAGAGAATGTTCTGGGATTTTAGTTTGCTCGGAACCGTATGTTTTGAGGATCTTACCGAGCGTGCTTTTCTGTGTCTTCCTCATTCCAGCAGAATCAAACAATGCTGGTGGTTTCGGGGCGAGTTCATATTTGAGATACTCTTCCATCTCTGCTTGTGACTGAATAACACATGTGATGCGGTTGAACAGAATTGTGGGGTCAATCACTAGCTTACTTCCACGGACTTTGATGCTATTTGCCATCGATGCGAAAGACTTCACAGTGTCAACACGTCGTAGTTTGATGCTGTTGAACGTTTTGCTTACAACATTCGATACGCAACATTCACCAATTTTGCGAACTTGCTCACAGTTCACAGTTTCGTCGGCCACAAGCCCGGTCGCTATAGAGACTAATTGTAGTGGATCTCTATTCTGAAAGGGGGAATGCACTCTGAGCCAGTTCAATAATTTGGTGATATCATTGGCATCAGTCAACTGTGAACTTTGACGGAGATCCCGATGTTGTTCGCCATGACCAGTGTGAACATGAACAAAATTTTCGAGAGCATTACATATCGGAAGGCAAAGAGGTAGTCCATGTACCCATTTCGCAACAGTGCTATCGGTTATCCCCCTGCCATGTGTGAGACCACCAGGGAGCTTGAACATTCTCATTAAACACTGCTCTATGGTCTGATCAGAATATATCCCGTCCCAGAATTTATCTGAGCGCCTTATGGTAAAGTAACCTTTCTCAGTGAACAACTTCAAATCATCCTGTTGCATTATTTCTGTTAGCTCATTCATCTGCTGCAAATAGAGATGAGAACTTTTTGCGTATGCAAAATGACCACCTGCGTGAAATACTGGAATCATATTGCGAAAACAATATGTGTGGAGTTCCCAGTCGCCTGTGCGCTCTGCTCTCAAGAACAACTGGAGAAGACCTATTTGCTCGTAGTATTGTACCCAATTACATGCCAATGCATCTTGAGTGTAGGCGAACACCACATTATGTGATTTAATCGAACATGGAAATTGAAACAATGATGCTATAATACGGTATTTGAATGAGAAAAGTCGATGCCGTTTGAATTTGAGTTTAGGGGGTATGGTTAATATTTCACACATTTCACCAGTTCATTATGGAATAAATGACTATTGTTATATATCATTATAAAGCCACTGCTTTTCTGCAATTTTTGATATATAATTTAACTCCCAAAGTAGTCGTAGATTTGATTTAATGGACGTTGTGTACCGTTGTGTGTATGAAAACAATAAAAAATTTTTCGTAATTTTGTACATTTTCGTGAATATTTCACCATTGAGTGTGAGGATTGGTACAAAGTTGGCATTTTCTGTTGGGGATATGTATTCTCAATATAATTCAGCACGATATTTATGATTCTCACCCTACTAAGGCGAATAAGAATGAGAAATATGGAGCTGGGTCGAATTTTTTTTTAAATTTTTTTTTTCATCAAAAAAACGCTATAACTAAAAAAGCTCAATTCGGATTCGCGGGGACTTTTCACACTTTATCCGCAATGTGTGTCCCGGAAACATATAAAAAAATCAGCTTTCTCCGTTTTTTTTCCTTACTTTCTCATTTTTATGTCTAATGTGCCTGGACTATTAGATTCATAAAGTTACTAAGATGTGAGGAAGTCACAAGGTCCCATTTGATATCTTCAGATTATTCAAACAGTCAATTGATCTGGGTCAACGGATTCCGTGGAGTTGACGAGACCAGATTAGCCAGATCAAACATGACGCCATAGGCGTTGTGTTTGGTCTGGCTGATCTCGTCTCATGAATGAGATGGAATGTGACAACCCACATTAACTGACCGTTGTACTAATTCTTTTTTCAATTTTATGACAGCAGATCTTTACAAATAGAATACGACACCTGAAATGTAAATAAAAATGAAGGTACTCAAATTTTTTATTTCGAGGTTGTAAAACTGTCGCTTCGAAAATCTTCGAACGTCAGGACGTCACGCGTGGCGCGTTTGAGACAGGTATGATGTGGATTTGGAAAAGTTAGAATCTCTTTTTCGGGCGCGTCAGAATTGATGGACACACTACCGCGGTATTGGGGAATATTTGTGGTTGTTATAGTAATAAATCACTTTAAAAGAGATCAAGAAAGGTGTCGAGTTTGTAGAGAATATAGAAAGGGTGTAAAAAACATAAAACCGTTTTAGAAACTGTTTCTTTCAAAACGTTACACTAAAATACAACCTTTTGACAGATAATTAAACAGATAAACATGTGGATTAACAATTAAAATATAAAAAATGTCGATTCCCCTGTTCTTTCTAATCTTTTTCTTTTTGTATAATTGCTTTCAGCAATCATTGTTTGATTGATAAATATGTGGTAGTTCGGGTAAGTCTAGTCTCATGCCTCTTTTATTAGATTAGGCAACGTCATTGTTGTTGCAATCAAAGTTTTCGTGTTTAATCGAAGAATAACCACGGATTTTCGGTGAACAAGAGTTCCGCCGATTTTCAGAGAGAGGATCCCAGGATTCCCATCTACTTTTCGGCCCCCCTACAGATTCTCTCTGCGGCTTCTACTTTCTCACTCGACTCCACTACTAATAATACCCCCCCCCCCCCCCCACACACACACACACACAAACACACGCGCGCCACAGCATAGAATTGGGGTGTCAGAATTAGTAGACAGAATTGAATCTGGTCTAAAGCCGACTGTGATATAAATATGAGCATTGGCACTCACGACACCGGTAGAACCTGTGCGGTGGGTTTAGCTATGGTTGGCCCAATAGGGTTCTCATTTAATTTTGTTGTTGTTGTTGTTGTTGTTGTTGTTGTTGTTGTTGTTGTTTTTGTTGTTGTTGTTGTTTAATACATGGAGGTAGGAATCGGGGTACACAGGAGGCTCGTGCCCCCACCTTTTTTCAAAAAATAGTTGAGCGAGAGAGAGAGAACATCTTTACCAATATACAGTATTATTTTTACACATAATACACTACCTGAAAATCAGGGAGGGGGAAAATCAGCTGTAGTCGCCTGAAACTTGTATATGACTCTTGCTCGTATGGTTTTCCTCTTCCACGATCTTTGAAGTTGAAACAGAGAAAAATGCACATTTTTAGCTCCATATTTAACCCTTTACCCAACGTAACGACCAAAACCGGCCAACGATATTCACAAAAATCGCCAGTTAATTTTCATTATTTTTTTTATTTTTAGCCCGACTGTTTACAGTGAGGGCTATAGACATGACTTTTGTCCGTCTGTCCGCTCGTCTGTCCGTCTGTTAACATTTAGAGTTTTGGTTAAAGTTTGTGGGTAAAGCTTTTTACTGAAGATTCAAATGTTTTTTTTTTTCCTGTTTAGTCATGACTTTCTTCTATCTGTCTGTCTGTCTGTCTGTCTGTCTGTCTGTTAACATTTGGAGTTTTGGTTAAAGTTTGTGGTTAAAGTTTTTTAGTCAACCTTGAAGTTTTTTTTTTTTAAATTGATATTACTATTGATTGTATCATTATCTTTTTGTTTTTATTTTTTTTATGTTTCATGTTATTTTGGGAAATATTTAACCCTTTTTGTATGGCAATTTAACTTACAACTTCCAGGTTAAAGTTTTTGGTTAAAGGGGTTTTTTTTGGGAGGGGTGGTGTTTTACAAATTTTTTGGGGGGCGGGGAGAGTTTTAAAATTACACCTTTAATTCTTCAAACAGTTTAGTGGAATGTCACTGTTTCTTATTTGGGACAATGTGTACTATCTACTGAACATTTCTACAGTGATTTTCATTAATATCGGCATGATTTTAACCTCTTTTAAACATGTTTTCAGACTTACTTTCTTTGTATTTGAAATTAGACTTTGCCAACTTTCTTACTCTAATCCTTGCATGGTCAGTACAACTTAATGATTCCATTTACATCAATGATTTCTTTTATCGGTTTTAGGAAATATTTAACCCTTTTTTACCAATCAATTTTACTTAGTATTCTCAGCTTAAAGTTTCGGATTAAAGTTCTGCTTTTCAAGGCTCTACCTTTCATTCTCCAAACACTCTGTTTTCAACGTCATTTCTTTGTTCATTTCGGGCAAGGTCTACTGAAGCTGTGCACAGTGGTTTCAAATAATATTGGCATTAATTTAACCCTTTTCAACGCTTTTCGGGGGGGGGGGGGGGGGGCAATTAGGCACTTTTTTTTTCTTTCGTCAAAAATGCTTTTTTTTTACAGTTTTGGTTAAAGTTTGTGGTCAAAACCCAGACAAATACCACCCCCAATTAGGCATTTTTTTTTTCTTTCCTCCAATATGCATTTTGAACTATTTACAGTCACTACATGCGGAACCTTTTTTAAACTCACGTAATACCACCCCACCCCTCCTCCTCGGGGGGGGGGGGGGGCGGGGCAATTAGGCACTTTTTTTCTTTCGTCAAAAATGTTTTTTTACAGTTTTGGTTAAAGTTTGTGATTAAAAACCCAGACAAACACCACCACCACCCCCCCCCCCCCCCCCCCCCAAGGTGCCAGTTATGCTTTTTTTTCTCTTTGCTCAAAATGCATTCTGAAGGATTTAGACTGACCACATGTGGAAAAAATGGACTCTCCTAACACACCCCCACTCTCCACCCTCACCCCCCACTCCACCCCCCACCCCCCACACACACCCCCACCCCCACCTCCCCACCCAGGGCCATTCATGCAATATTTTTTCTTTGGTACAAAATGCATTTTTAGCCTGACTGTTTATAGTCAGGGCTACAGTTATGACTTTCGTCCGACCATCCGTCGGTCCATCCATCTGTCTGTAAACAATTGGTTTCCGACCGATAACTCCAGTTTGGATTATTTGATTTCAACCAAAGTTAATATGTGTATTTTCCAGCTAGTAATACACGCCAGGTTTGAAAACATCAGATTTTTTCATTTTTTACTTCTAACCATGGCTTATTTGTCCTTATTGGAACAAGCTCATCAAGTTTGTTCCATTAATATGTCATGAGTTATGTTTTGAAGTAGAGAAATGAAAAAATAAAATTTGATAGCAAGTTTTGTTTTTCACGAGTGCAGATATGGCAGATTCGTTAGGTAAACGGTTAACAAAAAATGGCTCCTTCTATTTTGTGTCTAAGCATTGCCACTGCTGGGACAGTCGGGCTGCATGCGTGACATCACTCCAGTTTGTCTCAAAACATAGGTCGTCGAGCTCGTTCCAATGAGGGACCATAACCTATATTTTTGAGACAAAAAATGAAAAAAAATAGTTATTCAAGAATTTTGTGTCGTCTGCTTTTCATGTTAGGTAAAGGGTTAACAAAAAAATGTTAAATACAGAGCCAAAAATCTTATTTTTTCTCAGTGTAGAGGTTCGATAGGCCATCCCTACACAAGGGCCACCAGCATTTTATATCAGTGTGTGTGCCTTTCTATGGTCGACCCCCCACCCCCACCCCCCACCCCCAAGTTCGAAATGCTTGCTAAGTCCCTGGATAAATATGAAAGCAAGAAGCATTACATTACAAGTAGCCGACCAATCATTATCCTTTCGCGCATTTGATGTAGAGTTTACTTTGAATGTACAACCGGCCTTGGTCCTCCATCATATCGACTTGGCACAGATACCAAATTTATTTAGTCCGACGCTCGTATTTCATGCGTGATTCTTCCCATAATACAACTAGAAATTTAACTGATTCAGCCTTGACTGACTGGGCTTTAAGTGATGTGTTAAAAAAGATTGAAGTAATTAAATTCCTAGTTGCTTTATGGGAAAGGTCTTCAGGTGGAAATTTAGATATTTCGACAATTATGTACAGATGGTTGAAAAGAGTCGTTTCTGGCCATGTGGTGCTAAATTGTTACACAGGGAATGGGGGGGGGGGGGGGGTAAAGGTAGGCAAGAAAATATAGTTCGATCTTATGAATTTGGTTGAGTATCCCTTTAATTCAATTACAATATTTGTCATCTCTGATGAAGGTTGACTAAATTCAACCACAATTTAAGCTTTTCCGTTTTCTGTTCCAGTTCAACAGGCCGTTTCATCAAATAAAAACCCATGACTGGAACCAGCTGGAAGACAAAATGGTTCGTGCAGAATTGTACCAATGTTTTAAAAAGGTTTTAGAAACAGCACAAGTTAAACTGGAAACAACATAAGCCGAAATTGAGACAATTGCGTTTTTTCCTGTCACCATATAGTAACACATCCTTTAACTGTCGAGGATACTACGACATAGTTATGCAGAAACAGATTTGATAATTTTGAAAAGACACCTAACTTTTCCTAGTTCCACGCCTTTCCTAGATTTTCATCAGTTTAGTGTATACTCACACTCATATCCAGACACTTCACTGCACTACTGTCACCGCAGAGCCCTTTGAGTATGGCTTTCGCACCTTCAGCGCCGATCTCATTGTTTCCAATCTGAAATTTAAAAAAAAACATTAACCAAATTGTCGATGGTTACCAGATACATTTCGTCGAGCAAGGTGTGCGAGTCTCAGCCTTGGGAAAAATACAGAACGACATACGCGTGTGAATGGATTAATCGATGTGGCACGAGTGCCAACGCGGAAGGATAAAGCTCGAGGCCATAGGCCTCGAGTTTTATCCTTCCGCGATGGCACAAGTGCCATATCGATTAACCCATTCACACGGGTGTGTCGTTCTGTGTTTATTACACGCCTTCACGTCTATAAAAGCACTTATTAGAAGGACTCTCAGCAATTAATTTACTATCAACAAAAAGAACACGATTTATTGCCAACCAAATTTGCGAGGGGAATCCGTGTTACTATTTTAGCTGTCGCCAGCGATTCAAATTGTAATTGCTGTGACGATATTTAGAAAGTTCCAATGAAATTTCGCTTCTATTTAAAAATAGTCCGTCAACGATTTCCGTTCCGCATATATGTGCGCAACGGATTTTCGTTTTCCGCGTGGTTTAGTGTTGCTGTAGATGGGGATTTCAAAGAACAGGCGTTTAATAACAGTCATATCTGGCCAACAATAGTCACAAAATTGTCATTCAAATTTGATTTTTTTCAGATGTTTGCCTCCAGAACATAGCTCATGACCCCTCTTTGAAAGGATCTATCCGAGTTTGTTCCAATGAGCGGTCATAAGCTGTTTTATCCAGAAAATGATTTTTTTTATTTATTCCAGAATTTCTTCTCTTTTTTGCAAGTGTCACCTATAGTCGTGTTAGTTTAACCCTTTACCCAAAATTTACTAATTTAATTATTGTTTTTTTCAATTTTTTAAGAAAAATTTCCAAAACATATATGATGTGGCTCCATGTTGGAACCTCGACGAGCTCGTTCCAATGACGGGTCACATGACATGGTTTTGTGTCATTTTTTTGAAAAAAAAATTTCCACTGCTTAACTTGCAAATTATATGGGAGGATGCTGCGATTCATTAGGTAAAGGGTTAATAAAAGTTCTAAAATCACACGCAGCCTATTCCTGCGAGTTTACGTCAAGCCGCCCACGCGACGACACTTAACATGTAACACCCAGGGACGTGGCGACAGGGGGGGGGGGTGCCCCCCCCCCCCCCCCAGTCCTGGCAAAAATTTCCTATAGTTGGAAATTCGGAGGACAAGTCATGAGTAGTTGGAAATTCCATCTCTGTGGATTTTAGAGCTTCTTTGTTGACGCTGATGACTCCTTTACTTCCCAAATTCCAACTCGGTTTCAAATCGGCAAAAATCCCAACTGTTACTATTTACAACTACAGTGTATGCAATAACAAGCTTCATAAGTATGTATGATGTCAATCAGTACGAGATTTCTATAGTACGTTACTTATCATGATAAAAAAAATCCTCGAAATGCACTTCAAGAAAATCACATTATGTAAAATCGTTATCCTGAGTTAATTCCATCATTCACAGTTACAAAATGATGAAACATCGAAAATTGATCATTCCTGCATATGATCTGATTTAATGTTAGGACAGTGTGAATTGCTCAAAGTTCTCAGCTTGAGCATTTGTTTAGCACATATTCAATTCCCAGAATAATACCAAATAATAATAACCTGATAATTCTATTATAAATGTATTGGCATTTCAGTCACTAGAATCAATTTTATGCCCCCTTTCATGGCTTCATTTTCAAAACGTTTCTCTGTAGTGAATTTCCAACTATGGGGAGGGACCGGGAGGGGAGGTTTCCCCTCCCGGTCCCTCCCCATAGTTGGAAATTCACTACCCTACACCCCACCCCCAATCGAAAACCCCTAGCCACGTCCCTGATAACACCTGAGTACGCAGCGGGTCTTCCCTGTTGTACCTTCATTAAAATACAAATTAAATAAACGAGAATAACGTCTTAATCCAACGTTCCATGCTAAAATACAAGAGTTTATATTCTGCAACAGAATCTTTCATTTCTTTGCAACTACGCAAATCAGCATCTAGAAAATGACAAACCATTTGCCTTAAGCCAATCATGAACACAACACTTTTGAAAATTACCACTAAAGTGAGAATGACAGCAGAAAAATGTACAGGACTCGTAGGTGACCATGTTCGTTCCCCGGCATCTTAGGTTAAACCTTTACCTGACGTAACTGACAAAACCCGTCTAGCGCTATTCACAAAAATCGCCATTCAATTTTCATTATTTTTTTCATTTTGAGTTCCAAAAACATAGCCTATAACCCTCACTCTAACGAGCTCGTTGAGTTCGTTTCAATAAGGAGTCATAAGCTATGCTTTTGACGCAATGGAAAAATTTAGTTATTCAAAAATTTTGTATTGCAAGTGTCTTTTTCCTTTCGTGTTAGGCAAATGGTTAACACAGAGGAGGTTTATTTTTCCCATTCCAATCTTACTTTGGTAGATAACCTATTATCCAATATGATTCAAGATCTGAGATGATAGGTCAAGTAGGTACTGTGCCTTTGATAATATGGTTCTATTTATAGACGGGTCAATATAGCGCCAAAGTAACACTACATCAAAAAAATTGCACAAGAGTTCGTTTTTGATGGTTTTCTATACTATTGGATGTGGAGAACAACATATCAAAAGTTGGACAAAATTGGTCCATGGGAAAGTCTCCAAAAATGAAAAATCCAAGATGGCCACCAGCCGACATATTGGAAATTAGATATTGCCATATCTCGGTTAATATTTAAGTTAGAGACGTGAATGGGGTGTATATTCCTATTAAATTGATGATGCCCAATCATTCTACGTGGTTATTATTGCAATATGAGGTTGGGTTAGGGTTAGGGTTGGGTTAGGAGACAGTAGTGGTTCGCGAAAAAGGAGCTGAAGGTATCAACAATGCTAGCATTGAAAGAGGTGTCGACATCAGAGTCGCTGCTGGAACTAGCATACACAAGACATGTCGGATAAACCACATAAACAAAAAGGACATCTCCTTATCGCAGAAAAAATTGACAGTTCAAGCAGTAAAAAGAAGCGCTTGTGTTTCCCTGGGACCCTATAACAGTAAAACACATTGCTTTTTCAGTGGGATTGAAGTCAATAAAGACAAGTACACGTATTACTATGTGAAGACAGATGCGTTTGTTGAAATGATATTGGCCCATTGTAAAACACGGAGAGACGAATGGGCTATTGCTGTTCAAGGCCGAATTGAGTACTACAGGGGTGATCTTCATGCGGCCATCTGTGTGTACCACCAGTCATGTAACGTTAATTTCCGCACAATGCGGGAAATTACAAAACTGTTCAGATCAGTTGATTCTGCCAAACAAAGAAAACCTGGTCGACCAAAGGACAGTAGTCAGGATGAGGCATTCGATAAGATTTGCACATTCCTGGAGGAAAATGATGAAGAACAGCTAACGATATCGGACCTTGCTGCTAAAATGGGAGAATACTTGCCCGACAGCAAAGTTTCAGCATATGGAAATCAGTACTTCAAGAAGAAACTTCTAAAACGATATGGAGACTCTATATTCATGGCTGATGGCAGGGGTGTCAAAACATTGTGACCTTTAGGGAAAAAACCTGTCACATTCTTTGTGACTACTACAGTTCTCCTCAGCAAGACGACGAGGAAGAACAGAAACGAGCACTTCTACATACCGCAGCAAAACTTATCAAAAGTGATATAAAAACAATGGTTGCGCCTCTGGGAGATACTTACCCAACTGCGGTAGAACTAAACCTTGCAGCTGCGTTGGATTATGTTCCAGAAAGTTTGCGATTCTTGCTGCAACATTTGTTTGTTGGCAAGGATGCGTCTAGAACCGTTGCTGCAATTGGGCAAGCAATTATCCAAGCTGTGCGCCCGAGGACTGTAATTGCTCCACTATAGCTGGGTCTCGCGGTACCAATGCACAACTTGTATAGGTCACGGTACTTGATCGATAGTCTGTCAACCATGGGGTTTTCTTCATCTTACCCGGAAGTGCAAAGGTTCGAAGAGAATGCGGCTTGTTCACTTGCACCGGATGTGTTGGTAAGTGACGTGGACGTTCTTGATACGTCTTTGTTATTTGCTGGAGACAATGTGGACCATGACATTATCACCTTGGATGGAAAGGGGACCTTTCATGGGATGGGCATGATAGCCACCATCACACCAGGGAAGCAAGTTAGTCACACCATTTCAAGACAGAAAATGTCCAACTTGAAACTGGTTGAACTGCCAAAGATTAACATTGTTGATTACCGTTTTACAAAGCATGTCAACAGGAACACTAAATTTCAGTCTGTCCCATTCTTGTCTGCCTGTGACCGCATAGTTGACATTTTCTGGGAATTGTCCTTTAGCTTCCACCAGAGTACACCTAACTGGCAAGGGATGATGCAGTTACTCCACAAGAACTGTGATCATCCAGGGAAGTCATCAGTTCTCTTTCTGCGTATGATCGACATGAATCCAGGGGGACATGACCTGTATTCTGTCTACCCTACACTATCTATGCAACTCGCGGCGGAACATACCATGCCAGCTATTGTAACATTTGATCAGCCACTGTATTGGAAGGCTTCTGAGATAGCGAATGAGGTTCCAGATGATAACCCGATCAAGGATGTGGTGCTACTGCTAGGTAGTTTCCACACATTCATGAATTTGTTGGGTGCCATCGGGACTTTGATGGATGGTAGTGGACTTCGGGAGATTCTGGAGACAGTATACGGTGAAAATGCTGTTGTTCATATGATGAGCGGAAAGGCAGTGCAACGGGCGTTTCGTGGGCACCTGCTGGTGGATCAGTGTCTTACACATAGGATTGTTGCGAAAATCATGGAGGATGAGCCTGGTTTTCAAGACCAAGTGGATGAACTTGAGAGACTGTACACGCTGACGGAGACTGGCGAAAGTGACTCAGAGACGGTATTGAAATCAGATAGCATTCGCAAGATTGACGAAATTGTATCTCTCAAAAGGATTGAACTGTCAGCGACCTCCAAAACCAGCGAACTGTGGGTCAACTACCAGAAGATGTTAGAAATTGTAATACGCTAAGGTGTACCTGTAGAAAGCATGGACTGGAATGTGCCAGTGCATGTGGGCCTTGCCTAGATAGCAACTGCGAGAATATGACAAATGAGCCACTGATAGAAGAGGATGAGGATGACGCATGAGAGAAACTGTACGGTAGCACGTCAGTAGTTAATACCAATGTTGCCCCCTCGCATGTACATCATTAATGAAGTGGCCATACAAATTTTGAGCAGATTGCAGAATTGACATAAAACGTCAATTCAGGGACCGCAAGTTACATAGGAAACATATATCATAATAGTTTATATGACAAAAACCTAACTATCAATTTTTCAAGATGGTGAATGTTGGTGAATCAAAAACACTAACCCTAACCCGACCTCATATTGCAATAATAACCACGTAGCATGATTTGGCATTATCAATTTAGTAGGAATAGACACCTCATTCACGTCTCTAACTTAAATATTAACCGAGATATGGCAATATCTCATTTTCAATATGGCGGCCATTTTTGGAGACTTTCTCATTGGCCAACTTTGTCCAACTTTTGATATGTTTTTCTCCACATCCAATAGTATAGAAAACCATCAAAAACAATTCTTTTGCAATTTTTTTTATGTTAATTGCTATATTGACCCGTCTATTAGATTAGACCCGAACAGCATCGCCCCGATTTATGTTGTCAGTTGTTATATGTTTTCCAATAAAATACCGTAAAAGTACGTAGAAATATCAGTGTCATAAAGAAACATATCTTCAGTTGTGAAAGACAGGAATTTGTCTTCGGTAAATATACTAGTTTTCAATTTTTGACGTTTCGCGCGATGCCTTCCCATGAGGAGGTCTCGTGCACATAATCGAGAGCTCCGTCCGTGTACACACTTTGGGTCATAACCCAAGCATCGATAGTCCATAACCCAAGCATCGATAGTCCAATCTGAAAACCATCTGGTTAGATGATAGGCTTGTATGGGAAAATGATGTTGATAAAAGATGTGTTTCATCCACTCGTTCTTACCAGAGTTACATCCCTTTTTGGATTTTGAAATACAATGTCCTTTCTTGTCCGTGCAAACTAAGTGTGTCGAAACGCAACCATCGATAACCCAATTTGAATGGTCTTTGGTTTGTTGATAGACCAGCTTGGGCGAGTCGATATCTAAATATGGTAGGCTGCGCGCGCTTATTCTAACCGGAGTTATAGCCCTTGTTGGACTTTGAAATGTAGCAACATTTCTTATCCGTGCAAACATTTTGTGTTGTAACTCAAACATCGTTAGTTCTCTTGGATTGTCTTTTGACAAGGTGACAGATCAGCTTGGAGAAAAGGCTATAATTATAGGGTGGGTGTATTCGCCAATTTTACCAGAGTCATAGCCCTCTTTGGGCTTCTAAATATAGTGAGATTTATTTTCCGCACAAACGTTTTGTGTCGTAACTCCGGCATAGATTGCCTCATTTCAGTGTCATTTGGTAATTTGTCAGACCAGCGTAGCGGTAGTCTATTCTCACTAGAGTTTCATACCTTTTTGAACTTGCAATATAGTAAGATTTTGAACTTCGGGGCAAATGCGCACGCTTTTCGTCACACTTGCTTATAACCGAAAAACGGACAAAACAAGGGAATGTGTTCAGTTTGAAGTAAAAAGAAATAATAAAGATTCTATAGTTTATTTTAAGAATCTGTAGAATATACTTCTCATAATATCAACGACTACAGGAATCTGGATGTACTCAAAAACATGCTTTCATTTTAGAATACATGACAATTAATGCCTTCTCAAGCTGCAGGGACAACTTCGCGATTAGTTGTTCAAGGAAAGAACAAGTCAAACGTATGTAATAAAAAGGAGGTGCTCTACACTTTTTAAGTTGAAAACGGATTCGCTTCACTCGTGTGGAATAAAATGAATTATGTTCGCTCTTAATTTCTTTTGGCGCCCGTGAAAAATAACATTTTTTGTCCACCTTAGTAGTGAAATATGATCTGTATCCTCTCTGAAGGTGCGGATGGCCTCTATATATACCGTGCTGTTATTACCAAAGCGAACAGAGAATTTAAACCGTATCGCAACTATGTCGCGATACGGTTGAAAATCTCGGTCACCTTTTCTCCCCGCAACATGTCGAAAAAAAATGTAAGAACATTCAATCTCAGATACTAGTTTTGTTTGTTTTTCTTGATGCGGTCTTGAGTTGACAGTATTTTGTGTAGGAAATTTGGATCCAATGGTGTAAGTGTGTCGCTATCAAATCGCGATCTGGTCGCGAAAGAGCCCGCTTTTGTGATTACGGTA
This sequence comes from Pictodentalium vernedei, assembly GCA_031216915.1. NCBI lineage: Eukaryota > Metazoa > Mollusca > Scaphopoda > Dentaliida > Dentaliidae > Pictodentalium > Pictodentalium vernedei. The sequence continues at coordinate 333,246,124 of CM062292.1, forward strand.
GTTGTAACATATGAATGCAAAGACGAAATCGTGGTTTAAATACTGGCGTACTGTTCCCAAACGTATTCCAATTTCATCCTTATTTCACCTGTGTCATAAGACGAAACCGTTGTTTGAATACTGGTTTACTGCCCCCAAACGTATTCCAATTACATACTCATTTCACCTTTGTTATAAGACGAAATTGTTGTGTAAATACTGGCTTACTGTCCCCAAACCTATTCTTATTACATGCTTATATTTCACCTGTGTTATAAGACGAAATTTTTGTTTAAATACTGGCTTGCTGTCCACAAATGTATTCCAATTACATACTTATTTCACCTGTGTTATAAGACGAAATTGTTGTATAAATACCGTCTTACTGTCCCAAACCTATTCTAATTACATACTTATTTCACTTGTGTTATGAAGAAACTTACTCGCAATTCGATCAGGGCGTCGTTAGCTTCAAGAGCTTTTGCTATAACAGCAGCACCAGTAGATAATATTCTATTATAGCTCACGTCCAGCTCTTGTAGTACGTGGTTCTGTTTCAGTATGTCTGCTATGCCAACCGCACCGGTATTTCCAAAGCCATTAAAAGATAAGTTCACCGAGCGCAGTCTTGAATTTACCTAAAATTTATGAAATTCGTTGTTAAAACCATACTTCAGATATGCGCCGCATTGACGCGAAATTCCCCTTCTATTGTCTCGGCTACAAGAACGTATAAATCCACGAGTTTTCTCTTTTCTCAAACTAGTTACCGTACAATATTCAGATTCTATATGCCCTTAACGAGTTCTCCAAAACGCAAACCTAAACTTATAGATGTTTCAGTATCAGAAGTTAGTGACCTTGGTGCGAATATTCTGTTCATCGCACCTTTAGAACGAGGTCAACATTGTTGTCGGCTATATACTTTTCGGAAAAAAAAACGCAAATTCAGGAAAATGTTCGGGTCGTGACAACCATTACTTATTCCCAGTTCCCCATTCGACATTCGTTATCAACCGATAAAATCGGTTGATAACGAATGTGGAATAAGGAACTGAGAATAAGTAACGGTTGTCACGTCCGTATATTTTCTGTGGTTTGTAAGATAACTGGATGATGTTAGTGTGTCAAGTGCCGAGCGCCTTGTCTCAAGAACGCCCTTTATCTAATCTACTCATTGTCACTATTGCCAAAGAAAGGCAGGTGCGCTCGATACAACTCCAATTAGAACTCGACCCTGTACGAAAGGTGGAGCAGTACTTGTTTTCAACGGTAGACAACTTGTGTTCTGCTGATATACTAGGACCAGTAAATATTGCAATGGGAGGACAAAATGAGTACAAACGATTGACTAAGCTTTACTTTTTACTTGTTTAGAGGTTATGATATAGTCATGGAAGCTAAAAGTGGAATCAGACCACCGCAGTAAACACCAACGAATAGTTTGGGAACAGTGGATCACTTCAAAATCATTGCGGGATGTTTTTATAGCCGACGGATATCATATTATTTCCGAGAGAAAGCAACCGAAGAAAAAGCAGACTTTTAGATAATGAAACACCGGATGCAACTCCGTGGTTCATAAGCTGCAAGGCTGCTGGTTCTTCTTGTGTTTTTCCTTAACCCTTTATCTAACACAAACGGGAAACGATGCTTTGTAAAAATCTTGAATAACCCTTCACCGAGCATAGCGGCCAAAACCGGTCAGCGCTATTCACAAAAATCCCCATTTAGTTTTCATTATTTTTTAATTTTTTGTCTCGAAAAATATAGCTTATAATCTATGATATACGAGTTCGTTCCAATGAGGTGTCATAAGCTATGTTTTAAGGCCAAAAATGAAAAACAAAATAGTTATTCAAGGATTTTGTTTGCAAACGTCGTCTGCTTTTCGTGTTAGGTAAAGGGATAACTAAAAAGATCCTTTGCCTCGAAAACATAGCTTATGATCCCTGATTGGGACGTGCTCGTTCCAATGAAGTGCCATTAGCTATGTTTCTGAGGCAAACACAAGTGAACAAATACTAATATTTGAATGGCGCTCTTTGTGAATTGCACTGCCGGTGTTATCCGTTAGCGTTGTTACGTTACGCAAAGGGTTAATTTATGAGTTTTAAGATTGTCAGTGCCTCTTGTGCTTCTTTCGGGAATTGTAAAATAATTCCAGGGGAGAATCTACACACGTGCATTGTAATAGTGTGTATCTCCTTTTCCTGTACTGAAAAGTCGTGGTTGAATGTTTGTGGTCTTTATATTACCTTTATGCCATCACATAACTGTACAGCGCTGCTACCTCTGAACTGATTCCAACTCAAGTCTAATTCCTCGAGAGCTTCGTTATCACCTGCAATAGTACATTTTTTGTTGCTTAAACTGAATGCGATGTGATGCATTATGAACATTTCCACATTGAAAATATGATTTCCCCGTGGGAATCCCGGGAAGCTGAGCAGAGTTTGTTTATTGTGGTAAACAAATTCTGTCTTATTGGTAAGATAGGACCTGATAACCATCGCCTGAGGTGGAAGTTTGTTTTGTTGTTTTTTTCTTAAATGGGCAACACAGATATGAACGATATGAACCCCGGGACGTGAAGCAGTGTTTGTTTACTGTGATAAACACGCTCTGTTTTACTTGAAAAGTAGGACCAAGTCGCCATTGCTTGGGGTAGAAGTACTCTAAAATGGGCAACGGGGTATAAACGAGTGATTGAACTTGAATTTATCTACATGTTGCGGTCACGATTAGCCATTGTGCAGAAATATGTAACCTTAAACACCAATAAATAAACAAATAAATATGAACGATTGCCTCTTCACTTTGTACTTCTGGTGCGTCCATGATTTAACCATGGATGATGAAAGTGACCTTAAACACCAGTAAATAGATAGAATTAGGTTCACGATGTGCTTCAATGTTTTATGATCTTTGAGATTAAAAAATGAAAAAATATTAATACGAGCAAAGATGCATAGTTAGATTTCGTTTGTAGACTATTATAGGTACAACATTTAAGATATATTTCTTATCAACGCGTGACACGTTGTTGTCTTTTGGTAATTTTATACATACAACCAATCGACAAATCGGATTCAGAAAATTATCCCTTTACCCAACGTAGCGGGAGAAAACAGCCAGCGCCATTCACAAAAATTACCATTCAATTTTCATTATTTTTTTTTCATTTTGTCTCAAAACATAGCTTATGACCGCTCATTGGAACGAGCTCGTTGAGCTCGTTCCAATCAGGGATGATAAGCTATGTTATGAGGCAAAAAATGAAGAAAAAATAGTTATTCAAGGATTTTGTTTGCAAGTGTCGTTTGCTTTTCGTGTTAGGTAAAGGGTTACTCAACATAGTCATTAACACTCAACTGTTGCAGCGTTTTGCCACATCATCATTGTGGACTCTATGACATAAAACCGATTTGAAAGATATAAAAAAGCCCCTTTCTGTATTAATTTGTCACTTACTTATAGCCAATCCGAATGCTTTGCTTCCTGGTCCACCCAGCTGATTGTGACTCAAATTTAATGCACTAAGTCGATTGTTTTCCTGAAATTATCATTGAGAATGGAAAGTTTGTATTTTTTTTCATCTCAATGCATTCTGAAATGTACACATTATTAAATTGTCCATTGTGTAGGGGCAGTCTCGTAAAACATCTCATCTATATTGTTCTTTGTCAAGCTTTCGGCTTCTTAGCCTTCTTCAAGGACCGTTGATAAATTTTCAATCCACATCTCCGCACTATACTATTCTGAAATGGCATTCTGACTTCAAAATACAACAAGAGCACCGCGTAGCGGGACAATATACGCCCGTTCTGTATTTTTGATGGGTTGGGGTAAGGATGGGGGTGAGGATGAAAATTGTTTGGACCAACCCCCATATTCGAACTTGACCTGTATTTTGTTGTGATTAAACAACATACCAAGTTTGGAACCAATCGGAAAACAAATAATAAAAGTTATCATCCGGAAACCAAATATTTGATGCATTCTATGTCCAACAAGGTCCATAATTCAGGGGAACTTCGAAGTTCGAACTGACCCATATTCGAACTTGACCTGTCTTTTGTTTTGATTAAACCACATACCAAGTTTAGGAGTCAATCGAAAAAAAAATACTAAAGTTATCATCTGGAAACCAAATGTTGACGAATGGACAGACAGACGGATGGACAAATGGACAGACAGACTGATTCCATAATTCGACGGTTTTTCAACAGGCGTATAAAAAATCAGTCTGGTCATACTAAAGTTATAATCCGGAAAACACAAAATGCACAAATTCAAGAGGAATAACTCTGGAAAGGTACATGCGATTTTGGCCGAAAGTGAACTTGAGCTGTGCTTTGTGGTCATAAACAAAATCTGAGAATTTGAAACAAATTAGTCAAGGCAAACTAAGTTATCATCCGGAAACCACATAATTCACAAATTTGCAATCATTCAAGGGGAATAACTATGGAACGGTACGTGCGATTATGGCCAAAGATGAACTTGAGCTGTGCTTTGTGGTCAAAAACAAAATCGGAGAATTTGAAAAAAATCGGTCAAGGCAAACTAAAGTTATCATTCGGAAACCACAAAATCCACAAATTTGCGATCATTCAAGGGGAATAACTCTGGAAAGGTATATGCGATTGTGGTCAAAAGTGAACTTGAGCTCTATTGTGTGGTCAAAAACAAAAAACTGAAAATTTGAAATAAATCGGTCAAGGCAAACTAAAGTTATCATCCGGAAACGAAAAGTTGGGCTAAATTCCCATAAATAAAGGGCCATAACTCTACTCCAAATGGGCCACTTGAAAGTTCGATGACCTCATTCCAGTGAAGGATCAATAGCTATATTTTGAGGGCAAACCTTGGAAATTTGAACGGCAGCTTTTATGAATATGGCTGGTCGCACATGGATATTACGTTGAGTGAATTGTTAGAGGAACTATCTATCCTTGTTGTCATCGACGTGTCTTATTCGTAGGGGTTGGAAGTAATTTGCGATTGGTGAGGAAGCAACAGAAGGCGATTAGTGATGCCAGGTCGAGGACATATTTCACAGAGACAACCAAGAGAAGGTCTGTGTGCCACTCAGGTGTCATTGTTGTTCATGCTTCTACAGTGTATATAGTTAAATCTCTGCTTACTGACTTCACAGTGCCAAAATGTTTCTGCAGCCAGGTTTCTCATAATGCACCTATAACTTAGGCAATTCAGTCTCGTTTCCCAGAGCTCCGTCAAATAAGAGTGAATTGGTTAGGAAGTGGGCACGTTTCCGCACCAGGATCACCTAACTGGTTACTCAGTGAATTCGTGGAGAAAACAAATAAACAGTTTCAACCTGTATATCCAAAGCTGCAGGCTGAAAATATCAATTTGTCTATCACAAATAATGAATAAGAACTTTTACAATTCATGCCACTGGCATGAAAAATACCATCAGCGTTATCCTCTTGGGAACCCAAGAATCGGAGCAGCACTTATTTAAGGAATAAAGCGGGTTTTGCTATAGTGGTGTAATAGGACCATGTAACCAGCGTCTTCGGAGAGAGTCCTCATGCTCTCTGGCTACCAGTCTCATTCCGATTGGAATTCGACGCTGTTGTGGGCTGTTTGTTTACTCAGTTTTTGTGGAAATCTGTGCACAGACGACCGTTGATGTAATATGACGTCCCTTCACTTACAAAGATATGCAGGTTTATTTCCTGCACCAGTTATAGATATTCCAGTGAATAAATATTAATTTTTCCTTGAAAATATCAAGATATTAACATAATCTATGGAACTATACGAGACGAAATCATAAAACTACGGCTATGGTGGGACTTCATTTCTAATTGTAATGTCATAAAAATGGCGATCAGATCAAGTCTCGATTGAACAACATTCTTGGGAGCGCGGTTGCTTAGTGGTAGACTGTTGGACTTCTATGCTAGAGGTCCCGAGTTCGATCCTCGTCCGGGACGACCCGCGTTGTCATTGGGCAAGGCACTTTATCCAGGTTGCTTACATGGGGGCACGATGACGCCGTTTACTAAGGCGTACTGCACGTCGATGGTGTTCATGTCCTCAACCGCTGTAACCTTGCTTGAGCGGAGCTTGAACAGAGTTAGAATGTTGAGGAGCTGACTGTTGCTCGGTGGTTCCCTCCGGGGAAGCCGACTTCCTCCACCCGTAAAACTGTCACGGTCACGATTAGCCATTTTGCATAAGTATGTGACCTTAAAACACCAATAAATAAATAAATATAAATAAATAACAACATTTCTAGCTTTTATTCACAGAAAATGAATCTTTGTGAAATTTCTCAGATTCAGTAGCCTGGAATTTGTCAGTCGGGCGGAGAAGCGAACCGTATGATCGGTTTTCCAACCAACTGGAATATTCCACGCGAGTGAATCTGAACATAGACGATGACCAATTTGATCGCTAGGCTGGTCCCAGGCCATAACAACGTCGAATTCCTTACAGAATTAGAATGGTGGCATGAGAGCTTTGAGAGTTCTCTAAAGTAAGCAACATGATTTTGAACGATTCGTTAAACTTGACTTAAATCTGTGATTCGGTCACAACGAACCATGAATGGATGCTTAAAATAAATAAATAAATAAATAAATAAATAAATAAATAAATAAATAAATAAATAAATAAAATCTTGCTTTGGGTTTAACCTATTATCTCCTTTCCTAAACTAGTAAAACAAACCTTCTTTAGAATGTTTGCAGAATACGTCTTGTGAATTCCTCAACTAGAGCTATTTAATAACAACCTCGGCGGAAATTTCAGTGCACATCAGAAAAATCTACAAATTAGAAGTTTTGTATTTGAAATGCTACTGCTGCAATCCTAACCAATTTGATATGTAACCAACTCGCAGAAGCACTCATTAAATAATATAGTCTACTTACATTTATCATCTCTGTAAAATGGACCATATCTTTATCTGTGAAACTGTTCCCTGAAAAAAAAAATATCTTTCACATGTGACTTCTTTGACACACCTGACAAAAAACGAACCCTTTCCAATACATTCGACACCATTCCTAAAAACTTCAAAAGTTCGTGTCCCTGCTTCTTGTTTAGAGAAAAGTGGATGAGAGGGGGAGGGGATCAAAATCCCATACTAACCCCGGAACTTGGAGCATTGCTTGTTCACTACGGTAAACAATTTCTGTTTTACTGGTACAATAGACAATAGGACCCGAATACCAAATGATGGGGGAAAGTGGGCGACATACGTGTATTGGTTGAAAAGTTAACTCCTTGCCCGCTACTGACAGTTATTCCTGCCCAGGACAGGATTTTGCTTCCCACTGAATTAAATATAATTTGGGTATATTGAATCCAATTTCCTTTTTGTAAATGGAATGGACTTTTACACTAATGACGCCTTACGTTGAGTTTAGATGAATTTTTCACCAAACCTAGTCATGGCTACTTTAGGGCAGCCATGACTAGATTTGATGAAAAATATTTTGAAAATATTCAGCAGGTTCAGTGTTAAACTTGGCTTCATAATTGTGTTGCGGTCATGATATAGCCATAGATGTTGACAATGACTTTAAACCCAATAAATAAATTGTCAATAATCCGTTGAGCAGTTTTAGGAAAGGTGGTGTTACCTTACATATGGAGGTAGCACGCACACCTCTGAACTTGCGTACAAACTCAACCTCTCCGACGCTGTTATTGGCCGTTTCTTCACCCACCTGTGTGGATTTTGCGTGCAGTCTATCATTGGTTTAATGTGATGTTCTTTTACTAAAAAAAAGTTACATATATTCTTTCGGGCTCCAATTATAGATATTCCAATCAAAAAGTATTTAATCAACTTTGAAAACATCAAGCTGTTGATGCAATTGGTGGAACTATACGCGGCGTAATTTTTAAACTACAGCTGTGATGAGTCTTCATTCATTCATATTTATTTAGTAAACAAACATGTCAAATTAATACTGTTTATAAAATCATTACAGATTCAATCAATCTAAGTCTCGATTGAGAAACATTTCTCGCACTGATTAACCCTTAACGAATCGGCCACATCCTCCCGCGTAATTTACAAATTTAGCAGTTGAAAAAACAAAAATTTTCAAAACATTTCCACATAATTATATCATGTGACCGCCCATTGGAACGAGCTTGTTGAGCTCGTCCCAGTGAGTGGTCACGTGATTTGGTTTTGTAGAAATGTTTTAAAAAAATTTAAAAAACACGAATTAAGATAATAAATTTTGATATCGTCTGCGTTGGGCAACTGGTTAAAAATGAATGTTTATGATATTTTTTGATTCAGTCGGGTGAAATATTTCCATTGGTTGGAAAAGCGAACGTCGGCTCGTTTTTCCGACCAACTAAAATATTTTAGAATTCAGAACATACAAACATAGGTGATGGACTATTTGAAAGCTAGACTGGTTCCAGGCCATAACAGCAGCGAATTTCTAACATAATTTGACTGCTTGCTTGAGAGCTCGGTGTAAATCTTCAAGTTATACTGATTTATTTTTTGACTTGAGTATCTTTTCTTTTGTCTTCACTTTCTTGTATTTGATTCTGTTGGTTGACGTTAGAATAAATTACTCCTATATTAGTGTTTAATCATTAGGATACTTACCTGCTAAATTCACGTTTTCGACGTATGGGTTCCCAGAGAGAACTGAACAAATGGCAATGGCACCTTTGGTTCCTATTTTGTTGTTTGCGAGATTCTAAAAAATATTATTTTATAGTGCATTATAATATAATAGAGATTGGAAGAAGGCTAGAAAACAATCGTTGCATTTAAGTAGGACACTATAAGTAAGGGATTTTATACAATGTACCTTGTGGTACAGCATAGAAAACGGTAGTTTCAGTGACATGGCAGGGACGGCGGAACCGGGGGCCGAGAACCCCCCCCCCCCCCCCCCCCCCCCCACACACACACACACTTTGTTTGCTGGGACCTGTTTTTTGTATGCATATATTTTAACACGACCAATGCCTGATGAAACAAGGGGCGGATCTAGAGTCTCCCCCTATTTTCGCCAGCTATGTTTCTCTCGTACTTGTTCAGTTTCGACGGATTTCGGATCATTTTTTTCAGTAAGTGGCAGCAAACGCTAGAATGTATACAATCCGTTAAAAAATCGGTTAACTGAAGTAGATCGTAATCTTACAGACATACAAGTAACCAATCTACCCCAGACAAGATAATCCACAGACAGTATAATTGCTGTTAACGTCTGGTAAAGTATACAGGTGAGGTCTATTTATCAGCTTTGGTCGTTACGACCAAATCTGATAAATAGACCTCACCTGTATGCTTTGCCGACGTTTTTTAACGGCTCTCAAAGTGTGAAATCTTTCAAATACTTCTGAAAAAATCTCAAAATATCCGCTCAGATGCATGGAAATGAGGGTTTTGGGACCCTGGAATTTAAACATTTCGTACGACGGGCCGAACCATACTCGGCTCGTCATACCGACGACCATCCATCGCCCGATCCAACCACCCCCACTTTGAAAATCGTTCCGCCGCCCCTGCATGGTTAGTTTGAAGAAAGGCCAGGTGTCAACCCATAGACATGAAATGCGTATTTGAGTGTGGTAAAAGAACATGTATAGGACGATCCGGACTAACAACACCTCATGCCGACGAGCAATTGCATATCATGGTTTCATAAAAGTACACCTTTGGGGTCGCTGTTTCCAACGTGCACTGATAACAATAACCCTAATCAATGATAAACGAGTGGGTTCGGTTAAACCTTCCTTGTAGAAGACAGGGTTGTGTCGTGTATTTTACAATGTTGGATCCAGGTTTTGTTTGTTGTTTGGGGCTATTGAAAAGCCACAGATAATGTTATTAGGATTCGAGCATAGGGAAAGGGTTCTTCAAGAAAAGGGGCGATGGATAAGTTGGCCTGTGAAACAGTAAACCATCATGATCGGTCCTGCCGTGGTTGGGTAACACAAGTAATATTCTCACTTGCAGTCTTATGGCTGTAGGTTGAAAATATTATATACGCTCCTCTTCCCGCGTACCTATACCAACTGAACTGAAATAGGGGTCACTGTTTTCAGAGGAATAAAACACTGAAGATAAAGCTGTAAACTCATACTTGAGTGATATCTCCTTTAAACCCTTTACCTAAAGAATCGCACGCATCCGTCCTCGTAATATGCAAATTGAGCAGTTGAAAAAATTAAATTTTTCAAAATATTTCAACAAAACCATATCATGTGACCCCTCATTGGAACGAGCTCATTGAGCTCGTTCCAATGAGGGATCACATGATATGGTTTTGTTGAAATTTTTTGAAAAAATTAAAAAAATGATATTTAAAATAATAAATTTTGATATCGTCTGCGTTGGGTAAAGGGCTAGTGCAGTCCCGATTGTACCTCTGACATACTCCACTAATAAGACCATGCACACTGCTTGGGTCTTGCCACTTTCTCCTTACTCTGGTGCCTTCAGGACTTTGACATTTTCCTGCAGTGCACTATTACTTCGGCGCCGGTCGCAATCACATCGCGATAAGATCGGGTAAGACAACAAAACATTTTCTGTCACGATATTATAACTTTGACAATACTTGTCCGATCACTCGGGGATTAATTTTACTTGCACACGATAAGCAGATACTTGCAGCAATGTTGCTATGGGCTGAAGTGTTCTCTCCAGCTTGTGGCGACAGCTCGTCAGATTATGCGAGATTCTCCTGGTAATAGATTTGATCTACCGCCCGAGCAGGAGATCATATGTTCATTGTTTGATCTGGGGACCCAACATCGAAAAGTAGACGATTTATGCCAGTCTTTTTGTTGTGTAGCGTTTTACTTTTAGACATGAATGATTGAATGAAGGAAAGCAAAAATGCGAATACCGAGTATAAGGGGTTCTGCTGATAGTATGGTATTTTGTGCGACACTGTCGGGAGAGCCCAAAGACCCCTTTCCAATAACGCTTCAAATAGTTTTCCACAAAAAGCAAACACGTGCAAACCTTTTTACGCCGCTCGTGGACGCATGCTCTCTCAACCATAGAAACAAAGAATAACATTTAACAATGATTCAAAAATGCTCTGACACAATCTTTATGCTTTCATCCGTTTTTACTTTCCATAGTCCATTGTCAAAGAGTTAAACTTTAACTTATGATATAACTTGAAATCTACAGATGTTGAATGAACGTCGTAATTTTAATCCAGAGGCAGACTAGTCGTATGGTCCACTGAGAAAATTCCCCATGGGCCCCTTATTGAGTTCCCCTGGGGCTCCCCAAAACTGATGCAGCCCAACACCTGTTGCTACGTTAGATTCCGTGAAAATGACCAAAAGGCGAAATGGATCTGACTGCATAGACTGTCCGTATATTGAAATGTTCTCTATGCGGACTACCATTGGAAGCCCGCATAGAGGACATTTCGATATACCGGCAGTCTTGTCTGCCATTGATCGCTCAGATGAAAGTAAACAACGTTCTTTCAATTTCAAAAATAAAACTTTTCTCCGATTCCAGCCGAACTATGGTATTCCCGATAGTCCCCCCCCCCCCCCCCCCCCCCCCCCGCACCTGGTAGAACCATTTTTGTCAATATTCGATAAAGATGATACAAAATGGCATCGAAATGTCCTTAGTTCGGCACAGATTAGTGGATTTTGTGTCGAACCTGGAAATTTTGGTGTGGACGCAATGTTTTTGGTGTTTCTAGGGTAACTTTTTGTGCTGAATTCGAACCCGTTTGATGCCAGTCTGTAAACATTTGGGAATTTGAGTTATTTGCAATTTTTTCAAAATAGCCGACAAAATGGCGGCCGAATTTTCGGAACATTAAGAATGCACCATTTCTATGCCATTGTATCGTTATTCATAGGGTATATCATTGTGTTAAAATGAAATCAACCTACAGATTGCACTAAATACAAGTAATTCAAGATACTTGACCTTTGTATGTATAAAGATGGCCGCCAAAATGGCTGGAAAATCAACCAATTTGTAGAGGAAATCATTTTCATAGCCAGTTGTGAGATACTTTGGAGACTTAATTAGATCAAATCAGACAATGTAGCAACACGTTCCTGTATAGATTGTGTGCAAAACGTCAACTTATTCCAGTCCACTGAGTTAAGACAGGGCGCCTAACTTGTCTACTATTTTCACGAAAATCCATCCATCTTGCACCGAGTTCATTTAAAGTGTTCGTTATCAGCGTCATCATCTGAGCTGTCGTGTGACTCGACATTCCCCAAAGTCAGCTCACTGTGGCACGTGTTTGAATCACCTTTACAATGACATACAATGGTGCAATGGGTGTTTGCGGAGACACAAGTGCATCTCTTGGATGAACATGCCTTGGGCGAAATACAACCGCACTTGACAAAATTCAATACCTGTTCTGGAGCAGCATGTACAGACTTGTGAATACCGATTGGCGTGAAAGTCTTAGATTTGTCATCAGTGGTCCATCCAAAATCAGATGGATCGAGTTTTGGTGGAATGCCCGAGTCACAAGAGTACCAGTGCATGGCTTGAAGGTGGGCCATTTTAACATTCTCGTGGAACAACTCAGTTGTGGGTGGAAGGCTTGCTACCTTGGGGGCAGATAATCGTGCCTTTGCTCTTTTGGATGTCCATACATTGACCCCTGGCTTAGGTCATTTCTGTATCCGGATAACCATAACAAGCACTGATCAGGAGGGTACTTTGGACAAACACAGTGCCCATGTCTGCACGATGATCACCAAGCCCGTCCAATGAATAACCCTGCAGTCTCTTCAACATACCTACTTTGCCCACACCGTGCAATTGTGCGAAGTGTCACAGCCCGATAGAGCATATGCTGCGATGAGTTTTGGGACAATTGTGGCATTTTTCTTGCATGTTTCACCTATGTCAGTGACCTTTCTTTCCCCACTCGTAGCTTAAATTGTCAATACTAATCAGCCCATTTTGTTCTTCCAATAGAAGACAGGAGGACAAACACGTCCGTGTCATCTGATATGACATTAATGCGGCAAATGTCTTTGCATGATCTCTGGATGTAATTGACTTGTTGGCAAATGATAGCATGAGCCACTTCGTGCTCGGTGTATAACTCACCAACTTCTTTCACGTCGCCTCACCTAATGAGTGTTGGTGTGTAAGATTCACCTGTTATGACTAGTGTATTCGATTGGCTATACCATTCGCGACGCATTCAGTGATGTATGAACATATCAGACTTATGAGTTGCTACTTGATTGTGGAATTCGACAGAACTACTTGCTTTGGTGGCAGTGGGGTGTTAGGTGCCAGCTTGCGCTTTCTGGACATGCATTTGCCACGTTCTGTGCGGCCAGGCGACTTGAATACCTGTCAAAGACAAGATATACATTCGACTTCATGGGTGTGTCGTGATAAAATTAGAGAATGTTGACACAAAGTCTGCGACAGTACCGTGTGTGGGCCAGTGCAGTACCCACATGATTGCACAGCCGTCGATCACAGTGCACTGCGATACAGGTAACTTTCGTGAGGTTACTACACATGCAAGCTTATTCTTCAGATCAGACTTGGCAATACGCAAGTCATCTGATAGTTTTTGTTTAACTTGGGGTGGGCAGGTAAATATGAACTTACCACAATGATATACTCCAGAAAGGGCGATAAAATTTCACAAAATTGCTCATTCTTAGATTTCGAAAAATTTTGCCGCCATTTTGTCGGCCATTTTGAAGAAATGCAAATAACTCAAATTCCCCAAAGTTTACAGACTGGCATCAAACGGATGCGAATTCAGCACAAAAGGTTACCCTAGAAACGTCAAAAATATTACTTCCACACTAAAATTCCCAGGTTTGGGCAGCCTGTGCCTGACTACCTCTGCGTAAATTGCCAGTAATCACTCATGATGCAAGGAAACCGCGTTCGTTCAATTCGCAAAATCAAACTTTTCTCCAGGTCTGGGCCCTCTTGGTGCATTCCTCGTTAACTTTTCTTGGCCCAGTCCGACATTCCCCAGTAACTTTTCTTGGCCCAGTCCGCCCCTGAGTATTACTGTCTCTTTCAATCGAGTAGACTGAGTAGTGTCAAACAGTAGACGGTGACAATAGAAATGCATATAAAGAATAGGTGAAATAATCTCTGGAGGGGTGAATAATGTCCAACACGTACTGGTTATCAAGCATCACATGGTGAAGTTGTTGTTGAGCTCAGCGTATTTTATTATTGGCCCTGGCTCTGAAAAACTCTGACTTTCCATCGGGATAATCAATTTTGATTTGTTTTGTTCAGTTCAAAACTCATGATGGAAATAAGGGTGCTTTCAGCTTAATGCGATCTCACCTGACTTGTTACGCTTTTGGACATGCCGTTTGACATCTCGAGACATATATAGGGTTCCATCTAACTAAGAATCTAAAAACCTACCAATTCTACTACGTAACAGTTTTCTTTCATCATAGTGGCAATGTATACGGCTCCTTCATCTTCTAACCAGTTATCTTCCAAATCCAATGACGTCACACACGCATTGTTCTGAAAATGATTAGCATATAGGTGGTCTGAGATGTGTTTTCTTTGAATATGACATTCTCATTCTCATTCCATACCTCCATAGAAAAGATCTCGGTGTGTAGAGTTCCACATCTCCATTTGCAGATTTAGGCCAGGACACGTTCCAAGACCCTTTCTTGCACGTTGGCCATTCGCTGTCTTTTAACCGTTGGTCAGAACAGCGAACCGACCAACTGAAATGTTCCAGACGATGGAATCTAAACATATTCGATAGATTATTTACAGATTAGATCATAACAATGTCGAATTCCTCACAGAATGTGACCAGTGGCTTGAGAGCGTGGGTGGCGCCGTGCACTAAGGAGTACTATACATCGATAGTGGTCTTACCTTCAAAGACTGCTTTTGCTAAGTAAGTTAGTTGTGGAGTCTTAACAGTTCCTCACGCTGATCGGTGGTTTTCTCTGGGTATTCGGGCTTCCCCCACCCGTAAAATTGTTGGACACGATATGACCCTGGCTGTGGAAAGCAACAAATAAACCTTATAAGATAACAAGAAATGTCTAACAAATATGTTACGATATCCATTGCTACGATAGATATAACAGATGTCTTCCTGGAAGTGACGAGCATTAAGCAATAAATTTAGATCGACGCTGAGCGTTTTCGGCGCTTGATTGTTTTAAATGCGCGCACCCTTTTATCTGTCAGTTTGAACCATTAATGGAGGGATCTCTCTCAAAGATCATTTTGAATGCCATATATAGTCGGAGAACTGGAGAATTTTAGGTGCGTGCCTCTTATCCTTCGAGTTTTGTGCCGATTAACCCGATAGACATCTTTGGGCCCTAGAAGGCGTAGAAAAAAAACAACACTTCGGGAGCTTCATCCCCAAAACAAGCGTGTTAGTGCGCTCTTGCCAGTCTGCTTGCCATCCTACCTGATATTCTGGTTTTTTACCTTTGCACCTTAGAACACTTGGAGCCAGCATCTTAAAATGTTCTACTTTCAGAATGATGATATAATTTTTATATACGTATTTTTATTTTATTTTTTTATTTATTTATTTGTTTTTTTTTGGGGGGGGGGAGCTGGAAAACGCAAAAACGGTAGAGGCTATAGCCATTATTTCCTCCATTCCTGTTTGGTTTATGTATACATATGAAGAGTCTACATTAAGAGAAGGGGCTTCCTTTGTCCTTTTATTGGACAAGACGTTTACTGTGTCTTCTTAAAATTCGGTTTATGTTAGTCTGACAAACAAAGCAGGGGGTTGTATGTCATCAGAATCTAATAAACACAATCATACAATAAGAGTTATGAAAGAAAATTTAACAAAATTTATCTTTTGAGAATTTTCCTTTTGTAACAACTTCAAATAATCAAAACTATTTCATTGTTAATTTATTTGAACGTACTGTTATCATTAAACAGCCTACCCTTTGGAACGGAATTTTATTTAATACTGCATTTGAAGTCGATCTTACATATGTCGGTGTTTAATTAACATATAATAAGATGAAAGTAACAGCTTTCTAGTTCAGAAACTCAGCCAAATTCAAAACCAAATACAGACTTCATAGTGTCCGTGAATCTCAAATATTGGAGTCGAATCAATCAGGGGATTGACAATCGAAACAAATCTTGGATCGATTGTCACACCTTTTCAAATTGTGAATATTGCACATTCTCACAATCTTAAATATTGACAGTCTCCACTCAAGGATTGTGTTCAGCGCAGATTCTTCTGTTTGGGCAAATCAATCAAAAAAGGGGAACATTCCAGGGCTGAATCAAAATAATTTCGGAAGCGGAACCCCCTTGAACTCTTCCTCTATCACCAAGTCTCATGTACAGGAGACCTGATGATAAAAAGAGTTCAAGAAGAAACACTTGGTAGAATTTTCAGAACATCTTGGCGATTCGGAAATTGCAGAATCAATGCGACTCAAATCGAATCAAATCAAATCATCGGGTCGATTTCGAAACGAATCAAATTTTGAAGCTTCGCAGAGCCCCAAGATTTCACAACGAATACTGTTGAGATAAAATAAGATTTACTCAAGCAATTAACACCCACAGAGACTCAGATTGCGAAAACAAAACAATAACAAAGATAGAATGAAACATTCACAGGAAAAAGAAAAAGATGTTAAAAGTACACAAATGTAACACAAAAAAGCGGACGGACGGATGGGCGGCCGCATGGACGGACCGAACCATTTCTCGTCGAATTGGGTCCATCAATGTTATGCAGCGATACAAACATTGTTCTACATAAGTTACGGGTTTTACGAATGCTATTACACGTTAACCCTTTACCTAACGGGAGTACCAGACGACACTGGGACAAAATTTTCTTCAATAAAAACGTAGTTCCATTTTTGGCTACGAAACATATTTTATGACATCTAAATGGAACGTGTTCCTTCCAAAGGTAGGCCATAAGCTTTGTTTCTGATGAGAAAAAATAATAAAATTTGAATCGATATTGCCGTTTATTATGCCCCATACCGATCTGGTCGGAGTGGGTATCTAGTAGAGAGCTGCGTCCGTTCTTTCGTACGTTACGTTCGTTCGTAACACAAATGTGTCCGTCCATCATATTTGCTGCTCTAGCACTGTCATTATTTGGCGGATTCAAATAACTTTTGCTTTGCCTGTACCTCAACATGGGGCGACAGATCCTACAGCAGAATTAATATTTTTTCATAAACATTTACAGAGTTAATTGCCCTTGTTTAACTTAGGGGATTATTATTGAAAAATGTGTCCGTCTATGATATTTGCTTTTGCCAAGTGTGTACCTTAATATGAGAGAACGGATCCAACAACAGAATTAATATATTCCCAAAAAGATTAACAGAGTTATTTGCCCTTGTTAACTAAGGGGATAATTGAAAAATGTGTCCGTCCAACATATTTGCTGTTCTAGCTCTGTCATCATATGTTGGATTTAAATATTTTATGTCATGCTTGTACCTCAACATGGGGGAACGGGCCCTACGTTAGAATTAATATCTTCGTATAAACATTTACAGAGTTATTCTCTCTTGTTTAACTTGGAGGATGATTGAAAAATGTCTTCACACTCATTTCCGGGCAATAACTTTTATACTGTTGGTCGCACGATGCTGATACTTCACACATAGGTTGCCCATAATGGGGCAATTGTTTGCATTGATTGGGGATCTGTAGGTCAAAGGTCAAGGCCACTGTTGCTATAAATAGACTTTTGGTTTCCGTGTAATAACTTCAGTTTCCCTTTGCGTACGATGCTATAACTTCATATTTTGATTGCATATGAGGTATCGATGGATGGTATTGCATTTGGGGTTAATAGGTTAAATGTCAGAGTCACTGTTACTATAAATATATTTTTGTTTTCATGCAATAACTACGTACAATGCTATAACTTCACACACGGATTACCTATGGGGTTTCAATCATTGGGATAATGTTTTGCTCTGTTTGTTGGTGTCTAGAGGAAGCTTCCTTTTGATTTGGTTATGCCCCGAGAGACTTACCTACCCTTTTACGACACCGTCGGGGGTGTATGCCACGCTTTGCGTTGCTCTTGTTTACCTAAAAGAGTTAAATCCATCATTTGATTTTTTTAAAGCAATTGCAATTAATATTCCAAGATAAGAGTGACAAAAACATAGCTTATGACGTTACGACCAGATCGTCGAATTCACTTCAGTGGGTGTGTGTGTGTGGAGGGGGGGGGGGGGGGGGGGTGAGTCATAACTTAAGTAATCGAGGCAAAGATGAAAATGTTTAGTATTTCAAAAAAATGTTCTCACATTTGCGACGTTTTTATACTTTTTCCAATATTTTCAGTTCGCCGTGTCACTTAAGACTCACCTGTAATGGTATACACATAGCTTTAACTCCCAGTGCTCCGAGACCATGGTGTTGCATTGCTAGGACTTGGTCAGTCATGTGACGAACAAAGTACTTTGCTGGAACGATTCCCATTGCTTTACATGCAGAAAAGTAAAGATTCTTCCCAGAGGATGAGGAGTCGTATACTTTGGCGCCTTCTGAAAAATACACCTTTTGATAAGAATCACGAGCAGCTCCGATCAAAACAAGATCATTAACTCTTTACCCAACGCAGACGATCTCAAAATTTATTATTTTAAATATCATTTTTTCAAATGTTTCAAAAAATGTCAACAAAACCATAGCATGTGACCCCTCGTTGGAACGAGCTTGACGAGCTCGTTCCAACGAGGGGTCACATGATATGGTTTCGTTGAAATTTTTGAAAAATAATATTTTTTCAAATGCTGAATTTGCATATTACGCGGGCGGATGCGGGCGATTCGTTGGGTAAAGGGTTAAGTCCAAACACCAAGAATTATGGAAAAGGGGATATAACTCTCACAAATATTGACGACAGTCACTGAATATCGCACTCATTCAAGATATTCTCATAGTGAGTACCCATACTAAATTTCATTAAAATCCGATAATATTTGTTCCAGTTATCGCGTTCACAAAAAAAGCTGACGGACGGGCAGACGGTCGCATGGACGAACAGAACCCATATCTATATCCATATTATTGGTCTTGAAATTGCAGAGAGAACTTCTGTATTTGTCACTGACAAAACCAAGATAGAAACGATTTGGGAGATCAAAACAACAGTCTTCTGTTAATGAAATCTCGTCGAATTGGGTCCTTCAAACCGGCATGCGTTAATTTCTACGCGAAGAAAATTGTTGCCAACGATAGGGAGAGGGGATCCGTCTACATTTTTATGTGTAACCATACTATGTATGGTACACATAATCCCATCATCCGGGGTGGACCTCCGTCGTTCGTCCATCCCCCGTCTGTCCGGGCCAACATTGGGGGTTTAGGGGATATTATTATTAGGGGCTACCTCCAAATTAAGGTAGTGTTAGGGTTAGGAGTGGGATGGGGTTAGGGTTAGGGGTAGCCCCAAAGTAGGGCTTAAGGTTGGGGAGGGTTAGGTCCCGGGGGGTTATGGTTGGGGTCAGGGGTGGGGGTTTAGTTTTAGTAGCCCCTAAACCAAAAAATAGCTCCTAATCGTATTGGTTTGGCTAGGGTGGGGTTGGGTTGGGTCAGGGGTGGGGTGGGTGGGGTTAGGGGTAGCCCCAGAGTAGGGCTTAGGGTTGGGGGTTAGGTCCCGGGGGTGGGTGGGTGGGGGTTAGGGTCTGGGGTGAGCTTTTAGGGTTTAGGGTCAGGGGGTATGGTTAGGGTGTGGTTTTGGGGTGGAGGGGTGGGGTTAGGGTTAAATATAAGTTCTAGGGTGGAGGGGGTGGGGTTCTGAGTAAAATAAGGTTTTGGACATACAAAATGTTTTTTGGGTAGCCCATAAACCCGAAATGTTGGAGCGTCCGTCCGTCCGTCCATCCGTCCGCCCGTCCGTATCCTTTTCTTTGGCATTCGATAACTTGAAAAATATTGCTTGGATTGGCAAGTTACTTTATATTTGTGTTCAGTTTACTGATGTGCCGAGCTATATAGTTTTTGGTGTAAATCTGCTAATTTGATCCTGAGATATTAACTCTTTATCCTTCAAATTGAGAATTCTCCTACTTCCTTTGGCATGAGATAACTCAAAACATTTCAATCCAATTGTCATGTTACTTTATATATATCTTCAGGTTACTGATGTTCCGAGCTGTATAGCTTTTAGTGTAAATCTGTTATTTTGATCCTGAGAAATTAACCCTTTATCCTTCATATTGAAAATTCCTCCAATCCCTTTGGCATTCGATAACTTGAAAAATATTGCTTGGATTGTCAAGTTACTTTATATTTGTGTTCAAGTTACTGATGTGCCGATCTGTATAGTTTTTGGTGTAAATCTGATAATTTGATCCTGAGATATTTACACTTTATCCTTCAAATTGAAAATTCCTCCAATCCCTTTGGCATTCGATAACTTGAAAAATATTACTTGGATTGTCAAGTTACTTTATATTTGTGTTCAGTTTACTGATGTGCCGAGCTGTATAATTTTTGGTACAAATCTGATAATTTGATCCCGAGATATTAACCCTCTATCCTTCAAATTGAAAATTTCCTCCAATCCCTTTGACATTCTCTGCGATAACTTGAAAGATATTGCTTGGATTGTCAAGTTACTTTATATTTGTGTTCAGGTTGCTGATGTGCCGAGCTGTATAGTTTTTGGTGTAAATCTGTTATTCTGATTCTGAGATATTAACCCTTTCCTTCAAATTGAAAATTCCTCCAATCCCTTTGGCATTCGATAACTTGAAAAATATTGCTGGATTGTCAAGTTACTTTATATTTGTGTTCAGGTTACTGATGTGCCGAGCTGTATAGTTTTTGGTGTACATCTGATAGCTTGATCCCGAGATATTAACCCTTTATCCTTCAAATTGAAAAGTCCTCTAATCCCTTTGGCATGAGATAACTCAAAAAATATCAATCCGATTATCATGTTACTTCATATATGTGTTCAGGTTACTGATGTGCCGAGCTGTATAGTTTTTGGTGTAAATCTGATAATTTGATCCTGTGATATTAACCCTTTATCCTTCAAATTGTGAACTCCTCCAATCCATTTCTTCGGCATGCGATAACTCAAAAAAATATTAATCCGATTATCAGGTTACTTTATATATGTATTCAGGTTACTGATGTGCTGTGCTGTATAGTTTTTTTTTATGTAAATCTAATAATTTGATCCGGAGATATTAACCCTTTATCCGTCAAATTAGGAACTCCTCCAATCCATTTCTATATGTACCCATACCATGTATGGTGTACATAATGTCGGCATCCGGGTTGGCCCTCCGTCATACAGCTTTCTACTAGTTGCGCGTATGGGTACACATCTGACGATTTCATCGGGCTATTTTTTTAAATGTAATTCAAGTTCTTTTAAAATTTCCCAAAAACCTTTTCAACACAAATTCACTTACCTACCTGAATATTAGTCATTTTCATAGAATGGTTTTCAGGGACAGCTTAACGTTTTTGTTGCCTATATTTGAACAAAAGGTGTCTTGCAGGTTAATTCGATGATTTGTAATGAAAACGTCAATATTGAATTTGCAGCGGGAGCCTTATAGCTCTTAGTTGAAAATATTAAATGTCCTCTCTTTTAAGTGACAGTGGTTATCGATTGCATAAAATTTGAGCCTCCCTCTGTGCTGTTAGACAAAAAGGTTCTGGAGGTTGATAAAAGTTAAACTCGAGAATCATGGCAATGATAATGATGGCCGTCGAGGATAATCGATAGAATGACCTTGCGTTTGTTGTTTAAACATTTTCTAGTTCTTCTGAGGATTTAGTTTGCAAAAGTGATGAAATTCTAGCTCATTCTAGATGTTGACAATATATATACATATATTTAAAATTAAGGACTTTCTTGGGGTTTTCCCGCGAGAACCTCGGAAGTGGAGCAGTGTTTGTTTTCTGTGGTAAACAAGTTCTGGTTTACTGGTAAAATAGGACTCGGTAATCAACGCCTGTGGTGGAAGTCCTCTAAAGTGAGCAGCACAGGTATAAACGATTGGCTAAACTTGACTCCATACCTATGTTGCGGTCATGATATAATCATAGATGCTGAAAATGACCTTTAACAACAATAAATTAATAACTTCATTTAGGGTTAGGACCCCGTTTAACCTCATGGGAGATGAAATAATAATAATAATAATAATAATAATAATAATAATAATAATAATAATAAAATTGACTGATAAGGAGGTTCTGTAGTTATTTGACTAGTACTCTCTGTTGAAACCCATTTAACCTTTTACCCAACGAATCGCCCGCATCTGCCCGCGTAATATGCAAATTTAGCAGTTGAACAAATATTAATTTTAAAAAAATTTAAACAAAACCATATCATGTGACCCCTCGTTGGAACGAGCTCGACGAGCTCGTTCCAACGTGGGGTCACATGATATGGTTTTGTTTAAATTTTTTGAAAAATTTGAAAGAATGATATTTAAAATAATAAATTTTGATACCGTCTGCGTTGGGTAATGCGTTAAAAATAAGAAACCGGCGTTTTCATTATCTTTTGATGTTCTGTAACTTTTTTTGTGTTCATTATATCAACAGTGTGTGCATCGTGACATGTACTACTCACATTTTGCTAAGGATCACTCCAACCCATCTGTATATTTGAAAGGTCGAATGTGTATAGTTTTAAGTATGTTTGTTTGTTCATTAGTATTTTATGGCACTTCCAACAGCTTGGATAATATCCTGTCGGGCAATGTCACGGGTGGAGAGAGTCGGAGTACCCGGAGAGAACCACTGAGCAATGGTGAGTAACTTTCTGACTTTCTAATTTACCACCTTGACACAAGCTGTTAGAACTGGTTGAAAGTGAGTGTTACTTTGACATGTACATCTATGGTCGACGCGCTGTATGCCCACGGTTCACTTGCCTTCAACAATGCTAACCCTGTTTGTGCCGGAATGATAAATTAGATAGTGCGACAGTTATTCAGCATTGCCGAGTGCTTCCCTGTGGGTACACTGGTTTCCTATACCCGTATACTTGTACAGCTTAATATGACCCTGACTGTTATAAGTGTCATTGCTCCCCAATAAATAAACAGACAAATAATGTACAAATTTCCCTTTCGTGTACAAATTATGTCGATGAATAGGGCGTGATCCTTAGCAATATGTGAGTAATATATAATATAGATTACCCTTTCCATTAATATAAAAATCAACAAGGAGAGATTTGCTATTTTTTCCTGTGAAGAATAAAAACTTGCAAATTACTGTAAAAATACATTATCTAAACAAAAAGCTAGTGTGAACACTTAGTGTTGCTAGGTGAAATACTGATAGACATTCTTAATGACGAATTATCTGTGAACTTTTTGCTTCTAATTAGCTTGTCATAAAAAGAAAAGTTTCCCTTTGTTACTTTTAATAAACAAAAACAACAGACAGCTCAAAGAGCTGTATGTTGTTTTCGTTTATTAAAGGTATCAAGAGGAAACTTGGCTTAATTTTCTACTAACATCATAGGTGTTTTCTCAACGATCACTTGCTTCTTAATTAGACCTTCCTCGCTCGTCTAATAATTGCAAGGGAGATAACTTTATCGTAAGTCGATTTTCATTACGATATTTGTCGGGGACGGCTCCTAACAGAAATCCAGCCATGTTATTATAAAGCACATGATAATTCTGATTCATCCTTTTGGCATTACCCAGTGTTCTGGCTTCAGTATAAGAATAACTGTCGACGACAAATATTGGCATGACTTGTCGGCTTGGGTTCATGTCGTCAACTTTACTACGATCCGTTGGTTAATTAAGGCTTCGGTGGACAGAAACAAACCTTCTGCTTCTAAATCTGTGTCATATGAATCTTCTTTGGGTGTGTTTGCGTCTTGGTCTGTACCTTTCTTTGGATTGTTGACCTTTCTACAAGTAAATTAATATTTTAGCTTGATTTAACTTACACAACTTGTATTTTTTTACACTTTTAAACGGAAGTATTGAATGTTATACGCCAATATGAAGAGGGCATCCAACGAGTGCTCAGTTTGAGTACAGTAAAATTCACTACAAACTGGATACGAGTCGATTCTATTTTTCACTCACTTCAAAACCTACGGCAGCGTATTAGCGCCATTTCGTTTTGTTTTTTGTTTTTTTTTGAGTAACTTATGTTAAATTGTTAAATTGTAATTAGAATTTAGCTAAATTGTAATGACAACTTAATAAATTGTGATTACACCTTAATAAATTGTAATTACAACTTAGCTTAATTACAACTTAATAAATTGTAATTACAACTTAGCTTATATTATAATTACAATATAGGTTAAATTGTACCCAGCAAACATTTCAGATAGGATCAATATCGGCCCAATATCTGTGCCCATATCGGCCAGATATTGGATGCCGATATCGGCCCGGGCAAAATTTTGCAAAGTGGATGCTATATCGGCCCAGTATTGGTTGCCGATATCCCAGCCAGCATGACCACATCGGACCGATATCCAGCCGATGTAGTAAATGATATCGGCCCGACAGAGGGCTGGCATAGGTCCGCCTTGATTTTTCTACACGGCAGATCATCAGCCCGATATCGTTTACGATGTCAGGCCGACATTCTTTAACGATTTCGGACCGACATTGTTTAACGATGTCGGGCCGACATTGTTTAACGATGTCGGGCTGACATTGTTTAACGAGGTCGGGCCAACATTGTTTAACGATGTCGGGCCGACATATTTTTAATGATGTCGGGCCGACATATTGTTTAATGATGGCGGGCCGGCATTGTTTACAATGTCCGTGCGATATGCAATCAGTGTATGTTATAAACAGCGGGGTTGACCTTGGCCCGTCCTAATTTTGTAACACTAGGAAGAATATAAATATCGACCTGACAATGTTGACCCACATAATTTTGTCTCTCATCACCATGGATTCATCTTACCAAGCTCACCCGAAGCCTGATACCAAGAGTTGAGAAACCTACTTTTTTTCCAAGCCACTCTCACACATTCCGGATAAGTAATCCAAGAATAACAGTTAGAAACCTGTCAAGATTTGCATTCAGAAGAACTCATTTTTATTACATGATTTCATTTATTCATAAAAAAAAAAATTTTTCTTCAGTAATAACGGGGGTATATATCTCCCTTAGCTCACCAACAGATGCCCAGTGAATACCCCATGCTTCTTACAAATAATCACACAATTAACGTTCAACATTTTTCTCAAAATATTGTATCACTGAGGGTTAAATATCATAGCTATACAGAACAAAAGTAATCAAAACATAAGTATATGCAATAATAGCAATGACTGCAAGATATAATTAAATCATTTTTTATGTCTGCGATAAACAAAAACTTGGACATTTTGGGAAGAGTTAAAAAAAATTAAAAATGTGCAATGGATAAACGTCACATCTAGCTAAGACTATGCTAAAATATCAGTGGCTTCACTAGGTAAAATAAGAGTTGCACCAAGCTTGGCAAAAAGGGAGGTAAACAGAAAGTCAGACATTTAAACCTCGGCTAAACAGGAACAGCGAAAAGCAGAAAAAAAATTGCTTAGATGAGGGTTAAGTATCATAGGGTCATAGCTACAAAAGTACAATAGCAATAAAATACATGTATATTCAAATACCAGCAAAGAATAAAAGATAAAAAAGGTTAGTCGTGAAATGGCAGTAATATCATAGTCCGAGTGGTCATCGGAGTCGTTAACATAACTTGTTGATAAACTATCACCAAAGTCATTCTCATCACCAGTATCATCGATAAACTCTGCAGGTGAATCGATAGATGTATCAAAAGAAGACACATCACAAGCACTGACGAAATCTAAACTGGCTCTTTTCAAATTCTGGTTCTGCGAATCTGTATTTGGTGAGCCGTAATGGGAAACATGGGAGTCCGAAAAATGGGTGGAACTGTTTCCTGCATGTTGATCTCTGTTAGTATTAGTTTTAAAAATAATACAATCATTGGAGTCGTGAACTTCTTGTTCGCTGAAAATGAAATTTAGATTCTCAGGCACGTTTGACTTAATTTTTCTATACGACTCCCAGTAAGAACTTGATGCCATTATAAAAGACCATAAATAAATGTTACAAAAATAAGGGCACGTGCTGCTAATTTAACAAGCCGCTGATCAGATACAGATGTTTTAGATTAGTGATACGAGCACAGCAATTCAAATTAAACTGGCCGCCATTATATTTACCGGTAAAAGACAATTAACTTAACACACGGTTATGTATGTTTTGGCACTTGAAATGACATATCAGAACAGAAAAACAACTCACGTTTATCTTCATTGAAAAAGTAAACTTGAGTAAAGTGTAAAATTCAGTTTGTGAAATCCAAAATGCTAATAACTTTTCGCAGTCTAGTAGAACGTGATCATCCAACTCGGTTCCTTTTCGTGTTATGCTCCGTATTATCTGACATGGTTCATCGGCCTAATCTTTTCAAGTTTCAGAAACAAGTTCCACTTTTTTCAACTTCGACTTCAAAGTTTTACTTTTATCATTTTATTTCACTTTTCGTATCTTAAAACTGAAAAGTTTTTCTTTCAATTTGATGTTTCTAATTTTATAACACTGATCATATTGTCGTGCGTCCACAAGCCGATGTTGGTCCGTTATTGGCAAATGACTATAAAGTCTTATACATGCATGCCATGGGTCCGATATCGGCACGTTATTCTTAATTGGACATTAACAACACGTAACCGATATTGGAAAAAGATAATTAACTTGGCCAAACCATATCAGTCATCCCATGTACAATGAATTATTAGGCCTATTTCATTAGAAAGTACTATTTTCCCTTTTCGATTTAAGCTGATCAGTGCACTTATTTATTTATTGGTGCTTAATGTCATATACTTCTGAACAATGGCTAATCATGACCTGACAGTTTCATGGGTGGTGGAAGTCGGAGTATCTGGATAGTACCTTGTCCACGGACACAACGCGAGAAAAGCTGGATGGGGATCGAACTCGGGACCTCTAGGTTAGAAGTTCAACAGTCTGCCAGTGACCGGGCTCCTGGCGCACATGCTTATAACAACTACCCTCCAAATCTCCATACCGCCTGATCGACGAGTCTATAGAAAGCCTTACACACGGGGACACTCTCCCCAAAACAACGTCTTTCAACCAGCCTTCAATATAAATATCGCAGGAGAATAACGGCGCGACGTAGGTTTGATAATGGCGACTTTCTGTGGAACATATGGTGTCACGTTTGGGTGGAATACAATATCGGGCCGATATCAGTCTGATTACGGAAAACGATATCGATATGCCGATATCGGGACGATATTGCCATGTTTGCTGGGTAATTACAACTTAATAAATTATAATTACAACTTAATAAATTGTAATTACAATATAGCTTAAATTGTAATTACAATATAGCTTAAATTGTAATTACAATTTATTTATATTATAATTACAACTTAATAAATTGTAATTACAACTTAGTTGTAATTACAATTTAAGCTATATTATAATCACAATTTAAGCTACGGTGTAATTACAATTTAAGCTATATTGTAATTACAATTTAAGCTATATTGTAATTACAATTTAAGCTAAGTTGTAATTACAATTTATTAAGTTGTAATTACAATTTATTAAGTTGTAATTACAATTTAGCTAAATTGTATTTACAATTTAACATAAGTTGTGCAAAAAAAAACGAAATGGCGCTAATACGCTGCCGTAAAACCTGATAAAAAAAATGTCAAAATGGATCGAGAAACAAACAGCACTCTCGGTAAGACCGCGAATTACGTTGTAATAAACAATGCGTAGTTTGGTTGGCCCTCCACTCCCCAAAAAACATGCTATTTATGTAAGTAGTAGTGCTCGCACGTTTCACCCCTTATTTGGGGGATCTCATCGGGGGATCTCATGTGACGTCATAGTCACGTGACCCAGTGTCGCCATGTTGTGTTGTCATGGTAACCCGCGTGAGCGGCCATGTTGTGACGTCATCTCCATAGTGATACGTGGTGGTAGTGCGCATGCGCAGCGCGTGTTGTTAGGGTGATACGAGCTTCCGTCGTCCATTTTGTATACTGGAAGCCGCCATCTTGGGTTCTATGGTAGCACGTGATTGCTATGTTACCTAAGGCCTACAATAGGACGGGGTATGTTTTGAGGGTATGTTCGATTGTAGAAGAGTAAATCTAATTACCACAAACAACCCGACAATCCTTCCAAATCACCAAAATCTACCCGAAATCACCGAAATTGACTTTATTTCCCCATTTTATCGGTTTAGCACGTAGTGCTATAGTACTAAGGGGGTACCGGGGGTGCGTTAGATTGAATCGGAGTAAATCTGATTACCACAAACAACACGACAATCCTTCCAAATCACCAAAATCCACCCAAAATCACCGAAATTGACTTTATTTCCCCAATTTATCGGCTTAGCACGTAGTGCTATAGTACCGAGAGGGTATCGGGGGTGCATTCGATTGAACAGGAGTAATGTTCTGGATTAGAATTCTCCCAGAATCCCTTTTTGGATCCTTATCCCATGACGTTTTCCCCTATTGAGAATAGCACGTAGTGCTATAGGACAAATTTATCCAGAATTCTCTGCTTCTATCTATATATGCAATAGTTTACGTCAACCTAGACATGTCCTTTATTCTAGAGTATACTCCAGTAGCGTAGAAGAGCCTATTAATTGGAACAGCTTTACTTATTATTACTATATTTAGCAATTTCTGGTCTATTCTTGTTAGTTCTGACCCTATTCCAAGTCCTCTTGTTGTTTCATTTATCTAACTAACCAATCAGATTGCTTGATTTCCCATAATGCAGTTATCTCCGCTGTGTATAACAAAAGCCTATATCCAATGGCACCCCAATTTTAGCACCCCTTTTTGAAAAACATATGACCTTCGGCACCCCTTTTTGTCATATGTGCTTATGTGAAAAGGCACAATGTGACACAATATGCCCTATCACATAAGCACATGCTTTATGTGCCAATATGTGCTTATGTGAAAAGGCACAATGTGACACAATGTGCCCTATCACATAGGCACATACGACCAAAATGGGATTCCATAGCCACAGGCGTTTTCGAAAAAGGGATTCCACAAATGGGATTCCAAAAAAGGGATTCCACAAATGGGATTCCGTAAAACATATGACCTTCGGCACCCCTTTTTTGTCATATGTGCCTATGTGAAAAGGCACAATGTGACACAATATGTCCTATCACATAGGCACATGCTTTATGTGCCGATATGTGCTTATGTGAAAAGGCACAATGTGACACAATGTGCCCTATCACATAGGCACATACGACCAAAATGGGATTCCATAGCCACAGGCGTTTTCGAAAAAGGGATTCCACAAATGGGATTCCAAAAAGGGATTCCACAAATGGGATTCCGTTTCCATCTTGTCGCCAAAGCTCCACCGCCACTACTGGTCTATGGTCTATCTGTCCTATCATTAGCTTCAACAACAGTCTTGTTCCACTGCGGCCTTGTACCAGTACTATTGGCTAAACTACCATCAATTACTTCCTAGCTATACCTTCGCTGAAGCTTTCAAAATGTTCCATCTGATTTCCCCTGTATACATATAAGGCATTCCGTAAGTGGCCCAGTCCGTAAAATTTAAATTCCGTGTATTGACACCGACACTCGCGGGTATGGAAAGGGTTTGGTAACACTCAATGACTACAAGACTCTGAACAGAGACAACCAACCACTACAAAATAACAAAGGTACAGATCCAACATAACCAAGATCGAAGTAAACATAACAAAGTGAAAGAATGTCAAACTAGTCGGATTGATCGAACTAGTTTGACAGACTGAACAGAACAAAGTGAACAAAGATCCAACACAACTGAGATCGAAGTGATCAAAACAAAGTGAACAAAGATCCAATGAAGTTATCGAAGAGAACTGACCCAATGAAGGTATCGAACTGAATTGACTATTACAAATTGAACAAAGTTCTGAACTATAACCCAATGTTAACCCCCTTAAATTGAACAAACCTGAATGAACCCTTTGAACTGAACAAAGTTTTCAACTGAATGAATTTTATGTAATTAAAACCCCTTTGAACTGTTTGAATGAACTACAACCCTAATGGAGGTATTAACTCCTTGAACGGAATGAATTCTATTTTTTAACTATATTCCAATGTTAACACCCTTTGAACTGAATAAATTTTTAAACTTAATGAATTTTAACTGAATGAACTACAACCTAGTAAACTGAATTCTTCCAATAGGGAATGGGAATACCCTCGAGTGTCGGTGTCAAAACACGGAATCCAAATTTTACGGACTGGGCCACTTACGGAATGCCTTATATGTATACAGGGGAAATCAGATGGAACATTTTGAAAGCTTCAGCGAAGGTATAGCTAGGAAGTAATTGATGGTAGTTTAGCCAATAGTACTGGTACAAGGCCGCAGTGGAACAAGACTGTTGTTGAAGCTAATGATAGGACAGATAGACCATAGACCAGTAGTGGCGGTGGAGCTTTGGCGACAAGATGGAAACGGAATCCCATTTGTGGAATCCCTTTTTGGAATCCCATTTGTGGAATCCCTTTTTCGAAAACGCCTGTGGCTATGGAATCCCATTTTGGTCGTATGTGCCTATGTGATAGGGCACATTGTGTCACATTGTGCCTTTTCACATAAGCACATATCGGCACATAAAGCATGTGCCTATGTGATAGGACATATTGTGTCACATTGTGCCTTTTCACATAAGCACATATGACAAAAAAGGGGTGCCGAAGGTCATATGTTTTACGGAATCCCATTTGTGGAATCCCTTTTTTGGAATCCCATTTGTGGAATCCCTTTTTCGAAAACGCCTGTGGCTATGGAATCCCATTTTGGTCGTATGTGCCTATGTGATAGGGCACATTGTGTCACATTGTGCCTTTTCACATAAGCACATATCAGAACATAAAGCATGTGCCTATGTGATAGGACATATTGTGTCACATTGTGCCTTTTCACATAGGCACATATGACAAAAAAGGGGTGCCGAAGGTCATATGTTTTACGGAATCCCATTTGTGGAATCCCTTTTTGGAATCCCATTTGTGGAATCCCTTTTTCGAAAACGCCTGTGGCTATGGAATCCCATTTTGGTCGTATGTGCCTATGTGATAGGGCACATTGTGTCACATTGTGCCTTTTCACATAAGCACATATTGGCACATAAAGCATGTGCTTATGTGATAGGGCATATTGTGTCACATTGTGCCTTTTCACATAAGCACATATGACAAAAAGGGGTGCCGAAGGTCATATGTTTTTCAAAAAGGGGTGCTAAAATTGGGGTGCCATTGGATATAGGCTTTTGTTATACACAACGGAGATAACTGCATTATGGGAAATCAAGCAATCTGATTGGTTAGTTAGATAAATGAAACAACAAGAGGACTTGGAATAGGGTCAGAACTAACAAGAATAGACCAGAAATTGCTAAATATAGTAATAATAAGTAAAGCTGTTCCAATTAATAGGCTCTTCTACGCTACTGGAGTATACTCTAGAATAAAGGAACATGTCTAGGTAGACGTAAACTATTGCATATATAGATAGAAGCAGAGAATTCTGGGTAAATTTGTCCTATAGCACTACGTGCTATTCTCAATAGGGGAAAACGTCATGGGATAAGGATCCAAAAAGGGATTCTGGGAGAATTCTAATCCAGAACATTACTCCTGTTCAATCGAATGCACCCCCGATACCCTCTCGGTACTATAGCACTACGTGCTAAGCCGATAAATTGGGGAAATAAAGTCAATTTCGGTGATTTTGGGTGGATTTTGGTGATTTGGAAGGATTGTCGGGTTGTTTGTGGTAATCAGATTTACTCCGATTCAATCTAACGCACCCCCGGTACCCCCTTAGTACTATAGCACTACGTGCTAAACCGATAAAATGAGGAAATGAAGTCAATTTCGGTGATTTCGGGTAGATTTTGGTGATTTGGAAGGATTGTCGGGTTGTTTGTGGTAATTAGATTTACTCTTCTACAATCGAACATACCCTCAAAACATATCCCGTCCTATTGTAGGCCTTAGGTAACATAGCAATCACGTGCTACCATAGAACCCAAGATGGCGGCTTCCAGTATACAAAATGGACGACGGAAGCTCGTATCACCCTAACAACACGCGCTGCGCATGCGCACTACCACCACGTATCACTATGGAGATGACGTCACAACATAGCCGCTCACGCGGGTTACCATGACAACACAACATGGCGACACTGGGTCACGTGACTATGACGTCACATGAGATCCCCCGATGAGATCCCCCAAATAAGGGGTGAAACGTGCGAGCACTACTACTTATGTATCATTGCTTTCTCCGTTCGCCGCCAGTTTTTATAATTGAATTCGTCACAAAGATACTGTCAGGGTACATATACGCAGCGTACGAAATATAAAAGACAACCTTAGGTTAGAGTTCAAGAATACAACTAGCACATGGATCTGCTTCGGTAATGTTATGAATCGGCCGTGGGGCGCAGTGGCATTGCGGCAACCGATTCTCGTCAGATTACCGAAATTAACCCTTTACCTAACATGAAAAGCAGACGACACTTGGCAAAAAAATTCTTGAATAACTATTTTTTTTCATTTTTTGTCTCAAAAACATAGGTTATGACCCCTCGTTGGAACGAGCTCGACGAGCTCGTTCCAACGAGGGGTCATAACCTATGTTTTTGAGACAAAAAATGAAAAAATAATGAAAATTAATTGGCGATTTTTGAGACTAGCGCTGGCCGGTTTTGGCCGTTACGTTACGAGCCCGGTTAATCTTTGGATGGGTGACCATCTGAGCGACCGATTTGGACTCCCGAGCTGTGTCCTTGGGCAAGGCACTTAACCCCGACTGTTCACATTGGAGCACGATGGCGCCGTGTGCTAAGGCGTGCTTCACGTCGATGGTGCACATGTCTTCAACCAATCTAACCCTGCCTGTGCTGCAGTGTGGAGTTACGATGCTGTGGAACTGGCAGCTGCTCTCGTCGTTGCTCGGTTGTTATCTCCGGGTACTCCGGCTTCCTCCACCCATAAACCTATCACCGACATGATATGACCTTGGCTGTTAAAGTGTCGTTAAACCATAATAAATAAATAAATTGATCGGCCGTGCTTTATTACAAGTGAAGTACGAGCTTCATGGTCGGAAAGAAGCTAGATATTATAAAATATTACCCACTGCTGCTTGGCTTCTCTTTTCTGGATTCACCAGGCGATCTGTGATAATCATAGGGCTGTATGATTAACTCCATGCATGCTGCTCGCAAATATTCCTGCCCAGAAACAAAACCTCTTGCTAATGAAATATGTATAATTTGAGAAATATTTAACCAGTTTTTCTCCTTGTAAATTCAATGCATTTTTTGATCAATGATTTCTTCAGTTAAATTTAGATGAATTTTTTATCAAATCTCGTCATGGCTGGCTCAAAGCAACCATGACTAGATTTGATGAAAAATATTTTTAAAATACTCAGCGGGTTAAGAGTTAAATTATTCCTGATTCTCTGAGCTATGTTTTTTTTATTGCTGCATGGTTTGCTGAGCTAGTGTCTTAATTTTCTTCCACAAACATTTATGCACACAAAATGAAAGAGTTAGGTTTGCTGGTCATCAGTTTTGTTTTTTTCGATTTTACTGACAACTGAAGATTCAACTTCAGTCGACAATACTGACAACACATTTATTTAATTCGGGTAATAGCTTTTAGATAAGCTGATTGGGTACGATTTCTTGTGGGTTCGTTGCCTGTCACCAGGTTCGGGGTTGGGTTGGCGCCGCCACCCCCGCTTCCAATCAGAATTCTCCTGGTCACTTAAAGGTGCCCTATATAACTTTCGCTCCTACCTCATTTTTGAAGAACATCTGTTATTACTATTACTGCCATTGCTATAATTCTAGCATTGCTGTTATTGCTACTACGACTACCAATACAGCTGCTTCTGTTGGTGCTTCTGCTGCTGTTGCTTCTAATCCAACTACTGCTTTTGCAACAACTACTACTATTACTGCTACTACTACTACTACTACTATTACTACTACTACTGCTACTGGTACTACTACTACTACTGCTAAACATACACTTCAAATGCACTAAGCTCGCGAGTAACCAAAGCAGCTGTATGAATTTTCTGTGCCTGTCGTAGTATTTTACATACTGTACAAATCAATCTCAGTTAACTCTTGTAAGCAACCAAGTACTTGTTTTTATTTTAAGGCATTTGGGTAACTTAGTTCCATATCTACTACTTTCCCTGCCACCCACAACTGCTCCCTGTGTCCTTGTTAACCGCGCACTTCAGTTTCCCCAATAAAATTTTTCATATAATTTCTAAAAAGAATTCACATTTTATTCTTTTTATTTACTGAAAAGAAAAAAATCTGTTTTCACAGCACCGTGGTACTGACAAAATAAATGACTAAACCCATACTTCATTAATTTTACAGAAGGAATTTTCCGTTCTGTTCAATGACAGATTTCATATTTAATTCAGTGCGAATATCAATAATATTTTTGATTTGCAACCCAATGACTTCATGGTGAAAATTTTATATTAATCGGTCTGCTCTGTCAGTTTTCTTGATCTGTCATCGTATATCATTTATAAACCGCAGTTAAACCGCGTGCTTGGCCATTAATTCATTCGTGCTCCTGCTGCGGGTGGATATTCCTGCCAAGGACAGAATTTATCTTGCCACTGAAATAAATATAATTTGGACACATTTAATCACTCTCCCTTGTAAATTGACTGGATGTTTTCTACCAATGATTTCTTTAGTTAAATTTGGATGAATTGTTTATAAAATCTAGTCATGGCTGCTTAATAGCAGCCATGACTAGATTTGATGTAAAATATTTTGAAAATACGTGGGTTCTGAGTTAAACTGTCTGTACTATTTGAAATATTTTATGGCTGTTAATGGTATTATTCGTTTCCTTTGATGTTCTTTGCCCTTTTGAATGCAAATGGTGGGACACTTGTGGGATTTTAGTACCTATCACCTTGGGAAAAGGAATTAATAATTTAACGCAAGGCACCATTTAAAGGTGAATTAGAGGAGTTGCATTTATTGTTCATACAAACCGAGATTGTGTTGTATCACTTTCTTCTGTGATGGACGGCATATTAGAATCGCCTGTTCTTTACCTCCAGAAATTATATCAAACAGCACCCATCTTTTCAAGTTTGTTCATTACTGGGCATTGGGCCTATTTGGTGTTTATTTTTTGGTGTTACGTTTACTTTCGACGTCATCGTCGTATACGTTTAACGTCGTTGAATCTATTAATAGCAAATCTTCTGGGGATCATATGGGGATGTGTTAGATAAGATAAGATAAGATTTATTAAACAAATACACCAGAACAAAGTCAGATTGCTTATGTGTGTATTGAATGTGAATGTAATTAATGAGTGTGTGGTGGTGGTGGGGGGGGGGGGGGGGGGTGGTTGGACGCATTAGTGTGATTATGATGTTGGGAGTATGGATACATGCATGCATGTTTGGAGGATATGGATGATTTTGCCTGTGAGTGTAGGCCTATGTGCGTGTGTATTAAATCCGCTTGGAAGATTGTAATAAATTTTTAAAATTAATTATTTCCATGCTATAACAGTTAGGCACAGAGGCGGAGCCAGGGCACAAATGGAATGTACTAAAGTGATATTGGTTAGGTTGAAACGCTTAAGTTGAGCAGAAGATTGAGCAAGTCTGAGCAAGCCCCTCCCCCCCCCCCTCCCCACACACACACACACATCCTACCGGAATAATTACATATTTCAATAAGTGTATAATAAGGTTTTTAAAATGCTGTATTCCATCTAGTGGACAGATGCTCTCATACAAGATTTTTTAGAATGTGGACTGTAAACCTGGTTTGTCCCGACTGTGATGTCTCAGCTTCCGGCCGATAAAATATTCCAGCTACATCATCGGAGCATGCCATCTGCGAAGTTGGAATTTTAGTCAATCGAATAGAATTATAGTTCAAAACCCAGACTTCTTGGAAATGTATTTGTGGGTTAATACATGTAGTAGTTCTGAGGCATGCGTGGGCTTCCCAACTTCACATTTAGCTAGTATATACCGTACTCTATTTATTTATTATTTATTTATTTATTAGTGTTTAAGGTCACATACTTATGCACAATGGCTAATCATGACCGTGACAGTTTTACAGGTGGAGGAAGCCGGAGGAACCCGGAGAGAACCACCGAGCAACGACGAGCAGCTGCCAGCTCCCCAACATCGTAACTCCGCACAGCAGCACAGGCAGGGTTAGATTGGTTGAAGACATGCGCACCATCGACGTTCAGTACGCATTACTACACGGCTTCATCGTGCCCCCATGTGGACAATCGGGGTTAAGTGCCTTGCCCAACGACACAACGCGGGAGTCCGAATAGATCGCTCAGACGGTCACCCATCCGAGGGCTAATCGGGTTCGACGTTGCTCAACTTCGGCGATCTGACGAGAATCGGTTACCGCAACGCCACCGCGCCCCGTACCGTACTCTAAATTGGGCGTCCGGCGTCCCCAACAGCTAAAATCGTTTACCACAGCCCTCCATTTGTTTGACCGAATGTTTGAATGTGACATAATTCTAAGTATCAAATATCCTCTTGTAAGAATTACATGGTTACTAGCAAGAGCTGATCGATATCTAAGACTCCAATCAAGGCGAAAATGTCCCGACTGGAAAAATTAGGGTGGGGTGGTCAAACCCTACACCCCAATCACCCATATTTACGCCTCCGTTTACATATTCCACGAAACGTTCCATATACTCTTTAATTGCCTTGAAGTATTTTCACTAAATGAATAGAGTTTTCGGTCATTAACCCTCTGCACTCTGATGTCAAAATACCAGTCTTCAGCAGCAAATTTTTCCCACAAAATAAAAGAGAATTTAATAAACTATATCTTGTTTGACAGAGCTCATTGAGCTCTGTCAAACAAGATATAATTTGTTAAATTGTTCATGCTGATTGGGCAATATGGGATCAATGACGAAAATTTTGAAATAGTACCAGAATGCTAGGAGTTAAAAAGTTTCTGGTGGTTGGTAACCGAAATGAAGACAAAAAAACATTTTGGCTCAGATCGTGGTTGATTACTATACCTCTCAGTGTATCCGGGAAGTACACTGCAAAAAATATACGGTCTCTTCAGAACCAAAACTGGTTCTAATCTTGTCCCTGAGATGGAACCAGTTCTGTTTAAACAGTATTTATTTCAAATCAAATAAATTTATAAAGATTAACATTAAATATTAACAGAATTAAACATAAATTGAGGGGGGTTCAGCCGTAAGTTTAGAGCTGATACGAGGTTGTCTCAAATTATTATTAGGCAAAGGAGATATGAACAGTTGGCATATCGAACCAGTTTTGGTTCAAAACAGAACCAAAACTGGTTTGATATGCCAACTGTTCATATCTCCTTTGTTTCAAAATGTTTGGCGTCTGCGATGAATAAGCTCCAAGTTTACTGCTGAATCTACTTCAGTTCATGTAATATTCTGTTAAAATTGAACGCTAATCTTGGTAAATTTATTTGATTTGAAATAAATACTGTTTAAACAGAACTGGTTCCATCTCAGGGACAAGATTAGAACCAGGTTTGGTTCTAAAGAGAACCTATATTTTTTGCAGTATAATATCTCTTTCTTATTGTTTCGATCATGGACACTGTTCTCCAACGATTAATCACATGCGATCCACCCCACATCCTTCGAAAAATGCTTGCCATAGCCTGGCTTAATTTGTTTGGCTCAGCTAAAGTTTATTGCAATTAATTTCATTGGAACTATGAGCCCCGTTGACGGGTTTAGAAGAAACTGTTTCAGTCTGCTACTTTAGTGTTAGTTTGCTGTGAAGATGCTATTGTTGATCAATTTGGGGGGGGGGGGGGGGTGCTTGTCAACCCACTGAATTGGGAGGGGGTAGATAGGTAAGTTAAGTCCCGTCGGGGATAATTTTTCCAGTTCACCTTTCTGCCTAACAAATAATCAAAATTCGCTGAATGACCTCACAAATAAAAGTGTTTAATTTTTTCGAAACATAATTTTTTACCCTTTAATTGGACAAGTCGGAGAGGAGTCCTAAGCTATATATTTTGGATGAAATGAAAAATTTTGAATCGGATTATTTATTTATGCTATAGTCTGTAACTCTGTGTCAGGCATTGTCGGAAGGGATCTCTGAAACTTTACCAGGACGTTTAGTGAGCCAGCAGATATGGAGATTTACAGAAGAGCCGTAAGGTTCATTGGCCGGTAGGCTATCAGCGAAGGGTCTTGAAAAGATAGACGACAACGCGTTCGTTAAAATAGATTAGAAATAATTTAATCATACAGACAGGGATCGCGGCGACTCAGTGGTTAGAGTGTCGGACTTCGGAGTGTCGGACCAAAAAAAAAGAGTATTGGACTTCAAACCGAGAGGTCCACGTTGTGTCCTTGGGCAAGGCTGGTCAAAACCAAGGGTAACTGCAATGTGTCCATACACAGAGCCATCGTGCCGCCACGCGGGAAATCCCTCATCATGCAGATGCTTAGTCTGTACGTTGGGGAGTCTGATAGTTGCTCGCCGCTGCTCGGTGGTTTTCTGCGGTTACTCCGGCTTCCTCTACCCGGAAAATTCCCCGACAAGAGGTGATCCTTGCTATTGAAAATATCGTCAAACTCCAATAAATAAATAAATATTCATACAGCCCAAAAGAACTGTAAAATTAAATTGTAACTTATCATTACATACTCACAAATATCAAAACAATTCGTCCTCTTGCAGAAGACAGTGGTTTGGCCTGTCAGGAACACAGTGGTGATTTTGGCACGAAACCTTTTTTGAACCTTCTACACACTGATATCGATATACCAAAATCTCACGCTGCAAACTTTTCATACTTTTGCAGCTAATTAACTAACTCTGTTTTGGTTGGCTCCCGGAGCTTTGTCAAACAAGATATATATAATTGGATAAGCTCCTAAGTAGTATAGCATGTACCCGATCGGGTCGCATTGGCCAGAACTAAGGAGTGACGTCATAGTCGCGTGACTCAGTTGCGTCATGTTTAGTTGTCATGGTAGCCCGCGTGAACGACAATCTTGTGACGTCATCCCCATAGTGACACATGGTCTTAGTACACATGCGCAGCACGTGTTGTAAGGGTGATACGTATTTCCGTCGTCCGTTTTGAATATTGGAGGTCGCTATCTTGGTTTCTAAGATAGTACATGGTTGCTATATGACCCAAAACCCTCTAATTGGACGGGAGGTGCGTTCCTTTGTATAAGAGTAAATCTAATTACCCAAATAGACCCGGCAATTTCCCCCAAATCACAAAAAACACCCAAAACTATCGAAATGGGTTCTGATTTCTCCAGGATCCTCCTTTTTCCAATAATAGGAGCATCCTTTTGTATAAGAGTCAATCTAATTATCCAGAATCATCGGATACTACGTAGAATTACTCAAATAGACCTGACAACTTCTTTATTTGGTTCGGATTTCCCACTAAATCTCGGTTTATACCTGTTTATTCCAGGTACGACTGCCCCAGAATCCTCATTTTCTCCTACAATAGGCGCGTTCCTTTGAATAAGAGTCAATCTAATTACCCTGAATTCCCGGTTATCCAAACAGACCCCCACAACTTTTTACTGTGCTCGGATTTCTCACTAAATCCTTGGTTCCTACCTATTTATTTCAGGTAGGATTTCTGGAGAATCCTACTTATAAGAGTGTCACGTCGTTCTATAGGACGGGAATGCTCTAGGCGTCACTGTTCGAAATATTAACAATACAACCGCCTTTAGACGCAAATTAACCTCCGAGTTTATTTCTTTCTACTCCAATTATGTCCGGTGTAATAACCCCTACTGCCCAGAATGTACATAATAAATATGCATAATTTCATTAATTTACCGAGAAGAACTTACCAAAGAGAACTTATACACACAAGTCATGCTCTGTGTCCCATTCTGGTATCCTCGTCCTGTACAACCTGCAAATCTTTCGATTTGTTCCGTGAATATGCATCAATAATTTATGTGTCACGCCGACTGTGGCACCGTGAGGTACCGCGGTAGGAGCCAATCCAGTTTAAACTGAAATGGGCTGATTCACCGCTATTTGCGCCCCACTGTTTGCCAGCCGATGTGGACCTCCCATTTACGCACTTGTATCATTTCTAGATTTGTACGATAGTTTATGACGGGATCTGTTGTTACTGGATGCTACCATGAACTGTGTTAACAATACATTAAGCAGGTTGTTTCGGGATTTTGGCAATACTGAGGCACCAGTCGTCCGATTGAATCTATAATTATTCCCCCCTTACTTATTTTTTATACTAGAACAAATTATTGGCAAAAGAATATGAACACCCACCCATCATTAGGAATTAGACTAATTGCTTTAAGTCCGATCACTTCATCACAGTCTGTTGCGATTTTTATTTTCCTATGGAGTGTCAGGTAGACAGCCAATCTGGCTATGTCACTTCCCACGGTCTGCTGAATACCTTATCTGTAAACCATTTATCTGTAAAAACGTTTTTATATGTATATCGTAAGTACTGTAAAGAATCTGAGTCTGAATCCGACTGGGAAGTACCCTGGGGTGCGTTCGATTGTTCCGGAGATACTCCAGTAGTGAAGAAGAGCTTTTAAGTTGAAACAGTTGTAGCTTATTGGTTAATATTTTTAGGCCTCCTAGTCCGTTCTGACCAGTTCTAAAAAATAGTATTACTTCATTTTGTAGTTTTGGCGTACACTCTTATGACGAAAGAATTTTAACTTGGAACAGTTTTGAATTCCAAACCTAGTCTGTCACGACCTACCATTACAGACGCTATTCTCGCTACTCTAACCTAAACAGTATATCTTGTCCTAGCTAACTCTGGTTCCTACTTTTACCTTTGTCCAAGTCTCGGAATGTCGAATCAGATTGCTTCATTTTCCCGTAACCTGTACCTACTCAGACAGAGTTACCGTCCTTGTCTATAACGAAGTCCTATATGAGTCGTAAACCCAAAAGACAATCGCGCAGGAACAGGCATTCCTCGAAGGACTCGAATCTTAGCGAGCAAATGAGTTATCGAGTAATTGGTCGAACGAGTGACTCCTTTTACGACTCTTATGCTCATCTTGGTATTGAGGATACCTATGACATGATGATGTACTATTGGAGTATTCCTATTGAAGGATACATATTGGTCACTTTCTAGGTCTGTGGGTAGGTCCGGCCAATGAGACCCGATCGGATACATGCCATGCTACTCTTCTACTTGTATAAAGGGAATTTTTTCCAGCCTGAAATTTCGGTATTTTTGGCATCAATGGGCAGAGGATTATAGGGTAATATTTCACTATTTGCACCCTTCAAATAGAGACAAACACGAGATTCAGTATGTCATAACGGAACACCGGCATTAGAGTTTTTAGCTTGAAAAGGCAAGTAGTGCGATAAATCTCATACAGTGCGAAAAGGTAAAATGGCGGTCGCTCGAAGGTCTCATCTTCCCTTGATGCTAAAGAAATGAAATGTAATATCTGCATATTAGAGAAGTATAACATGTTGGAAGCTCGTCCAATTTGGTGCACCCCGACAGAGGGATCACCAGACGCCATGTCTTGTTGTACTGATGGTGTCACGTGACTTTAGATGGTAACCCGCGTGGACGGCCATGTTGTGACATTATTGCAGTGGTGGGTGTTAGTGCGCATGTGTATCAGACGGACATCAGTAGAATACTGAGCTTGCCAGAAAGGCGCGATATAAGGGAAGGGAATAGGTGAAGGAAGGGTGTAGTATTAGAGCCTGTTGAAAGCTTGCCTTCTTTCGGAGACCCCGGTATGGCGCTTAGAGTGACGTCATGTCGCGTTGCATTATGGGTGTCACGGGAGTTAAAATGGTAGCTCGCGTTAGCAGCCATGTTGTGACATCATTTCCATTGTGATGGGTGGGCGTGAGCGCGCAAGCGCATCAGGTAGACATCGGATAGGACCTTGGGCGTCCCAGGGCTTAGAAAATGTATATGACGGAAGAGGAAGGGAGTGGATGAGGGAATGGAGTAGTACTATAGCATGTTGAAAACTTGTCTGACGGAAGAGGAAGGGAATGGATGAGGGAATGAGTAGTAGTATAGCATGTTGAAAACTTGCCTGATTGGGGGACCTTGGAAGAGATGCTATGTTGAGTTTCCTTGTGGGAGTCATGTTTGTTATCACGGTGGACTACTTGAGCGGCCATGTATTGACGCTATTGCCACGACGATTGTGGGTGTTAGTGCGCATATGCAGCAGACGTACATCGAGCAGATCCCTGAGCATGCCAGTGCTTAGGAAAGGGTTATATGGGGTAGAAAGAGAATGTGTAAGGTAAGGGGACAGTAGTATAGCAGGGATGATGGATTATACGTCTCGGAGAGATTTTCTCGACAGAACTGGAGAAGCCATGAAACCATCGGTTACCTAGTAGCTGGGAGACAGAAAGGCTATGGAATTAACCTGCAGCCAATCCACATTAGTTCTCACCAGTCCCCACTCGATCCTAATAGTAACCACTGGTCCCAAACCATTGACCTCCGATAGTCGCCAATACCCAGATGGGGATATGAGGGATGATGGATTATATCCCATTTAGAGATTTCCTCATTGCCCTAATGCCCTCACACGTCAAAACTGTAGGAGCCATAATGGCTATGGTCTAGGCGCTGTTTGCTGTGAAGGATCTGGTTTTGGGGCTAGGAGCAGGTCCACACCATCACCCACCACTCCTCACTCGTCCCTAAAAGTTTCCACAACAGGTGTCAGGCATTCCCCAAGTATCGGATGAGCATATGGGGGATGAAAGATTAGAGTTATCATTGGAGGATTTCCTTGTGACCATCGTGGCTTCGTACGACTAAACTGTGGAAACCATCAAACCGTCGTCTATCATGTGCTGGAAGCCATCAAGGCTACGAGATGAAATGTAACATTAGTCTGTCCGCCACAAAAATCCCGGCACAAACTACTGGTGGCCACACTCCACAAACACCAGATGGCGA
This sequence comes from Pictodentalium vernedei, assembly GCA_031216915.1. Taxonomy (NCBI): domain Eukaryota; kingdom Metazoa; phylum Mollusca; class Scaphopoda; order Dentaliida; family Dentaliidae; genus Pictodentalium; species Pictodentalium vernedei. Next base: position 333,289,211 of record CM062292.1, read on the forward strand.
CAGGATGATAGGTTATATCTGATTGTGAGATGTCCCCGTGGTCTCATACGACAAAACTGCATGAGCCATGAATACGTCGACTATCTTGTATCTTGGAGCAAGCCCTCATTGGTCTCCACTCGTCCCTAAAAATAACCACTACTCTGGTAGTCCCCCAACGCCTAGATCAGGATTTGAGGAATGATAGATTATATTCCATTGGGTGATTTCCTCGTGGTCCCTCTAATCGGCTACCTTGTAGTTAGGAATCATGGGCTAGGAACCAGTTCACAATGTTCCCCACTAATACCCACACGTCCCCAAACCATTCGTCTCCGTCAGTATCCAAATACCCAGATGAGGATTCGAGGGATGATAGAGTATTCTTTATTGAAGATTACATCGTGGCATCATTATCACAAAACTGTTGAAGCCATGAAATTATCTGCTATCGTGCAGCTTGGCGCCATAGAGGTCATGGCTGGACAAAAGGCTGGTCCTCTCATTCTCCACCAGCATCACTAGTCCTTAAACTACTATTTTAGTCTCACTTTTACTTCTGTCTCCCACCAGTCTCCAAACTATCACTGTCTTCAGTCCCCAGTCCCCGATTATTCGTATTTGTCAACTTAATTTATATTTTTGATGCACATTGTGCAGCAGCACATACCCACATATTTGGTATTTCTAACATGTGTCCATAAACTACGTGTGGCGTGCTGTACATATTGTTAGTAGATGGAGGCGGATACTGTTCCAATTTGAATGCTCGTCTACCAGAGTATACCTGGTACAATCGAACATTCCTACAAGACACAAAGAGGGCTGTAAGTATAGGACTTTAGCCTATAACACCGCGCTATACAACTGTCCCATCCACGCCCTTGCGACTCGATATGACCCTGGATATTAAAAGTTTCGTTAAACCCCGATAAATAAATAAAACAACTCTCATCCATTGCCTTCCTCTTCCCTCACATCCTAATTTATGAACTGTGGGAGGGAGCTCTATACCTAGCCTTGTGCTCAATATCTCCTTACTTGCAGCATAGGAGCTTATGGAGTGAGAATAACACAGCGCAACACAATATTAATGTCTAATTTTGGGACAAAACTGAACACAAAATTTAAGAACTTTTTCGAAAAATAGTGAACGAGGTAAAATAAAACATTGCTGATCATCATAGATCATTTTTTTTCTCTCTCACATTCGTTCCTGAGTACACCAAAATGAAGATTAAAATTCAGAAATATATATTCATAGTGTTGTCAGGTAATCCGACGCAACCACAAACGGATTTTTCCTTACTATTCCATTGAGATGAGATGAACATGATTGCCTCTCTCGGTGTGGGCTTCATGGAAGACTCCCACAGGCAAATATAAGCGCATACATTTAGTTTTTGACCTGTTGCACCCTGTGCTCCTCTTTGTTATTTATGACTCATTTCCGATATCACTTAACATCGCCTTGATTTTCTTGACTGCATTTCGTTTTTGTGGCTTCTTCACAGTCTGGGTACTTAAGCTTTAGAAAACTACTCAGAGTGCCCTAACAGTTACAGATACTTAAAGTGTTTCTCCCAGTGGAATACACCCTCTTAATCCAGCATGACATAAGATGAAGTGGTGGGGGGAAGAAAAATTGAAATTCAATATTTTGTTATCCACCACTTCAAATATTATTTAGCCTGGCAACACCACTGTTGGTATATCTTTCAGAAACACACCTGGAGCTGTGGTGATGTCGGCATTTCTATTGCACTAAGTATCATCGTTTTCAATTTAATAATGTTTTCTTTTATCCGGGTTATCGCTGTGTGACACGCTGAAGGAAAGTTCAAGCCTCTGTCTCTTGTGTTATTCTTGGAGAATTCCTCCAAGGACCGTCCCCAGAAAAATACAGTTCTGGTACGATGAAAAGATTTACACCAGCGAAATTAAGATTCGTAAAGCTTTTTGTGGCTTTGTAGAACTGTAAGATGCAAGATGCGGGATTACTGGTGTGGTGTCAGGGATCTTGGAAGGGGAGAGTGGTGAGATCTCCCTACCTCATCCATGAAAATTCTGAATTTTCATAATTCAGAAAAGCCTCGGGGAGGGTCTGAAAATAATAACGTGGCAACGTGTGTGTGAAGTAAAATACATACACTGCCAACGGCTCTTAGGAGCCTTATATGAGGGTATCACCTTGCTTCAAGTTTTAATTCTTCCTATCAGACAAATCACCCTTGCATGAATGAAAGAAATTGTGAAAGTACTCTTAGTAGCCTCAGATAAATATTGTTTTCCATTTCTTTTCTTCATCTTAGTGGAGTTGGATGTGATAATACGCAATCGACAGGGGCGTAGGAAGTATTTCGGACGTTTACGAGTAAAAGCTATTGTTGGGACTAACATAATTGGCATACAGTTGAGAAAAAGTGCTCATTTTAAATGGGCTCCTTATTTCACAAATTTCCTCAATGGGCCGAAAATTGTTTCTTGCCGGTGGTAAAATTTATTAAACGTGAAGTCCAAAATATTATTTTTCTCTACTTTAAAGGCCGTTGGAAGGAACAAATCACACGATAGAATCGTTGGTCCCATCTAAAGAGTGAAGAGTCTGTTCAGTGACTTTCTGTTAATTCACAATAAGATAGCAATGACGGGAAAACAAAAGAAAAAAGTCAAGTTTCGCATCACTGCATTTGAACCTTGAGCTCCACCCTTATTCTCTGGTGGTATAATAAGGTGAAAGTTTATCGGAAAAGACATTGCCCCAATCTCTCTCTCTCTCTCTCTCTCTCTCTCTCTCTCTCCCTCTCTCGTTTCTCGTCCGCGCCTCTATCTAGCCCAGTCTCTCTCACAAATTCTTTCTCCCCTCCACACGTGTTTCGCCTTTTTTCGAAAATGTTCTTTCAATTCCGGGTCAGCAAATTAGTCAAACGCATTGCTTTGTACTTTTAAAAATGGTTTATCAATAAGCCTGTTTTCCACTGCAGTGGAGAGGATATCGACTTGGGCTAGTCTCTTAGTTAATTTTCTGTTGTTTTTGCTTTTCTCTCTCTCTCTCTCTCTCTCTCTCTCTCTCTCTCTCTCTCTCTTTCGTTTTCTTTCATGGGACGGGCAGTTGGTTTGTAGGCTAACATAAGTAGTCAATTGCTTTTAGATTCAAAGTCAAGATGCAGGAACGTGGGCATGATGTGGGATCGTTCGATTACCGGTACTTACATTTTGTATAAAGTTTTGAATGGGGGAATGGTCGATATGTACCACAGTCGATATGAACCACTAGTCGGTCGATATGTACCACCCGGAAAGTCGATGTGTACCATGTATGTACCACACAGAAAATTGCCCTTTAACATGAAAATCATCAGTCAACTTGGACCCAACTGTTTAGGACTAGTTCAAACTTGGACGGTTTTTATATATCGGATCATGTATAATTTTATTTTAGAAAACACAGATTATGACCCTCTTATCAAAACGAGCTCGTTCCGAAGAGGGGTACTAAGCTATACTTTTGAGAGAAAAAATTAAATTTTTTAGTTATTCAATATTTTTTAGAGGTGGTTACATATCGACTGTTTCAGTAGTACATATCGGCTTTTTCAGTGGTATATATCGACCGTTGTTGTGGTACATATCGACCGGTACATATCGACTGTGATACATATCGACTTAGGTTCTTTGAATGCCATGGCAGCGGGAAAGGTGAGATGTCACATAAGCCGCAGGGATCCAGTCAGCTGCCAGCGGGGAAACACAGTTTGGATTTTCACTTTGTAGGCTGTCCATGCACTTATGAGTCTCATGACCAAAATGGGGGGACAAACTTTTTTCCGGATCCGGATCTGGAGCGGATTCGGGCATTTTTTCTGACTTTTTTCCGGATCCGGATTCAGGGGTCAAATCCGGATCCTGAAAAAAGTCGAAAATGAAAATTTTGATTACGTTTACACAAGTGAATGAACTTGTTAACAGCACATTTTCAGGATGAAAACAGCAAATACAGACAAAACATTTATTTATTTATTTATTTATTTATTTATTTATTTATTTATTTATTTATTTATTTAGTGAGATTTTACGGCACTTTCAAAAGCCAGAGTCACGTCGTGTCGAGCAGATTTACGGGCAGAGGAGGCCGGAGTACCCGGAGAGAACCTATCGAGCAGCGGCGAGCATCTGCTAGACTCTCCAACGTACTATAACCCATGAAAGGTTAGCATTGGTTGAAGGCATGTGCACCATCGACGTGCAGTATGTATTAGTATTCCCCCCCCCCCCCCAAGAAGGCAATGGGGGATGAAGTGTCTTACCCAAGGACACAACGCAGTTGCCGCAGGTGGGAGTCGAACCGAGGACCTCTCGCTTTGCAGCCTGCACCTCTACCAACTGAGGCATCGTGCTCCCCGATAAATGTCTATAATTTCTGATTCTCGAATAGTTTGCTTCTAACTATACTGATTATAATAATAATAACTCGTTGGCCATCCGCTGATTTGTCGCGGTTCTCATAAGCGAATGTCATCATTTCCCCTGCACCCCCCCCCCCCCCACCTCCTCCCAGCATTCAGGTACAAACTGTTTAATAGTGTCCCTCACTTCCTCCTTTTCAATTTCTTCAATAAGCATTCCTACCCTCTCCCTCGTGTCCCCCTCAGCCATCTACCCTTTGTTTCTTCACCTCATTTCTTCATCATGCTTCCAGTAAATTTTATTCTTTGAGGTATATACTGTGGGCATTTCAATAAAAAATGTTCCAGGATATCCACTACCCCAGCTTGACACATTTGGCATCCCTGATTTACACACAACAAATGTGGGCGGGCCCTGGCTATCGTTACATTCCAGGCTTTAAGAAAGTTCACACAGAAGCAAATGTACTGTTATGAAGGCTTCCTAATTGCATTTATCTTCTATAACTCCCGTTATAACGAGACATAAAATTACACCTCACACTTTGTGTCACCAATATAGAGGTGTGAATTATGCCGCTTTTACGACTACGAAACCCCGAATAAGACGATGACACATTACTTTCATTTTCATCATTCACACATCTGACTTCAGAGCGTGAACAACACCTAGATAGCGAAGGAACTACCAGATAGACTAGTGAAAGCCATTTCAGCTCTGGGCGTCTCATGCCCTGCCTCCTGGACTATCCAGGAAATAGGCTTGAGCGTCCACCTGAAAGTGGAATATGAAATTGTGAAGCCAACAACAACAACACCAACCTCTTCGGGGAGAGGTAGTACCTTTGGAGAGAGGATCCCCTCTCCCACTGGTCCTCACCCGAAGGGGCACGGAGGCCCTCAAAAGAGACACAAGAAAAAGAAGAAGAGCCCATCGACCAAGCGCAGGGACGCCCGGCGCTTGGAGGCCGTCCGGAATAGGAAGAAAGAGTTGAGTGAGGGGGTGGAGGCTCTGGAGGCAGCCGCCAGTCCCCCTCCTAGTCCCACTTGTACACCCAATCAACTGCCGGCTCCTGAGCCGGTACAGTTGGATGAGGAACATCCAGTGGAGACTGAGGAGGAACTGGAAGTTGTTTTTTCACCGCCTCCCACCCCTCACTCCCCTCTTCCTTCGCTTCCGGACAGCCCGGGCAAGGGAGACTCTGCCAACCAACCAACACTGGCCGCACTGATAACAGAAGCGAGGGAACTGAGGGCGCAGTGTAATAAGCTCCAGGAAAAGTGCAAAGATGGTGATAAGCGCTCGGATGAAATCTCCAGAATGGCCAAAGATCTCATTAACAAAAGAAACCAGCAAGACCCGACAAACTCATCTCCACCACAACCACCACAAGATTCTACAAACTCTTCTCCATCACAACCACCTCCAAAGAAGAAGTCCCGCAAAAAACATAGAAGAGGATAAGCTGCTTCCTTCTACATTCCTCCTTTGCCACGCCCAGACAATCAAAATCATCTACAGTCACGAGGGTCGAAAGGGGCTTGTTCTTCATATCGTCCCTGCGCGCCTTCGGCGCGCAAAACCATTCCTTTCGACGATGACAGTAACAACACGTCTACTTGCAAGATATACACACTTCTTGGGACGATATTCTAATAAAAACAATATGATAAAAGAGTATAGATATTTGGTGACAATACTAGCGTATTAGCGTCTTTTATCCAGATACACTACAAACAATAAACCAAGCTATTTTCGAGCTTGGTTCACGGTTGTTTCGCGCATTGTTTTTTTTTTTCCTCAAGTAAATTGTGGGACAAGCGCCATTTTCGGGTATGGGGAATTTAGTCTTGAAATTAATGGAGCTAGTCCAAATGCTTCATGTTTGACATCATTTTGTTTAAACTTGCTGCAGAAAAAACTTTGTGTTTATGACATTTGCATGTTTTTTTTTTCAAGTCTAAAATAAAAATAAAACCATCTTATTTAATTACGACTTACATCATTTATCTGTAACTCCAAGAAAACCCATGAAATGTGCTGAACAATGGAAAAAAATTAATACTATTTTTGACTTTTTTCCGGATCCGGATTTGGCCTTCAAATTCGGATCCGGATCCGGAAAAAAGTCACGAATCCGGATCCGGAAAAAAGTCACGAATCCGGATCCGGAAAAAAGTTTGTCCCCCAAAATGGTCGTATGCAACGCTCGCCTGACTCGCCTTCAGTGCACAATCACGACCCCGCCCATAAGAACATACGTACCGAACAAGAATTTAACCAATTCATTTTTGTTTGACAGTGTTCAGCGATCTCTGTCGACCAGGATTGAACTGATTAAATTTCTAGTTGCATTATGATTTGTGTGAAAACATTCATGCTGACATTTTAACATTTTGACATTGATCAATGTACAGAGGGTTAAGGATTTCATGTCGTTTATTGCGGGAGAGATAGAGCGAGGGTCGGCGAAACTGTAAAGCTGGTTTCGGAAAAGCCAGTCAGACCTTATCACGTTTTTCTCTATTTTCGTTTTCTGATATGCTATACAGTAATGTACAATGTTCGTGTTGAATCCCAGGCACACCCTTGAGCATTTTTGTCTCACTATCTGTCCATGTTCGAGATCACGTGCTGCAAATTTTAATCATGTTTATATTTACATTATCCTGTCACATGAGTTTTTAAAACGAAAAAGACAAAAGATCTCGAACTTGAAATTTTTGATTGGAAATACAATACGCAAATATTAAACAACGCTCAAGCGTAGTTAAGATAATGTTATATTTCATAACTGAATGTGTTTAAAATAGTAGTGATACTGGTGTGTTCGGACTTTGATGACAGAAAAATCATGAATTTTTGGACTTTCGGTTTTCTGTTTTCTGCTTTGTTTGGGTGTGTCATTGGCAGTACGATAAATCGAATTGGTGATGAACCAATACCTGTTACCTACACGCATCCTGAGCAGATTCATATTTCATATGGAGGTTTGCAATAACGCTAATATAGCTTTTAAGACGAGGCACTAATTACCGGAAAAGAGTCTGAACTGGCTAAATGAATGAATTACGAAAATGGCAATGACGGAACGTTTCGGCCCTTTACCAGTTCGGCCTCGGGACGTTTCGATATTTTTTTTTACACTGGGGATGATAAGTTCTCGGGGAAAAACATCAAGGCCGAATCGTCCCGAGGCCGAAACGACCCTTGGCATTACGTGTACACTCCATCTAAAAAAATTATCCCAATATCGACTGAGTGTGTTATGTATGATTATATAACAGCAGGTAGTTACTCACTAATCAGTGTTGATTGGGAAAACACCTCACAATTTACATAATAAGTTCTCTTCACTAAATCCTTTTTCTGTGCCTGAAATATTTTTGGAGGGAATTTTCTGTATCAAAAAAATCCTTTAAATGTGAAAATCGGTCCAATAATTCACGTTTTGTGTTCTAATAAATCTTTAAAAAAAAATGCGAATTTTGACGATCCTGTGAAGCAGTGTGGCTCTTCCATCTATTGGATTTACATGACATAAAATAGTCTGAACTCGCTTAATCAAGGTCATTCTTGTTGAAAAAAACATTCTGATTCTCAACCGAAATGGACAGGTACAGATAACTACAAATTTTTCTTTTTGAACATACTGGCAGTTTATCTGCTTTTCGCCCAGAATATAACATCATAATCCACCCAAATGTTAAATTAAAATGCATTTTTTATTCTATCTGACAGCCGCTATTTAACCCCAGGCACGGGGGAGATTATCTTCAAAACACGGATCAGATCCAATTCGGGTAAAACCAGCCCGTGCTTCTCTTATCTTTTTCCCTGAACTACTTTTTTAAAACACGGTATCAAAATTCAACTCGGGACCATTCCGATCGATGAAGTGTGTCCCCACGGGAACGAAATGACGCCACCCAGGAATACAGTATGTGGAGAGTGTATTATCACTAAATCACCCGCAGAGTGGAGATTCCACCCAAGGAATAATTGCAAATTTGTTGCAAAGCATAACCAGCACCAGCAAAGTTTCAGCCAATGGACCTCCGGGTTAAACCCGGAGGTCCATTGGCTGAAACATTGCTTTTGTTGTTTGTCGATATGTATAAAATCTGAAAGTTATAGCCTGGGTGATAACTCCACTCTGTGGGTGATTTAGTTACAATCCACTCTCCACGTACTGTACATTACTTGAGTTTATGGTCACGAGAACACCGTCGTGACATCTTATTCAACCCGGGGAATCAGTCATATCAGCGGTGACTGATATAGGTGATAAAACGAGTTTTGGCTCCCATTCTTCTTTTTTCTTTTTTTTTTTTGAGAGGGGGGGGGGGGGGTGATTTTGAAAAGATTAGGACCAAAACGCATGCTCTATTCAATTCTGCCAAACTCAAAACCGTTCTCGCCCTAACTCGGTGATAATGTTGCGACATCATCCTATGATGTGGATAATTAATGCTACTACCCCCTCCCCCCTTCTTTTTTTAAAGAACTTCATGAACTGCAACTGCGGTGAACCACAGGATCATTCCGGTTGTCCCTTAACCCAACGTGGACCCCACAGGTGACACTTACAAAATAAATTCTAGGATTACAACTACCAATTTCCAATTTTGTCTCTAAACATAGCTTGTGGCCCCTCATTGGAACGACTCGTGATTTATTTACTTATTTACAGTACGTGACAAGTGGATTACGTCTTCAACACCCAGCCCCGCGATAGGTGGAAAACGCAAATTTGACCCGGTTGAACACAGTGGCGATAATTGGCCACTGGGATTTACTGAACAGAGGATTAAGTCGACTGTTTATTGTTTCGATCGAACAGTAGCTGGTGTAATTTAGTAGTGGAGGTGCGTTAATACAAGCTAATTGTTCTGACGCAGTGCTCAACCAGGGTTACATCTACATGTACACAACAATGTTGACGAAACCAGCCCGATTAAGTTTTAGTTGAAAGAAATAAACGTATCAAACTGATCATGTTTTTTTGTTATTGCTGTATTATTATTTTAGTTTGCGTCATATTTTTTTACATCATGAAGTATGTTAATGAAAACACACAGCCACATTCCTGTACGAAAGTTTTAATTCATAAAAAGATAAATTTTTAATATTTATGAGAACAGATGTCATGAAAAATAAACTGCAGAAGGCTAGGAAGAAGACGACAGACTGCATTCATATTTCTTGAACAATAAAACACGGTGTCCCCAAACTAATCGGAAAATATGGCGCCCGGCCCGTTGAGAAAACATGGCAGTTTTAAATGTTTCAGCATGAAACCACATGGTTGAATTGATTCACTGACGCACAAAAAAAACCATCCCAAGTTCAATCTAAAAAGGGCCTGTATTAATTAATAATCGGCACTTTACTGCTACATATCTCTTCAATAAAGAAATACAAGATACAGACAGAAAACAACAAACCGCATAGAACTTTAGAAGAACGTTCCAGAAAAGTCATGACTCCACATCACAGACTATACGGATGAAATCGAAATTTTCCCCCATTGAAACCATGCCTTCTCTTCTTGTACCAGTAAAACAGCGAATCGCGATTAGCGAGCTCATTCCGACGAGGAGTCATAAGTTATGTTTTTTTGAGAAAGAAAAATTGGAAGTGTAATAAAATTTGAATGGAGACTTTTGTAAATAGTGCGGGACGGATTTTATCCTTGACATTGGTTAAAGGGCAAACAGAAATCCAAAATGGTCACTTAAATGATAATGCAGTACTTCGTTCCCTCCGTACTTGGGAGGATGTGCAACTGCAACATGCCTCAACAGTGACGTGGATGAAGTTTGGAAAAGCTGACTAATTTTAACACTGCTGGTTTCAGTGATGGGAATTGGAAGTGGAATTGGTGTTCAGACATGAAGGAGTGAATATTTCGAGTAACAAGAATAATATAATTTAACACGCCACTGAACAGAAGTAACTAATTGAACTTAATTGTATACTGGTATGTCATATCTTCAACACCTTTTCCAAGGCTAATTTACTTATTAATCTGTCAAAGGGCCGAAGCATTTGACACATCTATTGAAAAGAAACCCATGCTGGCTGGGGCGAATTATTATTACCAAAACACCAACATACAGACAACAGCGTCTGTCCAAAATGTTATCAGTCTGCCCAGTTTCCAGCCACGAAAATAAACATACTATTTCCAAGAAAAAACGTACCAAATGCTAGGAAGATAAACCCGGTGATCCATTGGTCTCCACTGGCCTACAGGACCAGGTGGCACTTGCAAGATAAATTCTTTAATAACAACTAAAAATTTGAAATTTTTTGTCTCAAAACGGAGCTTGGGACCCCTCAGTGGAACGACTCAATATCCACTAGCTCGTTCCAATGAAGGGTCATAAGCTATGTTTTTGAAACAGATAATTAAACATAATAAAATTTGAATGCAGATATTTGTATATCCTGAGTGCTTGCCAATTTCGTCCTTTGGCATTGGATGTAGGGCTATAGTGAATTTCCATATTTTGTCTCAGTCACATAGTTTATGGCCTCTCATTGGAATGTTCCCCCTCCCCCGTCAATGAGGGCCACAAGCTGTAAAAAAAGGAAATTTTAAGGGAGAATTTTTCCAGGCGCGGCAGATCAGATTTAAAAGTGGAGAGACCATACTGTTGATTGCTGACTCACGGCTCACGGGAGGTGTGAATACGCCAGGGTTACAGGAGGGGGGCGGGGGGGGGGGGGGGGGGGGGGGGGGGGAGAGAGAGTGTGTGTGTGATGGACGTGGGAAGCAAATGTGGGCAAAATCTACGTTTAAGGGGCAAATGCCAACCCTCCCCACCCCCACCCCCTCCCCCGGCCACCAGTGACGCCACCAATTTTTCATGTCTTTTTTCAGACATTGGAAGTTGACAAGAAAATCCCATTGTGGGTGTCTTAGTATCAATCCACTTCCTATACTGCACTATAAATTTGTTTACCGTAGGCCATGATTCGTCCGTCCCTTGCTTCTAAAGTTTCATGATTCCGAAGACTGAACTTAATTTGAAAAATCCACCCGAGTTGTTATGAAAATGACCGGAAGGAGTAGATGGATTTATTTATTAATTCTGTTCCATTATCAGATCGGGTTGAGGGTAGGGGAGAAGTAGAGGCTAGAGTGTCAAATCCCCAGGCGAGTAGTGTGAGTTGGGGGCCAAAAGGCGTATTCGTTTAGAATCGGATAGCGAGGAAGATAGCGATGACCATGTGGCGTCTGTCAGGGCAGGAGCCAGAGGGAAGGTTAGGAAGGTGGTAAACGAGGACAGGGAGGCTTGTAGTGGGAGTGGGCAAAAAGTGAAGTGCAGTGTCCAAAATAGATTCAGTGTGTTAGGTAATTTTGAGAATTCTGAGGAGCAGGTGGGGCCTGAACGTATTTTGGAAATGGGTGAATAAACGTAACAAAGGAAGTAACTCACAGAGTATTAAAGTGGATGGCAGAGTTACAGACGAGCAAGATCAAGTCGCATCAGAACTAGTCAAGCACTGGGAAAAGGTAAACGATAAGCGATGGGGCATGGGGAGCCCACCTGAGTGTCCGAATCAGGTTGAGGAAAACCTATCGAACTTCGTGTGCAGCGAAATTAAAATGGTGGAGGTGCAAAATGTGATCTCAAAATTAAGGGATGGAAAAGTGGGAGGAGTGGATGAAATTCCAAACACGTTTATCAAAAAAGGGGGAGAGGAACTTGTGGAAGGCCTAACTGCCCTATTCAATCTAGCCATAGAAAATTAAGAGGTCCCGAAGGAGTGGAGAGAAAGTATAGTGACATTTATTCACAAAAAGGGGGAAAAAGACGTTTTGGATAACTATCGAGGGATCTCTGTCAGTAGCAACATTGGAAAAGTTTTCTGTAAAGTCCTGTATGGGAGACTAGAGGAGGTGATTGAAGAGAAGGGTTTTTTGGGAGAAATCCAGAATGGCTTCAGGAAGGGAAGGCAAGTTACTGACCATCTTTTCACGCTATCCCAAATGATAGAATCCGCGAAATCAAAAAAGAAAAAGCTGTTTATGGCCTTTTTGGATGTCAAAAAGGCATACAATAGAGTATGGAGGGCGGGTATGTGGCGCAAGCTGGAGGCTCTGGGCTTAGGAGGCGAGTTTGTTGGAATTATGAAAGCATGATATAAAGACGTACAGAGTGAACTTAGCCTGGGAAACATTACAACAAAACGTGTGCCTATGGAGATAGGCCTAAAACAGGGGTGTATCCTTTCGCCAATCTTGTTTGCATTGTATATCAAAGATTTAGGAGATGAACTCCTGCATAGCGAGGAGGGAGTAGCAGTTGGGGACTTGAAGATCCCAGGGCTATTTTTTGCAGACGATATGGTGCTAGTGTCAGAAAGCAAAGAGGGGCTTACGCAATTGCTGGGAATTGTTGGGAAATATGGGAGCAAATGGAGACTCAAACTTAATGAAAGCAAGAGCAAAGTTATACTGATGGGCCGCAAAGTGGACCCCACTCGCAGATGGAGAGTGGGTGAGTTCTGCATTCCATAAGGTAACAGCAAACTTCTCAGTGTAGGGGAGACAGGTGATTACGAGTATTTGGGGGTAAATATAAACATTACATGAAGAGGCATCTACCGAAACCCTACAAATAAATTGATTCTGAAGGGGAAGCGAATCCTTAACCAAATGAAACTTATAGGGAGAAACAGTTTCAATAAGGTTTTCGTGGGGAAAACCATTTGGGATATGGTGGGTCTGCCAAGTATCACATACAGTACGGAAGTGGTACCCCTAAACCAGGCGGCCGTAAAGAGCTTGGAAATCCTTCAGAACGATGCAGGTCGATGGATAATGGGGTCGAGTAATGCCGCAGCGCTAGAAGCAATCAGGGGTGAGCTTGGGTGGATGAGGATCAAGGACAGGATAGACCTGTTGAAACTCGGTTATCTTAATTATTTGGTAAATCTCCCAGACAGCCGATGATGTAAAGTAATGTTCCTGAGAATTTTCAACTCAAATATAAAGACGGGGTGGATGGTCCAAGTGAGGGAGCTAGTAGAGAACTACTCATTGGAGATCTCGGACCTGGACGTTGGGGCCAACCAGGGTAAAAAAATCGTCAGAGAAAGGGTCATGGAGGATTGTAACCGCAATTGGCGAGAGGGGGGTCAAATCAAAGAGGTCTTTGGGTGACCTGCGTGATAAAGAGAAGCCAGGCTTTGAAGAGTACCTTGATGGCACCTTTGGGGGGTCACTGTTGTTCAAGATGAGGTCCCGATCCCTGGAGCTGAGGGGAAAAATTGGGAAGGACAGTGAAAGGGAGTGCCAGATGTGTAATTTGGGCATGGCGGAGACCCAAGAACACTTTCTTTTAGAATGCCCAAAGTACCAGTCTAAAAGAATAAGATTCACTGGGAGTATAATGGGGAAGTGGGATGGGAGAATGAAGGACATGCGGTTAGGGGGAGACTCAAAGGAGAGGGTTAATATGCTAATCAGAGAGATTGGAAAGAATGGGGCAAGGGATGTCATCAAGCAGTTCGTCTACGAGTGTTGGGAGGAGAGGAGAAGCATGGGAATAGGGAGGCAGTTGGGAGTACAGGGGTAACTAAGGCCTTCTTGTCCGAGAACCGCGTCAAATCAGCGGCTGGCCAAAGTGTTATTATGTTATTATTATCAATTTAGTTTGTCAAAAATAATTACTGAGGTAAACGTGAAGCAGCTTATCTGCAATGATATTAAATCATATGCCGGGTTCGTAATGATCCCAAGTCTGAAGAACAGGGGCCGCACTTCATAAAGACAGGATGTATCGCCGAGACTGTCACATTATTGTTCTAAAAAACATAACAACGCACAGAATACGTTTTGTTTTAAAATACTTCCTCTATTTGGTAATTTTATTTAAAAATGTCTCGACGAACTGTTTCGAAAATGAAGGTGGACAAGATCATGTTCGATGGTGACAAACTTACCTTTAATTGTACAGGGGGGGAATCCAAATGACATATCGGCAAAACATTTTATTTTAATACGGAAACAAGTTCAATATCTCGAAAAATACTGGGCGAATTGTTTAAAATCGGACATTATTCCAGGGTACAATGATCTGGAAAAGACAGATATGGTATTTTTATGTCATTATTTTATGAAATGCAGGTTTTAGAAATTCGTTGACTGAACCTGTGAAGACTGATATTGCTAATCAGGTTCAAACTCTGGAAGAAATTTCTCGTCAAGCACTAATTGATAATGTAATGCTTCTCTCCTAACCGCACTTGGGTACCCCACTTTTCTACACAAAAAGTGGGGTACTCGAAGTGAGGTTTTATATGGATTGTACACGTAATGGAAGGGGACGTTTCGGCCTCCATATTTGGAGACGACCCTTGGAAGGGGACGTTTCGGCCTCCATATTTGGAGAAATCCATTACGAAAAGATGCTAATTGGCAGTCTCCCAATCGACACCTCATTGTGACGGATTTTCCATTGAATGGAACTTTTAATTACCTTCCTATTACTGGTGAGACAGATATATTGGGGCAATAAAACACTTGAAAAGATAACAAATAACACCAATAATAATTATAATTTATTTATTGTCTTTCTTTTGTAGATAATAATATACACAGACCATCGATGATGAACAATGTTTTCCTTTATTTTTTTTATCAAATACAGATTTATACATAAAATATTTTCAATAATTTACAAATGATATCATCCCGATATTGTCTCAGAGAAACACCAGTACCACATGTTCTGTGTTGCCAATGGCCACAAGAATCACAGGATATTGCGTTTTGCTTTGGCCTGACATGTATTTCACATTATATGCACGGATACATTTTGGAAATGTGTTGATCTCTGTCGATTCCATGATTTGGATCCCTATATATAGTTTCTCCAAACTCTGTTCAAAGAGTCGGATAGCTTTGAAATGAACTTTACTTGTCAATCCTTTCAAAATTATAGTTTGAGCTATATCATAAGGGTCTACCCTGTCAAATTACACTATGATTATTGTGTTAAATAGACAGCTCCAGATGACTGTGAACTCGTCATTAACCTCCTTGTGTGATGTGCACCGCCAAGTTTAATCAAAAGCATATTACCTCCCCGAGAAAGGGTTAGCTATGGTCTGCGAATATTTGTTAAACATTCATTTATTTGTCAGGGAATGCCAGGTAGACAGCCAATCTGGCTATGGCATTTCCCAACAGTATATCATGTATTGTTATAAATGTTGTTATATTAAAACATCATGATTGTAAAACATGTATACTGTTAAATAAACTATCTATCTATCTAAAAACTTTAATCATGATTTCTTGGATGAAAAAAAGGTTCCGCTGTAAAAATAAACAGATGGATGTTTGAAATGTACCCCAAACCGCTATCAAAACAGGACAGCTGGCCTAAGCTAGGTTTGATGTGGCAATCAAAACAGAACACGTAGATGGTGATAGGACTTCACTCAACACCTACTGACAGCCAGTCAGACTTAGGCGTGGCAAAATTAATCGGGGATAGGGGTGCAAACCTTTTGAAACCCTGTGATTGGCTTTTTCTACCAACCATTCAGAATCGTTTTGGGTGGGTACATGGAAAAGTGTTTGAGTCAGTTGACACAGAAAGGTCGCGATGTTTGGTCACACATGTTTTCTGTTATATCATAATGTTCTTGGGTTTTTGTTCTCATTCTTCTGATTTCTTGGATGGATTTAATTTGAGGATTAATTGTTTTCCAACTGAAGTAAGTTAAATTGTCTTCTCTAAAGTTATTTGACTCAGAATTTTGTAACATATTAAATAAAAAAATACCACAACCGTAAAGTCTTTTGAGAAATTTTAACTATAAAATTTTTTTTAAAAATAAAAAAAATCGGGACGTTTCGGCCTCGACAGGTGGGACGTTTCAGCCCCGGTCGAGGCCGAAACGTCCCGCAAACAACACTGAGGCCGAAACGACCCTGAACCATTAAAATGGTGAGGTACAGTTGTTACAGCTGTTCTGAGTCACTGTAAATCTGGGTGTCTAGTATTTCAATCAACACATTTTGTGACAAACATTTTGTTTGTATTTGGAGTTTATTGCTTTCTTGAAAAACAAACAATATTTTGCGAAGAAAAAAATGCTTGCAAATAAATATGATGTACAAGGCTACAAGTGTGAGTCGTCCGTTGCAGGGGTTGTGGATCTTTTTATGCAGAGACCTCTTTGTTCTGGGTTGTTGCTACTTCTAAGTCCAAGATCTGTACTGAGTAATTCTCTATTAACTCCCTCACTTGGTTCATCCACCCTGTCTTTGTGTTTGAATACCAAATACATGTATTCTGTAACTTAGTGACAAATGAGACCATTGAAAAAACCAGAAGCAATTACTCTAATAATCACTGTTTTATTATGCTGTTTAAAGGACATCAAAACATGATACAAAAAACTAACACAAAAGACATTTTGTATGCTGCCTTTAATCTGTGACATCATCAGTATAATAGCTTCGAAATCAAAGTGGCAATTTCAAGTATATGGTAAGCTGTTCAATTGAATACTGCTATTCAAATCAACAGAAAAGAAGCATCTGTTTTTTTTGCATTAAGGGCTGGGAGTGGTACTTGGACCAAGAGGTATCTGGTGCAGAGATCAGGTGTGGGAGTAAAGGGTGTCGAAAAAACGAGACAAAGTCACTGACATATGATATCCTGTACTGGACTCTAACATTTGCTAAATCTTTTTACAGTTTGTCTTTTCTTGGCCCAGTTGGACCAGTCTCTTTTTAAACTTTATAATATTTGGTTGAAGGACAAGTCTCCCCCTACCCCAATTGCCTACGTGGGGGCACGATGATGCTGTGTACTAAGGCGTACTGCACGTCGATGGTGCGCATGTCTTCAACCAATCTAACCCTGCCTGTGCTGCGATGCAGAGTTCAGAGTTACGATGTTGGAGAGCTGACAGCTGCTCGGTGGTTCTCTCTGGGTACTCCGGCTTCCTCCACCCGTAAAAACTTGTCACATACATGATATGACCCTGGCTGTTAATGTGTCGTTAAACCCAAATAAAAAAAAAAAGTACCCCCCCCCCTCCCCAGTTCAAGAATGCACAGTCAGCCCACCCCCTAACACCCCCACATTAAATTGGCAGTTGGGAGAACAGCCCCCAAGCCCCCCCCCCCCCCCCCCCCCCCAATCCCAGTCCAATTGACATCAAGAACAACTGCCTCTCCCACTGCTACTTGTTTTTAGTGTCATGCATGAATGTTGAACTGCCCTCACGCCTTAAACTCTGAAATCTAACAAACTATATTGTCTGAAAACTGGATTTACTCTTAATTACATTGTTAGTCAGTTATATAATATATAAGTCTTCTTTCAAGCGCCACAAGTTTGAATGAAGCAGTATGTGTTTGGAATTTATATTCAAATAACAGGGTCATTCAAATAAGATGTATCCAGCCAAGACTAGTTTTGCATGAGAAATGAACATATACATTATTTTCACCAAGTCCAAAATTTCCTCTTCTCCTAGTTCAGCTATTCGGATGTCTCAGCTTCCCTAGTGGGTAAGCTGTGACATTCGGAAAGCTGAACTAACTTTTCTCCCACTTCGACGAATGACTCTGAATCTTAGTTTGAATTGAATTTTCTGTACAACTCCCTTATTTATTCTCTTCATCCATCTAATGTTTACTTACTGCCATCATTCATTTCTCATGCAAAACCTAGGCTTCAAACTACTCCATTACAGCTTGTTACGGCAATTCCTCTGCTTGCACCGAAAAATGCATCTAGAAGGGGCAACTCTAGCTGGGCTTATATTGGCCAAGATCAGCATCATTTCAGCCGAGATTGAAGTCACATCTGCCGAGCTTGATAATGGACAATTGTGGGAAGGAAAATCAGTACAGATGTGAATTGAGGACTCAGACTCGGACTGAAATCACACACTGAATTAATGACTCGGACTCAAGTTTATTATCCTTATTCTGATAGTTTGTGGTATCTTTAAGTGTATCAAGCTAACCAGACAAAACAAAAAGTTTTGTCAAACGATTTTTTAAAAAATTAAAGGAAAAAAAAAACATTTTAGTTTATTTCTGTTTTTGGGAGCGTGGTGTCTCAGTAAGTAGAGATTTAGGTTGCAAGTCGAGAGGTCCTTGGTTCGAATCCCACCCGCGACTACCGCATTGTGTCCTTGGGCAAGACACATCACCCCCATTGCCCATGTGGGGGCACTGTGGCGTTGTGTATGTTAAGTGTCATTAAGCCTGTAGCGGTTGAGGTGTAAAAGCCATTTACCAGCCAACCTGGTTGGCCCGGATCTCTTAGTCACATGGTAAATCGGTCGCTTTGTGTGCTAGAGGTCGTCGGTTTGGACCCCAACTCTCACACTTTTCTCTCCTCCTGTTACATTTGGGGGGCTCATCTGATCCTCAGCAGTTGGTGGTGTGGTGGAGCATGGTAGATGTTTTGACCGCTATGAGGTGGAATCTGGGGTGAGATTCACATGTGACGAATCTCAAAAGAAGGGGAGAGTAGTGTAGCGGTCGAGGTATAAAGGGCATTTACCAACCAGTCTGGTGGGTCCGGAACTCTAAGTCTCGTGGTAAATCGGTCGCATTGTGTGCTAGAGGTTGACGGTTCACACACCGGCTCCCGCACTTACCTCTCCTCTTGTTACAAGCTCAAATAAACTTAAATACAATTTCTGTTTTTGTTTGTTTAAACAAGAAAAACGCAATTAGTAAACATAATTTTGAACAAAACCTAAAAAATCTATGTTTTTTAAGCAAAAAATAAAAACATTTTAGTGTTTCGAGAATTTTTTTAGCATGTGCCACTTTCTACTATAAGATTAGGTAAAGGGTTAAATGAATTCAAAATTCAGAGCCTGGTACGTTTCTATAAACAATATATTCACTCAAAGAAACAAAGGCAACAAAAGAAAAGAAAGATTAAAATTTAATTTTAGCCTAACTAATGGGTGACCGATCATAGATAAACAAATGAAATTCTAGAAAACGGCAAAAATCAATGGCAATTCAACAGAAAAACCTGGGTCGAAATTGAGTCCAAGACCGAGTCCTGGTCCTTAATTCAGTGTGTGATTTCAGTCCAAGTCCAGGTCCTCAATTGACAGCCACCTGGAAAATCATATCTAATAAATAAATATGTACATGTGTTGGATGTGCACATACATGTACCTGCACATTACAGGGCTCATATTTTGACGAGAATCCGAGAATCGATTCATGCAAAGATTCATGCATCAAAACCAGCGAGAATCCATGTAGATCCTCGTTGAACCTCTGCTGGGATTCGTGTGGAAAGAATTGAGTCAATTTAACCCTTTACCTAACATAGTGGTAGCAAATTAGCCAGTATAAGGCTTACATGACCTGAAATATCAGGACACTTTGTCAATAAAATTGTACAAATATGGTTGTCATTGGAATCAGCTCAATGATTCCAGAATTAATTTTTGTCAAATGAGCCAAAAACTGGGATTTTTTACAGAATCTCACTATTAAAATCAATAAATTTTACTCTTTAACCCTTTACCCAACGAATCGCCCGCATCCTCCCTTGTAATATGCAAATTCAGCAGTTGAAAAAGTATTATTTTTTCAAAAAAATTCAACAAAACCATATCATGTGACCCCTCATTGGAACGAGCTCGTCAAGCTCGTTCCAACGAGGGGTCACATGATATGGTTTTGTTGAAATTTTTTGAAAAATTATAAAAAATGATATTTAAAATAATAAATTTTGATATCGTCTGTGTTGGGTAAAGGGTTAAGCCATTTAAAAATTAAAATCTCACTATTTTTGCTAAAAAATCTCACTATTTTACAATGCAGCAGCTTAACATGTCTGCTGGTAACTATTGTTTTTTGTTTTTTTTTAAATTATCAAATTCAGTTCATGTTTTAAAAATTAAAAAGCTGTGTTGGGTAAAGGGTTAACATGTGTTATCAGTATACAACAGGGGTTCAAACATGGTGACCTCTTGGGATCCTGAGACACTAGTAGCAGGTATGGATTCTCGCAACCATTTTCACAAGAATCCAAATGGATTCTCCCAAATTTAGATGAAATATAAGCCCTGCATTATATGTACATGTAATGCTTTTCCATGGCCACTACAGAATTTGAGAAACATGTTCATGCCCACTAACAGAAAATCCAAGTTGATGTTTTGATGAGACAAACTGAAACCTCTCGATAAATTTAATTTACTTGAATATGACTAAAATTGTAAAGAGAGAAAGACTCCAAAGCCATAGACTTGACAAGCCCAAATTGTTAAAACAGCATCTTTGGAAATGATATTGACAAAACCGTCAACTTTATAAAGGACATCTGCATGTAATTTCAGTGAACTGAAAATATAAATACTCCTTGAATCTTAAAAAAATCTAGTTTAATTGTTTACATGCATTACAAAAATCGAGGGGAGAAGGGGGGCAGTTGTCTTGGTTAACAATTGGATTGGGGCTGTTAGTAGCCCTGTCTGCCAATTTAACTGACCATAGGGGAGGGGGGGGGGCTGTTGTCCGACTGTGCATTTTTAGGGAGGGCACTTATATCTTGCTATAAAAATGATCGACCAAATAATTTTGAGAAAGAGAGGGGTTGGAAGACAGAAAGGGAGAGGGGTTGGGAAAGGAGAAAGAGAAACCTCACAACACTAGAAATCCATAGCCATGTTCACCAACTCCACCTCTATCATCAACAAAGAAAACCATATGCTACAATAGTACTAACTTCAGTTAGCAATGACCTACCATTTTGTTATGAAGCGATATGATACTCTTTGATACTTTCAAAAGGAATGTGAGTGACAACATGTTGGGATGAGAGTAGTTTGAATACCTCCACCACATAATCGAGCACAAATTTGGGGGCACTCAAAACACAAAGTGCTGGAAATTCCATAAATGAACACAACCAAATCTGTTGCAGCATGAGATTTTTAGATTTCATTTTTGAACATAGAGATTTTTTTAACCCCATTCGTAGCACTTGTATTTCAACGAGAATCCAAGAATCCATTCACGCAAAGATTTGCACAACAAAGTCAGCGAGAATCCATGTAGATTCTTGCTGCACCTGTGCTAGGATTCATGTGAAAAGAATTAAGTCAATTTAATCCTTCACCTAACATAGCAGCAGCAAATTAACCAATACAGGGCTAACATGACCTGAAATATTCTGACACTTTGTCAATAAAATTATACAAATATGGCTGTCATTTGAACCGGCTCCATGGAACCTTACATTTGTAAGGTTTCATTGCTAAATATTATTTTTTAAAATATTATCCAATTCAGTTTATGCTTTAAAAATTAAAAAGCTGTGTTGGATGAAGGATAACATGTGTTATCAGGATACAGCAGGGGGTCCTGGGATACTCATAGCCAGTATGGATTCTCGCAACCATATTCGCAAGAATCCAAATGGATTCTGAGACTCTTAAATTTAGATGAAATATAATTATAAGCCTTGATTCGAAACAGTACTCACAAGAGTCGTGATTTCAAACTCCAAAACATTTAATGTCAATAGTCAAAAACCAACAGCCAAAAGAGATGGGGGTAGGTGCAGTAGGAATTCAACAACTTAAAATTCTGAATGGCAATCAGGAAAAATTCCCCTAAACAATTGGAATTGCGGCAATGGAACCTTCTCTTCCATATTCAAAATCTTTTGAATCCATCCATATCCTTGAGAGATAAGGGGTAAATTATTTTTTTCATTTTTTGTGTCAAAAACATAGCTTATGACCCCTTATTGGAACGGGCTTGTTGAGCTTGTTTCAATGAGGGGTCATAAGCTACATGTATGTTTTTGAGACAAATAATGAAAATAGAATGGCGTTTTTGTGAATAGCGCTGGCCGTTTTTTACCGTTACTTTGGGAAAAGGGTTAAATAAGAGTTTGTAGAGATGTTAAATAGAATGCAATCACTTCACAAGTTTGTAGGTACAAATTTATTGTTCATATCAAAAATTATGTCTGATTAATTTATGTTATTAAAGCTTCATTACAAAAATATGAATGAATTTTGAGATTACATGTTTTTTCTTGCAGAAGATTTTGCAAGTCGCATTTTGCATGTGCAAAAAATATTTACTGTTTGCAACTTTTTGTGGATGGATATGAGGGATTTTATTTGGCATTCAGAACCAGCAATAAATAGTCGTTAAAAATGTGGATTTGTCTTTTAACAAAGCAGTGAACCTTTAATAATAAGAAATCAAAATTGATCTTGAACTGCCACTGATTCAGAACCACCATAACTACTGTACGATAAAATGACAGGAATACGAACAAATATTATTATTGTATTGTCAGAAAACGAATGGTCAAATAACTCAATTAAAATTTATACCTCCAATTGATTTATTATCTATAATCCATTTTTTCAATCCTATTCTCTTATCTATGGATTTAAGGTCAATTGTTTGCATGATACTATATACCTTCACCTCCATTTAATATAACAATAACATGAGTTTGCCTGGTGTCCTAGTTTATTAATAGCCCTCGAGGAATGAATAACAACCCTCTGGCTTATTAATGCCCTCAACTTCATCTCAGGCCCTTAATAAGCCAGAGGGCTGTTATTCATTCCTTGGAGGAAGGCGAGGGACTTAATAAATTGGGATGTCTGATAAAACCATGTTATTTCTATTATTAGCATGATCAGAGGTAGGTGGCAGGCTGTAAGTAAATTTTCTTTTCATTAATGGCCCGCCGCACACTTTTACAAATGACAGAGTTTTATTGCCCTGCTAAACACCACTAATATTCTAGAGAATGCACTCTAAACTGATAATAATAGACACTAGTTGGCGTTACTTAATTACATTTATATGGAAGTTAGGGTAAACGTCCTTTTCAAACATGTAAAAAAAAAATTGACCATTAAAAAATAAAACAAAAAAGGATTTAAAAATGGTCCTTATTTTTCATTAAAACTGTTTTATACTTTCTGTTAAATTATTTATTTATTTATTTATTTATTTATTTATTTTTTTATTTAATTTTGTGTTTAAGGTCACATATTTCAGCACAATGGCTAATTTTGACTGTTTCAATTTGTTATCAACACACATGTAGATAAAAAAGAACCAGTGAAAAATAGAAACATATTGTCATCAAGGTTTGATGATGAAGATTAATGAATTCATCTGCATATTAATCCATATTTTAAAAAAATTTTCATATTCCTGTCATTTTATCCTACCCCACCCTTTTTAGCTCACCTGGCCTAAAAGGCCATGTGGGCTTTTCTCATCAATTGGCGTCCGTCATCCGGCATCTGTAAACTTTTCACATTTTCATCTTCTTCTCTGTAACCGCTGAGCCGGTGTGAACCAGACTTGGCAGGAATGGTCTATGGGAGGTCCTCTACAAACGATTTTGTTCCCATCAGATGAAAAACATGGCTTCCAGAGGCATTCTTTGATTCTGGTTGGTGGATTTTCAAAAATCTTCTCTGAAACTGACAGGCCAAATGTTTTGAAACTTCACGTAAATGATGACTGGGACCCCCTCTACCAACGATCCTCATTTAATGTTGATCGGGTTGTAAACAGGGCCACAATTGCGGCTTATATTTACTATAGAAACCCTATGGGAAATCACATTTTCATCCTGGAACTACTGAGCTGACGTGAACCAAGCTTCGCAGGAATGGTCTATGAGAGGATGGAAATATGTGGCCACCAGAGGCTATATTCTAATGCTTAACCCAATGCCTCTCCTGTCTGCACTTCCCATCATGTCAGCTTAGATGATAGTAATTATTGTATATCTTTTAAGATTTGACAAAATTGGAGTAAAATGTGTTTGACTGTAACCCTTTACCTAACCAAAGCTATTTTGAAACAGAATACTCTCTGAGAAAATTGTAATTTTCAAAATATTTAACCTTCTTTTACTGATTTGTTTTTTTTGTTGAAACAGAATTCATAAATGTGTACATTTTCATGAAAATCTTCTTTGAAACTACAAGGCCAAATGGTTTGAAAACTTGGTGTGACTGATGGCTGTAACCCCCTCTACCAATGATCCTCATTTTAATCTTCATTGGGTTGCAATTATGGCTGCAATTGTGGTTTATAGTTACTATAGAAACTCTATAGGAAATCACATTTTCATCATCTTCACTGAAAGTACTGAGCCAATGTGAACCAGACTTGGCAGGCATTGTCTATGAGAGGTTCCCTACAACTGTTACTCATTTTATTTCTGTTGGGTGAAAAACGTGGCTGCCAGAAGCATTCATTCCAATTCAGATTGGTCAATTTTGAAAACTCTTCTCCTCTGAAACCACAGGGCTAAATGTTTTGAAACTTTGCATGGTTGACAACTGGGACACCCTCCACCGACGTTCCTCATTTTAATGTTGATCATATTGCAAACATGGCCACAATTGCAGTTTATAGTTACTATTTGAAAAAACCTATGGGAAATCACATTTTCATCTTCTCTCTGGAACTACTGAGCTGACGGAACCCAAACTTGGCAAGAATGATCTATAGGAGGCCCTCTACAAACGATCCTCTTTTTGTTCCTGTTGGTTGGAAAATATGGCCACCAGAGACATTCTATGATTCTGTTTGATGGATTCAAATGTTTTGAAACTTCACGTGATTGAAGACTGGGACACCTTCTGCCAATGATCCTCATGTAATGTTGATGTAATGTTGCAAACATGGCCACAATTGCAGCTCATAGTTACCATGCCTATGGGAAATCACATTTTTATATGTAGTTCCAGGTGAGCAATTACACACTCTTTAGAGCCTCTAGTCTTCATTGCCATTTCTCTCGGTATGATTTTACCTAAGATCACTAAAAAGCAGTTCTGATCTACATGTATTTTGATATTTGTTATGAAATTGGAAATATTTAATTCAGTCTTTCAATTTTGTAAAATGCAATTGCGCCATGTGTGGCACGGGCCATTTCTAATTCGCAAACGCCATTTTCCCGACTTAGAAATGCTCAGCTATTGTGAAAAAGTTATGGAAACGGTGGTGTTTTAATAGAAAACAGCATGTGTATAATAGCGACAGACTGCCTATCATACACATGCTGTATTCTATTAAAAAACATCCCCGTTTTCATAGTGACGTTAAGTCACATTTATTGGGTCATAACAATAAAAGAAAGATAACATACTCACAATACAGGTTCATTATTTCGAACATTCTTTTAAAAAAAATAAAACTGTAAACTAAATTGAAATGCACACAAAGAATTAACAGTAGAATACACAGTTTGAATATAGGAAAAACCGGAACCGTGAAAAGTAACTTGAATAATATGGAATGAACCAATTTCATCATGTTTTAATTGGGACGCTCTGTGGCATCAACTGTTGATGTCTCAGCTTGTTTGAAGTTGTGACAATGTTTCCAGACCTCTTTTGAAAGTGAAACTTACACCGTGACTGTACAATGTAGTTGTATATTACTGCACAAGGCCATGCGCACATGCTATTGATGCTTGATGAGCATTAACCCTACTTGTGTTAAGGTAATTGAACATTCAAACAGGCAATCATATAATGTGCTGCTTTTTGCCAAGGTGCAGCATTAATGGCGTGGAACTTTTCAAAATTGCGTGCACGACTGATTTAATTTTTTATACACATTGTATGATGAAATAAAGTCAGTCCAATTTTGGAGTAGAAAGGGAGGGAATCTTGACCATTAACAATCATTGTATGTAGCCTTGGTTAGCAGTTCTAAATCCTTAACTTTGTTTTGACTGCTGTATTCTTTTTATGGATTTAATTATTTTTACTACTTCAACCATTGTCCAACATGAAAACTAAGATGGTTGAAGCAGAATAAATAGACCAAACCATGACTTGCACACCAAAAAGGAAAAATTGTGGGTATTCATAGTAATTATACATTTGCTGCAGATGCAGTAATTTTACACACAAAATGTACTAGTACTCTGAATTTCGATAATCTCAATCAGTTTAGTATGTAATTTCAGACACGAAATTGATTTTTCATCCACAGATTTGTAATATAGTAAATTTAATAATTTTAGTAATACAATGTGTATTGAATTGTATATTTACATTAAATGAAGAAACCTTGTCATATTTGAAAATTATCAATTTTTTTAACTTGGGTAAAATATTAGACATTAACCATTTAATTTTTATTTTTTTAAGTTTGCATTGGTTATAAAAAAGAGCATGTGGCAGCAAAAAGGCCCATGCGGATGGGCCTGAGAAACAGATTTTTAACTTTTTTAGGCCCAATACACAAGTATTAGACAAATACGATAATGTAAAATTTGTCCCTTGAGTGCAATAAGGCTTTGCAATGCTTTAGCATTGCAAAACCTTCTTGCACTCAAGAGACAAAATGCATCACCACCAATGCTATTTTGTAGTTTAGGAGGCCTAAACGCATAAAACAAACCAAAAAACATCAACTTTTGATGACAAAGAAATAATTACAAAAATAAAAAATAAAATAAAAAACTGCCTGTCCACATGCAATTTTACAAAAATGGCCTGAGAAACAGAAGATATACTTTGTGGGGCCTTAACATTTGCTGTTTTCTTCTCAAACTATTCAGCATGTCAGAACTGATCAGAAGGAAGTAATCTGGGATCAGTATTGCTGTTGTGCTCTCCCAAACCAAAATGACCTCAACTTTATTGTATGATTTATAATTAGATTTTATTAATTTATATTATTTTATATTTCGTATATATGTGAATCTATAAACACTTTTAAGCAGGTACATATACATTTTGAATGAAGCATTAAGTACTAAAAGCTGTGTATCTTTTATTAGCTGTATTTTGTGCAACTTAGAATGTGTTCTAGTATAATTTGTGGAAACCAACTCCCAACTGAATACATTGTAGGACACTTGTTACCAAAGGTTGGTGATGTTTTGACCATCTGCATGGAGATGTGGAACTATTGTCCTTGTTTTACAGCATGGGGAATGAGATCATGAATTTTTACAAGAGCAATGCCAAGTATGGCATATGCCCCCTCCCATAATGCCAAGATGGATATATTTATAATGTCTGGCATATACATATGAGGGGGTTATTGTATTTGTTTTACAAGAGGGGTGTCTAGGACCCAGTTTCAATTGTGAGATCCTTGTACACCTGTTACCAAAGATTGTTGATGATTGGACCATCTACATGGGGGATGTGGAATTATTTTGTCCTTGTTTTACAGCTGGGAAGGAAGTCCAGCACCCAGTTTAAATTGAGAGATGCATGTACCAGGGACTGCTGGGAAAGCATAGTGATCACTCCCATTCACCATCACTCTCCTAAACATTTCACCAGGGGAGTAATTAATCACTCACCTTCATGATGTTTGTGGAAATTAGGTGCAAACGTCAAGTTATATATTGCATTTCAATCATTCATTACCTGACCAAACTAGGAGACAGTACTTGCAAAACATTATCTCACATAACTAAAATCTTTCATTTTTAGCTTAACTTGACAAAGTCAAGAACTACTTTGTGGAGCCTTATTTCAAACGTTTTTATGCCCCCCAACTTAAGTCGGGTGGCATATAGTGATTGAAGTGTGCGTGTGTCCGTCCGTGTGTTTGTGTGTGTCTGAGCCAATAACTCGAAAACTGTTAGGGCCACAGTCATCAAACTTCACACAATTATAAAGAACCATGGGAGGATGTGTCACATGCCATAGCTGGGTTCATAGCTTCAAGGTGAAGGTCACATTTCAAGGTCACACTAAAAATCGGTCAATATTCGTGTCTCAGCCATAACTCAGAAACGAATCATAGTACAATTGTTAAACTTTTTACAAATGTTAAGGACAGCCAGAAGGTGTGTTGCGTATAATAGTTTCCGCCGCATCTGCAGTGTGAAGGTCACAATTGACCTTCATATGTTCAGGGTCACAAATCGTGTCTCAAGCATAACTCCAAAACTATTAGGGCTACAGTCATCAAACTTCACACAATTATAAAGGACCATGGGAGGATCTGTCACACATCATAGCTGGGTTCGTACCTTCAAGGTCAAGGTCACATTTCAAGGTCACACTAAAAATCGGTCAATATTCGTGTCTAAGCCATAACTCAGAAACGAATGATAGTACAATTGTTAAACTTTTTACAAATGTTAAGGTCAGTCCGAAGGTGTGTTGCATATAATAGTTTCCACCGCATTTGCAAGGTGAAGGTCACAAGGAGGGGGGGAGGGGCATGTGTTACCTTAGTAACATTCTTCTTGTTTTTTATCAAATTGTTTCCCTGGTGGGAACCCCAGTAAGTGGTGCAGTGCTTGTTTTATGAGACTGTGGTAATCAAGTTCTGCTTTACTGGAAAAATACGACCTAGTAACCAATGCCTGTGGTGGAAGTCCTCTAAAGTGGGCAGAGAATGATTGGCTAAATTTGACTTCATACCTCTGCCATAGTCATGATAAAGCCACAGATGCAGACAGTGACCTCAAAACCAGTAAATAAGTATCAAATTGCTTGTCGAAAATTTAAAATTCAGTTTTGAAACACAAATATCAAACACTTGGAGAATCTTCTGCAAAGATGATAATGTTTTACTTATTTCGTCACTACATGTAGGTACGCATAATTGTTTTAATTTTAAACTCTTTTTCAGGAAGTGTTGATAAAATATACATAACCTGGGTAACCTTCAACTACACTTCACCATCTGTACAGTATGGTGTCGATGGAATGCAAACAACAGTGAATGGTACAACAACAAAATTTGTTGATGGAGGTTCCGAACACAGAGTGTTGTTCATACACAGAGTGTTACTCTCAGATCTAACACCTGATACCAAATATTGTAAGTTACATGTATATCCATCTTCATTAGTTTGTAAACATTATATTTATCTGACTGCCCCTTTAATAGTGAAATTTACCAGCATAAAACTAAGGATGGGGGATTGTTTCTATTTCTCTTCTCCCCTTGCCCTCTTGCTCTAATTAAGAAGCTTTAATTAATTTGTTGAACTTTAACCTTTTATTTATACAGTGGAACCCTGTTAATTGAATAGCCACTTTGCCAAGGAAAATTATTCAATTAACAAGGATTATTGTCACTTTCCTGTATTTTAGAGATAAACTTAGCATTTATTCTATTATATCTTGTTTGATGAGTTCTGTCAAACATGATATAATAGATTAAATGCCTGTATTGGATGTACTGAGGCCAAATAGGTCTATAAACAAAGGAAAACTGGAGAGAGTCAGGGTAATTTCTCGACAGGTTCCAAGATTTTTTATTCAATTAACAGGAGTTTACTCTATAACCTATATTCAATTAACAGGTAAAATTTGTACTGGAGGTATGGTAAATGATTTTGTTTTGGGAAAGTATATTCAATTAACAGGGTTATTCAGTTAAGAGATATCCAGTTAAGTGGGCTCCACTGTTCAAGGGCTAAATACAATAGTACCAAAACATTACCCTAGAAACTACAAATATACAGACATATATGCTAGAGCACTTCAAAGAATTAATTCCAAGGGTGGGTATTGTCAGTGAACTAAGAGCCAGGGATGTTGATTCTCATTTTTTTTTATCTGATTTCATGTTATTCTGCACCTAATTCCAATTTTCATGCCTCCAGCTTTCTTTGAAATGGTCTTTCACACCATTTTCATGTAAATTCAAGTAATTAAAATGGTCCCATACCAATTCGATCAGGAGTAGCAGTAAGTGCGTTGTGTTCTTGGGAAAGGCACTTAATCCTGATTGTCCATGCAGGGGGATGGTGGCGCTGTGTACTGGGACATAATGCACGTCATTGGCACACTTGTTGTCAACCTCTGCTAACTCTACTTGTGCAGAATTGATAAAGTGGGGCTGACAGTTGCTTGTCATTGCTCGGTGGTTCTGTCCAGTACTCCGCTTCCTCCACCCATAAGCTCATTCGACATGATCTGACCCTGGTTATTGAAATGTCATTAAACTCCAATAAACCATTGTTCACACAGGATTGAAATTATCTGGGAACATAAAATGCGATTTTGAAACACTTGTATGCCGAGTTTATTGCCATTTTTAGCTCACCTGACTGAAAGTCAGGGTGAGCTTTTCTTATCCCTCTTCGTCCGTCGTCCGACCGTTCGTCGTCCTGCATGAAGGTGGTGTTTGAGCCTCTTTTTCCTAAACCACTGGCCACATTTTAATTAAATTTCATGTAAGTAGTGGTTATATAGGGGCATTTTGGTTTTTATGCAAATTAGATTTCGGCTCATATTGAGCAGAGGGGTATGGAAAAAATGGCCAAATTTTTTGAAAATCTTCTTCTAATGAACCACCAGTAGCAGAGACTTGATATATGGTATACAGAGTCCTTTTGAGGTTTAGAATCAAAGTTTGTTCAAGAGAAGTTTGTCGGGCATTATTTGCCTTCGTTATGGGAGGGGCAAAAATTTTGCCACGCCTAAAATTTCTATTTTCAGAACCGTGAGGTCGATTTGAACCAAATTTGATATCAGATGATAATGGGTCATAAGTAGTTGACTGATGCAAAAAAAATTTTTCTCATTGCCCCATGGGAACCTCGGGAGCTAAAAATAGGAAAAACCTTAAAACTGCTATATCTCCAAAACTACACGGCACAGAGAATTCTTATTTTGTATAAAGCTTACTTTTATCTAGTAGAATAGAATGGTTTAAAAAAATCTCTTTCGGTTTGATCACAAGGTACTTTTTTCAGGACTTTGAAAAAGTGCTGAGTCAGCACTTTTTAACACTGTAGGCAAAGGGAAAAACATTAAAAAATCTTCTTCTCCAGATCCAGCAGGCAGAATCTTTTGATATTTGGTATGCAACATTGTGGGGTGGATCTGATTCAAGTTTGTTCAAATCGGCTCCCTGGATTCATATTTGGGCCCACTATAGAAGCCCAAATTCGAACTTAGTTCAGGCAAATTTCTTAAAAAATCTTCTCCAGATCCAGCAGGCAGAATCTTTTGAAATTTGGTATGCAACATTGTCGGGTGGATCTGATTCAAGTTTGTTCAAATAGGACCCCTGGGTTTATATTTGGGCTCAGTATAGGAGCCCAAATTTGAACTTAGTGCATTTCAGGCAAATTTCTTTGAAAATCTTCTTCTCAAGATCCAGCAGGCAGAATCTTTTGATATTGGGTTTGCACCATGCTTAGGGGGGTGAGATTCAAGTTTGCCCCTGGGTTCATATTTGGGCTCACTGTGGTAGCCCGAATTATAACTTAGTTCAAAATGAGGAATTTTCTTTAAAAATCTTCTTCAGATCCAGCAGTCGGAATGTTTTGATATTTGGTATGCAGCATCCTTAGGGGGGTGAGATTCAAGTTTGTTCAAGCCATGTCCCTGATGAGAACGTCCCATTTTGGACACGATCGGTCAACTGCGATGGCTACACTGATTTGAAACCCAAGAAACTTTAGCACAGTCTACAGGTCGTATTTACATGTATGAAGGGTTTCATTCTAACTTGGTAGGATGACTGTATGATGTCTAGATGAGAGCATCCTATTTTGGTTGTATACGGTCAACTGTCACATCCGCAGGGCACGTGACCTAGTTTCCTTTAGCACAGTCTACAGGTTGCATTTATGAAGGGATTTCATTGTAACTTGGTAGGATGACTGTATTATGTCCAGATGAGTCTCCTATTTTGGTCACGATCAGTCAACCGTCACCACTGCTTGGGCATGTGACCTAGATTCCTCTAGCGATGTCTACAGGTTGTATATATGAAGGGATTTCCTTGTAACTTGGTAGGATGACTTGGTATGTTATCTAGTTATTTCATTCTGTAGCCCTGTTTTGGTTGAGATTGGTCAACCATGAGGGCCACACAAGTTATCACAGTCTACATCTCTTATTATTCTTTTTGAATGCATTAACTATAATGTTCAGAACTTAACATATTGTCAGTTGTCATAATTCTTGTCTTATTTAATATTCCTTACATAAACATGGAACATCCTTTCTTTTTGTCTGATGTCCAGATGAGAACATCCCAGTTTGGCCATGATCAGTCAACTGTGAAGGTTGTGTGAATTTGAATCCTAAAGTCTTTATTTACCACAGTCTGCATGTCGTATTTATGAAGCAATTTCATTCTAACTTGGTAGCATGACTTGGTCTGATGACTAGATGAGAAGATCTAACATGTATTTTGGTCTAAATTGGTTGTATTGGTCAGTGGTGAGGGCCTCATGAGCCCTTGTTCTTAAAACCTTTGACACAGCCTACTGGCCATATTTATGAGGTGATTACGTTGCAACTTGGTTAAGTGACTTGGTGTTGTGATGTCCAGATGGATTTCTGTATGAATGTCTGGATGAATCTCCCATTTTGGTTTAGATCCATCAACCATGAGAGCCGTGCGGGACCCCAGGCCTTAGACCTAATTTTTCTACCACACTCTACAGGTATTTTTAGTTCACCTGACTGAAAGTCAGGGTGAGCTTTTCTGATCACTTTTTGTCTGTCGTCTTTCATCTGTCGTCCGTCGTCTGTCGTCCGTCGTGAAGGTGGTGTTTGAGCCTCTTTCTCCTAAACCACTGGCCACATTTTAATTGAATTTCATGTCAGTAGTGGTTATATAGGGGCATTTTGATTTTTATCCAAAATAGGTTTCGGCTCATATTGAGCAGAGGTGTGGGGAAAAAATGGCCAAATTTTTTGAAAATCTTCTAATGAACCACCAGTAGCAGAGACGTGATATGTAGTATACAGAGTCCTTTTGAGGTTTAGAATCAAGTTTGTTCAAGAGAAGTTTGTCGGGCATTATTTGCCTTCGTTATGGGAGGGGCAAAAATTTTGGCCACGCCAAAAATTTCTATTTTCAGAACTGTCAGGTCGATTTGAACCAAATTTGATATGAGATGATAATGGGTCATAAGTAGTTGATTGATGCAAAAAAAAATTTCTCATTGCCCTGTAGGAACCTTGGGAGCTAAAAATAGGAAAAACCTTAAAACTGCTATATCTCCAAAACTGCACAGAGAATTCTTATTTTGTATAAAGCTTACTTTTATCCAGTAGAATAGAATGGTTAAAAAAAATCCCTATCGGTAAAGGTACTTTTTTCAGGACTTTGAAAAAGTCCTGAGTCGCCACTTTTTAACACTGTAGGCAATGGGAAAAAGATTAAAAAATCTTCTTCTCCAGATCCAGCAGGCAGAATCTTTTGATATTTGGTATGCAACATTGTAGGGTGGATCTGATTCAAGTTTGTTCAAATCGGCCCCCTGGGTTTATATTTGGGCTCAGTATAGAAAGCTCGAATTCAAACTTAGTGAATTTCAGGCAAATTTCTTAAAAAATCTTCTTCTCCAGATCCAGCAGGCAGAATCTTTTGATATTTGGAATGCAACATTGTGGGGTGGATCTGATTCAAGTTTGTTCAAATCGGCCCCCTGGATTCATATTTGGGCTCACTATAGAAGCCCAAATTCGAACTTAGTGCATTTCAGGCAAATTTCTTAAAAAATCCTCTTCTCCAGATCCAGCAGGCAGAATCTTTTGATATTTGGTATGCAACATTGAGGGGTGGATCTGATTCAAGTTTGTTGAAATCAGCCCCCTGGATTCATATTTGGGCTCACTATAGAAGCTCGAATTCAAACTTAGTGCATTTTAGGCAAATTTCTTGAAAAATCTTCTTCTCCAGATCCAGCAGGCAGAATCCTTTGATATTTGGTATGCAACATTGTGGGATGGATCTGATTCAAGTTTGTTCAAATCGGACCCCTGGATTCATATTTGGGCTCACTATAGAAGCCCAAATTCGACCTTAGTGCATTTCAGGCAAATTTCTTAAAAAATCTTCTTCTCCAGATTCAGCAGGCAGAATCTTTTGATATTTGGTATGCAACATTATAGGGTGGATCTGATTCAAGTTTGTTCAAATCGGCCCCCTAGGTTCATATTTGTGCTCAGTATAGGAGCCCAATTTCGAACTTAGTGCATTTCATGCAAATTTCTTAAAAAATCTTCTCCAGATCCAGCAGGCAGAATCTTTTGATATTTGGTATGCAACATTGTGGGGTGGATCTGATTCAAGTTTGCTCAAATCGGCTCCCTAGATTCATATTTGGGCTCACTATAGAAGCTCAAATTCGAATTTAGTGCATTTCATGCAAATTTCTTCAAAAATCTTCTTCTCCAGATCCAGCAGGCAGAATCTTTTGATATTGGGTATGCACCATGCTTAGGGGGTGAGATTCAAGTTTGTTCAAGCTAAGTCCCTGGGTTCATATTTGGGCTCACTGTGGTAGCCCGAATTATAACTTAGTTCAAAATGAGGAATTTTCTTTAAAAATCTTCTTCAGATCCAGCAGTTGGAATGTTTTGATATTTGATATGCAGCATCCTTAGGGGGGTGAGATTCAAGTTTGTTCAAGCCATGTCCCTAGGTCCATATTTGGACTCACTGTGGGAGCTTGAATTCTAACTTAGTTCAAAATGAGGAATTTTCTTAAAAAATCTTCTTCTTCAGATCCAGCAGTCGGAATGTTTTGATATTTGGTGTGCAGCATCCTTAGAGGGGTGAGATTCAAGTTTGTTAAAGCCAAGTCCCTGGGTTTATATATGGGCTCCCTGTGGAAGCCCGAATTATAACTTAGTTCAATATGAGGAATATTCTTTAAAAATCTTTTTTTTATAGATCCACTGGTCAGAATCTTTGGATATTTGGTATAAACTTTTCTTAAGAGGAGCAGATGCAACTTGTTGAACTCAATTCTCTGGGTTGATATTTAGGCTACTATGTCAGGTGAGCACCCTCAGGCCCCTTGGGGCCCTTTTGTTTTTGATGATTTTACTGTAACTTGGTAACTTTGGTTGATGTACGTTAACTGTGAGGGCCACATCAACCCAGGCCTCAGTTCTTTAGTACAGTCTACACCTCAAATTATTCTTGTTGAAAACATAGCATGTGGGGTACAGAACTTAACATATTCTCAATTAGCACAATTCTTGTCTTATTTCATAATCTTTTCATAAACATTGAACATTATCCTTTTGATCAAACACAACATACAGTCAAGTTAAGCTGCAGTGTCATTGACACTTCCATTTGGTATATAGAGGATCTCAACCCCGTGATGTTTGG
This sequence comes from Pictodentalium vernedei, assembly GCA_031216915.1. Classification (NCBI taxonomy): domain Eukaryota; kingdom Metazoa; phylum Mollusca; class Scaphopoda; order Dentaliida; family Dentaliidae; genus Pictodentalium; species Pictodentalium vernedei. The sequence continues at coordinate 333,324,720 of CM062292.1, forward strand.
ATATAAGATTTTTTGAAATGCGTTTGATGAATTTGATTCACAACGAGCCTTAGGCGAGTTGTGAATCAAATTCATCAAACGAGTTTCAAAAAATCTTATATCCAAACATCAGGAGTTAAAGATTCTGTATATCACATGAATTTTCGAATGTTTTTTACACTTTTTATTTAATTCATTGTTGCTAAATTCTTCCAAAACAACCGACAATCAGTTCGTTGGCTCAGACACTTCACACCATGACGTCATGAATGCACTTTACTTGCACCTGTTGTCGTAATTGATGACATGTGAACTACGCACAGGAATACAATTCTGCTGCTATGGGACCATGTGCTGATTAGCCACTAGTTGATAATCAAGAAATAAGACATGGGTTGTTACATCGAAATTAACGACGTTTCATGTGATATAAGTCACTTCTGAAAAATAATTTAACTCTCTACAGTTAATACTGATGGAACAAAATATCACACATTTGTGTCAGATGTTTTGATTTTTTTTTCTTTACAAGAGCATCAAACATTTCATTTGTGCTTTTCATTTTTCAACCACCTGTTAGCGCAATAATCCCACAAGTCTCAATCACAGACTACTATCTGTAGCACATTATCATTTGTTAACATGCTTAGCAAGTGCTGTCAGTTTTTGAATTTAAGAAAATACCATACTGCATATTCCATTGTGAGTACAGTGGAGCCCATTTAATTGGATATCTCTTAATTGAATAACACTGTTAATTTAATATAACTTCCAAACTCAAAACCAGTTACCATACCTTCAATACAAATTGGATCTGTTAATTGCATGTATAGGTTATTAGCTCAACTTGACAAAGTCAAGCTGAGCTATTGCCATCACTTCTCGTCCTTCGGCGTACATATGTACATACGTTAGTACGTACGCCCACAATTTCCTTTGGCACACCTCACAGGTCGCATTTATGATCAGATCACTTTGAAACTTGGTATGCTTGTTTAGGGTGACCTCTAGATGGGAGCTATCGATTTTTTTCAATTTCCATCAAAAAATGTTGCCGCTGCCAACGTTCTTAGAACTTAGTTTAGTCATACTTTACCTATACATTTGTTACAGGCAACGGTCAGTATTTATGTACAGACCTTTACAACACTTTACATGCACCTTTGTTATCAGGTCATTGCCTAGATGTGTGTCATTGCTGTGTCCCATACAATACATGTACATATCTAATACAAGTTGAGCTACAGTGTCATTGACACTTTCATATTGTAAACTCCTGCTACTTGAATAATAATTCTGGTATTATTACCCTGAGAAATTACCAAATTCCCTTTGTTGATAGGCCAACTTTGCATCAGTGTATCCAGTGCAGACATTTAATCTATTATTTCTTGTTTGACAGAGCTCCGTGAGCTCTGTCAAACAAGATATAATAGAATAAATGCCTAGTTTATCTCTAGAATGCAGGGAAGTGACCAGTTCCCTATAAATTGAATATTTCTGTTAACTGAATAATTTTCACTGGATACTTGGCTATTCAATGAACAGGGTTTTACTGATTATTATTACCACTTTAGGGGGCTTTCTCTAGTATATTAACAGAGTTTAGTGGGGCGCTAAAACCCAATAATTCACGACATCATGCAACTGGAAGCTAGCAGCGGGCATTAATGAAAAGAAAATTCATTAACGGCCTGCCGACCACATCCGGTCATGGTAATAATAGTAATAACATGATTTTATCAAGCGTCTCGGTTTATTAACAGCCCTTGACTGAATAACAGACCTTTGGCTTATTAACGGCCTTCAGCTTTGTCTCAATCTGGTAAATAAACTCTCAGGCTGTTATTCATTCCTCACAGGCTGTTAATAAATAAACCGTAACACCCTCCAAATTCATGTTATTGTTATATTGAAGTATAGAATTATGTGAGAAACTTGAATGTTTTTACCAATATTGCAGCTATGTTAATACAACCTTCATCATTACCATTCCCTATCAGGGATTTTCATGACTACTTAGAGATTGAGACCAAGGCTTATCTGATTGAAAACTTTACTGTCTTGGTAAAAAAATTGGGAATTTTGAAAGTTTATAGAGAGGAATAATTTTTGGTTACTTTCCTTTATAATATCTGTCATGATGGCTTAACCCTGGAAGAATGCTGAATTAAATTTGATTGTCAGGATTTGTTCACATAGGTGTGCATTGTAACAATTTATTGTAAAGTACCTATCCATGCAGTCACTCTCTTATTTGATAAATTCCACTAAGACAAAGCCATACAGATAAAATACATTTTCTCCCAAGAGAATATTAAAAACATCTACAGAAGTCTTTTAATTGCATTTTCAGTGCTTCTGAATAGAACCCAAATATGGATCTTTAGCAGTCAATCGGTTGAAGGCAAGATTACAACTTAGACCATTTTTACACATCCATAACGACTTGTCCATGTGTGTGACCTTGAAGTTTGTAATAGAAATAATACATGTGGGATTTCACATATTTTTAGGGTACCATTGTGGAAGTATTGTTGATGGCTGGAGTGAATTATACTTTTTCAATACGTTCAAGTCAGGAGGCAATTGGAGTCCAAAGTTAGCTATATATGGTGATATGGGAAACAAAGATGCTTATGCATTGCCCTACATACAACAAGAAGCGCAGATGGGTGGAATTGATGCTGTATTACATATAGGTAGGTTAATATTTTTGAGACACTTATATTTTCAAGTAAGACTGTACACTTAATCACCTTATTTCACAAGTAGCTGTTGTCAACTCCACGCTACATTTTATTCCAATCCATACTGAATTTGGGTTTGGAAGAGTAGCTATGTACTAAAACTTCACGAGGTGCATTCTCTGCCCATTTACAGCTTCTGATAAAAGCATACTCATTTAAATGGTAGAGAAGGGAGCGTTGTGGCTCAGTAATTACAGAATTGGACTTCAAACCAAAAGGTATGTGGTTCGATCCCTGCCAGGGGGGACTGCATTGTGTTCTAGCGTGTGGGCTAAGGTCTAAAATAAGGGTGTACTGCATGTCGATGGTGAACTTGTCTTCAACAAATGCTAACCCTACTTGTGTGGAGTTAGTACGTTGTGGAGCCTAACAGTTGCTCGCAGATGCTTGGTTGTTCTCTTCGGGTACTCTGGCTTCCTCCTCCATGTCTGACATGAGGTGACCCTGGCTGTTGAAAGTGTCATTAATTCCCCAATAAATAAATGGTAGAATGCTAAATTATATTTGGTTATGAAAATTTGTTCTCATGTCTTTGAATTGTTTGAATGACTGGGGGAGTGCCTATTGGCACTCTTCCATAAATTGTAACAAGGCAAGTTCATACTGACTAAATAATTTTACTTCAAAGATAACATTAAGCACATCCTCAGAATATGGAGCCTTTAAGTTGTGGTACCTATACTGTAGGCTGGGGCCAAAATATGGGCTTCCAGTACTCTACCAGTTAACTCTTTACCTAACGAATCGCCCACGTAATATGCAAATTCAGCAGTTGAAAAAATATTATTTTTCAAAAACTTTCAACAAAACCATATCATGTGGCCCCTCGTTGGAACGAGCTTGTCGAGCTCGTTCCAACAAGGGGACACATGATATGGTTTTGTTGAAATTTTTTGAAAATCTTTTAAAAATGATATTTAAAATAATAAATTTTGATATCGTCAGCATTGGGTAAAGAGTTAATGACACTTTCAACAGTCAGGGATAAAACCATACTCTATTGTGAAAGAAAAAACAATCAGATAATTTCAATTCGACTTTGACGGGGATCAAATCTAGTTGAAATGCTCTTTCCCATTATATTGATCATTTGATTTGCCTATCATTTGTCTGAAAAGAAACAGTGAGAAGAATTTTTCGTTCATCCTGATTTTAGACCTTAGATGAAAAGCAAAAGTCCTTGCTCATTATTCCCTTATTGTTCATTTATTAACTATCTCAAAACCATCATCAACATTTTAATAATGATAAAGCCATTGTGTTTCTTGACTTGATAATGAAATATACGATGTGACTCACTATTGGAAAGGGCTCTCAGAATCCATTCCAACTGGATATTACATAGACATCACAGCGTTTCTTATCAACCTACTCACAATTGTTTACTACAGACTTGCACTACAGTGGAAGTCCCTAACTCGGATAAAATACTCTCTATTTTTGTCTTTCCCAAGCAATTTGGGAAAGAAAAGTGGTGCAAAAGCACCAAGAAAAAATAAGCCAAAACTGGGCCGAGTGCAACCGGCGCAAACCCAGTACGGGACGCTCTCTCTCAAGTACAACTCCACGACTTCCGTTGCCAGTGTGCATATACCGTCGCTGAAGACTCATTCTTTTTGTCATCCGCCTTGTGTCAAGATGTTCTGCACGCTTATCAATGTTTATCCAGCTCGTTGATTGATGTTTCCTGATTCATAGTGTATCAGAGTATCTTTTGTATTCTCAGGAACAGTTTTTAGCTCAACTTTGGCGAAGCCAAATTTGAGCTTATGCCATGGCCCGTCGTCCATCTGTCTGTCTGTCCATCTGTTTCCTGATTCATAGTGTATCAGAGTATCCTTTGTATTCTCAGGAACAGTTTTTAGCTCAACTTTGGCGAAGCTAAATTTGAGCTTATGCCATGGCCCGTCGTCCGTCTGTCCGTCAACAATTGGATACGGCTCGGGCTAGAGGCCGTATTTATGAACCGATCTTTACAAAACTTCTTGGGTACCTTTGTTATGACCGTGGGACGAGAACGAGTGTTTTTGGGTGCGGTCCAAAATTCAAGATGGCTGCCAGCCGCCATTTTGTACCGACGATGCAGAAATCTGTTCTTTGTACAGAACTTCCATATGAAAGCTCTGATTTGAATAATTTTTTGTATGAATGTTTAGTACCATGGGATACATCACATATAATACAGGTTTTTTTCTCGTGCGTAAATTATGCAAATTAGACTAAATTTGATGTTTTTTGGTGTTACTTTCAGCACTGTAAGTGCAAATGCCAATACGGCTCGGGCTAGAGGCCGTATTTATGATCCGATCTTTACAAAACTCCTTGGGTACCTTTGTTATCACCGTGGGACGAGAACGAGTGTTTTTGGGTCCGGTCCGAAATTCAAGATGGCTGATGGCAGCCATTTTGTACCAAATTAGGTGCAATCAGATTTTTGCACAGAACTTCCATATGAAAGCGCTGATTTGAATAATTTTTTGTGTGAATGTTTAGTATCATGGGATACATCACATATAATACGGGTTTTTTTCTCGTGCAGAAATTATGCAAATTAGATGAACTTTGATTTTTTCAGTGCTACTTACACACAGAAGTACACATGTCAATACGGCTCGGGCTAGAGTCTGTGTTTATGAACCGATCTTCACGAAACGTCTTGGGTACCTTTGTTATCACCTTGGGACGAGAACGAGTGTTTCTGGGTGCAGTCCAAAATTCAAGATGGCTCCCAGTGGCCATTTTGTACCGAAATTAGGTCTAATCAGTTTTTTGTACACAACTTCTATACGACTCAGGCTAGAGGCCATATTTATGAACCAATCTTTACGAAACTTCTTGGGTACCTTTGTTATCACCGTGGGATGAGAACGAGTGTTTTTGGGTGTGGTCCGAAATTCAAGATGGCCACCAGCAGCCATTTTGTACCAAAATTAGTGCAGTCAGTCTTTTGTACAGAACTTCTATATGATCTGATTTGAATAAATTTTTGTATGAATGTTTAGTAACATGGAATACATCACATATAGTACGGGTTTTTTTCTCGTGCAGAAATTATGCAAATTAGATGAATTATTCAATGCTACTTATACACTGTAAGTGCACATGTCAATACAGCTCGGGCTAGAGGCTGTATTTATGAACTGATCTTCACAAAACTTCTTGGGTACCTTTGTTATCACCTTGGGACGAGAACGAGTGTTTCTGGGTGTGGTCCAAAATTCAAGATGGCTGCCAGTGGCCATTTTTGTACCGAAATTAGGTCCAATCAGTTTTTTGTCACAACTTCTACACAGCTCATATTTGTGAACTGATCTTCACGATACTTCTTGGGTACCTTTGTTTTCACCTTGGGACAGGAATGAGTGTGTTTTGGGGTGCCTTTATTATCACTGTGCTATGAGAACAAATATTTTGGGGTTCAGTCAGACCCACTCTGGGACTCAAAGATTTCTTTTCCAGTTTAGCATCTGACTGTCACCCACCATTACAATACTTTACCTATACATTTGTTACAGGCAATGGTCAGTATTTATGTACAGACTGTTACAATACTTTATATGTACCTTTGTTATCAGGTCATTACCTAGATGTTTGTCATTGCTGTGTCGCATACTATACATGTACATGTCTTTGTCTTGACAAGTTGAGCTACAGTGTCATTGACACTTTCATTATTATATTCTCTTCAATATTATATATCCATAATGTATTTTATTTGTTCTCTCTTGAGTCGCACGCGAATTTCGTGTGCCATGCAGTTCGGACTTAAATTATTTTTCACAATTATTGTCAATGCTTAATTTGCTAATTTTTCTAATTGTGTTAGAGTTGGGTGTCAGCGGGGTACCACTCCTACAGTTTTTCTTCTCTCTTTTGAGAGTAGTCATCCTGTTCTGTGGTTCCCGGTCGACCGTCTGGGGTCTTAATTTCTGTCACCTTTCGCTCTTCTTTGGGGGTGTTCTTCTGTTTTCTGATTTCACCTTCTTTGCTCCTCTCACCTCTATCATGCCCAGGACAATTCCTTGTGGGCAATGTCTGCTGCCAAAGCATGTGGATGATTCACATTCTTCTTGTTCCTCCAGTAGTGGGTGTTTGGCCGAGCGGCCATGTGGTGTCTGTGGATCATGGTCATCCACTTTCTGGGCGTCAGTTAACCGTGTCGTTCGTTCTCGTGGCCGTGCCTCCCGCTCCCGCGGGAAAGGAGAACGTGGTCGTTCGGGGGCTTCCGAGCCGACCTTGTCTGGGGAGAGTTATTCCTCCTCCGTGGGGGATGTGCAGTCTTTTCCTGTAGTGGATACTGCAGGAGCTGTTAAGTGTTCTGGTGAAGAGGTGCCTGGTTCTGGGACTACGGTCCCCCTTCCGACTCTGGGGAGGAGTCCGACATGCTTGATGTCGAGGGCCAGCAGTCTTCGGACTTGGGGGCAGCTTTTGACTTTGTGTTTGGGTTTCTGCTTGATCTCAAACCTGCTAACCAGCCGACAGTGTCAGCCAGGCCGCGATCATCGGTCGCGCGCCTACAGCTTATGGAGCAACCTGCTTCTGGGCACCTTCGACCGTGCCAGTCGGTACAGGTGGTTGAAGCTTTTTCAGCATTGGACTCCAAGCTGAGTTCCAAGGCTCTGAAGACTCCGTTCTTCACCAGGGTTGACACCTTTTTGCCTCCTGTGCGTTATTGTTCCTACGATTCCGCCAATCCGTCGGTCTGCCAGACTTTTGACGGTTCTGGATCAGGACTCCACTTCCCTCGGGCTTTCCAAGCCCAAGTCTGCCATCATTCCAATGACTACTCTGGAGTCCACGTTGGGCTTGTCTAGAGAGATGCTTGGCATGCTTTCTCTCTCAGATCACGTCGTCTCAGCTTTGGCTGCTTATCTGCCTCCAGATAAGTTTGACGAGGTACAGGCTCCTTTGCGTGTGCTGTCCAAGGCACTTATGCATCTTACTCACACACATGCCTGTAACACGGCTAATCTGGAATTAGTTCGAAGGGACGCTGTGCTGGACACAGGATGATCCCTTCCCGTGGAGCAGCGTGCTGCCCTTCGATCTGCTTCTTTGGCAGGTCCGCAACTTTTCCATGGTTCTGTGTCGATGGTCCGGGATGACGTCCTACGTTATTCCAAAGATCAGCTGCTGTATCGTCAGCTTGATCAGCCTTCTAGGGGAGGCAGGGGCCGTTCCAAGCCTAACAAGTACCCTTCTGCTTCCTCTGTGAAGCAAAAGGCTGGTCCTTCTGCCGCCGCCTCTACTTCTTACTCAAGGGGTAAGGGTAAAGGTCGGCAGAATCGAGGGAAGTCTCAGGATTCTTCATTTAGTAGAGAAGGTGGTTTCTCCTCTCGCGGACCTCGTCGGGGCTCAAAATGAAGGTCCTCACCTCGACTCGCCCCAGGTTGGAGGAAGGATAGCAGAGTTTGCAGACCATTGGGCCACCATCACATCCGATCCGTGGGTGTTAGATGTTGTTCGGTCCGGGCTGCGAATATCCTTCCGACGGCACCGCACTCTGTCAAGGGTGCCTCTTCCAACCACAGTTCCTTCAGACGTTTTACGTCGGGAACTTTTGTCCACGGAGATTGGCAATCTCCTGGCAAAGGGGGCGATCGAGGTCATCAAGAACATTCAGTCAGTGGGTTTCTATTCCCGCCTCTTCTTGGTGCCGAAGAAGGACGGCCGACTCCGACCGGTTATCGATCTGAGTATCCTGAACCAGTCTATCATTGCTCCCAAGTTCAGCATGGAGACTTTCAGGTCGGTCCGCCAATTCACCAGGGAGATTTCGCTGCCAGCATCGACCTGCGAGACGCTTACTTCCACGTTCCGATGCATCGGGCGTCACGGAAGTATCTCAGGTTCGCTTTTCTGGGGCGAGTTTACCAGTTCAAGGCCATGCCTTTCGGCCTCAACCTGGCTCCTAGGGCCTTCACCAGACTCATGTCGCATGTGATAGCGTTCCATCGCACACAGTCCAGGGTGACTACTTCGGCATATCTGGACGATATCCTCCAGAGGCATTCCAATGCTGCCTTACTGGAGTCGGATGTCGCCACTCTGTTGAGCTTGCTCATGTCGCTAGGATTCAGAGTCAACGAGGAGAAGTCGGACCTGGTCCCTTCTCAGTCGTTTTGTCATCTGGGGATGGCTTTCCAAACCCAATTCAATTTGGTAGCGGTTCCCCAGGCCAAGGCAATGATTCTCTCAGCTTTTGCTCTGACTCTGTCCCAGTCCACGTCCGCTACCGCTCAGAGTTTTCTCCGGCTGATCGGTCTCTGCGGTTCGGTGACGGATCTCATTCCTCTAAGTCGGCTGCGTGTCAGACCTCTCCAACACTTTCTGCTCAGTCGTTGGAGGCCGAATGTAGATTCTCTGGATCAGGTGCTTCCGTTTCTGGAATCTCTTTATCCTCACCATCTTCCCTGGACAGATGTTCAGTGGATTACGCAGGGTGTTCCATTGGGCTTACCCACGTCCGATCGCGTTCTGATGGCAGATGACAGCGATCTCGGATGGGGTGCGACGTTGGATCCTCTCGGTCTTTCCCTACATGGGATGTGGGACCAGGATCAAGCAGCTCTACACATCAACCAGAAGGAGCTTCTCGCTCTTCTTCTGAGTTTCAGGCAGTGGATCCCTCACCTGTCAAATCACCAGGTCCTTCTGCTGTCCGACATTTCGACAGTGGTTGCTTACATTCGGAACCAGTGCGGCACACACTCTGTTCCGATGTACGAATTGGCTCGGGATCTTCTACTGCTCGCTCAGGATGTTCATGCCAGAGTGGTTGTTCGTCACATTCCCGGTTGTCTGAACGTCCTAGCCGACTCCCTGTCCCGACAGGGCAGGGTTATTTCCACCGAGTGGATGCTCCACAGGGCAGTGTTCCAGTCGCTTTGCCGTCTCTGGGGCCGTCCCCGCATCGATCTCTTTGTGACTCGTTGGAACCATCAGGTGGACACTTTCGTGTCCCCGTGTCCAGATCCTCTGGCTTTTGCCGTGGATGCTCTGTCACTCGATTGGAACGGTCTAGTCGGCTACGCCTTCCCGCCGGTTCCGATTCTGCCTCAGGTTCTAGCCAAAATTCGAACCTGCAGTTGTCGAATCATTCTGATCGCTCCCCTGTAGCCTCAGCGGGTGTGGATCAATCAGCTCAGCTCGCTGATGGCGGCGGTTCCGGCACGTCTCCCGCTGCGTCACGACCTTCTTTGTCAAGGTCACCCGAGGAGGTTTCACGTCGACCCGACTTCATTGTGCCTTCACGCATATCTTTTGTCAGGTGCTGTCTCCTCTGTAGAGGTTTTTTCGAGACGAGCAGTGGAGTGCATTTCTTCTTCAAGAAGGCACTCCACTGGTTTAGCTTATGCAGCTAAATGGAAGGTCTTCTGTCGATGGTGTGCTGATCACTCTGTTGATTATGTAAATCCTTCGATTTCGCAGATTGCGGAGTTTCTGGTATATCTGTTTGATTCTCGGGGTCTCCAGCCTGTTACCATCAAGGGTTACAGGTCCATGCTTTCAGAGACTTTTTCTTATGTGGGGGAGCGTCGTATCGGCACTAATCCTTACCTCTCCAAGCTTGTTCGGCACTTTTCTTTGAAAAAGCCTCAGACTTTGCAGCTTACCCCACGATGGAATCTTTCATGGGTGCTGCTTTGCTTGGGGGGTGCCGTTCGAACCTTTATCCCAGGTGGATATGCATTTTCTCACATATAAGACGGTGTTTCTGATGGCGTTTGCTTCGGCCAGACGGGTTAGTGAGCTTCACGCCCTCTCGGTTGACCCGGCCTTTGTTAGGAGCTCTCCCAACAGTGTTACTTTTACCACTGATTGCTCTTTTTTGGCCAAGAATCAGTTACCAGATACTACTCCTCCTCCTATCTGTATCAGGGCTCTTCCTTCTGTTGAGGGTAATCGCCCTTTGCTCTGTCCGGTCCTTGCTATTTGCATTTATCTCGATCGGACACGTTTCATACGGAAAGGCAGGAAACGTTTTTTTCTGCCTCTTATTCCGGGTCGACAAAAGATCTCTCCTCTATCCATTTCTCGATGGATTTGTCTTGCTATTCGTACGGTTTACGGTTGTTTAGCAGCTGGCGATTGTATTACCAATCGTATTTCTGCCCACGAGGTGCGGGCATTATCCATCTCTTGGGCTTATTCTAACTCTGTTAAGTTGTCGGATGTTATGCAGGCAGCCTACTGGAGAAATGCCTCTACTTTCTCCACCTTTTATCTGCGCCAGTTGCAGGAGCAGTCGGAGGACCTTTTTGCCTTGGGTCCTCTTTCTTCTGCTCAGGCTGTTGTCTGCCCTAGCCATAAGGCTTTTTGAAGGTCAGTTTCAGCCTTGTGCTGTTACTGCCCTTTTCTGTCTGTGTGTCACACAGGCCCATATGTCTCCTTTCATTGTCATTTACCAATGATTGCAACGTTATGGTTGATAAGCCTCGGGACCTCTTCCTTCTGCTTCACGGTTCCAGTGCACTGGGGTTATGTGTGGGTTGCTTATGCGATTCCCTCCAGCCTATTGTCTATTCAGCCTGTAGTAAACAATTGTGAGTAGGTTGATAAGAAATCTAAATTTTATAGTAAATTTCCTTTCTTATTGTACCTACCACAATTGTTTACATGGAGGCCCTCCCGTCTTCTTTACGGGTAAAGAATCTTTCCTCCCCGCTGATCACATAACTCTAACGTTGACGGATTCAAAAAGAAGAATGAGTCTTTAGCGACGGTATATGCGCACTGGCAACGGAAGTCATGGAGTTGTACTTGGGAGAGAGCGTCCCGTACTGGGTCTGTGCCGGTTGCACTTGACCCAGTTTTGGCTTATTTTTTCTTGGTGCTTTTGCACCACTTTTCTTTCCCAAATTGCTTGGGAAAGACAAAAATAGAGAGTATTTTATCCGAGTTAGGGACTTCCACTGTAGTGCAAGCCTGTAGTAAACAATTGTGGTAGGTATAATAAGAAAGGAAATTTCTATAAAATTTAGATATCCGTGGCTCATTGAAAGAAACTCATCACATCACATACGGTACTAATAATAATAACAATAATAACACTTTGGCCGGCCGCTGATTTGTTGTTGTTCTTGGGTGAGAAGGCCTTGGTTACCCCTGTACTCCCAACTGTCTCCCTATTCCCACGCTTCTAATATAATTTCAAACTGGATCCTGATCTTTTCGAAAATATCTGTCTGCATTCCTGTCTGCATTGTAGAATCAGGCCTTTAAATTCATTTATTTTGGGCACACCATTTTGCCCTAATTTGGGCACATTAAAACCACAAATAACAGTCTTTTCCTGTTATGTTTTATTGCCATGACTTTCTTTGTGTTTCTATGGTCATATTATGATGGAAGTTATTTTCAAGTGTAGAATAGGCACAGAGGACTTATATATATTTCTTATGTCTTTACACCTTCTCTAATTTGGGCTCACCTGTAAAGGGGGTGAAATTGGGGTAATCTAAAGGCCCAGTAGAATCTCACCTGTTGAAAACGAAATGCGGGAACTTTGGATCTGAGATGCTATTTCATTTATTTTTATTGATGTGATCTTGACTTCACAGTATTGTATATAGAAAATCTCAACCCACTGTAAGTGTATCATGTACCAGTCTCAATCTGATCATGAAAAAGACTGCTTTTGTGATAAAAAAAACTTTGTTAGTTGCATACTCAATTCCCCATCTCAGCCTTTTCATCGGTGCTGAAATGATTCTAGGGCGTCAAATATATGTTCGAAGTATCTGAATAGTATTTGAATAATCCTTTCTTTGTTTCATAGATAATGTGGCACTGTTATGTTTAAGTTTGGCAAATCTTCAGGAGTCATTATTGACTCACAAATAGTTCTTGTAGTTTAACCCTCTGCACACTGATGTCCACCAAATTTAAAAATTTGAACCAGTAAATTTTTCCCATCGTGCAACTAGGAATTTAACAAATTAAATGTTGTTTAACAGAGCTCAGTTAGGTCTGTCATGCAAGAGAGAATTCCTTAAATTCCTAGTTGCATTACAGGAAAAATTTGCAGGATGGAATTTTCCTATTTGGACCATCAGGGGGTTAATCACAAATTGAATGATAATTTTGTCACAAGTCATATATTGTTGCCAAATTTGCCTGAATAGAATATCACTCAGGTTTTCACAAAGTCATGAATATATTTTTAGTTTTAGTTACAGTGGAAGGGAATTTTGGTTGTCACTTTTCTGGGGTCCCAGCTGCCCCTCCCCCATCTCACCCCCCATCTCACCCCCACCTCCCCCCAAAAAAAATTCAAACCCCTTTCAACTATTTTCACCCATCTATCACATGTTACACCAAGATTGAGGCAACAACACTGATACAGTTTTTGGTGTTGGTGAATGTTCATTTCTGGCACAGATAATTTTCCAGTTGGAATCAAATTTGACCCAAGATTCACTCTTAGAACCCTAATATTGTTTCAAAAAAGTTTCCGGGGTAGTGGGACTTCCCCTCCTAGAGCCACCAACTGCTCCTCCCTTCATGCATCGGGACATGCCTATGGCATGTCATGCTGTACCCCCTCTGAATATTGCTTAGGCCCCTCTGAGAATCCTAGCACTGCCACTGCAGTGACCCAAAACATATTGGTTGTGTGGAGATATTCTTCACTGAAAGTGTTGGGAAATGTTTCGAAATATGTGTTCTTCGCCGCAGTTGTGTGATAGATACTACATCATCAGGGATGCACAGCAGAAAGTATGCTCAAAATTATATTATGTGGAAAGATATATTTACATATACTTTCAACAGTGTGTTTATGTTGCTTTTGACCACTTAAGAGGTAATCAATGTTTGTTTTACAGGAGAGGGGTGGGGGCATATATTCGAATGTCAATTTAATATTTGAATATTGCCTTTCACGAAAGGATATTTGAACTTATTTATTAGTTATGGTTTTCTTTCCAAGAATTGCCCATTATCAAGCGTGGCTGATATGACTTCAAACTCGGCCGATATGAACCAAGCTAGAGTTGCCCCTTCGCTGCATTACTAAGTGCTGTCATTTTGTTTACAGCGAAATCATTCACCGTTATTCGTTGAAAGCAATCAATTAGTAAAATTGATGTTACCAGGCATTAGGGAGTAGTTTTTGTATGGTGAGGTATTAACCCTTTACCCAACATAACGTCCAAAACCGACCGGCACTATTCTAAAAAATCGCCAACTAATTTTTATTATGTTTTCATTTTTTGTCTCAAAAGCATAGGTTATGACCCCTCATTGGAATGCGCTCATCAAACTTGTTCCAATGAGTGGTCATAACCTATGTTTTGAAGACAAAAAATGAAAAAAATTAGTTATTCAAGAAATTTTTTTTGCAAGTGTATTCTGCTTTTCAAGTTAGGTAAAGGGTTAAAGATGACAGTAAGAAAGGATTAGATTCATCAAAGTGAGAGAAGAGATAGTCCAGCTACCCGAATGTCTATCCGAATGTCATGGATTCCCAATTGAGGAAGATGTGATGTTTGGATAGCTGAACTAGGAGAAGAGGAAACTTCAGACTTTATGAAAAGAAGAAGAAACAATAACACTCAAAAAACTGTAACAGATCTGAGAACATTTTGTAATTATTTGATTTGGTTTAATAAATAAAGTAGTAATTATTTTGTTTCATATCAGCCCACGGTAACTTCACTTCTGGCCTCCACCTTCAGTCTCCGACTGATATTAAATTACCTTGGGCTGATATCTTGGCCAATATAAAATTAACCAAGTAATAACATCTAAATATTAATTACAGTACAGTGGAACCCTTTTAATTGAATAGCCCCCTTGGCAATGAAAATTATTCAATTAACAGGAGTATTCAATTAACTGGGATTGTGTCACTTTCCTGTATTCTAGAGATAAGCTTGCTATTTATTCTATTATATCTTGTTTGACAGAGCTCCATGAGCTCTGTCAAAAAAAATATAATAGATTAAATGCCTTTATTTGGCCTGAGGCCAAATAGGTCTATAACCAAAGGAAAACTGGGGAGAGTCAGGGTAAATTCTCGATATGGTACAAGAATTTTTATTCAATTAACAGGAGTTTGCTCTATAACCTATATTCAATTAACAGGTCAAATTTGTTCTGGAGGTATGGTAAATGGTTTTGTGTTGGGAAATTATATTCAATTAACAGGGATATGCAATTAAGAGATATCCAATTAAGGGGCTCCACTGTACTACATGCATTTTTCATTATAGACCCTGGGCTTATCTGAAAAAAAATGTCTGAACAAGTTAACACTTAAAGGTCTGTAGAGTTTTATACATATTTTCCAGACTGTGTAGCATTGCTGTTGTTTCTAGGCAAGTCTTGGCTTTCTATATAGATAGTCAAGACTCATCTAGAACCAAGTGCCAAAGTACTTAGAATTTAACTTGCAAGTTTCTGCAGAGATTGTGTGTTGGGGCGTCTATTCTGTTGCAGTAATAATTGGCCCAAATCAGAATTAGGCCCTTGAGGGTTAAGGTAATCTCTTGTGTTTTTGCCTTAATTTCTTATCTGTACAGACTTGATTCTGATTCAGGTGTAAGTCACCCTGTTTATACTGTAATATATATGGAGGCAGTTTAGATCACTGAGTATTCTTGTTGATTGCATATGTTTTATAAACACAAATCCATTTTATTAAATTACCTTGAGCTGATATCTTGGCCAATATAAAATTAACCAAGTAATAACATCTAAATATTAATTACAGTACAGTGGAACCCTTTTAACTGAATAGCCCCTTTGCCAATGAAAAGTATTCAATTAGCAGGAGTATTCAATTAACTGGGATTGTGTCACTTTCCTGTATTCTAGAGATAAACTTACTATTTATTCTATTATATCTTGTTTGACAGAACTTCATGAGCTCTGTCAAACAAAATATAATAGATTAAATGCCTTTATTGGATATACTGAGGCCAAATAGGTCTATAACCAAAGGAAAACGGGGGAGAGTCAGGGTAATTTCTCGATATGTTACAAGATTTTTTATTCTATTAACAGGAGTTTACCCTATAACTTATATTCAATTAACAGGTCAAATTTGTACTAGAGGTATGGTAAATGGTTTTGAGTTGGGAAATTATATTCAGTTAACAGGGATATACAATTAAGAGATATCCAATTAAGTGGGCTCCACTGTACTACATACATTTTTAGTTGAGTTATGACAAAGTCAAACTCGACTTACAGTTTGATGAATGGCGGGCATGCGTAAACAATTGGTTTCTGGATGATAACTTGATAATGGTTCAACCCATGTTCATGAAACTTCATAGGTAGGTTGGTATCGGTGAGAGGAAGAATCCTGTTAATTTTGGACTTGCTTGGTCAAAGGTCAAGGTCACAGTGATCTTGAACATAGTAAATTTTAAACAATTGGTTTCCGGATGATAACTTGACTACGGTTCAACCCACAATCATGAAACTTCATATGTAGGTTGGCCTTTGTGAGAGGAAGAACCCTATTTATTTTGGACTCACTAGGTGAAAGGTCAAGGTCGCAGTGACCTTCAACATAGTAAATCGTAAACAATTGGTTTCCGGATGATAACTTAACAGAATTAGGCCCTTGAGGGTTAAGGTTATCTGTTGTGTTTTTGCCTTAATTTCTTATCTGTATAGACCTGATTCCGATTCAGGTGTAAGTCACCCTCCTTATACTGTAATATGGAGGCAGTTTAGTGGCTTTATCAAATGAATATCAGATCACTGAGTATTCTTGTTGATTGCATATGTTTTATAAACACAAATCCATTTATGATAGTTTTGATCTAAATTATCTCTTGATTTCAAATTAGTTACAAAATGGATCGCTGTTGATTGGATAAAAGATATGATGCCTCCAAAACATACCTTTTGACTCCACATTGAAACACATTTGTAGAACTCATACCGATGAGGGGAAGTTGCTGTGATTAAACCATGCTCAACCAAAAAAAAATTCTTGAAGGTTTTCTGTTTCCCTACAACTTGCAATTTTAGTTACATATTATTCACAAAAACAAGTTCCGAGATTGGAAATTTGTTACTGTTATGCTGTGGCATAACAGCTTTCACGTCATCAAATGGCATGGATTGGGAGGAGCTGGGGTGGGGTTGGGGGTTGGATGGAGCTGGGGAGTGAGGGCAGTTTGAATGGTGACCAGGCCAGAAAATAAGCAGTCTGACATTTGCAGAATGAGGTCCCCAGAGGGTGAATTTGATGATGCTATCCCACACAGTGGGCCAATTTATTCTCTGGGTACCTCCTTCTGTTTAATTTTGAGACTCTGGTTCTGATTGAGGTTCACAGAGGGTAAATTTAGTGATGCTACCCTGCTGTGCAGGGTAGCATCACTAAATTCACCCTCTGGGGACCTCATTGTTCAGATGTCAGTCTGCTTATTTTCTGGCTTGATGGTGACGTTTTTTCGCTGACATTCCAGCAATCCAGTTGTATAGAGATCAGTGGATGTGATCTACCTGCATTTAAGTCCTCTTTTCAGCCTACAACACTATAGATATTCACCTGTCAAAAAGGAAATGAGAAAGAATTACATCGCGGACACTATTTTTGTTTGTTTTCCTTTACTAAGCCTTCAGTAATAATATATTTTATTTAGAAAATATTGACTAATAGATGTAAGTGTTTTCGTGACCTGATTGTGATGTAATTGAGAAATAGACTGTTTTTGGGGTCACAGTATTGTAATGTTGTTTTGTGATATACCACTGGAAAGGATTCCCATAGCTCTTTCCTTCATTGTGCTCTGTAAAAACAAGAATTCATAAGCGGAGTTGAAGAAAGTCGGGGGTAATCTACAGAACTTGGGTAGTATAACACGAAACACTTACAGAGTGAAGTTTCCACCCAGGAAAGAAAAGAAAATATTCTTTGAAAGTGTAAAAAACTTGCAAGAGAAGCTTCAATTATCAAAACCCCAGTTGACCTGAAAGGTCCATTGAATGAAACCTTGCTCATGCTTATTCTCTTTCAAAGAATTTTCAGTCTTTGTATAGAGTTACTGAAAGTACTTGAAATTTAAACCTGAAATTCCAGGCCCTTGAAAATGCTTGAAAATCTTACTTTGATCATAGAAAGTTCTTTGAAGATATAGGTTAGTCAAAATTTGTATTTCTTAGTTGTACTAGTTGTCTCTTTTCGTTGTATGAATTACATTATTTTTATCCACTGAATAACATTGGCACCTAACACTGATCCATGAGAAGCTTTCTGACAGAGCTTCTCACGGATCAGTGTCACATTAGCCAGGCTTTCTGCTAGGAAAAAATGTTGAGGCTGGTAATGGGGAATCCAAGGATCCGACGGGGCGACCATGGTCCTTAGGTTCACCATTACCGGCCTCATGATCTCATTTGTCTGAAATGCACATCTGAGATGCCCAAGTGGAGGAGCTATGCCGTGTGCGTGTTAAAATGGCTGACCTCAGAGTGTACACAGAATTTACTAATGTGGGCCAATTGAACCCAATCCAAATCGTGCACATATGCCATCTAACCTATCACCAGATCCTGTCGTTCCATAGTCAAGGTTATTGCAACTTGTTAAAAAAATTGAATCTGGTTGATTTTTTGCTGTTCCTTTTTCCCTATAATTCTCTACCTTTGATGCGAGCCTTAAGAGTGTCTGTGATGAGAGCCCTACGAGGACCTTTTGGGTAGGGAAAAGTCAACGAGGGGATTAGGGCCGTTGATGGGATCCCATGTCTGTATAGCGGAAACCCTGCATTAGCTTCATGTAACATTAGTTTGTAGTAGATGTATAAAAATTGTTCACAGGTATGAATATGAAGACAGGACACAATAAGGGTAGAGTATACGGGATTGGAATCAATGACCGGTGGTGGAGTTTTCCGTGTATTTTATGTGCGCCGAAGATGCGCATGAAATACAGAAAATCTCCACCAAGGGTCATTAATTCCTGTCTCCCAGTACTTGAGTTGTGTTCTGCATTTATACCATGATTAAACTTGAATTAAGTGAATGAAGCGGATATTTTTAAAGAAAAATATCACCTCTGGCAGTCTGATGGTGTCTTGTGTTGAAGCATTTCATTCATGGCATACCATTGCATTGACGTGTAATGTCCGATCAGATGCATTCTTGCATGATGTTCTTATGCGTAGTCCAGATTCCATGTAAGGTGTACCAAAGACATTTCTCAACGAGTGAAGAGATAACATTGAATACAAGCAGGAATCATGGTATAAAACCATCATCATGATTAAAATAATTTAAAAGGAAGGTCCTCGAAATTGCTTTAAAATATGCTTGCTGTAGAAAAGTGCTTGGGGGTCATGGATTTTTTTTTGTATCAAGGGTGTATTATTCCTGAATTTAGAAGATTTTGTTGGGTGGAAACTCCTCTCTGTGGGTGTTTTAATAACAGTGCACACTCCACATACTGAATGTTGCTCAAATTGATCTTAGTACACAATTGAAATGCTTGTTTTGTCAACTACACAAATGTATTTGATTTCTGCCATTTAACCATATGCCCAAATGGAGGATGGCACTTGCAAAAACAATTTCTTAATAACTAAAAATTTCAATTTTTGCTTTAAAATTATTGCTTATGACCTCCCATTGTGATGATCTTTTTGAGCTCATTCCAATGAAAGGTTGTAAGCTAGATTTTAGAGACAAAATTTTAAAAAGTTATGATATTTGAATAGTGGGGCCAATTTTGTCTACTGTGTTAGGTAAGGGGTGAAAGCAGTTTTTTCATTGTTAATGTATTGTCACTTTGTCTTCTTTGCTTCCTTAGGAGATTTTGCTTATGACTTCTATTGGGTGAGTATCAACTTACATCCATTTGCTTGCTGTGATGGAATCAACTGATCTTCCTTGAAAAATTCATCTTCCAAATTCCAAATAATTGTCAAAGTATCTCAACAGTGTTTTATTGTCTGCTCTTAGTTGTGTATCAACAGCCAAGACCAGGCTAGATATTACCTTCAGTCCAGAATTATTTGACCTTAAACACCAATAAATAATACCCTCATGGGATTAAAACGAAAAGGAAATTGTTGAAAACTGTTGAGTGCTTAGCAATATTACATTACCTTTTCTGTCAGTCTGCATTACACTACTTTTTTGCAGACAGACCCATATCAGCGATTCAGATTTATTTTAGTCTTAACAGAAGGATTGAAAAAGGGACTATCACATGTTAACCCTTATATCCTCACATTAAATTTACGATAACTACTGTGTATACATGTACAAGCTACAGATGACTTAACTGTTCTACATCATTGTTGGTTGCCTGTAGAGGCAGCCAACAATGATGTAAAAACATTCTTGAAACCTTTTAACTAACACAAAAGGCAGATGACACTTGCAAACAAAATTCATGAATTACTAATTTTTTGCATCCAAAACATAGCTTATGACCCCTCATTGAAATGAACTCATTCCAATGAAGGGTCATAAGCTATGTTTTTGTGATAAGAAATGAAGAAATAATGAAAAAAAGGTGTTTTTTGTGAATAGCATGCACAGCTTTTGGTTACGTTGGGTAATGGGTTAAAGAAAATGCAGCCTATCAGTAGAGTCATTAAGGAAGAATGCACTCAGGCAACTTTTTCAGGGTAATGTAAAAGATGAAGTTTGTAGCTGTTTACCACCCAAGTGTGTGCCACTGGTAATTTTATTGGATCGGAGTCAGCGGAGTTTAACCCTTTGAACCATTGTTTCTTGGAAGGGTATTGGCTCAGAGTACACTTACAGTGAAATGGGTCAGTCCATTATCAATATACAGAGAGGATAAAAAATAACTGCAGCCTGCAGCCATTAAATAACCTGCAGTTATTATTTTATCGTCAATGCACCGTGTATAGACCTTTCATAACAAGACAAAAATGGGATGAAATTATGCCTTAGCCCGAAAAATCGGTCTCACGGGTTCAAAGGGTTAACACTGTAAAATATGTTCAATTTAATGTAGTTCTTTCGAGTCACGACTTATCTAGTAGTGAGCAGACTGTAAATACTGTAAAATATGATTTAATGTAGTTCTTTGCAAGCCTTGACTTGTCAAGCAGTGCATGGTATTACAATCGTAATCAGCATTGGAATTGGCCGATTGTGAGCTCAAATAACAAGTAATCCATCAGCGGCCATTTTTAGTTCAACTTTGGCAAAGCCAAATTTGAGCTTTTGTCATGGCCCGTCATCCGTCTGTCCGTCCATCCATCTGTCCATCTGTCCATACGACAACAATTGGATACGGCTCGGGCTAAAGGCCGCATTTATGAACCGATCTTTACGAAACTTCTTGGGTACCCTTGTTATGACCGTGGGACGAGAACGAGTGTTTTGGGGTACGGTCCGAAATTCAAGATGGCTGCCAGCTGCCATTTTGTACCGACGATGCAGAAATCTGTTTTTTGTACAGAACTTCCATATGAAAGCTCTGATTTGAATAATTTTTTGTATGAATGTTTAGTACCATGGGATACATCACATATAATACAGGTTTTTTTCTCGTGCGTAAATTGTGCAAATTAGACTAATTTTGATGTTTTTTGGTGATACTTTCAGCACTGTAAGTGCAAATGCCAATACGGCTCTGGCTAGAGGCCGTATTTATGAACCGATCTTTACAAAACTTCTTGGGTACCTTTGGTATCACCGTGGGATGAGAACAAGTGTTTTTGGGTGCAGTCCGAAATTCAAGATGGCCGATGGCAGCCATTTTGTACAAAATTAGGTGCAATCAGATTTTTGCACAGAACTTCCATATGAAAGCGCTGATTTGAATAATTTTTTGTGTGAATGTTTAGTACCATGGGATACATCACATATAATACGGGTTTTTTTCTCGTGCAGAAATTATGCAAATTAGATGAAATTTGATTTTTTCAGTGCGACTTTGTAAGTACACATGTCAATACGGCTCGGGCTAGAGTCTGTATTTATGAACTGATCTTCATGAAATGTCTTGGGTACCTTAGTTATCACCTTGGGACAATAACGAGTGTTTCTGGGTGCGGTCTAAAATTCAAGATGGCTGCCAGTGGCCATTTTGTGCCGAAATTAGGTATAATCAGTTTTTTGTACACAACTTCTATACGGCTCAGACTAGAGGCCATATTTATGATCCAATCTTTACGAAACTTCTTTGGTACCTTTGTTATCACCATGGGATGAGAGCGAGTTTTTTTGGGTGTGGTCCAAAATTCAAGATGGCCATCAGCAGCCATTTTGTACCAAAATTAGTGCAATCAGTCTTTTGTACAGAACTTCTGTATGAAAGTTCTGATTTGAATAAATTTTTGTATGAATGTTTAGTAACATGGAATACATCACATATTGTAAGGGGTTTTTTTCGTACAGAAATTATGCAAATTAGATGAACTTTGATTTATTCAGTGCTACTTACACAATGTAAGCACACATGTCAATACGGTTCAGGGTAGAGGCTGTATTTATGAACCGATCTTCACAGAACTTCTTGGGTACCTTTGTTATCACCTTGGGATGAGAATGAGTGTTTCTGGGTGCGGTCCAAAATTCAAAATGGCTGCCAGTGGCCATTTTGAACCGAAATTAGGTCCAATCAGTTTTTTGTCACAAGTTCTATACAGCTCGTACTTATGAACTGATCTTCACAAAACTTCTTGGATACCTTTGTTTTCACCTTGGAACAGGAACGAGTGTGTTTTGGGGTGCCTTTGTTATCACTGTGCTATGAGAACAAATATTTTAGGGTTCAGTCAGACCCACTCTGGGACTCAAAGATATTTTTCTAGTTTAGCATCTGACTGTCACCCACCTTTACAATACTTTACCTATACATTTGTTACAGGCAACGGTCAGTATTTATGTACAGACCGTTACAATACTTTATATGTACCTTTGTTATCAGGTCATTACCTAGATGCCATTGCTGTGTCACATACTATACATGTACATGTCTTTGTCTTGACAAGTTGAGCTGCAGTGTCATTGACACTTTCATTGGTAATTGGTTGAACACTTAAAAACATTGCTAACATAAGACTAGAGGATGACCCTTGTATGAAACTTTTCTTGGTAAACTAATATTTTCAGTTCTTTGCCATAACTGTTTGAGGGCTAAATTATTTTTGTGTTCGGAATTTGTTATTCAAAATTTGTTTTATTACAAATTGTTGGAGAGTGCCCACAACCACTCTCCAATAATTTGTCATAAAATAAATTTATACAAAACAAAATATTATTTGCGTTTGACTGAATATGAAACACAAGCTAGGTAAATGTCAGCTTTTGATCTGGTACCCTCATTTTTCTGAAAGCCCTGATAGTGGTTTCTAGCACTCAACCAGTTAAAAACATTGCTTTCATGTATGACATGTTTCACTCTTTTATGCGGCTGCTGATAGGAAATGAATCAAGTAATCACCAGAACTTTATAAGCTAGATTCCAGCCATTGTTTTATGACACTGTGCAATGGTTTAATGGTTTAGGTGTTGAACTCCTGATTACCAGGCATGATTGCAGTGCGTTTGATTCCTGGCCAGGGATCAGAAATCCCACATTCTTAATTCCTCGAAAACATGATTCAGTCCTTCAAAACACCCTCATAGACTGGTGCCAATCTTCATCAGTGGCCAACTATAGTTCTATTGTCGTACTCTAGCCAGCGTGTTTCACACTTTATGCAGCTGCCCAAAGGACAGCCAACCAAGTAATAATGAGAACTTCATCTTATAAGCTAGATTCCTGGTATTGTTTTATGATGGTATGCAATGGTCTAGTGGTTTAGGTGTCCTGACCACTAGGCGGGATTGCCATGAGTTTGATTCCTGGCTGGGATCAGAAACAAACATTCTAAATTCCTTGCAAGCATGATTGTATCCTTCAAAATACACATAGAGACCTGTGCCAGCCTTCGTCTGAGGCCAACTGCAACATTTAAAGTGTCCAGACACTCTCTAGAAGCATCAATTTGGGGATTGATGCTGTTAAAACAAATTGTCTTCTTGGGTTTGGATGTAAAATGGCTGTCCCCCTGCAGAGAGATGCACTCTATGTGTAGACTAAAGGTCCCTTCACAGTATTTTTGAAGAGCAAGGCCACAAAGATGCCACGAAAGAAAAACATATTTTTATACCACAACCAATGGCCCGGGATAGCTGGTGCTAACTCGATAAAATCCAGAACCAAACAGAAATTTTGACCCCCCCCCCCCCCCCAATCCCAAAAATTTGCCTACAAAACTGAAAAAATTAAGTCCTATATGGTCCTCCATAGTTTTGTTCACTGTGCATGCGCAGTAACCAGGAAGGTACCGAAATTGGCGCCAACCCTCATTCTTTGTTTGGCTCCAAGTCAGTAAACATCTGTGCTTTAAATCTCCTTTTTTGAGGATGCCAGGCACAAATCAATGGTAGAATTGGTGGATTCAAGGCTATAAATGGATGATGAAAGTGAACAACAGTGGTTTGAAACGTTCTGGACTGTAACTTTATAATAATTATAAAAATTATTTCATGTTTCCCATTTTTGGGACATGTGCCTGATGTCATCATTCTTGCTAATGATTTACCTACTGTTTGTTAAGTGTTCCTTCCCTATCCTTCCATGAACCCCTCCTGTTAAACTCCTAAGCTTTTGGGCTGTTTTTAGCTCATCTTGACAAAGTCAAGCTGAGCTAATCTAATCGCTTCCCGTCCGCCGTCCGCCGTCCGTCGTCTGTCGTCCGTCGTCCGCCAACACCATGTTTTGGCCTTCTCCTCCAAAGCCACTGGGCCAATTCAAGTGAAAGTTTGTGTGAGTGATGGTCCCAAAGGGGCATTTCATTTTTGTTCAACTCAGTATGCCCAGCCCCATAGGGAGGGAGTGGGGGAAAATGCTCCAAAATATTTTTAAAATCTTCTTCTCAAGAACCAGTGTGTACAATGACTTGATATTTGCTATGGAGCTTCCATATGAGGTGTAGAATCAAGTTTGTTCAAACGAAGTTTGTAAAGTAATATTTGGCTTTGTAATATGAGGGGTAAGATTTTTGGCCCCGCCCAAAATTTCTATTTTCTGAACCGATGGTCCGGTATGAACCAAATTTGGTTTGTGGTAGTATTAGGTCATAAGTACTTGACCTATGCAAAAAAAATAATTCCCACATCCCCATGGGAGCCCTGGGAGCTAAAAATAGAAATATATTCAAGCGCCCATATTTCCCAAACCCCCTGGAACAGAGAGCTTTTATTTGGTATGAAGTATCCTTATGACCAGTAGAATTGAATGGTAAAAAAAATTGCCATCGGTTATGTTAGGGTGTTCTGTAATGGGTATCGAAAAAATGCTGAGTCAGCATATTTGCAAAAATTAAAAAAAATCTTTTCTCCAGAACCAATCATCAGAATCTTTTGATATTTGGTATGCAGCATTCATAGGGGGGTCAGATAAAAGTTTGGTGAAATAAAGCTCATTGGTTCATATTTGGGCTCTCTACAGGAGCCCGAAGTTTTAACATAGGGTAATATGAGGAATATTCTTTAAAAATCTTCTTCTTCAGAACCACCAGTCAGAATCTTTTAATATTTGGTATACATCATTGTTATGAGGGTCAGATTCTAGATTGTTCAAACCAAGTCCCTAGGTTAATATTTGGGCTTCCTACGGAAGCCCAAATTTTATTTTTGTTCAATATGGAGGGTAATTTAAAAAAATCTTCTTCTTCAGATCCATCAGTCAGAATGCTTTTATATTTGGTATGCAACATCTCTATGGGGGTCAGATTCAAGTTTGTTCAAATCAAATCCCTAGGTATATATTTGGGCTCACTATGGTAGCCCAAATTTTTACTTAGTGCAATATGAGAAAATTTCTTTAAAAATCTTCTTCTTCAGATCCACCAGTCGGAATGCTTTTATATTTGGTATACAACATCTCTAGGGGGGTCAGATTCCAGGTTGTTCAATTCGAGTGCCTAGGTTAATATTTGGGCTCGATATGGGAACATGAAATTTAACTTAGTACAATATGAGGGAATTTCTTCAAAAATCTTCTTCTTCAGATTCACTTGTCAGAATGCTTTCACATTTGGTATACAACATCTCTAGGGGGGTCAGATTCAAGTTTGTTCAAATCGGATCCATAGGTCAGTATTTGGGCTCGCTATGGTAGCCCAAATTTGAACTTAGTGCAATTCGAAGAAATTTCTTTACAATTTCTCTTCTTCAGATCCAACAGTCAGAATGCTTTCATATTCGGTACACAACATCTCTAGGGAAGTCAGATTTAACTGTGTTCAAATCAAGAGCCTGGGTTAATATTTGGGCTCTCTATGGGAGCCGGAATTGGCCATTTTGCTTAAGAATTAAAAATTTTGTATTCAGTACCCTCTACAGGTACTAAGATTAATCCACATAGGTTGTATCAAGGGGCTTCATACGGGAGCTCTATATTTTACTTATGATCAACTGAAGAAAAGGCATGATGCCCAGATTATTTTTGTCACTCCTGAGGGACTCCAGGATTGACAGTGTAGCCTATGGAGATGGCTTGCTTAATGTAGACTCATTCTTGGACTCTGTTTAAATTGTGTTCTGTACAAGATGAGCGCTTCAGGCCCCGTGGGGCCTCTTGTTTATTGAAATTTTTTATTAAATTTCTTGGGAGATTGATGTGTATTACAGAATGTTTATTCTTTTTATCCCCACCCTAGGGGTGTTGGGTCGTTTGGGTCTTGCATCTTCTATCCGATGTATCATTTTCTCTTTGTGGGAAGACCTAGCTTTGCATCTAGTAGAGGCGTAGTAGGGTTCGACCCGGAAAAAAATTGATACAAGCTGATTTGGTGTCATTCGACGCAGAATTTATTTCGGAACAACATATCCAAAATCCGCAAAAATCCGCCTTGGGGAAAATTTTTCATGTCAGATTTCCCGTCAGGGCGGTTGTTCGTGAAGGGGGAAAATTGTGTTTCCGGGGTTTCGGCCGTTTATATGTCACAGATTGAGTTTTATATATTATTTTGTGTCGCAGCCGACCAGATACAAATGTTAATTATATTGAGAGGCAATTGCCTGATGAAATCCTCACACTTTTTATGTGGAAAAAGGGTTAATAA
This sequence comes from Pictodentalium vernedei, assembly GCA_031216915.1. NCBI lineage: Eukaryota > Metazoa > Mollusca > Scaphopoda > Dentaliida > Dentaliidae > Pictodentalium > Pictodentalium vernedei. Next base: position 333,351,520 of record CM062292.1, read on the forward strand.
CCCCAAAAATCACATTTTTTTCTCAAATTTTCACTCCTGATTTAAGATACTTCTGCACAGAATACAAAACTAGAAATGGTTCTTTGATCGATGTTTTCGCATACAATGAGGTGCAGATAATGTTGACTGGTCCAATATAATAACAGGAATTTAACTACATGATGAGGTCTAACAAGACATTTGTTGGTGTTCTTCATGGTTATTCATTGTCGCCGATTTCCTCCCCGATCTCAATCGGCTCGGCATTGAAGCAATTCTCTCCCCGACAGTCTCCACAGGCAGACAAGCATTTGAGCGCATTCTTTCTACAAGAACATATGTTTGTTCCGCATGGCTTTTTGGATGTCATTTTGCATTTGCAGCGGATAACTTTGAGAAGAGCCTCAGGCGCTGCGCCCAGGTCAGTCATCACAGGTATCAACTCATTCCCACGACTTTCCCAGCCCCACTCCTGAGGATCTAGGGCATCGTTATCCAATAGTTTCCAAACCATTATTTGTTGGTGAACTCGCAGGCTGTGGAAATGTGCTGCACGCTCAGTCGGGGGAAGTTTTTGTGGTTCAATTCCCGATTTGCTGGAAGTGACCGTTGTCATAAATTTTGAATATCTCAAACCATTCAAAGTGTCTGAATGTTTGCCAGAGTACAACATAACGAACAGTTCAGTCCCCATTTTCCCAACCTCTGTCTGAGAAATGGTACTGCTTCTGATATATTTTGAATATGCAATGACTTCTCTAACTTCTTGAGAAGCAACGTTTTCCCGTGCCCAAACGTTGCTGATGTGACATCACACCCACTCCATGCATGAATGAAGAGGAGGTTCTTCTGAGTTGTTTCCCCAATCTTCTCTACTTTTTCTGCGATTTTCCATGCATCTCCACCCCTGTGTGACTTCCATGCTTCTGACTGGAAATAGATATCAGACCAAGTACGATCCCAATGGTATACGGACATAACTAGTACATCTGTATCATCTGCAACAATGGCAACTGTTTTTCCCTGGGACGAAAGTTGAACTGCATTGTCAACAATGTTGGTGTCAGCATCTCCAGAACTGCATTCGACAATATGCCCAGCCTCTCTCAGTGATGTGGAAAGCATTTTTATAAACTGCATTTTATTATTTCCATTCGATAAGAACAGTTCCTGATTTTTGTGGGCAGTCGTGTTGTTCGTCAAACGGATATCAGCACAAACGTGGAGAGCTCTTCTTCTCTGCTCCTGAGTCTTGGTTGTTGGTCGTTGACCATAACCATCGAAGACAATACGACAATTCTGCCCATATTTCTTCGTCACGTATCCAACATACTGGTTTGCCACTTCCAAGTAAGTGGTGTTTGTCTTCCATTTAACTCTGTGGAGGGGAGCGCCCCCGTCGAGCACGTACAGACCATCAGATGGTGGTTTAGTAAGGGATAAGCCATCAGTTACTGCAGTTGCTAGGTCCGCCTTGTTTGCTTTTCTGAGGAAAAAATCTTTGAAGAGGGCTGTTGGCATTACAGTTAGTTCATACGCAAAGAACTGTGCCATGTCTTGCTCTCTCTGGGCAATAGCAACCAGTCTAGTAAACAAAGTTGAGGGGTCAGTTGTCACCCTCTGGTCATCTAGCTTCAACCCGAGGGTGAGGTGAGCTAGGGTACGGATTTGATCACTTCGTTTGATAGTGGCATCGGAAACAATAGCGTTGTCTAATCTAGAGTGTATCTCTGCCCCTACAGACTCAGTGATATCGCAGTTGATACCATCTCCCTCGGAAGCTAACAAACCAGATGACAGAGAATGCAATCGTTCATTTCCATCGAACGGGTTGTGTGTGTCAAACCACTCTAGTATTCTGGCCATGTCTAAGTTGTCTCGTTTTCGACGAGATGTGCCCATATCTACATGCTGTTCGCTGGCATTGAGCTTTAGGTCGGTCAACGTTGTCATGGCTTCATGTATCTCTGCGCATTTATGCATCGTGTAAATCCACTCCTGTCGTACAGATTCCATCACGCCACGACCTCGCGTCAACCCACCCCGACTTTTAATTGAACGCATAAGAACTTGCTCAATAACAAGATCACTAGAGAGGCCTGCCCAAATCCTAGAACTTCGACGTATAGCATGAAAGCCGTCACAGTAGAATCTCTTATACAACCAAGGATGTTTTTCTGGTAGTTCAAGCATCATTTGCAGATAGACTCTGCAACTCTTAGCATAGTATACATGCCCTGTTGCGACGAAGAGGTTCAGCATTCTACCAACAGCAATGAGATGGAGATTCCAATCGCCAAGACGTTCTCCACGGATGAACATTTTCAGTACCTGAATATATTCTAGATATTGTACCCATAGCTTAGCGGTGCGTGATTCTCTTGACAGTTTGGCTTTGTAGTTGTCAAGGCAAGTGTTCACCGTCACGAGAGCTGATGAGCTGCTAACATCAGAAAGGGTGACCGCGCCTTCAAGCACACCTTTGTATAACTCCTTCACACCATCTAAGTCCCTCTGGTTTATCTGTACACTCTCAACAGTGGGTGGGCTCATCGGAGGAGAAACATTCACGTTCATTTCGGATGTGGTTATGGCACCCAATAATTTATTCGTCAGTGCAGCTTCTACTAGGAGGTGGCCTCGCATAGCTCTGGAAACAGCTTTGCCGGTCAACATCGACCGGACTGCTAGTGGACCATAAACTTCCTGCAAAGCTTCATCAAGACCTGATCCAGCCATCATCGAGCCGATACTGCCGAGAAAGCTCATGATTGTGTGGAAACCACCCAACCTGCAGACAATGTTCATGGATTGATCAATTATTATCTCATTTGCCTTCAACCATAAAGGCTGGTCAAACGTGACGCACGGGGATGGGATGTTCAATCTGATCTGAGATGAATTTCAATGTGGAAAAGATGCATGTGCTGTCTGTTGAGCTGAGATCTATTATTGGGAGAAAGAGTATATCTGATTTCGATTGATTTCGATCGATGCTCTGAACCGTGCACAGAATGCGCTAGTTGCATGAAGCCGGACCAATTAGGAACAGTGTCATCTACTGCTCTAGATAGCCACCCACAATGCCATAGAACATCAGTACTCAGGCTAGATGGAAGTGTATGTGGTGATTGCAGCTCTACTACTGGTTTGTACCTCAAACCACCAAAGCCTCTCCTCGTTGATTCCAAGTAATCAACCACTGGGATTCCTTTATTCACCAACATTTGTTCAACGCCAACTCGAGCTCTGCGTTTTATCGATGTATGCGATATAGGGGTGGATGGCACCTGAATTTGGGTTGACACGGCGATTATACCCATACCATGAAGTGAACCTTTCCCATCGATAGTCGCAACGTTATGGTCGACATTGTCTGCGACCCACTGTACGGATTCTCCGGGGAAATAGTTAGAGGTATAGCTGTCAACAGAATCTAGCTCCATCACACCTTGCTTATACCGTTTGACCTCCTCATAGGTGATAGAAAACCCAAGCCTAGCTAGTTCATTAACGAGCCATTTTGACCCGAAAGTATGGTCCATTTCTACTCCTAACCCGAATAGGGTAGGTGTTATGACTGATCTTGGTCTAGCCGATTGGACTATAGAGTGACCTATGCTGTTTCGTTTTATATCATTTGGTATCAAGCACTGGAGAAAAGACTGTAGGTAGGCTGGGATCCAGGTTTTGCCTCGCGAAATGTCCTGTATGTCAGCAGGGATTGGATACCAATCTATATCATACTCCATCTCTCTAAGCTGCCCCTTGATCAATTTTGCTGCAGTAACAATGATCCTTTCAGCTTCATCACTTATACTTTCTTTCTTGTCCGCATACCATTTTTCATTTATCAGATATTCAGCCATGTTGCGAAAGCATAGGACATTGTCGCGACCCTGTACCCTGGCGAAAAAGATATAATCGCCATATCGCTCTTCTAGTTTCTGCTTCAGTCTCTTTTTTGTGTACACAGTTGATTCACCTGCGATCTCTTCCATCTTCGAATGCAACTCGGTCAGTGTGTACAGTTCTGAATCAGAATGAGTTTCTAAGAATTCACATATGCACTCAAACCAATGTTCCATGCCATGGTCAGGTTTTCGACCAGCTGGTCTCGCAATTTTCAACTGTCTATAGTTTAGGAATTTCGTATGGCAGAGTGGATGATAGACAGCCTCGGCAGCTACCAGATCAATGCAACTCAATAGCCGAATGCTTACTTCTGAAGCTAAACTATCCCCTCTCAGTTCGCAATGTTCGAGGAGGGTTTCTCGTATAGGTAGTGTCTCGACGGTCCTGATAATTTTGTTCCTATCGGGGTGGCGTGGATCAATTTTTGTGGCGCTACCACAGAACAAACAGTGTGTCTTGAAGTCGAATACAGGCACATTACATCTCAATTTCTTGGCCGACGGAGCTTCGATGTCAGAAGAGCTTGCAGCAGATGCCCCCTTCGGATCAGTGAAATCCCTACGGCAATCTGAATGAACCAGAACAACACCTACGGGGTCTTGTTGAAGCTTGTCCAAAAGGTGTGCTTCAAGGTCTGATCTCTCCCTGACATTACAGAAATTAAGCATGGTATGACAACCTTTCTTGGTGACTTTAACTGATTTGACTTCATCGAAACCAACCTGGCAAATTACACAGGTATCATCTCGAAAGCGACCACCTTGGTGTGAAGCCATATCTAATCAAATGGTGGAAATATGCCGATGGAGGGAACGGATTATTTTCTCTTAGCTATAAGTAGTACGGATCCTGAGGCAGATTATCAAAACTGGATTAATAGACAAGAAATATGATATTGACGAAATATGAAAAAGGACAATGTGACTAAGAATTGTTTCCTGTGTATGTTAACACCGAAACAAAGAAAATATGACAGAATGACAAAACAATCGAATAATTCGAGAGCACGTGGCGATAAGCTTATAGCGATGTGCTGTGTGTAACAGAATCGCTGGAATACCCGCGACTGACATGATGTAATTATCTTTCTCCAGTGTGCTATACAACGCTCTTTATTCGCGGTGTACATCAATTACGTGGGCTGGTATAATACTATAGTCATTATATTATATTCTACTGACAGGAAAAATCTGAGAAGAGACAAATTCCTGCCCTTAATACAGAACCGCCTGGAAAATGACATCGGGAAATTGGTAAAAATGGCCACCACCCCACCCTCAATTGAGACGCTATGAAAAATTTTCCCCAAGGCGGATTTTAGCAGATTTTGGATATGTTGTTCCCAGATAAATCCCGCGTCGAATGACACCAAAATCAGCTTGTATCAAATTTTTTCCAGGTAACACCACTTTTTTTAGTTCAACGCCTGTACTAATCTGGTAGCATTTAAATCGGTTACCCACTTTGGGCCTGTTGTTTTGTTTCCGTTTTTTTTCTAGTGACGCTGTTTACATTGACAATGCCCTTAACATGTAGTAATTAGTATTATAATACTTAAGAATTACTGTAGGATACATTGATTATGATTCCGGTAGTGTAGGAAATAATTTTTGACAAAAAGATAATTATGTCCATACTTAGGCTCTATCGGGATGACCTTGGGCTCATGATGTTCCCTTTGGGAACTTTGGCATTTTCAACAAAAACAAATTCGAAAATTTTTTTATAATTGTTTCGAAATTATTTTGATTGCAAATTACTTTGCTTGCAATTATTCATGTATCCTTATCATGTATTTTTGTTGTGGAATCTGTAGCAGTGCTATCGACTCTATCTTTGGATTGTAATTATGAAAGCTTACTGCTCTAAATGCAAGATGAGGAAGTCTTCCTGGGATTTACATGCTTGTTGCCTTACCTGTAGTTGATTCTTGTCCTACTTGTGTATATTGGGATACCAGACATTGGAGACGGGTGTTGTGATACTTTGTCGGCAGTGAGGTTCCTCTGCCAGAACTCTCACTGCAGGATAATTCTAGTTTTTTTAGTTTCTTTTTCAGAGGAACAACAACATAGTGATGGTATTGTGACACCCATTCAAAGTGTGCTGCCATCGTCGCACTCTGATGAGCAACTGGCTGCTAAGGTGCTCCTTAACATTAAACAGGGAATAAGACCACTTATTCCAGCAGCCAGTTCGACCGGTGAGGCGGCCAACCCCATAGTGGGAGCCGTAACACTGGGTAAGTCTGTTGCGGTCGAAGGAAGTGTAGATTTGGGTAGAGCGAGCACCTCAAAAACTAAAGCTCACCCAGCGACGACGGCAAATGTCTGCACGTTTCTCTTTGAGAAGTTTGGTGAGGTCTGATAGACCGCGAGCAGGAGATCCTTCTCTAACCCAGCAACATTTGGAGTAAAATGTTGTTTTGAGAAACTTGCCTGAGTTGGAGATAACATCCACACCCCAGCCGCTCGGGACACTCCATCCAGACTGCATCTCTGCCTCTGCTACAGTCACGGCTTCTTCCTCATCTTCGGAAAAGCACACACAACCACACATTAGCTACCCGACTTCGGATATCCAGCCATCTGCGCGAAGACGCACCCAGTCTTCACTCGTGAAGTCGGGCCATCTGGTAGCTAGCGATCCGAGGCTTTATTCTTTGGGATGTATGGAGAAGACATCTACATCTGTATCTCCGTCCCAGAAGCAGAAAGCGGCGAAAAGACAGAAGACCACTGGTCCTCAAGCCTCTGGAACGGACCTGCTGACGCAGCTCATCACAGCTTCCCAGCAAGTGCAAATGCAGCCTTCCGCAGACTCCGGTGGTGAGGTGTCGGACGATTCTGGGTCAGTCCAGTCATCTGCACATGCAAATGCGGTTGGCCAAGATAGTCAGCTGAATCAGTCAGATGGTGAAAGGGAGAAGGAAGAGGATTACCCTTCCCTTTCAGAACAACATATGGTAGCTAGCGATGGATTTCATTCATCAATACTATCCTGATCTTGTTCCACCTGATCAGCAAGCTATGACTGCTAGGCAGAAACCGCTATCATCTCTAGACAGAGATTTCGTGTGAAGGAAAGATGCCGTTCTTTCCTTCCCGGAACAATCTTGGCAAGTGTCGGAGACCTTCGGCCATATTAACGATGCTATATTCAACCTAACAAGTACCAAGAAAAAGGACGGTTTCTTATCTGCATCTTCAATTAATATACTGTTTCCAGGACCACGCCAATTTAAAATGGTTGGAGAAGATGTCCGGAGAGCTCCTCTGCGTTTGGATGAGCAGCCTGTGGATTTGGATATGTCTTTGCCTACATTATTCAAATTACGCTCAGAAGTGATGGAATCTTCTATTTCATCCAGTCAAGCGATTCTGGACGCAATGTCATATGCAGACCATATCACCAGGGCTATGGCACAACATCTAAATGGAAAAGAATTTGAGGATGCATGTGCCTCGTTGAGTTCTTTCCAGGGCAGTTATGTATGCCACATACCACTCCGCCTTGACAGTGGCAAATTTGAAGTTGGTTAGACATGATGCAGCCCTTGCGTCGTCATCAATTATAGCTGACAGGGTGAAAAGCTCTCTCCGAGTCGCTCCGCTTTCCAGACATACAATTTTTGACGACAAGCTTTCATTAGTTTATGATCAAGCTACCAAAAAAGCTTCCAGTACACTGCTATTGAAATCAGCATCTCAACAACTCGCTTCAGCAGGCCAGACTAGGCATGGTCATTCCTCATCAAAGGAATGTCCTCGCAAGGGTACAATAAACCCTCTTACGGTTACTCTGGAGGCTGTCAGTATAGTGACTCGGGAAAGGGGCAGAGGTCTGATCGAGACTATAAGCAGTGACCGTTGGGAACGGCGAGCGATCGCGCCAGCGCACCATCGCGCACCGCTTTTTCGTATACCGCGAGTAATTAGTCGCGCACGTTTATCTTCCGGTCGTGTTCAAAGCCTTTGTCGGAGAAGTGCAAAGTACAGAAGAACCTGTCATGAGCAGGGGTCAGCCGAGTGGGCGACTTGGGCGAAGAAGTCGCCTTGTCATTCCTCAAGTCGCCTTGGCTTACATTGGGAGCGAAATTCAAGTCGCCCTCCCAAACTTCCTTGGGAGACATGGCAGTTTACTGTATTTTCTTATGTTTTATTTTTTAAAAACACACGCTTCCGCAAAAAACAGTAAACACGGTTGCTGTTAAAGTCCGTCACACGGCTATGAAAATAGCCTAAACTAGCCCAATTTTATATTTCTGAAAAGAATTGCAATGGCGTAGTCGTTCGAACAATTCGCCCCAACTGATAGCAACCAGCACAAAATGGCTATTTAAAAACAAAGTACCAGACAACAACGAATCACACAAGACACGCATCGAGTTAATTAGAATTTATTAAAGTTAACCATCGTTTCAAAACAAAAAAAATGTATTGGAGACAGTTCGTCCATATCGAAATTGCTTGCGGTTACGCTCTGTTCCACTGAAAAATTGGTTGCATTGAAATTCGCCCCGCAATTTGCATTGAATGTTTTTCTTTGAAAACTTGTGAAGTTTGTTGGAAGGGGGTTAAATGTAATAAGGCTACAATAGAAATCACAGGTATTTGGATGGGTAAGAATGGCAGACCTTCAAAGCACCAATCGCACGTGTCAGTGAAAGATGGTTGGCAGAAATTGTCAGTTTTCTGAACAGTGTATTATTAGTTTACCCAGCGCAGCCGGGAAGGGAGACAACTGAAATGTTTTGTCATTTACCAAAGAAATTAATTAACTCAAATTGTTAATAACGCTTAATTTACGAAGGATATCGAAAACTTTTTTAACTACGCTTTTCAACTCAGTTAGGGTATTCAGAAACCATGAATGACCCAGCTTCTTATATGAACTTGAAATTTATTTTAAACACTTTAAATATTTTTTTAAAAAGAATATACCTTCTGTTACAGAGAAGAACACTCTCACCATGGGTCATACTAAATTTCAAATCCACATCGTTGAGGCAAATACAAAATCAACTGCACGGTAACCTTAGTCATCACTGTTAGGCAAAGAGTTAGGGGGTATTCAGAAACCATGAACGACACAGTTTTTTGTAGGGTGGGGTGGGGGATTTTAACCTACATTCTGTTATGTAACCATCTTGACTTAGTTTTGTGTGTGTTTGTATAAACTTTTATTTATTTTTTTCTCCACAATTGTGTCCTCTATGTTCATTTATTTTGTCACGATGTCATATACGTTTTATGTTTTTTTTTTCTGATTTCTCCTTCATGTCCACTGACTTCTCCCTCCTGGGTCTTGACTTCTCCCTAAAGTCTCTGAAGGGAGAAGTCACTTCTCCCTAAAATCAGCTGCCAGGCTGACCCCTGGTCATGAGCGACCACCCTTGGGACTTGCCAAAAATGGTCGTTAAAGACAGGTGGTCGCTGACGACAGGTTTGCTGAGAAGGGGTGCATTTCAAGTTTCGCTTTCACAATGCTTGAAGAGAGAAACGAAATGCGCCGATACTGGCGATAGCATACTTTAACCCCTCCACACAATCACATCTAAAAAAGAATTACCGAATGTGAAGACGTTTCGGCCCAATTTCTAAGACGTTTTGGCCTCTTAGGGCCGAAACGTCTCCAGGCCGAAACGTCATAAAACCAATTATTTTGGAAATCGCGCGTTATTAGGCCTACTGATTTCTCAACAGCAATCACCACCAATCCTCGTTATTCCACCTGGGGGCGAATTGGCTCGAGGCATTATTTTAAAAATCACTCTCCTAAAATTTTTCACTCTCGTAAAATCTAAAAGTGGAGAGTGAATTTCCACTCTCCTGCTCTCCCGCTCCCAACGGTCACTGTATAAGTCAGACGCCCCGAGACCGACTGGACGAGGTTCTTCTCCTCCCGCAAGCCTCGCAAGTCGTACAGGTGATGGACAAGACCTCTGTTGCTTTCCAATTGCCGGAAGGTTATCAAACTTCGCGAAAAACTGGATGGAAGTCACTTTAGATCAGTGGGTGAGAAATGTAGTCTCGGCAGGTCTGAGGCTATCATTCCGAGCAAAGCGCCCACTTACAAGATGTCTGCGTTAGACAAATCGTCTGGCGAATCCTTCCAAAAGAGAGTCTCACCTTGCAGAGGTACAGGCTCTCTTGTCAAAGAAAGCAATAGAGGTCATCGAGAATCAAAATTCTCCAGGTTTTTACAGTCACTTGTTCCTTGTACCGAAGCCAGACGGCTCATTCCGACCGGTAATAGACTTAAACTGCATAAACAAATTGATCATAGCTCCAAAGTTCTACATGGAAACCATTCAGTCAGTAAGAGCAAGCATTCGAGTGGACAGCAACCATAGATCTAAAAGATGCCTTCTTTCATGTCCTAGTACATCCGGCGTTCAGAAAGTACCTGCGTTTTGCCATACAAGGAGAGGTTTATCAGTTCAGAGCAATGTGCTTAACCTTGGGCTTTCACTCAAATATTGAACTTGGTAATATCATATTTCCGATCTCCTTCAGCAGTGGTAATGTCAGCTTACTTGGACGACATTTTTCAGAAATACGGTGACAAGTTAGTTCTTCAGAACGATGTTCAGAGTCTGCTTCAGTTGTTCCGACGTCTCGGTTTCATAGAAATAAGAAAAAGTCAGACCTAGCTCTGTCCAAGTCATTCATTCACTTGGGAATGAGCATCGAGACTCACAACAATCTGGTTCATCTGCTGTTACCCAGAACGAAATTAGTCAGTTGTTATGCTCGCTTTTGTCTAAACTCTCCTGCAATGACTGCGAGGGAGTTTACGTGACTGATGGAGCTGTGCGGAGTGGCTTCGAATCTATTCCGATGGGCCGCCTGCACATGTGTCCCCTCCAGATATTCTTTACTCAGAACTGGAGTGTGAAGACGCATTCGCTCGAAACCAAGATTGTTTTCACAGACCTAGCAAAACAAAAGGTTCAGATTTGGGTGTATCTCCAGTGGTTAACTCAAGGAGTTCCGCTTCAACTACCGGATCCGGCCTTTACAATTATGATGGATGCGAGTCTTAATGGGCTGGGGTGCATCCCTGAGTCCCGCAGACTTGAAGTGTCAGGGTCTTTGGGATCCTCAGTTCCTGCAGAAGCACATAAACATCAAGGAGATGATGTTTATATGGCTAGCACTACAACATTGGATTGTTCAAATTGCGAATATCCATGTTCAGATTTTGTCGGACAACTCGATGGTAGTGGCTTATCTCAGGAACCAGGGAGCCACTCATTCAATTCAGTTATGTGAATTAACGGAGAACATTCTCCTGTTCGCTCTGTGTAATCACTTTCATCTCTCAGTCCATCATATACCGGGTCATCTGAACGTACTAGCAGAAAAGGTTGCCTGTTACCATCGGAGTGGATTCTCAACAAGCGAGTATTCAGTCAGACCGGCTGCCAGTGGGATTGTCCCATGATAGATTTTTTTATGACACACCTGAACAATCAATTAATGATGTTTGTGTCGCTATGTCCAGATCATCGAGCATACACAGTAGACGCTCTATCGATCTCATGGGACGGGATGATAGGATATGCATATCCTCCGTCTCCATTGATTCAGCAGATTCTGTTAAAAATCAAACAGTCTCACTGCAAAATCCTGTTTGTAGCATCTGTCGACACAGAAACCCTGGATCAATCTTCTCAGCTGCCTGTTATGGGACATTCCCCGGAAGCTTCCTCCACGAAAGGACCTTCTATATCAAGGGAAGTCCCACGCACTGCATCACAACTTGGAAGGTCTCACCCTTCACGTATTTCCATTGTGCGGTCCTTCTTGCACGGAAAACATTTTACAGGACGAGCAGTGGACGCAATTTCTAACTGTAGGAAAATCTCCTCTTCATTGAATTATGCAGTGAAGTGGAGAGTTTTCTTCCGTTGGTGTAGGACCAGTCTGTAGACATATATAATCCATCCATTTAATAGATTGCCAATTTCTTGTTCTACTTGTTTGACATATAAAACTTGCAGCCCTTCACTATTAAGGGCTATAGGTCTGTTATCAGATAACTTAGCTATTGGATCAGATCCTTTTTTATCCACCCTAGTCAGAAATTTCTCTGTTAATAGACCTAGAACCCTCAGATTAATTCCTAAATGGAATTTGGCTTAGGTTCTGTTGAAGCTTCAAGAAGCTCTGTTTGAGCCGTTAGACGATGTAGAAATCAAATTTTTGACATATAAAACGGCATTCCTCTTAGCCTTTGCGTCTGCTAGAAGAGTCAGTGAACTTCATGCTTTATCTGTTGATGAATCTCACTATCATAGTGTGGGTAATACCATTACCCTTACTACGGAAGTGTGATTTTTGGCTAAGAATCAGATTCCGGATAAATGGCCAGAGTCTATTATCATTAAAGCTTTTTCATCCTCGGACAGCCATAGACCTTTGCTGTGTCCAGCTAGAGCTATGCGCATTTATAAACGTTGATCGGATTATATTTGAAAGTGAAGATAAAGATTCTTTCTTTCATTGATTCCAAAAAGAAAAGATATCTATCGCTAGATGGATTCAGTTGGCAATACGAAATATGAAAGTCTATCTTTGAATCAATGTTCTGTCAACAAGATTTCAGCGCATGAGGTTAGAGCACTGTCCACTTCTTCGGCTTATTCTAACAGTATAGCCATTACTGATCTTATGAAGGCTGCATACTGGACACGGCCCTCTTTATTTACAAAGTTTTACCTTAGAAATTTAGAGTTCATCTCTGGTGACCTTAGATCTTAAGGTTCTCTTTCTGTTGCTCAGAATGTCATCCATTAATACTACATCTGCAGGATGGTATATAGGCAGTCTGCTTGAGTACTGATGCTGTTACGCTGCCCTCTTCGTTCTCAGGAATTTTACCTCAGAACAGGGTGGGGGGGGGGGGGGGGGTGACGGTTTGTTCCTTTATGTTATCTGGCTTTATAGTGAAAAGCAAGGGAATGTCTCTTCCAGAGACAGTAGTCCAGTGTCGGCGCTGAGTAGTTTTAATGCATAGCTCGGTGTGAAGCAATAACTATGACTCATTTATGTACTGTTTTTAAGGTGTAGCTCACTGTGAAGCATTTGTATATGTTATGTGTCATACGAGTGTTAATATACAATCCTCGGGCACTTTTAAATGAGTACTAGCTTTATATTTGGTTTCCTTCACCGAATTAGCATAACAGGTTATGTTGGCATTAAATGGAGAAATTATGTAATTCTCAATTACATTGTTGGTGTTATGTCATTCTCTTTTTTATAAGAGAAGAACATATATAATTCCTCTGACTTCTATTCTCCTGTAGGAGCTAATCTTTATTGAAGTAATTGAGAGATTGGATTTAGGTCCTAGGCCCTCCAGCATTTTTACGATTCAGCTAGTCTGGGCCATTGGTTGTGGTATAAAAATAAGATAAATTTAAAATAATTTGTATATTTTTTATACTTACCAATGGCCCAGACGGGGATGGCCCTCCCATGAGTGGGCACTCATACCTCCCCGCTGATTATAACATTTAGCAGGCAATATAGACAGAATGAGGATTGGCGCCAATTTCGGTACCTTCCTGGTTACTGCACATGCGCAGTGAACAAAAGTATGGAGGACCATAAAGGACTTAATTTTTAAGGTTTTGTATGCAAATTTGGGGGATTGGGGGGGGTTCAAAATTTGTGTTTGGCCCTGGATTTTATCGAGTTAGCACCAGCTAGTCTGGGCCATTGGTAAGTATAAAAAATATACAAATTATTTTAAATTTATCATTTTTTTTAACAAAATATATTTGAAATTTGAGTACAAATTTCTTGATTTATGCAGGAAATAACTTTATGAGTATCCCATCACATTTTACAATGCTAGTTCTGTGATTAGTTTATCTAACTGGTCACAAATTGCGATACGTTTTTTTCTTTTCAGATATCTGAAATTGCTTCTGATGATCTAACTGCCTGATCAGCTGATCCCCAAGACATGTACATGTGTTGAATAAAATATGTACATGAAGTGGGAAGTACGCAGTGTCCAGATTCCCTCGGGTAACCCTTTGCCTACCATGAATTGACAAGGCACTTGCAAAAATATTTATTGAAGGACTGAAAATATTCATTTTGCCACAATAACATAGCTTATGATCCCTGATTGGAACAAGCTTAAGTTGAACTCATTCCAATGAGGGGTTATACATGTGAGCTATGTTTTGAGACAAAACTTTGAAAAATAAAATTTGAATGATGATTTCTTTACTGGTCGGTTAAGGTTGTTACATGAGTTAAACTGACATTATGTCAAGCATTAGGCTTAAAAGAGTTAAAAATATGTTTCTCAGACCCTCCCGCATAGTCTCATTTTCTCATCAATCCAAAGTTTAAAAAAATATAAAGATTAAATGGTTTATGTCTGATATTTTACCCTTACACCAGTTAATAAAATTGGTAAATTTGTCCCTTGAGTGCTACAAAGGGCGCAATGGCGTTGCGGTAACTGGTTCTCGTCAGATCACTGAAGTTAAGCAACGTCGAGCCCAGTTAGTCCTTGGATGGGTGACCGTCTGGGCGATCGATTTGGAGTCCCGCGGTGTGTCCTTGGGCAAGGCGCTTAACTCCGATTGTCCACATGGGGGCACGATGACGCCGTGTACTAAGGCGTACTACATGTCGATGGTGCGCATGTCTTCAACCAATCTAACCCTGCCTGTATAGTGTGAAGTTACGATGTTGGGGAGCTGGCAGCTGCTCGTCGTTGCTCGGTGGTTCTCTCCGGGTACTCAGGCTTCCTCCATCCGTAAAACTGTCACCAACGCGATATGACCTTGGCTGTTAATGTGTCATTAAACCATAATAAATAAATGAGTGCTACAAGGCTTTGCAAGGCTTTAGCATTGCAAAGCATTCTTGCACTCAAGGGCCGAAATACACCACCACCCATGCTATTCTGTAGATTATGAGGCCTAAAACATAAAACAAACCAAGAACATGAACGTTTGATGGCAAGAAATAATTACAAAAATAAAAAATAAAATAAAAAATCACCTACCCACATGCAATTTCACAAAAATGGCCTGAGAAACTGAAGATCTACTTTGTGGGGCCTTAAGTGTGCTCAGGATGGTTTAGTAATCACTCACTCAGCATAGGGACACTTATTAGTACACAGGGTTCCCAGACCAGTTGAAATTTGCTGACCTTACAAACAAATTTGCAGTTTTTGGTCAACCTGGTTGACTACCCAGTGATCCATAAGTAGAAAATTTGTTTGTTGAGTCTACATATTCCTGCTGATCTAGTGAGGACACCGGCCTTTATCCATGCACTCAGGTAGCCAAGTTCCAAATTCCCATGTTAGTACTGTAGTTGTTTTATTAAATTTAGTGATTTGCATTTTTGCAATGTTGCTACTCACAATTTTACAAATGGAGTACTTTGATACCCAAGAGTTGATGAGTAAATATTACTCAAGTGAATGTGATGCATTAAAAGTTTGTTGGTGTTGCTCATTCATTAACCCTCTACCCAACGTACCGGACAAAACCGGCCAGTGCTATTCACAAAAATCAACATTCAGTTTTCATTATTTTTTAAATTTTTTGTATCAAAATCATGGCTTATGACCCCTCATTGGAACGAGCTCATTGAGCTTGTCCCAATGAGGAGTCATAAGCTATGGCTTTGACACAAAAAGTCAGAAAAATTTGCTATTCAAGAATTTTATTTGCAAGTGTCATCTGCTTTTCGTGTTAGGTAAAGGGTTAATCCTTTACCTAACATGAAAGCCAGATGACACTTGGAAACAAAATTCTTGAATAACTCATTGTTTCATTTTTTGCATCAAAAACATAGCTTAAGACCCCTTATTGGAACGAGTTCCACAATCTCATTCCAATGAGGGGTCCTAAGCTATGTTTTTGAGACAAAAAATGAAAAAAATAATGAAAATTGAATGGTAATTTTTGTGAATAGTGCTTACATTGGGTAGAGGTTAAAAAAACTTACCCATTGGTCATTAACACTTTATCTAACACATTTTCAGAATGCAGTTCAAATACTTCTGAATTTTTTTTCTTCAAAATTTAGCTTTCTCTTTTGAAATATTGTTTATAAAAGAAAAGCTTCTAAGGCAGTGTGTTCGTTGCAAGAGGTAAGCTGTTATCTTTGGAAATTTCATTCTTAACACAATAACTTTACAAGTGAGCTTCCAACTCCTTTCTAAACAAAGAGTACAACTTTAATTGCAATGTACCAACACAAAGAATACAACTGCAGCCTCTAAAAAATTCTTGTTTGCCCTGGTTTGTCATGCATTTTTTTTCTGACCTTTTTAAGTATGTTGGGGAGGTCCTTCACACATCCATTTTTATTAGGCCATTTGTAAAATTACATATGGGTAGGAGTTTTTTTTTATGGGTAGGGTTTTTTTTTTTTTTTTCTCATTTTTGTAATTATTTCTTTGCCATCAGAAGTTCATGTTCTTGGTTTGTTTTATGTTTTAGGCCTCATAATCTGCTGAATAGCATGGGTGGTGGTGTGTTTCGTCCCTTGAGTGCAAGAAGGCTTTGCAATTCTAAAGCATTGCAAAGCCTTGTTGCACTCAAGGGACAAATTTATCAATTTTATTAACTTGGGTAAAGTATCGGACATAAACCATTTAATTTTTATTTTTTTAAGTTTGCATTGGTTATAAAAAGAGAGCATGCACCAGCCAAAAGGACCATGCGAAATTGAGAAACAGATTTTTAACTTTTTTAGGCCTAATCTATTGTTTTGAAGATGTATTCTTACACTTTATAAGCTGTTGCATCCTCACCAAAAAAAGCAATTTATAGAAATGTTACCCCATCCATTAATTACTTCAAGTAATTATATGTACTTTCTTTCATGGTTATGATTAGCCATTGTGCAGAAATATGTGGCCTTAACTGGTAGAGTGCTGAGTTTTTTTGGTTGTCAAAAATTTGTTCACATGTTATTGCCTTGTTACAATTTATGGGAGAGTGCCCATAGGCACTCTCCCATAAATTGTAACAGGGCAAGTCCACTTAGACTAAATAATATAAAATCAAAATTAATTGAAGCACATCTACAGAATATGAAGTCTTTAAGCTATTGTACCCACAATTCAGGCTAAAGCCCAAAAATGGGCTTCCAGCACTCAACCAGTTAAACACCAGTAAATAAATAAACATATGTACTTTCACGCATTAAAGCCTACCGGTTATTAACACTTTTTTTTACATCTTGTAGTACAAGTGTTTAGCCAAGTTTTTTTTTTGTCCTCTTTACTGTCATATTGTGGTAGCATTATGGCAAAAATATGGCTTTATTATGACATAAGTTGCCCCATCTTCTTTCCGCTACATTGAAGGTTGTAGTGTAAGTTTTAAGTAAGTCATTTTTTTGCAACATTAAATGATTGGGGGAATGTATATATTCTTGTTTTTAAGATAAGTGTTTTATATTTTTCTGTATTTTTATATTCTCCAGCATTGGTTGAGATGTATTACATTATTCTGGCATGTTGTTGCTGATTTGGTACTGGAATCATAAAAATAGTTTCTTTCACATTGAGATCACGCTTGCATCATAACACACTTACACCAGTGGGTTGTAGAGATAGACAATATACAAAAAAAACAAAACAAACCAATACCAATATCATGGGGATACCAAAAAACCGATCCAAGTCAATTGTTGAATACCGAAACCATCTGAATTTTTTAATTTTCCTACATTCGCAATTTATAAGGCCCACTTAAGGCTTGATAACAGCTGAAAGGTTCATTTTTATGAAAGAAGTGCCTGATGTTAGCTCTCAATGGCCTGGGCAACTGTCCTGAATTCCCACTAGACTACAACCTGTACATGTACAGTTGCTCAGCAGTAATGTCTAGTCTAGTCATGTCTGTCTATTAACCCTTTACCCAACGTAATGGCCAAAACCTGCCAATGCTATTCTCAAAAATCGTTAATTTTCATTATTTTTTTCATTTTTTGCCTCAAAAACATTGGTTATGACCTCTCATTGGAACGAGCTTGTCGAGCTCGTTCCAATGAGGGGTCATAACCTACGTTTTTGAGACAAAAAATGAAAAAAATTAGTTCAAGAATTTTTTTTGCAAGTGTCATCTGCTTTTCATGTTAGGTAAAGTGTTAAGGCAGCCAAGACCTGACTAGAAGAAGTCACTGCCCAGGTGATTTGTCTATTGTCAGCAGGTCATGGAACATGCTCCGAGATCGCAAAAAAGCCTGAAATTGGTCTTTAAAGGTTATTGTGCATTTAGAACAAGTCACAAATTTACTATAGATATGATGTATGTTCATAAAAGAATGCCAGTGTTGAGCTGAATGACAGTGGCATTTATAGCATTGTGGTAGAATGATACAAGAACAACTTATTCCATTTTTTCCTGATGTGAATTCCCATCTGGTACTATCAGCAAATCTCAGTCAGGTTAGATACTGAATACCAAACTGATACTAAGGTATACCCCCTGAAAATACCGAAACCGATACCAACCTCAAACTTTCTATACTGCCCATCTCTAGTGGGTTGATATTTCCAAAATAAAATAGAGTGCAACTCTGCTGAGTAGTCTCTTTGCCAATGAAGAATATTTATCAACAGGAGTATCCAGTTTGCAGAAATGTTTTCATTTTCCTGTATTCTAGAGATAGACTGAGTTCTGTCAAATAACATATAATCGAATAAATGCCAACAATACAGTCGCAATGGACTTGTCATAATCCACACTGTGATGTCCATGCATGCATTTACCAGATAATAAAAATCACAGCAAAATTTCAAGTAATGAAGCAACTGGTTGTACCCAGTGCTTCATTAATTAAATTTTTGATGATTATTCCTATAATTAGTGTTTGGAATCTAATATTACTACATCCATGGAAATATTGCCTACCCATCAAGCCTGGAAGTAAGCAGACTGTAATCTGCAAAATGAGGTTCCCAGAGGGCGAATTTGGTGATGCTACCCTGCACAGCAGGGTAGCATCACTAAATTTACCCTCTGTGAACCTCAATCTGAATAAAGGTCTCAGGTCTAAATGGAAAGAGGTACCCAGAGGATAAATTGGCGCACTGTGTGAGATAGCATCAGCATATTTACCCTCTGGGGACCTCATTCTGCGAATGACGGATTGCGCATTTCCAGGCCTGTTACCCATGGAAAGTGACCAGTCCATGGTGACCGTACTGTACATTGGATGCACTTGGGGCAAGTAGGTATATAAACATAGGAAACTCAATGGTTATAAAACAAATTCTTTAATATTCTACAAGAGTAATTCAAATAACAGGAGTTTACACAATATCCTACATGCAATTAACAGGTCAGATTTGTACCAAAGGTATGGTAAATGGTTTGCTGTTTAGAAGTTATATTCAGTTAACAGGATTATTTGATGAAAAGATATACAATTAACCCTTTACCCAATGAATCGGCAGCATCCGCCCGCGTAATATGCAAATTCAGCAGTTGAAAAAATATTATTTTTCAAACCATTTCAACAGAACCATATCATGTGACCCCTCGTTGGAACAAGCTCGTTCCAACGAGGGGTCACATAATATGGTTTTGTTGAAATTGTTTGAAAAATTTGAAAAAATGATATTTAAAATAATAAATTTTGATATCGTCTGCGTTGGGTAAAGGGTTAAGTGGGCAGCACAGCACTACAAAATTGAGACTACACTGAGAAAAACCAATGAGAAAATGTATAGCATCACAGATTAAAAATTATTGGATTTTTTTTTGGCATGTGATATTCTACAATGCAGTTGGGAGGATAGCAGACAGACTATTCTGAACATATCACAAAGCAGTCATGATCTGGTTGAAATTGTTTGTCCTCTATTGTAATCCTAGTACTGCACACAAAAAAGACAGAATTTTAAACAGATCATGATTCAGTCATTATCCGCTTGAAATTTTTTGCATACTTACCTCCTCACACACTCTATAATCTCACCTATCAATAAAAGAATCTCAGGTGCTCTTTCTTAGTTGGGTCTTCATTTTGCAATATTTTATTCACCAACTCTACAACCACTGCTGCATATGTGTCGCAACAAGTTTACAATCTAATCAAGAAAGACAAGTAAACCATCACAATACTGTAAGCTTGTCTTCAAGCTTCAGATATGTTAATGAAGAGGAAAGTACAATATTGCAAACTGTTGTGATGAAGCTCTCACTGAAGTGCTTATTCCAACTTTTTTACACTTTTAAGATCAAGGCCTTAGTCAAGTCATTGAATGTGAAAATATGGACCTACCCAGAATAAATTGGTAACAAGTTACATTGGGTATCATCTAAAAGAAGAGAGTTCATTCAATAACATCCAAAATCAACTGAAATCCATTTGGGGAAATTTTTTTAGCAACCCAGAATAAATGGTAACAAGTTACATTAGGTATCATCTAAAAGAGGAGAGTTCATTCAATAACATCCAAAATTAACTGAAATCCATTTGGGGGAAATTTTTTTTAATAACACATCCATGTAAAATTAATGTTTGGTTCATGACATTCTAGAATGTGTGATAAAAATCAAGTTGTATCACTCACATGTGTGATACAGTATATTGCACTTTTTCAACATCAGAATGGAACCAGTTATATTTCTGGGGATACATGGACACATTCTAGTGCAAATTTTCAATGGGCCATTTATTTTGATTTTGTAAAGTTGATGTTAGTGCTCTATAGTATCTGAGTTTCCGTTATTTCCATTGAAACTCAGGTACTATACACCATCTGAGCATTCGAAGAAGCTTTCTAATTTGTTTTATTAACATGAACAATAATGAATATTGATTGAACATCTATATGGATTAAAATTTGACATGGCAATGATAGACATGCAGGTCAAACTAAGAAAATATAGACAGAATCTGAAAGCGGTCTCTTCGAATGAATGACGTCATGCGAGCAAGTTGTGAGATCATCAAAATACAAAACAAAGTGGATATCGAACAACTGCATTTTGATGTTCATTGGAATTTGTATGGATTCTATACCTCTGTTAAACTCTGTAACACAGATTTTAATAAATTATTAGGTGGGGCATTATGAATAATACAATCATTTCTGTTGGACAATAAGGATATAAATTTATTTGACGTAGAATGAATCGACAATGACAACCATAATCTTGACTAAGAGCTTAACCTCTCAATCAACTGGATAACAAGAGCTGCATCAAAGTAAGATAAACATGTGAGATTTTATTATTTCTCATCGAAGTATTTTTCTGAATTTGGATCTATTGTTTGTTGTGAAAGTATGGTAACCCCCTGTTTTAGCTCACCAAAAGGGAGCTCAACTTATCACTTGCAGTCCGCCGTCCATCCGGCGTCGTGAACATTTTTCAAATGACTTCTCCTCAGAAACCGCTATGTCGATTTGCTTGAAATTTGGTATGGATGTTCATTACCATATGTCAGTTCAAGTTTGTTCAAATGAAATGGACATGCCCAATTGGGGCTCCATAGGGGGCATAACTCCGATAGCACCCTATGAATATTAGAGAAATTACTAAAAAATCTTCTTCTCCCGCACAAGTGGGCAGAAACATTTGATATTTGGTATACGGCATTATGGGGTGGATCTGATTCAAGTTTGTTCAAATCGGCCGCCTGGATTCACATTTGGGCTCAGTATAGAAGCCCGAATTCGAACTTAGTGCATTTCAGGCAAATTTCTTAAAAAATCTTCTTCTCCGGACCCAGCAGGCAGAATCTTTTGATATTTGGTATGCAACATTGTGGGGTGGATCTGATTCAAGTTTGTTCAAATCGGCCCCCCCTGGGTTCATATTTGGACTCAGTAGAGGAGCCCAAATTTGAACTTAGTGCATTTCAGGCAAATTTCTTTAAAAATCTTCTCCAGATCCAGCAGGCAGAATCTTTTGATATTGGGTATGCAGCATGCTTAGGGGGGTGAGATTCAAGTTTGTTCAAGCCAAGTCCCTGGGTTTATATTTGGGCTTGCTGTGGTATTCAGAATTATAACTTAGTTCAAAATGAGGAATTTTCTTTAAAAATCTTCTTCTTCAGATCCAGCAGTCGCAGTGTTTTGATATTTGGTATGTAGCATCCTTAGGGGGTTGAGATTCAAGTTTGTTCAAGCCATGTCCCTAGGTCCATATTTGGGTGCACTGTGGGAGCCCGAATGATAACTTAGTTCAAAATGATGAATTTTCTTTAAAAATCTTCTTTTTCAGATCCAGCAGTCGCAATGTTTTGATATTTGGTATGCAGCATCCTTAGGGGGGTGAGATTCAAGTTTGTTCAAGCCATGACCCTAGGTCCATATTTGGGTTCACTGTGGGAGCTTGAATTGTAACTTAGTTTGAAATGAGGAATTTTCTTAAAAAATCTTCTTCTTCAGATCCAGCAGTCGGGATGTTTTGATATGTGGTGTGTAGCATCCTTAGGGGGGTAAGATTCAAGTTTGTTAAAGCCAAGTCCCTGGGTTCATATTTAGGCTCCCTGTATGAGCCTGAATTATAACTTAGTCAACATGAGGAATTTTTCTTTAAAAATCTTCTTCAGATTCAGCAGTCAGAATGTTTTGATATTTGGCATGCAGCATCCTTAGGTGGTGAGATTCAAGTTTGTTCAAGCCAAGTCCCTGGGTTCATATTTGGGCTCACTGTGGGACCCTGAATGATAACTTAGTTCAAAATGAGGAATTTTCTTTAAAAATCTTCTTCTGCAGATCCAGCAGATGAATGGTTTTGATATTTGGCATGCAGCATCCTAAGGGGGGTAGGATTCAAGTTTGTTCAATCCATGTCCCTAGTTCCATAAAATTTGTCTCTAATGACTTCATTCCTTTGTAGTGTTGATGAACAATGTCTAACTGAATGTGACCCCAAATACTTCTTTGAACCACTTTGGCCGGTGAGCGATTAAGGCTCCATGGGGCCTCTTGTTAGCTCACCTTACTGAAAGTCAGGGTGAGCTTTTCTGATCACTCTTTGTCCGTCATCCTGCGTGAAGGTGGTGTTTGAGCCTCTTTCTCCTAAACCACTGGCCACATTTTAATTAAATTTCATGTGAGTAGTGGTTATATAGGGACATTTTGATTTTTATGCAGATTAGGTTTTGGCTCGTATTGAGCAGAGGGGTGGGGAAAAAATTGCCAAATTTTTTGAAAATCTTTTTCTAATGAACCACCAGTAGCAGAGACTTGATATGTGATATACAGAGTCCTTTTGAGGTTTAGAATCAAGTTTATTCAAGAGAAGTTTGTCAAGCATTATTTGCCTTCGTTATGGGAGGGGCAAAAATTTTGGCCACGCCTAAAATTTCTAATTTCAGAACCCTGATGTCGATTTGAACCAAATTTGATATGAGATGATAATGGGTCATAAGTAGTTGATTGATGCCAAAAAAAAATTTCTCATTGCCCCGTGGGAACCTCGGGAACTAAAAATAGGAAAAACCTTAAAACTGCCATATCTCCAAAACTACATGGCACAGAGAATTCTTATATTGTATAAAGCTTACTTTTATCCAGTAGAATAGAATGATTAAAAAAAATCCCTATTGGTTTGATTACAAGGTACTTTTTTCAGGACTCTGAAAAAGTGCTGATTCAGCACTTTTTAATTCTGAAGGCAATGGAAAAAACATTAAAAAATCTTCTTCTCCAGATCCAGCGCACAGAATCTTTTGATATTTGGTTTGCAACATTGTAGGGTGGATCTGATTCAAGTTTGTTCAAATCGGCCCCCTGGGTTCATATTTGGGCTCAGTATAGGAGCCCGATTTCGAACTTAGTGCATTTCAGGCACATTTCTTAAAAAATCTTCTTCTCCAGATCCAGCAGGTAGAATCTTTTGATATTTGGTATGCAACATTGTGGGGTGGATCTGATTCAAGTTTGTTCAAATCGGCTCCCTAGATTCATATTTGGGCTCACTATAGAAGCTCGAATTCGAACTTAGTGCATTTCAGGAAAATTTCTTCAAAAATCTTCTTCTCCAGATATCCAGCAGGCAGAATCTTTTGATATTTGGTAAGCAACATTGTGGGGTGGATCTGATTCAAGTTTGTTCAAATCGGCCCCCTGGATTCATATTTGGGCTCACTATAGAAACCCGAATTTGAACTTAGTGCATTTCAGGCAAATTTCTTTAAAAATCTTTTTCTCCAGATCCAGCAGGCAGAATCTTTTGATATTTAGTATGCAACATTGTGAGGTGGATCTGATTCAAGTTTGTTCAAATCGGCCCCCCTGGGTTTATATTTGGGCTCAGTATAGGAGCCCAAATTTGAACTTAGTACATTTCAGGCAAATTTCTTTGAAAATCTTCTTCTCAAGATCCAGCAGGCAGAATGTTTTGATATTTGGGATGCAGCATCCTTAGGGGGGTGAGATTCAACTTTGTTCAAGCTATGTCCCTAGGTCCATATTTGGGCTCACTGTGGGAGCCCAAATGATAACTTAGTTCAAAATGAGGAATTTTCTTTAAATATTTTCTTCTTCAGATCGAGCAGTCGCAATGTTTTGATATTTGGTATGCAGCATCCTCAGGGGGGGCGGGGGGGGGGGAGATTCAAGTTTCTTCAAGCCATGTTCCTAGGTCCATATTTGGACTCACTGTGGGAGCTTGAATTGTAACTTACGTCAAAATGAGGAAATTTCTTTAAAAACCTTCTTCTTCAGATCCAGCAGTCAGAATGTTTTGATATTTGGTGTGCAGCATCATTGGGGGGTGAGATTCAAGTTTGTTAAAGCCAAGTCCCTGGGTTCATATATGGGCTACATGTGGGAGACCGAATTATAATATAATATCAGATGTTTGAAATGGGGTGGTATTTCTTTCCTATTTGAAGATTTCAACCCAGAACAAATTGATAACAAGCTGATTTGGTTTCATTTGAAGCAGAAATAATCATAGGACAACATATCCAGAATCCACTGAAATCCACTATGGAGATTTTTTTAAATCTAAGATAGCATTCAGTGTGGCTATCAGTACAATGACTTTTGCAATAGGCCATTTTGTTTCCCGTGTTTGTCACTGGCACATGTGATTTCTGACCCAGTGTTTATAATATACGTGTTCCTGAGGCCTTTGTAATCCTTTTGGTACCAAAGATTATCACCCAAATCCAGGATGGGTTCCAAAATGAGCAAAACTAGAATGAATGAGATTTTTTCTTCAATTCTCTGCCTTACAACAAATACATGATGAATTCACAGAAAATACTGTCATTCATACTCGAAGCAGTTTCATGTGAATTATTATTGTTTTATCTCTAAGCCCATTGCCACCACAGATGTTAATGACTGACTGGTAGCAAGGTGGCTAAATGAGCAGAGCACTGGACCGAAAGGTCAGTGGTTCAATCTTGACCCAGGCCATCTGTGTTGTGTGCTTGGGCAAGACACTTAACAGTTTGCATGCTGCTGGCGGATATTCCTGCCCAGCACACGGTTTCTCTTGTTACTGAAATAAGTATAAGTTGGGCACATTTAATTGTATTTGCCCCGTGTCAATTGAATGGATTTTTTCACCAATGATTCCTTGTGTTACATTTATATTAATTTTTCATCAAATCTAGTCATGGCTGCTTAAAAGTAGCCATGACTAGATTTGATGAAAAATATCTAGAAAATACTCAGCAGGTTAAGAGTTAATTCTGAATGCCATGTGGGGACATAGTGGCACTGTGTTCTAAGGCATACTGCACTTAAATGACACACTTGTATTCAACCACTGCTAACTCTGTTTGTGCCTAGTTATTAAGTTGGAGAGACTGACAGTTGTTTGCTGCTGCTTGGTGGTTGTCTCTGTGTACTCTGGCTTTCTCCCCCTTATAAAACTAGCCTACACAATATGGCCCTGGCCATCAAGAGTGTCTTTAACCCTTTACTAAACATAATGGCTAAAACAGGCTAGTGCTGTTCACAAAAATTGACATTCATGTTTGATTATTTTTTTCATTGTGCTCGTTCTAGTGAGGAGGCATAAACTATGTTTTTGACCCGAAAAATGAAAAAAAATTAGTTACTCAATAATTTTGTTTGCAACTGTCGTCTGCATTTCATGTTAGGTAAAGGATTAAATCCCAATAAACAAACAAACCGACAGACCCCTCAGAGGGTACAGAAGAGAAAAATAAATTATGGAAATTGTTGAACTGACACAGAATGGCGCACAACTTGCAGTGACATCAGATTAACTTTAGTGGGTTTTCAGGCACTGACCATCATAGGTCTGTCATGATAGTAGTGGCATCTACAAACCTAGTTTTGGGGATTGAGTTCAACAGACCCCAGTTGTGTCCAGATTACAAACTGTGGACGAACTCTTAGGCTGTAAAAATATGCTAGTACATTAGGACTATGGGTACATCAGTGTCATCTATGACTAAAACAACCTCTTCCAATTTGGATGTTAATTTGAGTGTCTGAGCAGCTATAGATACATCTGAATCACTAAGACAGTTATGAACTACATGGTCACCAGCTCTCACAGCTGACTCAGAATTTTGATGAACTGATCTTTATTTCTTCCATTTGAGAGGAAAGCCAGTTGAACTTGTGAACCTCCATCACTTCAGTCACATGTATATTGGCTTGGGCCTGTGTCTTACCCACTCTTCTACTTCGTTCATGGTCTTTAATAGAAGGAACATGCTGGTAACAGTCACAAACAGCATAACTCTTTCCATATCTGTTCCTGATACATGACGAATATGTACTGGTAACCTCTCTGTTTGTTAATTTTTTTGCTACTTCAATCTGTGAAGGAGAGTGCTCACATCACAGACATTGTTCACCTCACTTTGGGCTAAATGAGAGGAACAAACTCTATAAATGCTTGTAATGCATCACATGAATTATGCCGTGTCCAGTAAATATTTCAAGAATAATTCTCAAATAAGTCAAACATGTTGGTAAAAAAGATGTGGAAAACTGCCAATCTTGTTCAGAAGGCAGCTAGGAGCATAGAAAATTTCTCAACTCCTGTTCATACATGCCTGGAGTGGATGTGACACAACATTTGCAACATATGGACAGGGAAAACTAACCTGCCTAGGTAGAGGCTTCAGAACTGAAACCGATTACTCTGATAGGTGATGTACTCTGATAGGTGATGCAAGCATCACATCAGAACAAAGTGAGTGGTGGGCAAATAAACAGTTTCTTATGATTTACTCAGGAGAACTTGTGCATACTGGGTCCAACTTCAGCTATTCAAAGGTTATGGAAATTGTTTCATGGTATAAGGTAGGAATAGAACTACAAAAGCTTTAAACATCCAGGGGAATAGTTTGTTCAAATTGAGTCCCTGGCTTTTATTTTCATTCCTTGCCACAGCCCAAATTTTAAATTAGTGTAATATGAGGAAAAATACTTCGAAAATCATCTTCTTCTGTTCCATCAGTGAGAATCTTTTGATATTTAGAATTCAGCATCCTTATTCAAGTCTACTTTAATCAAGTCCCTAGGTTCCTCTTTGGGCACCCAGTTTGTAACCATGTCCATCGGCTATCGTGTATGCTTGCAAGCTCTCAGGTCACTACTCTAATTCTGTTATGCCCTGGAACCAGCCTATCCCTTACCATACTACCTAGAAACCCAGAGTTGTGTGAGGTAAAAGAAGGCAAAAAGTATGAAGGTGGGCTTATTTTCGAGAGGTCAAGCCAACAGGAGAATTTTGACGCAATGTTGACACAAAATTAGGTGTCTCAGTCAATGCTATAACAAAGATTCATTAACCTTTTACCTAACAAATCAGCCACATACACCCGCATAATTTACCAATCGAACAGTTGGAAAAATAAAAACAGTTTCAACAAAACAGTATCATGTGACCCCCTTACTAGAATGATCTCATATAGCTTGTTCCAATGAGGGGTCACAAAATGTGGTTTTGTTGAATTTTTATAAAAATTTGAAGAAAGAATAATTAAATTAACAAATAGTGCATTGGGTAAGGTTTCTTGTTGTAACAACTTTACCAGCATGACTGTCATCGATGTTATCATTTCAAAGTCAGGGACCATTCTTATTTACAGGGTGGGGGCCTCTGAAAATGAACTCTGAAAAGTTGGTAGGTCGACTTACTTTTAATTTTGGGCCTATTTCCAGATCCATACAATAAATAGTCCATCACCTGTGTTTTGATTCAGTCATCTGGAATATTTTGAGAACTACAAATGATAAAAATATTGAAAATTGAAAGGTAATTTTTGTGAATAGCACCGGTCGATTTTGGCTGTTACATTAGGTGAAGGGTTAAATAAGACCCATTAAGGAAAGACCAGAATGTGTGTGTGTTCGGAGCAATCAGATTGTTGTTGGCACAAAACAGTTGAGGGGTTCATGTTGTCATTTCTTCATTCAGGATAATGCCAGGCTTGGTGATGAATTCATGAGACAGATACAGAGCATTGCAGCATATGTTCCATACATGGCCAGTCCTGGAAATCATGAAAATCAGTAGTAAGAATATTTTAACTTATCTTTTTTGAACTGGATGAGTGCTTGAAGCCACTATCATGGCTCTGTTGAAAGACCTTTGAGCCACTTTAGTGGCTTTACACAGGATGTATCAACTTGCTGTTTTCACAGCTGTAGACGAAAAAAATTTTCATATACAATTGTCTTGTTACAATTTAATGGAGAGTGCCCGTTATAACAAAACATTCATTTAAAAACAAACAAACAAAATCTTGCTAAACTTCTCATAAACCACTATACTGAATTGAACCAAATTTGATATGCATGTTCCGTATCATATGTTAATTCAAGTTTGTTCAAATAAAGTTGCCATGCCCACAGGTGGCACTACAAGGGGCATTACTCTGATAGCACCCATAAATTGTTTTCCAAGAACCATCAATTCTAGTTTGTTCAAATCGAGTCCCTGGATTAATATTTGGGCTCCCTCTGGGAGACTGAGTTTTCCTCGCAATATGGGAAATTCTTTAAAAATCTTCTTATTGAGATCACCAGTCACAATACTTTCATATTTGGTATACAATATCTCTCATATTTGGTATACAACCATCAATTAAAATCTTTTGATATTTGGTATACAACATCTGTAGGGGTGTCAGATTGAACATTGTTCAAATCGGAACTCTGGATTAATATTTGGGCTCTCAGTGGGAATATTGCAATATGAGGGAATTTCTTTAAAAATCTTCTTCAGATTCACCAGCCAGAATCCTATCACATATTTGGTATACAACATCTCCAGGTGGGACAAATTCAACTTTGTTCAGATCGGTCCCTGAGTTAATATTTGGGCTCCCAGTTGCAACCCAAATTTTAACTTAAAGGAAATTTCTTTTAAATCTTCTTCTTCAGATCCACCAGTCAGAATTCTTTCATATTTGGTATATATAACCTCTCTAGGGAGATAGATTAAAGTTTGTTCAATTTGAGTCCCTGGCTTAATATGGGCTGTGAGCTGCGAAAAGCGACCTTACAGGATATCCAATGAAAACAGAGAAGACGTCAAAAACAAATGACGTAAAAATTGTGGGCGTGATCAAATAAGTTTTATAAACACACGTGGCTTTTTATTTTTATTTTTCCAAATGAGGAACGCACTGATTTAATATGAATAATAAATTAAAACTGGTTACCATAACTACATAAATGTTTTATGTCAGAGATAGAATCAGACTCTCAAAACATTCTCTTGAATTCTGATGAATTGAACAGTTCTTTGCCAACGAAATAGCCGAGGTGACAGTGCAACACACATTCTTGACCTTCAAGAAGACGTGTTGTCTACTGTGTAGCAAACCAGCTTCAGGCGTATCCAATTGTTTGGTTGTTTCCTTATGACTTTACATGTTTCCTATTAATCGATGACATTAATGTCCTAAAACTTTGAGGCACACAGCATTTTCTGATGAAAATTAACACACAAAAGATATTTTGACAAAAACATGCCGATTTCATTGTTTTCCAAAAGAGTTCGATAGGCTGTCAACAGATGTGAAACGACTGATTTTTTGCTTCACTCTGTTTGGTTTGACCTGTTTAAATGACATTTTGCACTCGCTGAATTGTTTACATCAACAAGTGTTTCTATTTTTAAATCACTGTGTGACATCGAAAAGAAAGTTGCTGAGAACTCTGGTTTCAAAATCATCTTTGTTTCTGTCACTTGTTCTAACGTGAATTCATTATGTTCATGCAGTAATACCTTCTGAAAACCAGTTACAAGTTACAAATTTTATGTGGCTGGAATAAAATGATTTTTAACATTGGAAAGTTTTTTTTTGTTGTTGTTGTTGTTGTTTCTGTTTTTATTTGAAGTTCCACTGTGGCATAACAATGACTATTGTTGTCTCTTCTGTATTCAAGAGCAACTCTATGTCACCACTAGTCATTACAGTACACATGGATCATACTGACAAAGCCTTGCTGTGTTCTATTTTCTAACAGCATGGTTGGACTGTGAAATTGAATGTGATTTGTTTTCTACAGCCCTGGATACAGCATGTCCACAGCCTACATTCTTTACAACCCCAAAAGCTCCAACACCTCATGTCAAGCGCAGTAACTTGTGACCAGTGTCGATGCTATGGGTGGGGGTGGGGTGAAGGGCATTTACCCTGTCCCCAAACATAGATTTTGCCAGCCATCCCCTTTCTCCCATTCATCATAAACACATTCACACACCCTCTCTCACACAAACATTGACTCTGCTTTTTTTTTTGTTATTCCCATACACACCAGCCAATGAACTTATCCAGTAAAGAATTACAAGCTCGAATGCTGTTAGCCTACACAGTTTGTGAATCTTGCCCTCAAAATATGGGTCATAGGCCCTACCTCATTATTATCAACATTCAAAAACTGTGTAAACCTTTAAAAGCCACCAGAATAGTCCGAAAGCACAATTTTTAGCTCAACTTTGGCGAAGCTTTTGTCATGGTCCGTCATCCGTTTGTCCATCTGTCCGTACGTCAACAATTGGATACAGCTCAGGCTAGAGGCTGTATTTATGAACCGATATTTACGAAACTTCTTGGGTACCTTTGTTATGACTGTGGGACGAGAGGAGTGTTTTTGGGTGCGGTCCGAAATTCAAGATGGCTGCCAGCTCCCATTTTGTACCGACGATGCAGAAATCTGTTTTTTGTACAGAACTTCCATATGAAAGCTCTGATTTGAATATTTTTTGTATGAATGTTTAGTACCATGAGATACATTACATATCATACAGGTTTTCTTCTCGTGCTTAAATTATGCAAATTAGACTAACTTTGATTTATTTAGTGTTACTTTCAGCACTGGTCAGTGCAAATGCCAATACGGCTCGGGCTAAAGGCCGCATTTATGAACCGATCTTTACGAATCTTCTTGGGTACCTTTGTTATCACCGTGGGACGAGAACGAGTGTTTTTGGGTCCGGTCTGAAATTCAAGATGGCCGCTGGCAGCCATTTTGTTCAAAATTAGGGGCAATCAGATTTTTGTGCAGAACTTCCACATGAAAGCTCTGATTTGAATAATTTTTTGTATGAATGTACCATGTACCATGGGATACATCACATATAATACGGGTTTTTTTCTCGTGCAGAAATTATGCAAATTAGATGAATTTTGATTTATTCAGTGCTTCTTATACACAGTAAGTGCACATGTCAATACGGCTTGGGCTAGAGACTGTATTTATGAACCGATCTTCACGAAACTTCTTGGGTACCTTTGTTATCACCGTGGGACGAGAACAAGTGTTTCTGGGTGTGGTCCAAAATTTAAGATGACAGCCAGTGGCCATTTTGTACCGAAATTAGGTCCAATCAGTTTTTTGTCAACTTCTATATGGCTCGTATTTATGAACTGATCTTCATGAAACTTCTTGGGTACCTTTGTTATCACCTTGGGACAGGAACAAGTGTTTTTGGGTGCCTTTGTTATCACTGTGCTATGAGAACAAATATTTTGGGATTCAGTCAGACCCACTCTGGGACTCAAAGACTTCTTTTCTAGTTTAGCATCTGACTGTCGCCCACCTTTACAATACTTTACCAATACATTTGTTACAGGCTACGGTCAGTATTTATGTACAGACGGTTACAATACTTTATATGTACCTTTGTTATCATGTCATTACCTAGATGTTTGTCATTACTGTGTCACATAGTATACATGTACATGTCTTAACAAGTTGAGCTACAGTGTCATTGACACTTTCATTTGTCTGTTTTTTTATCTGGGTGGAGAGGTCTGGGAGCTTGAGAAAAACTGAATCACCTCACTCACCCCCCTACCCCCCAAAAAAATAATAATAAACAAATAAATAAATAAAAATAAAAACCCTCCAATAAATCTTCAAGGATTGTTCCTGCCTTAAAAATTATTGATATGCACCTCTACCCCCCCCCCCCCCCCCCCCATGGTGAGCATATATCAGGTTCCCTACTTGCCCCCCTCCCCCTCCATACAAGATTTTCTAGCACCGACCTTGCTACTGGTCAACTTGGGTAGCTCACAATTGTGTCAGTTTTTCTTTCAATTGGAGCCTTATTAATTTTGTGATCGTGATGCAACTCAATTATATTCATTTAACAAAATTTGTAAAAATGACAAAATTCAAGTATCTTTCAAAACTTTCCTTCGAAGCTGTTCGAGAAACATTTCTCGGTTTGGTAATTGTTGCTGGGACCAATATTGTATACCATTTTCCTAAACTCATTTTAAGAAGGGATTTGCGTTTCAAAGAAGTAGAAAGTTAAAAAAAAAACCCTTAAATTTTTTTCCAGTCCAGAGGTGGGGGAGGGGGGTCAGCTATAAACAAAAATACATGAGTCCCAAAATTTAGCCCTTGTAATACCCTCTGGTGTGGTCCAAAAAACATTTGTAAGACACTAGGCCCCGTGGGGTGCACCCTCCCCTCCCCCCCCCCCCCCCCCCACCCCCTTTCGAAGCCAAACCATTTTTTTCAAATCCACTTTTTCAACATTTATTTCGCTGATAAAAGACCTTTGAGCATTGTTATATCTTTGGTGGTCACTTAAGAACATGATAGGTAAAAGATATAGGTTTTAATTGCTTTGAAAGTTAGTTCTTCTATTTTCATATTTCTCACAAAATTGGATTTTTGCACACACACACACACACACACACACACACAAAAAATGGCTCAAATTTTGTTTTTAGTTAGTCCAGGGGCAGAATGTTGCTTTTTCGGCCTCGTGTATTTTTTTTTTATAGCTGCCCTCCCTCTAGTCCTCATGAACTGAAATCCCTTGGTGACGGTTGAGTTCTGTTTTCTGATGAAACATGAAAGAATAATCTTGTTCGAATGATTGGTTGGATGGTAAGGTAGACTGCATGTAATCCTGAAATATTTAGATGATGTAATTTCACTGCAGCATGATGCCAATATCACAAACATGCATACACAACAACACAGAATGGAATGCTCGTGAGTGGTGGGGTGGGGTGGGGGGGGGGGGGGGGCTGTAAAAATAATACACTAGATCTGAAAAGCAGTGTTCTGCCTTGGACTATCCAGAAAAACAATTTGAGCATAAAAAAAATTTCTTTTTTCAGGGGGGAGGGGATTTTTTTTCAATTTTGATGTACGACAACCTTTAAAAAAATATCTTTCAAGGCAAATGAAACCGTCATGTTCTTAAGTGACCACTAATGACAATGCTCAAAAGTCTTCTATTACTGAATGTAAAAAAAGTAGATTTGAAAAAAAATGCTTCGGCCTCGGCGGCCCCCCGTCTCCCCGGGACCCTGTGTCTTGCAGTTTTTATCCGCCCACCTCCCCCAACAAATCGTGTTTTTATTTATTTATTTATTTTTTACAACTGATCCACCCCCTCCCTCCCTCCACCCCACCCCCAGGAATACTGAGAGACAAAAACAAAAACTACTTACCACGGTATCGTGTAAAATAACTTATTTTGCACAGTATTGTTTTTGTTTGCTTGTTTGGATTTTTTGCGTGTCTTGTTCAATGATCCCTTTTCTCCTGGCAGGATCAAGAGGTGGTTGGGAATGGGAGTTGTCTTGAAAAACTAAAAACTACAGTCGGCAATCAATAACTCGAAATTGGATGATTCGAATATATGAGATAACTAGAAGTTGGCTATCGGTCCTAGCAATCAGGGACTAGCAATCCCCCTCCCAGGAAATATAGACAGTCACTGTTCTATATTTTCTGGGAGGTGTGGAGGTGGTTCCTTTGTCCAGATTACAAGTTTCTGTGTTCTTGTGTTCAAGGTTTCCAGATCCCTCAAACACATCTGAAGTGCATAACTCGAAGACCGGGATAAGTCGAAGTTATCGGTCGGTCCCATAAACTTCAAGTTTCGACTGTACATGTGAATTGTGATTCTGCAAAACGTGTTAATGGTGATGTCGAAAAGTACTGAGTGGCAACAAAATTTAGAATTGGGAAGACAATCTTGCAGTACATTGTACTTCAAGATAACTTGTTAATGGAAGCTCAAATAAATAAAACAGTTTTTGTGATGTGCCTAAAATTATGTTGTCTTCAAGATTTCTTTTCACGCCATTTCATTTCAAAGAAAATGATGGCGTTTGTCAGCCAACGTTTTACCTAGGCAACAAAATATTACGGGTACCTCTCTGTGCATGTATGCGTGTAGTGGTTGATCCTGACCCCTCAATCCACTTCCAGATTCGTGTTTAGAGCCTCCGACAAATACTGTTACTGAAAAATCATAACGCCTCCAATTTTTTTCCTTCTACTTGTAATTTATTGGTTGATACTGGGAAATTAATAGAAGAAATGTTGTCACTAAGATGAGATACGTGATTGCTCATTCTCACACATTGTTTCTAACTTTAGAGTCAGTGTCAGTGAAAAAAAAACCCAAAAAACCTGTCCAGAGACATCAGGTTACCAATTCAAGGGCCAGCTTCAGAAATATGGGGGGCCTGGGAAGCCTCGAGTAGAAGCTCAGTTGTTTCTTACGCTCTTAACATCCAGATGCCGAAGTGGTCTGGCCAACGAGCGGCTTAATTGGGGTATTGGGGAGGGGGGGGGGGGGGGTTACCCCAGGTAAATTTGGATTTCTGGAGGCTCTCTAGAAGTTTCTGAAAGCACTCTGAGCTCCAAAATGTGAAACATTTCAACAGGAAAATTGGTATTTCGAACAATATGAAAAAATTCTCTGCCAAATGTGGTGGCCCTTCAAATGTGGGGCCCTGTGCGTCTGCCCAGTCTGCCCATTCTTAAATACGGCCCTAAGGTTACCTGACTGCTCTGGGAATATTTGTTTCAGTTTTTCTCGTTGAATAAAGGGATGTATGACCTATTTGTGGCCTATAACAGCCTCTCCCGACAAAAGGAGTAAAACTTGTGACAGTATATATCAGTTACCATTTTAGGTTTCTTGTATAGAAGACTAATATGGGCCATTAGCTGAACCTATCTTTGATTTAAATACAATTTGTGATTTATGTATTTATTTATTGGTGCCGGCATCATGACTCAACATAACTATAAAGTCAAGTCTTGCCAATCATTTAAGCCTATGTTTCCCACTTACTGAGGGATGGTACCCAGTGGCATTGGTTGCCAAGTCCTATTTTACCAATGGAGATAGGTGGAGGAGAACAATCTACATCAGTGGACATGCAGTCTGTTATATCCTGTGCGTCCCACGGGAAGAAGTTTTGAGATTGATATTGATGAGTTTGTTATCACCAAAACACATACCCCAACATGCGACCAAACACACTGTGCTTGATAACTCCCAGCAAAGATTGAGACTAATGACAATTAGGCAACTTTTGAAGGAAACTCACATAGGTCTTGGCTGAATCTACATTTGATTTCAAGCTGTTTTAAAATTGAAATTGTTCAGTTTGATGGCCCGCTCCACGAATTATATAGGGCCTACATGTTCAGACCCAACGTGTTTCAGTGTTATGTTTAAAATCGAGACGCATTTTAGAGTTACGCTTCACCACAACTAAATGCGTTTAGAAATTTCACACTAAGTTGTGTTTTGGAGCAACTGAACATCTTAACACGTTCCGGAATTGGACACAAACTGACGAGAAAAAAACACTTTTGTACGTAATCCTTGCACTTCAGAGGCGCTCAGAAATTGAATATGAGATTTTGTAAGCATTTTGGTGTTTAAATTCCAAACCGAAGTACGTGCTTTGCATAAATGACACTCAGAAATCATGTCTTTGTCTTGTGAATATCAATTAATCCAAAGCTTGTTAGGGGACAAAAAATAAGAGAAAATAACAATTTAAAATTAATGGGCAACACATTAATATTTAGCAAAAAACAAACAAAAACCCAGCCTGTACTCTTTTAATAATTTTTGCGCATGGGGGGGGGGGGGGGGATGATAAATTCTCACTGGCGTAGCCAGGATTTTTGATTGGGAATGGCAAAATATACGAACGAATGTATGTATAGTATGCTAGAGTGGTACATTTAGATAATTCTCTATGCAGAGCTGTGCAAATGGAAGACTTAAGAGTCACTGGTACTACATAGAGAATTATCTAAATGTAGCACCCTAGCATACTATACATACTACAGATGGTAGTTTGTTATCTTCCTTCACTCTTAAATATTGCATTTTTTTTTTTAAAAAGAAATAACTTGTTACAGTTCGCTAAACGTTCACATTTTCACAAGAGATAACGTTGCACATATGCATCGTAAAAGTATTAAGTTGAACTGTCAAATGGTCGATTCAAGTTATGGGGCTCTTGGACATCCCACTTTACATGTCGCATTGACCCATTTATAACCTAAAGTAAACTTTATTGGAATCCTCGATTTCAGGAGAGTAGAGATGTAACTCTAACTCAGTTTTGAATTTTTGACCCCTAAGTTCCCTTTTCGCAGCTGACGGCCCATATTTGGTCTCTCTTGGGTGGGAGGGATGGGGAGCAGTTTAGATTCAAGTTTGTTCAGATCCATTCCTTGGTGTTTTTCCATCAAATTTGCCTTTCAAACTGAAGTAACATAACAACCCTTGGAAGATTGGCAGTGCTTGTCTACAGCTGATAGATTTGGAAACAGACCTCTGATAATATTCATCGGACATGGATACCAGAGTTATGAATAGTTTCATGACTTCATTCCTCAGTATTGTTGATGAACCATGACAAACTGAATGTGACCCAAAATACTTCGTTGAATCACTTGTCAGATGAGTTATTAAGGTCCCTGGGGCCTCGTGTTTGTATTTGTAATTATTTCTTTGGTATCAAAAGTTCATGTTCTTGGTTTGTTTCATGTTTTAAGCCTCATAATGTACAGAATAGCATGGTTGGTGGTGTATTTTGTTCCTTGAGTGAACGAAGGCTCTGCAGTGCTTTAGCATTGCAAAGCCTTGTTGTACTCAGGGGACAAATTTATCAGTTTTATTAATTTGGATAAAATATTGGACATAAACCATTTAATTTTTATTTTTTGAAGTTTGCATTGGTAAAAAAGAGAGTATGTGGCAGCCAAAAGAACCGTACAGGAGGCCTGAGAAACATTTTAAACTTTTTTTAGGCCTAATCACTCATTACTTGGGAACATATGCATATGCTACTTACATGTATAGAATGCTAAACTGTGATAAGATTTAGTCAGAACCTAAATGGAAATCTTTTGTATTAGTTGATTCAGACATTGAGAAAAATGTGTAATGTAACTTGTGCAAATCTTGCATAAAATACATGGATCTGATAGAAAGTAATTATGCAAATCTCACATAAAATGTCGAGATTTGATGTAAGATTTTCCTGTGTTACATTATGCATATTTTCCATTGCCTGTATTCACTAAGAAATCAAAATATTTCTACACTTATTTTAAGAGTGAGCTAAAACTAGTAGCAAAAATCATAACTGGAAAATGCTTGTAATTGTTCCACTGCAGGTTAATCGATTACTTGTTTCATCACAAAATAATTCCAGTGCATCTTGCCTGATATATATACGATAATACCATAGTGTGTTTTGATATGTTTGATATCTCAACGAGTTGAAAGTGAGTTTTTTTCGCGAGGCTTGCCGAGCGAAAAAAACTCACTTTCAACGAGTTGAGATATCAAACATATCAAAACACACTATGGTATTGTTGTATTTATCTTATACTGACCATTTTTGTTCTTTTCTGCATTTTTAAAAGGGTTTTAGGGATGATTTCGTGTCAAAATGTCGACTCATCTGGAGTGGAGTCGACTGCTTTCTCTTGTTGGGCATGAATACATGTGATGTGCCCGGAAAAGCTGTTGGTGCGTAACAAGGCTACAAATTCAAGTGAATGATAGAGTATAGTTCCCCTTAGAAAGTGGCCCTGTAACTGGGAAAACAATTACAGAAAATATACTTACGCCTCAATTCTTATGATGTATGACAAAAATATGTTTGATAATCAATTTCACCAGATTTGACACGATTTATAAACAATTTTGCGAATGTCACCATTATATTATAATATAGAAAAAGACTATATATAGTCCGTTCTCCAATCTATATGACATAGGGGTATGTGTTATAGATAATCTATAACACATGGGCTAAATCTTCAACAGGTATAAGATAAATACATATTTCAAGCTGAACGTTAACAGTAAAATTTCAAATAAACAGTTAATTGTTGTGTTTTGTTCGGATTCTTATTGCAATATGTGTTACATGATTGGTTGACTATGGCACAATATCAGAACATTGATATGTTTGATCTGTCACATGTATCTTGAATTTGAACAAGAAACATGCCTGGAGTTGGGAAATGTCAAACTGACTGTTTATATAGAGATTATTACATAGAGATTACAGAGTGTGATCCGGCAATCTGACCTCCTCAGCGAGATGGAATGTGACAAACCAGATCACTTTACTGTCATAATGTTTTCATTATTTATTTCATTTTTTTGTCTCAAAAATATAGCTTATGACCCCCTCATTGGAATTAGCTTGTTGTGTTCATATCAATGAGGGGTTGTAGGCTATTTTTTTGACCCCCCAATTTTTTTTTAAAATTGGTCATTCAATAATTTTGTTTGCAAGTGTCGTCTGCTTTTCATGTTAGGTAATTCAAAGTTTGATTTGATTGTTTGTGCCATCTTTTTTTGACAACACAATGTGTGTTGGTCTACTTGCTTAGGTGTTGGACTCATGATTGTGAAACTGTGTTGCTGGGGCTTTAGTTCCCATCAGGCATCAAAAACAGGCCTGAAAATAAGCAGTCTGACATTTGCAGAATGAGGTCTCCAGAGGGTGAATTTGATAATGCTATTCCATACAGTGGGCCAATTTATCTTCTGGGTACCTCTTTCTGTTTAGTTTTGAGACCCTGATTCAGATTGAGGTTCACATAGGGTAAATTTCACCCTCTGGGGACCTCATTTTGAAGATGACAGTCTGCTTATTTTCTGGCTTGATCAAAAACAAACATTGTAAACCCTTTAAAATCTGTTTGTCTTTCAAATTATACATGCAGGCCTTGTCTGTCTTTGTCTCAGTGGCTGTCATAAAGATGGTAATTCAGTAATCTTAACTGGTTGAGTGCTGGAAGCCCATGTTTGGCCTTTATTCTAAAGTGCAGGTACCACAGCTTGAAGGCTCATATTCACTGCATGTGGTTTGTATCATCTTTGAAATGATATTATTTAGTCTGTTAGGGTTTGCCTTATTACAATTTATGGGAGAGTGCCCATAGGCACTCTCCCTTAAATTGTAACAAGGCAAAGACATTTGTATCAGATTTAATAGCAAAAAATAATTTAGCTATCCACTAGTTAAGAACTTCAGCTGAAAACTAAATTTGAGCTACAGTATGGTCGCCGCGGACTGGTCACTTCCCACAGGTGAGTAATATTTCTGCAGACACAATAATTTTAGATTCCAAATACTAATTATAGGAATAGTCATTAAAAATTTAATTAATAATGCACCAGGTACAACCCAGTGTTTGCGGATTATGATTTTTATCACCTGGGAAATGCTGCCATGGACATCACTGCCCATGCGTGGATTACGACCAGACCACGGCAACTGCACTGTAACATTTATTGATGATGTGTATTAGCTCTGTAGAGGTTCCTGTCTGCCAGGCAGTGTTACCAAGAGGTCACTTCATGGCAGGGGTTTTTAAAAACTAACATTCTAAATGTATGGACAAGGAACTACCGGTGTGCTCCTAATTCTAACAAAATATCATGTTGGAAAAATAGCAGAGGAATGTCCAGGTCCTTTACCCAATGCAGACGATATCAAAATTTATTATTTTAAATATCATTTTTTAAATTTTTTCAAAAAATTTCAACAAAACCATGTCATGTGACCCCTCGTTGGAACGAGCTTGACAAGCTCGTTCCAATGAGGGGTCACATGATATGGTTTTGTTGAAATTTTTTGAAAAATAATATTTTTTCAACTGCTGAATTTGCATATTACGCTGGCGGATGCGGGCGATTCGTTGGGTAAAGGGTTAAATAAGCTAACATAAGCAGCACTTACCTACAAGTGTAACCTTAAAGATTGTTGTGATATTCAGTTGATCATCTTGATGATTTATTTTTTTTTTCAGTAATTTTTCAAACTATAGGAACAGATTTACAATGCCAGGTGGTGATGGTGAAGGAATGTATTATAGGTTAGTATTGGTCACTATTTTGCTTCTATGAACTTCCATATTCTTCATTGCTCATTTTTGGGAGGAGAGATAATATTCAGTTTTATACCATGCATGTCTGGGTTTATCAGCTTCTTGCAGTTTTAAATATTACATTAAACATGATAGTTCACATTTTTAGCTCAACTTTGGCAAAGTCAAATTTGAGCTTATGCTATGGCCAGCTGTCCATCTGTCCGTGTCAACAATTCAATACGGCTCTGGCTAGAGGCCGTACTTATGAACCGATCTTTACGAAACTTCTTGAGTACCTTTGTTATGACTGTGGGACGAGAACGAGTGTTTTTGGGTCCGATCCGAAATTCAAGTTGGCCGCCAGCCGCCATTTTGTACCGACGATGCAGAAATCTGTTTTTTGTACAGAACTTCCATATGAAAGCGCTGATTTCAATAATTTTTTGTATGACTGTTTTGTACCATGGGATACATCATATATAATACGGGTTTTTTTCTCGTACGTAAAATTATGCAAATTAGACTAACTTTGATGTATTTAGTGTTACTTTCAGCACTGTAAGTGCAAATGCCAATATGGCTCTGGCTAGAGGCCGTATTTATAAACCAATCTTTACAAAACTTCTTGGGTACCTTTGGTATCACCGTGGGACGAGAACGAGTGTTTTGGGGTGCAGTCTGATATTCAAGATGGCCGATGGCAGCCATTTTGTACAAAATTAGGTGCAGTCAGATTTTTGCACAGAGCTTCCATATGAAAGTGCTGACTTGAATAATTTTTTGTGTGAATGTTTAGTACCATGGGATACATCACATATAATGCAGGTTTTTTTCTCGTGCAGAAATTATGCAAATTAGATGAACTTTGATTTTTTCCGTGCTACTTACATACAGTAAGTGCACATGTCAATACGGCTCAGGCTAGAGGCTGTATTTATCAACCGATCTTCACGAAACTTCTTGGGTACCTCTGTTATCACCTTGGGATGAGAACGAGTGTTTCTGAGTGTGGTCCAAAATTCAAGATGGCTGCCAGTGGCCATTTCGTACCGAAATTAGGTCTAATCAGTTTTTTTTACACAACTTCTATACGGCTCAGGCTAGAGGCCGTATTTATGAACCGATCTTTACAAAATGTCTTGGGTACCTTTGTTATCACCGTAGGATGAGAATGAGTGTTTTTGGGTGTGGTCCAAAATTCAAGATGGCCACCAGCAACCATTGTGTACCAAAATTAGTGCAATCAGTCTTTTGTACAGAACTTCTGTATGAAAGTTCTGATTTGAATACATTTTTGTATGAATGTTTAGTAAAATGGAATACATCACATATAGTACAGGTTTTTTTCTTGTGCAGAAATTATGCAAATTAGATGAATTTTGATTTATTTAGTGCTACTTATACACTGTAAGTGCACATGTCAATACGGCTCGGGCGAGAGGCTGTATTTATCAAGCGATCTTCACAAAACTTCTTGGGTACCTTTGTTATCAACTTGGAACGAGAACGAGTGTGGTCCAAAATTCAAGATGGCTGCCAGTGGCCATTTTGTACCAAAATTAGGTCCAATCAGTTTTTTGTCACAACTTCTATACAGCTCGTATTTATGAACTGATCTTCACGAAACTTCTTGGGTACCTTTGTTTTCACCTTGGGACAGGAATGAGTGTGTTTTGGGGTGCCTTTGTTATCACTGTGCTATGAGAACAAATATTTTGGGGTTCAGTCAGACCCACTCTGGGACTCAAAGATTTCTTTTCTATTTAGCATCTGACTGTCACCCATCTTTACAATACTTTACCTATACATTTGTTACAGGCTACGGCCAGTATTTATGTACAGACCGTTACAATACTTTATGTGTGCATTTGTTATCAGGTCATTACCTAGATGTTTGTCATTACTGTGTCACATACTATACATGTACATGTCTTGACAATTTGAGCTACAGTGTCATTGACACTTTCATTTTAAATTTAATAATCTACTTTGACTTAATTTTTTCATGTCTCTATGCCGAATACTGCTTTTAGCTGTGACAAGCAGCTCTATATGTGGTAATGTCAGTCTGTCAGTCAGTCTGTGGCCAACGGATTTAAACTCAACAACTTTTAAAATACTTGATGGAATGACATCATATTTGGTATACAAGTGTACCTTATTGATGTCTAGCCCAATGTGTTATTCAGAGTATTTTTTTCAGAGTAAATGTTATTGCCCTTGATATACTTAAAATTTGTTTCATTCCTAGCTCACCTACTTCGAAGTAGAGGTGAGGTAATGTCATGACTCCGAGTCATCGGCATTGACATTGGCAGGCATCAGCATCAACATCCAATTTTGTAAGAGTTTGTGTTTAACTGGTACAGTGCTGGAAGCCCATATTTGGACTTTTTTTCTGCAGAGCAGGTGCCACAACTTAAAGACTTCATATTTTGTGGATGTGCTTCATATTATCTTTGAATTGAAATTATTTAGTCTGTTAGGATTTGCCTTGTTAGTCCCCTACGGGAACCGTAAGGGGACTATTGGATTGCACTCCATCCATCTGTCTGCCCGTCTGTCCGTCTGTCTGTCTGTTTTTTTATGTTACCACCTCTCCCTCCAACATGCTTTAAGCTACACCTTTCATATTTGGTACATGGATAAATGGTTCTGAGGGGATGATGCACACTCAAAATGTTTTTTTCAAAATCCAAGATGGCGGAATGGCAGCCATTTTTGTTGTGTTTTTTAAGCTTTTTTTCTCTATCTTCATGTTACCACCCCTCCCACCAACATGGTTCAAGCTACACTTTGCATATTTGGCACATGGATAGAGGGTTGGGAGGGGATTTAGGACCATGATTATAGTACTTAACCCTTATTTTCTGGAAATTTTTCTTCCAATTTTTTTTTAGGTGAAAACTTAGTCAATTTTTTGTTGTAAGAAGTTGCATTAAAATAAACTTTATTGCTATCTCTATTGCTTACAGATGTGTTTTATTGTGATTGTTGTTTCTCTTAACCATTCTGCTTAGGATATGTGTTGTTATTTTTGTCATTTTTCCTTTTTGCAGAAAAAAATATGTGAACTTGTACTTGTAACAATTAAAGTCAGCTCCAATATCCTAATTGTAAGAGTTTGTGTTTGAGTTTGTTTCTTCAAACCACCAGGGCTTTCAACTTGCAGCTGGAGGTTATATAGGACCATGACAACAATACTTAACCCCATAGTTTTTGTCTGAAGGTTGTTAAATCGAACCTGACATTAACCAATTAATTTTGTGTTATGTGTTGACAGAGGTAATAAAAGGAGAGCTACAGCAGCCAAAGAAACAGATTTTTCTAAGCCTAATCTCAGTTCATAAGAATACCTGTATGAAATATATAA
This sequence comes from Pictodentalium vernedei, assembly GCA_031216915.1. Taxonomy (NCBI): domain Eukaryota; kingdom Metazoa; phylum Mollusca; class Scaphopoda; order Dentaliida; family Dentaliidae; genus Pictodentalium; species Pictodentalium vernedei. The sequence continues at coordinate 333,395,405 of CM062292.1, forward strand.
ATTGGGAATTAAAATGTTTGCATTCGATAAAGTCATTTCTAGATACTTTCTTTGTATCCAGTTGATAAACTGCCATGGTCCATATGCATTATTTTGCTTGTGGAAACAAACTGAAGATGCATGTGCCTGTAGCTTATTAGTTGATTGTTGGCTCAAGGTTTCCACAGCCAGCTCCTTGAACTCCATGGATGTTCTAGAATGTAAAAATCCATTGCCAAGGTCCCAGAAAGTATTTGAATATTGGAATATTCCATTGAAAACCCCTGAAAAATAAGATATCAAGCAGTCGGGAGAATCATTTCAGCAATATTCATCTTGTATCAACATGAGTTGAATATTGTAGGCATGGATTGTCTCTGCCTTGTAGGCAGTTTTCACACTGGACCAAAACTGCCTGGTGCCACATTTTTAGCCATTCAGGATATTTCAGTACAGTGGAACTCTGTTAATTGAATAGCCACTTTGCCAATGAAAATTATTCAATTGACAGGAGTATTCAAGTAACAGGGATTGTATCACTTTCCTGTTTTCTAGAGATAAACTTGGCATTTATTCTATTATATCTTGTTTGACAGAGTTCCAAATATGAGCTTCAACCAGTTAAACAATAAAAAATAAAAAATATGAATAAAAGCCTCCCTTCATCATTTATTTAAAAATTAATTGCTTGAGAACCAAAAGTATTTTTTAATTTGGCCTGAAGATTTTTCCTTTCACTTCTACATATTTTACAATGAAGGTATCCAGTCCTACAAGCAGTGTTCATGCTGACAGATGCCAATTTAGGCAACTGCACTAAAAAATTTGCTATGGCACCAAAAAATCTTCATTGACTAAAATTTTAGCAACAACAAAGTTTCCTTTACTTGTGAAGGAAATACATTGTGGCAATGAAGAGCACAATCGATGACGAAACCAAAAAAAAAAAAGTTATTACTTCTTTTGTCAATAAGGCATTGGAAATTATATCTGACAAACGTACAGTGTTAATTGTCAATGAGTGTAATAAAGCATTGTTTTTTTTAAGTTATTAACATTACAAAAGGCTGCATTTAATTAGATAAACACTTTATACCATCATGAGTCACTCAACGATGGTACAGTGGAACCCTGTTAATTGAATAGCCACTTTGCCAATGAAAATTATTCAATTAACAGGACAAATCAGTTAACAGTGATTGTGTCACTTTACTGTATTCCAGGGATAAACTTAGCATTTATTCTATTATATCTTGTTTGACAGACCTCCATGAGCTCTGTCAAACAAGATCTTATAGATTAAATGCCTACATTGGATGTACTGAGGCCAAATAGGTCTATAATGAAAGGAAAACTGGGGAGAGTCAGGGTAATTTCTCGACATGTTACAAGATTTTTTTCAATTAACAGGAGTTTACTCTATAACCTACATTCAATTAACAGGTCAAATTTGTACTGGAGGTATGGTAAATGGTTTTGTGTTGTGAAATTATATTCAATTAATAGGGATATACAATTAAGAGAAATCCAATTAAGTGGGCTCCACTGGACCAAACAAAATGTTTTGGGTCCAAAACGCTAGGAAAGGCTGTACTTTGCTGTCTGATCTAAATAAATTGATCAGGTTTTTGAGCTGTAATTATTCCAAGAGTAAATGGCAGTTGGTCACTGAACAAAATTTGACAGAACACAAAATTACGAAATCCTGTAGAGACGAAAAAACTGGCCACCTAAGTTACATTTATGTCAGTGATTCAATTAATGATCTGAATGAAGTTGGTATATATACAGTACAGTTGCCATGGACTGGTTGTAATCGAAGTGTGGGTAATGATGTCCATGCATATGTTGATCGGGTAAAAAAAAATCGTTATCAAAATTTTAATTAATGCAACATTGGATTGTACCCAGTGCTTCATTAATTAAATTTTTTATGATTATTCCTATAATTAGTGTTTGCAATCTAATAATATTGCATTTGTGGAAATACTGCCCACCCCATGGAAAGTGACCAGTCCATGGCGGCTATACTGTACCTGTTGTTGCACTTCGATAATAATGGATTAATCAACTAAATACTGTTAATCCATTGGGCTTAGTGAGTCATGAGTCGTTACAAAAGATTGTCTTTAATTATGTAAATACTTTATACAGTGGAGCCCACTTAATTGGATATCTCTTAACTGAATAACCCTGTTAATTGAATATAATTTCCCAACACAAAACCATTAAGCATACCTCCAGTACAAATTTGACCTGTTAATTGAATATAGGTCATAGAGTAAACTTCTGTTAATTAAATAAAAAATATTGTAACTTGTCGAGAAATTACCTTGACTCTCCCCAGTTTTCCTTTGTTATAGACCTATTTGGCCTCAGTACATCCAATACAGGCATTTAATCTATTATATCTTGTTTGACAGAGCTCATGGAGGTCTGTCAAACAAGATATAATAGAATAAATGCTAAGTTTATCCCTGGAATACAGTAAAGTGACACAATCACTGTTAACTGATTTGTCCTGTTAATTGAATAATTTTCATTGGCAAAGTGGCTATTCAATTAACAGGGTTCCACTGTACCATCGTTGAGTGACTCATGATGGTATAAAGTGTTTATCTAATTAAATGCAGCCTTTTGTAATGTTAATAACTTAAAAAAAACAATGCTTTATTACACTCATTGACAATTAACACTGTACGTTTGTCAGATATAATTTCCAATGCCTTATTGACAAAAGAAGTAATAACTTTTTTTTTTTTGGTTTCGTCATCGATTGTGCTCTTCATTGCCACAATGTATTTCCTTCACAAGTAAAGGAAACTTTGTTGTTGCTAAAATTTTAGTCAATGAAGATTTTTTGGTGCCATAGCAAATTTTTTAGTGCAGTTGCCTAAATTGGCATCTGTCAGCATGAACACTGCTTGTAGGACTGGATACCTTCATTGTAAAATATGTAGAAGTGAAAGGAAAAATCTTCAGGCCAAATTAAAAAATACTTTTGGTTCTCAAGCAATTAATTTTTAAATAAATGATGAAGGGAGGCTTTTATTCATATTTTTTATTTTTTATTGTTTAACTGGTTGAAGCTCATATTTGGGATCCATACTTCAGTGCAGTTACCACAGTCATTAATTCAGTGTATGTGGTTCACACTATCTTGGATGTAGTTCCCATATCTTGGATGTGGTTCACATTATCTTGAAAGTAAATTCATTTCATTAGTATTAATTTCCCATGTTACAGTTCATGGGATTTAGGCACTCTCCCATGAATTGTAACAAGACATGTAAACAAATGTTGGCTGCAAATAGAAATTTAGCACTCTACCAGTTGATCAATAAATATCAAATGCATTTGTCTTCAGTTTTAGGCAAAAAAATAAAAAAAATTTTTTATAGTCAAGTAATTTCTTTCCAAGTGTCGTCATCTTATCATGATAGATAAAGGGTTGAACAGATATGCGGCTGTTAAACTTTTAATCCCTCAGTGTTGGAATGTCTGACATGCAGATGTGCTTGGTTACTGTGGTAAACAAGGTCTGTTCAATACGTGTACACTCCATTTAAAACCCCATTTCGGCACACCCAGTGAACACATTGTCTTCGCTGGTTGAGAACCACTTTTCCGGGGTTAATTATAGAATGCCAGAAAAAAACAGACATCAAAGGCGGCTGGTTTCAGGATCATTCTGAAATACCGATATTCTTGCACCTCTGAAAAACATCCGTAGTTTTTTGCGATTAAAATGTATTTCATCATTGCTAATAGGATAAGCCTGTGTATATACCAATTCCATTATTCTCTCCTACTTTAATTCAGCTTTTTGATTTAGAAAGAAAGCGACAAAAATCACAGTAAACAAATTTGTTTTGATTGCATTTTAATCTGCTGGACAATGATTACAAGCATGCCCTCTTCTCAGTTCCGTAGCGCTATCAGCCAATAGACACACTTACATGAATCATAGAGGCCGATTTTTCGAGATGGGGTTGGGGGACAACTATGTCCGAAAAAATCATGAGATCACCTGAAAACTGCAGTGAAAATCTTACTCTTTACTTGAGTGATTGGTGTTATACCAGTATTCAGTGCATGCTCGAGTTGAGGTGAAAATCAAATCTCACCCACGTTTAGATGGGGACTTGAGTTTTAACCGCCACTGGAAAGATGCACTGTATACTGGCTAGGCTGAATAGTCAGATAAAAGATCCTATTTTGGCATTTTCATTTTTTAAACTCAGCATAAAATTTTATTTTTGATGTCTTTACAATTGCCAGAAAATTTGTTATTTGCTGGAAAAGTGTTGTTTTGATTGAGTGGGGGGAGAGGGCATGGCATCCCCACCACCATCCACTGGCTCGTACACCCATTTTAATTCCTGTGTATATTGTTACGGTTTCAATTTCAGAAAACTGTAATCTTGATGAGGAATCTAGTAACATACCCATTCATTTACCTGAAATGTGTTGAGTGGCATGCATAACCTCAGCCTCCCAACAGGCTACACCACTCTGGATATTGAGAACATGGAGGGTGGATTACAACAAAATCACAGTGGGGTTGATTATCCACTCGATTAATATTTTTTCTTATATTTTTTTATCATTTACTGAATGATTACTAAACAGAGGCTTTATTGCACCAAAATAGTTTCCAATAAAAAGGTATCAACCTTTGCACGTGTAATAAGCCTATATATTTCTGCAGCCTCTGATTATACAACTAGTGATTAACAGATAAGGATTTGCCCCCACAGTCTGCTGGCCGATTAGTTGAGTACACAATCAGCTGATTGTGAGTGCCGATCTCAGATGTCACAACCAAAAGGATCAGTAGATTCCAGAACGAATAGAATAGGGTTAATTTTACAGTACAGACACCCTGTTATGCAGTTACTCAGTTAAGTGGTGAGCTTAATTTTAAATGGACTGTACACGTAATGTTTGCTGGTATAGTAGAACTTGGAAATCAACAGCTGGTATGCAAGTTCCCTATAGTTGGCAGTATAAGTATAATGGAAGCCACTTTGCCAATGTGAATTATTCAATTAACAAGGATTTGATCACATCCCTGTATTCAAGAGATAATCTGAGCATTCTATTACATCTTGTTTGACAGAGCTCATGGAGCTCTGTCAAACAAGATATAATAGATTAAGTGCCTTTCTTGGATGTACTAAGACCAAAAAGGTTTGTAAACAAGCAGAATTAGGTGATTCTCAGGGTAATTTCTCAAGATATCGTATATCACAAGATTAATTTCAGATTTTGTGTTTGGAAGTTACCTTCCATCACACAGTAGCAACACACCCAGGCCAGAAAATAAGCAGTCTGTCATTTGCAGAATGAGGTTCCCAGAGGGTGAATTTGATGATGCTATCCCATACAGTGGGCCAATTTATCCTCTGGATACTTCTTTCTTTTTAGTTTTGAGACCCTGATTCAGATTGAGGTTCACAGAGGGTAAATTTACTGATGCTACCCTGCTGTGGACCTCATTTTGCAGATGACAGTCTGCTTATTTTCTGGCTTGAACACCCCATCTAATGTGGACATTACCAGCCTGTACAATATGGAAAAAGATCTAAGATATGCAGCTAGAATCCTTCATCACCAAGCGGCAAACCCAAAAAATACTCTCCATATGTGGCTTTTATAAAGAATAAAAAGTGACAAATATTATTTTAATATCCTTTTTATTTAATCAAAAAACACACGTTGGTGTACGAACAATCAGTTCTTATCTCGTCGTGTCACCATGCGCAGCTTCAGAATCAATGTGTAGCACATCAAATTGTTTGATATTCTTCTGTTCCCTTGACACACATTTCTTCTGAAACCTGAAAATAACACCAAAAAAAACAAAAATATACTATTAGTGTGGCCGCCAAAATAACAACAACAAAATATGGCATCTCTCACTGTGGCTGTCCAAATAGGTTCCAGAAAGACTTGGTGGCCAAGCTCCTATGGCCGCCAAAGTACCCAACTCACTGCAGCTGTGAAACAATATGTGACCACCGAAACTGTGGCCGCCAATTCAGTTTTGAAGAAAGCTATATGAAGGGACCACCTATCAGCAGATTTCTTGTCTCTGACAATGTTCAAACTGAACGAACTCTGTTAGGCCAGACCTAAGCTACTATACAGGATACCTGAAAGATCAGGCCCTGTCATGATCCTCTGAGCCGTTTATTCATATTTGGAAGTTATATTCAATTAACAGGGTTATTCAGTTAAAAGAGATCCATATAAATTCTCTGTCTGTCTCTTTTTAATGCAATAGAGACCACTTTATTATACCGACGGTTCATAGAAGTGGGGGGGGGGGGTATATTGCTGTTACCCTGTACTTCCGTCCATCTGTATGTCCTATATAAACTGTTCAAATGCTATGACTAACAACTGCCATGTGCATCTTCAAACAATTGTGACTAGATATTCTAAATACTTTTTATCTTCAAACAATTATAACTAGGTTATCTCCCTTAAATGTGGATTTATGGTAGATTTTCAAATGAGATTCTTGTGTGTGCAACTCCTACATTAACTGGTAGATTGCTAGAAGCCACTATCATTGCTCTATTGAAAAGTTCTGAAAGCCACAATACTGGCTTTACAATGTGTGCATTAGCTTGATGTTTGCTCAGCAGTAGAACAAAAAAATATTTGTATATAATTGTTTGTTACAGTTTGTTGGAGAGCGCCAGCAGGCACTCTCCAATAAATTGTGACAAATCAATCATTTATGAACAAAATTTTATTAAACCTTTAAACTAAACCTTTACTGCTAGCAGTAGGATTCTTAAAAAAAATAGACGTATTACAAATCGCCCTTGAAAAATAGTTCAGGCCTCCACCAGTTAAAGAATCGATCTTCAGTGAAACGTCCCAAACAATTCCACTAATAAGTGAACTTGCGGGTATTTATAAATTTTCCGCTCCCGTATTTTAACCAGGTTATCTCCCATTCAACTTCAAAAATTGGATTTCAATTTCTCAACATGATTCATGTATGCGCAACTCCTCCTACATCTATCAACCAATTTTGATGAAACATCTCATACATTACGATTAATAAGTGGACATGTGCATATTCCAACATTTTCAGTCAGAAAGAATTTTAACCAGGTTATCTCGTCTTCAACTTTGAAGATTTAGCACTAGCAAGGTACATGCTCATATTCCAAAATTTGTGATCCGCAACAGTTTTAACCATGTTATGTTCTCTGAACTTGGAGTTATTGTGGATTTCAGAATGAGATTCTTGTGTGTGCAACTCCTACATTAACTATCAACCAATTTTGATAAAACATCTCATACATTACGATCAACAAGTGGACAAGTGCAACTTCCTAAATTTTCAGTTTGTGAGAGTTTTAAGTAGGTTATCTCTCCTTCAACATTGAAGATTTAATATAGATTTCTATATATCAGATCCTTTTGTGTGCAGCCTATCCGACATTTATGAAACAATTTTGATGAAACTTCTCAAACATTAGTACCAGCAAGTCGACATGTGCATTTTCCAAAATTTTTAATCTGCGAGAGTTTTAACCAGGTTATCTCCCCTTCAGTTTTGAAGATTTAGGACTAGCAAGTGGACATGCACATATTCCAAAATTTGTGATCTGCAACAATTTTAATCATGTTACCTTCCTTGAACATTGATATATTATGTATTTCCAAATGAGATTCTTGTATGTGCCACTCCTACATTCAAGAACTGATTTCGATGAAACTTCTCAAACATGACCACTAATGAGAGGGTGAACACACAGGAACATTTGCATATTTCCCAAATTTTAATCTGCAATGATATTAACCAGGTTATCTCCTCTTCAACTTAGAGTATTCAACATCAAGTTGTATAGGTGATTCTTGTGTGTGCAACTCCTCCTACATTAACTGGTAGAGTGATGGAAGCCCATATTTGGGCTTTACTAAATTCCACAGGCTGTGACTATAACATCAACACTCTACTGATGGTGGTTTCATATTGACCCGGGCAAGAATCAAATTTTGTTGTTGACACCTTGCGCAGTTACATTTGATTGGATAGTGCCTCCTGGCACTATCCAATCAAATGAACAGCAAAAAACAGTGAAAAGAAATTTGTGGTCATAAAAATGTAGCACTCTACCAGTTAGTGAACTGATTTCAATGAATTTTATCAAACATGACCACTAATGAGTGAACATGTGCATATTTCCCAAATTTTAATCTGCGATGATTTTAACCAGGTTGTCTCGCCTTCACCATCTATACTTAATATAGACATGTGAACATGCACATAGTCCCATATTTTTTATTTTCCCTAACCAAGTCACATCCCTTGAACTTACAAATGATTTTGTGAAGTCCCACATTTAGAGATGCATTCTGGAAAAAGCAAAGTGGGGATGATACTTACAGTTTAATATTTTTTGATAGGATCATCATTTTAATTGCATATAACATTCAAACACCAAACCATTTACCATACCTTCAGCTCACATTTGACCTGTTAATTGTAAACTCCTGTTAATTGAATGAAAAATCGTGTGTTGTATTGAAGAATTTCTGTTGATAATCTCTAAATTCCCCATGCTTATTGACTTATTTGGCCTCAGTACAACTATATAAGCATTTAGTCAATAATTTCTTGTTTGACAGAGCCCAATGAACTCTGTCAAACAAGACATAATGAATAAATGGTAAGTTTACAATAAAATGTAAGAACATTATTAAATTACTTTTAATTGACTACTTTTTTAACCCTTATGTCCAAGATTAAATTTTATGTTAATACCTACTGTATGTTCATTCATATAGCTTCAGATGACTTAACAGTGCTTCTACATTATTGTTGGCTGCCTGTACAATGATGTGAAAACACTGACACTGGCATGATAAATGCATCCTACTGGTAAAGGTCTCAAGGAAGAATTCACTTCGAATAACTTTTTAAGATCAATATAAAGGGTAGATTGTAGCGGTATGGGAACACAAGGGTTAACTGAATAATTTAAAGTGGAAAACATGGTGGTTCAGTGCTTATGGCATTGAACTCAAACTGAGAGGACCACAGTGCAATTCCCGCCAGGGGTAACTGCATTGTGTCCATGGGCAAGGCACTTAATCCCTATTGCCCACAATGGTTCATGGTGGCGCTTTGTCCTAAGGCATACTGCACGTCGATGGTGCACCTGTCTTCAATCAATGCTAACCCTGTTTGTAAGGAGTTAGTATGTTGAGGAGTCTGACAGTTGCTTGCCATTGCTCAGTGGTTCTCTCCTGGTACTCCAGCTTCCTCCACCCATAAAACTGTCTGACACAAGGCGACCCTGGCTGTCGAACATGTTAAACTCCAATAAATAATTTTTTTTAAAATAACAAAGTGACTTGAATTGGAAAGGTTTTACTGTGATTAGATTTTACCTAACACAACCCGAAGAAATCATTACCAATGTAATGTTATAGGCAAGTACATATGGTTATGAGTACACCAAGATTAATGGTAATGTTTTTATTTATTTTCAGTTGGGACATAGGTCCTGTACATTTCCTTTCGTTTTCCTCAGAGGTGTACTATTTTTACATATCACAGGAAACCATTCAGCGACAGTTAGAGTTTATCGAAAAGGACTTGATAGAAGCCAATAGACCTGAAAATAGAGCTGTCAGACCTTGGATTATTGTAGTGGCTCACAAGCCTATGTATTGTGCAGATAGAGCTGACATTGATCTTATTTGTCTCAATCCATTGAATCCTGTAAGTTTTATTTCTAGCAACAGTTAACCCTTTATCCAACGCACATTTTAGAAAAACAGTTCGTTCAAAAATATTTGACATAAATAACTAAGGAAATGACATTGAAAAGTGACTAGAAGTCCTTTCTGTTTAAGCCAAGTGGTATAAGTGTTTTGAGTGTGTGTGTATCCATTCAGCTTTACATTTACATCTCTGTCTTATCGTATTGGGTGCTTCTGGATAGGAGTTGAGTAGCTGTATAATATGGAAACTCAGATCTGCAGCAGTGTTGTCGTCTTGATTGAAATGAAACAATGTTGGCATTTCTCTTCTATGTTGGATGTCGGCTGTGTGTTCGTGTATATGGATATGGAAGTTTCTTTGGTTTCCCCAACACACTATTTGCGGCATGCCATAAGGTAAATGCAATTAAGAGTCATGCAATTAGATTTGGGGGCCCTTGCATCATTTTTTTTGTTGCAGAGCTAGTGAACCAGATTCCTGCTGGTAATTGTTTGCATATTTTGAAGATTTGGGAGGTGCAGGGTATATGTATAGGAGAAGCCACTCCTCAAAACCATAAGCCTCTGATGAAGCTCAAATTGAGCGAAACCGGTTAGGCAGTCAGTTTAGAGGATATCTACCAGTGGAGCCCTCTTTCACTTTCGTGTGACTCTGTAACTAAAGAAATTACTTTTTCTTTCTGAACCAACCTTATGTCCACCAATTGAAACAAGCTTGCTTCTAAAATCTGTGTGTTGGAGGCAAAGAATGGATATTTATCTTGTACTGTTTTCAAACCTGATGACAAGATGATTTTCAATTTACATTACAGGTGAGAGTAAATGGTATTGAAGATTTACTTTACAAATATGGTGTGGACATGTATTTTGCAGGACATGAGCACAATTATGAAAGAATGTGGCCTGTGTATAATTTAAAGGTATGTCGTCTTGTCTTTTTGTAATATGATTTTCATCATGCACATCAGTGTTTATGCTGTCTTCTAAAAGCAATTGTTTTATGGGACAGAAGCAAAATTGAACAGCATGCATTTGCATCAATTAATTCGGAGAAAGAGCTACAGTTAAAGATACATATTGGCATTAAAATGTATTAATATTTAATATGGTCCTGCGAGGCCTCAAAATGCAATTTGAATCGAAACCAGCTTGTTGATTTGTTTCCTTTGATTTGAGGCATGCTGATTCAAAAATATTTTAATCAGCAAGAGGTTGTCCAAATCCTACCAACCGTCATGTCATCTCCTATTGTACTCTTTTTATATCATCAGGTCTCCTGTACAGGGACCTGATGATAGAAGAGGAGTTCAAGTAGATTCCACTTCTGATTTGACTGCGATTCCATTTTGGAATACATTTTAACCCTTAAGGACCTAGAGATTTTTACATATTTTTGCTACACTTTGACATTCTACATTCTGTGACTTTGGAGCAGTTTTTTGCCAGGTCTTGGCTGCGTATTTATGAGACGAGTCACCAACAATATCTTAGGTTCTTAAAAGGCGGGTGGAATATTGGAAACTTGAAGAGTGAGCTTCAGTAGTGGATTCGATTTTGATTCGAAATCTTTGCCTGATTTGATTCAGGATGTGATTCCTCCCAATATTTGCTTGACCCAAATATTTAGTTAAAATGTATTTTCAAAATGTTAATATAAAAATAAGCCTTCTTTGAAGATTTGTTGAAAAAAAAACCCAAGAGAATCAAAAAGTGTTGGGTCAATATTTCATCTTCTCAGTTCAGGCTGAGCTGTATTGAATGGAACTAATCAAGCCTGAAAATAAGCAGGCTGTCATCTGCAGAATGAGGACTCCAAAGGGTGAATTTGGTGATGCTGCTCTGCAGGGTAGCATCACTAAATTTACCCTCTGTGAACCTCAATCTGAATCAAGGTCTCAAGCCTAAATAGCAAGAGGTACCCAGACCCAGAGGATAAACTGGCACACTGTATGGGATAGCATCAGCAAATACACTCAGTGAGGACCGCATTCTGCAAATGACAGATTGCTTATTAAACAAACTACAGGTTACAACAAAATAATACAATGACAAAATAATATAACATAAATTAATTTCCTAATCCAGCATGTTTTGCCTGTTATACCTGACAATCTCTTGGGACTATCTCAACTCATTGGTTGCACATTGCATCCACATATAACTAGAATGGCATGTCATTTATGACTTAACAGAATTTCTGCCACAATAAATAACAAAAACTAACGCGCAATCTGGCCAATGCGAGATTGCTTGTTAGTTGTTGCTATTTATTGTTGTGGAATTTCTGTTAAGATGTAAACAGTATGGCTGGTGTAGTAACACAGAGAAGGAGGAAAAGCATTACAACACATTATTTCTATAGGTTACCACCACATTATTTAGTGTAACCTGCTGATGGGTTACGATGTAAGCTCTTTATTTCTGGGCTGTAACACATTTCTTGAAAGCGTTTTCTATGGTTAAAAGTATGCTGTACAAAAAGTTTGCATGGCACTTGTTCCTTACATCAGTGAGTTCTTTTCCAATAAGATATATTACATTAAATACTTACCCTCCCCTCCTACCCACCCCCCCCCCCCCACTCTTCAAATTGATTCAAAATATCAAAATGCAATGCAATTAGGAATTTTTAATCAATTTAATCTCATTTCAGGCTAAGCAAGATTAAATTGGTTAAAGTCCTAGTTGTTTTTGACATTTTGACATCACTGTTCAGGGGTTAACGTTGGTGCCATATGGTGTTGTTTAAGCATGAAATGTATAGATTTCCCACAAATTTTAACTCTTTACCCAATGCTGACAAAATCAAAATTTATTATTTTAAATATAATTTTTTAAAATGTTTTCCTAAAATTTCAACAAAACCATATCATGTGACCCCCTCATTGGAACGAGCTCAATGAGCTCGTTCCAAAGAGGGGCCACATTATATGGTTTTGTTGAAATTTTTTGAAAAAATAATATTTTTTCAGCTGCTGAATTTGCATATTACTCTGGCGGATGTGGGAGATTTGTTGGTTAAAGGGTTAAGAAGTAAAAAATATATTTATTTGACCGAGAAGTGATCGATTTGGACACCCACTTTGTGTCCTTGGGCAGGGCACTTAACCCCGATTGTCCATGTGGGGGCACTATGACTCTGTGTACTAAGGCGCACTGCACGTCGATGGTGCGCATGTCTTCAACCAATGTAACCCTGCCTGTGCTGCAGTGTGGAGTTACGATGCTGGGGAGCTGGCAGCTGCTCGTCGTTGCTTGGTGGTTCTCTCTGGGTACTCTGGCTTCCTCCACCCATAAAACTGTCACCAACATGATATGACCTTGGCTGTTAAACCCTAATAAATAAATAAATTTGACCAAGATTTTTTTTAACATATTTATTGACAGAGGCTTCCAAGAGCTTTTCAGTCACAGCTGCTGTGAGATACAATTTTTTGCTTCTTTTTAGGTGTACGATAATTCAACATTTTACCAACATTGAAATCACAGCAGTTCTGGATTTGAATTAAGATTTCTGCGTATCTTAACTCTTCACCCAACAAATTGGCCTTATCTAGCCAACTCTATTTACAAAAATCACCATCCAAATTTTTTTATTCTTTCAATTTTGCCACCAAACCATAGCTTATAATTCCTCAAAGGAACAAGCTCACCCATAAGTGAAAATTTTTCAGTTCTGCAAGAAAGTTTTGTCAAATGTCATCCTCTAGTCATGATTGGTGAAAGGTTAAATGATGTGAAGATTCATCTCATATTATTATTGTGTTAACTGCGAGCTGGAGGAGATCAATCTTCCCTTCACTTTTGTGAATCTTATATAATACAGTGGAGCCCACTTAATTGGATATCTCTTAACTGAATAACCCTGTTAATTGAGAAAACATTCCTAACACAAAACCATTTACCATACCTCCAGTACAAATTTGACCTGTTAATTGAATATAGGTTATAGAGTAAACTTCTGTCAATTGAGTAAAAAATCTTGCAACCTGTCGAGAAATTACCCTGACTCCTCTCAGTTTTTCTTTGTTTATAGACCTATCTGGCCTCAGTACATCCAATACAGGCATTTAATCTATTATGTCTTGTTTGACACAAGATATAATAGAATAAATCCTAAGTTTTTCTCTAGAATACCAGAAAATGACACAATCCCTGTTAATTAAATACTGCTGTTAATTGAACAATTTTCATTGGCAAAGTGGCTATTCAAATAACAGGGTTCCATGGTATAAGATGTTTGGATGCGTGCAAAATATCCAGTCTTCAGGTGTGGTGCATAATACATGCCATTTCTTTTTAGTCGAACAATTGCCCTCATCCACTATGGCTAACCTGAACTGAGATTAAGTAAAGCAGCAAATGCCTGACAAGAAAATCTTGATAAACTATGAAAATCTTGATAAACTAAGGGGTTCTAAAATCCACATTTGCACAAGAAATATCAAAGAAACATACATACCTTTCTTTTAACCCTTTACCCAACGTAACGGCCAAAACCGGCCAGCGCTATTCACAAAAATGGCCAATGAATTTTCATTATTTTTTTCATTTTTTGTCTCAAAAACATAGGTTATAACCCCTCTTTGGAATGAGCTCGTCGAGCTCATTCCAATGAGGGGTCATAACCTATGTTTTTGAGACAAAAAATGAAAAAAATTAGTTATTCAAGAATTTTGTTTGCAAGTGTCGTCTGCTTTTCATGTTAGGTAAAGGGTTAATACTTCACGATCTTAGTAATTTTCCATACTTACAACTAAACCAGACCTACCGTATGAGCCATCCGGCTTAACAGTGATTTCTAGCCAGGTCTTGGCTGCCTCTAGAGGCAGCCAAGACCTGACTAGGAATCACTGTCTAGGTCTTTTGTCTTATTGTTCATAGGATCTTGTCTTCACATCTCTTAACAGGTATGTTAAATAACCTGTTCTTTGGCTGCAAAGTGTATCAAAGTCTGATCAAGACCTTTGGGCGTTAACCGCATTCAGTGGATGGTATTACAGAAAAGCCTGTGATACAGGGTTTCCAACTATGAAATCGTGAAATGACTGTAATTCTATGGGGCTGTCGCACTCCTGAATGGGAGCATGGCAGTTCAGTGTTATGGTATTGGACTTTAAACCGAAAGGTCCACTGTTCAATCCCTGCCAGGGATAACAGCTTTGTTTTTTTGGGTGGACTTGTCTTCAACCAATGCTAACCCTGCTTGTGCGGAGTTAGTATGCTGTGGAGTCTGACAGTTGCTCGCCACTGCTCGGTTATTCGCTCCAGATACAGGCGTCCACCACCCGTAAAATTGTCTGACGTGAGGTGACACTCACTGTCAAAAGTGTTGTTGAACCCTATTAAAAAACAAAAGCACTCTTGATTCCTTTCTCAGGAGGGCAGTAGTTGCTCAAGTCTGATAATGTTGAACAAATGTTGGTACTGAATTTGACTTGTACAACAGGACTTCCAAACAATTTACCATACATTTAGCACAAATTTTGTCTGTTAATTGCAAATAGGTTATAGAGTAAATTCCTGTTATCTGATTGAATATGAACATTTTATACCAAATTTTTTTTCTTATACTTATCAAAGTAACTCAAGTGCCTATCCTCTAACTATCTCTCAGGTGTAAAAGAGATCAAATTTTGTAGAATCCTAAGGAAAACCCCTTAGGAGACTATAAAATAGTCAAAAGACAAAATTTAAGCCAAACCGGATTGACCAGGTGCCATTTGTGCAGGGTTAAGAAACCTGGTGTCCTGTATGCTACAAAGAACAATCATCTATTGTTCACTTCCCACTATCATTTCCAAATTTTCAAAGACAATTACACATGTATACATTGTGAGCAGGGAGGCCAGCACATATAAATGATAGTTTATATTGCTGGGTGGGCAATATTTTTGTGTTACTTTGGTAAGTATAATAGTAAGTAAAATTTGGTATAAAATTTTAATTTCTTCGAATCTTATCAAAGTCATACAAGTGCCAATTGAACAATAGGCGAAGGGGTATAATGCTTATTGTGCCTGATGAAGATATATAATGGATGTTATATTTAAGCATGAGAGGGAATTAATGCTATAATGACAATAATAGAGATAATTTTAGCATTTCCCAAGGACAGGGTTGCACATGGAAATGATGAGAAAACTATGTGAACATATTATCAGAACACAACGTGAAGCATAATATGTACCTGCTTTATATGATTCCACCAATACTAAGAATTACACAAATCAGCCATAAAAACTAGGAAGGGTTCATGTTCCCCATAGGCATTTAGTAAGAGGAACAGGCTGGTTAGTAGCCATTCAAATGCAAACTTCTTGTAACTACTTCTGGATCTCTAAGGATCCGAACAAACATTCAATTTCGACAAAGATACATACTGGAAATCAGATAGAAAACTTGGTTAACCTTTTACCCAATGTAACGGCCAAAACCAGCCAGCCAGCACTATTCTCAAAAATCGCCAATTAATTTTCATTATTTTTTTCATTTTTAGCTTAACTTGACAAAGTCAAGATAAGCTATTGCCATCACTTCAGTCTGGTGTTTTTCCAGATAACATGAAACATGCTGTAGTCACTCCTCTACTTAAGAAAGCATCACTCGATCCTGAAATTCTGAAAAACTACCGCCCCGTCTCTAACCTGTCATTTTTATCAAAGGTTGTGGAGAGGGTGGTGGCTTCTCAGTTGAACTCACATTTATCCAAACATGGCCTTGCGGAAGTATATCAGTCTGCCTACAAACCGAACCATAGCACCGAAACTGCATTGCTTCGCGTTCAAAATGACTTACTGTTATCCATGGACGAGGGTAATGTTTCTTGCCTAGTTTTACTGGACCTCAGCGCAGCATTCGATACTATTGACCACTCGGTCCTAATACACAGACTGGAACATAGGATAGGAATTACCGGAAAAGCTCTTGATCGGTTTAAATCCTACTTAACGGACAGAATGCAGAGTGTTTGTATCAGTGGCCAAATGTCTAGAAAATTTGTCATTCCGTACGGTGTACCCCAGGGTTCGGTATTGGGGCCGATCTTGTATCTGATTTATGTTCTTCCTTTGGGAGATATCGTTCGCCACCATAATCTTAAGTGCCATTTCTATGCTGATGATACTCAGTTATATATTCGTTTCACACACGACCCTGAAAAACTTGCCCGTGGGGTTATTGAAGCATGTATTACGGAGATAAGACTTTGGATGTCAGGTAATTTTCTCAAGCTGAACGAAGAGAAGACTGAGGTTATCTATGTCGGAATGCCTAAACAGCTGTATAAGTCCCCGTGTTGCAGCATCCGTATTGGCAAAGCTGTGGTGTCTCCTGCATCCGAAGTCCGAAACCTGGGCTGTCTCTTTGATAATAGCCTCACTTTTGACACTCACATTACCCAGATCTGTCGTTCAGCTTACTTTCACCTTCGAAATATTGGTAAAATACAATGTCTTATTGATCAGCAGATGTCGGAACAACTTGTTCATGCATTTGTTACCACTCGACTGGATTATTGCAACTCTTTGCTCTGTGGGGCTAAGCAATATAACATTGACAAGCTCCAGCGGGTACAGAATTGCGCGGCTCGCCTCATTACGAAAACAGCAGAGTCATCGCATATCACACCTATTCTCATTGGTTTGCACTGGCTTCCAGTCCAACAAAGAATTGAATTTAAAGTACTGTTGCTGGTCTACAAGTGCCTGAATGGGTTGGCCCCGACATACCTAGCTGATTTAGTCGAATACTACCGACCACCCAGAACAGTTAGATCCTCCAGCATGTTGAATCTCAAACAACCCAGTAGCAAGTTGCGTACAGCGGGTGACAGAGCATTTTCAGTCTGTGGGCCCAAACTCTGGAATAGACTTCCGCATGATATCAGACAGGCCAGTTCCTTGCCCGTTTTTAAATCAAAACTAAAGACATTTTTATTCAGACAGGCTTTTACTAACATGTTTTAACCTTTTTCATATGATTTTACCATTTGTGTGATGTACAGCCAAAGAGCATTTTTAAATGGAATTTTAGGCTTAATAAATTATTATTAATTATTATTATCACACATGCGGAAGTCAAATTAGGGCTAAACGGTGTGCTCAAATGAATTTAATCCTTTACTTAACGTAACGGCCAAAACCGGCCAGCGCTATTCTCAAAAATCGCCAATTAATTTTCATTATTTTTTTTCATTTTTTGTCTCAAAAACATAGGTTATGACCCCTCGTTGGAACGAGCTTGTCGAGCTCGTTCCAACGAGGTGTCATAACCTATGTTTTCAAGACAAAAAATGAAAAAAATTAGTTATTCAAGAATTATTTTTGCAAGTGTCGTCTGCTTTTCAGGTTAGGTAAAGGGTTAAAGGCTTGTGTCATTTGCAATGCTTTTGCATTGCAAATGGTTTCTTGTTCCACTCAAGGAACAATATATTTTTTTCAGTATTAATCACTGTGCTCATTTGCTGGTTGCAGTGATGCACCCAAGGCAGCTGTTTCCAGGTTTTTTTTCTTCTGCAACAAGGTAAACAGTTAACCCTTTACCTTACAAATTGGCTGCATCTGCCTGTGTAATATTGAAATTGAGCAGTTTAAAAAATGTTAACAAAACCATATCATGTGACCCCACATTGGCATGAGCTTGACAAACTCATTCCAATGAGGGGTCACATGGTAATGGTTTTGTCAAAATTGTTTGGAAAAAATTACTAAAAATTATATTTAAAATAATAAAAAAAATTTTCGTGTGCGATGGGTAAAGGGTTAATACTGTGCATGCTGCAACTGACTTTATTGTTCTTTTTTTAGATCTGTAATGGCAGTTATGATGCTCCATATACAAACCCCAAAGCAACGGTTCACATAGTCACTGGTTCAGCTGTAAGTAACATTACTTTTGGCACTTTTTAGAAGCAGCATTACTGATTTCAATTGGATATGTACATGTAGTGGCTTCGCTCTCTTATTTTTTTGAAAATGCATTTCTAAAAGCCTTAAATTTCTCTGTTCTTATTAATACTTGGCAGTTATGTTTAATATAAATGGACAATTAATCCTGATTGCCCTCATGGGGGCGCAGTGGCAGTGTGTTCTAAAGTGCACTGCATGTCGATGGTGCACTTGCCTTCAACTGCTTCTCCCTCTGTTTGTGCAGAGTTTGACAGTTGCTTGCTGCTGCTCTGTGGTTCTCTCCTGATTCTTCCATCCACTGCTAGACACAATGTGACCCTGGCTGTTGAAAGTGTCATGAAACCCTTGTAAACAAACCAACATAACATGTATAGACATTCATGTTAGTAAAACTATCAAGGCTCAGTGGACCGAATTAAGAATTCTGAAAGTGGGTCATGCTTTTATCTTGGACATGATCTGACATATTGACTTGGGACCAATACCAGATAAGTTAAACTCATTGGAGGTTTAAAATATGGAACAAAAGCAATGCAGTCAGTGAGTGCATTTTTCAAAAATTCTGCAAATCACCTTTCGAAACCCTGAATACTTTCCTGAATCACATTATTAAATTTTAGTGCTCAGTAATACCCATGGAAACCCTGAGAAGTGAAGCAAGGCTTGTTTACTGTGGTAAAAAGTTTTGTTTTACTTGCAAAATAAGGCCCGGTAACCAATGCCTGTGGCAGAATGTCCTCTAAAATGGGTAACATTTGTATAAACAATTGACAGGACTTGACTTTATATCCATGTTGTGGTCACAATTAGCCATTGTGCTGAATTATGTGGCCTTAACCACCAATAAATAAATAAATAATAAGTGCTCAGTAAAGTGGATAGATTTTAAAATTCTGAAAGATAATGTTATACTTATATATCAGGCATGGTATGATATATCAACTTATGATCAACACCTAATAAGTCAAAACTTGTGAGTTCAAAATATTGGTCAAGTCACTGGAGTCACTCATGGATCATTACGTTTTTAGCTTAACTTGACAAATTCAAGATAAGCTATTGCCATCAGACATGCAGAAGTCTGTGAGTCTGTTCACATTTTCTTTAGCACAGGCTACACACCACGTAATTCTTGTGCGATCATCACAAAATTTCATATGCAGGTTTGAGGTCATGTCTAGATGAAAACGACCCCTTTTGGGCATGATCGGTCAATTGTGATGGCTGCTCAGGCCTTAAAACCTTTAGCACAGTCTATAGGTTGTATATATGAAGGGATTTCATTGTAACTTGGTAGGATGACTCTGATTAATGTCTAGATGAGAACGTCCTTGGGATCAGTCAACCATGCTGGCCAAAGGGGCACGTTAACCTAGATTCCTTTAGCACAGTCTACAGCTTGCATTTATGAAGGGATTTCATTGTAACTTGGAAGGATAACTCAGTGTGATGTCTAGATGAGTCTATCCTATTGTGGTCACGGTCAGTCAGCCATTAACACCACCTGGTCACATGACATATTCCTTAGCACTGTCTACAGGTTCTTTTTATGAAGGGATTTCATTGTAACTTGGTAGGATAACTTGGTATGATATCTAGATGAGAGTGTCCTATTTTGGTCTTGATTGGTCAACCATGACTGCCAAACCATCATGTGACCTAGATTTCTTTAGCAAAGTCTACGAGTTATCTTTATGAAGGGATTTCATTGTATCTTGGTAAGATGACTCGTTTGGGAATAATTTTACTGTAACTTGGTAACTTTGGCTGACAGACATTAACTGTGAGGGTCACATTAACCCAGGCATCAATTCTTTAGTACAGTCTACACCTCAAATTATTCTTATTGAAAACATAGCATCTAGGGAACAGAAATTAACATATTCTCAATTATCGCTATTCTTGTCTTACTTCATCATCCTTTCATAAACATTGAACATTATCCTTTTTATCAAACACTACACACAGTCAGGTTAAGCTACAGTGTCATTGACACTTTCATTTAAAAAATTCCGGAATTAGCATACTGAGACCTAATACATTCCTGAACCTCATTTTTACCTCACCTGGCCCAAAGGGTTATGTGAGATATTGCCATCACTTGGGCATCCATCGTCCAAAAACTTTTCACATTTTCATCTTCTTCTCAGGAACCACTGAGCCGATGGGAACCAAACTTGTAAGGAATGGTTTATGGAACAACCTCTACAAATGATCCTTTTTGTTCCCGTCAGATGAAAAACATGGATGCCAGAAGCATTCTTTGATTCTGGTTGGTGGATTTTCAAAAATCTTCTCCTTTGAAAATACAAGGCCAAATGTTTTGAAACTTCACATGCTTCATGACTGGTGCAACCTCTACCAACGATCTTCATATAATGTTGATTGGGTTGCAAACATGGCCGCAATTGTGGCTTATAGTTACTGTAGAAACCATATGGAAAATACTCAGCCAATGTGAACCAAACTTGGCAGGAATGGTCTATGGGAGGTACTCTACACACGATCCTCATTTTGTTCTCGTCGGATGGAAAAGCATGGCTGCCAGAGGCATTCTTTGATTGTGATTGTTGGATTTTTAAAAATCTTCTCCTCTGAAACCACAAGGCCAAATGTTTTGAAACTTCACATGATTGATGACTGGGACACCATCTACCAACAATTCTCACTTACTGTTGATTGGGTTGCAAACATGGCTGCAATTGTGGCTTATAGTTACTATAGAAACTCTACTGAGCTGATTTGAACCAAACTTGGCAGGAATGGTCTATGAGAGGTTCTCTACAACTGCTCCTCATTTTGTTCCTGTTGGATGAAAAACATGGCCTCCAGAGGCATCCTTGGATTCTGATTGGTCAATTTTGAAAAATCGTCTCCTCAGAAAGTACAAGGCCAAATGTATCGAATGACCAGAGGCATTCTTTGATTCTGATTGGTCGTTTTTCAAAAATCTTCTCCTCTGAAACTACCATGCAAAATATTTTGAAACTTCACTTGCTTCATGAATGGGACACCCTCTACCAACGATTCTCATTTAATGTTGCTCGGGTTGCAAACATGGCCACAAGTGTGGCTTATAGGTACTAGAGAAACCCTATACGGAAATCATGTTTTTATCTTCTTATCTGAAACTACTTGGCTAGTGTGAACCAAACTTGGCACAAATAATGTATGGAAAGTCCTCTGAAAACAATCATTCTGTTTGGCGCAAATGAAGTAGCATGGTAGCCAGCTGCATTCTTTCATTTTGATTAGAATAACTGAGGGATATGTAGTTCTGCCAGGTGAGCGATTACAGGCTCTTGAGAGCCTTTTGTTGAATTTTAGTGAAATGAGCAAAGCCAAAAATTCTGTATCATGCTCATATTTCAGGCATGGTATGTCATAGCTACTTGTTTTATATTAGTGTAGATTAGAGATGGGCGGTATTGGAATTTTTAGTTTGGTTTCAGTATTTTTATAGGTGTATACCACGGTATCGGTTTGGTATTCGGTATCTGACTTGAGATTTGTTGATAGTACTAAAGGGGAATTCACTCCAGGAAAAGAGAGAATAAGTTATTCTTGCATCATATACCACAGTACCACAAATGCAACTGCAAATGAATTCAACATTGGTATTATTTTGCCAACAAGAATCATATCTACAGTAATATTGTGACTTGTGCCAAACACACCTTAACCTTCAAAGGCCTATTTCTGACTTTTACATTTTCAGAGCATGTGCCATTAACATGCCATCATTAAGAGATCCTGCTGACAATAGATAAATCATCTGGGCAGTGAGGTCCACTGAAGTCTTGGCTGCCTGTTCAGGCAGCCAAGACTTGACTAGACGTCACTGCTAAACAACTGAGCATGTACAGATTGTAGTCTAGCGGGAATTCAGAAATTTTCTCAGGCCCTTATGAATTTAACAAAACTGAAAAGAAAATCAGTCTCTTCTTTCATGAAAATGAACCCTTCAGCTGCTATCGAGCCTCAACAAGGCCTTATAAGCAGCAAAATATGAAAATATGAAAATTGAAACAATTTTGGTATTCATTGATGGATTCGCTTCGGTTTTTCGATATCCCTGTGATATCGGTATTGGTTTTATTTTTCTGATTATTGCCCATCTCTAGCATAGATAGATTTTGACACAGCTGTAATTTTCTTTTGATGGCATATGCCTTGCATAGCACTGCTAGAGGCATCATTTGTAATGCTTCGGGTTGCTCTTGTTATAACATTTTTCATCAGATCTAGTCATGGCTTTTGTGAAATGGCCATGATAAGATTTGATGAAAATTCTATTCAAAAATCACTGGTCAAAAGGTTGTTTCACTTCCACACAAGAAAATTGGGTTAAAAGTGCCCAAATTATACTTACGCTTGTCGCAGGAGATTTGATGTCCTTGATGAGAATGTCTACGAGCACAATGCAAAAAGTTAATTCCACATCTAAAATGATGACCTTACAACAATTAGTTGTTTCCAAAATTCCGTTTGTAAGAAACAAATGAGCTTTTTAGTTTCTCCAGGAATGACTTGTTGATAATATAGTATGTTGATAAAACGTTAAATAATTTTCTCATTTTACAGGGGATGTACTCAGGAAAAGATCCCTTTATTAAAGAGAAGTTACCTTGGGATGCCTTTCGAAGTGTTGATTTTGGTTACACAAGAATGACTGTACAGAATTCAACACACCTATATATAGAACAGATTTCAGCTGATAAGGTACTTTCATGATTAACGCCTTACTTAATGCATACGATTTCAATATTTGTTATTAAATATCTTTTTTTCACCCAAAATTTCAACAAAACCATGTCATGCGACCCCCTCATTGGAACGAACTCGATGAGCTCGTTCCATTGAGGTTTCACATGATATGGTTTTGTTGAAATTTTTGGCAAATTATTTTTAGCTTAACTTAACAGACTCTGGCTAAGCTATTGTCATGGCACATGCAGATGTCCATGAGTCATTTTGGTCATAGTTGGCCACCCATAGTGGCTGACATGGTGGCCATCTTGGATTTCACCAGAACACACAGCAGATAGCATTTATTTTGAAACTCAGTTGAATGACGAGAAGATCAAAACGTCTTATGTTGGTCACAGTGAGTTGCACATAAAGGTTGCTGTGGCAGCCATCTTGGATTTCTCTTACTGCCTGCCCACAGGCCATTTAGCATGGGCTACAGCAGCCAGTTTTCTTCCAGTCATCACCAAATTTCTCATGCTTATTTAGGTTCATGCTTAAGAAGGCCCCATTATGGTCATGGCCACCACAGCTTGGATTTCTTCAGCATACCCTAAAGGCTGCATTCATGCATAAGTTTTATTGAAATTGGGCAGGATGACTTAGTATGATGCGGAAATAAGAATGACAAATTTCAGTCTGGGTCTGTCACCCTCACTGGCTGCTATTGCAGCTATCTTGGATTTCTTCAGCACATCCTACTGGTTGCATTTACAGATCAGTCTTTTTCAAACTTTGCAGGATGACTTGAAATGATCAGAACATGATATTTCCATCATAGTTGGTTGTGTTGAATGGCCATCATATTTTTAGCTTACCTGAGCAAAGCTCAGGGGGAGCTTTACTGATCACTTTTCATCTGTCGTCTCTCCATCTGTCTAGCTATCTGTCATCTATGGGAGCCCAAATTTTAACTTTGTGCAATCTGAGGAAACTTCTTTAAAAATCTTCTTCTTCAGATCCACCAGTCGGAATGCTGTCATTGTTGGTATACAACATCTCTATGTGGGGAAGATTCAAGTTTGTTCAAATTGGGTCTCTGGGTTAATATTTGGGCTCTCTATTGGAGCCCAGATTCAATTTTGTTTAAACAGATTCAATTTTGTTTAAATCGAGTCCCTGAGTTAATATTTGGGCTCCCTATGGCCAGATTCAAGTTTGTTAAAATCAAGTTCATGGGTTAATATTTGGGCTTCCTATGGGAGCCCAAATTTTAACTTCATGGACTAGGAGAGAATTTCTTTAAAAAGCTTCTTCTCCAGAACCATCAATTAGAATCTTTTGATATTTGGTATACAACATCTCTAGGGGGGTCAGATTCAAGTTTGTTAAAATCGAGGCCATGGGTTAATATTTGGGCTCCCTATGGGAGCCCGAATTTTAACTTATGGCAATATGAGGAAAGTTCCTTACAAATCTTCTTCTCCAGAACTATCAGTTAGAATCTTTTGGTATTTGGTATACAACATCTCTAGGGGGATAAATTAAATATCTTTCCTGTTCAGCCCAAATGGTAGCAATGATCCAGTTAATTTCCATTTCTCTTCTGCGTTCTGTTGCTGTTTCTGAGTCGGGGTCGGAATGTAAGATTTGTATGATTCTAAGTGCAGATCATTAATGTTATGATCCTGCTGGGAAAAATGTAGTGCTATTGTTGTCTCTCTCTTGTGGCGAATATCAGACTTGTGTTCTGTTAGTCTGATGTGGAAATTTCTTTTTGTCTCCTCCACATATTGTTTTGAATATCGGTTGCACGTTGGCAGATAGATGCAGTTTCTGCTCGCGAATGAGTACTGTTTAGGGCCTGGGAAGCATTCTTTGGTTTGTGTGCTGTTAAACCAACGTGGGTTTAATTTGAGTTTTGGGCATATGGTGCAGTTTATCGTTGTGCGCGGGAGAAAAGGATTCCCAATAACTCGACTGCTTACTTGGGCTAGTAGTGGGAGTTCAGCTCGAGTGAGCAGATCTTTTAGATTTTTAGCTCAACTTGACAAAGTCAAGCTGAGCTATTGCCATCACTTCTCGTCCGTCGGCGTACGTACGTACGTACGTATGTTAGTACGTTAGTACGTACGTCCACAATTTCCTTTGGCACACCTCACAGGTCACATTTATGATCAGATTACTTTGAAACTTCTTATGCTTATTTGGGGTGACCTCTAGATGGAAGCTATCGATTTTCTTCAATTTCCGTCAAAAAATGTTGCCGCGGCCAACGTTCTTAGAACTTAGTTTAGTCAAACCACAATATTTCCCTTTGGCACACCCTACAGGGCACATTTATGATTTGATTGCTTTGAAACCTGATACGCTTATTTAGGGTGACCTCTAGATGGGAGCTATCGATTTTCTTCAATTTCCGGCAAAAAATGTTGCCACGGCCAACGTTCGTAGAACTTAGTTTAGTCAGACCTCAATATTTCCCTTTGGCACACCCTACAGGGTACATTTTCGATCAGATTGCTTTGAAACCTGGTATGCTTGTTTGGGGAGACCTCTAGATGGGAGCTATCGATTTTCTTCAATTTCTGTCAAAAAATGTTGCCGCGGCCAACGTTCTTAGAACTTAGTTTAGTCAGAAGACTCAATATTTCCCTTTGGCACACCCTACAGGGTACATTTATGATCGGATTGCTTTGAAACCTGACATGCTTGTTTGGGGTGACCTCTAGATGGGAGCTATCGATTTTCTTCAATTTCTGTCAAAAAGTGTTGCCGCAGCCAACGTTCTTAGAACTTAGTTTAGTCAAACCACAATATTTCCCTTTGGCACACCCTACAGGGCACATTTATGATTTGATTGCTTTGAAACCTGGTATGCTTATTTAGGGTGACCTCCAGATGGGAGCTATCGATTTTCTTTAATTTCCGGCAAAATATGTTGCCACGGCCAACGTTCGTAGAACTTAGTTCAATCAGACCTCAATATTTCCCTTTGGCACACCCTACAGGGCCCATTTATGATCAGATTGCTTTGAAACCTGGTATGCTTGTTTGGGGAGACCTCTAGATGGGAGCTATCGATTTTTAGCTCAACTTGACAAAGTCAAGCTGAGCTATTGCCATCACTTCTCATCCGTCGGCGTACGTACGTACGTTAGTATGTTAGTACGTTAGTACGTACGTCCACAATTTCCTTTGGCACACCTCACATGTCGCATTTATGATTAGATTACTTTGAAACTTGTTATGCTTGTTTGGGGTGACCTCTAGATGGGAGCTATCGATTTTCTTCATTTTCCGTCCAAAAATGTTGCCGCGGCCAACGTTCTTAGAACTTAGTTTAGTCAAACCACAATATTTCCCTTTGGCACACCCTACAGGGCACATTTATGATTTGATTGCTTTGAAACGTGGTATGCTTATTTAGGGTGACCTCTAGATGGGAGCTATCGATTTTCTTCAATTTCCGGCAAAAAATGTTGCCACGGCCAACATTCGAAGAACTAAGTTTAGTCAGACCTCCATATTTCCCTTTGGCACACCCTACAGGGCACATTTATGATCAGATTGCTTTGAAACCTGGTATGCTTGTTTGGGGAGACCTCTAGATGGGAGCTATCAATTGTCTTCAATTTCTGTCAAAAAATGTTGCCGCGGCCAACGTTCTTAGAACTTAGTTTAGTCAGAAGACTCAATATTTCCCTTTGGCACACCCTACAGGGTACATTTATGATCGGATTGCTTTGAAACCTGGCATGCTTGTTTGGGGTGACCTCTAGATGGGAGCTGTCGATTTTCTTCAATTTCCGTCAAAAAATGTTACCACGGCCAACGTTCTTAGAACTTAGTTTAGTCAAACCACAATATTTCCCTTTGGCACACCCTACAGGGCACATTTAAGATTTGATTGCTTTGAAACCTGGTATGCTTATTTAGGGTGACCTCTAGATGGGAGCTATCGATTTTCTTCAATTTCCGGCAAAAAATGTTGCCACGGCCAACGTTCGTAGAACTTAGTTTAGTCAGACCTCAATATTTCCCTTTGGCACACCCTACAGGGTACATTTACGATCAGATTGCTTTGAAACCTGGTATGCTTGTTTGGGGAGACCTCTAGATGGGAGCTATCGATTTTCTTCAATTTCTGTCAAAAAGTGTTGCCGCGGCCAACGTTCTTAGAACTTAGTTTAGTCAGAAGACTCAATATTTCCCTTTGGCACACCCTACAGGGTACATTTATGATTGGATTGCTTTGAAACCTGGTATGCTTGTTTGGGGTGACCTCTAGATGGGAGCTATCGATTTTCTTCAATTTCCGGCAAAAAATGTTGCCACGGCCAACGTTCGTAGAACTTAGTTTAGTCAGACCTCAATATTTCCCTTTGGCACACCCTACAGGGCCCATTTATGATCAGATTGCTTTGAAACCTGGTATGCTTGTTTGGAGAGACCTCTAGATGGGAGCTATCGATTTTCTTCAATTTCTGTCAAAAAGTGTTGCCGCGGCCAACGTTCTTAGAACTTAGTTTAGTCAGAAGACTCAATATTTCCCTTTGGCACACCCTACAGGGTACATTTATGATTGGATTGCTTTGAAACCTGGCATGCTTGTTTGGGGTGACCTCTAGATGGGAGCTATCGATTTTCTTCAATTTCCATCAAAAAATGTTGCCGCAGCCAACATTCTTAGAATTTAGTCTAGTCAGACCACAATATTTCCCTTTTGTACAACCTACAGGGCACATTTATGATCGGATTGCTTTGAAACCTGGCATGCTTGTTTGGGGAGGCCTCTAGATGGGAGCTATCGATTTTCTTCGGTTTCTGTCAAAAAATGTTGCCACGGGCAAAAAAAATGACATTGGTACCAATGATCTTCAATTTTGCCATTTCATTTATAACTTACCAAGTTCAAGTTTGTCAAGTTGAGCTACAGTGTCATTGACACTTTCATTATTTCTTCTAAATGCCGTTAGTGGCATTTCCCTGAAGAGTTCACGGCACTTGTTTGAGAACCATAGTATTTCCAAGTGTTTCCTTATTATTTTGCTGAATGACATACTATCTGGGTTGAAAGTGCAGATGAAGGGTGTGCGTTTTTGTTGAGGTTCCTTGTTTTCTTTGAGTAGATTCTGTCGGTTCCTGTTACGTGCGCACCAAAGGTCACTGAGCAGAGAGTCTCTATCGTATCCCCTCTGTGTGTAGTGCTTTAGCATTTCCATACCATGGTGTAGGAAATCCTGTTCATTACTGCAGATTCGTTTGATTCTTAAGAGTTGACAATAGTAGCCATTCTTTTTTTGAGGGGTTGGATGATATGAGTCCGCCGTGAAATATGAGTGGAAATCTGTAGGTTTCGTGTGTAGGTCAGTTTTCAGTATATTTCCTATCCTACTCACAACTACATCCAGGAAATGTACTGAATGGCGAGAGTACTCAGCAGTGAATTTAACTGAGTGGTGGGCCGAAATCAAGTTTCTTTCCCTGTGGATCCATATTAGGAAAATGTCATCTATGAAGTGTAAATAGAATGTTGGCTTCAGTGGTGAATTGGCTAATAAAGTTGTTTACAATTCTCCTATGAAGATGTTGGCATAAGAGGGCGCAACTTTAGTGCCCATTGCAGTTCCACCAATTTGCATGTAATGTGTCTCATTAAATATGAAATTGTTGCTGTGCAGGACTGTTTTGAGTAGATTTAACAGTCCCGTGCTACAGATTTCCCACTTGGGCTTGTGTTTGTGGATTGCTTTTGCAACGACCACCAGTCCCTCCTGGTTAGGTATGTTGGTGTATAGAGAGGTGACATCTAGGGTGCAGAGAATTGCGTCTTCTGTTAGATCGGCAAGTGACTCCAGTTTGCTAATAAAGTCACTCGTGTCTCTGATGAAGCTTGGATAGCTTTTGACAAAGTCCGTAATGTGTTCATCTACAAAGCTGCTGATTCTCTCAGTTGGGCTGTTGTTCCCACTTATTATGGGTCGGCCAGGTACTTGGCCTCGAATTGCACACTTGTGGATTTTGGGTAATAAACTTTAGGTGTCCTAGGGTTCGTGTTGGTGAGGCCTTTGTGGAGTTTTTCGCTAATTTCCTGTTTGAGGAAGAGGTGGTCAAGTTGTTTGTTCACCATTTGGTTATGGAAATTAGTGAGATCCTCCTTTGTCTTACAATAAAATTTGCTGTTATTTAATTGTTTAAGACCCTCTTGAATATAGTCATCTCTATTTTGGATTACTACCATGAAGCCTTTGTCCACTTTCTTCATGACAATGTTTTTGTTCTGTTGAAGCATATGTGTAGCTTGGTGTTCCTCCTGAGTTATGTTGGGGATGGCCAGCTTATGTGGCATGGCAGACACATGGAAGCCTAAGATTTTGTTAAATGTCTCAAGGCATGGGTCCACAATCCCCTCTGGGGTCCATTTATTGGGGACCTTAAATTTGTATTCAAGTCGGCTTGACCAAGTGGAGGTTTCCTCCTCACTCTCCGAGTTGTCAAAGAACGCGTAATCGGCGGATGAAGGCATACACGTCCCGGGAGAGAGCTGCTCTGTCGTATTGAATCGGACTAAAATGTCAACCCTTTCCATAGGAGAGAGAGCTCATCTTTTGTAAGCTCATGGTCTGACAGATTTAACACTAGCTGGTTGTAGTTTGCATTGCTATTTTTAGCTCAACTGTGGCGAAGCCAAATTTGAGCATATGCCATGGCCCGTCGTCCGTCTGTCCGTCAACAGTTCAATATGGCTCGGGCTAGAGGCCGTGTTTATGAACCGATCTTTACGAAACTTCTTGGGTACCTTTGTTATGACCGTGGGACGAGAACGAGTGTTTTGGGGTTCGGTCCGAAATTCAAGATGGCAGCCAGCCACCATTTTGTACCGACGATGCAGAAATCTGTTTTTTGCACAGAACTTCCATATGAAAGCGCTGATTTGAATAATTTTTTGTATGAATGTTTAGTACCACGGGATACATCACATATAATACGGGTTTTTTTCTGATACGTAAATTATGAATTAGACTAACTTTGATGTATTTAGTGTACTTTCAGCACTGTCAGTGCAAATGCCAATACGGCTCGGGCTAGAGGCCGCATTTATGAACCGATCTTTACGAAACTTCTTGGGTACCTTTGTTATCACCATGGGACAAGAACGAGTGTTTTTGGGTGTGGTCCAAAATTCAAGATGGCCGCTGGCAGCCATTTTGTTCAAAATTAGCGGCAATCAGATTTTTGGTGCAGAACTTCCACATGAAAGCTCTGATTTGAATAATTTTTTGTGTGAATGTTTAGTACCATGGGATACATCACATATAATACGGGTTTTTTTCTCGTGCAGAAATTATGCAAATTAAATAAACTTTGATTTTTTCAGTGCTACTTACACACAGTAAGTACACATGTCAATATGCCTCGGGCTAGAGGCTGTATTTATCAACTGATCTTCACGAAACGTCTTGGGTACCTTTGTTATCACCTTGGGATGAGAACGAGTGTTTCTGGGTGCGGTCCAAAATTCAAGATGGCTGCCAGTGGTCATTTTGTACCGAAATTAGGTCTAATCAGTTTTTTGTCACAACTTCTATACAGCTCGTATTTATGATCTTCACGAAACTTCTTGGGTACCTTTGTTTTCACCTTGGGACAGGAGTGAGTGTGTTTTGGGGTACCTTTTGTTATCACTGTCCTATGAGAACAAATATTTTGGCATTCAGTCAGACCCACTCTGGGACTCAAAGATTTCTTTTCTAGTTTAGCATCTGACTGTCACCCACCTTTACAATACTTTACCTATACATTTGTTACAGGCTACGGTCAGTAATTATGTACAGGCCGTTACAATACTTTATATGTACTTTTGTTATCAGGTCATTACCTAGATGTTTGTCATTGCTGTGTCATATACTATACATGTACATGTCTTGACAAGTTGAGCTACAGTGTCATTGACACTTTCATTATTATTTTGAATCGAACTTTCACAAGAGTTGTTTGAGTTCACTAGCATCTGGATAAAGTCCCATCTGTCATTGGAACGTTTTGTTTGATTCCTTTGCTTGTATTTCTGCCTTGGTCTAGAATTGCCTGATTGTCGTCTGAGGTTTTGGTATGGTTTAGGTGGGAATTGAGGTACGGCCAGTGCATGGAACCTGGTACTGATTTTGTGGTTGTGCAGCATCTTCATCTCTCTTTCTTGATGTTGTGAGATGCGCTTTCGCAGCCTGGATGTTGGGTTGCTATTGCAGATTCCAGTTCATTGTTTTCATCTGTGGTGCTCTTAAGCTGCCATTCTGTTAATAAGATGTCTATTGTTGCCACCAGTTTCGTTAGTTCTATCCTTAAGTGTTGGATCTGAACTTCCATGATGTCTGCATTCGTTTTTATAAGTATGTCATTCATCCTAGCTTTTACCGACTCAGTGGTGCTTTGGGGGCATTTATATTTCACTTGGAACTCCCTGGGTATCAGTTGATGTTCATGGCACTCCGTGTAGTATTGGATCAGAACTCTGGTCTTAAGTTACTTCACTCTGTTGTTCCTGATTTTTAGCCCGACTGTTTACAGTGAGGGCTATAGTAATGACTTTTGTCCGTCTGTCCATCCATCTGTCTTTTTCTGTTAACATTTAGAGTTTTGGGTGAAGTTTGTGGTTTAAAGTTTTTTACTGAAGGTTCAAGTGTTTTTTTTTTTGTTTTTTTTTTTTCTTATTCCAGTTTAGTTGACATTTGGAGTTTTGGTTAAAGTTTTTTATTCAACCTTCAAGTACAGACTATACCTGGTATTTCTTGTCTGATCATCACAAAATTTCATATGCAGGTTTTAAGTCATGTCTACATGAGAATGTCCCCTTTTGGTCATGATCGGTCAACCGGTATGGCTGCCCGAGCCCAAAACCCGAAAACCATTAGCACAGTCTACAGGTCGTATTTATGAAGGGATTTCATTGCAACTTCATAGAATGCCTCTGTATAATGCCTATGAGAATGTCCCCGTTTGGGCATGATCTGTCAACCGTGATGGCTGCCCAAGCCCGAAACCCAAAAACTTTTAGCACAGTCTGCAGGTCATGTTTAATATGGACGGATTTCATTGTAACTTGATACGATAACTCCGTACGATGTCTACATGAGAATTTCCCCATTTGGGCGTGATCTATCAACGTCACGACTACCCGAGTCTAAAACCCGAAAACCTTTAGAACAGTCTACAGGTCATATTTATGGAGGGATTTCATTGTAACTTCATAGGTTGACTTCATATAATTTCTACACATGAGAAAGTCCCCTTTTGGACGTGATTGGGCAACTGTCACGGCTATAGGTGCCCGAAGCCTGAAAACCTTCAGCACAGTCTGCAGGTCATATTTATGAAGGGATTTCATTGTAACTTCGTAGGATCAATCCACATGATGCCCAGATGAGAATGTCCCCTTTTGGTTGCGATCATTCAACCATGATGGCTGCCCGAGCCCAAAGCCCGAAAACCTTTAGCACAGTCTACACGTCATATTTATGGAGGGATTTCATTGTAACTTGATAGGTTGACTTCATATAATATCTAAATGAGAACGTCCCCTTTTGGACAACTGTGGACAACTGTGACGGCAACAGGGGCCCGAATCCCGAAAAACTTTAGCACAGTCTACAGGACATATTTATGGAGGGATTTCATTGTAACTTGATAGGTTGACTTCATAAAATGTCAAGATGAGAACGTCCCCTTTTGGGCAGCTGTGACAGCAACAGAGGCCCAAAAATCTTTAGAATATTCCACAGGCCATAATTATGAAGGGATTTCATTGTAGCTTGGTTGGATGACTCCAAGTTTGTGGTTAAAAACCCAGACAAACACCACCCCCTTTTTTTTTCTTCTTTTCTCCAATATGCATTTTGAACTATTTACAGTCACTACATGCAGAACCTTTTTTTAAATTTATGTACCCCCCCCCCACCCCCCCCCCCCCCCCCCCACCCACCCCCAATTAGGCACTTTTTTTTCTGTCGTCAAAAATGCTTGTTTACAGTTTTGGTTAAAAACCCAAACACCTCTGCCCCCCACCCCCAATTAGGCTTCTTTTTTTTCCCTCCAAAATGCATTTTGAACTATTTACAGTCACTACATGCAGAACCCTTTTTTTCCTTTTATCAAAACTGCTTTTTTACAGTTTTGGTTAAAGTTTGTGGTTAAAGATCCAGACAGAAATTATCCCCCCCCCCCCCCCTCCCCCCAGGCATTTTTTTTTTCTTTCCTCGAATATGCATTTTGAACTATTTACAGTCACTACATGCAGAACCTTTTTTTAAACTCTCGTAACCCCCCCCCCCCCCCCCCCCCCCCCCCCCCCAGGTTGCCAATTAGGCACTTTTTTTTTCTTTCGTCAAAAATGCTTTTTTACAGTTTTTGTTAATGTTTGTGGTTAAAAACCCAGACAAACACTACCACCCACCCCCACCCCCACCCCCATGGTGCTAGTTAGGTATTTTTCTTTTTCTCTGCTCAAAATTCATTCTGAAGGCTTTAGACTGACCACATGTGGAAAAAAATGGCCTCCCCTAACACGCCCCCTTTCTCCCCCACCCCTCATCCCCCACCCCACCTCCTCCTCACCTAGAGCCATTCATGCAATATTTTTTCTTTGGTACAAAATGCATTTTTACTCTGACTGTTTATACTCAGGGCTGTAGTCATGACTTTTGTCCGTCCATCTGTCGGTCCATCCATCTGTCTGTAAACAATTGGTTTCCGACTGATAACTCCAGTTTGGATTATTTGATTTCAACCAAAGTTGATATGTGTATTTTCCAGCTAGTAATACAGGCCAGGTTTCAATATAGGTTCCACAACTCCCTCCTCCACACCCCACACACAAAAATTGTCACTTAGGCAATTATTCCCAAAATGCATTTTGAAGGATTGGGAGTTATTACATGCAAAAAAGAAAATTGACTCATATAGCCCAACATTGCTTTATGTACTGCATCTTTAATCCTGTACCTTACACAAGTTGAAGCCAACAGTACAAATTATTTTTCTGAAACCTCAGATTTTTTCTTTTTTTATTTACTTCTAACCATGGCTTACTACTCCTTATTGGAACAAGCTCATCAAGTTTGTTCCATTAATAGGTCATGAGGTATGTTTTGAAGTAGAGAAATGAAAAAATAAAATTTGAACAGCAAATTTTGTTTTTCACGAGTGCAGATATGGCAGATTCATTAGGTAAACTGTTAACAAAAAATGGCTCCGACTATTTTGCGTCTAAGCATTGCCATTCCTGGGACAGTCGGGCTGCATGTGTGACATCACTCAAGTTTTATATAAAGGTATATTTTCTGGTCTGATGTTGACCAGTTTCTTTCTGTTTGGAGCCCAGTCGTTTGTCTCCCTAGTTGTACAGGCTCGTTTCTTGGGTGGACTGCTGGTCGACTCAATGACTGTTGTGTTCGACTCGCTGCTGTTCAGGCTAAGGAGTGAGGATCTTTCTATGGACATGCTATCCGAGTTACACCCTCTGTCATCGTGTGTGTATAATAATGATTAATTAGTTTAAAGTAAATGGTCCAAGAGGTGACACACACGCTCCCCTAATGTGTGATTGAACGTTTATGAATACAGAAGCCTGACCGGTTTCGTCTTTCTTTAGACTCATCAGAGGCAATGGACCTTTAACAGTCTCTCCTTTATATACCTTTTTGATTCTCATTTTGACATAAACGTTCAATCACACATTAGGGGGAGCGTGTGTGTCACCTCTTGGACCATTTACTTTAAACTAACATCTCTAGGGGGGTCAGATTCATGTTTGTTCAAATCAAGGCCATAGGTTAATATTTAGGCTGCCTATGGGAGCCTGAAATTTTAACTTAGTGCAATATGAGCAAATTTCTGTAAAACTCTTCTTCTTGAGATCCACTAGTCAGAATCCTTTCATATTTGCTATGTAACACCTCTAAAGGTATCAGATTCAAGTTTGTTCAATTCAAGTCCCTGGTTTAAAAAATCTTCTTCTTCAGATCCACCAATGAGAATGCTTTCATATTTGGTATACAACATCTCTAGGGGGCTCAGATTGAAGTGTGTTCAAATTGGATTCATGGGTTAATATTTGGGTTTTCTGTTGGAGCCCAAATTTTAACTTAGTGCAATATGCAGAGATTTCTTTAAAAATCTTCTTCAGATCCACCAGTTAGAATCCTTTCATATTTGGTATTTAACATCTCTAGGGGTATCAGATTCAAGTTTGTTCAATTTGAGTCCTTTTTTGAAGAGACCAACATTGAACTTCAAAATATCAGTGAATGGTGTTCTGCTAATAAATTGGAGCTAAATGCCAGTAAAACAAAAATACATTTTGCTACATCCTAACAGTCACTCAGATAACATTGATGATAGATGTTTAGCCATAAATGGTACGAACATTGAACCAATTGGAAAACATTAAGATAATTCTACGGTGAAGTTTTTAGGTATCCACATGTATGAAAACTTAGGTTTCAGACACCATATATCAATAGTTTGTTCCAAAATGGCCCGAGCCATCTACGCAATCAACAGAGTCAAGAATATACTTCCACCCAAAGCATTAAAAACCCTGTATTATTCACTAGTCCATCCTCATTTACTTTATGGCATTCATATTTGGAGCCATGCTTCGTCAACTAACAGAATTTTCCATTTGCAAAAAAGGTCCATTCATATTATTAATAGGAAAAGTTATAATTCTCACACTCCTCTCTTCAATGACCTATACAAGCTCCAAGTACTCTTATTTATGCATGACATGTCTAACAAAAGATTGCCGATATCTTTTGACAACATTTTCATAATATACAATAATCCATTAGGCATAGGGACAAGACAGTGTGGAAAATTACGAACAACGAAACCAAGAACCAAATTCTCCACCGATCTCCCACACCTTTCCATGCTTTTGGAATGAAATCCCATCAATTATTCAAAACTACAGCAGACCCCAGTTTAAAAAAGCGATATCCAATGATTTTCTGAAGTCGTACTTAATGCATGTCGATTGCGGTTGTGCAGATTGCCCCGATTGTAGTCCTTTGTCACCTAGTTCGAGCTCTGGTAGACGTGACATGTGATTAGGTAACCATACTTGCCTGTATTATCAGTTCGAAAAACCATAAATTTCCATACATTCTCCCTTCTTGTAGCTTTCTTGAGCGAATTGATCCAATGTCAGAGCATCTTACTACTAAAATATTTACAAAAAATCTAAGAATTTTCATACTTTCACCTTTCTGGTAACTTGCTCATCAGAATTGATTCACTTCATGTCTTGATAATCAGGGTTCAGTGAGCCCTGGTAGACGGGACATCCGATGGATCATTCTACTTGCCTTGTGGGAAACCATTACTGCAAAAATTTATATTTTGAGCTCGAAAAGCTTAAGAAGAATTTCCAAGCTTTCTCCTTTCTGGTATCTTGCTTGTGAGAACTGATTCAACTTCATGTCTCGTAAGGCAGGGCTTACTGAACCCTAGTAAACGGGGTATGTGATGGATAATTCCTCTTGCCTTGTGTGAACATCTTACTGCCAAAATATGTATTTCTATTTTGAAAAACCTAAGAATTTCCCGGGGCTTACTGGGCTCTGATTGATGAGACATGAAATTGATTTGATTTCATGTCTCGTTAGGCAGAGCTCAGTAGGCCTTGGTAGACGGGTCATGTGATGGATAATTCTACTTGCCTTATGTGAACATTTTACAGCCAAAATATGTATTCCGAGTCCGAAAACCCAAGAATTTCCATACTTTCTCCCTTCTGACATCTTGCTCGTGAGAAATGATTCAACTTCCATGTCTCGACTGCAGGCAGGTCTCGATTGTCCCTGATTGATGGGACATGGTGTAGATAACATTTTACTGCCAAAATATGTTTTTTCAGATCGAAAAGGTCAAGAATTTCCATATTATTTCCCTTCTGGTATCTCATTCCATTACCCCCAACTTCAATTTTAAAATATTTCGACCACAAGGATTATTATTGAACGGTTCTCTTGAGGTGTTCTGAGCTTTGTTGTCTTGATATTCTTATTTTTTTTTGTGGGGTGGGGGGGGGGGGGGGGGGGGGGGGGTGGTGTAGGGGTATGGAAGGAAGACAGCCAATATGGCTATGCTATTTCCTACAGTATATGTATTATTTTTTTACAATATTTTTTACTAAATTATACTGCCAAATGCTACTACTACCCTTGGAACCTTGGAAGTTTGGAAGTGCTTGTCTACAGCTGATAAAACTGGAAGCAGTCAGGAAGACCTATGATAATAATCATCTGACATGGACACTGGAGTTATGAATAAATTCATGACTTCATTCCTCTGTAGTGTTGATGAACATGACTAACTGAATGTGACCCAAAATACTTCTTTGAACCACTTTGTCAGGTGAGCGATAAAGGCCCCTTGGGACCTCTTGTTTTACTTCTTAAGTTGTGTTTTTTATCAATAGATAACAAAAAGTCAATAATTATGACACAGTTTACTTAAATGTGGCATAATTTAAGTAATTATGACATTAATATTATAATTACTTAAATTATGTCACATTGTCATTTTTTAAATGGGCCATTTTGTATATTATGTGGGCAGATGTGGTCAGTTCATTAGGTAAAAGGTTGATGGGATTGCAATATATCTCTAGTTATAGCTGTTGGATGAATCCATTTTGCATTTGTTGGTGGGGGGGGGGGAGGGGTTCAGTAATAAAATAGGGCTGTTGGATTAAATTACTACTGACCCTCTAAAGGTAATGGCTGTCCATTATGTTTTTTGCTAATCAAACCACCAAATATTTTTATACTGTACCAATGATCCAGATTTAGCTGGTGCTAACTCTTAAAATTTCAGGGCCAAACACAAATTTTGCCCCACCCCATCCCCAAAATTTGCATCAAAATCCAAAAAATCTATGTTCTATATGGTCCTCCATACTTTTGTGCACATCTCACTGATATCTGTGTTTATAATCTCAGTTAAAATGATGCTAGACAAAAAATCATGAAGGAAGTGATGGATCCAAGGATGAAATAAGAGGATGAGAGGAAGAAACAGTGGAAGGATCTGTTCAGGGCTGTAACTTATAATTTTTATGCAAAATTATTTCATGTTCCCTAATTTTGGGGCATGGGCCTGATGTTTTCATTCTTGCTATGAAATCTCCACTGTTTGTCAGTGTTTCCTCTCTCCCTTTCCTTGATACCCCCTAGCTAATCTCCCATGCTTTTGGCATAATTTTTGAAATTTTTTTTTTTTTTTTTTTAAATTTCTTGAGAGTTGTTAGCAAAGTAACAGAATGTTTATTCTGTTTTCCCCATGGTTACGTCTGCACCCCAGGGGTGTTTATGCGTTTTGGTCATGCATCTACCATCCGATGTACTGCAGTTTCTTCTGTGGAAGTTTCTGTTTTACATCGGATAGTGTTTTAAAATTGGTTACTGATTTCGGGCCATATTTTCAGTGCCTGGAGTCTTGTTTCCAGTTTTTATTCACTATTGTTTACATTGACAACAGTTACTTCTGACAGTGATTCCTTGTCTTTTATAAGGTTTTGTTCATAGCCAGATACATTAATATTGTCCGTAAGTGTAACATTAAATTTTAAATATATTTTAAAATTTTTGTCCACACTTAGGCTTTTTTAGGATCCATTTGGGCTCATCGTTCCCTTTGGGAACTTGGGCTCATCTTGAAATTTTTTCGAAAAAAATTTTTCTTTTGAATTATTTTTCAAAATTTTTGTAATGGATTATATTATTATTATGTATCTTTGTATTTCAAGGGTTAGTGCGAGTACTACGGCTGTTTAATATTTTTTCAAAATATGAAAGAATATTGTTCAAATTGTAAATCGAGGAAGTCTTCCTCTGATTCTCATGTTCATTGTATTTGTTGTAGTCAATGTATTTGCACTAACTCTTGCTCAGTGTGTGCCAATTGGGATGACAAACGTTGGAGACGTGTGTCACGGTATATTGTTAGTGGTGAGAGGTCCATGCCGGTCCTCTCGCCACAGGGTCACTCTAGTTTTTCAGTCTCTTTTTCAGAGGAACAAGAACAGGGTGATGTTTCCATGATGTCTTCAGGAAGTGTGCTTCTGTCGTCACAATCAAATGAAGAGCTAGCGGCTAAAGTGCTCAATGAAATACGACAAGTGCCTAGATCCTTAGTAGGATTGACGACCTTGTCACCAGCTAGCTCGCC
The DNA here is from genome assembly GCA_031216915.1 of Pictodentalium vernedei. Classification (NCBI taxonomy): domain Eukaryota; kingdom Metazoa; phylum Mollusca; class Scaphopoda; order Dentaliida; family Dentaliidae; genus Pictodentalium; species Pictodentalium vernedei. The sequence continues at coordinate 333,434,974 of CM062292.1, forward strand.
CGGTGAAGCTATCACATGAAAAGTGGGTGATGTGACGCCGGGTTTGTCCATTGTGGTCCAGGAGAGGAGAAGGGGTGTTGCGAGCACTATAAACTCGGATCACACACACTCGGCGATGACGGATCGGGGGATGGAACGGAGGAAGCCAGACAGTCCGGTAGCTAGCTCGTTCAGGTCTACCCGGACCGCGAGCGAGAGAGGTCCCTCTCTCTTACAGCAACATCTGGGTCCAGATGTTGTTGTACATAACGTTCGGTAGTCGGAGCATACGGCCACTCCACCTGCTCGGGATGCTTCGTCGCATAGGCAGCCGTGTGCGGCTAGTCTACTGGCTTCCTCATCCTCACGTCAGCACACACGACCGCACCTTGGCTACGTGACCACAGATATCCAGCCTGCTTCACCGACCAGGGATTCCACGTCGACCAGGTCACTCCACCCGGTAGCCAAAGACACGAGGCCTTAACAGTCGAGACGTTCGCATAAAAGAATTATGGAAGAGTTACCGTCCCAGGAGCTTACAACGGCTAAACTACGTAAGACCGCGGCTCCACAGGCCTCCGTAACGGACTTGCTATCACAGATAGCACAACTCATCGCAGCATCCCAGCAACCTTCAGAAACTCTTTCAGATCAGGAACTGTCTGAGGAAGCTGGGTCGGTGCGCTCCCCTGCAGTGTCAGAAAGGGATGACCGAGATTCACATTTGGTCCAGTCCGATGGTGAAAGGGAATCAGCGGAGCTGGAATTTTCCCTTTCAGAACAACATGAGGTGGCTGTAGATTTCATCCAGCAACACCTTCCAGAAGTTGTTCCTCGACCTCCAGACCAGAGAGCTGCGATTCCAGATAAGAGACTGATAGCGTCACTGGACACAGACTTTTTCGGCCGGGATAAGGACGTCGCGCCTGAGTTTCCGGCCCAGTCCAGAAATGTCTCACGGACATGAATGACGCTATTTTCATGCTAGCCTCTAAGACTGGCAGATCCAGTTTCTTATCATCTCATGCTCTACATCTGCCGTTCATCAACAGTAGAAATAGATTTGAAACGGCAGGACAGGGCGTTCCAAGAGTTCCTCTGCGTTTAGACGACCGGGCAGAAGACGTGGAGTTGTCATTGTCGGCATCTATGTCGATTCTCTCCAGTACGTTGGAGATGACAATTTCGTCTAACAGAGCCAGTTTAGATGCCTTATCTTACGCAAATCACCTTACCAGAGCGTTATCACAACGTCTCGATGGAAAAGAATTCCAGGATGTTCAAACTTCCTTGAGAGTTCTTTCGAGGGCCATAGCATATTCCATGTATAACTTCACCCTTTCAGTGACAAATTTGGAGTTAGTCAGACGTGATGCTGCCCTGGCTTCATTCACAAGAGTGGATTCTAAGGTGAAAAACTCTCTTCGAGTTGCTCCGGTTTCAGGAGAGCTTCTCTTTGATGGTAAGCTTTCACTAATCTATGATCAGATTACTAAGAAAGCTTCGGACTCTCTGCTCTTTAAGTCCGTTTTGAAAAAAACGGACTCAGCAGAGAGGAGTAAGTCAGGGACTTCTGGGGCGAGTACGTCCAAGGGAAGTTCCTATAGAGGATCTAAGAAAGCCTCTACATCTTACTCCAGAGACCGTCAGAGAAGCGACTCAGGTAGGGGTCGTAATGCTGGCCGAGACAACCGGTCAGATGCCCCTAGGTCGACTGGTCAAGGTGCGGGTTGGGGAGGACGTAGTTTCTCCTCCCGCAAGCCTCGCAGGTCCAGGAGGTGATGGTCAGAACCTCTATTGCGCACCAGTGGGCGGAAGGCTGTCAAGATTCTTGACCAATTGGTTGTCAATTACAGATGACCCTTGGGTTGAGGGGGTTATTTTGGAATGTCTAAAACTGTCCTTCAAGGAAAAATCTCTGGTAACATGAAGTCCACGTTGGACTCAGCTTCCGTCAAACCTTCAAAAGAGAGATTCGCTTCTATCAGAGGTCCAGTCTCTTCTGGAGAAGAACGCAATAGAGGTCGTAGAAAACCAGGAATCTCCCGGTTTCTACAGTCACCTGTTCCTGGTACCAAAACCAGACGGCTCGTTCCATCCAGTTATAGATCTAAGCTGCATAAACAAGCTGATCGTGGCTCCAAAATTTTATATGGAGACCATTTGATCATTAAGAGCGAGCATTTGAGTGAACGATTACGCTGTGAGCATAGATCTCAAGGATGCGTACTTTCACGTCATGGTACATCCGGCGTTCAAAAAGTACCTTCGCTTCGCTGTCCTAGGAGTCGTTTATCAGTTCCTAGCAATGTACTTCGGTCTGAATCTAGCATCCTGGGCCTTCACTCGAATAATGACTCATTTCCGAGCTCATTCGCCTGCGGTAACGTCGGCCTACTTGGACGACATTCTTCAGAGGTATGGCAACAGATTAACGCTTCAGAACGATATTCAGAGTCTGCTTCAACTGCTCCGATGTCTCAGTTTCATAGTAAATGAAAAGAAGTCAGATCTAGTTCCGTCCAAGTCATTCATCCCCTTGGGAATGAGCTTCGAGACGCGCAACAATCCGGTTCGTCTGCCGTTACACAGAGCGAAATTAGTCAGTTGTTATGCTCACTTTTCTCTTCACTCAGATGTAGTAACAGCGAGAGAATTCATGTGACTGATAGGTTTGTGCGGAGCTACTGCAGATCTCATTCTGAAGGGGCACCTACGCACTCGTCCACTCCAGATATTTTTTACTCAGAATTGGAGTTGGAAGATTCATTTGCTCGAAACGAACATCGTCTTGTCGAACCAAGTAAAACAAGAGATTCAGACTTTGGCAGATATTCAGTGGTTAACTCAGTGAGTGCCACTGCAACTGCCGGATCCGATTTTTACGATTATGATGGATGCGAGTCAAACAGGTTGGGGCACAACTTTGAGCCCAACAGATTCGAGGTGCCAGGGTCTTTGGGATCCACAGTTCCTGAACAAGCACATAAACATCAAAGAAATGATGTCAATTTGGCTTGCGCTACGTCATTAGATGAACATTATTCAGGATTCACATGTTCAAATTCTGTCCGACAATTCGACAGTAGTAGCATATATTCGGAACCAGGGAGGCACTCATTCCATTCCGTTGTTCACCTTAATGGAGAGAATCCTTCTGTTTGTCCTGGAGCATCAGGTTCTTCTGTTGGTCCATCATATTCCGAGTCGTCTGAACTTTATAGTGGACTCCCTTTCTCGGAAAGGTTGTATGTTGCCGTCAGAATGGACTCTCAACAAACAAGTATTCAGTCAGATCTGCTACCAATGGGATCGTCCTATGATAGACTTGTTTGCGACGCATCTCAGCAATCAGTTGCAGACGTATGTGTCGCCGTGCCCAGATCCTCGAGCGTTTGCAGTAGACGCTCTCTCGATCTCTTGGGACGGAATGATAGGATACGCGTATCCTCCAGCTCCATTGATTCAACAGATATTGCTAAAAATCAAGCAATCTCACTGCAAGATTCTGTTGGTAGCATCTCTGTCACCCCAAAGACCATGGATAAATCTACTCAGGTGTCTGTTGTGGGACATCCTCGGGAAGCTTCCTCCATGGGAGGACCTTCTTTCGCAGGGGAAATCGCGCACACTGCATCACAACCCACAAGGCCTCAACCTTCACATATTTCCATTGTGTGGTCTTTCTTGCATGGCAAGCATTTTACAGGACGAGCAGTGAACGCAATTTCTAACTGTAGGAGGACCTCCTTTTCGCTAAATTATGCTGCTAAGTGGAAGGTTTTCTCTCGTTGGTGTAGGGATCATTCTATTGATATTTATGATCCCTCCATTCCAGACATTGCTAATTTTTTGGGTATACTTGTCTGATGAGATCAAACTGCAGCCAGTAACTATTAAGGGTTATAGGTCTATGCTATCGGATACTTATGCTCATCATGATAGCTTACAAATTGGATCTAATGTCTCTTTATCAAAGTTAGTTAAAAACTTTTCGATAAATAGACCTTGAACCCTTAGGTTAATTCTTAAGTGGAATTTAGCTTGGGTTCTTCTGAAGCTAAAAGAAGTGCCATTTGAACCCCTTGACAAGGTAGACTTCAAATACTTATCTTATAAGATGGCTTTTCTCTTAGCCTTCTCTTCTGCTAGAAGAGTTAGTGAGCTTCATGCACTATCTGTTGATGATTCTCACTATCGTAGTGTTGGTAATACTATTACTTTGACTACTAATGTTGGATTTTTGGCTAAGAATCAGGCTCCTAATAAGTACCCTGAACCTATTGTTATTAAGGCTCCTCCATCCTCAGACGGCCATAGGCCTTTGCTATGTCCAGTTAGAGCTATGTGTATTTACAAACGCAGAGCTGAGTTTATCAGAAAGGGACGAAAACGTTTCTTTCTGTCTCTGCTGCCTAATAGAAGGGACATCTTGGTCCATTCTATTTCAAGGTGGATACAATTGACTCTTTGTACTGCTTATGAAAAATTATCTTCTACTCAGCAGTCTGTGCTTAAGATTTCGGCGCATGAAGTGAGAGCGCTGTCTACATCTTGGGCTTATTCTAATAGTATTGCTATTACTGATTTGATGAAGGCTGCATACTGGTCTCAGCCTTCTACGTTCACAAATTTTTACCTTAGAAATATTGAGTCTATTTCTGGCGACCTGAATTGTTTAGGTCCGTTATCTGTTGCTCAGAATGTCGTTCACTAAACAGTTGCAACTATAGTTATGCAGGCTTTCTGTTCCAGCAGTGACTCTGTCCTGCTGCCCTCTTTGTTCTGGGGTGATTGACCCAGAGCAAGGGGAAGGGTGGGGGGATGGTGTTCCCTTACATCACTTGCTTTATAGTGAAAAGCAAGGGAATACCTCCTCTGGAGTCAGTAATTCCGAGTCGGTGCTGGGATGGTTTTAACCCTTTACCCAACGAATCGCCCGCATCCGCCCGCGTAATATGCAAATTGAGCAGTTGAATAAATTAAATTTTTCAAAATATTTCAACAAAACCATATCATGTGACCCCTCATTGGAACGAGCTCATTGAGATCGTTCCAATGAGGGGTCACATGATATGGTTGTATTGAAATTTTTTGAAACATTTAAAAACTAATATTTAAAATAATAAATTTTGATATCATCTGTGTTGGGTAAAGGGTTAAAGTGTAAAGCTAATGTTTATCTCATTTATGTAATATTTTTAAAGTGTAGCTCGGTGTTAAGCATTTGTATATGTCACATGTCATACGAGCGTTAATATACAATCCTCAGACACTTTTAAATGAGTATAAAGAGTCTCAATCTCTGGACTAACTTTATTTATTGGCTTTCCTTTAAAGAATTAGTATAATGGGTTATACTGGATGTTAATAGAGATCATTGATGTTATCGTGTTCAATTATGGACTGGTAATGTGTCTTTCTTATTTTGTATAAACAAGAAAGATACACGTAAATCCTGTTTCTCCTTTTCTCCTTGAGGGGATAATTCTGTTTACATGTAATTGAGCCTATTGGATTTTCCTTTATGTCCTAGGCCCTCCAGCCTTTTTTCTATTCAGCTAAGTCTGGGTCATTGGTACAGTATAAAAATGTTAAAAAATTTATAGTAATTTATATATTTTTTATACTTACCAATGACCCAGACGGGGATGGCCCTCCCATGAGTTGGGAATTCATTCCTCCCCACTGATTACATAACACTTACCAGACACTGTTTGTAAGAATGAAGATTTGACGCCAATTTCGGTACTTCCTTGACACAAAAGTATGGAGGACCATATAGGATGTAGATTTTTTGGATTTTGGTGCAAATTTTGGGGATCGGGGGGCAAAATTTGTGTTTGGCCCTGAAATTTTAAGAGTTAGCACCAGCTAAGTCTGGGTCATTGGTAAGTATAAAAAATATATAAATTACTATAAATTTTTTAACTTTCTTTTATGCAAAAATGTATGCATACTGTGTTCAAAGGGTAAATACATGTTCTATATATATAAACATGTCATCACCAATTTAGAATTCATCTGTTGTGCTAATGCATCCACTGACCGAATATGTGAGACTGTAAGAGGAGTGTAGTCTGCAGATTAACACTGTTGTCAAAATATCACTGTTTTTCACATAAAAAGTTTCCAGTTGTGCTGTTCGGAATATGACCAATTACATCCTTAGCTTTTTACCTGACAAGATTAGAAGTTAACTGGTAGGGTGCTGGAAGCCCATATTTGGGCTTTATTCGGAAGTGCAAGTACCACAACGTGAAGGCTCATATTCAATGGATGTGCTATGTATTATCTTTGAAGTGATATTATTTAGGATTTGCCTTGTTACAATTTATGGGAGAGTGCCCATAACTGTCCCATAAATTATAACAAGGCAAAGACATGTGTATAAGATTGATGGCCAAAAATAATTTAGCACTCTACCAGTTAAACTCCCAATATATTTTCCTGAAACACTGAAAAAGTTACATTTTTAACCCTTTGGACCATGGACTTGCATCCGTGGGGCTCTGGTTAGTCTCCCACATAAATTCATTGAGAAATTATCTACTTTATGAATTCAGATTGATCACCATCCAGGCCCGGAAAAGCTACCTTTCAAAGGGTTAATTTTAAAAAATGTAGTTTAACCCTTTGAGATTTTAATTATCCTGACATTCAAACGTCACTGTAAATTCAGTTTCTTCAACGTTTTTCAAAATGCGACGTCAAACGTCGGAAGGTACATATAAGATATTTTTCACATTAGTGATTACCTGGTTGAGGGCTAGATTATTTTTGGTGGTCTGAATTTGTTGTTTAAAATGTGTTTTATTACAAATTATTGGAGAGTGCCCACAGGCACGATCCAATAATTTGTAATAAAACAAATTTATATAAACAAAATATTATTTGTGTTTGACTGAATTTGAAATATAAGCAAGGGAAGTTTTGGCTTTTGCTCTGGTATCCTCATTTTTTGAAAGCCCTGATAGTGGCTTCTTGCACTAAACTAGTTAAGAAGTCTTGACAGCAGGATTATATTAGTGTTTTAAGCTGCGATAACATTTGGCTCAATGGTTGTCACTGAGCACTATATGGGAGAAAATAGGAATTGAGGTTAAAACTTTAAAAAAATGGAAAATAATAACAAAACAAATGACCACAAAGTATCAAGGCACTGTTTGATTTTGTACATCAAAAGATGTACAAAAGTATCAATGCGCTGTTTGATTTTGTACGTCATAAGATGTACAAAAGTATCAAAGGGTTAAGACCTCTCTTTGGAACAGGCTTGAGGAGCTTGTTCCGCTGAGAAGTCATAACCTGTGCTGTGAAAGCAAAAATTGAGAAAATAATAGAATTTGAATTGCAAGTGTACGATTGGTTCAATGTGGATGTAATGTTAAGTTTAAATGATTGATAGAACTTGTCAGACAAGATAGAATGGGTTGAATTGTCAGGTGAGCCAGAATAAAGTAAAAACTGTCCAAGATAATATGACCATGGCTGATGAAAGTATCATTAAACCCCAACAATAGTTTTGTATGAGGTGTTACACCCAAATTGTCTTTAAAGTAATGTTGGATTGGAAGTTTGCCTCTTAACCCACTGAGTATTTTCTGGATATTTTTTTATCAAACCTAGTCATGGCTGCTTTGGAGCAGCCATGACTAGATTTGGTGAAAATTAATCTAAATGTAACACAAGAAATCATTATTGAAAAAAATCCACTCCATTTACAGGGAGACAGTATGATCAAATATGCACAAATTATACTTATATCAGAGACAAGAGAAACTAGTGCTGGGCAGGAGTATCCACCAGCAGTATGCAAAGAGTTGAAGGAAGTGCTAGAAAGATTAAGCCTTGTGATTCTTTGCAAATATTTTTTCTCAGACACATTAGAGCTGAATTTTGTGTTGGAATAATAGGTTCTACTCACACTATTTTTATGTGGGTGCAGGGGTGGGGTAGGTGGAGGAGGTTCACATCTTAACACCCAAGTGGTATGAGAATATCAACAGAGATTGTACTCAGATATTAACACTTTGGGCACCTAGCAAACAAACTTTTATGTTTTTGTCATTCCCAAGATTTTCAGATTGCATAATAAAAAGAGAACCTCAGATTTTGTCCATTATCAGTTATCTATTGTTAATATGGCATTTGTGTATTCCAATCCAACTGAACAATTTGTTGTGAGTGTCACCACATTTCAGTGAAGTTTTTTTAAAAATTAAATTGTCACTACTTGAGGAGTGTGAAATGACCAAAATGTTAAAATTTTTCAAAAATCTTTTCATGACCCAGTGGATGCAGTGATGTAATATTTGCTTTGTAGTTTCCTTTTATTGTGTACACTCATTTATTTGAAAGACATAGCAAAACAAATGCCGCACATGAATATTTACAGAGTTATTTTTCATGTTTCACTTAAGTAATTATTAAAAATGTTTCAGACCAACATGTTTTGTGCCCCAGCAGTGTCACTATTTGTCCGATTCAAATGAATTTTCACACCATTATTTATACCATAACATGAGGAAAATGTTTTATGGGAGGATGGATGTCCTTGCATGTTTAGGTTCAGAGTTACTTCCCCTCTCCTGAATTAGAGGTCCTTTTTTGGCCAGAGGTGACCAATTGGGAGTTCTCCAATATCGCTCATACAAAAACAAATCTCATTCTGTTACAGGCAAGGAAGGGTCCACTCCATCAAGAAAATATGTGAATTCAACCACCCGTAGCGTAGGTGTTATTTTAACAAACTGACAATACTTGGTCCTATTCAAGCCTGAAAATAAGCAATCTATCATTTGCAGAATGAGGTCCCCAGAGGGTGATTTTGCAGATGCTATCCCTCTGGGTACCTCTTACTGTTTAGGCTTAAGACATTGATTCAGAATGAGGTTCACAGAGGGTAAATTTAGTGATGTACCCTGCTGAGCAGGGTAGCATCACCAAATTCACCCTCTGAGATCCTAATTCTGCAGATGACAGTCTGCTTATTTTCAGGCTTGGTCCTATTGTGTTTATAAAAGCAGAACCAATGTTACGCCAAACTTTAAGTTTGAATCGTGAGGTTTATTAGCTTAATGTTGATGTGCTTCACTCAACAAGGGTTTCAACGAAAATCTAGACTTCATTGTCCCCCGACATTTTGATTTTGTCAGAGGACTATTTTAATCCGCTGCACGCATCCGTCCAGAGTGATAACTAAAGTTTGGTTAATGGAACAAAAACCAAATTTGGTGTATATGTCCCTTATCCCAATAATTAGGCGAATTACGAATATCAGCTGGATCTGATAATTTTTGTTTCAGTTATGCCCCCTTTTTCAACGCTTTGCCACCCAATATACAATTTTGGAAATTTGGTATCCGGCTGATAACTTCAGTTTGAGTTATTGAATCAACACCAAATTTTGTTCTTAGGTTTGTCTCAGGAATGTGCAGGTCAAGTTTGAATTTGGATTCGGTTCAACCAATTTTGGCTGAGTAATGGCCCTTTTTCCATTTTTTTTTTACTTTGAAAATTGGAGGTCTGGCTGATAACTTTAGTTTGAGTTATTATTGAATGCACACCAAATTTTGTACACAGGTTTGTCTCATGAATAAATAGGTCAAGTTCAAATTTAGGTTCAGTGTGACCAAGTATGGCAGAGTTGTGGCCCTGTTTTCCATTTTTTCGACTTTGAAAATTTGTCGGGAAAATGCCAATATAGATACTTGCTGTTGGGGGCATAGCCCACGCCTGGCGGTGCACTTGTTAATATAGAATTCAGTGTTTTTGACAAACAATCTTTGAACTGAACACATCTTAGGCAGTTACCAGCTAGAAAGCTATCCAAATAAATTTGCATATTAAGAAGTTGTATTTATGTAGCCACCTTCCTTTTACAGAAGGGCTTGCTTTTGCATACCTTAAACACTAATCATTACTGATGTAATGATTATATTTAATCTTAAAATAAAATTTTATCTTTTGATTTCTATTGTAGAAAGGAGCAGTTATAGACACGATGACTCTAATCAAAACAAAGCATGATCCATCAGTGTTTGACTGTCAATGGGATTAAAAGAACATATTTTGGAAAATCACCATTACTCTTACATCATAATGTGAAATGTGTTTTATGGATAACAAGAAATTATGCTGATGGGGCTCTAAATCAAAATCAACTGCACAGCCTTAAATTCCTTGTAAAACAACCACTTTGATCAGAAACATATATAGTAAGGGGAGAGTGGATAACCACATTGGGTTCAACTTAACACTATCCAATCCACACAATATCAAAATTTGTTATTTCAATTATTTTTTTTTTCAATTTTTTAGCAAAAGTTCAACAAAACCATATCCTGTGACTCCACCCTCCTCATTGGAACAAGCTTGACAATCCCATTCCAGTAGGGGTGAGGGGTGGAGGTCACATGATATGGTTTTGATGAAATGTTAGGAATTTTTTTTTCCATCTTTACCCTTGAGGGCTTGGACAGGTGTCCTGAATTCCCACCAGCCCACAGCTGTTATATGCCCAGCGGCTGTAACAGGCAGCCTAGACAAGACTAGAAATCACTGCCTACCTAATTTGTGTGGTGTTGACAGGACCTCCTCATGATGATGATGGCATGTTAAGGGCACCTGTTCTGAGGTCATAAAAGTCAGCCCTTTAGGGGTTAATCTGCATGTGGATACAGCCAGTTCATTTGATAAAGGGCTAATTGAATATCTCATAAAAAGATAACTGTTAATTACAAATAATTTATAACACTAAATCATTTACTATACCTTCATTATTAGTGAAGTTTTGACCTGATAATTGAATAAATATATTGTACCCTGTTGGAAAATTCAACAGGCAGCCCCAATTTTTCCAACTCTACAAAACCATGACTCCCTGAAGCTTGGAAATTTGATTTGATATGATTCAGTAGATTTGAACTGACTTGGAATTTTTAGCTCAACTTTGGCGAAGCCAAATTTGAGCTTATGCCATGGCCCGTCGTCCATCTGTCCGTCTGTCCATCTGTCCGTCAACAATTGGATACGGCTCGGGCTAGAGGCCGTATTTATGAACCGATCTTTACGAAACTTCTTGGGTACCTTTGTTATGACCGTGGGACAAGAACGAGTGTTTTTGGGTGCGGTCCGAAATTCAAGATGGCTGCCAGCCACCATTTTGTACCGACGATGCAGAAATCTGTTTTTTGTACAGAACTTCCATATGAAAGCTCTGATTTGAATAATATTTTGTATGAATGTTTAGTACCATGGGATACATCACATATAATACGGGTTTTTTTCTCATGCATAAATTATGCAAATTAGACTAACTTTGATGTTTTTTGGTGTTACATTCAGCACTGTAAGTGCAAATGCCAATACGGCTTGGGCTAGAGGCCGTATTTATGAACCGATCTTTACGAAACTCCTTGGGTACTTTTGTTATCACCGTGGGACGAGAACGAGTGTTTTGGGGTCCAGTCCGAAATTCAAGATGGCCGTTTTTGTACAAAATTTGGTGCAATCAGATTTTTGCACAGAACTTCCATATGAAAGCGCTGATTTGAATAATTTTTTGTGTGAATGTTTAGTACCATGGGATACATCACATATAATACGGGTTTTTTTCTCGTGCAGAAATTATGCAAATTAGATGAACTTTGATTTATTCAGTGCTACTTATACACTGTAAGTGCACATGTCAATACGGCTCGAGCTAGAGGCTGTATTTATGAACCGATCTTCACAAAACTTCTTGGGTACCTTTGTTATCACCTTGGGACGAGAACGAGTGTTTCAGGGTGCGGTCCAAAATTCAAGATGGCTGCCAGTGACCATTTTGTACCGAAATTAGGTCCAATCAGTTTTTTGTCACAACTTCTACACAGCTCATATTTGTGAACTGATCTTCACGAAACTTCTTGGGTACCTTTGTTTTCACCTTGGGACAGGAATGAGTGTGTTTTGGGGTGCCTTTGTTATCACTGTGCTATGAGAACAAATATTTTGGGGTTCAGTCAGACCCACTCTCGGACTGAAAGATTTTTTTCTAGTTTAGCATCTGACTGTCACCCACCTTTACAATACTTTACCTATACATTTGTTACAGGTAACGGTCAGTATTTATATACAGACCGTTACAATACTTTATATGTACCTTTGTTATCAGGTCATTACCTAGATGTTTGTCATTGCTGTGTCACATACTATACATGTACATGTCTTTGTCTTGACAAGTTGAGCTACAGTGTCATTGACACTTTCATTTTAAATGTCGAGGTTGCTCTAAAAATTTTACCAAGTGTCTCCCCATGAATTCTTCTTCTAACATCAGGTCTCCTGGACAGGAGACCTGATGTTAGAAGAAGTGTTCAAGGAGGTTCTGTCTCTGAAACAGGAGCATGGTAGCTTGGTAGGTAGAGATGCAGGCTGCAAGCCGAGAGGTCCTCCATTCGAATCCCACTTGTCTTTGGGCAAGGCACTTAATCCCAATTGCTCACATGGAGGCACGGTTGTGCTGTGTACTAAGGCATACTGCATGTCGATGGTGCACTTGTCTGCAGCCAATGCTAACCCGGCTTGTGTGGAGTTAGTACGTTGGGGAGTATGACAGTCAGGGTTGGGGTATTCATATTCAGTATTCGTATTCAGTCATATTCGAATACATTTTTTCAAGTATTCACATGTATTCAGTATTCAAGGAAAAAATGACTAGTGGATCTGAAGAAGAAGATTTTTGAAGATTTTTGAAGAAATTCCCTCATATTGTACTAAGTTAAATTTCAGGTTCCCATACGGAGCCCAAATATTAACCTAGCCACTCGAATTGAACAACCTGTATCTGACCCCCCTAGAGATGTTGTATACCAAATATGAAAGCATTCTGACTGGTGGATCTGAAGAAGAAGATTTTTAAAGAAATTTCCTCATATTGCACTAAGTAAAAATTTGGGCTACTATAGTGAGCCCAAATATATACCTAGGGATCTGATTTGAATAAACTTGAATCTGACCCCCTTAGAGATGTTGCATACCAAATATCACTATCAAATGTCATTGACAATTGCTTGTCATTGCTCGGTTGTTCTCTCCAAGTACTCTGTCTTCCTCCACCCATAAAACTGTCCGACACGAGGTGACCCTGGCTGTTGAAAGTGTCATAAACCCCAGTAAATAAATAAATATATGTCTCTGAAACTATTTTGGTTCCATTCTGGAATGTTCTACTTGTTTGATTGACTTGGCCGGAAAGACGAGTCACGTTTGAATACAATACTTGAATGGAGACTGGTAAAAGTTATGGTTGTAAGTATGTTGTGCAATATTTACAACTTGAAGAGCCATGGAATTCAATTTGAGATTTGATTTAATATCCTCTGCCTGATTCGATATGGGATACAGTTCGACCCAAAATTTGAGATTTATATTCCTACTACAAACCTCGTCCACCTTATTTATTCTAATTTATCTTGGTTGATATTGTTCTGTGTACTCTTCCTAATAAGATGTAGAATATAAATGTACAAGATATTACCAAATCTTGAGAAACTAGCAAAATTTTAGATCTTTGAATAATCCTGTTAATTGCAAATATTTAATGAAGAAAGTGCTTATTCAATTAAAACACATTTACCCTACAGATGTCTGCATCTGCCCGTGTAATTTATAAATTGAGTACATGTAGTTGAAAACTTTTTTTTTTTTTAAATTTCAACAAAACCATATCATATCCCCCTCCCCCCCCCCCCCCCCCCCTCTTGGAACACAAATTTTAAGAGCTATTTCCAGTGAGGGGTCATATGATTTTGTTTTGTTGAAGTTTTGTGAAAAATTTGAATAAAGAATAATTAAAATAACAAATATTTATATAATATAACATACCCTTTACCTAACATGAAAGGCAGACAACACTTGCAAACAAAATTCATGATTTAATTACATCAAAAATATAGCTTATGATCCCTCACTGAAATAAGTTCAACAAGCTTTTTCCACTGAGGGTTTATAAGCTGTATTTTTTTAGACAAAAAATAATGAAGATTGCATGCCGATTTTTGTGAATAGCACCAGGCGGTTTTGGTTGTTATGTTGGATAAAGTGTTAACAGGTTTCTACTGAAATAAACCTTTACCTATCCTGACCAGAAGATGACACCTGTAATATTTGAGGGATGATGTTGTGAAGATGAATGGATTATCTTCATGTACAAAAAGTTGGTTGAAGTTGGTGCGAAAATCAAATTACCTTAACATTTTCTAGTCGTGTTTGCTTTGTCTATATAGATAGCCTACATTGGAGGTATAGCCTACATTGGAGGTAAGCATAAAATTTCACAGTAGTATACCATACATCAGAAAAGAATTTCAATTACAACACCCAAAGCTTATAAATTCTGCATGAGAAATTAGGAAGCACAACCCGAAGTTTCAGCCAGTTACCCTCCAAGTATCCCAGAGGTCCATTGTCTGAAACATTGCTTGTTCTTCTTAAATTTTTAACAGAATCCAATTTAATTTTCTTCCTGGATGGCCAATTTGCTTGTATATAATTGGCCGAGATCAGGTTTTTTTTCCAAAATTAATATTTTTCCCCATCTTTTTGCTTTTTGGTTGCCCATCTATCAAAAGCATGTAGGCATGTCCACTTTAATTGTACCGAGTTGGCTCAAAAGTCATTGAATTTCATGTACTTGTTACATCAGAACAATCATTCGTAATTGTCTACTAAAAGTTGGGCAGTGTTAGAACTAATTGAGGCAACTTTCATTAAAATACTTATAAGGCCTAAAAAAAGTGAGAAATCTGTTTCTCATGCCCTACTGCATGATCCTTTTGGCTGTCTGATGCTCTCTTTTTATAACCAATGAAAACTTAAAAAATAATAACAAGGGCTACGCAAAGCGTGGGCCTCGGCCCCCGACCTGTAGACATGTTTGAAGTAGCTTTAACCCTTTGAACCCTAGCGGCAGCTTTTCTGGCCAGGAACATGATATACCATAACGTCATTGTATAGGATGGCTGTTCAGTAAATGCGTGAGATAGACCAATCGCTATTTTCAACCTGCAGCCCCAAGGCTGCACATTGAAAATATTGATTGGTCTGTACCAAATAATGAATAAGGACTCTTCTGATTGCTGCCATTGAACTGGCATGGAAGATACTGCTAGAGTTTAAAGGGTTAAAGGTATTTTCTTAGTCAAAGAGTGAAAAGGGGCCATACCTCTGGGAAAAATTATTGGCCCGAACCTGTTCCTTGTGCATATCCGTTTCCCCATGCGGGTCACTCAGCATACCAAAGGAGATCCAAATCTGACCAGTTGCTTTGAAATCACAATCCAAAATGTTTATACGGACAAACAGATGGATAGATAGATGGATGAAGGTCTCCACTAGATACCTTGGAATCCTCCTTCAGAGGGCGGGTGCATAATTAAATGGTTTATATCTGATATTTTACCCAAGTTAATAAAACTGATAAATTTGTCCCTTGAGTGCAACAAAGCTTTGCAGTGCTATTAGCACTGCAATGCCTTTCTGCTCTCAAGAGACGAAATACACCACCACCCATGCTATTCTGTAGATTACAAGGCCCAAACAAAACAAACTAAGAACTCCAACTTTTGATGGCAAAGAAATAATTACAAAAATTAAAAAACGCCTTCCCACCAGGGGGGGGGGGGGGGGGGGGGGTCTGGAAAAAAGCCCCATACACGAGGCTGAAAAAAAAATTTTCCGCCCCAACACCACCCCATTTTGAGGAGGAAAAAATTTTTTTTCCTTTTCTGAGAGGGGACCCACCCCCTAGTATCACCAAAAACCCGCGTTTTACACAACTTTTTCCTAGGTTTCACATGTAATTATTCTTCCATTTAATTAACCTGATACATTCCCTGTAGCTCCTTGTTTAAATCAGCTTTAACCAAGACAGGAATAAAATGATACTTTCAAATACCAAGGATTTTTTCATTTTTTGTCTTAAAAAGATAGCTTATGATCCCTCATTGTAACAAGCTTAACAAGCTAGTTTCAATAGGACTGATAAGCTATGTTTTTGAGACACAAATCGCAGGCGGATGCGGGCGATTCGTTAGGTAAAGGGTTAAAACTTTGTTTTTTTATTGATCATCTGCTTGAAATAAAAACAAAACTCAGGTGTGATTGTCAAACACTTAGACAGATCGATACATAAACAGAAAAATATAAATGAAAATTGTGTCCAAATAGCATATTTATTCATATTTTAAGAAATTAGTTGCCATTGTCTGAGAGATATTCACTTCAAAGTCAGAACTTGAGTGTTATAGAATCACTCCCCATTTATAGAATAAGTTTAATTTCATTAACTTTGGTGTATTTGTTCCAAAAAATTTTGCAATTGATATTTGATTCATCAGCTGTCACCACAGCTTCTGAATGATCTAGGTCAGAATACAATATTTTGATTGACCAATTACGAAAATGGGTGAAGTTTAATTCTGTTGATGGATCCATAATGTCGGGTGAAAAAATTGTCCATCAACAGAAATCTGTATGAAACATGTGCTACGTATCGACTTGTAAACTGGAACTAGAGGAAAAATAGTAGGCGTGTAATAAAACTTAATACCCCATCCTAAAATTCATATGGTAACATGATAGATAATTCTTTTAAATTCTCACATAGCTTTTTATCTGTGTTGAAACTGTGTTTGTATTAAATTTTACTTTTTGTCAAAATATTTTTAACTAATTTTCTCAAAACACTTTAACCCTTTACCTAACACAACAAGATTACAAAATATTGAATAACTGAAAATTCACAGTTTTTTCCCTCAAATGGAAGCTTATGGTGCCACATTGGAAAGAGCCTAATGAGGTCATTCCAATGAATGGTCATCAATTATGTTTGTGAGGGAAAATGTAAAAATGTAATAAAATTTAATTGTAATTTTTGTGAATTTAACCAATTCTGTCTTGTTTGACAGAGCTGATAAAGCTCTGCCAAACATGATTGATCTGGTTAAATTCCTAGTTGCATTATAGAAAAACTTTTCTGCTTGAAATTCTGGCATTGTGACATCAGTCTGTGAAGGGTAAATGATATCAGTCTGTGACGGGTTAATGACATCAGACTGTGGATGGTTGATGACTTCAGTCTGTGGAGGGTTAATTTCTAATTTGCTCAGGCTTGAAACTGCTACATGACATTTTTTCAGTTATTAACTACTGCATTTTTTTTATATTCATTGAGAAACCCTTTGTCTGACATTACTTTCCAACAACAGCTGCTGTGTATTTTTCCAAAAAAAGTTTATTTTTTATTCCTCAAGACTATGGATGACCCTTCACTGTAATCAACTCAACAAGCACATTCTGATTTGTGGACATGAGGTATAGACTGAATCTAAATGAACAAAATTAGGAGTATGAAATTTGAAGAGCAGTTTCAAACATGATGATTGGTGTGAATTCCAGATTTATTAGATATTATAAAGTGGTTAACTTTCAAAACAGCCATCTCATTCAACTGCAGACCTTTGAGAGATTAGTACATCACATGTTAAATTCTTGGATATTGATTGATTAGGTCAACAAATTCTACTTTGTATATTTCATACCTTATTAACTCTTTGCATGCTGCTGGCAAATATTCCCTTCCAGTGTAGGGTTTCTCTTATCATTGAAATCCATATAATTTGGGCTTATTTAACCCTTTAACCAATGCAGACGATATAAAAATTTATTATTTTAAAAATCATTTTTTAAATTTTTTCAAAAAATTTCAACAAAACCATATTATGTGACCCCTCTTTGAGCTCATCGAGCTTGTTCCAAAAAGGGGTCACATGATATGATTCTGTTAAAATTTTTTGAAAAATAATATTTTCAGCTGCTGAATTTTCATATTAAGTGGGCAGATGCGGGCGATTTGTTGGATAAAGGGTTAATCACATTTTCCTCCTGTAAATTGAATGGATTTGTTCACCGGTGATTTTTTGTTATACTTCGATTAATTTTTCAGCAGATCAATTCATGGCTGCTTCCATCCGTCTGGTGTCAGCTTTACATTATCGACTTCTCCTCATAAACGAATGGGCCAAATTGAACCAAACTTGTTATACATGTTTCTTATCATATGTTAATTCAATTTTGTTAAACAATGTTGCCATGCCCATTGGGGGCACCACAAGGGGCATAATTCTGTTAGCACCCCACAAAATTTCTTCTCCAAAACTACCTATCAGAATCTTTTGACATTTCGTATACAACATCCTTAGGGGAGTTAGAGTCAGGTTTGTTTGAAACAACTTCACAAGTCCCTGGGTTCATATTTGGGCTTCCTATGCAAACCCAAATTTTAACTTGGTACAATATGAGGAAATTTATTTAACCCTTTACCCAACGAATCGCCCGCATCAGTCTGCGTAATATGCAAATTCAGCAGCTGAAAAAATATTATTTTTCAAAAAATTTCAACAAAACCATATCTTGTGACCCCTCTTTGGAACGAGCTCATCGAGCTCGTTCCAAACGGGGGTCACATGATATGGTTTTGTTGAAATTTTTTGAAAAATTTTAAAAAAGGATATTTAAAATCATAAATTTTGATATTGTCTGCGTTGGGTAAAGGGTTAAAAATCTTCTCCTTGAGATCTATCAGACAAAATGTCTTGATATTTGGTATTCTGAATCTTTTGGGGAGATCAGCTTGAAGTGTATTCACATTAAATCCCTGGGGACATATTTGGACTCACTATGGGAGTCCGAACTTTAACTTAGTGCAATATGTGGAATATTTTTTTTAAATCTTCTTTAGATCCATCAGTCAGAAAATTTTGATATTTGGTATGCAGCAACCTTAGTGGGAAGGGATTCAAGTATGTTAAAATCAAGTCCCTGGGTTTATATTTAGGTTCCCTATGGGAACCCAATTTTTACCTTCGTGCAGTATGAAGAAATTTATTTTAAAACACCAGTCAAAATATCTTGATATTTGATATACTGCATCTTTAGGGGATCAGCTTTAAGTTTGTTCAAATTAAGTCCCTTGGGTCATATTTGGGCTTACTGTGGCAGCCCAGATTTCAACGTAGTGTAACATGAGGAATGTTTTTTTTAAAACATCTTCCTCTTCAGATGCATCAATCAGAATCTTTTGATATTTGGCATGTAGCATCCTTAGTGTGTTGAAATTCAAGTTTGTTCAAACCAAGTCCCTGGGTTCATATTTGGGCTGCCTATGGGGACCTGAATTTATTTTTAAAATCCTGGTCTTCAGATCCACCAATCAGAATCTCTTGATGAATGGTATAGAGCCTTCTTAAACTCAATATATTATGTCCCCCCCCCTCCCCCCCCCCCCCCCCCTCCAGGAACTGTTCATCTACCATCGTGTCTGGTCAGGTATATTGCCTGAACCTAATGGTATTAAACTTTACCAGATAATACTAGGAGAATAGTTCCTATCTGAAGCAGTCGACAACAGAATACTAGTACAAAAACGTACATTGCAATGCCACTATCAGTCAGTGTAAACTTACAAACGTTAAGTACAAATATTTTCATAACCTTTTTGAGCCCTGAGGCTGCACATTGAAAATATTAATTGGTCTACCCTCAAATAATGAATATGGGCTCTTCCAATTGCTGACATGGAAGATACAACCAGGGTAGTTATTAAACTACTGTAGCAGCAATATCTTAACCAGCACTATTCACAAACTTTGCCATTCAGTTTTCATTATTTTGGCTGATCCAAGCAGCTTTATATGTGGCCCTGTTGGTTGGTCTTCGACGAACAGGTTTTATAAATCATTAACTTTTAAAATACTTGATAGAATGACATAATATGTGGTATGGAAGTGTATCTTATTGATGTCTAGCCCCCTATGCTGTGCAGGTGTTATTCAGAGTATTTTTTATTAGAGTTGCCCTTTATGGAATATGAATTTCTTTTATTTTTACCATCAAAGTCAATAACTTTTAAAATCCTTGGTGAAATGACATCATATCTGGTATGCAAGTATACTTTTTGATGTCTCGCCTCATGTTCATTGCAGGTGTTATTCAGAGTATTTTTGTAGAGTTATTGCCCTTTATGAATTTGTTTTATTTTACCAGCCATCACAGCATGGGGGTTCCCCACAGGGTGGAAATCATTTGTTATCCTTTTACCTGATGAATCAGCCACATGTGCCCCTGTAATTTACAAATTAAGCAGTTGAAAAAAAACATTACTCCTCAAAAAAATTATTTCTCAAAAATTTCAACAAAACCATATCAAGAGACTCCTTATTGGAATAAACTCATTGAGTGCACCTTCCAATGAGGAGTCACATGATATGGTTTTGTTGAACTGTTTAAAAAATATGGGGAACAAATAATTAAAATAAATTTTGATATTGTGTACATTGGGTGAAAGGTTACAGGGCTTATATTTCATCTGAATTTGGGAGAATCCCATTGGATTCTCATGAAAATTGTAATGAGAATCCATACCTTGTATGAGTGTCCCCAGGATCCCATGAGGCTACCATGGTTGAACCCTTGTTGTCAAGCCAGAAAATAAGCAGACTGACATCTGAAAAATGAGGTCCCCAGAGGGTGAATTTAGTGATGCTACCCTGCATAGCAGGGCAGCATCACTAAATTTACCCTCTCTGAATCTCAATCTGAATCAGGGTCTCAAAACTAAACAGAGAGAGGTACCCACAGGATAAATTGGCCCACTGTATGGGATAGCATCATCAAATTCATCCTTTGGGGACCTCATTCTGCAAATGTCAGACTGCTCATTTTCTGGCCTGCTTGTTGTATACTATTCAACAAGGGTTCAATCATGGTAGCCTCAAGAGATCCTGGGACAGAACACTGACAACACATGTTACCCTTTTACCAAACACAGCTTTTTTAATTTTTATATGCCCGTTTGAAAAACGGGACGTATTATAGTATGGCATTGTCCGTCCATCTGTCCGTCCGTCTGTTTGGTTTCCGAACAATAACTTTAGTATTTGTTTTCCGATCGGCTCCAAATGTGGTATGTGGTTTAATCATAACAAAATACAGGTCAAGTTCGAATATGGGGTCGGTCCGAACATTTTTCGCCTGAATTATGGCCCCAGTTGGACTTAGAATTCGTCAAATATTTGGTTTCCGGATGATAACTTTAGTATTTGTTTTCCGATCGGCTCCAAATGTGGTATGTGGTTTAATCACAACAAAATACAGGTCAAGTTCGAATATGGGGTCGGTCCGAACATTTTTCGCCTGAATTATGGCCCCAGTTGGACTTAGAATTCGTCAAATATTTGGTTTCCGGATGATAACTTTAGTATTTGTTTTCTGATCGGCTCCAAATTTGGTATGTGGTTTAATCACAACAAAATACAGATCAAGTTCGAATATGGGGTCGGTCCGAACATTTATTTTTCGCCTGAATTATGGCCCCTGTTGCACTTAGAATTCGTCAAATATTTGGTTTCCGGATGATAACTTTAGTATTTGTTTTCTGATCGGCTCCAAATTTGGTATGTGGTTTAATCACAACAAAATACAGGTCAAGTTTGAATATGGGGTCGGTCTGAACAATATTTGCCTGAATTATGGCCCCTGTTGGACTTAGAATTTGTCAAATATTTGGTTTCCGGATGATAACTTTAGTATTTGTTTTCCGATCGGCTCCAAATGTGGTATGTGGTTTAATCACAACAAAATACAGGTCAAGTTCGAATATGGGGTCGGTCTGAACAATTTTTGCCTGAATTATGGCCCCTGTTGGACTTAGAATTCTTCGTCAAATATTTGGTTTCCGGATGATAACTTTAGTATTTGTTTTTCGATTGGCTTCAAACTTGTTAGTCTTTTTCTCAAATGACTGAAAAATTTAGTCATTTCACAAAATCACTGATTTCAAAGTCTGACCGTAACATATATATATATGCCAGTATAAATTTCTCGCACTCTAAAAAAATTGCAAATGTGTTAAAATGGTACAATTTGAACAGTTCACGGGCGTATGATGCATTGCCCAGCGGTGCTCTTGTTAAAACATTAACTGAATTACGTAATTTCAAAAAAAATAAACAGTATGTACCGATAAAACCTTACAAATATGGCTGTCATTGGAAACGGCTCATCGAGCCGGTTCCAATGACACCCATATTTGTACAATTTTATTGACAAAGTGACAGGATTTTTCAGGCCATGTTAGCCTTGTATTGCCTAATGTGCTTCCGCTGTGTTAGGTAAAGGGTTAAATTGACTAAATTCTTTTCATGCAAATCCTAGCAGATGTGTAGCAAGAATCTATATGGATTCTCACCGGTTTTGTTGCACGAATCTTTGGATGAATAGATTCTCGGATTCTCATCGAAATATAAGCCCTGGATTATTCAAGAGAACAGTTTGCACTGATCATATCCTACTTATGTTATGATAAAGAGTTACATTATAAGCAGATATTGTTGATTTCATTCAAACTGTATAAGATTGTAAGTTATGAATTAATGTTAACTGATTTTTTTTTTTGCCATCTTTCATTCTGTTACTGACATGTAATAGAGATTGGTGCTGTGGCCATTGTACAGTAAAAAAAAAAATTCTTGTGCCAAAGATTGATTTCGAAAATTGAAAAATTCATAGCTGAAAATTACTTTATTTTTCAAGTGCTTCTTCATAGTAATACTGTTTTATCAATAATATTTTCAATGGCAGGGTTTGTTAATGATAGATATTTGATTTGTTAAAATTTTTAAAATCATTTGTTGGCTCCATTTTTTGCAGTTCAAATAAAGATATTATGTTGGCTATTCATATCTATTTTATTTTTACGACCCTGCATACATGCCTTCCCATTTCAAATCTTTTCAGTTTGGGTGTGCAAATTATTGAAAATACTGAACCAATTTGTTGTATACCTTACTTTTTCCCATGTGGTGTTCCAAACAGCCTCCAGGTTAATACAGTGGAGCCCACTTAATTGGATATCTCTTAATTGTATATACCTGTTAATTGAATATAATTTTCCAAACACAAAGCCATTTCCCATACATCTAGTACAAACTTGACCTTTTAATTGAATGTAGGTTATAGAGTAAACCACTGTTAATTGAATAAAAAATCTTGTAACATGTCAAAAAATTACCCTGACTCTCCACAGTTTTCCTTTGGTTATAGACCTGTTTGGCCTCAGTACATCCATTGCAGGCATTTAATCTATTATATTTTGTTTGACAGAGCCTATGGAGCTCTGTCAAACAAGATATAATAGAATAAATGCTAAATTTATCTCTAGAATACAGGAAAGTGACACCTTCCCTGTTAACTGAATAACCCTGTTAATTGAATAATTACCATTGACAAAGTGGCTATTCAATTAACTGGTAGAGTGCTGGAAGCCCATATTTGGGCTTTACTCTGAAGTGTCAGTACCAGCACTTAAAGGCTTCACATTTTGTGTATGTTGTTCATACCACCTTTAAAGTGAAATTTAGTCAGTTAGGATTTGCCTTGTGACAATTTATGGGAGAGTGACTATTGGCACTCTCCTATAAATTGTAACAAGGCAAACATATGTGAACAAATTTTGAAGACCAAAAAGGGTTCCACTGTGCAGTATAAAAAATGAAAAGCACTTTTTCATGAGGATATTATTATTCATACCATTTTTTCATCACATTCGCATGTTGGATAGAGGCCCCTACGAATATTTGATTGTTCAAGTTGAAGTTGAGTCGATCAACAAATTTGAGTCAAATTCGAGTCGAAAATAAAATCACGAATATAAAAATCGAATATGAAAAAAAAACTTGATAAATGTCTTGGTACATGTACATTCATACATATTTATTTATTTGTTTATTAGCTCACCTGACTGAAAGTCAGGGTGAGCTATTCTGATCACTTTTTGTCTTTCATTCGTCGCACGTCGAGAAGGTGGTGTTTGGTTCATTTTCTCCCAAGCCACTGGCTGCTGTTCAATGAAAATTCACATGAGTAGCGGTTATATAGGGGCATTTGGGTTTTTTTTCAAATTGGATTTCTGCTCATATTGTGGAGTGGGGTGTGGCCAAAATGCACAAAATTTTAAAAAATCTTCTCATGAACCAACCGTAGCAGAGATTTGATATTTGATATGCAGCTTCCATTTGAGGTGTAGACTCAAGTTTGTTCAAGAGAAGTTTGACAGGCAATATTTGCCTTTGTTCTGAGAGGGGCAAGAATTTTTGCCCCGCCCAGAATTTCTATTTTCTGAACCGAGAGGCCAATTTGAACCAGATTTAATATGAGGTATTATTGGGTTATAAGTACTTGATTTATGCCAAAAATTTGTTTCCTGCAGCCCCGTGGGAACCTCAGGAGCCAAAAATAGAAAAAACGAAAACGTCCATATATCTCCAAAACTGCACGACATTGAGAATTTTTATTTGGTGTGAGGCTTCCTTGGGACCAACATAAAGGAATAGTAGAAAAAAATTGCCATCGGTTTTGTCATAAGGTACTTTTTCAGAACTTTGAAAAAATGCTGAGTCCGCATTTTTTAACACTGTAGGCAATAGGAAAAAATGAAAGAATCGTTTGCTTCCAAACCACTGCTCCAAAAGCTCTCATATTTTACATATAACATCCTTGGAGCATTGATTCACATATTTGTTGAAATTAAATCCCTCAGTCCATATTTGGGTTCCCTATGGGAGCCCAAATGTTCAAATTAGTGCAGTATGAGGAATATTCTTTAAAAATCTTCTTCAGATCTACCAATAAGAATCTTTTGATATTAGGTATGCAGCATGCTTGGGGGGGGGGGGGGGGGGGGGGGGGGAGGGGGCAGGTTCAAGTTTGTTCAAGCCAAGTCCCTGGGTTCATATTCAGGCTGAAAATTTTGGGTCCTGGTCCGGACTTGGAAATTTTGGACCCAAATCTGGAAATGAGTTTTTGTCTCCCAATCTTTTAAAAAAATGGGAGATATTAAATTCGGGGTGTCCTTCCGTGTTTTTTCATTTCCAGACTCTAACTTTCCTTACCGTGACCAGATTTCGATGAAATTTGGGTAGTAGATCACTTTCATAAATTGTGGATCTATGTTCCAATATGGGCATTTTCCACGCATATTTAATTAGGTTGCTGAAATTAGATTGCTTGATGGTTTCTAGACTCTAACTTTCCTTAAAATCAACCGATTTCGATGAAATTTCATATATGGATTACCTTTATCAATACCTGGATCAAGTTCGAATGTGGGAAATTTTGTACCGAAAATCCATCTGCCCCGTGCGTCAACGCACCTCAGACTAAAAGCCGTATTTATAAACCGATCTTCACGAAACTTCTTGGGTATCTTTGTTATCATTGTGAGACCAGAATATTTGTTTTGGGGTTTGGTCAAAAATTCAAGATGGCCACTAGTGGCCATTTTGTTCCGAAATTGGGTGTAATCAGTTTTTTGTACAGAACTTCTATATGAAAGTTTGGATTTGAATAAACTTTTTGTATGAATGTTTAGTAACATGCAATACATCACATTTTGTTCTCATGCAAAAATTATGCAAATTAGGGAAACTTTGATTTATTCAGTGCCACTCCTAATACACAGTTAGTGCACACCTTCCGTGTTTTTCGTTTCCAGACTAACTTTCCTTACACTCAGTTGATTTCGATGAAATTTGGGTAGTAGATCACTTTCATAAATTGTGGGTCCAAGTTTGAATATGGGCATTTTCTGCGCATATTTAATTAGGTTGCTGAAATTTGATTGGCTGACGGTTTCCAAACTCTAACTTTCCTTAAAATCAACCGATTTCGATGAAATTTCATATATGGATTACTTTTATCAATACCTAGGTCAAGTTCGAATGTGCAAAATTTTTGTACCGAAAATCTGTCCGTCTGCCCCGTGCGTCATCGCACCTCAGACTAAAAGCCGTATTATGAACCGATCTTCACGAAACTTCTTGGGTATCTTTGTTATCATTGTGAGACCAGAATATATGTTTTGGGGTTTGGTCCAAAATTCAAGATGGCCACCAGTGGCCATTTTGTTCTGAAATTGGGTGTAATCAGTTTTTTTATACAGAACTTTTATATGAAAGTTTGGATTTCAATCAATTTTTTGTATGAATGTTTAGTAACATGCAATACATCACATATAATACAGGTTTTGTTCTCATGCAAAAATTATGCAAATTAGGGAAACCTTTTTTTGTATTATTCAGTGCTACTACTAATACACAGTAAGTGCACACCTTCCGTGTTTTTTCATTTCCAGACTCTAACTTTCCTTACAGTCAGTTGATTTCGATGAAATTTGGGTAGTA
Source organism: Pictodentalium vernedei (assembly GCA_031216915.1). Lineage (NCBI taxonomy): Eukaryota > Metazoa > Mollusca > Scaphopoda > Dentaliida > Dentaliidae > Pictodentalium > Pictodentalium vernedei. The sequence goes on from CM062292.1 coordinate 333,461,241, forward strand.
GATCACTTTCATCAATTGTGGGTCCAAGTTCGAATATGGGCATTTTCTGCGAATATTTAATTAGGTTGCTGAAATTTGATTGGCAGACGGTTTTCAGATTCTAATTTTCCTTAAAATCAACCGATTTTTAATGAAATTTCATATATGGATTACTTTTATCAATACCTAGGTCAAGTTCGAATGTGGAAAATGTTTGTACCGAAAATCTGTCCGTCTACCTGTCCGTCTGCCCCGTGCGTCAACGCACCTCGGACTAAAAGCCATATTTATGAACCGATCTTCACGAAACTTGTTGGGTATCTTTGTTATCATTGTGAGACCAGAATATGTATTTTGGGGTTTGGTCCAAAATTCAAGGTGGCCGCCAGTGGCCATTTTGTTCTGAAATTGGGTGTAATCAGTTTTTTGTACAGAGCTTCCTGTATGAAAGCTCAGATTTGAATAAATTTGTGTATGAATGTTTAGTAACGTGCAATACATCACATATAATACAGGTTTTGTTCTCGTGCAAAAATTATCCAAATTAGGGAAACTTTGATTTATTCAGTGCTACTACTAATTCACAGTAAGTGCACACCTTCCGTGTTTTTCGTTTCCAGACTCTAACTTTCCTTACAGTCAGTCGATTTTGAGGAAATTTGGGTTGTAGATCACTTTCATCAATTGTGGATCCAAGTTCGAATATGGGCATTTTCCGCGCATATTTCATTAGGTTGCTGAAATTTGATTGGCTGATGGTTTCCAGACTCTAACTTTCCTTAGAGTCAACTGATTTCAATGAAATTTCATATATGGATTACTTTTCACATCAGTTTAATGTAATATGTCATATCATACAGTCTTAATTTTTAGTGATTCTCACAGTTATACTCACCATCACTTCACTTGCTTTGACAGTGACCTCCGTGAAAATAAATCTGATAACCACTGTCTGAAGCACTGTCTGTTCTGTCTCTTCTAAATAACTTCCACTTGCAACTCAACTATATTCCACAGGATGCATTAATTCCCCTTGAAACTGCTGCCCAGCGGGAGACATGAATTCTCAGAATTTGCTTGTTTGTTTTTTTATGCGTGTCGGTCAATTTTAAGACAAAAAAAGAGACTTTTTACACCGAAAATTTGGGGTCTGGGTGGGACTGAAGAAATTTTGGACCAAAATCCGGAATTTTTTTTTTTTTTTTTTTATGCGTTTTGGTCAATTTTAAGACAAAATTTTTTTTTTTTTACACTGAAAATTTGGGGTCCAGGTGGGACTAAGATTTAGAAATTTTGGACTAAAATTCGGAAATTAGTTTTCTGGTTTTTTATGCGTTTTGGTCAATTTTAAAAAGAAAAAAAAATTTTGGTTTGAAAATATTTTGTTGGGGACTTCGAAAATTTCCGAACAAAAATAAAAAAAATCTGTTTTTCATGTGTTTATTTCTCAATTTTGGGACGTAAAAGTGCAGGAACTGAAAATAGAAGGAAAATCCTGTGTATTGTGTGGGCACAATCGCTTCATCTAGTTGGTATATGCTTTTCTTAGGAGTGGCATATGCAGCTTATTCAAGTCAAGTCCCTGGTTTGATATTTAGACTACCATGCCAGGTGAGCGCCCTCTGGCACCCTTGTTGATGCTTAAGGTCACATCCTTATGTACAAGGGCTAATCGTGACCACGGCAGTTTTATGGGTAGAGGAAGCCGGAGTACACAGAGAGAACCACTCAGCAACGATGAGCAACTGTCAGCTCCTCAACATTCTAACTCTGTTCAAGCTCTGCTCAAGCAGGGTTACAGCAGTTGAAAACATGTGCACCATCGATATGCAGTACGCGGGTCCAGGTCGTTTCGTCCCCGGGACGTTTCGTCCCCTACTTGGTGGGACGTTTCGTCCCCGTGACAGGGTGGGACGTTTCGTCCCCAGTTGGGGACGAAACGTCCCACTTCAATACCAAATTATTGAGAAGATATGGGATTGGATTTTTTTTCATAAATTATGAGGGAAGCATCTGCTCGTAACCAATGATGGTCACTTATATGGCATCGAGGTTTGATTTTATGAATGAAAGGTTTTGGCGCGCCGTAGGCGCGCAGGGACGATGTGAGATTTACAAATCCCATGCGACCCGGTTAACCTTATTTTATTTTCTAGGGATTTGTAAATCCCACATCGTCCCTGCGCGCCTTCGGCACGCTCAAAGTTTTCATTCATCATATATGGAGGACGATCCGATTCCTCCTCAGTCTATCTCGAAATGGCTTACAACTTGAGATTAGCGCCCATGGCAGAATACCCATGCCTTGAATGTGGAAGGAATGTAAGAAATATACCACTGTTAGTTGCTTATAACACTCATCCTTTACAGGAATTTGCATTGGGGACGAATCGTCCAGGGGACGAAACGTCCCGCCAATAGGGGACGAATCGTCCCGGGGACGAAACGTCTCGGGGACGAATCGTCCCGGGGACGAAACGACCCGATCCCCAGTACGCTTTAGTATGCGGCGTCATCGTGGCCCCATGTACATGTAGGCTACCAGGATAAAGTGCCTTGCCAAAGGACACAATGCGGGTCATCATGGATGGGGATCGAACTCAGGACCTCTAGCATAGAAGTCCAACAGTCTACCACTGAGCCACCACGCTCCCTACATTCATACATTTAATTCTGACTAAATTGTAAAAACAATGTGAGGAATTGAGCACGAACTAAAGATGTATGCTCTATGCAGTATGCACTCCTGACTGATAACCATTATCGTTTCACGTTATTGATACAACCACTTTTGATGAACTGTAAATAAAAACATGGCACTTACAGTGTATTGCCAATGTCATTTGGAATCATGCGTGTCACGTGATTTCAAATGCCATCGGTAATACACTCATATTTTACACTGGATAAAGCCACATCTACATGCACATGTAATACATGTAAGTCTTCATGCAAAACCCAAGCAATAGGACTACATGTTGCCTCTTGGTATACTTCCGTAAGAAGCATCCATCGCTTCATGATATTGATAAGGCAAGATAAGACAATGCCAAGCTTAAAGTCAAGAATGGAGCGAAGCAGTCGGTTACGTACAGATTCTTGGTCTCCTATTCAACCATGCGTTCAACTGTGCTACATTGTTAACGTACGAACTGTTAAATGTCTGCATGAATATGTGGATAAATCATCAGTACAATGCCAAAACAATCCTAATGTGGCTATTTTAAATTGGAAATATCACTTACGAAACCACACTTGGATACCTGGTTTTGGCTAATGTGGTTCGAATCTGATGTTCAGTTGACTCAAACATTTTTGGGGCAAGTTCGAGTCGCAAGTCAAGTAAAAAAAATCCATATTCGCAGGGGTCTACTTTGATGCCAAGGAGTTGAGAGGGATTAATCCAAGCTCTCCTGAAGGCTGCCAGTCTAATTTTGTAAGGAATTTGACACTATTATGATCTGGAACCAGTCAAGCTCTTAAATAGTCCATCGCCAATGTTTAGATTCATTCATCTGGAATATTTCAGTTTAATGGAAAAGTTAACCTACGGTTCGCTAGGGCTGCACGGTATATCGATAAACCTATCTATACCAGTATTCAAACCAATATCGATTGAATACCGGTGTAATTACAAAAATATTGGTTTATCGTCATTATTTATTTACCCTCAATTTAATTTTCAAAGTGTCTTGAGTTTTTTAACTGTAGCTCCGAATGAATAATATTATCCCTTTATCCAAGGAATCATCTGCTTGAGACCTCAAAATACACAAATTCAAAAGTTTCAACAAAACTATATCATGTGACCCCTCATTGGAACGAGCTCGTTGAGCTCGTTCCAATGAGGGGTCACATGATATAGCTTTGTTGAAATCTTTGGTTAAAATCTGATAAACTAATTTTTAAAATAATAAATTTTGATATCGTCTGCGTTGGGTGAAGGTTTTTCAAACTGCATCATCAAGGCGTGCTAATTCGTTCCGACTGTGATGACTCGAGTCTCGATTGTGGTACTTGTGTTCATATATCTGAACAGTTTTCGATATACCGGTATACCACGGTATTTTTTTGAATACCGATACCGGCATTCAGTTTTAAATATCGTGCAGCCCTACGGTTCGCTTTGCCAATCACTGATATTTTCCAGATGATTGAATCTAAAATATACCATGAATGTTTATTTTCTTTGAATTGGGGCTAGAAATGTTGATCAAGCCAGACTTGATTTTACCAAAGTATTTATGTCTTTACCGTTAGGAATGAAGACTCACCAGGAGGGCTTAAAATTCACGCAAGAATATCAGAATCGATTCTCGCAAGAAAAAACAATGAGAAGCAACTTTGATGCTCGCAAGTGTTGATTTTGATTCTCATAATATATTTGAAAATGGCCTTGAAGGCCTGGAGAATTTAGCAGTGGTGTCAAATGAAGTCTTGCTGCCTATACAGGCAGCCAGGACTTTACTGGAAACCACTGCCAAGATACTATAATTCCACCTGCAAAAACACCAAAAGTCTGTTCTGTTTAAACATGTGTTCTGCATATCCATGAAAGATAGGAAATTCACCAAAAGTGGATTTTGGACCTTAAGAGTTGAACTCTAGTAAATATGTAAATATGAAACTTCTTGTCCCCCGAAAAAATATTTTCGGGGGACTATTAAAGTAGCTGGTGTCCATCCCACTTTGGTTAAGCTTTACGATCATAAACTTGAAGCTAGTAATGAGGCAAAGTTTCTGTGATTCAATCTGGATAGCAGTCTCAATCTAAACAATCACATAAACTCAGTCACTGTCAAAGCCACTAAACGCATCAATTTCCTGAAAATGATTAGAGGTCAAAATTGGGGAGCCAATAAAGAAATTCTCCTCAATCTTTACAAATCATATATACGCCCAGTACTAGAGTATGGGGCCATAATAACAAGTGACCTGAATAAAACCAACATTGAAAAACTACAACGGGTCCAAAATCATGCCTTGCGCGTGGCTCTGTGCAAGCCCACGTGGACATCGATAAAACAACTTCACGAGATAGCAAAAATAGACACTATATCAATGCGCTTAAAAGATCTTCAAAGCAAAACTCTAAATAGACTTCAAGACAGCGAATTAATAATAGAACTCAATGCGCATCGCGTCCTCAATAGGAAAACTAAATAATCTGGGGCGTGTCTATCGAAAAGGGTTAAAGATTACATCATTGTGATGGGGTGAGCCAGGCATTCTGTGACCTAAATTAGAACTGGCTGCGGGTGACACGATACGCACGAAAGCTTGCCTCTGTTACCAGTGGGAGTTGCAAACAGCGAGAAAAATCTCCACCTGCTGCCGGGTCTCCCCTCCCTGAGATATAAATCTCGGGGAAAAAATGCTGGCTTCCCCATCCACATGTCACTGGTCGTCACGGACGGAACAGTTGTAAATTAAAAACCGAATTGCTCTAATTTCCAGCTCTCTATTATCTTTTCTACCTCCTCTATCTCATCAGACACACGACCAAACTGAATGACAAACTATGAGGGATTGAAACAATCCTCATGCAAAGATGTGCAGAAAACCAAACAGACCAAGGCAAGGATTGAAACAATTTTGCCAGCAAACAGCCCTTTTAAGGGCTTTTTTTGTGTGTGTGTGTGGGGGGGGAGGGGGGGGGGGGGGTGTTGGAGGTCATTTGGAATTCCCGAAGGATAACCAGATACCTCAAATCACATACGGCATCCTATCTCACAGGAGGCTTGATGGATGACTCCCGGTTTTTTCAAACTAAACTGTTGGAGCTTTCTCCACTCCTTTTTTTGTAACCGCTATCGTCATATACCGGGGCCGCTACCAAACCGGCGTTTCTGTTTGGTTTTCTTTTTTCTTTTTCCCTTAAAATTGCCATCGCACAACATGGTGGGACTCAAACCTCTACCATCGCCAAACTGGAACCGAATAGAGCCCACTCTCTAATAGTCTTAATGGCGTTGAGGGATTGATCTTTGACAATCTATCACTCCAATGCAAACTGCCGGGAATTCTAACCGCGTGAATACCCCTTCACACCCCATTTCAGTCAATAGGAAAGCTCGGCCTGTGTGATCCAAGATCCAAGTGAAATAAAATAAGGCTAACCGGGTCGCAAGGGATTTGTAAATCCCACATCGTCCCTGCGCTTCTTCGGCGCGCTAAAACCTTTCATTCATTCATTCACTTTGGTTTCCTGGTGATAACTTTAGTTATTGTTGACCAAATCAAATGAAATTGGGTTTGTTGGTGTATCAACATAAAATACAGGTCAGATTCAAATCGGGGTGCGGTCCAGCAATTTTGTAAGAATTATGTCCCTTTTTCACTTTGAAAACTCTGTTTTTTAGTTTCCAACCAATAACTTAAGCTGTAATTGACCGAATCAGATCAAATTTGTTGTGTTGGTGTATCAACATGAAATGCAGGTTAAGTTTAAATTGGGGTTTGGTCTGACATTTTTTGCCAGAGTTTGAACTTTGATAAATTCAATTTTTTTTTCGGGAGATGTGGAGCCGAGCGGCCTTTTACTTTGTACTGTGGAATATGTATTGGTTGCACCCAGGGGGGTGTAACAGTTCACTCAGATTGTAAATTATATACTTACTGAAACTTGATTCTTATGGCAGGAGTTTGCGAGAATGAAAGCTGATTGTTGTGAATTGAGATGAATTCTAAGGCATGCAATTAAGCTGTAGTTTTATGATTACGATGCATAGTTCCACAAATTTGGTTAATATCTTGATGGTTTAAAGATGATTTGAATATTTATTGACTGGAATTTCTATAACTGGAGCATGAAAGAATATTTGTATATTTTTGTATGTGACTTCAATTTACGTAAACGGTAGGCTGCACACAAACTCAACAAGAAGTAGGTAAACAAATAGTCCATAAAGGCCTCCAACTCCAAACAGAATTAGAACTTGACAATTAGAACTTGACCTGAGAGCCCAGGATTAATCAACACACTAGGATTACAGCCATGAAAATACCAGGTCTTGGCCTCTGCCAGGAGCTTCGGTTGTTGACTTGTGGCAAATATTAGATGTCGTTGGCTGTCGACTCGGAGATCTTCAAGAAGAAAGACTTCATCTGCTTGTGATGACAGATAATCTGTGTCCAGCTGAAATGAGACAAAAACATCATTAATTAACATTTTGCATCATTTTAGCCCGACTGTTTAAGGTGAGGGCTATAGTCATGACTTTCGTCCGTCCGTCTGTCAGTCTGTTAACAATTAGAGTTTTGGTTAAAGTTTGTGGTTACAGTTTTTTAGTCAACCTTAAAGTTTTTTGTTGTTTTTTTCTTTTAAATTAATATTACTATTGATTGTATCATTCTCATTGTTTCATTTTTTCATGTTATTTGGGGAAATATTTAACCGTTTTTGTATGGTAATTCAACTTACAACTACCAGGTTAAAGTTTTGGGTTAAACTTTGGGGGGGGGGGGGGGTTAAAATTACACCTTTAATTCTTCAAACAGTTTAGTGGAATGCCACTCACTGTTTCTTATTTGGGACAATATCTACTATCTACTGAACATTTCTACAGTGATTTTCATTAATATCGGCATGATTTTAACCTCTTTTAAACATGTTTTCAGACTTACTTTCTTTGTATTTGAAATTCGACTTTGCCACATACTTTCTTACTCTAATTCAAAATACTCTTAAACTGACGTTACAAGTCTACCAGCCGCTCATAAAAAATACAAGACCTGCAGGAGATGATGAACGCGGAGGTGTTGGAATGTATACCAGGGAGGGTATTGCCTACAAAATACGCAATGACCTCTCTGTGTTTATTCCTCACGTATTCGAATCCCTTTTTGTCGAAATCAAACTTAGTAAGTCATCAAAATTACTTGTAGTGATCTACAGACCAAACACACCACCAAGAGCTGATATTGAACTCTGCATTGCAAAACTCATTGAAGTAACTGACATACTGAACATTGAAAATATTTATTTATTTATTGGTGTTTAAGGTCACATACTTATGCACAATGGCTAATCGTGACCGTGTCAGTTTTACGGGTGGAGGAAGCCGGAGTACCCGGAGAGAACCACCGAGCAACGACGAGCAGCTGTCAGCTCTCCAACATCGTAACTCTGAACTCTGCACCACAGCACAGGCAGGGTTAGATTGGTTGAAGACATGCGCACCATCGACGTGCAGTACGCCTCAGTACACAGCGTCATCGTGCCCCCATATAGGCAATCGGGGTGAAGTGTCTTGCCTAAGGACACAACGCGGTTGCCGCAGGTGGGATTCGAACCGAGGACCTCTCGGCTTGCAGCCTGCACCTCTACCAACTGAGCCACCGCGCCCCCACATTGAAAATAAAAATCGTATATAATGGGTGATTTCAATATTGATCTCTTAAAAACAGGTTTACTGATGAATATTTAGAAATTTTAATCAGCCAAGGCTTCTTGTCGTATATTACAAAACCAACAAGAGTGACTTGCCATTCAGCCACTTTAATAATAATAACACTTCGGCCGGCCGCTGATTTGTCGCGGTTCTCGTATGACAAGGCCTTGGTTACCCATGTTCTACCAACTGCCTCCCTATTCCCGCGCTTCTTCTCTCCTCCCAACACTCGGAGACGAACTGCTTGATGACATCCCTTGCCCCATTCTTCCCAATCTCTCCGATTAGTATATGAACCCTCTCCTTTGAGTCGCCCCCAACCACATGTCCTTCATTCTCCCATCCCACTTCTCCATTATACTCCCCGTGAATCTTGTTCTTTTAGACTGGTATTTTGGGCATTCTATAAGAAAGTGTTCCAGGGTCTCCACCACGCCCAAGTTACACATCTGGCACTCCTTTTCACTGTTTTTCCCAATTTTTCCCCTCAGCTCCAGCGACTTCAGCTTGAACAACAGTGACCCACCAAAGGTGCCATCAAGGTACTCTTCAAAACCAGGCTTCTCTTTATCACGCAGGCCATCCAAAGATCTCTTTGATTTGACCCCCTCTCGCCAATTACGGTTACAATCCTCCATGACCCTTTCTCTGACGATCTTTTTGCCCTGGTTTGCCCCAACGTCAAGGTCCGAGATCTCCAATGAGTAGTTTTCTACTAGCTCCCTCACTTGGACCATCCACCCCGTCTTGATATTTGAGTTGAAAGTTTTCAGGAACATTACTTCACACCATCGGCTATCGGGGAGATTTACCAAATAATTAAGATAACCGAGTTTCAATAGGTCTATCCTGTCCTTGATCCTCATCCACCCAAGCTCACCCCTGATTGCTTCTAGCGCTGCGGCATTACTCGACCCTGTTATCCATCGGCCTGCATCGTTCTGCAGGATTTCCAAGCTCTTCACAGCTGTCTGATTTAGGGGTACAACTTCCGTACCGTATGTTATACTTGGCAGACCCACCAATTCCCAAATGGTTTTCCCCACGAAAACCTTATTGAAACTGTTTCTCCCTATAAGTTTCATTTGGTTAAGGATTCGCTTCCCCTTCAGAATCAATTTATTTGAGTGGTTTCGGTAGATGCCTCGTCCTGTGATGTTTATATTTACCCCCAGGTACTCATAGTCACTAGTCTCTCCTACGCTAAGAAGTCTACTGCTACCTTCCAGAATGCAGAACTCCCCCACTCTCCACCTTCGAGTGGGGTCCACTTTGCGGCCCACGGGTATAACTTTGCTCTTGCTTTCATTAAGTTCGAGTCTCCATTTGCTCCCATATTTCCCAACAATTCCCAGCATCTTTGCTAGCCCTGCTTCGCTTTCTGACACTAGCACCATATCGTCTGCAAAAAATAGCTCTGGAATCTTCAAGTCACCAACTGCAACCCCCCTCGTCGCTATGCAGGAGTTCATCTCCTAAACCTTTGATGTACAATGCAAAAAGAATCGGCGAAAGGATACACCCCTGTTTTAGGCCTATCTCCATAGGCACACGTTTTGTTGTAATGTTTCCCAGGCTAAGTTCACTTTGTACGTCTTTATATAATGCTTTCATAATCCCAACAAACTCGCCTCCAAGCCCAGAGCTTCCAGCTTGCGCCACGTACCCTCCCTCCATACTCTATCGTATGCCTTTTTAACATCCAAAAAGGCCATGAACATTTTTTTCTTTTTTGCTTTCGCGGATTCTATCATTTGGGATAGCGTGAAAAGATGGTCAGTGACTCTCCTTCCCTTCTTCCAATGTTGCTGCTGACAGATCACATTTTTTCAAATAACATTATTTATTCATCAATATCGGGCATCGTCATAACAGATGTTTCCGATCATTTCGGAACTTTTCTAATTGATTCGGATTTTTTAGCTAAGGGACAGTCATCAAAATTTTCAAACGTAACATCAACCTAGACACAATATGACGGTTTCAAATGTACCTCTCTCTCAATGATTTTTCAACAGTGTTTCAATACAGCTGCCCAAATGTGGCCTGCGATAGGTTCATTGATATTTACTTATCTGCATACGAAAAAGCCTCTTGTGAATTGCCTACTTGGGAAACATAAAAGCAGACAAAAGCGCTGGATGACCAAAGGACTCTTAAAAAATTAAACGTAAAGTCCTCAACAAAAAACTGAGATCCCCAACCGAACATAATGTTAGAAACTATAAAAATTACTGTAGGATTTTTAACAGGATTAAAAAGAGCAAAGCAAAGCAAAGCAATGTATTATAAAATATTCTAATAGAAAATAAGAATGACATGCGCAAAACTTGGAAAATTCTAAATGACTCAATAAATAAAACAAAGCGAGTTTCCACACTTCCAACATTTTTTGTTAGAGAAGATGGTGAGGAACTTACCAATCCATCCGAAATTGCCCAGGAATTCAATACATTCTTTGCGACAATGGGCAAACGCACAAGCGAAAAAATAAATAACCTGCAGAAAGCATTTTCTCGAATATTTAAATAAGAATGAAACCAACAGTTTCTTTATTGCCCCGACTAATGAACAAGAAATAATTAACGTCACTAACCTATTTGCATCCAAACACAGCGAGGATTGTTATGGTATTACCACCCACCTCCTCAAGCACTCCATCAATATTATCACAGGACCTTTGTCCCATGTTATTGATTGCTCTTTTTTCCCAGGGAATAGTTCCTGGCAAAATGAAAACTGCCAAGGTGATTCCAATATTCAAGGCGGGAGTCGAACATAGTTTCAATAACTAAAGGCCCATCAGCATATTACCGATCTTATCTAAATTGTTAGAAAAGCTCATGTACTGCAAAATATTTGGATGAGTCTGATATCGTATATCAACACCGGTATGGATTCAGGAAAGGTCATTCCACTGTACACCCAATAATGTAACTTCTGAAAGCCGTATGGTAAACAACAATGGAGCCAATGAGGGGATTTGTAATAGTTGGTTTAGAAACTATTTAACAGGTAGAAATCAATATGTCAAATGCAACGAACATAAATCAGACTTCGCAACAATAACGTGTGTTGTCCCACAGGGCTTTGTGCTTGGGCCCATTTTCTTTATTATACATAAATGACGTAAGAGCATTTCGAACGAAATGGTTTCACGCGCCGAAAGCGCAGAGGGGCGATCTTGGGAGCAAGCCCCTTTCGACCCTCGGTGGCTGTATATGATTGGCTGTCACATGTCTAGGCGTGTTGAAGCAGGAAAAGGTTCCGGTACTCGACGGGTGTCTCCTGTTGTGCCATGGTGGCCTAGTTGACTGATGTCGGTTGAACCCTCGGGTGAGGACCAGTGTGGGAGGTTGGGTCCTCTCACAAAGGTACTACCTCTCTCCGAGGGTGCAGTCGATCTGGATTTTCAGGCAAGTATAGTCTGCCACTTCGGAGATGATATTGAGTGATGGCCATCACTGGCAAGTATAATCTGCCTCAGGCTGTCTCTGTTTGGTAGGACGTCTTTGAAAGAAACAACAACGACCCCTTTCGGGGACCACCAGAAAGAAGACCCGAACTTCCCTGATTCGGGGGCAGGCCTGCATTGTGGTACAATTGGGTTGGGACAAAAGATGCGCAATGCGCTTACAAAAAGGGGCAGTGGCGGAACGCAGGACCAACGCTCGCCTCCCTTAAAGTGGTCGACCACTTTTAGGGATGGAGTGGAGGATGTTCAGGAACCAAGGGGGTTACTGTTTCCATAACGGTTAGACTGTCCATAGCGGTTATTGGGGTTCTGGGTAAAAAGCATCTTCTGTGTACCTGCTTAAAAGAAGAAGGCAGAATTAGTTTTCATTAGAATATGTAAAATATAAAAAGATGATAATAGCACATTTTGTTTAATCCAGTCATTGAATAGGCTTATGATTTAATCTTTTGCTGAGTCGGTGAAGGCAACCCTTTCTGGTAGAAGGACACAGTTAAACTGTTAATCTGCCTATTGGCTCACCTTCTCGTTCCCTATTTATTCTCAAGCATGTTTAGTTTTTAAACCTGATGTAATCTTAGTTGAGTCGGTGAAGGCAGCCCTTTCTGGTAGAAGGCCACAGTTAAGCTGTTAGTCTGCCTGTTAGCTCACCTTTTCGTTCCCTAGTTTTTCTCTAGCAGTTTTAGTTTTAAACAGTCTTAGAACGTGATCTAAACTTGGTTGAGTCGGTGAAGGCAGGCCTTTCTGGTAGAAGGCCACAGTTAAGCTGTTAATCTGCCTGTTAGCTCACCTTCTCGTTCCCTATTAATTATTAAGCGTGTCTAGTTTTATACAATATTTAGACGTGATGTAATTTTAGTTGAGTCGGTGGAGGCAGCCCTTTCTGGTAGAAGACCACAGTTAAGCTGTTAATCTGCCTGTTAGTTTACCTTTTCGTTCCCTAGTTTTTTCGAGCGGTCTTAGTTTTGATTGGAATTTTTGGGCTTTTGTCGGCTTTCGCAGATGGCTCCAAGTTCGGAAATTAGTTCACTGTCGGCTAGCCGGTCATGAATTTTCGCGGCCAGGGTGGCTAGGCGGTCTTTGATGGTGGGGATATCGGCTCTGTTGTGGAGTGTTTTGATGGGTGTGTCTCATGGGGTGCGGAGGGCGACTCTAAGCGCGTGATTTTGGACCTTCTGGAGTTTTCCCATATTAGATTAGTTGAGGTCAGTTAGGATGATTGTCCCGTATTCGAGTACTGGGCGCACAAAGGCGTTGTATAGTTTGAGTAGGGTGGACTGGTTGGCTCCCCATGAAGTTCCCTTTAGCATTTTTAATAAGTTAATGCGCTTGGTTGCTTTTTTCGCCATGTCGTCGGTGTGTTTGTTGAAGGACAGTTTTTGATCAATGGTGATGCTCAGGAATTTCGCCTCTTTGCAGTCTGGGAGGGTGTTATCCATTAGTTTTAGGTCAAAATCACGTTTGTTTGTCTTGCGAGTAAAGGTGATTCGTTGGGTTTTATTGGCGTTCAGCTTAATTCTCCATTTGGCACACCATTGTTCTAGCTCGTCTTGAGCGCGTTGCAGGGGTTTTTGGAGCAGATTGGCCGTATTGTTAGAATCCCAGAGGCCCTTGTCATCCGCGAATTAGGAGACTTGAACACGATCCTCGGAGAAATTAAGGTCATTTACATAGAAGATGTAAAGGAGGGCCTTAGGACGGATTCTTGGGGTGCCTGCTTCAAGGGGGACACTGTCAGACATTTCATTGTTCACTCTGACTTTAATTTCGCGATCATTAAAGAAAGAGGATAGTAATCTGGGCAAATTCATGGGGAGTCTCATTTCTGATAATTTGTAGCGCATTCCATTGTGCCAATCAAAGTCAAATGCTTTTTCGACGTCTAATAGGACTGCCGCGCCTATTTGCTGATTGTTGATAGATTTGCTGATTGTTGATAGCGGTTTTCATTTGGGTGACTAGTCGGTAGACATGCTCGATGCCTTCTTTACGGTTTCTATAGGCTCTTTGCCATTTATTGAAAAAATCGTTGTCTTCAAGATGCCCCCTGAACCGATTTGTAAGGATTCGTTCAAATGTCTTACCAATGTAGCTGAGGAGGCTGATTGGGTGGTAGCTGGCTGGATCGGAAGGGTCCTTGTCAGGTTTTGATATCATGACACCGATGGCTTTTTTCCAACATTTGAGAAAGTAGCCATGGGTGAGGTATGCGTTGAACGGTTTGCTTAGTTTTTCGATTAGGGAATTTGGACTTTGTTTTAGAATTTTGTAGCTCACATCGTCTTCGCCGGGTGAGGAGGAAGTTTTGCATTTTTTATGACGTTGGTGATTTCGTCATTGGTGATGGGGGTAACGAGGTCGTCGTCATCCCCGTCTTCTGGCTCGTTATTGAATTTGGGGTCTCGGTAGATATCAGGGTGTTCATTGATGAAGTCATCAATCGCGTTTATGACAGCGTCATCATTGCCCGCACCTTGACACGGGCGATGCGTTTTTCTTAGGAGGTCGGCAAAGGTGTCGACCTTGTCTTTGTCGGTGCGCGCGAAGGAACCGTCGTCCCTTTTAAGAGGTTTGGCTGCGGATTTGCCGCCCTTGTTTTTTTGCCCAGTTAGGATTTTAAAAGAGTCCCAGAATTTTTTAGCATCTTGGACCCCATTTAGATTGGCTGCTACCTTTTCCCAGTTGGCTTGTTTTTCAGCTTTGAGGGCTTCCTTGACTTCGTCATGAAGGCGGTTGTATGTTTTTTTGAGGTCAGTTTTCTTACCGGGATCAGTTTCGGTTTTAAGAGCGCGAAGAGCTTTCCGTTTAGTTTTGATTAGTGAGAGTGTGTCGCCCGAGATAGTATTTTTCCAGAGGCCCACTTCTTCTTTTGGGCATATTTCGTTTAGGGTTGAGTTAATGATTTTCTCTATGCCCTCACATTGGGTTTCGAGTTCCGCTGCATTGGATGGGGGGAGGGGGGGGGGGGATTGTGAGTTTGTTTGGCATCGATGGTGTCGCGGTAGAGGTTCCAATTATTTTGTCTAAAATTTCTGCGGAGAGTGGGGTGGGGGGTACCTGAGTGGGCCATTTCCTAGCTGCAGTGAGACATGGACCGGAGGTGATCGCTGCCTAAGTCATCATCTCCGACCCAGTGGTGAGATCATTTATGGAACGAAATGGTTTCACGCGCCGAAGGCGCGCAGGGACGGTCTTGGGGAGCAAGCCCCTTTCGACCCTCGGTGGCTGTATATGATTGGCTGTCACATGTCTAGGCGTGTTGAAGCAGGAAAGGGTTCCGGTACTCGGCAGGTGTCTCCTGTTGCGGCATGGCGGTCTCGTTGACTGATGTCGATTGAACCCTCGGGTGAGGACCAGTGTGGGAGGTTGGGTCCTCTCACAAAGGTGCTACCTCTCCCCGAGGGTGCAGTCCATCTGGATTTTCAGGCAAGTATAGTCTGCCACTTCGGAGATGATATTGAGTGATGGCCATCACTGGCAAGTATAATCTGCCTCAGGCTGTCTCTGTTTGGTAGGACGTCTTTGAAAGAAACAACAACGACCCCTTTCGGGGACCACCAGAAAGAAGACCCGAACTTCCTTGGTTCGGGGGCAGGCAATGCATGTGGTCCAATTGGGTTGGGACAAAAGATGCGCAATGCGCTTACAAAACGGGGCAGAGGCGGGACGCGGGACCAACGCTCACCTCCCTCAAAGTGGTCGACCACTTTTAGGGATGGAGTGGAGGATGTTCAGGAACCATGGGAGTTACTGTTTCCATAACGGTTAGACTGTCCATAGCGGTTATTGGGGTGCTGGTCAAAAAGCATCTTCTGTGTACCTGCTTAAAAGAAGAAGGCAGAATTAGTTTTCATTAGAATGTGTAAAATATAAAAAGATGATAATAGCACATTTTGTTTAATCCAGTCATTGAATAGGCTTATGATTTAATCTTTTGCTGAGTCGGTGAAGGCAGCCCTTTCTGGTAGAAGGCCACAGTTGAGCTGTTAATCTGCCTATTAGCTCACCTTCGCGTTCCCCATTTATTCTCAAGCATGTTTAGTTTTTAAACCTGATGTAATCTTAGTTGAGTCGGTGAAGGCAACCCTTTCTGGTAGAAGGCCACAGTTAAGCTGTTAATCTGCCTGTTAGTTCACCTTCTCGTTCCCTAGTTTTTTCGAGCGGTCTTAGTTTTGATCGGAATTTTGGGGCTTTTGTCGGCTTTCGCAGATGGCTCCAAGTTCGGAGATTAGTTCACTGTCGGCTAGCCGGTCATGATTTTTCGCGGCTAGGGTGGCTAGGCGGTCTTTGATGGTGGGGATATCGGCCCTGTCGTGGAGTGTTTTGATGGGTGTGTCCCATGGGGCGCGGAGGGCGACTCTAAGCGCGTGATTTTGGATCTTCTGGAGTTTTCACATATTTGTTTGGTTGAGGTCAGTTAGGATGATTGCCACGTATTCGAGTACTGGGCGTACAAAGGCTTTGTATAGTTTGAGTAGGGTGGACTGGTTGGCTCCCCATGAAGTTCCCTTTAGCATTTTCAATAAACTAATGCGTTTGGTGGCTTTTTTCGCCATGTCGTCGGTGTGTTTGTTAAAGGACAGTTTTTGATCAATGGTGATGCCCAGGAATTTCGCCTCTTTGCATTCTGGGAGGGTGTTATCCATAAGTTTTAGGTCAAAATCACGTTTATTTTCTTGCGAGTAAAGGTGATTCGTTGGGTTTTATTGGCGTTTAGCTTAATTCTCCAGTTGGCACACCATTGTTCTAGGTCATTGAGAGCAAGCACGTTGCAGGGGTTTTTGGAGCAGATTGGCCGTATTGTTAGAGTCCCAGAGGCCCTTATCATCCGCGAATCGGGAGACTTGAACACGATCCTCGGAGAAGTTAAGGTCACTTACATAGAAGATGTAAAGGAGGGGGCTTAGGACGGATCCTTGGGGTGCCTGCTTCAAGGGGGACACTGTCAGACGTTTCACTGTTCACTCTGATTTTAATTTCGCGATCATTTAAGAAAGAGGATAGTAATCTGAGCAATTTCATGGGGAGTCTCATTTTTGATAATTTGTAGCGCATTCCATTGTGCCAAACAGAGTCAAATGCTTTTTCGACGTCTAATAGGACTGCCGCGCCTATTTGCTGATTGTTGATAGCGGTTTTCATTTGGGGACTAGTCGGTAGACATGCTCGATGCCTTTTTTACGGTTTCTGTAGGCTCTTTGCCATTTATTGAAAAAATCATTGTCTTTAAGGCGCCCCCTGAACCGATTGGTAAGGATTCGTTCGACAGCGTCATCATTGCCCGCACCTTGATACGGGCGATGCGGTTTTCTTAGGAGGTCGGCAAAGGTGTCGGCCTTGTCTTTGTCGGTGCGCGTGAAGGAACCGTCTTCCCTTTTAAGAGGTTTGGCTGCGGCTTTGCCGCCCTTGTTTTTTGCCCAGTTGGGATTTTAAAAGAGTCCCAGATTTTTTTAGCATCTTGGACCCCGTTTAGAGATCATTCACTTCGCTAAATATCCTTTTATTTGCCGATAATACGACAGCGCATGGCTCCGCCCCCGAAAATTTTAATGACACGCGTTTCAAATACGAACTTGAGAAAATATTTGATTGGTGTTCAGCAAACCAATTTGCATTAAACGCAGACAAAACACAGCATATCCTTTTCATTTCATTCACACATCTGACTCAATAATGTAATTGATACCAATAGTGTCTTCAGCGTCTCTAACACAGCACCCGAAGTTCCTAAGGCACAATGCCAGCCAACTAGGTTAACGCCCAGAAAAGCGCCACTACCAACCCCATTCATGGAACTGGATTTCTCTGCAGCGATCAAAAGATCAGCCGCAAATTGCGCGCCTAGCAAAAACAACATACAAGGGAAAACGACCCCCCTGCAAAAAAGACAATACCGTTCACTATTGTCGTTACCCGTGTCCACCCAGATACTCCCAAGGAAGCCATCTCACGGGGTTTGCCAAACGCGAATGGGAGAGGTTCCCCTCAAGAGCCACGGGCAATTGCACGTGGAGATTAAAGGTGAACTGCCATAGCAATGACATCAAACAAACATTTACCGCAAACGGAGTGACAATCAATGGCAGAAAACATGTGGTGGAGGAGTACCGAACTAATCCAGTGCCACAAATGTCAAAAATTTGGGCACGTAGCAACTAAATGCAATGAAAAACTGACCTGCATGCGATGCGGAGACAACCACCTCACTAAGGCATGCAGATCAGACTCTCCTTCGTGTCCTATAACTGCAAAGGAGAGCATGTCAGTAACTACCGCGGGTGCTCCCACTTCAAGAAGGTGAAATAAAACATTGAACTAAAAAACATAAATCTTAAAAAACCCGACAGCGCCTCTTCCCCTCACACAATATGCTCATTAGCTGCGGGAGCACTGTTTTCTGTACTAAACAAACATGTCAGTACAAATCTGTCTGACATCTGCCAAGATGTTAGCCGGTCAGCGTCCCGGCTTTTCAAAACCCAAATATCAGAATCTCTAATTAAAGCAGCACTCAACACCCATTAAAGCCACTAATAACCTCTAACTAAACACCGCGACTAAATTACACTCTAAATCGGTTGGGTTAAAAATCAACCCAAATCGACTGGGTTGAGTGAATATGAACCCAATTTGGGTTCATATTCACTCAACCCAGTCGATTTGGGTTGATTTTTAACCCAACCGATTTTAGAGTGTACAAACCTTATGATGAATAAGTTACAAATAGCCGTGTGGAACGCTAGAAGCGTTAATAATAAAAAAAAACTTCAAATGAGCCGGTACTTCGAAGATACAGACATTGTCTGTATCTGCGAAAGTTAGCTTCAACCCAGCAGAATTTTTTCAGTTAGCGGGTCCAGCACTATCAGAAGAGATCGACAAATCACTAAAGGTGGTGGCGTTGCTCTTCTAATAAAGCAGAACATACCCCCCCCCCCCCCCACACTCTCCACAGAAATTTTAGAAAAATTAATTGGAACCTCTATCGTGACATCATCGATGTCAAACTCACAAACACCCACCCATCCAATGCAGCGGAACTCGAAACCCAATGCGAGGGCATAGAGAAATCATTAACTCAACCCTAAACGAAATATGCCCAAAAGAAGAAGTGCGCCCCTGGAGAAATACTATCTCGGGCGACACACTCTCACTAATCAAAACTAAACGGAAAGCTCTTCGCGCTCTTAAAACCGAAACTGACCCCGGTAAGAAAACATACAACCGCCTTCATGGCTAGGTCAAGAAAGCCCTCCAAGCTGAAAAACAAGCCAACTGGGAAAAGGCAACAGCCGATCTAAACGGAGTCCAGGATGCCAAAAAATTCTGTGACTCTTTCAAAACCCTAACTGGGCAAAAAAACCAAAAAAAAAACAAAAGCCGCAAAGCCGCAGGCAAACCTCTTAAGAAGGAAGGCGGTTCCTTCACGCGCACCGACAAAGACAAGACCGACACCTTTGCCGACCTCCTAAGAAAAACGCATCAAGGTGCGGGCAACGATGACGCCGTCATAAACGCCATTGACGACTTCATCAATGAACACACGGATATCTACAGTGACCCTAGATTCGATATGGAGTCAGAAGACGGGGATGACGTTGACCTCGTCACCCCCATCACCAATGACGAAATCATCACCGTCATAAAAAATGCAGAAATTCCTCCTCACCCGGCGAGGACGAAGTGAGTTACAAAATTCTTAAACAAAGCCCAAATTCTCTAATCGACAAACTCAACAAACTGTTCATTGCATGCCTCACCCATGGCTACTTTCATGTGGCGCAAGCTTGAGGCTCTGGGCTTGGGAGGCGAGTTTGTTGGAATTATGAAAGCATTATATAAAAATGTACAGAGTGAACTTAGCCTGTGTAACATAACAACAAAACGTGCGCCCATGGAGATAGGACTAAAACAGGAATGTATCCTTTCGTCAATTCTTTAAAATTGCATTGTACATCAAAGGTTTAGGAGATGAACTCATGTATAGCGACGAGGGGGTAGCAGTTGGGGACTTGAAGACTCCAGGGCTACTGTTTTGCAGACGGTCTGGTTCTAGTGTCAGAAAGCGAAGGGGGGCTAGCGAAATTGCTGGGAATTGTTGGGAAATATGGTAGCAAATGGAGACTCAAACTTAATGAAAGCAAGAGCAAAGTTATTCCCGTGGTCCGCAAAGTGGGCCCCACTGGAAGGTGGAGAGAGAGAGAGAGAGAGAGAGAGAGAGAGAGAGAGAGAGAGAGAGAGAGAGAGGGGGTCTGTATTCTGGAAGGTAACAACAAACTTCTTAGTATCGAAGCTCTAGACAGATGACTACGAGTGTCGGGGGCAAATATAAACATTACAGGAAGAGGCATCTACCGATACCACACAAATGAATTTATTCTGAAGGGGAGGCAAATCCTTAACCAAATGAAACTTACAGGCAGAAACAGTTTGAATAAGGTTTTCGTGGGGAAAACCATTTGGGAAATGGTGGGTCTGCCAAGTATAACATATGGTACGGAAGTGGTACTCCTAAACCATGCAGACGGCTGTAAAGAGCTTGGAAATTCTGCAGAATGATGCAGGTCGATAGATAACGGAGTCAAGTAATGCCGCAGCACTAGAAGCAATGAGGGGTGAGCTTGGGTGGATGAGGACCAAGGACAGGATAGACTTATTGAAACTCGGTTATCTTAATTATTTGGTAAATCTCCCCGACAGCCGATGGTGTAAAGTAATGTTCCTGAGAATTTTCAACTGAAATATCAAGACAGGGTGGATGGCCCAAGTGAGGGAACTGATAGAGAACTACTCATTGGAGGTCTCGGACCTGGACGTTGGGGCAAACCAGGATAAAACAATCGTCAGGGAAAGGGTCATGGAGGATGGTAACCTTAATTGGCGAAATGGGGTCAAATCAAAGAGGTCTTTGGGTGGCCTGCGTGATAAAGAGAAGCCTGGTTTTGAAGGGTACCTTGATAGCACCTTTTGGGGGTAAATTTTGTTCAAGCTGAGGTCGCGGTCCATGAAGTTGAGGGGAACAATTGGGAAAAACAGTGAAAAGGAATGTCAGGTGTGAAATTTGGGCGTGGTGGAGACCCTGGAACACTTTCTTCTAGAATGCCCAAAATACCAGTCTAAAAGTATAAGATTCACTGGGAGTATAATGGGTAAGTGAGGTGGGAGAATGAAGGACATGTGGTTAGTGGGAGACTCAAACGAGAGGGTTAATATACTAATCGGCGAGATTGGGAAGAATGGGGCAAGGGAAGGGATGTCATCAAGCAGTTCGTCTCCGAGTGTTGGGAGGAGAGAAGAAGCGTGGGAATGGGGAGGCAGTTGGGAGTACAGGAGTAACCAAGGCCTTCTCATCCGAGAACCCGGACGAATCAGCGGCCGGCCAAAGTGTTATTATTATATTATGTATGCATGTTTTCAACAATTGTGAGCAGAACGTTCCAACGCAAGATTGAGTTTATTTCCGACAATCATACAATTGAAGGTAGATATAATTACATATTTTTTCAACGTTAATTTGGAAAATTTATGAATCAATAAGTCAACTGAAACACGAGTAGATGTTACATGAAACTTTCATAAAGAGTTATATGTGACAAATCTTATTAGAAAATGCTCCTCATATAATGAGGTCATGTTTCTAGTTATGCACAAATGAATTTTCAAAAAATGTCCAAAATTTAGTCATTTCAGAACCAGAAACACTCCATGCGAAGAACTCGCCAAAAAGTATGTGTCGTTTTGACCAAAAGTATACACGTTTTAACTGAAAGTATGTGACGTTTTGACTATAAAATATGACGTTTTGACCATTTTGAAATGTGACGTTTTGGTTGTGTTACATTTTGACCTCTTCCCCTGTATAGTTGCCGTATGCTAAATTATATATTATTATTTATCTATTTATTTATTGAGAGTTAACAACATTTTCTACACTCGGGGTCACCTCGTGTCGAGACATGACATTGGACAGAGGTCTCCGTTTTTTATTACCACCCAAACAAATTAGATCAGGGCCCCAATCCTCCAAAGAAAGGGTCCGAATCCTCCTAAGTTAAGGTCCGAATCTTCTAATTAAGGTCCGAATTCTCAAAGTCGGAGACCGGATCCTCCAAGGTTCAAATCCGCCTGTATTCACCGCCAGGGCTGATAACTCGTATTGAAAAGTTATAAACCAGAATGGCGTTTTCAAATAAGAACGGCAATTTAAGAAGAGCTCAAAATCAATATTCTGATTCATTCCCAAATTGTGGCGTACTATGGCCACATACATATAGTTTTAAGTAATTAAACATGGCTAATTAAGTTCAATGTTTAAAATAAAATTTATTGTATCCCTTTTAATATTTTTATACAGAAGTGGACGCGTGGTTCCATTGGAAATTTTAGCTATGACACATTTATTTGAGTAATGCGTAAATTTCTGTTTTCTGTAAAATTCCCCCCATCACATAAATAACACACATTATTTTGGACAGAGGTCTTCGTTTTTTCATTACCACCCAAGTAATTCAGATCAGGGTCCGAATCCTCGAAAGGCAGGTCCGAATCCTCCAAAGTTAGGGTTCGAATCCTCCAAGGTCTGAATTCTCCAAGTCGGCGTCCGAATCCTCAAAGGTCTGAATCCTCCAAGGAGCGAATACGCCTGTATTCACCGCAGGACTGATAACTCTTACTGAAGAATTATAAACCAAAATGGCGTAATCAAATCCGGCAATTGAAGAAGTTCAAAATCAATATTTTGCTTTATTCCCAAATGGTGACGTACTATGACCACATGGATATAGTTTTAGGTAATTAGACATGGCCTTGTTTATTGTTTAAAATAAAATTTGTGTCCCTTTTAATGTATGTTTTACAGAACTGGACGCGTTGTTCCCTTGGAAATTTTCGCGCGTTTTCTAAAAATCTTCAAGCTTTGGACAAGCCGCCTAAACGTCAAAGCATAAACTCGATTTGTCCCCTCCCCAGCTGCCAAGGTAGTACCAGAAACACTGCGAGAAGCACTGATACTTGCCACTCGCACTGTGAAAGAAATGGTCTGTCTGTCTAAGGCCTAGACTAGTTCAGCGATCCGAACGTAGTGGCTACCCCTCTAGGTTCAGATGCTTACCATTCAATCCTATAGAAAAAGTTCCCATCAAGTTTTTATGGGAACTCAAAACTCGAAATTAGGAATATATTTCAAGCGGTCCTCATAAGAGAAGGCCATCATTCCCCCTGCACCCCACCCCCTCTTCCCCTCCTCTCCTCCCAGCATTCAGATATAAACTGCTTAATAGTGTCCCTCACTTCCTCTTTTTCAATTTCTTCAATAAGCATTCCTACCCTCTCCCTCGTGTCCGCCTTCAGCCATCTATCCTTTGTTTCTTCACCCCACTTCTGCATTATTCTTCCAGTAAATTTTATTCTATGAGGTATATACTGTGGGCATTCCAAGAGAAAATGTTCCAGGGTCTCCACTACTCCAGAGTGGCACATTTGGCATCCCTTTTCCCCATCTCTCCCAATTTTTCCCCGAAGCTCCAGTGATCTTGATCTCAGTTTGAACAGCAGTGACCCTCCAAAGGTGCCATCTAGGTACTTCTCAAAAGCTGGCTTTTCTTTATATTGTAACCCCTGCAGTGATCTTTTCACGCTAACCCCTGCTCGCCAGTTTCGATTGCAATCTTCCATGACTCTCTCTTTGACAAACCTTTTGCCTTCTTTCATTCCTACTTCTATGTTTGTGACCTCTATAGAGTAATTGTCCATTAGTTCCCTCACATGTTTTGACCACCCCGTTTCTATATTAGAATTCCAAATGGTATCGAGCATCAATTTGCACCACCGGTTGTCAGGCAGGTTTCTCAAGTAGTTAAAGTAACACAGTTTTCCCAAATCTACCCTGTCCTTGATTTTCATCCACCCAAGCTCCCCCCTTACTGCTTCCAAAGCTGCAGCATTACTTGACCCTGTTATCCATCTGCCGGCATCATTCTGAGTACTTTCCAACTTCTTAATAACGGTTTGGTTTAATGGAATCACGTCCGTGCCATACGTTATACTTGGTAAACCCACCCTCTCCCACAGTGTTTTCCCCACAAAGACCTTGTTGAAACTATTTTTCCCTAAAAGTTTTAGTTGGTTCAGAATTCTTTTCCCTTTCAGAATCAGTTTGGCTGAGTAATTTCTGTACACCCCTCTTCCCGTTATATTTATGCTTACCCCTAGATACTCATACTCTCCCTTTTCTCCTACAGTGATTTGTTTGCTTTCCCCTTCGGGGATTGAGAACTCCCCCACTCTCCATCTCTTCGTCATATCTACCTTACGTCCAACGGGTATTACCTTGCTTTTATTTTCATTTAGTTCGAGCCGCCAAGTGTTCCCATAACTACCAACAATTTCCAGCAATTTCTCTAGCCCCTGTTCAGTTCTAGACATTAACACCATGTCGTCCGCAAAGAATAAGCCTGGTATCTTTATGTCTCCAACATTTACCCCCTCCGCACTCTGAATCAGTTCGTCCCCTAAATCTTTAACATACAATGCAAACAAAATCGGTGAAAAGATACACCCCTGCTTGAGGCCTATATCCATAGGGACTCGTTTTGTAGTGATACTCCCTAGACTGAGTTGGCTTTGCACATCTGTATACAGTGCTTTCATGATTCCCACAAAGTCACCCCCCAGTCCGATGCCCTCGAGCTTTCGCCACATACCTTCCCTCCACACTCGGTCGTACGCTTTTTTCACATCTAGAAATGCCAGAAACATCTTTTTCTTTTCAGCCTTTGTTGATTCTATCAGTTGGGTGAGTGTAAATAGGTGATCAGTGACTCTTCGTCCTTTCCTGAAACCATTTTGAATTTCTCCTAGAAAACCTTTCTCTTCAATAACTTCCTCTAGTCTACTGTATATGACCTTACAGAATACTTTTCCGATGTTACTACTAACTGATATCCCCCTATAGTTATCTAGAACTTCCTTATCCCCCTTTTTGTGTATGAACGACACCTTACTTTCCCTCCACTCTCTGGGGACCTCTTGCTTTCGCAGAGCCAGGTTGAAAAGGTTTGTCAGGACTTCAATAAGTGCCTCCCCTCCATTTTTGAGGAATTCGTTCGGAATTTCATCAGTCCCTCCCGCTTTACCATTTTTTAATTTCGAGACCACGTTCCGCACTTCTTCTGCCGTTATTTCGCTACATACACGATTGGATAGGTTCTCCTCCACCAGTGTATTTCTTTTTGGTGGGGACCCACTGCCCCATCGCCTATCGTTTATCTTTTCCCAGTGCTTGACTAACTCTGAAGCGATACGGCCTTTATCTTCTGTACTTTCCCCATCCACTTTGATACTCTGCACACTACTTTTCCCCCGTTTATTTACCCAGTTCCAAAATACGTTTGAGCTCGAACCCCCCGTTTTCTTTATTGTTCTGGCAAGACTGCAATTGCGCTCCTTCCTATTATTATTCTTTATCTCATTCACCTTTTTCCGTGCCAGTTCATATTCTCCTTTCATTAGTCTCGTGTCATTGTTATCCACCCCTTTAAGCTTCCTACTTCTTCTGTAAGCAGCGCATTTTACCTTCCTTTCTTTTATAGCCTTTTTCAGTCCCTCGTTAACCCTGTATCCAAGCTCTCTCGTTGGGACCCTCACCCTTCCTATACAATCCTTCCCTGCCTCTGTTAGGCTATTTACTATGCCATCTGAAATACTCTGGACATTTGCATCCCTAGGTATACATTCAAGACTTGGTTTTAGTTTTTCCTGAAACTGCTTCCAGTCGGCTCCTTGTTTTAGTCCCCAAACTTCCTTGAAGGTATTTCTGTCTCTATTCGTCTTTTTGCCCATAATCTTAACTGTTATCAGGTTGTGATCACTACCCAAGTCATTTTTTCCCTCGTCATCTATTTCTACATCTATAACCTCCCTCCATACGCTAATGTCAGTGAGTATATAATCAATTATTGTTTTCTTATCGTTCCTCTCCCAGGTCCATTTACCCTTACATTTCGCATCCCTGTTCAAGATCTTTAAACCAAGCTCTTTTGATAGGTCCAACATCTTCCTCCCATTCGTGTTAATTTTCCTATCACCTCCCTGTATGCCCTCCTCCTTATCCCCGATGTGCCCATTGAAGTCCCCCATTAGGACAATACTGAACCCTCTGCTTTCAAGCTCTGTGATATTCGATCTAAGAGTTGTATATATTGAATCATTCCACTCGGGCTTACTTCCCTCCACTGCTAAGTATACAACACCAACGGCAACACTCCTGCTTCCTAACTTGATTTTTGCCCAGACTATTTCGTTGGATACTGGAATCTGAGTCCTTGCTTCTGTGAGATCTGTAATCAATGAGGGCTGTAATTCCTCTTTAGCGTAGATGCCAACACCCCCACCCCGTTTCTGACCCTCAGTTCGCCCAGCTCCTATCCACACGCAACCCTTCATCTGATCAGCCCGCTCATCCCGTCGTATCCACGTCTCACTTAGACCCATTATATCGAAGTCTCCTTCGTCCATCAGTGTTGATATTTCGCTTACTTTCTTGTGCAGACCCTGGATGTTGCAGTATCCAAACTTAATGAATATTTGTTTCTTTGTCATCACTGGCACATTATTATAACCCTGGTGTGTCCCTGTGTTGTGCATGTTTGTTGTTCTTCCTATGTTCCCAGCATTTGTGCCCCTCTGGGTTATCGGCTGTGGTCCCCTACCCCCCTTTTCTCCAAAAAAGGCCCAGCCACCTGTAAAATTTTTTGGCCCAACAGGTCTGTACCCATCCTACTTAAATGCAATCCGTCTCGCCCATACAACTCTCCTTGTCCCCAGAATGAGTCCCAGTGGTCAATGAAATGTATTCCCAAGTCTTTGCAGTGCTCTTCCAGCTCCTCGTTTAGTGCCATAATCCGCGAGTTCCTCTCATTCCCACCACCCATAACGGGGAGCACCCCTGAAACGATGATCCGAGCATTCCTGCTAAGTAGCTTACTAATTAGGTCCTTATATGTGTCCACCAAACGAACTGATTTCCTCTCCCTGATGTTATTGGACCCCACATGTAATACCACTACCGGATCAGGCCCCGACCCAGCTACAATACCGTCCACTCTATCCCTCAGGTCCTCCACTTTAGCCCCTGGAAAGCACAGAACTGTTCTATTTTTACTGTCCGGACCACAGACAACCTTGTCGATCCCCCGAACTATGCTACTTCCCGCAACCACCAACTTACTTTTGTCCCTCGCCCTATTTATCTCCTCTAGTCTCCTATTGTTTACAGCGTCCTCTTCCTCTCCAACAGCCCCACTCGGAATCAATATCGGTATCGGTATCTTTGACCTAGGATTACTCCTATCCTTGTCCCTCCGTCTCTTTCCAGGTCCTGAACTACCTGGACTACTCCCCTGGTCTTCTACCGAATCCCTCCTCCTTTTTCCTGGCCTAGACCCCAACCTACTATCTGTTGCAAGTACCTCCATCTCCTCCTCTAACTCTTCCGAATCGAGCACATCAAATCTGTTTCTGGTGCTGCACTCCCCACTGCCTTTGGACTTTACACCCCTATCTACCTGCTTCTCTGGCCCCCCTTTCCTACCACTTTTGATAGTCCACGCCAAACGCTTTACAGCATTGCTCCGGCCTGGGCCCCCCTCATCTGTCCTACGTATTTTTCTAGCAGCCCCCACCTCATCACCTACCTCATTCACATCAAAGGTTCTACCCCCATGTTTCCTCTTGGAACCACCGACAACCACCCATCCTTCTCGGAAAGCTACTTTCACAGGCGTAACTCCAGACAGCCCCGCCCTACCAAGTTTTCCCTTCAGCTCAGCAATCTCCCCCTCAAACTTAACAATTGTCTCAAGTAGGCGGAGGATTTCCTGACAGTTTGCACATACCTCTCCATATCCCATCGAACGAAAGTCCCCATACATCATAGAACACTGTCTACAAACTTATGGGAACTCAAAACTCGAAATTAGGAATATATTTCAAGCTTTCGCCCTTATTACCGACTGCAATCGATAGTACACGTATTTCCTTACATTTGGACAGAGTTTATTGATCCAAACTATGTTTTATCCTTTAATTATCGTCAGTTGAATACTCTTGAGGCGTCAACGGAGATTTGAAATCTGCCATGTTTTTGTATAAATATAAAACAGTAAAAACGATAACCTGGTAATGGCGCCAAAGGGAATCAACCTTTTCATTGATGCAGAATCGGAAATTTGATTGCAGTTGCGCAGAGTGGGGTTGATAATTAGTTCAGCTATCCGAACGTAGTGGCTACCCCTCTACGTTCAGATTCTTCCCATTCAATCCTCCAGAAAAAGTTCCCATCAAGTTTTTATGGGAACTCAAAACTCGAAATTTGGGATATATATCAAGCTTTCGCCCTTATTACCGACTGCAATCGATAGTACACGTATTTCCTTACATTTGGGCAGAGTTTATTAATCCAAACTAGGTTTTATCCTTTAATTGTCGTCATTTGTGTACTCGTGAGACGGCAACGGAGATTTCAAAATCGGCCATGTTTTTGTTTAAATATAAAACAGTAAAAACAATAACCCGGTAATGGCGCCGAAACGAATAGACCTTTTCATCGATGCGGAATACGAAATTTGATCGCAATTGCGCAGAATGGGTTTGATAATCTGCTCTGTGCGAATGCGACCGAGTTTGATGACCTCCTCTGCCCGAATGAGATCGAGATTCCGATTCTGCACCGATGAAAAGGTCTATTCATTTCGGCGCCATTACCGGGTTATTGTTTTTACTGTTTTATAGTTAAACAAAAACATGGCCGATTTTGAAATCTCCGTTGCCGTCTCACGAGTACACAAATGACGACAAAGGATAAAACCTAGTTTTGATTAATAAACTCTGCCCAAATGTAAGGAAATACGTGTACTATCGATTGCAGCCGGTAATAAGGGCGAAAGCTTGATATATATCCCAAATTTCGAGTTTTGAGTTCCCATAAAAACTTGATGGGAACTTTTTCTATAGGATTGAATGGGAAGAATCTGAACGTAGAGGGGTAGCCACTACGTTCGGATCGCTGAACTAGGTTGATAATCTGCTGTGTGTGAATGTGACTGAATTTGTTTACCTTCTCTGTGCGATGAGATTGAGATTCGAATTCCGCATCGATGAAAAGGTCTATTCATTTAAGGGCCTATATAAGTAATGGAATTTTGTTTATTTTGAAATTCTCACCTCTCATATTCCTTACGTTGTTTTCCTGAAATACAGGCCTGGCATTCTGAAAAATGCAGGAGGGCAAAAAATCGCTCCCCTCAATCAGCTTAGGAGAGCAATTAGCTTTACACAGCATTTTAAGTATCCAGTTGAACGAACTCATTGAAACTGAAACCAACAGACTACATCAGTGATTTTATTAACTTTACTAAGGTAAAGCAAAATCTCTTAGACATCTAGATGTCTCACTCAACAACCAAACACACACTTGACAAGACTTGTGTGTGTAACCAGACCTGTTGTCCAAGAAAGTCATACGCCTACCACTACCACCTTCAACCCCCCAAGGGGGTTGAAGATGGTAGTGGTAGGCGTATGACTTTCTTGGACAACGGGTCTGCTTGAATCTACAGTCACATCCTGGTGCAAGTGCTTCAAGTGACAGGATAGTAGTAATGGTAGTATATTATAGTGTCAATATTCCTTGAATAATTACCCCTCAAACTGTGAGGTCAGTTGTTGAACTTGAAACTGACAGAAAAAAAAATATTGCTGTGACCCATTTTGCTTCAAATGATTGCAACTGCGTTTTGGGTATACAAAGTACATATCCAAACACAGTTGCAGTCATAACCTTTTACCACTAAACCACTTTCAAAATGAAATTACGTGATGTTATGTGACTTCGAAGTTAAATTACATTTTTGCGTTACAACAAAAATTTAATGTGAGCATAATACATGTAATCTCAATCATCCCAGACCAAAATATTTAGGAGGGCAATTTTTCGCTCTCCTTAATTCTTTCAGGAGGGCAGTAAGGAGAGCTAAAAAATCGCTCTCCTGAAATTGCCAAGCCTGGAAATATTATTAAATTATCAGTTCTGGTGCGAATACAACAGCAGACTTCCAGGAACCAGTGGTGCCTACAGTCGACTCAATGAGTTGATTACGTATGTGTTTCATGTTCTGTACATCCCAACCTTCATTTTGATGTACATTTTGTGTATATTTAATTTGAATTGAAGGAATATCAGAGGTGAGAATTTTCCAAATAAACAAAATTTCATTACTTATATAGGCCCTTAAGCAGCATTACAAGCACTGATTTCACCTAACCTAATCACTGGCATGCATTGAAGAAAAATTCTTTGATGTACAACTTCAAAGATGCCGTTAATTCATGCAACCGTAAAGTCGCTCATACTTTTTAATTGATTGCCAGCTTTGGCTGTTACGTCAGGTAAGGGTAAGGGCTCCCTAAATCCTTTCTCCTCTCATCCGTTCACAGTACTCAGCACTCCACACAAGAGTCAGTTGAAGCGCCATAATTCTGCAGTTTCTGCAGAGTTACGAACTTCCTGTGTTCAAACTGACTCTTGTACATAAGTGAATTTTCTTTGAGCCAATTGCCCTGTCTTCCTCAAAGGTAAATCAATGCCATAGCTCCATAGTCCATATTCTATGATATTACTGTACTGGTCAGGCTTGGCAATTTCAGGAGTAGAGCTGTGCGGTATACCGAAACCGAAACCGTATACCGCGGTTTTAGCCAATACCGGCAAACCGAACCGACCTCGGACGAAATACCGTAATACCGGACGCGAACGGTATGAGAACAGACTGCACTTTATACTCACCCAGAATCACGGGTGTTTTAGTATTTTTATGAAATTACGAATGTACCGTATATGTCCGTGTATAAGTCGCATCTTTTTGCTTGGAAAAACGTGACCAAAATTGGGGTGCGACTTATACAAAGGTAATTATTTTTCAGCAAGTTTTCAACAGTGATATGAGGACTGAACGGACACCAGATCGGCCCATGTCGACGGTTTGTATCACAGCGATTCACCTGCTTTGAAAATTTGTTTATTTTATTTCACCTCTTTATTTCTTATTTCTGTGTTGTGCATTAACTTGATCACAAAATAAAATTTAAACAAAAATAAATATAAAAAAAATAAAATAAAAACAGGAGATTATACTCAATGTGTTCTTGTTGATTTTTTTTTCTCGGTGACCCGGTGAGTGGAGGGGTGGTGAACAATCGAAAATTCAAAACCGCATGCAATTAATTTCCTTCAAAATAATTACGGTACCTGTTCATGTCTTCAACATCTCCAGTAATAATTCACAATAGAATATTCCATGGTTGTATATCTCAACATATTTTGGATATTGGTATGAGTTATTTACGAAATTCGCAAGGCAATCAAATTGTTTACACAGCACACCACATGCGTTTTTTAAGGGGAATTCCCTTTGAAGAAGATTAACAAGAATCATGCAGTTACTTCCCTTTTACTTTACATTCACACTTTCGGGAATTTCCGTCGCATCCCGACTTCATGACCTATTTGTTCGCACGTGCAATTCGTTTAAATGGCGTGGGAATAAAGCATTTTTCTTTGTAGTTTTACATTTGGATTTACCATTTGAATTCAACTTACCTCGTTCTTACCTGAACACATGCACCGGAGCATTCCTTCTTTTACTGGCGTGAGTAATAACAAACACAGTTGACATATATCTTTTAATAAATACGATACACGAGTAATAACAAACACAGTTGACATATATCTTTTAATAAATACGACACATTATTGAATGTATCAATGAAGAATACAAACAAATATAATTTATAAATATACTGTAATCGGTCATCAAACATCCCTGTTCAGTCCACAAGACTTCCAGACTGACAAAGCCAATATCTTGTAACAAATCCTCGTTTGAACATTGAATGCTACAGTGTTCTATGTCCCAGTGGGACTTTATTTCACTACGTTTTGAATCTCTCACTGAATACCGATACCGAAACCGTAACCGAGGTATTGCAGTAGAAAATACCGAAACCGATACCGAACTCAAAATACCGATACCGCACAGCTCTATTCAGGAGAGCAATTTTTTAGCTCTCCTTACTGCCCTCCTGAAAGAATTAAGGAGAGCGAAAAATTGCCCTCCTAAATATTTTGGTCTGGGATGATTGAGATTACATGTATTATGCTCACATTAAATTTTTGTTGTAAAGCAAAAATGTAATTTAACTTCGAAGTCACATAACATCACGTAATTTCATTTTGAAACTGGTTTAGTGGTAAAAGGTAATGGCTGCAACTGTGTTTGGGTGTGTACTTTGTACATACCCAAACACAGTTGCAATCATTTGAAGCAAAATGGGTCACAGCAATATTTTTTTTTGCTGTCAGTTTCAACAACTGACATTTCAGTTTGAAGGGTAATTATTCAAGGAATATTGACACTATAATATACTACCATTACTACTATCCTGTCACTTGAAGCATGTGCACCAGGATGTGACTGTAGATTCAAGCAGACCTGTTGTCCAAGAAAGTCATACGCCTACCACTACCACCTTCAACCCCCCCCCCTACCACCTTCAACCCCCCTTGGGGGTGGGGGGGGGGGTTGAAGGTGGTAGTGGTAGGCATATGACTTTCTTGGACAACAGGTCTGGGTACACACACAGGTCTTGTCAAGTGTGTGTTCGGTTGTTGAGTGAGACATCTAGATGTCTAAGAGATTTCGCTTTACCTTAGTAAAGTTAATAAAATCATTGATGTAGTCTGTTGGTTTCAGTTTCAATGAGTTCGTTGAACTGGATACTTAAAAAGCTGTGTAAAGCTAATTGCTCTCCCAAGCTGATTGAGGAGAGCGATTTTTTTGCCCTCCTGCATTTTTCCGAATGCCAGGCCTGACTGGTCTGGGTGCGAGCTGGCGAAGACCGGATATGAAGGTGAGAAAACTGTCCGTCACAAAATTTGACCCGAGAGTTTTTAATTAATAGCACCGGGCGAATGGTGGCATACTTCAAACAAATTCACGAAACTTCTGTTTTAACATCATTTGGGTACTTTTTCCACTGTACGGACAGAGGTCTAGGAGGCTCGCACTTCCCAGGTATCAAAATTTTTTACTGAATGGTTAAAGCTATAATATGCATGACGTTTTAATAAACTCGAAATACAAAAAAGAGAACAGCTACGTTCATGACTTTGACAAGGAAACTTCATCAAATACCTGTCAAACAAGTCTTTCAACGAAAGGGTTATCAACTTACATGTAACAGTCTCTTATCACCTAATTTACTGAGACAATTATGTTTTCAACAGAAAAGCTGACTAGTCGATTTTGAATCGATTACTCCCGTCAACCAGTCGACTGAAAAATAGGTAATCGTTTCAACACTACCCCAATGATATGATTTCTTTGCTATGCTGTGAGAAGGCATCCAGCAAATTCTGCTGAACAAACTAATGGTCGAGTGCGACTGTCCTTTTCAAGGCAGTCAGGTCTCATCATTGGCAGCCCCAAGTTTTTGGGAGAAATCGTAAAAGATTAATGGCTAACAGGATGGGGTTTCCTTGGGGTGGCTTTTGCAGCTAACAAAGAAGAATACTGAGTGGCTGTATGGGTTCCCTCCCCTGTAATTACTGAGCCCCTCCCCCCTTATAATTTTGAAGGATATTCCTCTTTCCCTTATTACAGTTGTCCCATGATGCCCTGGCACCTTGTTGGTAACCCTAAACAAAATTGTTTAATTGAAATGGAATCTGTCCAAATGTGTCCGGCTTAATTGACAGCGTTTATCGAAAACTACTGGGCGAGTCAAAATGTGGTTTGGGTTGAGGTAGTTTTAAGAAAAAAAAAAAATTAGCACAGGTATTCTCTTTTGGTGTTCTCAGTTCTGTACAGGTGTGGGAATTCTCTGTCCCCAAAGCACTAGAGCTGTCTCCGTGACGTCCGTGTCGTTTTTTTCGGTGTACAAGAACACCGAAAATCGAACCGAAGCAATTTTTAAAAAATCGCGAAAGTAGATGTTATACCCATAATGCAATTTTCTGTTGCTGTTGTGCGTTTGCAACATGGAGCGACGTGCCACTCGCATAAAAGAAAGTCAGCAAGTTACAATTTTTTCTCTCAATATTTTCATAATTCATAATAGACATCTAATTAACATAAGAGCGTGTGGTCAATACGCACACTAATCAGGGCTTGCCTTGAGTCAGGGCCGATTGGCCCTGGCCCCGAGAGGCCCCTTCTTTCGTTTTTTTTTTCGGACCCAACTTTTTTTTCTGTCTTGGCTCCCGAAATCTCAGTGTTGGAAGGTTTGGGCAACGAAATGTTGCGAGATTAATTTTTCCATTCACGTCTCATTCATGGAAGTGTGATTACAATAGAAGCAGCAAATAACAGATAAAATAATAATACAAACTGTTTTTGTCTGATTCGAATTAACATCCACCTAAATCCGCATGAAAACTGAGAAAATCCCAAGATTAAACAAAAAAAAAAAACAAACACATTCACGAGACTTCGAAAGCACGCTTGTCAACTAATGGGGGAATTTCCTTCAATTCCACAATACTATGCGTGGGTACATCCGATCCTAACATCTGAACAAATGCAACACAAGACACAGAAACTGCCATCAAAATAAATGTACGAAATAAAATAAAATGTCTATGTGTGTCTACGTGGAGTGTGGGGGGGTGGGGGGGGGGGTGGGGGTGCATTCCATTTCTGAAATATCCGAATCTGTGGGGAATTTTCATAGATTGAAATTATTTAAACGGGAAACTGAAATGTTTTTTTTTTCAATTTTTTTCTTTGAGACAACCCTTGCATCGAAAATACACACCCCACAATATGTACGAAACGTCCTAAAATTTTATCAACAAAAAATCCAAAATGTCTAGGACTCAATGGACGAAACGTCCAGCACCCACATGATGGGTCCAAGTGGTTCTGTCCCCGGGACGATTCGTCCCCTAACATAGTGGGACGTTTCGTCCTCGAGACACTGACAGAGCCCCTCCCAGAGACGAAACACCCACTTGAATAGCAAATCATTAAGATGATATGGGATGTTGGATTTTTTTCATGACGTGACAAGACATGATCACATCCTTAGAAATGGTTTGCCAAACCAGTTTTAATGATACACATCACGTGTTCACATTAAGTTGTGGATTTGTTTTTGCTAAAAAACATCGAGGTAGATAAGAAACACATTCCGCTGGAATGTGTTTTTTATCTACCTAGATTTTTTTTCTAAGCAAAAGCAATCAACTAAGGTCGCCATTGGAAAGAATGTAACAACATAAAATTACCCAAAAGGTCCCGACCTCAATATCTGGGAGACTTTTTTCAAGCCCCCAGCAGGCCCCGACCTCAACATCTGGGGGAATTTTTTTTAGGCAAGGCAAGCCCTGCACTTGATTGATAGTCGAGTGTCCCTGCTGCTAATTGTGCAAATCCCTCAGTCCCGATAATCTTCCAATCTGTGTGCCATTTTCTGTTCAATTACTGGACTTTTGTTTCAAGAGTTTGCAGCAGGAACACTCAACTGTCAATCGAATGTGCAAATTCAGCACGCGCTCTTATGTTAATTAGATGTTTACACGTGAAACCTAAAATAACATTGTGGATTTAAAGGCTCTTAATTTCATTACGTTGATTGATAGAATATTCAGTACACATCATGACATGCATAGATTATTAGATTAATGCCTGACGATCATAAAGGTACTGTGTTTTTTCAATATTTTACAAAAAAGTGTTTTTATGACTTGAAACGAAGCCCACTTTTCTCAAAACAGCGCTAAAAGTTACTAAAACCTCACTCACGCACGATTTTCAAACTCGAAAGACTGAATGAGGCGCATGTGTTATTAACATCGACATTGCGTTTTTTTGTCCAAAAAATCGAAAATCGACATCGAAGTCAAATTTCAACACCGAGACAGCTCTACAAAGCACCCACCAATAATATGGTAATGTAAATAGGGCCCAATCTTATAAAACTGGATGAATATGGTATTATATGCCTGTCTTCCTGGTTCTATACTGTGAAATCAAAATCTCTCCACCCTTATGTACTGCCTAGTGCACCCCGCCCCCCCCCCCCCCCCCCCCCCCCCACCCCACTAGTGGTGTGCAGTTAACCGAAATTTGGTCGGTTTCATTTTTTTTTAAATAACCGACCGACTTTTCCTCCGAGAACCGACATTCGGTATGTGGACGGTGTTTTTTTCTGTTCTAACATTCTGAAGACTTTTGAACTTTTTTATAAACTATTTTCCATTGCGTCAACAGTGTTCAACACGGCGGAGAATTTCTGATTGGGGTACAGACTTGTCATTGTGAGGCAAGTGATTCCCGCAGACCCAGTTTGCCTGCGCCACACAAAATACCACAGTCGACAGGCGTTAAATATTTATCAGCTCCAACATGTCAACAGAGCTTAAGACGATATTGCGCACAGCCTCAGTTAAAATCGACAGGGCTTGCCTTGAGTCAGGGCTGATCAGCCCAGGCCCCGAGATCAGCCCCGAGGAGCACTTGCTGGGGGCTTTTTTTCAAGCCCCGACATTTTCCACAAAAAAGCACTAACAATAATGGACAAAATGGAAAATCAGCCCTGAAAAGGCCCCGACCTCAATATGTGGGGCACTTTTTTTAGGCCCCGACCATTTTACTCAAGGCGAGCCCTGAATCGATAGGCTATTTATATTAATTGAGTTCAACAGCTTGCAAAAAATCTTGTTTTTGTTTGCAGTGTGTCACGTCATTTCCCACACATGTGTTTTGAGTACTCTCCCTTGATCTGCAGCAGATATTTTGAACAGCTTATACCAAGTTTTCCTTCTGGTCTTTAACCTCCCGTTTTTGGAAACGTTCTGTTTATGAAATGACAGCATATCAAAATATGTCTTATTGAGGAACAATTCTTCCAATATACTCCCCAGTATGTATTATTCTTTGGGTTTTTCTTTTTTTGCAAAAAAATTTCTTACCAGTACCATCACTGGCCACCGGGTCGGAAAAGCTCATCTAACCTCGTGTCGACTCAAGTTTGCGTCCGAATTCTGATACTGTTTTCAGGTTCAACGTCCCAAAAATATCAACCCAACACCTATACCTTTACCACTCCTTTATTTTAAGCACACCTGTGGCTTATTCACTGGTCAGAACCCCCATATATTTGTTCATTTTTGGCCTTTAAATCAATATGCCCCCCCCCCCCACCCCCCCCAAAAAAAAAAACGAAACCGAAACAAATACTCAACTATTTTGTAAAAACCGAACCGAACCGATACCGAGGTAAAATTCCATAACTGCACAGCTCTATCCCCCCCCTCTCCTCCCCCTTCCAGGAAAAAAGTCCATATTTCAACGGGCAGATGTTGGGGGAAAAAACGATGAAGTACCAAGTTGGGCAGATGTCCTTGCTTCAAGTTGCTTGTCCGACGAAAATATACACACTCCATGCAGACTGAAGTACTGAGTTGGGCAAAATCTCGTGCTTGCCCGCAAAAAATCTAGATAGAAGAGAAAGTGCAAAAAATGCCTGACTCAATGTCCTATTGGTAGAATTCCACATCCAGGGAGAGAGTAACATTATAATATAATAATGAGTAACATTATAACAAATGATTTTTATGCCCATGGCCTGTTGAAAGCACCCAGATAGTTGGGCACCTCTACCTAGCCACAGGCCTCAGTTTGTTCACCGATTCTGTGAAATGTTCTATCAACTCTTAACCAAGACATTTTTCATCATATCTAGTCATGGCTGCTGTTCACCTCTGTAATCAATTGCATGCAGCGACGCAGGTCCAGACCCGGTATTGGTCTTGTTTCATGGATGATTAGTCATGACTAGAGGATGGTTCTTTCGACAACCAGCATCATTGTTCGTCCATACATCCATTTGTCTGTCCGTCCGTCCATCCATCCGTTAACTTTTGTTTGCCCACGTGATAACTTGACAACACATCTAACAGATACTGGTTTTTTATGGTTGATTAGTCATGAC